>JAEOAD010000042.1:11223333-12425000 GCA_036365145.1 Orientallactaga sibirica | reverse complement strand
AGCTGTGAGGCCAGTTCCAGGGCAGGGCTTAAACTCAGCCAGTGGACATGAAGCCAGGTACTCACACATACCGTGTAGGACATCACCAGGTTGATCATGCCCTCCTTGTCATCACCCTGCCTCCCACTTAGGCTGTACCACTCGTCTTCCACATGGCCCTGCTTCAGGGACTCAGGGATGGTGATGTGGGTCCAGGCAATGCGGTCATCCATGGAAAAGGCTCGCTGAGGAGGACAAGAAGGAGGTGACTTTGTCATAACCCACAATGACCCATGTCACAAAAATGAGTATTGCCCACGGCCGTGGCTCCATCTGCATCTCCCTGCTGTCTCCTCAGCAGGATGGGGTCCTTGTTCACCATCTTCAAGGAACACCCCATTAAACTAAGACCCCAGACCTTCCACAGATTATCTGGAACCCTATCACCACCACCACCTCCACACCTTCTTCTGAGTAACTATTAAGAGATGGGTCCAGCTTGAGGACCACAAAGGGAGAATCCCTGGGCTGCTCTCCTTGTCCTGTCCTGGCCCAAGGATAGCCAGTGCTCCTCCCCAGTCCTGGTGACCCAAATTTTAAACCACTGGCCAAAAGCCCCAAGTCCAACAGGCACAATATTGGAAGGACAAGAGCTCCAGGCTACCATCCACAGGTCCAACCCTACTTTCCACATGTTCTTCTTATTCCAAGGGCCACAGAAGGAAAGAAGAGGGGATAGAAAAAGGATAAATAGAGGAAGAAGCAGGACAGCGTGAGGGGAGGCTGTGCCCTCCCAGCCAGGTCATCCTTCCCCAGCTCCCCTCTAGCCCTCCAAATACCAGCTCTTACCCCCACTGTCCCTTAGCTCTGATCTGAGGAGGCACATGCGCCCAAAACCAAGCTTCCAAGAGCCACATGCAATCACCTGAGCTTCCTGACTACCCCCCAGAAAGCTTCATGCCTGACTGCTGATCTGGCCAGGACACTCTGCTGGTGGGCCATGTGACTGACTCAGGCATTGAGGGAGTGTGACCTGCTTGAAATTCACCCTATCTGTGAACAGATGGTGGTGACACATTTCCATGCTTTGTCCTGAATGCGCAGTGTTTGTGTCACTCGTGATGCTTCCAAATGGGCACAGTCAAATGAGCTGAGAGAAGGCAAGCCATGCCCTGTCACCTAGCCACTGAATGCTGGGGGCATAAGCAGACCCTGAGCCCCAGCAGAGCAGTCTTGGATGACACACTGACTGTAGCACCCTACTCCCCACCTGTGACACTGGGATGACCCTCACCTCATCGAAGATCTCGAGGTAGAACGAGTCCACACCTGGGGGCACTGTGCATTGGATAACTTTGTTCCAGCGAGGGTTCTTGGCCCCATTGTGGGCTGTGGGCGTCTCATACACAGCATAGCCCAGACGCAGGCGGCAATAGGGGTCCATACGAGTCATACCATAATTCTTTGCCAACTTTGCCTGAAATAATGCCAAATATAGAAAAATGAGACACCCCTCCCCTTCAGTGGAAAAGGTGAGCATTCCCTACCCTGCCTTCCTTCTTACACTCCTTGCTGGCATTTTCTGGGCAGGAAAAACAGCCATTCAAGTTTGCTGACTTTGGCAGCATCTTGGGTTCCAGGACAGGGGAGTGCCAGTTACTTACTGATGGACTCACATATTCTGGAGTAGTCCAGGGCCACAAGTGACAGTGCATGACTGAGACCTCCAATCTGACATGTGCTTCAGCTTTCACATGCAGTTCTCCTTAGCTACCTATGCATGCGCCCTGGCCCTCAGCATGGAGCTATGAGGCTGAGCGATAGTGGTGTTCTGTGCAGGTTGGGATGGGAGCACTGCTTGCTTGGCATTGTGTGGCCATGGGCAGCGCCATCACCCCAGTGGCTGCAAAGGCTAGGGAAGCCATTTCAGTGGAGGAATGGTGCCCAGCATGGACCAACACTCATGATTACTTTAGGGTGAGCCTGAGAAATCAGATACCAACTGTTTCAGGAAAAACTGGGATCCGAAAAGTACCATGTGTCTACATGGGAAATGGGATTTACTGGTGAAATCCCCACTCCTCTGCTGAAATCCCCACTCCTCTGCTCAAGCACAACCTGTCTCCTCTCCACCAGCCCTGGGCAAGTGGAGGGCCTGAAGCCTTACCTGCACAACTGTGATGCTGAGGCGGCCCACAGTGCCAACTGCCCCTCCATACTGCAGCTGTTGTGCCGCCTGGGCATCCAGCTGGATCTGCTGCTGTTGCTGTGTGGGTGTGATACGAAGGAAGTCCTGTGGGAGTTCACCGATGTACACCTTTGGGCAAGGAGCAAAGAGAGGAGCAAGGAGTCAAAGTGGGAAGCCAAGCAACCATGCAGGTTGCTTTCCATACAGCCCTCACGCCTCTCCTTGTCGAGGCCTGGTGAATGCTCATGGTCAGGGTCTCATCTCCAACGGTCTCAGGCTGTCCTGCACCAGGTCCTTCCTCCCCTGCACATGAATTGCCTTCTTACTAAGGAGGTACTCAAAGGCAAATGAGCGCCCTTGGAAGGCTTGGAACATTCCTCAGTCACTAAAAGACTCTCGACTTCAAAGGCGTGCTCGCGTAGTACATGCTCTATGTGTGGTCACAATCCACTTTCCCTTGCACCACAACTAAAAGCAAAGCTTATGAACTACATGGCATCAGGTCAAATGAAAGAATGAGATGAAATTGGAATCCTGGATCCAAAGTTATTAAGATAACTCTGTCCTAATAAACATCAATTACTTCCCCTTGAAGCAGTTTAAATTCAAGAGTACTTGGAAGAAAAGAAGCAAGCAGATTCAAAAGACCTCTCCACCCTGTTGACCAGTTTGCTCAGCCTTAATGAGAGAAGGAGAGAGGGAAGGACCTAAAAGGCCTTGGCAATCAATGCTGGATGGAGACATGCTCCTTGGGGACCTTCCCCCACAGTTGGAATCATGGGAGACCTGAAGGAGGGGCTCTAAGAAAATAAAATTTTCTGAGAAAAACAAGAGGAAGCCAAAGCAAAGGTTGTCTGAGACTCCTATACATGGTCCCAGGCAAGGCTCACGCAAGGACCCAACAGGGAACATGACCCGAGATACATCCTGAATTAGGATACCCAGTCACTTGACAAGGAAGCAGCAGTTGGACAGTTTACATGCCTGGGGCCTCAAATGGAGCAAAGTCCCAAGTGCCAGTGGGAGCAGCCCTGGGAACAGGCACCTGCAGCTTCAGCCAGGCTAGTCTAACAAATGGCAGGAGGACTGCTTCTTGCCCAGTGGGTGTCTGAAGGTTACATGTAAGAGCTGCTCATAGCTAACGAATGCCCAATGAAGCCCCTCAGGCCAAAAAAAATCCATGAAGGAGGGCCTGGGTGCTGGTGAGGAGACAAATCCTTCTGCGGGGCTGAGCCACCAAGCAGAGGTCCACACTGCTTACAGTGATCCTGCAATGTGTGGTCCCACAGGCCAGGACATGTACCTCCAAAAAAGAATGGCACAAATGGGAGCTGTGGCAAAGTGGGTTTCCTGGGAACTACTGCTGGAAGCACTTAGCTGCTCAGATGCTGTGATACCTTTACAGCCTCCATGGTACACAGATGTCTACCCTACGTGGCTGTGGACTCCCACTGACATGCATCAGGTAGACTACCAAAAGTTTCTGCACTTTCCCAAAGACTCTGAGAGTTCTTTTCAATGCCAGTGCATAGGTGACTAATGCAGGAAGACTGCTGTGAGTCCAAGACCAGCCTGGGCTACACAGCAAGGCCTTGCTTCAATCACTCACACACACACACACATACACATACACAGGTCCTTGGACTACTGGAAGGATATGACTTTTTTTTTTTTAGATTTTATTTATTTATTTGAGACAGAGAGAGGGAAAGAAAGAGAGAGTGAGAGTGAGAATGGGTGTGCCAGGGCCTCTAGCCACTGCAAACGAACTCTAGACACATGTGCCACCATGTACATCTGGCTTACGTGGGACCTGGAGAATCGAGCTGGGATCCTTAGGCTTCACAGGCATGTGAATAAGCCATCCCTCCAGCCCGGATATGACTCTTCATCTATTTCTGTTTCTAGAGAATGCAGACCAGTTACAGCTCTGCAACAAAGAAAGGTACAGAGCTACAGAGATGACTTAGCAGTTAAGGCACTTGCCTACAAAACCTAAGGACCCAGGATCAACTCCCCAGAACCCACGTAAGCCAGATGCACAAGGTGACACATGTGCACAAGGTGGCACACATGTATGGAGTTCAAATGCAGTGGCTAAAGGCTCTGGTGCATCAATTCTCTCTTTCTCTCTCTCTCTCCCTCGCTCATAAAAAAATAAAACACTTCTTTAAAAAAGAAAGGTACAAGCCGGGCATGGTGGCACTTACCTTGAATCCCCAGTACTTGGAAGGCAGAGAGGTAGGAGGATTTCCAAGAGTTCGAGGCCAGCCTGAGAATACATAGTGAATTCCAGGTCAGCCTGAGCCAGAGTGAGACCCTACCTTGAAAAACAAACAAACAAAAAAGAAAGGTAGATGGGTCTGCTAGTCACTCCTGAGCAGCTGGCCTGAAGTTCCTATTCTTCTCCTCTAACTCACAAAACACACTTCCCTTTCCTTCTAGATCTGGATAGGGACGTTTCTGTGTGAGGTCTGCCCAGCAGCATGCCCCTCTGCACCTCTGTTTCACAGAAGCCAGGAGGGAGCAGGGTCATCTGGAAGAGGCTCCCTGAAAAGCAGAAAGGAGCTGCTGCCTCTCCAAGACAGCCCTTCTCAAGATGTGTCACATAGTCTGCCAGAGCCAAGGAAGAGAAAGGGCCTGTAGCGAACACGGTCCTCTCAGGGGAGAGACTGGCTCTAAACTTGTGCTGGTCTGCATTGCACAATGAGCTTACACCTATACCTCCAGGCTCTGGAACCAGTTTGTCTACTGTTCATAAATGGACTATTTGCAGAAACAGACTCATCAGCCAAGTTTATGGGGTTAACATATACAGGCAAATTCCCTTATTTATCTGAGAACTGTCTACTGCATGCCATGCTAGTGCTGCTGCAGGGCACATCTAAATTTCCTGGAGACATATTCAGAAGGGCACACAAGCCTGCAAGGGTCTTTATGACAGGTGAGGGAATGGGTGGTCATGAGAGCTGTTAGAGTGTGGGGATCAGAAAAGGCCATGCAGAGGAAGCCAAGGCTTTGTTTCGTTTTTTGTTTTTTGTTTTTTTTTTAAGTATTTTATTTATTTATTTATTTGAGAGAGAAAGAAACAGACAGAGCAAGTATGGGCATACCAGGGCTTCCTGCCACTGCAAACAAACTCCAGATGCATGCTCCACTTTGTGCATCTGGCTTTACATGGGTACTGGGGACTCAAACCCAGGCTATGAGGTTTTGCAAGCAAGCACCTTTAGCCGCTGACCCATCTCTGACATTTTTAAAATTTATTTTTAGAGAGAGCAAGAGAGAGAGAGAGAGAGAGAGAGAGAGCTGACACACCAGGGCCTCAGCCACTACAAACTCCAGATGCTTGCACCACCTAGTAGCATGTGGAACCTTGCACTTTCCTCACCTTTGTGCGTCTGGCTTACATGGGATCTGGAGAGTAGAAAATAGGTTCTCAGGCTTTGCAGGCAAGCGCCTTAACAGCTAAGCCATCTCTCCAGGCCCCCCTTGCCTTTTTTTTATTATTATTATTGTTTTTTATTGACCCCCTTGCCTTTTAATAGTTTTTCATTTGTCTCCTTCTCAGAAACAGACCTCCAGGCGTTGAGATTCCTTACTGCACTCTTCTAGACTTTCATTAAAGAGCATGGAAACAAACAAACAAACAAAAGAGCATGGGAACTACTTTATAAATGAGGGGAAAACCATATCAAAAGATCAAGTGGGGCTAGAGAGATTGCTCACTGGTTAAGGCACCTGCCTGCAAATCCTAATGACCTGGGTTCCATTACCCAGTACCCCATGAAAAGCCAGGCGCACAAAGTGGCATATGCATTTGCAGTGGCTAGAGTCCTGGGGCACCCATTCATTCCCTCTGTCCCTGCTTCCCTGCCAGGTGCGGTGGTGCACACCTTTGATTCCAGCACTCAGGAGGCAGAGCAAGGTAGGAGGATTGCTGTGAGTCTGAGGCCAGCCTGAGACTACATAGTGAATTCCAGGTCAGCCTGGGTTACAGCGAGACCCTAACTTGAAAAACCAAATAAAAACGGAGGGGGGAGATAGTTGTGGTAGAGTTCTTGCTTAGCATGTACAAGGCCATAGATTCAGTCCCCATTAATCTTCCTCCACCACAAAAAAAAAAAAAAAATCAAATCCAAATTTGTTTTCAATCAGGAGTCAACCATAAAATTATAAATACAAAAGGAGAATATTAACAATGTGAGTTAAAAATTGTGACAAGCCAGGCATGGTGGCACACACCTTTAATCCCAGCACTTGAGAGGCAGAGGTAGGAGGACTGTCGTGAGTTCGTGTGTTCGAGGCCACCCTGAAATTACATAGTGAATTCCAGTCAGCCTGAACTAGAGTGAAACCCTACTTCAAAAAAAGAAAGAAAGAAAGAAAGAAAGAAAGAAAGAAAGAAAGAAGGAAAGAAAGAAAGAAATGTGATAAAAGCTGGAAGGGTTGGTGGAACATACCTTTAACCCCAGTATTTGTGAGGCAGAGAGGATCATTGTGAGTTTGAGGCCAGTGTGGGACTACAGAGTAAGCTCTAGCCTGGGCTAGATTGAGACTCTACCTTGAGAGCTTGTTTGGAAGTTCTAGCAGGGGAGTGCAGCTACTTGCATGCCCTTGACTAAAGACCAGTCCTCCTCTATTGGAGGAAGGTTGACCTCTTTGACCGAGTGTGCAGCTAGGGAAGGACACACATGAAGCAGTGAGGGAGGAAGCGGACACCAGCCTAGCCAGCCAGATCAGCAGAATCAAGCCTGGAGATCAATGGGGAGATCAATGTGACAGATGTCACAGCCAGATCACCCTCCCAATCAGAAAAAAATTCTTTTGGTTTTTTGAGGTAGGGGCTCACTCTGGCCAAGCTGACCTGGAATTCACTATGTAGTTTCAGGCTGGCCTTGAATTCACAGCAATCCTCCTACCTCTGTCTCCCAAGTGCTGGGATTAAAGGTGCACACCACCACGCCCAGCTGAGACCCTACCTGGAAAAAACAACAGGGCTGGAAAGATGGCTTAGTGGTTAAAGACTTGCCTGCCAAGGCTAAGGACCCATGTTTGACTCTCCAAATCCCACATAAGCCAAAGGTGAGGCAAGCACAGGGTGACACATGCCTACTAGGTGGCACAAGTGTCTGGAGTTTAATTGCAGTGGCTGAGGTCCTGCCATTCCAACCTTCTCTAAAATAAATAAATAAAACAAACCTGTGACTTAAGAGGAACAAAGTACCCTTCTGATAAACAGAGCCAGCCAACACTTCCTCAGCCAGGTGATACCATCATCCAAGCTAGAGACACACCACAAAGACCTCACCATTGCTAAGAATCTGAAAAAACCAAAGGAAAGCGGAGGGAAGGGTCCAGGTTGGAAGAGACACAACAGTCCAAAGTAAGGCAGGTTGTGTAGAGGCTCCCGACTGTAATGCAGAACAAGCAAAAGCTGCAGCTAATCAGTGTGGGTTGAAGCCAGCTTTGTGGCAATGGGGATAATGACTTTAGGGAATTTAGATGAGTGATACAGGGTGAAAAAGAGTCACTTTTCCTTAAATATAAAATTATTCCTAAGTCAGAAGTTTATTAGAAAAACATTCACCTTAATGCAAATAGGGAGTGGGAAGGGAGGAAAAGACTTCTGCCCAAGTCAGACAACAAACAAGCTGGTTACGCAACCAACACGTGCTGTCCCAGGAGAAAGACAAGACAAACTTGCTGCTACTGCAAGTCCCCTGTGATTTCTCAACTTGATGCCATTGGTCCAAATGAGGCCACATTTCTACACCTCCAAATTAGCCACCACTGTTACAAAATAATCCTTCATGAGCCACAGGCCAGTCTGGGTGCTGACACAAATCCTATCACATCAGTGACAGCACAGAAAAGATCACAAAATGTATTTCTTACAGTTTTGCATAAAGGTACAAGATAAACACATATATTGAGTCTAGTACTAACAAGTGACTTTAAACCCTTGAGGTGAGACCCATAATTTCACTTCCAGGAACCAGTCACTCATGAGCTGGGAAAAGTATGAGCCACCAAGTAGCACCTGGTTTCCCTAGCCAGGAGAACCTGTGTGACAGACTCATGCAGTTGTAAAAAGGAATTTTGTGCCCCTAACCCAATGCAAGGAAACCCTCAGGACCATGGTGAGGAGAGGGACCAGCAGGCAAGGTATGCTGGACCTCCTTGGCTCACCGGCCCTTGACCACAGGTAGGAGTAGAGTCAGCAGACCAGTTAAATAAGGGAGGGAGGCTGGGAGACTCCAGTCCCAGCTGTGCTCTGAGGCAGATCCCACAGGATTTCATCAAAGGTGGAGAGACAAGGTTGTCCAAAGGCTATTGGTCTATGCAAAATGAAGGGCGGACCTGTCTGAATGTCTGGAACATTTCAAGGAAAAACAAGTAGCTGCTGGTTTCGAGTTCAGGAAAGAGGTGGGAGGGGACAATCACTATCACTGGGGGAGTGGGAAGGCGCAGCTGTGGCACCAGGGAGACTGGAGGAGCAAGAGAGAAGTGCTCAAGGAGCACCAGGTCCCACTATGGAAAACATGCAGCAACTGAGCAGAGCAAAGCTGGGGTCTGGTACCTGGTGCCAAGGCTAGAGAACAGCCTTCCAGGGGAAGCTCACATGAACTCTGGACATAGACTAGCTGCTGCTGCCTCCCTACTGAATTTCACAGCCGGCTTTCCCTGCCTTTGGCAGGTCTGAGCAAAAACGCAACCACCCATGCCCTGTTCCATCATCTTGCTGATGTCAAAGCAAAAATGTTGCAAGGATTTGGTTACAGGAACAAACAAGTTTTCTGAGGAGTAAAAATAATCCATAGGGACCCAGCAGCTCACTAGATCATGGTACTCTCCATGAGCCAGGCCTGGTGCAAACACTTTTCATGCATAAGCTTGGCCCATCCTCACAGAAGCGCTTAGAACAACTCTGTGAATGGTGACCAGCAGCCCTGAGCTAGAGAGCTGAAGTTCCACTTAAAGTCTTGAGTAACTTACACTAAAAACTCAACAGGTGGGAAAGGATTGTAAGGACTGGGGAGATAGGCCAGAAGAGGGTGTCCACAGGGGAGAAAGACAGCAGGCAGACATTCTGGGACAGAGAAGCCAGTGTCCACCTGAACTCCACACAGCCCTTCGGAAATTATGTAAAGGCATTCATGATCAAACACTGAGTGTGTGCCACCCTAGAGTCTAAAGAGAAACTCTGAAGCAATGGCAAAGGAATCCTGACGGATGGTCAGACATGAGGAGGGGGGAAACCACACATTCCACATTCTCAGCAAATCTAAACAGGAAATGAGGATATGCCAATGCTGCTGCTCCCTGGAGAGGGCACAAAGGAAAGTAGAAACTATCATACAATGCAACAGCACCAGCTGGGACAGGAGGGACCAGATAGGGTCTTTGTACAGATCAGGGAAACATATGATTTGTTTTAGATCTACAAAACTGCAAGTCAAAATTCCTAGGGTTGGGCTGGGGAGGTGGCTTAGTGGACAGAGCACCTGTCATGCATGCATGAGCATGAGTAACTGAGTTCAGAACCCTAGCACCCACATGAAAGCAGATGCCTTAATCCCAGACACACCCACAGGCAAGAAGGGAGGTGGAGACAGGAGAATCATGGGAAACTCTGGGCCCAGCAAGCCTGGTGAAAGCAGCGGTAAACAACCTGGGACCCTGCCTCAAAGGAGATGGAAGGTGAGGACCAACACCTGAAAGTTGTCCTATAATCTACACATATACAAACATCATACAATACACACACTCAAAAAAAATTCCTAGGATACCCTCCAAGAGAAACACACTATGCATTTCCCAAACTGAATTGAATTAAAATCCTATGTTTAATAAACCAAAAGGGTCAGGACAGAAATGCAAGTAGGACAAATGAAGCCCAAAATGAATACATGTATGTATTTGTATATACCAAATGAAAACATGGAGACTTGGACTTAAGAGACTTGACTTAAGGATGCAACAAAATGCTGCTGTGAATGGGTCTGTCTTAAACGTAAATGTTGAGTAAAATGTAAAGTCAAAAGGATGAGAAGAGAATCCCACTAACAAATACTTTCTACTAATCCACTACTAACAGATAAAGTAAAAGGTGAAAGGCCAGTGACGTCAGTCACCATTTGGTGGCCACAGCCTGATGCAGGAATGTGAGACTTGAACACAGGAGCAGCTTGGCCTCAGAACCCAGTGCAGACATTCACAGGGACCCAGAGACACAGGTCTACTGGCCAACTGAAGAGCATGCTTGCTTGCTCGGGATCTACCTGGTGAGAATGCTGAAAGGCACAGGGGCTGTTGACTGATGCTAAAGGTTTGAAAGTCGTGGGTTTGTGATGACACTCAGAAAAGAGAAAGCAAACACTTACCACAAAAGAAAACTCTCCTCCTTCTTTAACTGAAGAATAAGGGCCTGTATCTTGCCTTGCCTTTACAAAGTACTTTAGGATGACCCAGACACTTCTGGTTGATGGGTAACGCTTATCTTTACCAACAGACCGAGTTAACAAATGTAGAAAAAAATGATCAAATTTAAAAAAAAAAATCACCATTTGACAACCTAATGAAATCAGCAGTTTAGCAACAATCACCAGTGAAGTGCAAGACTGATGAGGCCCAGCACAGACATGGGGACTGTCCAAAGGCTCAGGAGAGGCAAAGACAGGGTCAATGGCCTCCACTCAAACTCAATGGCCAACCAGCATCTCAGACGCAGGACAAGGTGTCAGCACCTAACCCTGCACACTACACATATATAAAAGCCCTTCAAAAAGACAGCCTTCAGGCCAGCAGGATCTGCAAGGCTGAAAGCAGAGCCTCTTGCATGTGTCCCATGTCCTCTCAGGAAGTGGAGCACTCACATTCACTGACTACAGGAACCTATGATATGCTTTTTAAAAATTTTTTTTATTTTATTTATTTTTGGAGAGAGAGACAGAGAGAGAGAGACAGATAGACAGAGAGGGAGAGGGAGACAGACAGAGATGGGCGCGCCAGCAGTCTCTCAGCTGCTGTGAACGAAATCCAGATGTGTGCGCCCCCCCTTGTGGGTAAGTACGGCATTGCGCCCTTGCGTCACTTGGCATCTGGCTAAACGTGGGACCTGGAGATTGGAACCGCTGGAGATTGGAACCAGTGTTCTTAGGCTTAGCAGGCAGGCGCCTTAACCACTAAGCCATCTCTCCAGCCCTGCTTTTTAAATAATATGTGGTCTGGGTAGGAAAAGGGTTTGGGAATTCTATATATCAGCAGTTTTCAAAAGCGAGGCGACACAGCATAGGGTATAGCATCCCTTGCTGGGCAGTCAGGAAAAGCCATGTCTCCAAGGAAAGACTCCTTCCTTCACAGCTATGTAGGTGTGGACTGTACACATGTCCTCTTTCTCTCTTCTCTCTCTCTCTCTTTTTTCAAGGTAGGGTCTCGCTCTAGCCCAAGTTGGCTTGGAATTCACTGTTTAGTCTCAGGCTGGCCTCAAACTCACAACAATTCTCCTATTTCTGCCTCCTGAGTGCTGGGACTAACTCTGTGCCACCAAGCCCAGCTTATATGCCCTCTCTTATCCTGAATCCCCCAACCAAGCACCGAGAGCCCTCTTGGACCACACGAGAGTGCCCTAGGCCCTGCAGGACTCTGCTTGTTAGTCCTTCCCCTCTCAGAGGAGATAAAGGTTAACCACAGGGTGTAGGATCCCTGACTGGGGACTCTGCGCCATGGCCCAACCCCAGCTGAGGCTACATGTAAGGAGGCTGCCTGCAGGGTGGAGTGCTGATTGAATCTGCATCTTTCTGTTTGAAAACCTAGTCCCCTGTTCATCTTTGTAGCCCCACAACTCTGTAAAAGACTCACTAGGGCTGAAGTATCAACACATTCTGGCAAAAGACCCTAGCAGCTGCCCCTAAAGTCTGCAAATGCTAGTAAATGCAGAACTGGATGGGTAGATCACTGCAGGTGAAACAGATGGTGGAAAAGGTGCAAACGGAAGAGGACAGACAATCTGCAAAACTGTCAACAAACTGCACTGAGCAGCTGAAGTTCAAGGGCTGGATTCAACCCCAAGACCCTAAGTGTAAGAAACCAGCACCCTACCTGTGGGCCAAGACAGTCCTCATTCCACTCTATGTCCAGACCCTTCTGCTTTCAATATCTCCTCTTCACGCCAACCCCACACTCCTGTTCCCCCTTCAAGTCCTAAGCTAGATGTACTGCCTCAAGAGACACCCAGTCTGGGAACAAACTCACAGCACCTAACTAGTGCATTGGGAGTACAGATCTGATGGTGGCTATCACTGGCTTATCTGAATTACCATGTACAGTCCCTGTGCTACACACCTGGGGTTCACTCAGGCACAGCTGCCCTAGATACCATGGCCCTCACATTCATGAATGGTTAAGTCGCTCATACCCCACACAGAACTCATGACCCAGTTGTTGATAATATTCTTTTTTAAAAAATTATTTATTTGCAAGTAGAAAGATGTGTGAGAGAGAGAGAGAGAGAGAGAGAGAGAGAAAGAGGGAGTGCGTGCATGCATCAGGGCTTCTTGCCACTGCAAATGAACTCCAGATGGACACGCCACTTTGTGTATCTGGCTTTATGTGGGTACTAGGGAAATGAACCAGGCTAGCAAGGTTTGCAAGCAAGTGCCTTTAACTCCTGAGCCATCCCCCTAGCCCTATGATATCTTCTTAAGAGTCCAGACCCAAGATTACTGCATGTTTACAGGTCAACAAGCATTCTCTGAAAACACTCTTTTCCCTATGTTGTAATATATGTGACTATGTGATCCCTAGAACACCGGACAAGTCGAGAGTCAAAGCGAACATCTGGACTTGACATCACACACCGTACAAGTCTGAACATTACCTGACACTCCCAATTACTCACCAGAGACTATAGGTTATTCCAGCTCTGCACAGCCATAGACCCAGTTTCCCTTGGCAACTGGGAAAGCTAACCTCTGTTGATTTCTCAATTCATGGCAGACACTGAGCTCACCATGTGATGGATGAACTCAAATTGAATCCCATTCCACTGAGGTTCTAGATGCGGGGTCACTCTCATACCACACATTGAGGAAGAGGCTGTCCTGCATGGCCATGTGTCCACTACTTGGCAGAGAATATGGAGAGGGCACAGTCCCAGCCCCTTTCCTCCTCTACATGCCACCACTTATCAGCTGTAATTTGTTGAAACAGAGTGAGGATGAAGAGGGAACAGAGGCAAGCCCAACTCTGGTGAGCTCCATACCAAGTGTGACCATAGGTCAAGGGGTTTGCTTCAAAACTCCAGCAAAAAGCACCTTGCCCCACAAAGGGGTTCCCCCACATACACCAGAGAGAGAGAGAGAGAGCGAGAGAGAGAGGGTGTGTGTGTGTGTGTGTGTGTCTGGGGCTTCATTTCAAAGTCAGAAAAAGACATCTACCCCAAGGAGTTATCTCTTAAAGAGAAACACAAAGATTGTCAACACCCAGCTGGCTGGGTGAGGTGCCCTGATAACCACGGGCTTCACAGGCACATTCAGTTCTAACTTCAGGAACCCTGCCGAGCAGTCAGTGTCCTTCTACCCAGTCAGCAGCCGCCCCCAACATCTCAGCAAGCAGCAAGGAGGCCATCTGTATCAGGGGGAGGGGAGACAGGACCACTACGAAAACCCAAGGCATGGGGCTAAAGAAGACAGCCTAACTTACAGGCGCCTGCTTGCAAAGCTGATGGCTGGGGTTCAACTCTCCAGCCACCCACAGAAAGCTGGCCGTGAGTGACAAGAGACCCTGTCGTACCCAGACAGACAGACACTGAAGCTGGCTCAAGAGACAGCCCCCATGCTCCTTGTGGGTGGAAGTAGGAAAGGAAACCACCTCTTTTACTTGTGAAGAGTGACTGTCACTCACCATCTGGAGGGCAAGGGGGATAAGGACACCTCTCCATATGAGGGATCAAGGGAGGCAAGGACCCTTCCTCCATATGGGGACAAAGGGGACCAGGGTCCCTGTCCAGCTAAGAGATCATCCCGGCTCTGGCCTCCTCCACCTGGGCGTCCATGAAAGCCGGCCCTCCTCCACCCACGGGACCACTAGGGACCCTGCACTGCCTGGGGCGCCGACGGCGGGACCCCGTGCACCTGGGAGGGCGCGAGCGGCAGGAGGCAGCAGCCGGGTCCCAGGCCCCGCCCGCAGGGTCCGCCGCCCCCGCTCGGCCCTCGCCCGGAGGCCTTACCGGCCCGCGCTGCGTGCTGACGGTGGTCGCCATGGTGTTGCGGCGGCGACCAAGCCTCGCCGACCGGACACAGACGTGCCGGGAGAGCTCTTCCGCTCCCCGCCAGAATCTGCGATGCTGACGGTTGTCCCGCGAGGCCGCTGCCGCTGCCGCCGCCGCCGCCGCCTCAATCAGCTGACAGTCGCCCCGCCCCGTCCCGCCTCCCCCCGGCGTGTCTAATGCGCAGGCGCCCAGCAGGATCTGACTCCTCCTCTTCCGGCTGATTTGCGCACGCGTGCTCCTAGTTGCAGAAGAAGACGGATGGACCGGCGCGGAACCCTTGTTGGCGCCTGCGCAGTCTTACTCCCCTGAGCCTAGCGACCCGGCAAAATGGCTCTCTCCCGTTTAGCTGTCTGCGCATGCCCAAATCTGACCTTTGCGCGCATGCTCAAACCTGGCCACTCTGCGCATGCTCAGACCTAGACGTTTGGCCGACTGGCTAGTGGGTGTGGCTGTCTCCAGGCCAGGTTGTGCCTGGTTACCTGATTGGAGGTGGTGAGAAGACCGCCTTCCGTAGGTGTCTGATCAGCTTGGAGAAGGGAGAGAATTGTGGCCTTCTGCGGCATGAGAAGCAAACAGGTGGCAGTGGAGCCAGCTACCCACAAGTCCCTGAATTACCTCAAAATCCTGTAAGAGGAAGGCATTTATACATAAATGTAAATATAAAAGAAGGAATCAGAAGCCAGGCGTGGTGGCCGACGCCTGTAAATCCCAGCAAGTCTCGAGGCTGAGGTAGGAGGATCGCTGTGAGTTCGAGACTAGCCTGGGCTACAGAGTGAATTCCGGGTCAGCCCGGGCTAGAGTGAGACTGCCCCCCAAACAACAAAAAGCAGTCCAGCAGAAAGAGAGGAGAGTGGGCTGGTGCGTTCCCACAGACCTGGAAGGATGGTGTTTTGCTGAGTGAATGGAAGAGCTGGAGGCCGCATCCCCAGGAGCCCTGAGGACCTGCGGCCTGGTTGACCAGGGGCAGCCCGACTTTCATCTGAAACCCCCATTGGGCGTCGAACTTCCCACTTGGCAGGTCCCTTCATACGTGGGCTGCAGCAGACTTCACACTGTCTATCTTTCCTAAGAACGGATCTTGACTCCCACTTGGTACATCATGTTCTCTCATTTTCTTCCCCATTGCAAAGACCAGGCCTGCCTTGACATCACATGGGAATTCATTCACAGCTGTGTTCCTGGACTCCCGAGCATTAAGAAGTGGTCTCCTCCAGCTCTATTGGCTTAAGTCCCATCTCTATGCTGATGGTCCTAAATGGACCTCCAGCCAGGACAACCTCTGAACATGAGATTCAGAAGCTGTCTTAATATCCCTCCCATTGTGGTGGACAGATTTTAAGTGGTACTCATGGTCCCCTCTGCCTGGTGTTCACATCTTTGTATAGTCTCTCCTTTGAGTGTGGAAGGGACCTGTGCCTTGGGTCTGAACAGTAAGATGCAGCAGGTGTCCTGTGATTCACTTAGGTTGTATAAGACTCCATTGGGCTAGCAGATTCACTCCAGAAGTTCTCTCTTTGGGCTCTAATGAAGCAAGATACCATGCATCCTGCAACTTCAAGGAAGAAATTCTGCTTAGAATCTGAGGGTCCAGGTGAGAATGCAGCCCAGCAGACTCCTTAGGCTGTGTAAGACCCCACATAGCTAAGCACAGCATATGTCTGAACAGGTTATCCACAGAAACTGAGGTGTTTGCTGTGTTGTTCTGTGCTACTAATAGTAATTTATTATGTAGTGTAGATATTAAATTTAAATAGTCCACATATCCACATGGCTCAGTCAACTACCTTCAAGTATACCCAAATCATTTTTTCACACCAAGGCCTGACTTGAGCACTTACTTAAAACCACAAGTTTACTCCAACCCTCACTAGCACTTCCTACCTACTGTCCAGGATTATTCTTCTCCACAAGACCAATATCTTCTAGCAAAAACATAACTTTTTACATTTATTAACTTTTTAAATTTTTAACATTTTATTTGCAAGCAGAGATAGAAGAGAAAGAATGGGCATGCCATGGCCTTCAGCCACTGCAAATGAACTCCAGATGCATGTGCCACTGTGCATCTGGCATTACATGGGTGTTGGGGACTTGAAGCTGAGTCATTAGGTTTTGCAGGCAAATGCCTTAACCGCTGAGCTATCTCTTCAGCCCTATTAACTTACTTTTGCTTCTATAACAAATACCTGAGATAACCAACTTATAAAGAGAAAGGGTTTATTGTATCTCAATTTGGAGGTTCCCTGTACATAATTGGTTGACCCTGTTCTTTGGGCCTATGGCAAAGCAGCACACCATGGCAGGGAGTATGTGGCAGGGGGAGTGGAAGAGAGGAAAAGAAAGAACTTGGGTCTCATAAGCCCCTTTCAGGATACACTTTCCATAAGGCATTATTGAAGGCAGAGGTGAGGCAAAGAACTGACACAGAAAGTCACTGCAGCAGGCTGGAGAGATGGCTTAGCAGTTAAGGCACTTGCCTGCAAAGCCAAAGGACCCAGGTTCAATTCCCTAGGACCCATATGTAAGCCAGATACACAAGGTAGTGCATGCATCTGGAGTTCACTGGCAGTGGTTAGAGGCCCTGGCGCACCCATTGTCTCTCTCTCACACACACTATCTGCCTCTCTTGAATAAATAAAATAAAATAAAATATTTTTTTAATATTTGTAAAAAAAAAAAAAAAAAGCCGGGCATGGTGGCACACACCTTTAATCCCACCACTTGGGAGGCAGAGGTAGGAGGATCACCGTGAGTTCGAGGCCACCCTGAGACTACATAGTGAATTCCAGGTCAGCCTGAGCTAGAGTGAGACCCTATCTTGAAAAACTTTTAAAAAAGGAAAAAAGAAAGTCACTTCAGGTGATTAGATAAGGAACCCAGTTGGAGAAAGGCTGGGTGCATGTAGAGTCCAGCTGGATTAAATCCAGGTGAGGCACATGATCTCTTATGGTCTGGAACAGCAGTGATTTGAGTGGGCCATGTCAATCAGTGGTGACAGTGATTAGCTGAAGCCTCAGGAACAGTCAGGAGTTTACCTGTGACACAGTGGTGGGACCGCTGCTCCTCCAGTATTCGGTGTCCCTCCTTTTATATGATCCAGGTGAGGACCCTTCATTAGTTTGGTGTGTTCGCCAACCTGCCTTTGCATCGATACTCAAAATGGAGTCAACGGATGGAGAGATGGCTTAGCAGTTAAGGCAGCTACCTGCAAAGTCAAAGAACCCAGGTTCGATTCCTCAGTACCCATGTAAGCCAACTGCACAAGGTGGCACAGGCGTCTGGAGTTTGTTTGCAGTGACTGGAGGCCCTGGTGTGCCCATTCTTTCTACCTCTTTCTCTGTCCTCCCTCAAATAAATAAATTAATTAATAAAACATTCAAAATGGAGTCAAATGCTGCTTGTAACACGGAGTGGTCCCAAGGAAAGGCACAGCCTGAGGCCAGTGTACCACATAATGTGGAGTCACTTAGAGCAGAGCACAGCCTGAGGGCTGTACTGTAGTATTCCACTGAACATAAGCAATTTAGCTGAGCATTAACATTCAAGGCTATTGTGTGACCATGAGGCCACTTGTGTGACCATGAGGCACTGACATAAAAACAATCACTGAATATTGTTCAAGCCCAGTGACCAAGCTTCCTCCCCCTCCCAGCTAGTATGACAACCATAGTTACCAATTCAGCATCAGCCTCAATCTCTTCTTCCTCTTTTTACATAATTTTTACATATTATTATTATTATTATTATTATTAGAAGGCTAATCATAGAATTACTTCTGCTTCCCAATGGCATCCAATCCAGAGCAAAACTCCACTTCCTTGAGCCCTCCCCCATCAGTACCTACACAAGCCCAAATCCTATATCAAGCCCTTTAAAAAAAATTTTTTTTTTATTTTTGGAGAGAGACACAGAAAGAGACAGACAGAGGGAGAGGGAGAGGGAGACAGAGAATGGGCGTGCCAGCAGTCTCTCAGCTGTTGTGAACGAAATCCAGATGCGTGCGCCCCCTTGTGGGCAAGTGTGGCATTGTGCCTTTGCATCTCTTTGCATCTGGCTAAATGTGGGACCTGGAGATTGGAACCGGGTTCTTAGGCTTAGCAGGCAGGGGCCTTAACCGCTAAGCCATCTCTCCAGCCCTCAAGCCCTTTTGAATCCCCCTTTCTGCATCACTCTGCAGTTCTCATGATAGGTGTTCTTCACTGCAGTGAACCTTTACTCTGATATATTCAGCTGTGGGTGTCTCCTGGCAGTCTGTGCCTGGAAGGCATTAGTATACCCAAGGCTTGAACTGTCTTGTTCTTTTTGTACAGTTTCTAAAGCTATCAGAAAGAAACAGCCAGCCCATTCTTTGCAGTTGCTATTTTTGTTATAGCAACTCAGTATCTCCAGAGCCAATCTATTAGCCATCCACATACACCACACCCATACCACCATGCCTCCATGTAGACCACATCCCATACTACTATCCCTCACCCCATACCACCATCCCTCCATGTATACCTCACACCATACTACCATCTCTCCGCATATACAACAACCCATGCCACAGTCCCTCCACATGCACCTCGCCCCATACCACGATTTCTTCACATATACTACAGCCCCTGTCACCATCCTCCATTTACATCACACCCCATGTCACTGTTCTTTCACATACACCACAACCCATGCACCATTTTCCCTCCACATGAATCATATGCCCGATGCCACTTTCCCTCCATACATCATACGCCTAATACCACTTTGAGGATAATTGGTCTCCATGTGACATAGATTCCCAGTGCTCCACTTGCCCTGTGCAAGGGATGTTATCCATGTGCTTATCAAATGTCTGAACAACCCTGTCCTAGAATCCTACTTTGAGAGTGTGTTTCTCGGGACTACTTCTGCTACCAATTACTGTGTTAGTCGGATCTCAGCAGGAAACAGATGGCGTGCTCAAAAAGATAATTAATAAGGACACTCTGTCCTAACAACCATAAGGAAAAAGTTGAGGGGGGGGCAGAAAAAATTAACAACCCTCTTTAGATTTGTGAGACAAGTGAAGTCACAGGGTAAAGATCTGTCACCAGAGCTAGACAAATAGTTACAAACCAAGATTTGGTTCATGACTCAGCAAAGCAGAGACCACATCTGAGGAACCAGAGCTATAGAAGGACAGCCTGAACTATAGTTGATGAAATGTGGGAGGCTCAGAGTCTGAGAGACAAAAACTCCAGGAGGACACATCCAGGTTCCTCGATTTGTGGAAATCCATCTGCAAGTCCTCTACCAAAGGCCTCCCAGTGAAGCGCTGACAAACACCTCTCTGAGCACCCAGCAGGAAGTAGGGAAAGGAAACATTGTGCATTATGCCAGAGCATTGTGCTGTTCTTTTTTAAAAAACAAACAAACAAGCTTTTTTTTCATTATCTATTTATTTATTTACTTGGGACACAGAGAGACAGAGGCAGATAGAGGAGAAAGAATGGGCAAGCCAGGGCCTCTAGCCACTGCAAATGAACTCCAAGATGCATGTTCTACCTTGTGCATCTGGCTTATATGGGTCCTGGTGAATTGAACCTGAGTCCTTAGAATTTACAAGCAAGTGCCTTAACCACTAGGCCATTTCTCCAGCCCCCATTGTGTTGTTCTTAAGAAGATCTGCCCTTGGGCTAGGACCTGAGTTCAGATCCCCAGCACCTACATAAAAGGCATGTTGGAACTGGAGAGATGGCTTAGTGGTTAAGGCACGTGCCTGCAAAGCCTAAGGACCCAGGTTCAACTCCCCCAGAACCCACGTAAGCCAGAATAACAAAGTGAATTGTGCACAGGTGGTGCATGCACACAAAGTAGTGCACACATCTGGAGTTAATTTTCAGTGGCTGAAGGCTGTAGTGTGCCAATTCTCTCTCTTCTCTTCTCTGTCTCATTAAAAAAGGCATGGTGATACACAATTGTAATCCCAGTTTTGGGGAGGCAGAGATAGGATTCCTAGGACTTGCTTGCTAGATAGTCTAGCCAGATCAGTGAACCTAGATTCAGTGTGAGACGTTGTCTCAAAAAGAAGGTACGGGGCTGGGGAGATTGCTCAGTGGTTAAGGTGCTTGCCTGCAAATCCTAACAGCCTGGGGTTCAATTTCCCAGTACCCACATAAAGCTGGATGCACAAAGTGGTGCATACATCTGGAGTTCATTTGCAGTGCCTACAGGCCCTGACATGCTCATATTCTCAGTTTCTCTCTCTCTCTGTGTGTGTGTGTGTCCTTGCAAATAAATAGATAGATAGATAGATAGATAGATAGATAGATAGATAGATATAGATAGATAGATATACTTTTTTTAAAAGAAGGTGCAGGGGCTGGAGAAATGGCTTAGCAGTTAAGGCCTTTGCCTGCAAAGCCTAAGGACCCCAGTTTGATTCTCCAGGACCCACGTAAGCCAGATGCACGAGGGGCACATGCATCTGGAGTTTGTTTGCAGTGGCTAGAGGTCCTGGCACGCCCATTCTCTCTCTGTCTGCCTCTCTTCTATGTCTCTCTCTCTCTCTCTCTCTCTGCTTGCAAATAAATAAATAAAATTTGGAAAAAAATCTTTAAAAAAAAAAAAAAAGAAGGTGCAACTATGTGTGGTGGGTGCGCATTCAAGGGGCTGAAGTAAAAGGATCACAGTGAGTTCAAGGCCAGCCTGGGGATACAGAGTGAGTTCAAAACCAATCTGGGCTAAAGTGAGACTCTGCCTCAAAACAAAAACAGAAGGTGGAAAATGATTGAGGAAGACACTTGATGCCGACCTCTAGACTCTGTATGCATGCACACACGCACATACATACAAACTTGCATACACGCACCACACATGTGTTTGTAAAAAGCCTGACCTCAAGGGAAGTTAGTTTATCAGCAACCTACCCGACTAGACTCTAACTGATTAGGGAGAAGGCCAATAGTCAAAGCCAGCTCTGCCTAACATCCCAAGGGAGAAGGGAGACAACCAGCTCCAGCCCTATAACCATCCCCCACTACAGAAAGTGGCAGGGGAAACCTGAGGAGCCCTGGTGAGGGTCACAGCTCAGGGCCACAGGCTTACTAAATGCTCAGCCATAAGCACAGGACAGTGGGGGTTTCTCCAACCTGAACAGGTTTGCTTGCAGCAGGTCCTTCCCCAGCACATCTTGTCAGACTTTTCACAAAAAGTGACAGGGCAGAGAGAGAAAGAGAAGGAAAGAAGAAGAAGAGAAGGAGGAGGAAGAGGAGGAGGGGAGAGAGAGAGAAGAGGGGAGAGAGGGGAGAGAAGGGGAGAGAGGTGAAAGAGAATGAGAGATAACTAGACCCAGACATAGTGGCACACTGACGTGATCAGAATGGGAATTTAAAGTGGCTATGACTGATGTGCTCACAGTTCTGATGGGGAAAGTGGGAAACATGGCAAGGTAGGTGGCAAAGGGGGCAGAGAGATGAAAAAGGATCCAAATCAAATGCTAGGGACAAAAACAATGCCGTCATAAAGATGAAGCTTGCCTTGGGTGGGTTCATTAGCAGACTGGACACAGGTGACGAAAGGATCTTTTACTTATGTTGGCAGACATTTCTATGGGAAGGCAGAGCAGGAGAGAATATTCAAGAACTATGAAGGGGTAAATATTTGTGCTGGCAATACCAGAAGGAGAAGAACGAGAGAAGAACAAAAATGACATTTGAAGCAACAATGACTGAGAATTTCCTCAAATTGCTGTCAGACCTCAAGCCACAGATACAGGAAGCTCAGGGAATGCTGGGCAGATAAACACAAAACCAAACCAAGATCCGCACCTAGTCAGGTCATTGCCAAACCATAGGAAATCAAAGAAACTGGGGGGGGGGTCTTAAAAGAGAGTGGAAAATTTTCAGATAGAGAAACAGAGATGATAATTGCATCCAGCTTTGTTTCAGAAATGATGTTTTAAAAGAAAAAAAACTGGGTTGCAGAGATGGCTTAGTGGTTAAGGCACTTGACTGCGAAGCCTAAGGACCAAGGTTTGATTCCCCAGTGCCCATGTAAGCCAGATGTACAAGGTGGGGCATGTGGTTGGAGTTCATTTGCAGTGGCTAGAGGCCTTGGTATGCAATTCTCTCTCATAAATCAATAAAATATTATTTAATTTTAAAAATACCCCCAATGGGCTGGAGAGATGGCTTAGTGGTTAAGGCGCCTGCCTCCTAAGCCTAAGAACGCTGGTTCCAATCTCCAGCGGTTCCAATCTCCAGGTCCCACGTTTAGCCAGATGCAAAGTGACGCAAGGGTGCAATGCCGCACTTGACCACAAGGGAGTGCATGCATCTGGATTTCCTTCACAGCAGCTGAGACACTGCTGGTGCGCCCATCATCTCTGTCTTCCTCTCCCTCTCTCTGTGTCTCTCTCTGTGTCTCTCTCAAAAAAAAAAAAAAAAAAAAAGCAATGGGAAAGTAAAGGCAATAGACCTGCCTTGCTAGAACTACTGAACAAAAAATGGAGAGGAAGTGATGGTCAGAAACTCAGAACTACATAAAGAACACGAGAGAAAAAAAAAAGGAAGGCAAAAGAAAATATTTTTCTTTTAAAAAACTTTTTATTGATAGCCTCTGTACATATAAAAATACCACAATCATAATCCCCTCCAGTCACCCTCCATTTTTCTCCTCCTGATGCCCCCCTTCACTGAATCCCTTTTTCTTCCCAACCAGTCTCTTCTAGTTCGATGTCATCATTTTTCTCTCTTATCATGCATGTCTTGTGTAGGTAATGTCAGCCCCTGTGAGGTCATGAATGCCACAGTCAGTATGTGTCTGCATAGCACACATCCCCCCCCCCGACTTTTTTGGGCTCTTACATTCTTGCTACCAACTCTTCCACAATGGTCCCTGAACCTTGGAGAGTGTGACAGAGATGCCTCACTTAGTGCTGAACACTCCACTGCCATTTCTTCTCAGCACTTTGGTGAGTTTTGAGTCACCCCAGTGTTCACATACATCTGAAAGAAGCTTCTCTAATCAAGAGTGAGAGTAGTATTACTATATGGGCATAAACATAAGTATTTAGAGGGCAGGTTGGTGGACATAATAGATCCATTTAGCCAGACAAAAGTAGGAGTTTCCCCCTAGGGCTTAAGATCTCTCTAGTCATGGGCTTTTTTTAAAAAAAAAAAATTATTTTTTTTTTTTTATTTTTCGCGGTAGGGTCTCGCTCTAGCCTAGGCTGACCTGGAATTCATATGCAGTCTCAGGGTGGCCTCAAACTCACAGCAATACTCTTACCTCTGCCTCCTGAGTGCTGGGATTAAAGGCGTGCGCCACTACACCCGGCTAGTCATGGGCTTTTGATTAGGTTTTCCATAACAGTCAGGAATTCCCTTCTGTGAAATGGACCTCAAGTCCAGTCAGAGAGCAGTTGATTGCCTCCATAATTGACATGCCACCATTTCACCACTTGTTATATTTTGCCTGGCTGTCCAGCCATAAAGCTTGCATGGTCCACTGCTAGTTAAGACCGTTGATGACTTTTCTCCCCCAATAGGCTGAATAGGTTTTTCCACCATCCTGACAGCTAGTCAACAGGAAAGAGGCTTCTAGCTCAGCTTAACTTCTCAGAGACCTACAAGCCAAAACCTTTTTATTTTTTAATTTATTCACTAAATCCCTTCTTAAAACTTTTTCTTGGGCTGGAAAGATGGCTTAGCGGTTAAGGCACCTGCCTGCTAAGCCTAAGAACCCGGTTCCAACCTCCAGGTCCCACGTTTAGCCAGATGCAAAGTGACGCAAGGGCGCAATGCCACACTTGACCAAAAGGGGACACACGCATCTGGATTTCGTTCACAGCAGCTGCGAGACTGCTGGCACACCCATCTCTATCTGTCTCCCTTTCCCTCTCCCTCTGTCTGTCTCTCTCTGTGTCTCTCTCCAAAAATAAATAAAATAATAAAAAATATATTTAAAAACCTTTTTCTTTTTAGAGGCAAGCCCAACAGACTGGCACGTCAGTGCCTCTAACTACTGTAAGCAAACTCCAAACGTGTGTGGCACCTTGTGTGCATGTGCAACTTTGCACATGCATCACCTTGTGCGTCTGGCTTATGTGGGATCTCAGAAATCAAACAAGGGTCCTTAGGCTTCACAGGCAAGTGCCTCCAGCCCTTAAAACTTTTACTTATTCTTACTTGATCTAACAGGTAAGAGTTACCAGGCCTGGTGGCTCACACCTATAATCCTAGCACTCAGGAAGCTGAGGTAGAAGGATTGTGAATTTGAGGCCAATCTAGGCTAAAGAGTCCTATCTCAGAAAACACCACCAAAACACAAAACAAATCAATTTATTTAAAATAATCCTTTGAAGCTGGGCATGGTGGCGCATGCCTTTAATCCCAGCACTCGGGAGGCAGAGGTAGGAGGATCGCCGTGAGTTCAAGGCCACCCTGAGACTACATAGTTAATTCCAGGTCAGCCTGGACCAGAGTGAGACCCTACCTGGAAAAAAAAAAATAATAAATAATAAAATAAAATAATCCTTTGAATGCACCTGATTTTTGGTTAGGTACAATGAATGACAGCAGTGATGAAGAGAAGAGAACTGGGATTATTCTGCTTCTGTAAAGTATTCATACCACCTGCGAAGCTATGTGGCATTAGTTGTGAATGTACTACGTCTATTGCAAAGTATAGGGCAACCACTAAAAGTTTTAAAATGTATAATTAAGGGATTGGGTGACAATGAGTGATAATTCCATACTGTTGGTAGAGGTCCAATAGGTTTGGGATTATATATATATATATATATATATATATATATATATATATATATTTTATTTATTTGAGAGAGATATATATTTTAAAATATAATTTATTTATTTATTTATTTATTTGCGAGAGAGAGGGAGAGAATGTGTCCATCAGGGCCTTCAGCCATTGCAAACAAACTCCAGCTGCATGCACCCCCCCCCTTTAAGCATCTGGCTTACGTGGGTCCTGGAGAATTGAACCAGGATCCTTTGGCTTTGCAGGCAAACGCCTTAACTGCTAAGCCATCTCTCTAGCCCAGGACTCTATATTTTAACAATTCCCCTCTGATGTAGCAAACAAATATGTATTGTATCCCATAACTCTTTAGTTCTTCTGCAGGAGACAAGATGACACCCAGATGCACATGTACAAAACACGACAGGTTTAAACATTCCAAGAGAGAGAATGTGGGGCTACATTGTTTACCGGAACCAGTAAGAGGTAATTTGTAAATCTGAAATGTCTACTGGTAACATATGAACCCAAAGGGGATCAGAATTAAACCTAATTAATCAATAGTTCAAAATACTTTATACTGACTCTCAAAATATCCCAATTATAGTAGTGTTCTTACACAAAAATTGTGGGATTTTTGGTAACAAATTTGCTTTAAAACAAACTTAACAATACATAATATTTAAACTTGAGAAGAAATGTTAGCACATCTTAAATTTTTTTTTCTCATAAAATCAACCATGTTTGCTACTTCATTATCATGCTGTTCATTTAAATGCAAGCATTATATGTAACATCTTCAGCCAGAGCTCTTGTCCTCTTCCTCATATCTGCCTTGTACCATACCAAGCATTTACTTTTATGGATTAGGTGTAATTTTTTAAACAATACAGCACTTGTTGTATTAAATCTATATATGCTGGCTGTGGTGGTGCATGCCTTTAGTCTCAGCATTCAGGAGGCTGAGATGGAATCATCATGAGTTCAAGGCCAGCCTGAACTAAAGTGAGATCCTACCTCAAAAAAAACCAAAAAACAAAAAACTGTGTTTAGCTGTTTTCACTATAATGATATGAACCAAGCAACACTACTATAGGAATTATATGTTACATACTGAAACTTGTGACAATTTTCATTCTGGATTATTTGGTTCGCAACAAACAATTTGGACTAATCCAAAAAGAAGTATAATTAAGGGGCTGGGGAGACCACTGAGTGGTTAAAGGCATTTGTTTATAAAGCCTGCTGGCCCAGGTTCAATTTCCCAGCACCTACCAAAAGCCAGACACAAAAAGTGGCACTTGGGCTGGAGAGATGGCTTAGCGGTTAAGGCGTCTGCCTCCTAAGCCTAAGAACCCGGTTCCAATCTCCAGGTCCCACGTTTAGCCAGATGCAAAGTGATGCAAGGGCGCAATGCTGCACTTGACCACCAGGGGGCGCACGCATCTGGATTTCGTTCACAGCAGCTGAGAGGCTGCTGGGGCACCCATCTTTATTTGTCTCCCTCTCCTTCTCTCTCTGTCTCTCTCAAAAAAAAAAAAAAAAAAAAAAAGTGGCACTTGTATCTAGTGTGCATTTGCAGTTGCAAGAGACTCTTTACACACACACACACACACACACACACACACACACACACACACTTTTTTCAAGTATAATTAAGCTGGGTGTGGTGGTACATGTCTTGAATCCCAGCACTTAGGAGACAGAAATAGAATTGCTGTGAGGTCAGACTGTGACTGTAGCATGAGTTTCAGATCAGCTTGGGCTACAGTGAGATCCTGCCTTGAAAAAAACAACCAACCAACCAATCAAACAAACAAAGTATCAATATATATTAGATATTTTCTCGTTACTGCAACAAAAAGCTTACAGAAGCGACTTAAAAGAAAGATTTATTTTGGTTCACAGCTTAAGGGGATCAAATCTATCATGGTAGGGAAGGCATGGTGGAAGACTCAGTTTTAGAAAGTCGAGTCTCCACTAAGCAACTCTATAAATATTAATTTCTATTAAAACCTCAAAATGGCTTTCAGAGAAATTTAATAAGCTGATTCTAGAACTGATATGGAAAAATCAAAGGTGAAATAATAGTGAAAACATCTTAGGAGGAAGATGGAAATGGAAAAGAAATGCTCTAGGAGCATTATAAAGTTGTAATGATCAAGGCTGAGGTCCTGGTACATGGACAAAGTCACATGTAGAGCAGAATGTGGAAAACACAATGGGTGGTAGAACTGCTACCAGGGGAAGGGCAGTCGGAAAAGGAAGTATTGGGCTAAATCAATCAGCCATACTTAATGAAAAAAATGAAATTGGCCCTTAACTTTATGCAAATAAGAAAAGTTTTTCCCAGCCGGGCGTGGTGGTGCATGCCTTTAATCCCAGCACTCGGGAGGCAGAGGTAGGAGGATCACCGAGAGTTCGAGGCTACCCTGAGACTAATCCAAGTCAGCCTGGGCTAGAGTGAGACCCTACCTCAGGAAACCAAAAAAAAAAAAAAAAAAAAAAAAAGTATTTCCCAGTGGAATTGTTCCAATAAATACTTGATAATTTCAGAGTCCATGTCATGTTTGGAAATGATAACATGAGAAATGTCACCTCCCTAGTGATTCATGTGAGAAGGTTTGAGCAAGATTTGAGGTGTTGGGAAATGTGCATGATAAAAAGAGAACCACCTGGGAAGTCCAGCGTGGGAGAAAGGTGTTTCATCAGAACACAGTGACCTAACAGGGCAGTGAGCAGATACACCTGGGAAGACAGAGGATGCTCATGGAGAGGAAGAATGAGTTAGGTGGACAGAAAGGGATTTCCCATCTAGAGTGGGACATTAGGAACCGTTACATGTACAGAGAAGTACCATCATCATGGGATTTCAGGCATGGAGCTGTGCAAGCAGAGATGCCACTCCGTACAGGAAAACAGAGGAGATGTCACCTTACAGAGGTGAGCAGAGAGGGTGTCACCCCATGTAGGTGAGCAGAGTGGATGTCACTTTATATAGATAAGTAGAGATAGTGTCTTTGGCAGGAAATGTAAAGAAAGAGAAACCATGCAGAACAGCCAAATGCATTCTGTCCTAATTGTAGACTGTGAAGGGAATTCTAATGTGAACATTGGTTGCTTCAGAGATTTGCCTGAAGTCCATTAGACATATGACGTCAACCTTCAGAGCCTCACGCTCAGGGAGTTCCTTCCCCCATTGTTATGGGACCTCCACTCTCCTTTGCCTTCCTACTTCCAGGCGAGGTTCACATGGCACATAGGTGCCCCAGTATTCACAGGACATTATAATGTACCGAAAACCCCAGATATGTTTTGTGCACATTGTGCAGTGGAATTCTTTTTTGGTGTTTGGAGAAAGGTTTTCACTATGTAGCCCAGGCTGACCTTGACTTCAAAATCTTCCTAGCTCAGCTTCCCAAGTGCTAGGATTACAGGCTTACCATCCTTGCCCAGCTCAGTGGAATTGTAGAACGATAATAATGATAACAAGACTGGTTTTGTTTTGGGCTAGGGCACGATTCTAAGTGATACCTATCATGTCATTAAACCAACAGTGTGACCCTGTATCGTGTGTACACCACCGAAAGGATGACAGATGGAAGGTGAAATGTGGACCATGTCTACAGTCCCATAATTAATATTCATACTTATGCAGCATATAAGTAACTCCTAAATATCAAAAGGAAAAAAAGAAACCACCTAGTGAATAGGTGTTGTAAATTGTGATTCAAAGGCCGAGTCCCAAATGCTTGACAGATATAACAAAGGGCTCTCAAATAAGAGAAATTAGTCATAAGAGAAATTGAAAACCCCGAGATACCACTTTGTGTGTACCAGAATAATAACCATCTGAAAGGGAGGGGAGGATGAGAGCCTAGGTAATGGGAAGCCCCTGTGTTCCCAAGGGGAGCACAGATGGGTGGGGGAATCTCTGAGATGTGATGTAAGCTTGCTTAGGGAAGCCAAATATGCCCTGAGATATCTCCACGTCTGCTCTGTAAACACTCTCACGTGGGCTCACAGGGGAACCACTCAAGGCCGTCTGCTGCACAGTTGTTTGTGTAGCAGAAATTGTAGTCTAATTATTCATCTTTAGAGGAATGAATAAATAAACTGTGATGGTTATACACTGTGGAATACTACGCAGCAGGGAGAAACAACAAAGCAGATGCTTTTATAGAACAATATGCATACATTTTTTTTAAAAAATCCAGAAAAATAGGTTAGGCAGCAGTTTTCAAGGTATCAGGCATCAGCTAATGAAGGCCAGCTACTCCTAAGAGACAGAAAACAAATGAGGTGAGTGGCTATGATGGTCTCTGTTTACTGCCTAGAGGGTTTCCAGGCCACAGCCCAGGGAGGGGAAACTGAGGCAAAGACTAGGACTCTGAACTGAGATGATCAGAAAGGCTTGCGTTTTCAGGGAACAGGACCAGGGAGGAGAGAGATGCACTGACAGCAAGCAATGGGGACCTACTGAGGCTCTCTCAGTCTCGCTACGAACAGATCTGGTCACGCATCCGTGAGCTGCCCCAGGCTGCAGAAGAACTATGAAATACTACAGGGAGCTCACACAGGGCCAGGAGTAACTCTACCCCTGTCAGACACCCAGTTACAAAGTGTCAGTACTTGAAACAGCAACTGATGGAGCTATTAAGAAAAAAAATATCAAACCCATGTCTGAAAGTAGTGATTTCAACACCCTTTTCTATATTTAATAGAATGAACAAACAGAAATGTCGTAAGGGTAGGAACAATTTGAACAACTCGATAAACAATGTCACTCAATTAATGATTGTAGAAAATGTCAGTTTATAGATTACCCAGCAAAAAAAAAACATGTAAGCTGCATAGCAAACATTTGCCAATAAAGACTATATTCTGGAGCAAAAAACAAGTCTAAAATGCTGAGAATAATATAAAGTATATTCTCTGGTCAAAGTGAAATTAAACTAGAAATTTTAAAAAACTGGCAATGCCTCACAATGTTTGGAGGATAAGTAACTCAGAAGTGAATAACTCATGCTTCAGAGAAGCATGAAATGGGAAAATGGCACAGAACTTTTTATTGAATAAAAATAAAATATATTACATTTTGCAGCATACAGCTAAAACAGGATTTAAGGTGAAATCGCAGTTATATTAGAAAAAAAAAGAAGATCTCGGCTGGAGAGATGACCTAGTGGTTAAGGCACTTGCCTGCAAAGCCAAAGGACCCAGGTTCAATTCCCCAGGACCCACATAAGCCAGATGCACAAGGTGGTGCAGATCTCAAATCACTGCTGTGAGCATTCTACCTTAGACACTGGGAAAAGAATAGTAAATTACATTCTAAGTAATCAGTAAAAGGGGACTGTACAGTCATAGAAGAAATCAGTGGACTAGAAAACAGAGCAAACATAGGAAAAAAATAAATAAAGACAAAAGTACTGTTCTTAGAGAAGGTCAATAAACTTAGCAAACATCTGGGCAGATGGATTGGAGCAAGAGGTATAAGACACACATCACCAGTACTAGGACTGAAAAAGGATCCATCACTACATGTTCTACAGAGATGAAGTGAATAATATGGGATTGTCAGGAGCCACTAAATTAAATGTAATGAGACCCTGTTTTTAAAAAAAAATCCAGGGCTGGAGAGATGGCTTAGCGGTTAAGGTGCCTGCCTCCTAAGCCTAAGAACACTGGTTCCAATCTCCAGTGGTTCCAACCTCCAGGTCCCACGTTTAGCCAGATGCAAAGTGACGCAAGGGCACAATGCCGCACTTGACCACAAGGGGGCAGACCCATCTGGATTTCGTTTGCAGCAGCTGAGAGGCTGCTGGCGCACCCATCTCTATCTGTCTTCCTTTTCCTCTCTCTCTCTCTCTGTCTCTCTCTGTGTCTCTCTCCAAAAAAAAAAAAAAAAAAAAATCCAACAAAAAATAAAAACCAAGCACCAGGTGTGGTGGCGCATGCCTTTAATCCCAGCACTCAGAAGGCAGAGGTAGGAGGATCACCGTGAGTTCAAGGCCACCCTGAGACTACATAGTGAATTCCAGGTCAGCCTGAGCTAGAGTGAGACCTTACCTCGAAAAACCAAAAAAAAAAAAAAAAAAAAAAAAGAAAGAAAGAAAGAAAATGGGAGAAAATCTTGGTAGTTTGGGACTAGCCCATTGGCTCCAAAGGTTCTCTTTTTACTCTTCTTCCATGTTTGAGCTCCCCCTGTATACCCATGGACACATCTATGCCACACAGGGCTCCATGGCTTATGGCCTCCATCAAGCCATGTCATGGGATGAATCATGTTTGCCCCAAATCCATGCAATGAAGTCCTGACTGGCAGTGCATCAGGATGTGACTGTGTTTGGATACACGGTCTTTTTTTTAACAATTTATTTCAATTGAAAAAATATTTTATTTAGTTAGTTATTTAAGAGAGTGATAGAGGAAGAGGCAGAGAGAGAATGGGTGCACCAGGGCCTCCAGCCTCTGCAAACGAACTCCAGACACATGCACCCCCTTGTGCATCTGGTTTATGTGGGTCCTGGGGAATCAAACCGGGATCCTTAGGCTTTGCAGGCAAATGCCTTAGCTGCTAAGCCATTTCCCCAGCCCTTTATTTGTTCTTTTTTTTTTTTTTTGAGGTAGGGTCTCACTCTAGCTCAGGCTGACTTGGAATTCACTAGGTAGTCTCAGGGTGGCCTCAAACTCATGGCGATCCTCCGACCTCTGCCTCCCAAGTGCTGGGATTAAAGGCGTGCACCACCACATCTGGCTCTTTTTTTCAATTTTTTTTATTGAAAACTTTTATACTTACAAACAATAAATCATGATATTTCCCTCCCCCATTTCCCCTTCACAACTCCACTCTCCATCATATCCCCTCCCCCTCTCCATTAGTCTCTTATTTATTTATTTATTTATTTATTTATTTATTTATTTATTTATTTTGGTTTTTTGATCTTAGGCTGACCTGGAATTCACTATGTAGTCTCAGGGTGGCCTTGAACTCACGCCCTCCTACCTCTGCCTCCCGCTGGGATTAAAGGCTGGCCACCACGCCTGGCTTTATTTATTTTTTTTAAAGATTTTGTCTTAGCCGGGCGTGGTGGCGCACGTCTTTAATCCCAGCACTCGGGAGGCAGAGGTAGGAGGATCGCCGTGAGTTCAAGGCCACCCTGAGACTACATAGTGAATTCCAGGTCAGCCTGAGCCAGAGTGAGACCCTGCCTCGAAAAACCAAAAAAAAAAAAAAAAAAAGATTTTGTCTTAATTTATTTATTAGAGACAGAGAGAGGGTGGGGGGAGAGAGAGAGAGAGTAAGAATGGGCACCCCAGGGCTTCTAGCCACTGCAAACGAATTCCAGACGCATGCGCCACCATGTGCATCTGGCTTATGTGGGACCTGGAGAATTGAACCAGGATCCTTAGGCTTCTCAGGCATGCACCTTAACTGCTAAGCCATCCCTCCAGCCCCAGTCTCTCTTTTATTTTGATGTCATCATCTTTTTCTCCTATTATGAGGGTCTTATGAAGGTATTGCTAAGCACTGCAAGGTTGTGGATATCGAGGCCAATTTCTGTCTGGGCAGTTGCATTGTAAGGAGTAGTACCCTTCCTTTGGCTCTTACATTCTTTCCGCCACCTCTTCTGCAATGGACCCTGAGCCTTGGAGGGTGTTACAGAGATGTTTCAGTACTGGGCACTCCTCCATCACTTCTTCTGAGCACTATGTTGCCTTTTGAGTCATCCCAGTGGTCATGGCCATCTGAAAAGAGAAGCTTCTCTAACCAGAAGTGAGAGTAGCATTAATATGTGAATATAAACATTAAGTGTAGTGCTTTCAGGGCAGTTTGGTGGGAATGATATATGCATTAGCCAGACAAAAGCAGGCTTTATACCCCTGGGCTCATGCCCTCCCCTGCCCTAGGCTTTTGATTAGGTTTTTCAGTACCAGGCATGTATTCCCTCCCATAGAGCGGACCTTCAGTCCAGTTAGAGAGCAGTTGGTTTCCTCCAGAGCAGACATGCCACTATTGCACTCATTCGGTCATTTGGCCTGACTGGCCAAACTTGAGGTTTCCAGTGTCCACTGTTTTCACCGCTGATGACTTCAATACAGGGTCTTTTCCCATGTCAGTCTCCCTCATTGGCTGGCACTTGTTTGCATCAGGAAATGGCCAAGGTCATTTCCTATCACCCACAGGAGTGATAATTACCAAGCACGGGTCTTGAATTCAGCATAACCCAAAGAGACAGAAGAGAATAGATGATGGCTGAGCAGAACACCAACGAAGCAGGGTGAAGGGGCAGGGTGTGGAGGTGAAGGCTGTCCAGAGAGGCTCCTTCAACCCTCTTCTCTGAAAGCCACAGAAGGTTGTGGGAAAATTTTGCCTCTAGGAGTTAGTCTTGGGAGACCAGACTCATGCTGCCTTCCAATTAAGAAAAGGAAGGGACAGTGAGATGGAAATGTACTGCTGTGATTTTTAAAGAGGTATGGCACCTACCTGGCTACTGTCTGGAGCCAAGCCTGGGAGACACAGCTTTCTCTCTTCCCTGCCTCTGCCCCTCTCTCTTTCCTCTCTGTGTCTCTGTCTCTCCTCTCCCTCCTGTCTTCTCCTCTCCTTTCCTCTCTTCTCCTCTCCTCCTCCTCTCTTTCTTCCTCTCTGTTTTCCCCCCTCTCTCTGACACAAGTTCTTGGTATGTAGCCCTGTGTGGTAGTTTGAGTCAGGTGTCCCCATGAACTTAGTTGTCCTAGCTGACGGAGTTTTGGGAATTAATGCCTCCTGGAGGCAGTGTATTGTTGGGGGCAGGCTTATGGGTATTATAGCCAGTTTCCCCTTGCCAGTGTTTGACACACTCTCCTGTTGGTATTGTCCACCTGATGTTGGCCAGGGGGTGATGTCCACCCTCTGCTAATGTTGTCATTTTCCCTGCCATTGTGGAGCTTCCCCTCGAGTCTGTAAGCCAACATAAACCTGTTTTCCCACAAGCTGTTCTTGGTCAGGTGATTTCTACCAGCAATGCAAACCTGACTGCAAACACCCTGGTACTACTCACTGTAGCCTAGCCTGGCCTGAACTGGCAGCAATCTTCCTTCTTCAGCCTCTCAAGTGCCTGAGATCACAGACATGTGCCACTGTGCCTAGCTGCGTGGGCATCTCTTGAGTGTTAGTTTCTCTTGCCAGTAGAGGGCTGGTGTGAGCTAGCCCATTTGGATCAGTGTCCTCCAATGTGGGAGGGGGGCAAGTCTATAAGAGAGGAGGAGGGAAAAGCAGTGGACCCCCTCCTCCACTTCTCAATCTCTACATACCCCCCTTTTAAAAATTCTTTACATTTCTTTGATTATACTTATAATCATTCTGGAATCTTGTCTAATTTAGTCTCATAATTTAGGTTCATAATTTTTGGAGAGGTTAGGTTGCCTTGATGTTTATTTATTTGTTTGTTTATTTATTTATTTATTTATTTATTTATTTATTTATTTATTTATTTGAGACAGAGAGAGAATGGGTGCTTCAGGGCCTCTAGCCATTGTAAACAAACTCACATAGGTCCTGGAGAATTGAACCTGGGTCCTTTGGCTTCACAGGCAAGCACCTTAACCATTAAGCCATCTCCCCAGCCCTGCACTTTAAGCTCCCTGCTGAACCCTGTAGTCAGGTGCCCCAGGGTCATTGGCTTAGACAGGAGGAAGTCCTTGCAGGTAACCCTCCCCAGGGAGCTTCCACATTGGCTACCAGTCCTTGTTCCCAAGTCTCTGGTTTCCTGCTTCCCACACCTGCCACTGAACTCAGCAGGAAGGGAAGCAGATCAACCAGAGCACTAAAGGATAAGGAAGTCTGGACTCCTTAGCGTGCCTGCATGTTCCAGCCTCAGTTTCCCATCTGTGAGGTACTGTGGGAGCTTCAGTATACATCACCCACACTCTCATGACTGCTTTGCAGTACTTTATCTTTGCCACTGTACCATTCAGGTCCAGTGTCCCTAAACACCACTTAGGCTCCATTAGAGATATGCCCTGCCCGTTGGTGACAGTACCCATGAACAGATGCATTGGATCACAAGACTTATCTGCCCAGCCAGAGAGGCCTTCTTTGCATTCCATCTTCTGCCCATTGAAAAGGTCTCTGCTGCTTCTCCCCATTCTAGCTCTGCCCTCATGACATAGCACAGGCCACCCCTGTGCCTCATCCCCAGGACAACAACTTAATGCCAAAGGCCTAGGAAGCAGGCTATGGGTCAGCCTCCTTGCTTTCCTGAGAGGTTCATTTTCTCCGTCTGCCAGATCTCTTCTCAAACCTTCTTAAGAGCCTTTCCCTTATTTTGACTCTCTGGATGGACTTCAGTAAACATTCTTCCTAACTGGGACTTCACGGAGTCCACTGGGACCAACAAAGAGCCAGAAAGTGCTGCGTCTTCCACTGGGACCAACAAAGAGCCAGAAAGTGCTGCGTCTTCCAGAAGCAGATACAGTTCCCATCAGCCTCTGCCAGAGCCAGAGCCAGCTCCTACAGGACTTGAGAGGGTGGGTGGCTAAGCTTCTAGGGACGCTGGTGAGTCACTGCTCAACATGAAATCCTTAAAAATGGAGGGACATGGGGCTGGACAGATCGCTCAGTGGCTAAGTGTGCTTCCTGTGAAATCATGAGGACCTGAGATCACTGGAGTCTGAATCTCCAGAACCCATGTAAGGAGTTGGGCGTGGTCACACGTCTTTAACTCCAGTCCTGTGGGGGGTGGAAACTGGAAGATCACTGAGACTTGCAACTGGGCAAGCTCTAGAATCAGTAAGAGACTGCATCACAAGAGAAAAACAAAACAAAACAAAACAGGTGGGTGAGTGATGGAGGAGGACACTGTGCGTTCTTCTCTGGCCACCACAGGTGAGTCCACTGGGTGCTATAGGTGAGCAAACAGGGACCTACATCAGCACAAACATGCATATGCCACACACACACACACACAGAGAGAGAGAGAGAGAGAGGAAATTAACCCACAACTAAGCAAGTCACAGCAAAGACAAATGACTCAGAACTCAACACTTCCTACTTCCAATTATACTATAAGATTATGCTTCATGTGAGCTGGGCTGGGCACACACCATGGAGGGCTGTTGTGGAGCCATTTCCTCTTAGTAGAGGTTCTGAGAACATTTTAGGAAGCCGAGGAAACAAGTTCAGGAAGCTCATGAAACTTACAAGACTCAGAAGCTCAGAAAATTACAGGGCTCAGGTGACACTCCCCTCCCGCCCCAGGGGTGGGGGAAGTTATAGAAGCCATAACTGAAGAGGAGACCCTTCAGTGGAGCTGCCTACACACTGGGAAGGGAACACCAGGGATGTGGCTCCCGTGAGTCATCGCCCATGCTGGGATGGTTTTTCAGTAATGCAGCTGCCTTCTAGTCACCATGTTCTCTATAAGGAACCCCAATAAAATCCTTGGTTCACCAAGCTGCAGTTGGGTGGAAGGCTTCTTTGGCCGGACACTGGTGCCCTATCTGGAGTGTGTAGAAACTTGTTCCTGTCTCATGAAAATATGATATAACAGATGAAGGAGCATTACCCCCAGAAGTGAGTACATCGGGCCTTGATTCCTGTTTTGTGGACTGCGTGGACCTTAGAAAGCACTGGGAAAATTGATGGTGTAGACTAATGAGAGCCGTGTTGTTTTAATCACGCTATTTCTGGAGGGTTTCTGCCTCAGTGAAGCCACCCAGAGAAGCTGACCAGAAGTCCCATGACTCCCTGGGACGGGGACAGAAAGGGCCAAGGGGTGAGGGTGAGACTGGTTCCTCAGCATCTTGTGTTGCCCGGCCGTTGCCCCTGTACCGTTGTCCCGGAGCCCTTCTTCCAGCGCCACCTCATGTGACCACCTGGCCGAGGAGCCACTTAATGCGATTAGATTCTGAATTGTGACTTGGTAGCTCTGCGACCCTGCGTTTGGCGCTGGGTGCCGCGATGAAGACTGTTTACCAGGTGTCAGGGCTGAATCCTGGTCCTTCCCAAGGGCGGGTGCACCTGCGGTGACGTCCGGGGTCCTCTGCCGCCCCCTGCTGGCCGCGAGCGCACGCACTCCCAGAGCCGGGGCAGGAGGAGCCAGCAGACTCTGCAGCCACCTCACATGGCAACTAAAACATCTTCCAGCTTGCACAGCTGCCGAACCCTCTCTGTTTCCGTCTCTTCTCGGTCTCTGTCCGTCCTCCACCAGGCTTTCTGTCCCTCTCATGCCTCCTCCTCCACTTATCGAAGTCTCTGTCCTCTTCCCTTGATTCACGATCACAGCGAAGAGGTGCCCCGCTCCTGCCCCTGACCGGCACCCTGCCCTCTCTTCCCGCCAGAGGGTCCCAAGTGCTCCTTCACTGAGCATCAGTGGACACAGACATAGGCCCTGAAGGAACAAAGCCGTCCACCTGGACCATAGGACAATGGTGTTCCTCAGCATTGATTGCACACTCCTCAACTCTTTGTTCCAGGGATATCATATCAGGACCATGTCTCAAAACAAAACCTAATAATAATAGGGGCTGGGGAGATGGGTCAGTGGTTAATGGTGCTTGCTTGCAAAGCCTGCCTGCCTGGGTTTGATTCCTCAGTACCCACGTAATGCCAGATGCACAATATCGTGCATGTATCTGGAGTTTGTTTGCCTCAGCAAGCAGCCTTGGCTCACCTATTCTCTTTTTCTTTCTCTCTCTCATAAATAAGTAAAAAGTTTTTAAAAACTAATAATAATGGGGCCTGGGGAGATGGCTGAGGGTAAGAGCATTTGCTGCGCAAACATAAGGGCCTGGATTTGATCTCTAGCACCCATATAAAAGGCCAGGAAATCAGGCGTGGTGGTACATGCCTTTAATCCCAGCACTCGGGAGGCAGAGGTAGGAGGATCACCGTGAGTTCAAGGCCACCCTGAAACTACATAGTGAATTCCAGGTCAGCTTGGACTAGAGTGAGACCCTACCTCAAAAAAAAAAAAAAAAAAAAAAAAAGCCAAGAATGAGAGTGCATGCCTATAACCCCATCCCTGAGGGAGGCAGACAGGAGGATCCCTGAGGCCCACTGGTCAGCCAGTCTAACGGATACAATCAGGGAGCTCCTGGCTCAGCAAGACTGTCTCAAAGAAATAAGACAGGAGAAGCCAGGCATGGTGGCGCACGCCTTTTAATCCCAGCACTTGGGAGGCAGAGGTAGGAGGATTGCTGTGAATTCCAGGTCACTCTAAGATAACTGAGTGAATTCCAGGTTAACCTTGGCTAGAGTGAGACCCTGCCTCGAAAAACCAATAAATAAATAAATAAATAGAAAGAAAGAAGACAGAGAGCAATAGAGGATACCTGATGCATGTGTGGTGCACGGGGCACACACATCTGCACACACACATGCATACACAACATACACAAGTGATAATAAAAGCATGTAGGGAAAATAAAGGGAAATGGATATCATAAATATTTTTTTAAATTAAGAGAATCCTTATTGCCAATGCTGATAATATGAAAATGTTGATGAAATCAATCATTTCTAAGGCAATAAGGTATTAAAATTGGCCCACTCACTAACTCCTTTATTCTCAAATATTTTGTGGTTTCTTCTTAAGACCTAGGCTGGTATTATAGCTAGAACAGACAGAAAGATGGATGTAAGGCTGGAGAGATGGCTCAGAAGCTAAAGGCACTTGTTTGTAAAGCCTGATGGTCCAGGTTCGATTCTCTAGTAACCACGTAAAGCCATATGCACAAAGTGGCACATGTGTCTGGAGTTTGTTTGCATTAGTAAGAGGCCCTGGTGTCTCCATTGTCTCTCTCTCTCTCTCTCTTTCTGTCCTTGCAAATAAATAATTTTTTAGGGCTGGAGAAATGGCTCAGTGGTTAAGGCACTTGTCTGCAAATCCTAAGGACCTGGATTCAATTCCCCAGTACCAACATAAAGATGCACAGGGTGGCACATGCATTGGGAGTTTATTGGCAGTGGCTAGAGGACTTGACGCACCCATTCTCTCCCTCTCAAATAAATAAATACATAAATAACTTTTTAAAAATTAAAAATTATTTATTGATTGATTGATTTTTCAAGGTAGGGTCTCACTCTTGCCCAGGCTGACCTGGAATTAACTAGTCTCAGGGTGGCCTTGAACTCACAGCGATCCTCCTACCTCTGCCTCCCAGGTGCTGGGATTAAAGGTGTGTACCACCACGCCTGGCTCTAAAAATTAAAAAATATTTTTAAAAAGAAAGATGGATGTGTACTCCTACCCAGAGGTGCCAAGTGTCAGATGGGATGCAGGGAGGCAGAAAGCCAGGATGAAACACAAGCAGGGGAGCAGGAGATGGTGACTGGTGCCCTTCAATGACACCGTGGGGACCTGAAAGTGGGTGCAGTAGGTCTCAAGGAGTGCACTATGCCCCCCACATGTGAACAGTAGGCAGTAAGCAGTGGACAGCTCTCCTAGGTCCTGGAGCATGCATAGTCAGAAACAACCAGACACACACCCACACCCACACAGCCTAGCCTTACACACTGACATATACCAAGAAGGAAATAAAAGGGGCTGGAGAGATGGCTTAGCAGTTAAGGCACTTGCCTGCAAAGCCTAAGGACCCAGGTTTGATTCCCCAATATCCACGTAAGCCAGATGCACAAGGTGGCACATGCATCTGGCATTCATTTGCAGTGGCTGGAGGCCCTGGTGTGCCCATTCTCTCTCTACTCTATCTGCCTCTCTCCCAAATGAATAAACAAAGTAAAAGAAAAGAAATAAAAGAGCACCAGGGGACAGTACTATATTGGGAGGTGGATGCAAACCCACTGTAGAGGCCCACTGGATATGTGGCGTAGTACACATTGCATGTGCAGTGCCAGAATGACCAGGAATGACAGGACCCTCCCATCTGCACCCCTCAGGGCTGGAGTGACAGGAATGCATGGTCGTTCCAGGCACTGCACACATCGCAAACAACACAGAAGATGCTCCCAGTTCTCGCCGTCCCCAAAACCCCATCATGGTTGTCTGTCTTAGCCCCTTCCCTTCCTCTCCCTGGATGAATTTTTTTTTTCTTTCTGGGTCTAGAACTGTGGGTTTTGTGTACTTGTGGAAATACACGGCGCTGTCTTTGTGCTTCCTAAATAAAACGCTAGGGAAGGAACGGGATGCAGCCGCAGATGAAAATAGCAACTCACCGCGGTGGAAAGCGGGGTGATCTCAGTAGAGGGCGGGCGACGTTGGGAAGTCTATTATTGCATCCAGCACGCAGTGCTGAGAGGTGGGAAGTCGGTGTCAGGAATAGAAAGCGCTGCTTTCGTGGCTGGGATGTCACTCAGTCAACTCGCAGCGGCAGCCCACTTGATTTCTTAGGTGGCAGGGATGGGCCCCTGAGTCTGGAGCGAGGCTCAGAGGTGAATTTTGGGGAATTTGACAAGCTCACATGGTGGGGTCTTTTCACCTGTAACTGAGGCATTTTTTTTCTCCATCTCTAGCTATCATCTTCAAGTTCTCTCAGAATGTCATGGTTTTCGCTACAGTGCTCTGACATCTCCTGCTGGATATACTCATGGTTATTTGATATTTTGTGGCGTCATAAGCACAGTCTTCGCTATGGTTACCAGCGGCTCAAGATGCGCACTACCTGAATGTGAACAATTGTTCTTTTGTTTGGATTTTTGTCTTTTCTTTCTTTTTTAAGATTTTATTTATTTATTTATTTATTTGAGACAGAGAGAGATGGGGAGAGAGAGAGAGAAAGAGTTAAAGAGAGAAAAAGAGAAAAGAATGGGCATGCCAGGGCCTCTAGCCACTGCAAAACGAACTCCAAATGCATGCACCACCATGTGCATCTGGCTTACATGGGACCTGGAGAATTGAACTTGAGTCCTTAGGTTTCGCAGACATGTGCCTTAACTGCTAAGCCATCTCTTTAGCCAGATTTTTTTTTTTTTTTGAGATAGGGCCTCATGTAGCTGAGTGTGACCTTGAACTCATAATCCTTCTGCCTCCACCTCCCAAGTGCTGTTATTGTAGGCATGCACCATCACTCCTGGCTAATAGGTGATTTTGATATCAATCTTTTACTGTATAAAATGTATATGACATAAAATTTACCATCTCAACAATTTTTAAAAATATTTTCTTTCTTTCTTTCTTTCTTTTTTTCTTTCTTTCTTTTTTTTTTTTTTTTTTTTTTTTTTTTTTGTTGAGGTAAGGTCTCACTCTAGCCCAGGCTGACTTGGGTCACTATGTAGTCTCAGGTTGGCCTGGAACTCATGACAATCCTCCTATCTCTGCTTCCGTAGTGCTGGTATTAAAGGTGTGTACCACCATGCCCGGCTTAAATTTTTTTTTTTCGTGTGTGTAAGTGTGTTTGTATGTTTGTATGTGTGGGCATGCATGTGTGTGTTTGTGTGTGTGTGTGTGTATGTGTATGTGTAGTCTAGAGGTCAATGCCAGGTGTTTTTCTCACTCTCCACTTTTTTCTTGGGGCGGGAACAAGGTCTCTCATTGAGCCTGGAGCTTACTGATTCAGCTATATTAGTTAAAGTAAATTCCAGGGATCCTCTTGTCTACACCCCCCTAGCTCTGGATTACAGGCACACAGCACCATGCCCAACTTTTACACAGGAGCTGGAGGTCTGAACTCAGGTCTTTGTGCTTGCATGCCAAACACTTTACCCACTGAGCATGTTCCTATTATGTTAAAAAAAAAATCCCCACTATTCATTCCAGAACTTTCCCAAGATGAAATTCTGGCCCCTGTATGTGGATTTTGCAGTTTGCTTTGGCCAGTGTCCCAAGGCACTGCAGTTGGGGGCTTGGACAGAAGTTTGTTTTCTCATTGTCAAGGAGATGGGAAGTCTGAGGTGGAGTTTTAGAGGGTTGGTGCCTCCTGAAGCCTCTCTCTTTGTCTTGTCTTTCTCCCTGTGACCTCATATGGTCATCCTCTGTGTCCTAAAATCCTCTTTTGCATGTCTATGTGTGTGTGCACCCCCTCGTGCACCTATGCAAGTGGAGGCCAGAGGATAGCCTCTGGTGTCAACAATGCTCATCTCTTTTTGTGACAGAGTCTCTCACTGGCCTGGAGCTCACCAATGAGCAGGGACACTCCACCTGTCTCTGCCTCCCCAGTGCCAGGACACAAGTCTTCATGCTTGCAAAAAGCACTTTACCGACTGAACTATCCTCCCAGCCTGAAATCCTCTTCTTATAAAGACCCCAGTCTGTGGGATCAGGACCTGCCCTGTGACCTCCCTGTAACTTTGTTACTTCTTATTTGGCCCTTTCTGTAAACAAGGTCACATTTGGTGCTACTGAGGTTCAAGCTCGGGGTTTGCTGTGTGCCCAGTTGTGTCCCGCACAAAGACAGTGCTCTGTTTTGCCTCTGCGCTCTCTCCCAGCGCCCCAGCCTTGAAGACAGGCTTATCACAAGCCTCAGCAGTGTTGCTCACGACATCACGGGTGGCTTGCTATGACTCACAGGATGTCAGTGAAGACACTTCCTTTGATTCTTAGTGAGCTGAAACTTTTTAAATCATGAATGAATGTTGGGTCTTATTAAGGCAGCATCCAGAGAAAAAACCATACAGTCTCTCTTATCTTCTGTCCACACAGTGAGCTACACCAGAGAAGCCTCTGGTGGGTGTTTGTTCCTGGTGCCCAGTGTACTGGAGACCCATGGCTAGGTGTGCATTTATTCACCTCTCAAAAGCCAGGGCTGCTTTCTCAGTCACTTCAGTTCTGGCTGTGGCATCAGGGGTCCCCTCTAGCACACAGGAAAAGTTGGGGCTCTTCCCTGAACCCAGCAGCACGTGATGCAGGGAGGGATTTCAAGGACGTGAGGAGGAGGAGGTATGAGAGTCCAAACTGGATCTAAAGATGGCTCAGCATTCTCCAGGGGAGTCTTTGCAAGCACGGCCAGGATTTGAACTATAAAGTGGGTAACTGTCACTCAGAAAACCCTGGAGATGACAGAAGCCACTGCTGTGAGCCGTGCTGCAATGAGACATGCAGAGGTCACCTTAGGGTACCCCGTAACTGCCCAAGGCACCACAAATGGAAGAATGTCCCTGCTTGAGACCAGAAGGACCCAGCCTCATGCCAATGTGAGTTCATGTGGAGTTAATTTGCAAGTTCAGTGGTGCATGCCCCTGAGTCACAGAGTCACACTGACTCCAAGGGTTTTTGTGGCAAAGAAATCATGTCAGAACAGCAAGAACAGAAAACAGAAAACCTGTGAGGGGACTGGATGGTGCAGAGATGGAAATGCCCCAAAAATCTCTGAGCAAGATACAGACCAGATGTCCGTGACTAGGGGGTGTTGCAAATCATAAGGCTTGTGGTAGTTTGTAGTTTGCCTCTGAATCCACCTGGCTGGAGGCAATGTCACTGGATGGATCTTAAGGTGTGGTGGTGGGTTGGAGATTTCAATCTAAAGATATGCAAAGTGTGCCTAGCTGGAGTTCCTGAGGTGTGCTGTGCTGTGTGGCTTTTGGCTTTTGGCTTTTGGCTTTCTCTCTCTCTCTCTCTCTCTCTCTCTGCTTGGACCTGTGAAGGCAGGCCAGCTTTTTCTGCCATTATGGAATTTCCCCTGGATCTGTAAGCTTTAATAAATATCCCTTCCTTCATAACCATGCCTGGTCTGGAAGTTCATCTCAGTGAACCTGAAGCTGTCTGGTACAAGGCTAAGATGAGGTTTCCAGTAAGTGGAGTTGGGACCACCTGTAGCCATTTCAGAAAGAATGCAGACGCTCGCCCCCCCCCACTATACATAGGGCTCTGAGGTCGTGTGGGGCAAAGCCCTTAGCAGAAGGTGTGCCACACACCCAGGGTCAAGAGGTCCTGGGGGGCAAAGACAGCTTGACTCTGAGATAGCTTTTCTGTGAAAAGAAAATGGGAGAAGAGCAACATTTCTAAGCGGATGTGTGTGATGAGATCCGGGTGCCTGCTGCCTCCTCCATGTGCCTCTCCGATGCTGATCTGTTCATGTGGACAAACTTCGCAGATAAACTATTTTATTGAGAAAAGCGAGGCCTTGCCTTATACAACTGCCCTTCTGTATCCAGGGAGAATTGGTTCTAGGCCCTGAGAAGACACCGTACCTTCAGATAAGACGGCACAGTGTTTGAACAGAATCTACATGATCCTGCAGTGGACCTGAAGGCAGCTCAAGGTGACGTCAAAGACTGAAAAATTAAGCAAAAATTTGTGGGTTGTTTGTTGGTAATGGTCTCTCTCTCTCTCTCCTTCCTGGCTTTCCACCACCCTCTTCTTTTCTTTCTTCCTCTTTCTTTTTCTTACCTTTCCCCTCTCTTTTCTCCTCTTCACTTTCTCTGCCTTTCCTCCCTTCCCCTATTCTTCCCTTCTACTTTTTCTTGTTTTCTCTGTTTCTCCTCTCTTTCCTTCTTTTCTTCCTTCCTTGTTTCTCCCTCCTTTTCTCCCATTCTTATGGCTCTGCTTCCTCTCCTCCTCCTTCTCTCCCTCTTTCTTTGACAGGGTTTCACTGTGTAGCTTGGACTGGTTGGTCTCCAGTGTGCAATCTTCCTGCCTCAGCTTCCTGATGCATGCACTGCTATACCCAACTTGAATAGTTTTTAGCTGTATTTTTAAATTTTTTATTGACCACCTCCATAATTGTACACAATATACCCTGATCATAATCTCCTCCCACCACCTTCCTTTGTCCCCCTTCCCTATCCCTCCTCCACTGAATCCCTTTCTAACTAATCCATGGTCAATTTTGATGTCATCATTCCCCCCTCCTATTATTCAGGTCTTATGTAGGTAGCGTCAGCCACTGTGAGGCATACCTGCCAAGGCCACTTTGTGTCCGGAAGACAGTATTATAAAGTACTTCTCCCCTTCCTTTGGCTCTTACATTCCTTCTGTCACCTCCTTCAGGGACCTGTCTTGTAAAACCCTTCCCCTCCGTGTTACCCTCACATCACAAGTTCTTCCTGCTCCTCCTACTGTAAGGGCTTAGGCCCCATGCTGGCACCTTCCTGCCCTCCAGTGTGAATAGAAGTGTGGATATGCTGGGGTCCCAGTGAGTGTCAGGCAGTGGCAGCTCTGGTATGTGCACAGATGGGGCCCAGAGTGGGGGTCTGCATCCCTTCACCCGGAGGTGGTGCCTGTCACTCCTGTACACACAGGACCAGCTGGTAGTAAAGCATCTGCCTACAAGACACAGTGACACTGTCTCTGCACACTACACCCCAGAAAGATCTAGCACCCACAGAAGCATGGCTGTCCAGAGTCTGGGCAAAGCCCTCTATAAGCATTCAGGGGCAATGTGCAGGCCCTCCTGTGGCAGGTGGAGCCATCTAAGTGGGTGTCTAAGGCCACCAGAGTTTGCACCCTCAGTTCTCTAAGCAGGGGCAGCTTCTCTGTGCCTGGCCGTGTGGTTTCCTGGGACCCTGGCTGGACAGTCAGCTAACCCTAGGCTGTCCCTGCCCCATCCCCAGCCCCCTTTCTCATTAGAATGTAGATGAGGGACCTTTGGGTTGATGGATGAAGCCTGTCCGTCCCCAGACTGACAGCACAAAGCCTCAGTCCCTGTGGCCCACACCTGCTCCATCTGGTCTGACTCAGGGAGATAGGCTGCCTGCTGTGGGGACAGACACAATGTCCAGCTGCTGCCTTTGTCCGCTTTGTCCCTCCTGCATTAGATTGTGGTCTTCCATTTCTCAGGCCTGAGTAGCTGAGGGGATCTGGCCGCAACTATGAGAACTGACCAGGAACCGAGTGGGAAGGTTTACGTCTAGCACCTGTGACCTGCCTTTGAGAGGTCCCTGAGCCCACTGGGCCTGGGCTGTTGGCCCCCTGTCATCTCCCACCCCTCCCCCCTCACTTTGTCCAGGATTTCCCTCTTGATTCCGAGATCTTCTAGGACATCTTAGCTCTTGGCAGGCCAGCCTGTCACTCACACCCAGGCTCCCTAGAGAGGTCAGAACTGACCATCTGTTTACCCACTGCACTGACCTATGGCCTCAGGAGGGTAGGGTGCTGACCTGAAGGGTCAACAGCCCCTGAACAGTTCTAGGAATGACTGGGCAGAATTGCTTCCCTGAAGCCCACCCAGATGTAGGGTTTAGGAAGAAGGTGGGCACATGGGTTCCACATAGCCCCTGGGCCTGCTGAAGTGGCCACTCACTCTTGGGTCTCAGCCTGCAGCCAGTGAGGGCCTTGGAGCCCCCCTCCCCACCCTAGCTGCTATGTATATTCCTCTTTGCCTGAGGATGGCTATAATTTTCCCCAGGGCTCTGTGGGGAGCTTGGCTAAAAGTCCATTTCCAACCTTCTCCTGGGAACATGGGGCTTCTGATTAGGGTGTCTCCTGCTCAGACAGCCAGCCCCTAGACAATCAACTATACCTGCCTTTCCATTAAATAGGAGGAAGGTGATCATCAGCATGCTGTAGAGCTCATGTACCTATTGGTTTTTTTGAGCATAGGGACCCCAGGGCCATCCTACCTCATCCCCCCGCCTCCTGGACTCAGCCCCATCTTTCAGCAAAGGGCACTGCCCCTCAGGTACAGCCCTATCCCAAGAGTCAGGGGTCCATCATTCTTATAGTCACCTGATGGACTATAAAGGTCACAGTAGAGCCCCCCCCCCCATCCATCTGTATTACAATGCCCAGAACCTGCGAATGGCACCTTGGGTGATAAAGGAGTCATTGCAGATGTAACTAAGCGAGGGATCTCAAGGTGAACTCATCCTGATTAGGGCAGCCCTAACTTTGAGTACAGTGTCCTGATAAAAAGCCAAAGAGACACAGATGGGGATGAGCAGACCAAGGCAGAGGTTGGAGCGATGAAGCCACAAATCAAGGAACACCTGGAGCCTCCAGGAACTGGGGGAGGTGGGAAAGACACTCCCCAGCCACACCATTCAGACCTGTGGTCCTCGTGCCTTGGAGAGGTTGCTTCTATCTCACCTTAAAGCCCTCAACTATACATCTCACATAGAGGTGCCAGAGGCCTGCTGGCAACCCCAGGACACTCATAGCCTTGCTTTTCCCTGGCATATTCCTGGTGTAGTTCCCTTTGGGGTTCAGAGGAGAAGGACGTTCCCTGAGGCCACCTAGTGGCTGAGTAGTGTAAGATATCTGAGGTCCTCCATCCAAGGGAGGAGTGGGCTGGGGAGATCTCTCAGTGGGTCAAGTACATGCCTCTTGAGCATGAGTTTAATCCCAAATACCCATGTAAAAAAAAAAGTCAGCTGTGGGGCTGGAGAGATGGCTTAGTGGTTAAGGTGCTTGTTTGCAAAGCCAAAGGACCTCATTTCTATTCCCCAGGACCCATGTAAGCCAGATGCACAAAGTGGCACATGTGTTTGGAGTTCATTTGCAGTGGCTGGGGGCTCTAGTGCGCCCATTCTTTCTCTCTCTTCCTCTGCCTCATTCTCTCTCTGTGTCAAATAAATAAATAAAAATAAAAATATGAAAGGAATGTCAGCTTTGGTGGCACATGTCTGTAATACCAGCACTGTGGTGGCACATGTCTCTAGTACCAGCACTGGGGAGATAGTGACAGGAGGATCCCTGGAGCTCACTGGCCAGCTAGTCTAGCAAATTGGGGAGCTCCAAGTCTGGAGGTAGATAGATAGTATTTCTAGAGTTAATGCCTATGGTTGTCCTCTGTCCTCCACACACACGTGCATGCATGCATGCATACCTGTGCACATAGGTACACCCACATACATACAAACCTATGCAACACACACACACACACACACACACAGAGAGAGAGAGAGAGAGAGAGAGAGAGAGAGGAAGGAAACTCTGACACATGCTATGACATGAATGGATCTAGGGGACACAAGCAGCAAAATAAACCAGACACGGAAGACCACCATGTAGTGTAGGATTCCATTCATGGGGGTCCCAGAACTGTTAGATGCATAGAGACAGAAAACAGAATGGGGTAGGGAGGAAAACAAAGGTTTTTAAGGCGTAGTACACTTGTGACTATGGAAAGTTTTGGAAGTGGATGGTGGAGACGGCTGTGAACAGACTGTGAGTGGATGGTGGGGACAGCACAGTGAATGAGCTCCATGCCTGTGGTGGTTTGAATGGATGTCCCCCAATAGATTCAGGAGTTTAGTAAAGCTTGTAACTTAGAACTCTAGCTACCTGGCTGGAGGAGATGTCACTGTGGGCAAATCCTGGGGTCTGGCCCTAAGGTACTGCTGTGTACAGATCTGAATTCCAGACTAAGGAATGCAGACTTCTTGAGTTCTGCCTGGGGTTCCCAGTGTGTGCATGCTTGTGCTGCTGCTGGTGGTATTTTTCTCTGTGTGGACCTTGAAGGGGCGGGAGCTTCTTCCACCGTTATGGAACTTACCCTGGATCTGTAAGCTTCAATAAATTCCTTCCTCCCATAAACTATGCCTGGTTTGGAGGTTCATTCCAGTGACATGAAGCTATGATGGTGACAGTACCACTGACCTGTGTATGCACTTTGAACATGTTTATATGTATTTCACCAGATTTTTAAATCACTTTTTAAAAAATACTTTAAAATACTTTATTTTTAATCCCAGCACTGGGAGGCAGAGGTAGGAGGATTGGAAAGTTCGAGGCCACCCTGAGACTACATCGTGAATTCCAGGTCAGCCTGGACCAGAGTGAGACCCTACCTCGCAAAAAAAACCTTTATTTTTATTTGAGAGGGACGGAGGGAGGGAGGGAAGAAGAGAGAGGGAAGGAGAGGGAGAAGAAGGAGAAGGAGGGAGAGAGAGAGTGAGAGAGAGAATGGGCATGCTAGGACCTGCAACTGCTGCAAATGAACTCCAGATGCATGTGCCACCTTGTGCATCTGGCTTACGTGGGTCCTGGGGAATTGAACCTGGGTCCTTTGGCTTTGCAGGCAAGTGCCTTAACTGCTAAGCCATCTCTCCAGCCCTTAAACCACTTTTTAAAATTATTTCATATTTGACAGTTTAATACATGTATAAATGTATTTTGATTATATTCACTCCATGACCCTCTATTATCTCCATCCTATCCCTTCTCTTTCCCAATTAATCCCTTTCCTATTTTCATATCTTTTTTTTAGTGACCTACTGCATTAAATTAGGGTTCATTTTATGAGCACAGATTGGGTTGGGGCTTTTACTGGAGTATGGGCAACTTGCCAGTGGCTATACCACTGAGGAACATGACTTCTCCCACCCCTAACAACCATTAACTGCCAATAGCTTCTCGCTCGTAGGAGGAATGGGCTCTCATAACCCCTCCCCCATCCATGATGAATGTTAAGAGGCTCAATCTAGTGCAAACCCTCACACCTGCTGTGTGTTCACGAGCGACATGGCCTGCAGTTTCCAGAAGACAGCATTCTGAAGCACTCTTGGCCACCCTTTGGCTCTTACATTCTTTCTGTCCCCTCTTCCAAGGTGTTCCCTGAGTCTTGGAGGAGGTAATATAGATTTCCCATTTAGGGTTGAGCACACAACCTTATTTTCACTTCTCAGCATTTCCACCTGCTATGAATCTCTGGCTACTACCAACGGAGACTTCTGTGATCCAGGCTGAGAGCAGGACTAAACTATGGGTACAAACATAAAGACTTCAAGGGCCATTTGACCACCTGTCCATTTAACCTAACAACAGTATTAGGTCCCCCACCAAGTCTATAACCTCCCTAGCCCAAGCTTTTGACAGTACCAGGTATGGACTCCCTCCTGTGGAGTAGGCCTCAAATCTAATCAGAAAGCGATTGGTTACCCCATATCAGTCATGCCAGTATTGCACTAATGGGCACACCTTGCCTGGCATGTTGGTATTACAGCTTACAGGGTTCACAGCTGGGTTAGATTGTTGATGACTTTTCTCCCCTAGTGTTAAAAATTAATTTTATTTGGGATGGATTCCTATGGGGATCACTGGTTCTGTGTCCATAGTAAGGGCCTCCATAAAACTCTGAAATCACTTATTTATTTATGAGAGTGAGAGAAAGAGAGATAAGGGTATGCCAAGGCCTCTAGCCACTGCAAATGACACATGTGCCACCTTGTGCATCTGGCTTTACATGGGTACTGGGGAATTGAACCCGGGTCTTTAGGTTTTGTAGGCAAGTGCCTTAACTTGCTGAGCCATCTCTTCAGCCCTGAAATCACTTTAAACAAACATCCCCAAAGTGTCATGATGTATGAAAGGAGTCAGTCGTAAGACTATGTGAAGCCTAATTTCATGTCTATGGAGGCAAAGTGAATCTTCTGCAATACGGATGAGAACAGTTGTCTGTTCAGTGGACGTCCCTGGGGACAACCAAGAGATTTTGTTTATCTTTTGAGGCAGGCAGGCCAGCCTTGAGCTCACAATTCTGCCACAGAGTCCCAAGTGCTAGGATTGCAGGTATGTACCATCACACCTGGTCTGAGGGTCTTTAGGAGTGACAGTGAGAACATTTGTCATTTCTGAGGTGTTGGGCACATGAGTTTGCTCCTTTACCAAAACCCATGAAATTGTCCTTGCTGAAAATGTTTGCATTTCACTGAGTATGATTGTTTTCTCTCATTAAAAAAAAAGTCAATGAGGGGGACATGGTAGCACATATACTGTAATCCCAGTACTTGGAAGGTAGAGGCAGGAGGATCAGTGATTGAACACCCAACTCAGCTACATTGAGAGCTAGAGGCCCTATTTGTAAAAACAAAAATAAACAAACAAAAAAAAAACAAAAAAATAACAAAAGAAAGAAAGAAAGAAGGAATGAAGGAAGGAAAGAAAGAAAAAAGAAAGAAAGAAAAAAAGGAAAGAAAGAATGCAGGCAGGCAGGTGAGCAAGCAAGCGAGCCAGTCGTGGTGGTGCATGCCTTTAATCCCAGCATTCAGGAGACAGAGGTAGGAGGATTGCTGTGAGTTCAAGAACACCCTGAGACTACATAGTGAATTCCATGTCAGCCTGAGATAGAGTGAAACCCTACCTCAAAATAAGAAGGAGGAGGAGGAGATGAAGAAGGGCAAAAAAAAAAAAAAAGAAAATGAAAAACCAGTGAACTAAATGGGAAACTAACAAACACCCTTTAAATTTTTTATTTTATTTATTTATTAGAGAGAGAGAGAGAATGGGCATGCCAGGGCCTCTAGCCACTGCAAACGAACTCCAGATGCATGCACCACCATGTGCATCTGGGATTAGTGACCTGAGAAATCAAACTCAGCTCCTTGAGGCTAGAGGCATATGCCTTAACTGCTAAGCATATCAAACAAAAGCCCAAATAGGAACCTATTTTTAACTGGTGTTCTGGACTGTCTTTCCTCAGCAACAAGAAGAATCAGTAGCCCTACAGGAGTTTAGAACGCACTATAAATGGACTGGCTCCCAACAATAGCATCCTTTGATGCCCCTTTCTAAGCATTACACGAGTTGTTCAGAAGAACACCTGGTACTGAGGTCCGCATAACCGGCATCTATGTGACTGGGAGGGCTGGCATCCTGCAGTTTTATGAGCACAGAGAACAGACACTAGAGCCAATACAGTGGGGCATGACCAGGAAACATGATGTTAGAGTGGTCAGCCAGTACACATAAAAGTATGTTGATGCTGGGCGTGGTGGTGCACACCTTTAATCCCAGCACTAGGGAGGCAGAGGTAGGAGGATCTCTGGGCTCTAGCCATGAGAATAGAATCCAGATGCATGCACCACCATGTGCAGCTGGCTTATGGGCCTGAGAATCAGATCCTACCTCAAGAAAACAAAAACCAAGGCTGGAGAGATAGCTTAGCTGTTAAGGTGCTTGCCTGTTGAGCAAGCAGGTTCAATTCCCCAGGACCCATGTAAGATTGATGCACAAGGTGATGCATGTGTCTGGAGTTTGTTTGCAGTGGCTGGAGATCCTGGTGCACCCATTCTCATTCTCTCTGTCTCTCTCTCTCTCTTCCTCTTTCTCAAATAAAAAAAAAATGTGTTGAGAAAGTCTTGAACCATCCTCCAAGGCCCCTGTTGCTCAGCTCAGGAACCCTGTGTGAATCTCAGGGATCCACCTGAGACTCCTTATGCTAATCCCAGGATCTGAGAGGTAACTGGAGAATCCTTGAAGGGGTTTATGGGACCTTGTCTGTGTGGGCTAAGGCAGCAGGCAGCACATAGAGATGGGTGACCAGGGAAGGGCTGACAGAGACCCCAGGGTTGAGCCAGAGCAGATGGGTCATGGAGAGAGGGTGCAGGATCTCTTTTTTTTTATTTCATTTTGATGCCATGATCTCTTCCTCCTATTATGATGGTCTTGTGTAAGTAGTGTCAGGCACTGTGAGGTCATGAATATTCAGGCTATTTGTTATCTGGAGGAGCAGATTGTAAGGAGTCCTACTCTTCCTATGATTCTGATACTCTTCCTGGCCCCTCTTCTGCAATGGATCCTGAGCCTTGGAAGGTGTGTTAGAGATGTTTCAGTGCTGAGCACTCCTCTGTCACTTCTTCTCAGCACCATGGTGCCTTCTCAGTCATCTCAAGTTCACCACCATCTAAAAAGAGAAGCTTCTCTAACCAAAAGTGAGAGTAGCATTAATATATGGGTGTGGACACTAAGAGGAGTCCTTACTGGGCAGTTTGGTGAGCATAGTTTTTACACCAGCAGCTGTTACACCCCTAGGGCTCATAAATACCCCTGTTGTAGGTTTTCAGTATCAGGGATAGTTTCCCTCCCATGGAGCGGGCCTCAAGTCCAATTAGAGAGCAGCTGGTTTCCCCATAACAGACATGCCACTATTGTATCTGTTGGCTCATTTGGCCTGGCTGGCCAAATTTAAAGCTTACAGTGTTCACTGTTGAGTATCTTCACTGGTGTTTTCTCTGTCTCGCTTTGAACTGCATGCTTTCCAGCTTTCTGCCAACTGGTCCACATGGAGGAGGCTCCTCAGTTCAGCTACAGCAGGATTTCTCAATGACCTTGCAGCCCAAGTATGTGGAGTCTTCAGCAATAGGGTCTTACCATCTATTCCTGGTGGGAAACCAAGGACCTCAGCAATGACCTGTAATGTTTTGGGGTTATCAGTGACCTCCGTGGCCAACAACTCACTGGAAAGTATCCCATTCCTAGCACTGAAAATTTTCTAGTAACAATGTGTTGCTTCTGAGTGTTCCATTGTCCAGCAACATAGGCTTCCATATATGATTATTTTTATCCTCTTAGATTTTGATTAGCCCTCCTTCCACATTTCCTTTACTTAATCTCTTCTCTTGACATCACTTAGGCCTTTTTACCCCCATCAATCTACAATACCATCCTATTAAGTCCTCCTCTCTCCCTTTGTATTCACTTTTTATCCTCTTTCTAGCTTACTGCCTTCTGCTACTGAGTTTTATTCCTACTCACATGGAAGTCCAATCATTTGTAGCTAGGATCCACATATGAGAGAGAACATGTGATGTTTGGATTTTGGGGCCTGGGTTACCTCAATAAGTATAATCCTTTACAGATCCATCCATTTTCCAGATCCATCCATTTTCCAGAAATTTTCATAATGTCATTTTTCTTTACTGCTGAGTAGAAAGAACTCCATTGTGTAAATGTGCCACATCTTCATTATCCACTCATCAGTTGAGGGACATTTAGGGTGGTTTCATTTCCTAGCTATGGTAGATCTATTTTTAGCTGTCTCAGGAACCTCCACACTGATTTCCACAATGGCTGGACCAGATTGCATTCCCACCAACAGTGTAGAAGGGTTCCTCTTTTTCCACATCCTCACCAGCATTTATGGTCATTTGTTTTCATGATGGTAGCCAATCTGACAGGAGTGAGATGGAATCTCAACATAGTTTTAATCTGCATTTCCCTGATGACTAGGGATGTAGAACATTTTTTAGATGTTTATATGCCATCTGTATTTCTTCTTCTGAGAACTCTCTATTTAGTTCCATAGCCCATTTTTTAATTGGGTTGTTTGATTTCTTATTATTTAATTTTTTGAGTTCTTTGTATATCCTAGATATTAATCCTCTGTCAGATGTATAGCTGGCAAAGATTTTTCTCCCATTCTGTAGGTTGCCTCTTTGCTCTATTCACAGTGTCCTTTGCTGTACAAAAGCTTTGTAATTTCATGAGGTCCCAGCAGTTGATCTGTGGTTTTATTTCCTGAGCAATTGGGGTTATATTCAGAAAGTCTTTGCCAAGACCAATATGTTGAAGGGTTTCCCCTACTTTTTCCTCTAGCAGTTTCAGAGTTTCAGGTCTGATATTAAGGTCTTTGATCCATTTGGACTTAATTCTTGTGCATGGAGAGAGATAAGGATCTATTTTCATCCTTCTACAGATACATATCCAGTTTTCCCAGCACCATTTGCTGAAGAGGCTGTCTTTTCTCCAATGAGTATTTTTGGCATTTTTGTCAAAGATCAGGTGGCTATAGCTACCTGGACTTACATCAGGGTCCTCTATTCTGTTCCATTGATCTACATGTCTGTTTTTGTGCCAGTACCATGCTGTTTTTGTTACTATGGCTCTGTAATATAGGTTAAAATCAGGTATGGTGATACCACCAGCCTTATTTTTGTTGCTCAAAATTGTTTTAGATATTCAAGGTTTTTTTTGCTTCCAAATGAATTTTTGGATTGTTTTTTCTATTTCCATGAAGAATGCCATTGGAATTTTGATGGGGATTGCATTAAATGTGTAGATTGCTTTTGGTAAGATTGCCATTTTCACAATATTGATTCTTCCAATCCAAGAACAAGGGATGTCTTTCCATTTCCTAGTGTCTTCTGCAATGTCTCACTTGAGTGTTTTAAAGTTTTCATTGTAGAGATCCTTCACTTCCTTGGTTAGGTTTATCCCAAGGTACTTTTTTTTTTTTTTTTTTTTTTTTTTTATGCAATTGTGAATGGGAGTGATTCTCTGATTTCATCCTCTGTGTGTTTGTTGTTAGCATATAGGAAGGCTACTGATTTCTGTGTGTTTATTTTGTATCCTGCTACATGGCTATAGGTGTTTATCAGCTCTAACAGTTTGCTGGTAGAGTCTTTAGGGTCCTTTATGTATAGAATCATATCATCTGCAAATAATGATAACTTGATCTCTTCCTTTCCAATTTGTATCCCTTTTATGTGTGTCTCTTGCCTTATTGCTATGGCTAAGACTTCCAGTACTATATTAAATAAAAGTGGGGACAGTGGACACCCTTGTCTTGTTCCTGATTTTAGTGGAAAAGCTTCAAGTTTTTCTCCATTTAGTATTATGTTGGCTGTGGGTTTGTCATAAATAGCCTTTATTATGTTGAGATATGTTCCTTCTATTCCCAGTCTCTGTAGGACTTTTTATCATGAAGGGATGTTGGATTTTGTCAAATGCTTTTTCTGCATCTAATGAGATGATCATGTGATTTTTGTCCTTCAGTCCATTTATATAATGTATTACATTTATCAATTTGTGTATGTTGAACCATCCCTGCATCTCTGGGATAAAGCCTACTTGGTCAGGGTGAATGATCTTTCTGATATATTCTTGTATTCTGTTTGCCAATATTTTGTTGAGAATTTTTGCATCTATGTTCATGAGGGAGATTGGTCTGTAATTTTCTTTTTTTTTTTTTCTATCTTTGTCTGGTTTTGGGTTTGGTATCAGGGTGATGCTGGCTTCATAGAAGGAGTTTGGTAGGATTCCTTCCTCTTCTATTTTATGGAAAAGTTTAAGAAGCATTGGTGTTAGTTCTTCCATGAAGGTCTGGTAAAATTCACCAGTGAATCCATCTGGGCCTGGACTTTTTTTAGTTGGGAGATTTTTTTTTTAACTGCTTGGATCTCCATACTTGTTATAGGTCTATTTAAGTGGTTAATCTCATCTTGATTTAATTTAGGTAGGTCATATAAATCAAGGAAATCATCCATTTCTTTCAGATTTTCAAACTTAGTGGAGTATATGTTCTTATAGTATGTCCCTATGATTTTTTTTAATTTCTCTGGTATCTGTTGTGATGGTGCCTTTTTTTCTCTAATTTTATTAATTTGTGTCTCTTCTCTCTTTCTTTTTTTTTTTTGGTCAGATTTTTGCTAAGGGTTTATCAATCTTGTTTATCCTTTCAAAGAACCAACTCTTTGTTTCATTGATTCTTTGGATTTTTTTTTTTTTTTTTTTTCTATTTCATTAATTTCTGCCCTAATTTTTTATTTCCCCCATAATCTTTATTATTTCTTCCCATCTACTGATTGTTGGTTTGCCTTGTTCTTTTTACAAGGCCTTAAGGTGAAGCATTAAGTTGTTTACTTGTGACCTTTCTAATTTCTTAATATAGGCACTTAAAGCTATAAATTTCCCTCTTAGGACTGCCTTCATTGTGTCCCAAAGGTTTTGGTATGTTGTGTTCTCATTATCATTTGACTTTATGAATTTTTTGATTTCCTTCTTTCTTTTCATTTCTTTCTTCATTGACCCATTCATCATTTAGTAGTGTATTGTTTAGTTTCCATGATTTTGTGTATGCTCTATAGCTTTTTTTTTTATATTGATTTGTAGTTTGATCCCATTGTGATCAGATAGAGTGCAAGGAATTATTTCAATTTTCTTGTATTTGTTAAGATTTGCTTTGTGTCCTAATATATGGTCTATTTTAGAGAATGTTCCATGTGCTGCTGAAAAGAATGTGTATTCTGCAGCATTTGGATGAAATGTCCTGTATATATCTGTTAGGTCCATTTGTTCTATGACCTCATTTAATCCAGAAGCATCTCTGTTTATTTTTTTTTTTTTTTTTGTCAGGATGACCTGTCAATTGGTGAGAGTGGGGTGTTGAAGTCACCCACTACAACTGTGTTTGGTGTTATCTGTGACCTTAGTTCTAATAGCATTTGTTTGATGAAATTGGGAGCCCCCATGTTAGGTGCATATATGTTTAGGATTGTAATGTCCTCCTGTTGGAGTGTTCCTTTAATCAATATAAAGTGACCTTCCTTATCTTTCCTAACTAATGTTGGTCTGAAGTCTACCCTGTCAGATATTAGGATAGCGACCCCTGCTTGTTTTCTAGGCCCATTTGCTTGAAACACCATTTTCCAACCTTTCACCCTAAGATAGTGTCCATCCTTTTCACCCTAAGATAGTGTCCCTTTGTAGAAAGGTGAGTTTCTTGGAGGCAACAAATTGAAGGATCCTGCTTTTTAACCCAGTCTGCAAACCTATGTCTTTTGGTTGGGGCATTCAGGCCATTGATATTAAGAGTTATTATTGAAAGGTGTGTATTTATTTTTGCCATTTTTTTGTTTTGTAGTTCTTCTGGTTTTACCTTTGCTCTCTTGTATTAACTAGTATTTGAGTATGGTTAATTTTTTTCAGGTTCCTTATATGCGTGTTTTTCTTTCTCTTCAGTATGGAGGATCCTTTCAAGTATTTTCTGTAGAGCTGGTTTTGTCTTCAAATATTCCTTTAGCCTGCTTTTTTTGGTGGAATGTCCTTATTTCTCCATCTATTTGAATGGATAGCTTTGCAGGATAAAGTAACCTTGGTTGACAGTTGTTATCTTTCAGAACTTGAATACATCACTCCAAGCCCTTCTGGCTTTTAAAGTTTGTGTTGAGTAATCTGCTGTGATCCTGATGGGCTTGCCTTTGTATGTGATTTGATTTTTCTCTCTAACTGCTTTCAATATATTTTCTTTGGTTTTTATGTTTGGTAGTTTAATTATAATATGGCAAGGAGAGTTTCTTTCCAGGTTTTGTCTGTTTGGTGTTCTAAAGGCTTCCTGTATCTGCATTGGCATCTCTTTCCCAATTTGGGGGAAGTTTTCTTCTATGATTTTGTTGAAAATGCCTACTATGCCTTTGGAGTGAAATTCTTCTCCTTCTACTATACCCTGAATTCTTATGTTTGATCTTTTCATAGTGTCCCAAATATCTTGAAATTCCCATTCATACCTTCCTATTAGTTTGTCTTTCTCTTTGTTGGACTGTATTAGATCTGCCACCTGGTCTTCTAGTTTAGATATTCTGTTCTCTCCTTCATCCATTCTACTGGAGAGATTTTCTACAGAGTTTTTTTTTTTCACTGACTGTGTTCTTCATTGCTAGTATTTCTGACTGGTTTTTTTTATTATTTTTCTATTTCCTTATTTATATCTTGTATTGACTTGTATTGACCTCCTTTGATTTCATTAAATTGGTTTCTTGTCTTTCTCAGGCATTTCATTCTTTTGATTTCCTTTGATTTTCTTGTATTATAATGTAGAGTTTTTTGCTTTGGATTGAGTTCTTTGAAACATATTTATAATCATTCTTTTGAAATCTTTCTCAGGCATTTCTCTAAATCAGTCTCACTGAAGGTCATTTCTGATGCATTAATACTTTTTGTGGATTTATATTGTCTTGATTTTTTTGTGTTTCTTGTATTATAATGTAGAGATTTTTGCATCTTGGATTAATTTAATGCTTGGGTTTTCTAATTATCTGCAGTATTATTAGATGTATCAATCAATCTGATGTTATATATCTTCAGGGTAGGAGCTTAAGGTGCTAGGTGTGGCTCTTAAGACTCTCAGAGTAACCACAAAAGTGACCCTAGGTGTTGGGTTTGCCTGCTATGAGAGTATTCAAGTAGGCTGAATGGAACAAAATACAGACAAATTCTAAAAATTAACTAAACAATGTACACATTCAATGAAAAACAGCACAGAGTATTTATGCAAGAGTAGTTATTATGACAAACAGATCCTCTAACAAAGTCACAGTCCCTAAGGATGTGTGTTGCCCCACACCCTTAATCCTGTCAACTGGGAGGCTAAGATTTCTGGTCTGTAGAGGGTTCCAAGGTCAGCTTGTGACCAAGTGAGACCCTTCCCCAATGAATGACAGAAGAGGAGACAAAGGCACTATAAATCAGGAAGCAACAAATTAAAAGCCCAAAATTGAGTTTATTAAAGACTGGCAATTCTGGCCATCCATCAGATTTAACATATAATGTACACTGACATGGAAGGTGCAATTAGCACTTCTGATGCAAGCCTATATACCAGGCTTTTTTTTTGGTGGGTCTGACCTGGTGTAATCCCAGCTACCTTATGGGATGGCTTTGGTCTCAGCTATGCTGCATGGCTGCTTGGTTCCCTCTTTGATGTGATGTGGGTTCTGGTAGGCTGGCTGGGTCTGTGGGTCACTGCTCTGATCACTTGTGCCTGGTGCTGTGTAGGTGAGTTCCCTTCCCTAGGTCTCTGGTGCTTGCTGGCACTTGTGCTGGGGGGGGGAGGCTGTGGATGGTGGCTGACTTACCAAAGTTGGTGTGAGACAGATAAAATGACCCAACTTTCCCCAATGGTATTTGGTTAAGAGTAGAGCACCACTAAATACTGCTAAATCGCTACTAATGTTTATTTCCCCTTTAAAGAAGCTAAGACATTGGGGGGGGTCAAGATGATTTGACTAATTGACAGTTACGAGAGTCTTCTCTGTGGCCTGGCTTTCTTGAGAGAGAACTATCAGCCAAAGCAGCCAGCTGGACTGGACTTATGGCAGCCTAGCTGCTTTGGAAACACCACAGATAGCTTGAGGAAGCTACACAGCAGCTACAGCTGTTTGCTGCCAAGCACAGCTTGGACTCCAGAAAGCACTATCCCAGCCATATACAAGACTTGCTTACGCCAGGCTTTCTGCCATCACAAGCCTCAGTGAACCCTAGCAGCCATCTTCACCTTGGTCAGAGAGGGAGCACATCCCTTTGTGGCCCAGCAGAAGGCCTGTGATTGGTGCAAACATCCTTGCCACACTTCCTTTCTGTCTATATAAGCATCCTGTTTGGCTCAGTTTTGGGGTCAGCTGGGAGACACCCTCTAGCGCTGCCCCCCGACTGTGGCAACTGTAGGCTCAATAGAAGGTTTCTTTCCACCTTTGTCTTTAGTAGAGTGGAATAAGCTGGTAACATGCGGAAGAAATGGCTGCAGTAGTAGCTGAGCAGTAGCAGAAGGGAAGACGGCAGGCAGCCACCCTAGCAATGGTAGTGATGAAGACAGCGGGAGTGGTAACAATGGAGGCAGCTGGAGAGTGCCAAAAAGTGGCTGGGGCTGACATGATGGAGAGCATAGTCAGGGGACACAAGAGATGGTAGAAGTAGAGAAAAGGTGCCTGCTGCTACCTCCTGTCTACTGCTGCCACTCACTGCTGATGAAAATTGAGGATTTCAGCCGGGTGTGGTGGCGCACGCCTTTAATCCCAGCACTTGGGAGGCAGAGGTAGGAGAATCGCCGTGAGTTTGAGGCCACCCTGAGACTACATAGTGAATTCCAGGTCAGCCTGTGCTAGAGTGAGACCCTACCTCAAAAAAAAAAAAAAAAAAAGAAAAGAAAAGAAAAGAAAATTGAGGATTTCTGGGGCCATTGGTGGTTAAAGTGAACAGCAATAAGCCTTCATGCTATGTATCTAGAGACAGAAGTCTCTGGTTTCTTTCTTTCTTCCTTTTTTTTTTTTTTTTGAGGTAGCGTCTCACTGCAGCTCAGGCTGACCTGGAATTCACTATGTAGTCTCAGGGTGGCCTCGAACTCACAGCGATCCTTCTACCTCTGCCTCCCAAGTGCTGGGATTAAAGACGTGCGCCACCACGCCCGGCTAGAAGTCTCTGATTTCTAAAGCCCGGAACTATAGGCCTGCTCTGTGGGCTTGAGTCTGTCAGTCCAGCCCCTGGGCCTTGGGAACTCAAAGGCTGGGACTGCCAATATTAGAAGAGCTTCTCAAGTAAAGTAGAAGTAGACCTTAAGGAAAGGAATGTACTCTAGAAGTTTTTATGCCTGACTTCCACTTTCCCAGCTGGGCCTGCTGGGCCATTGTCCCCATCATCCATGAATGTCATAAACAGTTGTTTTGTGTCATTGTTTGAGAGATCTGTGTTGTAGTGAGGCACAGTAGATATTGCCATTCAAGATCACCCACAAGCAACCATGACTCCCCTCCAGTCACTGTGCCCTCCCCAAAACCTCTCACTCAAAAGTCTCTGAGTTCGGGCTGGAGAAATGGCTTAGCAGTTAAGGCCTTTGCCTGTGAAGCCAAAGGATACCGGTTCGATTCTCCAGGACCCACATAAGCCAGATATACAAGGGGCACATGCATCTGGAGTTCGTTTGCAGTGGCTAGAGACCCTGGTGTGCCCATTCTCTCTGTGTCTGCCTCTCTTCTATCTCTCTCTGCTTACAAATAAATAAATAAAAAAAATTTTTAAAGTCTCTGAGTTCAAATGCCCTATGCTGGGATAATCCAGCCAGTTAGGATCAAGGCCCTAAGTCACATTTCATCCTGGTCAACAGGCCTATCTTGCTTTCCAGGAAATTGGATTCTGATTTTAAGAGCAATTTTTTCCTTTATATTATTATTATTATTTTTCATTTTTGAGAGAGAGGCAGAGAGAGAGAGAAAGAATGGGAGCTCCAGGACCTTCAGCCAGCTGTGAATGAACTCCAGACATGTGTGCCCCTTTGTGGTGCATGTATGACATTGTGCACTTGCATCACTGTGTCTAGTTACATGGGACCTAGAGAATAGAACATGGGTTCTTAGGCTTCCCAGGCAAGCACCTTAATCACTAAGCCATCTCTTCAGCCAAGATTGTTTGTTTTTAAATTTATTAGCTGGATGTGGTGGACATGCCTTCAATCCTAGCACTCAGGAGCAAAGGTAGGAGGATCACCTTGAGTTCAAGGCCACCCTGAGACTACATAGTGAATCCCAGGTCAGCCTGGGCTAGAGCGAGACTCTACCTCAAAAAAACAAAAAAAATAGCTATCTATCTATCTATCTATCTATCTATCTATCTATCTATCTATCTATCTATGTATTTATTTGGAGGCATATAGAGAAAGAATGGGCACACCAGGGCCTCTAGCTGCTGCAAACAAATTCCAGACACATGCGCCATCTTGTGCATCTGGCTTATGTGGGTCCTGGAGAATCAAACCTGGGACCTTTGGCTTTTCAGGCAAGTGTCTTAACCACTAAGCCATCTCTACAGCCCGAGATTGCTTTTAAAGATCAGGGCTTTGGGGGTGGAGTGGTTTATTTGCACACGTATGTGTGTGGAGTGTGTGTGTGTGTGTAAGTATGGGTGCACAGGGTTGATATCTGGTGTTTTCTTCCTTCAGTCTCCACTTTGACACAAGGTCTCATCGATTAGGTTAGGTTAGCTAGCCAGTGAGCCCCAAGGATTCCAGAACTTGGGTTATGTACACACACTACCACACCTGGCATTTTCCATGGGTTCTGGGGTTCTGCACTCAGGTCCCCATGCTTGCACAGTGAGCCATCTCCCCAAGGCCCTAAAAGTTAATTTTGGTGGTTGTCAGCATTCCTCAAATGAGAACAGCCAACTGAACCACACACTGAGAGCCAGTCTCAACATCCTTCCCCAGCTCCCCAGCATTGGCATTGTACACACCCCAGCCTCAAGGAACCCTATCAAAACTTAGCCAGTTTTATGGAAACTGAGATGCCGACAGGCATTAGAGGCCAAGCCTCATGGCCAATGGTGGAGCATGGGTGCAGTGGCCACTAGAACCCAATCTAAGCTTCCCAACCAGGCAATAATACCTGTGTGAGGAGACCCTGTCACAAAGAATAAGCACTGTTTCCTAACATTCCACCATGAGCTCAGGAATCCCACGACTCCAGGAGCCTTTCATCCAAGGCCACCTGATGGGACAGTTTGTGTCCTCTCTTCCCACACCTTCTTGTCACTGTGGTCTTGGGCTCTTTGACTAGCCTCCAGCAGGTATAGCACTGTGCTAGCTGGTACCCACCCAAAGAAGTGTCTGCGGCTCTTAGCACTGGGTGGAGAGCAGGCAGTCACATGTGAAAACAAGTGGAAATGAGCAGAGAGCCACCCAGGCACCATGTGCCACTTCAGCATCATAGGGAAATGGAGAGGCCACCACATACAGCAGTCTCCAGCGATGTCAATGTCCTTGGCCAATAGTGGGTGAGGCTCACCTGCCTCTACACGCAGTGGATACTGGTAGAAACACCCTGGCTCCAGGCCCAGCACTGGGATTAGGAAAATGTAATGCTCTGTATTTGATGTATTCTAATGAAAATAAAATGCGCTCAGTTTTCTTTCTGGTCTACCGTTCATCTCGGTCACGGAGAGGTCAGGTGCTTTTTGCTACTTCTGGACCTATTGGGACTGAAAGAACTGTGGGGAGAGGTAACAAGCTGTCAGAAGTAGATGAGCATGGAGCTTCTAAGGAGCACTGGTCACTTGTCCAGACAGTGGCTTGAGCTCCCCAGGCACCTAGTATGGAGACCCAAGTATATAGGGTGGGGGAATTGACACTTGCAGCGCTCCCTTGGGCTGGGAAAGGTGTTAGGAGCCCCAGTCTGTCACAGGGGCAAGGTACTACTCAGTCAACAACCCCCAGGCCTGGCAGTGTGCAGCTGGAGCAGGTGTGTGCAATGTTGGCCTGGGGATCAAGGCTGTGATTCCAGGCTGAAACTTGGGATCCTTTGGCTCCTGTGTCCCACTTGGAGAAGTCACATAAAATATATTCTCCTCTTGGCCATGGTAGAAGCACAAGACCTGTTGCCCGGCTCTTGGCCACTTTGTGCACATTGCTTTGGCTAAGCATGTTCCTTGGACAGATGCTGGTTCTGTGATGGGGCCTTAGAGAAGACCTGAGACAACATCCTGCTCACAGTCCTGGCCTGGTCCTGAGCCCTGGGCTTTATAAGGACTGGCTACAGCTGCTTAGGAGGCTTTGCAATCCCCTGTTGCTGGGCACCTAGCATACTAACACTGGCTCAGTGGATAAAGCACTTGAGTACCCAAATTCCATCCCTAGGTTACATGGAAAGAGCCAGAAGCTATGGCAGGCTTCTGTAATCTTAGCATGTTGATAGTGAGATGAGAGGTGGAGACCAGGGAATTTTCTGGAAGCTCACGGTAGATGCACAAAAGAGCAGCAGAGGGAGATACAGAGAGAAACCCTGCCTCACAGGAGGTAGAAAAGCAAGGATGGACCTCAAAGTTATCTTCTGGTCTCCACACACATGCTGTGGCCCATGCACACATGTGCGTGTGCACACACATCAATTGAACAAAATAAGCTGACGCTGACAAGTGACAGCCATAGGAGATTCCTGTGAAAGTACTCAGAGAGTGAGACAGGGAGAGGGCAAGTTGGGGAGGGGAGAATGGGACACACAGAGCTAGGGAGCTCAGAGGTCCAGGGTCCAGGGGTCATGGAGGGACAGTGGCCTTAGAAATGAGCAGCTCTGGCTGAAGAGATGGCTTAGTGGTTAAGGCACATGCCTGAGAAGCCTAAGGACCCCAGTTCGATTCTCCAGGTCCCACATAAGCCAGATGTACATGGTGGCACATGCGTCTGGAGTTCGTTTGCAGTGGCTAGAGGCCCTGGCACACCCATTCTTTCTCTCTGTTCTGTCTCTCTCTCTCATCTCTAATTTTAAAAAACAACAGAAATGAGCAGCTCCTTGGGCTTTGTTCTCAATGTCAGGCTGGTGAGGTTGGGCCCCAGGCAGTATGGGGGTCCTTTACCCTGTGTGGCTATCACACCTGAGTGGTACCACTGAGAGCAGAAGGACAGTGATTCTTGGGTACAGCACAAGCTCTAGAGTACTCCAGGCCCCACTGAGGAGTCCTGCAGCTGTCTTTTGGGAAGGGATTCTCCCAGGATGAGCTCCTCATGGCTGATCACTGCTCTCCTGAGGCATGACCACCACCTCTCCCTCTCCACAGGGGCACTTATCCCAGAGGGGGGTCTTTGGCAAGAGGCCCAACCACTGTACATAACCATAAAAGGCCTTGCCTCCAGGGCTTGGTTGCAAATACCTGGGGGCTAAGGCTGGTATACCTGGCCTCAGGGCTGGTGTGGGGCCTTTGGAATTACCTTTGCCCATGGCTCAAGTTTGTTCCCTTGCAAAGAGGAGTCAGGAGACAGGGCTCTGTGGCTTCTTCACAGGAAGGGCTGGAGATCTAAGGATCATGCCTCTGGGGTGGGACAGGAGTCAAGTTCCTCCAGGGAGCCCGTGAGAACATTATGAAGCAGCACAAAGCTCTTCCAGTAGCCATGAAACCTACAGGCAACACCCCCACTCCAACACACACATCACTGGGGAAATGAGTCAAGACCAGGTGAAGACCTCAGTATCAAAGGTTCCCCAGAAAGTCAGGAAAAATAGCCCTTATTAAACACAGATTCCACTAGAAAGACCGACTTTGCAGAAACAGCTGTTTAGGTATGGAGGGTTGACACACAGGGTCGCCTAGCAATGAGACAGGCAACTTTCAAGGAATGACAGGTTGCGCTGAGCCCTGATAACTTTAATTATCAGCGTTCGACCACGGCGATGATGCTTTCCTTTGCTGGCAGCTGAGAAACGCTGTGGAGGCGTGTGGGGTGGATAAAGGCTTGATGTACATCTTCTAATTCTGAAAAGCAAATAGCAATAATAATAAAAACCAAATTGAAGTTGTAAATAAAGAGCCTCATTACAGGCAAGAGCAGACAGGATAGGAAAACTGGGCAGGGCATTTCTCCTGGCCTCAAAGTGGATCCAAGGCTGGGACCTTGCTGCCCCCTCAAAAGCCATCTCATTAAGCAAGTAAATTCAAAGGAGGGTCAAGCTAAAAACCCACAGAGTATGAGTGCACTGCTCACCCGAGTGTCAGAGGCGTTACATTGATACAGCTGTTACCAGTCGGCTGCGGAGACTCCATGCAGTGCCTTGGACACAGTTTCTTTCTGCGTCAATTCTTTATGGCTTTCTCCAGAAAGAGTGGAAGGAGGAGAAAATACGCATGCCCCCAGCAATTGCAGTGCCTGCAGTTACTGAATACTGTGACTGCAAAGCCTCCTTCCTCTCTTCTCCCAGGTGCGGGTGTGAGTCTCTAGCTCTCCACTCTGGTTAGCCTCTGTGTACTCAAGATAGCCAGCAGCTAGACCAAGGGCACGGGGTTGCCTCCAACAAGATCCCTTGGAAACAATGTCTTCTGTCCTCTCCCCCTCCAATCCTGAATTGGCTCTGGCTTTGGGAAGCCCTGGCTGTTGGGGTTCCAGGTCCTTGAATATCCCATATCCCAGACAGCAGAGGAAAGGAAGCAAAACTCCACTTCTTTTACACGTGTGTTTGTAAGTGGGTGCATGTGTGTGGGGAAGCCAGAGGTCTATTTGGGTGTCTTCCTCAGTTGCTCTCTCCATCGTTTTCTTTGAGATAAGGATCTCTTGCTGAACCTGGAGCACAATGATTTGCCTACATGAGCTAGCCAGTAAGTTTGAGGGATTCTGTCTCTGCCTCTTCAGAGCTGGGATTATAAATGCATGCCATGGCACTCAGTGTTTTACGTGGGTTCTGGGTACCCAAACTCACTAATCCTCCCCCCCTTTTTAATCCTCAACTGCTAACAGTTTTCGAAACTGGCTATCTTTCGAGCAAGACTCATGAGTTAGGGTCACGCAAATTCTTGTTATTTCTGGGAATCCATGTGTTGAGTATTATGCTTGCTATTGTCAACTTGATAAGATTTAGAATCACAATGGGAAATAAAACCTCTGAGGGTGCCTTGAAGGAGTTTCTAGATTGGGTTGAGGTGGGTAGACTCACCATAGCTGTGGGTGGTATCATACCACGGACTGGGGTCCTAAAGTGAATAAAAAGGAGAAAGCAAGCTAAGCATCAGCAGCCATCTCTGCTTCCTGATTGCAAATGAAATGTGACTAGCTGTTTCAAGATCCTGCCGCAATGCCTATATGAACTATAACCTCAAAGTGTGTGCTAAAAGTATTTGCCAGGTGTTTTATTAGAGCAACAAGAAAAGTAATTAATGCACTGAGATTCTGTTGATTTTTTGTGGGGGGGGCTCATGAAAAGTGGTGAACTTCAATTTTTTATTTTTTATTTTTAGAGAGAGGGAGAGACAGAGAGAGAGAAAATTGGCATGCCAGGGCCTCAGCCATTGCAATCAAACTCTAGATGCTTGTGCCACCTGGTGGGCATGTGTGACCTTGTGCCTGCCTCACCTTTGTGCATCTGGCTTATGTGGGATCTGAGGAGTAGAGCATGCATCCTTAGGCTTTGCAGGCAAGTGCCTTAACTGCTAAGTCATCTCTCCAGCTCCAATTTTCTTTCTTTCTTCCTCCTTCCTTCCCTCCTCCCTCCTTCCCTCCCTCCCTTCCTTCCTTTCTTTTCTTTTCCTTCCTTCCTTCCTTCTTCCTGTCTTTCTTTCTTTATTTCTTTCTCTTTCTTTCTTTCTTTCTTTCTTTCTTTCTTTCTTTCTTTCTTTCTTTCTTTTTTTTCTTTTGTTTGCCCTGTCCTTATATGGCATTGGTACAAGGGCCACGATAGTTTTGCATAAAAAGGAGAAGGCTCTATCTCCTGTGGCGAGAAAAATGGTGTAGTGGTAATGGTGCTGGTGAGGGGGTGCTGTTGACAAGATTCCTTCAAGGGACAAGGCCCTTTCCAACTCTGGAGTAGGTTAGGTTGTCTCTTTCAATGGCCTGGCCTCCATTCCCCAATGCAACTTACTGACTAGCCCATCACCAGCTGTGCCATTCATTCGTGAGCACTTCTTTGCTGCTGCATACTGCCCCCAATGTCCCTCAGCATCAAATCCGCCAGACCCAGGTGACTGAAACTTGGTCAATAAATTGGAGAATTTATAAGACAACAGAACAGGTATGGCTGAGAGTCCCCTGCCCAGCAGCGAAGGCTCGGAAGGAACAAGGGCTACTCCTAAAAGGCACATCCATTGGAAGAAAGTATGCTGCCTGACCCTGGAAACCTACTGACGGGTGTGGGCTGGAAGGACACACAAAATTGAAGCGTGGTCAAAGAGGGAAGAAAAGACCAAAGAGTCACAAGGAGGATCAAGGGTGGACTGTGGGTGGGGAGAAAGAGGAGTCTTGAAGGTAAGAGTTTTGGGGACCAGATGAGGATGGCCAACAGGCCAAATGCTGCTGAGGCCACCAGAAAGATGGGCATGTAGGTGAAGGAGGCCAGGTGACCAGGACAGCATCAGCAGATAGGGAAGTACCTAGCATCTCTCCTCTGAGGTCTCCTTTTAATTGTTGAGTCATCTCCCCAGCTCCCATCATTTAAAATTATTTATTTGTATGTGTATGTGCATGTCACTCCAGACACATGCACTACTTTGCACCTGGTTTTATGTGGGTACTGGAGAGTTGAACCAGGACCATCAGGCTTTTGCAAATGTCTCCCTGAGGTCTCCTTTCTTGTGGAGCACCCACGCTGTGTTTCAGCTAAACGCCTCTGGCCAGATTCCACTGCTCCACTCTGTTGCAAGGTCTCAAAAGGTCTCCAAGTTCAGCTAAAAATCACCACCAATGCCCCCAGTGGCACCGCAGCAGCCTGGGGTTGAGCCTCTGGAGTTGTCTGTGTCCCCACCAGCAGGGCTCTGGCTGGAATCACTCATCCTGAAGCCCCCAATGCTTAGCGCCTGATGACCCTAAATCCACCACTTCCAGTGAGCTGTCAACATGGCAAGCCAGTGGAGGGGTGGCTGTTTGAAGTGTTAGTTCCCCTTCCTGGACTGGAAATGTAAATGGATCATACTGCCCTCACACTCCGCTAGTTCCCAGAGGGTGCTGGAAAGAGGGAGGCCTTTCCCAATTTCACACTGCGACCACCTACGGTGGGCCGGAGCAGGCCAGCAGTAGAAAAGCTGCAGATGCCATTCCAGCCACAGGAGCTTGCTGTACCTGGCATCTTGTTGGTTAACGCAGGCTCCATAGAGGTTCTGGGGTATTACTCTCATTGCTTCTTCTGGGTCTCGCTGCCTCCATGGATTGGCCCCATGCTTCTCTGGCTCTTAAGGTGCCATGAACCCCTCCCCAAGTGGCCCACCGCTCAGCTTGAAGAAATGTCTGCAGCAAAGGTCTGGGAGGCATGGGGGGGGGTGTCCTGCTGTTGCATGGCCCTGCGTGACTTCCTTGACCCTGTTGTACTTGTCACACTCAGGAAATGTTACCCCCCTTTCCTCCCCTGGGAACAGGAGCAGCCAGTAGAGGATGGCTTCCAGGCACTCCTCAGGAGGGGCAAGGGTGGCACGCCTGGGCACAGCTCAGTATACAGCACTCTCACTCTGCATGTAGCACTTCAGCCCTGCATGCAGAATACCACCAGCGTTCAGAACCTCAGCCAGTGTGCTGAAGCCCTGCAGAACCTCAGCTTAAAAGCAACATCCCCATCCCGCGTGCAAAATCTGGGCCCGCATGCAGCATGCCCGCCTGAGTTTAATACCTGTGCCCTATACGAAGCACCTGTGTCCGCGGGCAACACCCCTCCTTCATATGCAGCACCCTCCCTCTCGAGGGACAGAAAACTCCTCCCAAGGCCAGGGTCACAGCTGAGTGAAACCCCCAGACCAAGGCGGCCACCTGCCACCTCCCCACAGCCTGCTGCCAGTCTGTAACGGCCCCAGCGATCGTCTTAAGGGCAGGCGGCGCGAGCTCGGCGATCGGGCTGTCGTCTGGAAGCATCTTGCTTTGGCCTATCCTCGGCTTCACCCCCACCCAAACCCCAGGCTCCCAGACCTCCCCGAGCGTTAGTGGAGAAGGGCGGGACAGCCAAGGCGATCGGCGCTGATTGGATAGTGCCTCTGATTGGCGGGCGCAGGCGCCACTCGCCACTGTCGCTGCAGCCGGGTTCACTCGCTCGGGCTCGGCTCGGCTCGGAGCCACTCGAAGCGCCTCGGCTGGGCTCGGCTGAGCGGCTCGGTTCGGCTCGGCTCGGCTCGGCTGCACGGCCTCGGACGGGCGTGCGCTTGGGGGCGCGGGGCGCGGGCCTCGGTGGCAGCGGCGGCGGCGAAAGCCTGGTGCCCCCGCCCGCCCTGTCCTCTCGACGAGGCGGAGGCATCATCGCGGCCAAGCCTCAGACGGGCGCGTCGCGGGGGGCGGCGGGGCGCGGCGGGGGCGCAAAGCAGCGCGGCCCGCCCGGGGGCGCCGCCGGCCGGGTCAGCGCGGACGGCGCTCGGCGGACGCGGACGCACTACTGGCCGGCCCCTCCCTGCCCGCGCGCCCGGGCGCCCACTCGCCGGCGCGGGGTCCGGGAGCGATGACATCGACGGGGAAGGACGGCGGCGGGGCGCAGCACGCGCAGTATGTGGGGCCCTACCGGCTGGAGAAGACGCTGGGCAAGGGGCAGACGGGTGCGTGCGCGCGGGCGGCTGGGGGCGCGAGCGGGGTCGGAGCGCTGGGCGGGCGGGCTGGCGGGCGGGCGGGAGCGCCGCCGCGGAGGGAGGCCCTGCGGACCGGCCGGGCGGGGCCGAGGGAGGCCTCCGAGCGGTGATGCTGCAAGGCCTGGCCCGGCCGGGCGGCCGCAAACAATGGGCGGTCGTGCGCCCCCGTCCGCCGTGCGCCCCGGTCCCACCGCGGGGTCCCGTAGGCTGGTGGCTGCAGTGGAGCGGGCGCGGCCCAAGGGCACGCGGCGCGGACCGGGACGCACAGCAAACGAGGACGCGCGGACCGGGCCTGGCGGCTCCTGGCGGCTCCGCTGCAGGTGCGTGGCCCGGGCCGCATTGTGCTCCCTAGCGCCGGGCCCATTGTGCCTCGGGAGGAGGGGGACGAGCGGGCGCCCATCTGCCGTCTGCCGCGGCCGCGCTAATAAGCGTGCTGCCTGAGCAGCTGCGCCCCGGCCGCGCGACCCCCACCTCCGGGAAGCGGCCACCGCCCGGCCCACCCGACCTGGCTTTCCTGGCCCCAACCTACTTGGATGCTGCGGGCTATAGCGCAGGAACCATAAGAGGGCTGGACAGCGCCTTCCTCTGCTCCCAGCCTCAGGCCTGCTTCTGCGACACTGGGCTTCCCTGGGGACGGAGAGGGTGACAGTTTCTGGGCCTGGGCCATACATCCTGGCCTGGCTGTTCGAACAGACCTGAGCCTTCAGCAGGAGGGGTCTTCCCCAAGGGTCCTCTCTGTCTTTGCCGGGACAGATTCTGGCCCTGCCTGGCTCAACCCAAGCCAGCAGTGAGTCCAAGCACCTTGCATTTGGCCGGCTTTCCCAGCCGGGCTGGGCTTAGCCAGCCCCCTCATCTGGTCAGCCAGGCACATTCACATAGTCGTCTTTGTCGGAGACTGGGACTCAGCCATTTTCTTTCTTCTCTCAGGTCCTGCTTGTCTCCCGGCTGCCTAAAGGTCCGATTGGCATTGCCTCCTTCTTCCTTTTCCTTCTGAGAAGTTCCCCAGAGCCAGGGCGAGCTGGGGTTTGGAGGCCAGCAGTAGGATGTGGTGTGTTTGGGTGGAGCTCCCGAGCTCTCTTCAAGCACCCCAGGACTGCAGGAGGCAGTACTGGAAGGTGGTGTTTGAGAAGAAAGTGGGCCAGGCTGGGTCTGGGTAGAAGCCATGGCAGAAGCAGGTCGTCTTTGGGCCCTCGGGAGCTGTGTCTTCCTGCCCTAGAGTCGACCCCTAAGCTGAGCAGCCTGCATCAAGGCACGGAGCTTGGAGTCTAGGCTTGGAAGGTGGGAGGAAGGTACAAGGCAGCTGGTGTTCTGCTGAGTCCCAGATATGCATGTTTCCGGGGATGAACAGGTGTAGTTTGTGAGATCTCTGATGAAGGAAGGGCCTGAGGCGGGAGAATGCAGGAGGCAGTGAAATAATTGAATTATTGAACCAATAAAACCTTGTTATAAGGAGTCCTGGGCGCGTAAGCGTTGACATCAGTGAGTGATGTGTGTTGCCCTGTGGTCTCCGTGGGAAAGGGCTGGTCTTCCTGCTTTCTTGGTGGAGTTACAGAACATGATGGCCAGTGATACTGAAGCACTTGAGTACATCAGCAAGGTGGGATGGGTGATTATAAAACAGCCCTGAGCACCTTTGCTCTTGGGCATTTAGGAAACAGCCCCCCCCATTCTTTCTGACTGTCATGATGTGAATGTGTCATCCACAGTGCCTGTCTTTCCCCGTCTACTGTTGAAGGAACATCTTGGTGGACATGGCCCGTAGTTTGTGTGTATATGCTGGGCCTGGCCACTCAACATCCAAAGGCAGCATAGTTGCTGTGTTCCACGTGTGGGGGAGGGCAGATTTCCTGCCGACCTTGGTGGGAGAGTGCAGGTCAGACCTCTGTCCACTGCTGCTCTACTACCGATCCATGGCTACTTGTGATGGGGACTTCCCCGGCATGACCCTCAGCTTCCACTTATTTTATTCATTTCAACATGTGCTAACCTTTGCTTCCTTCTGCTCGAGTCCTTCCCCATGGAAGATGCCCCTCGGGGTTGTGGATGGGGATGGTTTGACGGAGTGAGCCTTGTGGAGTTGTGTAAGCCCTATAGCCTGTAGGAAGATGGACCCCAAGATGCTGCCTTTGCGGGCTCTCAGGAGGTGGGGAAGCTCCCATCTGCTTTCCAGGGCAGAGTTCTGCCTGCACTTCCTTTTGTCTCACTCAGCAGGTAGTGAGTGGCTCACAACCTTGCCTGGGTGGCTCGGCTGTGGAGAGCTGTTCTCTTCATTTTGTCCCAGTGTTTGGCCTCCCTGTTGGACTGACGGGGCTTGTGGCCGTGTGATAATCTCTCTTTCCAGGTGTGTTCCTTACAACGCCATTCTTGGCGACCCTGGGTGTCTCTTTGAATGGCTAGCGTACCAGATGCCAAATTGAGGCCAAAGTGTTTGGTGACCCCATGAAGCCTGGCCCACAAGGGCCCTTTAGGAAATGAGGGGCTTCGGGGTGCCCATGGGTAGGTGGGACTGCACTGGCAAGGGTGATGTGGGGCTTTCTGTTCACCCAAGGCATGCTGAGTTGGCTCCCTGCAGAAATAGGAGACAGATCCTGTCATTGAAGGCACCACCAGAGGCTGTACCAGGAGGAGTGGGAGGCACTTCAAGTCTAGTTGGTGATAAGACCATAGGCTGTATGACCTCACCTCTCAACCTGTCAGCAGCCGAACAGGGAACCTTCCTGCCCACTCTGGATCTCTGCTTCCTGGGTGAGCCCACATTCCAGAAGAGCCTAAGAGGACCTCTAGGAGAAGGTGGAGATGGCCGGAGGTGGGGCTAGAGTAAGGCGTCCAGGAAGAAGTCAGCCAGGCCAAGGCAGGGGATGGGTGAGAGGACCAACCTTCTAGTTCACCTGGCAGGAGTCATAGACTGTAGCTGCTCTGCCAAGCCAAGGGACATGGGCCATTCCCTTCATACTCCCAAGTGGTCCTTAAGGCGATACACAGGACTCTGTTGGCTTGTGGTTGCATGGGAGTCTTGGGGTAGAAGAAGCTGATGGGCATGGGACAGGTGAAGGGTCATTAGGGAGAGATAGGTGAAAGGGGAGACGGGTGATTGGGGTGACAAGTGAGAGAAAGGGATGTGGCAGACTCTGTAGGTGGCCCAGGTCCAGGAGCTGCAGGTGGAGGGCAGCAGAGCGAGCCAGAAGCAGATGTGGAGGTGGCTGTAGGGACCATGTCAGTCTTTGAAAGTCAAGCAGGAGCCAGTGAGTGGCTAATGAGGCCCAGAGGCCCCAAGGCTGAGTGGATGGGACCTGGTGGTCCCTCCTGCAGTGAATGTAGGCATCACGTAGTTTCTGGTGGTCACTGCCCTGCCATGTTTCCCCAAGCCCTGCTATGAGTCACATAAGCAGTTAGCCAGCACCCTTCCTGCATGGGGCTCTTGACGTCTGACCCAGTTGTACAGATGAGGAAACTGAGGCTCAGAACCTGGCATTCAATGAAGGGCCATGCTGCTTAGAGCCCCATCCACTGCCCAGGGCTAGGTTCATAGTTCATGTCAGGTGGTATGCAGCTCTGAGATCTGCACAGGCCTTACAGCTGTCCTGCCTCTCTTCTGCCCGCCTCTGCTCCCTGTCTGCGCCTGAGCCTGGGTCATGCCTGCCCTCCTCCCATAGTGCAGACATTATCCAGGATTGCCATTCCCACTGAGCTGGCTTGTGGGGTCTGTGTCTATTGGTACCTTAGCACAGAGGACATCAGTGAGAAGGTTCACTTGAAGTTGGCTGGTAGTTCCTGGTGGGTTGAGTGAGTCCCAGGGCCCCTTTCTGTCCGCTCACCAAAGCAGTTCAGAGCACACCTGCGTCCCTATGCACGTGGGTCAGTGGTCAGACAGGATCGGTGTGTATGGAAAGGTACTATGTGTGGTGGGCAGGGCACAGGCCCTTCTGCGGGGGTGCAGTGTGTGCCCATGCAGGGCCTGTTTTGACATGCTCACAGAACTGACCTGTGTGGACTCTGTTCAAGGCCCAGCTGCAGTGAGGCGCGTGTTGTGATAGGCCTGTGCAGGTTGGGCTTCTAGAATCAGCTGTGGCCAAGTCTGTGCAGCTGTCCTGGCTACATGCTGGAGAAGCGAGGCCAGGCTTGGTCCTTTCTGTGACATGAAGCTGGGACAGCCCTAGTTGCCAACTCCCCCCGCATCTTCCCCGCCCAGGCTCTGAGGGTGCGTCCATTTCTGACAACTCCTCAGGTAGGCTCAGAGGTGAACACTGCTGAGGCCAGCCAAGAACCCTGCAGGTGTGGGTGGTAAGTGGACTGAGGCTTGGGGGGCTCCCAAGTCCCACCCCTCCATCTCTGCCTCCCTGGAGTGACCTGGACCCACCTTTCCTCTGAAGTTGTTCTGGCATCAGAATAACCCTGTTCTTGCTGTGCACTGCCAGCCACCTCAGTGACAGCATGAGAGTCGCAGGGCCTGTATCTCACCGGCTGTCAGTGCTGTCACTCGTGGACACGAGCTTATTGAGTGTGTTCCCCGCCCCTGGCTGTGCAGTCTGGATTCTCCTCTGTGGTGTTGGTAGAGTAGCCTGGGTACAAAGTGAGCCAGGTTGGGGGCAGGTTTTCACCCTTGCCCTGGTGTCTGGCTCCTGTGTTGTCTTAGTGGGCAGCAAGCCCACCCCCAACTAGGGCATCTACTGGCCATTGCTGAGAGTGACCCAAATCACTGGGAAGTCCCTTGGTCTGGATTCTGGCAGAGCAGTGAGGAAAGCATCTATCTTCACAGTAACCTGGTGGCCCCTGAGAAGAGTCACGCTGCCTCTGAAACCATGCCCTAAGTGTGTAGGTTAGCAGTGCAAGAGTACCACGCTGGTCTCTGGATTTGGGGTGGGGGCCCTTGTGGCCACTTGGATCAGTGGGCTACTGGCCCTGGAGGCTGTGCACTGCTCACCTAGGGTCTGGACACTCAGTAGCAGGATGTCTTAGAACCTCAGGTCACCATCTATGGATTGGGACTTTTTTCCTGGCAGTTCTGGGAGGCTCTGAGGCTGGACACGCTATCTGGTGGGGGACAGCAGGGATATGTGTCAAGGCCTTTGAGTGTTCCTATGGGATACAAGGGGCCCCTTAACTTTCTGTGTGTTTGAGGGGATCCCTTGGGCTGCTCTGTATACTGGAAGAAGGTCACAGTGCCATGAGGGTGCACTGCCAAATGAGACTGGAACCAGATAAAAACTGAGCTCACCTTGGGACATCCCATGTGTCCATCTACCCAGGTCCCATCTTAGGCCAAGCTGCCCACAGACCTCTAGCATGCCTTGTTCAGGGATGCCTGCTGAGCCAGGCTGCCCCAGGCTCTGGACAGGATGGAGGCTGAGTTGCAGCAGAGACCTCAGGGACAAAGCAGGGATTGTGTCAGGCCAGCCACCCCTCAGGGCCCAGTCCGTTCGGTCCAGGCCTTGTTCCACTGCCTCTAAGAGGCCAGTGTTCTGTAGCCTAGCAGCTGGGAGCTGGCTCCACCCTCTGGACAGTGTCCTGAAAGTCCAGCTGTTAATGGAAGCCTCCCCTTTCTAAGTGGCCTTTAGCTGCTGGCTGCAGGCTGGGTTTAGGGTTTCAGCCTACACTTAGGGTCAGAGTGTAAAGGTCATGTAGGTTGGTGTACATTGAGCATGACACAGTGGCCTTAGTACTTAACTGCCCCAGCATCCTGGCCTGGGAGGACAGAGCCAGCCTCCCTGAGTGACCACAGAATCTTTGTGAGTTTGACCAGAAATGAACAGACAATTCTGGGCACTTGTGACTCTGGGCTGGCCAGGGTGGGTCACTGGGCTGGGGTGGATGAAGGCCAGTGGGAGTCCTGGCCTGTAGGGTCCCCTGGGGGCAGGAATTCTTTGGCTTGCATCAAGATAGAAGTACTTCAGGGTGTTCACACTGTCACTGCCCACTCTGGGCTCAGGCTGGACCTGAGGGCCCTAGAGGGCAGGGGTGGTCTTCCTGGCCCCAAAGGCAGAGGCGGGAGTGCAGCCTGGACAGCTGCCTCAGGGCCAGTGACGCAGGTGGGGGTGGTTCCACGTCAGCTGAGGCTCAGAGCCGTGGGCGGTTTGCGCAGGGAGCCTCAGAATGTGGCTTCTGAGGGATGGCTGGGCTTGGGAGCCCTGGGTCACTGCAGCTACTGGCAAGCTCTTGTTGGGGTGAATATATTGAGGTGGTGGGGGCTGGGCAGTAATGCCTTGTGGGCCCTTGCTGCTTAGAGAGTAGAGCTGCCAGGTCCAGCCATGTGTCTATGGATCCTTGAGACCAGCTCCAAGGCCCATGGCCCACCAGTGAATGCTGCCCCATGGGCTGGCTTACCTATGAGCTCTCCCTGGGCCCTAGATGGTGGTTTTCTGGGCATGTGGCCTTTCCATGCCCATCTGAGAGTTCTCTTATACTGGTCAGAGATGACAAGGCCTGGTCCCAAGGTCTCTCATCAGGGACCATTTGTTCTGGAAGTAGGGAGGCATCCCTGGCGCCTTAGGTCTTAGCCCTGGGTTCCAGCGGCCAGGTAAGGGCTTGCTCAGTTCCTCCTGTGTGGTCATGCAAAGTCCCAAGTGAGTATCAGGCCCCACCTCCAACCTCACTCACACCCATCCCCTTCTGCCTGTCCTGGTGGGATCGGTCAGCTCTTCAGTAGTGAGTGAGGGTCTGGTATAACCTGAGGGTACATGGGAAACTCAGCCAGCATGGTGCCACACCTGCAACTCCAGCCCCTTCCCGTTCTGGGTTCTGGTTCGTGGCTAGGGTCCCCAGCCCCCTCTGGCTATTGGGAGCAGCAGTGTTACCCTGTGTTCTTTGCTGGTTTCCGTCCTGTGCCATTCAGCGAAGAAGCTGCTCTTTGCAATCCTGTGGCACCTTCTTCCCCCTGGGGCTGCAGGCATGACTGTGCTGGCCTGCCCTTCACACAAAGGCAGCCTCAGCCTGCAAGGAGCTGGCCAGAGCAGGGAGTGTTTGCAACTCTCTAGAGGCCCTGGGGTTAGGACTGTCCTGTGTGTGGAGCACTCAGGGTATGCCCACCCCTGGGGCTTGGTTGAGACCTCAGTCTACAGTAGAGGGGTCCCATGTCTTAATGCTTCTGTGATAGGGATGTGAGGGGGGAGATGTTGCCATGGGGAATGCTCTTTCATGGGGCTTCACAGGGCCTGTACCTGATACCATGTCTAATGGCACCTTCAGGGTCGACAGTGTGCAGAGCATGGGGCATAGGATACAGTGAGAGAAACAGGGCAGGTGGGTCCTTCTGCCTGCTTGCTTTCCTCCTCTGAGGGCATTTTCCTGGAGCCCTTATTTATGGGCCAGCATGCAAGGAGAGGTGATGAAATTGCAGCAAAGCTGGTCAGCCAGCTGTGCCCAGGCAACGGGATGCTGGGCTGGCACAGCTCTGCTGAAGCTCAGTTTGGCAGCTCCCCAAACCTTACAGGCCCTGGACTAGTGAGTGGGTTTGTTTTGACCCTTGCTATGTACCCCACAGTGCCTAGCTCTGGATTCCCATTGGATAGATTGACCCTAGCTCTGTCTCCAGCCTGGTGGGCCAGGCAGGTTGGGACAGCAGGCCAGCCATGGGTCCCCAGCTTGCAGATCCCTTTGTTTGCAAGGCTCCCCTCAGCCTCGGCCCTATAAGAGTTCTGTGGGTTGGGGCTGTTGGGGAAACTCCATGCTCAGCTCTGCATCTGCTTTGGAGTATGGCGTTTCCAGATGACGACGATGCAGACAGGGAAGTGTCCAAAACCTAGTAGACACCCTTCTATACCAGCTCCACCCACCAGCAACATGCAGCCAAGTTTGCTGTACCCCCATTCCCCAAAAGATGGAGACTCTGGGGCTGGAGAGATGGCTTAGCAGTTAAGGCGCGAGCCTGCGAAGCCTAAGGACCCCGGTTCGATTCTCCGGGTCCCATGTAAGCCAGATGCATAAGGGGGCACATGCGTCTGGAGTTCATTTGCAATGGCTAGAGGCCCTGACATGCCCATTCTCCCTCTCTCTCTTTCCCTGTCTTTAATAAATAAATAAATTTTTAAAAATAAAAAAAAAAGATGGAGACTCTGGAGAGCACAGAGCTGTTACTGCCCCAGAAACCAACACTGATCTTAAAAGCAGCAGGAATTAGTCTGGGGCTGGTAAAGGATTCTTTATCAGGGCCTGGACCTCTCCACTGGTCACCTGTAGCTGCTGCCTGGCAGCCATGGCTAGTGCCCACCTGGCTGTGTCCTGAGAGCCTTGCGCAGGGTTTCTTGCCATGCATCACTGAGGCTTGGGTTTCTCACAAGTTCCCAGTGGACCCACCTGGAGACCCAGAGGGGCTGTGGCCTGCTTTCTCTTATTACGCTCTTGACTGTAAGTGGTGGCGGATACAGGCACTGCCGGAGTCCATCCATTATGGTTCATAGGTGCCTGATGCCATGAGGAGCAAGCCAGACAGCAAATGTGGACCTGGCACAACCCAGCAGCAGCAGCTCACATGTTCCGGAATATTCGTTGCATGTCATGCATGCAGATGCTGCTGTAGTGGGATGGGTGCCATGAGTGGGGCTTATTTTAACTCTGTTGTGGGGAGGGTGGAGGCCTGCCACTCCAGAAAGCCTGGGCAGAATGGGCCTCACAGGGGAGGGTATACCCAACACCCTCTCCCTGGACACCTGGCTTTGCTCTAACCCCTGCTGCCTGTCAAGAGCTCTAGTAAGTGAGAAGAATGGCTGTGGGGGCTAGGAGAACGGCCTCACAGCTCAGGCCAAACCCTCCCAGACTCCTGTGGGCCTCAGGGTCACTCCTCGGGCCTTGCTTCTTCCAGATTCCAGGCAGGGCAACAGTGCCCTCACTGTTCACTGGCTCCTGGTACACCCTCTGTCTCCAGAGAGTGGGACTTCTTCCTGTCCAAGTATGAAAGCTTGGTGGGTCACCGTTAGGGGCACTGCAGTGTTTCCAACAGATGGACAGTGGGTGCAGTGGACATGGAGCTGAGTCAAGGGTGCCACCCTGCCCAGGCCTCCAGTTTCAGACCTCATATCTTATGACCTTCTCCATAGAGCTCCTGCAGCCCCGACATGCGAGATGGTGCTAGGCGCCAGGAGCTAGTGGGCTGTGAGGGCCATTGCCACACTTCCTGGCATCTTGGAGAAGCTTGGTACCTGGGGTGGGCACCTCTGGAGGATATCTGTGTTTTCGAGTCTCCTGTCTGAGGTTGGGACTACTGCTCTGATAGGCTGTGCTCCATACACCTGAGTTGTGCTCACAGCTAGCACAGCACAGGGGCATCTTGCATGTGCATTTCTTGGTGACTAACCAGGACTGTGGCAGCTTGGATAAATAGACTGCTCTTGAACCCATCATCAGCTTTGTACACAGTGTGAAAGGCTCAGGAGACCCCAGGTGGGGGCAGGGGGGTCCTCCTACCATTAACATATCCCTGAACAGCACCAGACCCCTGCCCACCCTATACAGTTGAGGCCCCTAGTGAATGGCTGCCAGCATCCGGGCTGACTCCCCTTCAAACTTACCCACTCCTCCCATCCTCCTTAGTTTGCAGGGAGACACAGGTCTGGGTGTTGCTGAGACCCTAGTCCCCTGGGTCCTGTCAGGGCTGCGCTCTGCCCTTGTGCTCAGCTACCTGAGGACCAGGCCTGAGCTCCCAGCCATTGAGGAGCTGTCCGGAAGGGCTGTGCTGAAATCTGTGCTTTTGCCTGGTTGGTGTTGGGGGAGAGGTGCTGCTGTTAGCATAGGTCCTCAGACCTGGCTTCAGCTGGACAGAGAGATGGGAGGTGGGGGGGGGGTCTTTGGTGAGTTCCTAAGCTTATCTCCCAACTGAGGCCTCCTGCCTCTAGTTCCAGTCTACTTCTAGCACTCTAGGGCTCTAGGCTCCAGGCCCCAGCTGACTCCTCACTGGCACTGACCCTGACATTGGCTTCCCAGAGGTAGGTCCTCCCATGAATGGCTTTGTAGAAGATAAGAATGTGACCTTACACATGGGTACCCGAGGGTGAAGCCTGTGACATCGTTTGTCCCTTGCCCTCACTCTTTTTTTTTATTTTTAAAAATTTTATTTATTTATTGGGGGAAGAGAAAGGGAGAGGCAGATATCCAGAGAGAATGGGCACACCAGCGTCTCTAGCCACTGCAAACAAAGTCCAGATGCATGTATCACTTTGTGCATCTGCTTTGCATTGGTTCTGGGGAATGGAACGTGGGTCCTTAGGCTACACAGGCAAGCACCTTAACTGCTAAGCTATCTCTCCAGTCTTTTTTTTTTTTTTTGAGGTAGGGTCTCACTCTAGCCCAGGCTGACCTGGAATTCATTATGTAGTCTCAGGGTGGCCTTGAACTCACAGTGATACTCCTACCTCTGCCTCTTGAGTGCTGGGATTAAAGGCATGCGCCACCGGGCCTCACTCTTTGGTATCTTTTGTTTCAGAGCTCTTATGGCTGAAGGTAGATGACATGCAGGAATGCGGCGGCCTTGGGTGGCCATGGGGGTGGACAGGGGCTTGGACAGCAGCTGGATCGTAGATTGCTCCATCAGTTGGCGCTGATTTCGTCTAGGAGGGAGGGAACATGGAGGTGGAAAGTGGTGTCACTTGTCTCTGGCTACTCCGACCTGGATCCTTCATTCCTCAGACTTGCTTCCCTTAGACCAGCCCTCCTGGTTCTCTGCACACAGAGGGGTCTTGGTCTGCTCTGGCACCTTTTCCCCACCAAGCCTTCACTTTCCTGAGATTGTGGAGAGGCAGGGGCGTACTGGAAGCAAGCGATGTTTGGTATGAGGCGAGGCAGGTCTTGGGAACTTGTGGGAGGCTGCAGAGTCAGCAGGTCAGCGAAGGGCCAGCCACCAGGTGTGTAAAGAGAGGGGGACGGCAGGGCGTGGTGGCGCATGCTTTTAATCCCAGCACTCGGGAGGCAGAGGTAGGAGGATCGCTGAGAGTTTGAGGCCACCCTGAGACTACATAGTTAATTCCAGGTCAGCCTGGACCAGAGTGAGACCCTACCTCGCAACCCCCCCCAAAAAGAGAGGGGGACGCAGATAGGAGGCTTATAGACTCTAAACCCCAGACCCCAGGGGACTTACCGTGTCCTAAGTTGCACTGGCAATACCCAACAAGTGCCACAGGTAATGAGGTAGAAGTAGCTGCTGCATCCAATGAGTAGGTTTGTGAGAGGACCTGTGTATAACACTGGTGTCGTGTCCCACTTTGGGGAAGACTGCAGTCATACTTCCAGTTGACACTAGAACCCAGGGACTGTGGGGTAAGGGTCATGCTGCAGGCCTAGCAGGGGGGCTTGGTGACCCCAGCGTTGTCTGGAGCTTGGCTCACCATGCTGGATACACTGATGCATGGAGGCAGAGGTGGATCTGCGGCAGCCCCTTCCTCAGCCACACCGCCCTCCCCTACACACACTCCGGGCTCCATGTATCGCCTGTGTGTGCCCTGGCTGGTGTCCTCTGAGGAGGACCCAGAACCCAGTTGGGTCCCTTGGAAGTCAGTGGCAATTGTCCCAAGGAGGCTGAATTGCGGCCATCATCTCAGGTCACATTATCTTCAGTTTCCAGGCCATTGTGGAGATTCCTGCCTTGTAGCCCCCCTCCAATGGTGTTGGAGGAGGTGCTGGAGGGATGACTCCTCAGCATCCTGAGCTGATGGGGCTACCCCTTTCCAGAGCGTGAGGTGCTGAGGTGGTGGAGACTATTCCACAGCTCTCGGAACTGGTCTCTTGCTGGCAGCCACTTGGCTCCATACCAAGGACCCCTTATCTGGTTACAGATATCTGTTGAGCAGCTGCCAGGCTCCAGGCCTATCCCACTACCCAGGCTTGGTTTGGCTACTTGAAATGTCCTCAGGATTCACATGTGTAGGTGGAAGCTTGCAGATCCGGTGCCCTTCCCTAGTGCCACAGAAGTACCTGCAGAGTCACAGCATCTCCAGCCACCCTGAGAAGCTTCCAGGGTCTGGAGCTCCCCTTTGTGGTGGGACTCACCCCTGACCTCCAGTCTCCTGAGCCCTGTAGGACTAGGGATCTGAGAATCCATGATGAGCTTCTTCGTGCAGGCCCTGCTTCCTCCCATCCTTGGGTTTCCTCCACCCCCCCCACCTTGCCTCTGCTCCTGTCCCCAGTGTCTCCCTCTTTCTCACCCGACCTCCTCTGTAGCATCCTCTCTCCCTGCTTTCCTTACAGGGCTGTGGACTTCAGGGAGTAGGTCACAAGGACAGAACCAGCCAGGCAGGCCCTGCCTGGTGTCTACAGGGCCAACGTAGGGCTGGAGATCCCTGGGGGCACCACTGTACAGCATCAGGTCTTTAGACCTGAGATGTCAGCACCTGGGGTGAGGGAGGGCAAAGCTTATGAGACAAGAGTAGGTCCTCAGCCTGAGTGCCAGCCTGAAGAGGGAGAAGTGGCTAAGGCAGACATCGTGCCAGGTTCCTGGTGTGGTCACCAGCTCTGTGACACTTGGGGACAGATACTGCTGTTGGCAAGTCCCAGAGTGTGGGCTGACGGACTCTCTCCTCTTTCTGTCCTTCCTGCCTGCTGCCCACTAAGCAGATTCTATTATTACTCCACGCTGCAGATTACCGGCTGCCTGCTCCTCTCTGATGGACAGGCAGGTGCTCCTGGGCGGGGGTGGGGCCATCGTTTCTGTCACCAACAGCAGGTGACTGCAGAGCTCAGTGTGGTTTCCCTCCCTGACCACGGCCTCCTGCTGGCATTTCAGGCTGGCGTGTGTGCATCTGTCCATGGAGCTGTCTCTGGTTATCTGGGCAGAAGGTCCTGTTGGGGAACTTGAGCTGTCTGCTCCTGCCAGGGATGTTAGTCCCCGCTGCAAGGGACATGGAAGTGGCCTGGCCAGGTTGTCTCCTCTTCTCCCTTGGCCCACAAGGCTCTGTGGGCAACAGCTGGACCCCTCAGATTTTTCTTACTTTGTGACTTCCAGGACACTGGCCAGGTGACCAGGGAGATGACCAGAAACAGATGAGCCTCACCTGCACAGAGGGAGGGGGCAGATTTAGGGCTCTGAAGGCAAAGGGTGCTGAGCGTTGCCGGCCCTCTGGGCCTTGTTGCTCATGGCTGCCCATAGTAACCGGGGCAGAGGTGCCCTGGAAAGAGGAAGTATGGAGACCCTTTATGCCCTTGGGTGCTTCAGCGAGATCCTAGAGGTCTTGGGGAAAAGGTCCAGGATGCCCTGCCAAAGCTCATATTCCTGTAGAGGATGCTGCTGAGTGCTTGGCGTGGCCCAGACAGTATAGTTGTGAAGTGGGGAGTGAAGTGGGGACAGCTATGGATCCCCCGAGCCATCACTGGCACCTGCTATATCTGCTAGCAGAGCCTTGAGGTAGCCATCCCTGTGCTGGCACAGAGGATGGGGGAGAATCAGCTTGAAAAGGAGCTTCAGATGGGGAGGCCTGGAGCCTGCTGCCTCTGAATGGGGTGTGAGCTTGTGTGCAGATCTGTAGGCTTGTGTCAGAGTCTGCATCTGTGTGTGTGTGTGTGTGTGTGTGTGTGTGTGCGCAGATCTCTGTGTGTGCAGGTCTGTGTGTGTAGGCTTGTGTATGCAAGTTTGTGTTTTAGGCCTATATGTGCAGGTCTATGTGTCTGTGTAGGCCTGTGTGTGCAGGTTTGTGTGTGTGCTTGTGAAGGTCTGCACGCCGTGTCTGCCTGTGTGTGGGATGACAGGTGGAGGCTCCCTGGGGCTTCCCAAGGAAGGCATCCCCAACCTCATCGCCATGGCAACTCCATCACCCATCCCTGGGGCCCTGGAGGGGTGGGGCCTGGCAGGTGCAGAGCAGGAGGGAACAGCTACAGGCCTTGGAGCTCTGCTGGGGCTTGGGAGTGGTGTCTGCCTGGGCTACCAGTGCCAGGTCTTCAAGCCACAGTAGCTCCTCCTAGTCCACATCTTCTTAGAGCCTGGCATTGCACTTCCCTTCTGTCCACCTCTGCTCTGCCCAGCACTGTATTCCTGCCGCCCTTGCCATGCTCTGCACGCCCCTTGGGCACTGCTGTGGACTGTTAGATCACCTCTGTTAGCTGCATCCACTCTGGTCACACCAGGATATATATATATATATATGCAAAAGATGGGAGCCTGGGCCCCATCCAGTGGGTACTTCCAGTGAAGGACTCCCAGATACAGGCGTCGCTCCTCTATTCCCACTCTCAACCTAGTTCTTGCTGATCTCCACCTCCTCACTGGGAACCTGCTGTTTAGAAAGACACTGGTAGTGCCCCCACCCAGGCTCCAGTCCTCCTGGAATCCCCAGACCCATCATTCTGGAGGTGGCTCAGCCAGCAACCTAATCCTCTATTTCCAGTTCCTAGTCCTGAGCAGTGGGAGGGAAAGAGAGCGAGGCTTCCTTAACTAGGACACCAGCTTAGACAAATGATCCACCCAATTGAATTACTGAATAGATAAGGGATTCATCAAAATATTTCATTGGGTTAATTTTACAGTATTGAATTGAAGAAACCAGTTAATAAAAATCTAATGTGATCACCCAGCACCAGGAGGATTGGAGTGGGGGGTCTCCCCTCACCTCCAGGAGGGCACCCCCTACCAATAAGGTTTAATTCCCAGTGCAAGCTGGGGCTCCAGCAGGAAGGGTGGTGCACAGCGTTCTCTGTGCTCTGAAATTGTCATTTGCACAGCACTTGTGGCCCACAGATAAGGGAGCCAGGGGAAGGCCACTGATCCTACCCACCATGGAAGGCTGCCAGGGGTGCCTTGGTGCCCCCTGGGGAAGAGTCCTGGGGCTCTCGGGTGGGACATCCTGTATGCTGGACACTCCTTCCTTCTCCTGGACTTCTGGGGCATGTGCAGCAGATAGGTGCACTGTTGGGACTCCAGCTGGGGAGGGGGCTCTGTGGCAGCCCAGTAAGGTTATCTCTGGGCATTTGCTGCACTTTCCAGGTAATCTGGTGCTACCGGGCCTTGAACCAGCAGTCACTAGGCTTTGGTCATGAGAAATGGGGAATCTTGTTGTTGTGGGTCCTCAGCTCCCTACTTCCCCAGATGGAGTCAGGGAGGGGTGTTGTTGCTGGGTCTCGAGGGGGAAGGTGGCTGCAGAATCGACCTGTTAGGACTTGTCCCCAGCATCTCACTAGCCTCTCACTTGTCCCAGGGCACCCAACCTGCAGACCCTTGCTGCTTCTTGCCAATGTGAGGTATGTACGATGCCCCAGCTCATGGCCTGGGAAGCACAGGGTGGGCCCAGCCTCCCTTGGGCCCCCTCTGCTGTGGCATACATGATGCACTGAGCCACTTGGTCATCCCCACACACCCACATGTGGCTCCAAAATCCATGCCTCTGGGAAGCCTACCCACCCATCCTGAGTTCCAGCCTTAAGGCAACATAGTAGCGAAGTATCTGGACCACATATCATCTTCCACCCCAGGGTCCTGGGGCAGGCCCTAGGCAGCAGCCACTGGAAAGGAGTGCAGTATCAGGATTGGGGCACCCTTGACTTCCTTGTTTCCCTGCCTAAACACTTCCTTCTCACCACATCTCTGAGCATTGCAGCCCCTTGGCAGATGTGGGGTGGCGGGTCCCACGGGGAAACAAGCCATGGCTGCCAGTCCAGTACTGGCTCCAGATTCACCCACAGACCTCAGCCCTCAGCCTCCCCACACAGGTTGAGGCCAAGCAGACCCCTCAGCCTGCCTTTCGAGCTGGCGCTGCCCCATCAGCAAGTGAGCAGGGTGGAAAGCCATGGGGAGAGCCAGACTGGTAACATGGTCTCCAGAGAGGTGGCCCTAGCTGAGAACTGCACTCGCGGGGGTCCGGGGATTTCATTCTCTTGTCCCTTCATGTGCAACTCAGGCAGCCAGCTGGCTTTCTGTCTCCCAGTAAATCTGTCTCCAAGTGCTTGGAACAACTTGAACACTGTAGGTCTCTCATCTTAGACTCACTGGCAGGTGCGTCCCCTTCTGGCTTGGCCCGTGTGCTGAGAGCAGATGAGTGCTTGAACTCTGGCAGCTGTTGTAAATCAGTTCTAACTGGGAGGACATGGGATGTAGCTGAGTTGCGAGTGCTAGACAGAAAGCCTTGGAACACATCAGTGGTTCAAACACAAGAGAAGGACGGAGCCATGAAAGCCCTGGGGACGATGCCACTCATCACGCAGTCCCCAGGGTCTCTGAGGATCATGTATCTTTGTAGTGGGGGTGCCCTCGGTTTCTGCCCTGTAGTGTGTGTGACCAGCAGAGTGATGCTGGGAAAACGCCCCCCCCCACACACACAATGTGCCAGTGGGCTGACGCTGCTACGCGTCTCAAGCAGTTCTTTGGCACCAGGGCCAAACATGGACAGGTGCTGGGCTTCTCCTCTGATCTTTAGGGTCTTGGAGTTTTTGTCGGGGAGACAGGTATAGAAGGAGTCATGTTCTGTGTCTCTGGGAACTGGATACCCACTCAGGTACCACCAGTGGATCCCAGCCAGGATGCCCCTGTGTGCTCCTTCCTTTGGGCTGCCAGCAGGTGGGGGTGCAGCAGGGAAGCTGGGTCAGTGGGCAGAACTTCAGTGTTCACGGGTCTTAGGCCAGGGCTGTGGCTGGCACATGGTGGGCAGGAAGGAAGGGGTGGGGGCAGGGAGCGGCGGATGCTACTGCCTGATCCGATCCTGTCACCATGGCAACAGATGGAGGTTCGGAAAGAAAGAAGAGGGGGAGGGCTGGGATTTGGCAATGAGGAGCCTTCAAGGTTGGGGGAGGGGGCCTGTGACCTCAGGCAGTGGGACTCTCCTCCCAGGGCCATAGAGTTGACCCCCAGCACCTGAGGGTGAGTTTTGGACGTGGGTTTGAATTTCCTTTCTAAGACCTTCTAGCCTGCCTCCTAGGCCAGAGTGTCAGTTGGCACAGGGGCATCTGTGCCCCCAGCAGACTAGCCTGAAGGTTGAGGCAGGTGGCAGGGTGGGGACTTTAGCAGTGGTCATGGCTTTGCCTCCCTGACACTGGAGCTGGGGAGAAGGCCTTCCTGAGATGCCAGCCTCACCTGTCAATGGTCATGGCCCAGCTGGACCTGGGCCCTTCCTCCCCTGCTCTCCAGAGAGCTTCCAGGCCTGAGGCAGCAGGTGGGGCTAGACTCCGGTGTTACTAAGCACCTGGTCACTCTCCTGGCTTGGCCCTCTCAGTGCACTGACCTCCTCAAGGCCAGACCAGGTCTAGCCCCTGATGGGATACTTACAGCCTGTGCTAATTCACACTGGTTCATGGGGGTGTGAATATGTGAGAGAAGGACTTGGCCTTGTGGGCAGGCCTGGACACTTGCCTGAGGGCACGGTGGGGATGTCTTCAATCCCGGGGAAGCCAGCTGTGGGGTTCGCAACCACTGTGGGAACTTGCCACCTGAGCTGAGGCCTTGAGCCTGGCACTACCCATTGTGGAGGAGGATGCTGCTAGCCACCAGCCTGGCCACAGAGCTTAGGAGCAGCTCACTAACCTGGGCTGACTTCCAGAACCCCAAATGGCCCTTCCCAGCAAGTATTCCATCCCACTTATGTCCAAATGGGCAGAGAGTTAGTGGTCTGGGATCCTTGGGTGAGGTCCAGCAGCAAGGCAGTGGGCATCTTGGGAAGATGTTGAGGCGGGTGGGAGGGCCCAGTGTCAATGGGAGGACCTTTCATCATATCAACATATCAGGCCCTGAAAGTGGTCATGGAGCTGGGATGGGCTTACCCACCACAGTAGGGAGCTCTGAGTCCACCCAGCCTTCCAGTCCAAAGATGCTTCTTGCTGGGGCTGGAGAGATGGCTTAGCAGTTAAGTTGATTGCCTGCAAAGCCAAAGGACCCAGGTTCAATTCCTGAGGATCCATGTAAGCCAGATGCACAAGGTGACCCATGCATCTGGAGTTTGTGTGCAGCGGCTGGAGGCCCTGGCATACCCATTCATTCATTCATTCACTCACCCTCCCCCATCTCTCTGCCTCTTTCTCTCTCAAATAAATAAATACAATTAAAAAAATTTTTTAAAATAAAGATGCTCCTTGTTGGCGGATCAGCCCTCAGCTGCATTACCAGCCCAGGGAAGGCTGTGCTTGCCTGCACCTTTGTAGGAACTTTTGGGAACCATGAGACAAAGGCATGGGGCAGGAGTGGCATGTTCACAGGAGACATTTTATGTTCCTTAACTTCCTCCTCCCCCAAAGGCTCCGCATTGAGCTTCCTGGCACTGCTGGGAGACTGATTTCTTTATTTTTTTAATTCTTTGCAAGCAGAGGGGGAGAGAGAGAGTGTGAGAGAGCTCACCAGGACCTCTAGCTATCGCAAGTGCACTCCAGATGCATGTGCCACTTTGTGTATCTGGCTTCATGTGGGTACTGGGAAATTGAACCTGGATCATTGGGTATTGTAAGCAAGTGTCTTAACCACTGAGCCAGGAGACTGATCTCTTACTGACTACTCCTCCGGAAAGCCCAAACTTCCAAAAAACAGGGTTTCTTCTTCTTCTTCTTCTTTTTTTTTTTTTTTTTTTTTTTTTTTTTTTTTTGGTTTTTCAAGGTAGGGTTTCAGGCTGACCTGGAATTCGCCGTGTATTCTCAGGGTGGCCTTGAACTCATGGTGATCCTCCTACCTCTGCCTCCCGAGTGCTGGGATTAAAGGCATGCGCCACACCATGCCCGGCCATGTTCCACTTTTTAAAAAACTGGCTCCATCTTCATGCAAACACCCCCTGCTCTGTCATGTGGGACCTGGCCTGAGGAGCCTCTTAGAAGTATTTCTCCTCTCTTCTTCCAGCTTCCATGAAGCCTGCTGAGTAAATGCCTCTAGGGCTGCCCCTGGCCAAAGGTGCCATTCTTTCCTGCCTGTGTTCAGAGCCCACACTAGCCTGGCCTCCGTGGCATTTGGCCCTGGAGAACCTGGGCACCCAGCATCTCAATCCCTGTAGGTTACTTTTGGGCTGTGGAAATGGCTCCTGGCCTGACTGTCCAAGAGCCTTGGTTGTGCCTTTTCCTGGAGGTGATCTCACTCACGTCCTGGCAAGGGAAGAACCAGTGTAAGACGGGCGTGGTGGTGCACTCCTGTAATCCTAGCACTCGGGAGGCAGAGGTAGGAGGATCCCCATGAGTTCAAGGCCACCTTGAGACTACAGATTGAACTCCAGGTCAGCCTGGGCTAGAGTGAGACCCTACCTCGAAAAACTGAAGAAAAAATGTGTAGGGGCTTCACATTTGATCTCTACCATGCGGAGAGGGTGTCAGGAAATCCTCACCCCACTCCCTGCCAAAAAAATACAAAGCAACTGGATGGACTCTTCAGTGCTGCCAGCCCAGAGGGTAGGGGGCAAGGATATCAGGGTCACATGAGTGCAGTGTACCCTTCTCCCTCCATGCCCCTTTCCTCCCCAAGTCAGTGCTTCCTTCTGAGGGCTCTGGCCAGGGGTATATACTCTATCGAAGAGTGGCAGGCCCCTGTCTCCTGATTGGGTGCCAGGCAGAGGAGGGCGGGGGCGCTCAGAGGCAGCCAAAGGGCTGCAGGCGTGTGAAATATTTCAGGGCTTAATTAATTTAATTTGAGAGGTTCTTTTCTGAGCGTGAACAGTTGTCTCCCCAGAGGCGCACGCCCTCCCTGGCGCACTAGTGGGCGTCCTCTGGTCTGTGTGCAGGAGCTTCTCCCTGTCAGCAGGCAGCCTTTCCTGGTGTGTGTGGTGACAGGTGACGGGGTACTCTTTAAGTACAGCCACGGCCCCAAAACGTAGGTGCCCTCACTGTGGCGTGCATTCGCTGAGCCTAGAGGTGGGGAGGGACTGGGGTGCTGACAGCACCCAGAGCTGTGCAGCTACTAAGGAGGGCATGATCGCTTTGATGTCTGCAACTTCAAAGGCCTTTTCAGCTCTACTGAGGGAGGGGTGCTCCGAGCAGTCTGTCTTTGAAGCAGGCCCACTGGGTCCGGGTGCCCCCAACTCGGGAGCCCATCTGTATCCTATGATTGCCCCCAGGCATCCTGATTCCCCCTTCTTGCCAGCATCAGCTTTGAGCCTGATGTGATCTTGAGGCGGGGTCTGGAGGAGGGGAGGAGGCCGGAGCTTGGGCTGGGGAGGCCTTCCTGGGCCAGTGACTAGCTGAGTATCTCTGGAACCCCAGCCTAACTGCCAGACCCTGACTCTGGAGCAGTCGTCTGGAGTCCACAGCAGGCAGTGGGAGAGTCAGCCTGGACAGATCTATAGTGGCCACTGGTCAGTGCCACTGTGTGGACTGCATGGAGTCAGTACAGTCCTTCTGGAACCCTGAAACCGCACCAAGCTTGAGCTTTGGAGACCCTTGGAGCTGGTGGTACCCTGGGAGTGCTGTCAACCAGCTTCCAAGGGCAGTCCATCATTGGCCATGGACAAGCCTCTGCTCTCACACGCAGCTCAGCTACAGTTGTCAGGAGGGCCCTCCACCTGGCAGCTGTGTTGTAACATCCGTGGTGCCGGGAGAGCCCCTGTTGCCCTGGGCTCCAGGTCCTTTCTGTCCCTACACACTCTCTCCATGGATTCCAGCTCCCTAGCTTGCTTTCCATGGAGAAATAGAGTCTAGTATCTCTCACTTTAAGCACCCCTTTGCCCAGGCTTAATGGGAGAATTCTGACCACTCATCTGGAGCCAGCCGCTGGTGGTGTAGTGGCAGGAGATTCAGGCCTTGAAGTCATGTAAACCTGGATTTCTGAGCATATGATCCAAGGCTCTGAGCCTCTGCTTCCTCTTCTGAGAAGGGAGCAGAGCTGTATGAGGAGAAGGGAAAGGTGCGTGGGAGCCTTGTTCTGGCCACACAATGGCATTGCTGGGACATGTGGCCAGGCCTGTCTGTCCTCTGTATCCAAGGCTAAAGGTAGTTCTCAGCACTCTGGCCAGTGTAGGTGTCCTTGCTGTGCAGAATCATGCTGTAGTGAGCAATGAGATGGTGAGGTGAATGAACCCATTGCAGGGAGACATGCTAGATCTGCCATGACAAGAGACAAAACTTAACATATGCTTGTGAGCTGAGGTGTCTTTTATTGGTTCCGTGGGCCTCTGAACAAATGGCCACAGGCTAGTCTCTAGGATACCAAGTCCAGGTGTGGGCAGGAGGCTATAGAGGATCCCTTCCAGCCTCTCTCCACTGCTGGGGGTCACCATGGGTTTTGGCACCCCTGTGTCCAGCTGACCTCATATTGAGATCTCCAACTCAGTTGTGACTACAAAGGCCTCTTTCTAACCAGGTCACATTCATGGGTTCCAGGCATTGGGACATGGACACACTTTTGGGCCACCATTCTCCTCCCCCCATTCTCCCATGTGAGGCTTGAAACCCAAGGTGAGTCCAGGCATTTGTAATTGTATACAGCAGTGTCCTTCTCATTGAGAGCCCCCCCCACCATGGCCACGTTTCCTGCATGCCCTTGGGCTTTCTCCCACAATGGGTCCCCTAGCACTGGGTAAGTCTCAATATGCAGGGAGAGCAGGGGGCATCAAGGGGAGAGGAGATGCTCCTGGGGGTGGCCTCCAACTGGTCCTCAGGACTCCCACCCTCCTAGCAGGAACTGTGGGAGCAACGTGGGCAATAGGGCAAGGTGAAGATCTCCAGCACTGGAGTGGGGGCCCACCTGCCAGTGGGAACTTTCCCAGAACTTTAAAAAACATTTGCTTATTTATTTAAGAGAGGCAGATAGAGCCGGGCGTGGTGGCGCACGCCTTTAATCCCAGCACTCGGGAGGCAGAGGTAGGAGGATCGCTGAGTTCCTCCAGAGACTACAAACAAAGTCCAGGTCAGCCTGGACCAGACCAGAGTGAGACCCTCTGCCTTAAAAAAAAAAAAAAGAGAGGCAGATAGAGTACTCCAGCCACTGCAAACAAAGTCCAGATGAACCTGGGTATCTGCTTAAGTGAGTACTGGGGAATTGAACCTGGGTCCTTAAGCTTCTCAGGCAAATGCCCTAACGGCTAAGCCATCTCTCCAGCCCTCCCAGAACTTTTTAAAAGGAAAGGTAGATATAGGACCCCCTCCATTCCAGAAATTTGGGGCTGCTTGCTGCCCTGCCCTTGCCCTCCTCCAGTATCCATACCTACTGCCTGTGCCTTCTGCCCTTCACACTGGCCTGGGAAGCCCAGGCTGAGGACCCAGTGAGATTAGTACGGAGGCAGGTCTTAGCTGTTGCCCACCACCAGTGGCCCCCCCCATCACAGGACCTGTGGAACAGGCTAGGGGGTGCTCTGGCTGTGGGATTCCCACCAGAAAATCACGTGGGGCCATGGCTATGGCTAGAGATGTTGAGTGAGGGGTCGAGTGGATGGGTATCTTTGAGCCTTGCCTCTTAGTGCTCACAGACAGCTCTGTGTTGTCCTGCTGGAGGTGAGATGTTGTCCTCCAACACAAGCCATGGAGGTGGAGCAGGCTCAGAAAATCAGAGCACTGTTAGATACCAGAGGGTGGGTGAGACTAGAGCCAAGCAGGGTGCTGCTGCAGCATATACCTGTCCTGTTTGCAGGTCCTGGCATCCATTATCCAAGGCATTCATTATTACTGTGTGACTAGGCATCTTCACTTTGAGTGGCCCAGGATTGCAAGCCCATTGCCTCCCGGCCTCCGACCTGGGGCAGCTTAAGTGTTATCCTGGCTTGGGGGTCTGATGGGTTTCCCCTGGGATGTTAACTAGGGGCAGGGAAGGGAGATTCTGCTCATGCTGGCAGCCTGCGGCTAGAGAGCAGCTGAACTCAGGCCTCACTCCTGAGCAGCTGACTAGAGAGAGACTGGATATTGCCTCAGTGGTAGGTGGGGTCCTGGCACCCACTGCCAGGACAGGTGTGCTGACTGAGGAGCCTGCGGTGTATGTCTTCGGCTGGCTGGCCAGGTTGGTAGGCACAATGGGGGCTGCTGTCTGCCAAGGTTCCTACAACCATCTAGAGCAGAGACTGAATTGGTAGAGAGCTAGGATCAGGAGGGCAAGGTCACAGAGCAGCTGTAGCCAGCTGTGCCCAAGGAGCTTGCCTCTCTGTCTTGCCAGCTGGAGACCCTGGGAGCTGGGTGGTCACCATTTCCTGGCCTCCTCATCTCAAGGGTCAGCTTCTTATTTTTAAAGAAATAGTTTATTTATTTATTTATTTATTCATTCATTCATTCATCTGAGAAAGAGAGAGGCAGATACAGAGAATGGGCACTCCAGGGCCTTAAGCCACTGCAAACAAACTCCAGACACATGGGCCACCTTATGCATCTGGCTTCATATGGGTCCTTGGGGAATCGAACTTGGGTCCTTCAGCTTTGCAGGCAAGTGCCTTTAACTGCTAAGCCATTTCTCCAGCCTGGGTCAGGTTCTTTTGAGAACCCATGGAATCTTGCACTGTAGACCAGTGCTTCCGGCCTCATGCCCTGGGCATGGGGTCATGTGTGTGTCGGTATCTGAGACCATGGTGAGGCGGCCTGCTGCCACTGGCCTTCAGGACAGAGTCTGCAGAGTCTGTCAAGACACTCAAGGACAGAAGCCTAGGCTGGCAGGAATGACAGTGTGTGATGCAGAACACCTGCCCCTTGCTGGGGGCAGGGCATGGACTCCAGGCGCCCTCCGTCCTGCATTTTGCTCCCCCTCCCTTTGTGGCTGCATTCCTTCTGTTGTGGGAAACCTGGCTAGGGCAAGTCAAGTTTTGCATTGTGGATCTGTTTCCCCAGCATGGGGCTGTCCCCCACCCAGCCAGCGCAGGCTGGTCTGCACTTCCCATCTGTCCCCTTAGGGAGATGCCTCCACTGCTCCTTCACACACCCACGACTGCAGGCCCACGGTGAAGTCAAGGAAAATGGGTCACAGTTTGCTGTCGTGGTTGCCCTGGAAGCTGAGCCATGGGGGGGGGGGAGGCTGGGATAAGGTGCTCCTGGTCCTGGAGGGGGGCGGTCAGCAATGGAGGCCCAGAGGACCTACGAAGCACTCCAGGAAACATTGGTCTCCTGAGCCTGATGTTGAGGCTCAGCCGGACCGGGGGTGGTGTGCTCATCAGCTGACTCGGGCTGGCGCTCGGGCATATCGTGCCCCGTGACGAGCCTAGCTCCTCAAAAACCGCAGGGAAGGCCTCTGCAGTGGGCTCCTGCACTGCACCCAAGCACCAGCTGACTAGGCAGCACCCCCCCCCACCCCGGCCAGAGGCCAGGCCCTGCTGTCAGTACTGGCCCTGTTCAGCACCAAGGTCAGCAGACCTCCCTCTCTCTGCCCAGGTGGAGGCTCCCACCCTAAGAGAGAGAAGGTGGATCTCCCGTGGCTTCTCAGCTGCTCTCACCATGCCCTAGCTGGGCTTGGGCAGAGGAGCTGACTCACGCCCACTCTCTCAACCCTCTCTGGCCAGGGCAGGGGTGGCAGACTGCCATGGGTGGAGTCTAGCATCCTGGTTTGTGCAGACAGGGACTGCAGAGGAGGTGCCACCGCCACACACACCAACATGTGGCCATTCCTGAGGCCCTGTGGACAGCTCAGACTACCGATGGGTGGGGAAGGACTGAGGCCAGCATCCACCCTCTCATGGTCCTCTGGGAGGGTCAGTGAGGGTGAAAGTGGCTCCGTGGAGATTATCCGAAGGACAGGAGAGGAAAAGCACCCTTGGGTTCAGGTCTCCACCCCCCCTTTCCTGGCTCCTAGGAGCCGCAGACCAAGGCACTGCCTCTCTCGCAAACTGGCTCTAAAGTCCTGGGACAGGGATTGTGGAATAGCATGCCTGAGCAGCTGCTGTGGCAGTGGTGGCCTCCATACAGCCACACTCAGCACCCAGGTGCCACTGTGCCAGGCTCTGAGAGGTCAGCGTCGTGTGGAGAGGCTACAGAGCCTAGTCCATAGGGGCATACCTCCTTATCTAGCCTGTGTTCCTGGACCACATACTCCTGACAGTGGGTGTCCCTTGTGTAGGTGTGCCCCTGCCCAGGACTAGCACCACCCTAAAGCACATGCTCAGCCTGTATGCCCTGAGTCCCCATCTGCACAGGATAGACGGCATGCACCTGGCCAGGACTGGGCTGAGACCTATATGCAGTGGGCACATAGGCCAGTTTTGGCATGCTGGTAGCAGGGGAGGTCAGACAGTGCAGGGACGAAGGTCCAAGATGACCCTGTGGGAAAGAGTGGAGGTCAGTGTGCTCTTTTCAGACAACTTGGCCATGGGAGGGGGGCAACTTGGAAAACCAGCTGCCTTCACCAAGGTGAGTTGAGTCTGGATCTGATGAGGCTGGGATGGATACTGGGAGCTTGAGGCTGCAGGGAGTGTGAGCGCAGGCAGAGGCCGCAGCCCATGTCCCCTTGGTGAGGCTCCTGTTAGGTACAGTCCTGGGAGGTGTCGCTGCAGCAGCCCAAGGAACAAGCAGACAGTGTTCTGGCCGTAAGTATTTCCCAAGCGCCTTAGCCACGTGTGGAGACCAAAGAGGGGCTCCGGCAGAGACATCCTGAGTGGAGTATGGTCTTCAGATGACCTGGTGCCCTTGTAGCCATAGCCTGTGCTTGGGATGTATTGGAGCCATTAGCCAGGGCGACCTGGGTGGGGCCCTGTGCAACCCGGGTCTTCATGGAAAGGGCCATGGGACATGGCCCTGAGCTCCTCCCTGCTGGCGACGTTGATCTGGACATCAATCAGGATATGCGTAGCCATGTGCTCTATCTGTGGCCAGCGTTGCTGCCCAAGTGGACATCCTGTGAGTCTGAGCTGTTGCTCCCCTACCCTCTACCCCAGAGCCTGGCCCTAGTCTGGGCTGTTGGGGGCTACAGAGGGGTCCCTCCTGAAGGCTAACTACCTGGGGTATGCCCAAACCAAAGAGCAGCAGGCCAGCCTGGTGGCCACCAGTGGGCACTGGAAGCAGGGCCACATTCTGGAGATAGCAGGCACATCCCAGAAATTTGCTCATTCTGCCCATTGAGCTCATGGTACCTCCAGTGGAGTTCAGACCCCTCCACGTGGGTCTTTTTATTATTATTATTATTATTATTATTATTATTATTTTATTTATTTATTTATTTATTTATTTATTTATTTATTTTTGGAGAGAGAGATAGACAGAGAGGGAGACAGAAAAGGGCGCGCCAGCAGTCTCTCAGCTGCTGATAACGAAATCCAGATGCGTGCGCCCCCTTGTGGTCAAGTGCGGCATTGCGCCCTTGCCTCACTTTGCATCTGGCTAAACGTGGGACCTGGAGATTGGAACCGCTGGACATTGGAAACGGCATTCTTAGGCTTAGCAGGCAGGCGCCTTAGCCGCTAAGCCATCTCTCCAGCCCCACGCGGGTCTTTTTAAGAAGACTCTGCCTGCAAAAGAGGCCGGCAGTGGTAGCGGTTAAAACAGAGGTGCTAGTTCCAGGGTCCTTGTATTCAGCTGCCCTAGACCCCTGGCTGTTGCCTCAAGACTCTTGTGGATCTTTGGGAGCTGGGAGTCTTCGGTCTGAATGTGAATCACCAACCCCTTCCTGTCCTGCTGTTCACAGCCAGCCCTGGGTCTCCCTGGAGCCCTCCTGGCCCAACCACAAGCAAGCCCCTTCCCTCTTCCAAATTGAGATAGTGGCTCTTTGGGGTCCACTTCTGAGTACTGTGGCCTAGGTGCTGAACTCTGCCTCCACTGCTCCCCAAAATGTGCCCCCCCCAGCAGTCTTTGCCACTGATTCTCCTGGAAAGCTGAATGGAGGGTCATCCTGCTGCCCTTGCCCTGGCACAGTCCCCAGTCCCTGCCTCAGTGAGGGTGCAGAACTTCTCAGAATCCACACAGTCCTCCTGGGGCAGTCAAGGGCCTAACCAGGGCTTGCCATATGTCTGAGCTGGTTGGCTGCAGGTGCACACCCGCCTGTCCTCCCGTCCCCTGATTCTCCAGCCAGGCTGTCAGGAGCCCCCGATCCCTGTGAGTAGGGGTGGTCCTGTCAGAACCTTAGGTCCTCACCCTCATATTGGGGTCAGCCCTGGGAGCCCAGGGCCCTCCCTGAGGACAACAAGCAGCCCCAGCGTGCTCGTGGCCACTGCCTGCCACAGAAGTGGAGCGCAGTTGGAATGGGTGGCTCCTCAAACATCAGTCTTGGGCCCCACCCTGGCAAAGCCCCATGCAATTATCTGTGACACAGTGTACTTTCCCTCTTGATGTGAGCCTGAATTTGTGTAAAGACAATAATTAGAGATAAATTCACAATTGGAAAATAAGCCCCAGCGAGTTGGAGGACTGAGTAATGAGGGGTGATGGTGGGCTTTCTGCCAGAAGCTGCCTGTCCCACGGTCTCTGAGGCTGCAAGCCAAACACCAGGGTAGAACTCCTCAGAACCCAGATATCCAGCCCCAGGAGATCCTGTTCACTCCCTTTTCTGAGGCAGAATCCACCCCATTTTTCCAAGTGGAAGCAGGAGGTGGGTATGTGGCCTCAAGTACCAGGAAAGCTTTCCCCAGGAGGGGCACTTTCATTCTGGGCGTTGCGGGATGTGCAGGATTAGTCAAGGGACGGGCATAGGGAATGAGCTTCCTGTGCACACTAGAAGCAAGTGAAAGGTGGAGGTTGGGAGAGAGCGGCCAGAGCTTCAAAATGCAGCCCAGGTTAGCACCCCTATACCCTGACCCTATTATGTCCAGAGTTGCTGTGGTACTTACCCGCCTGGGCAGGTCCAGGGGACCCTGTGGCTATGGGCCTTGGTGTCTGTCGTTTCTGGAGAGGCCCACTGCCTCCATCCCCATGAGCCTCCAGGGAAGGCTTTGGGCTGGGGAGTACCTTGTCCCCGTGGCCCTCCGTCCTCTCAGCTTTCTAGAAGCCAGTGCATTAAGTGCTACAGATGTCAGGCTTCCCTCATCCATAAGATGGGGCAGGAATGCACAGGCCATACAGGCCATACTCGCTGACCTTGAGGGTCACATGTGGCTGTGACAGCATGGTTCTCTTAATGTTTGGTGTCTGGGAAGTTGGGCCAGGGCTGCTGGTAGTCTAATCCAGTTCAGTACCACCTCCTGCCCATTCTAGAAGAAGGACCACATTTTCCTGTATGCACCTGTGGTTCCTGTTATCTGAGGTCATGTGAGGGTAGGGAAGTTGTGTGTGTGTGTGTGCATGCATACACATATGTGAGAATATGTGGCTTTGTGTCATGTGAGGGTGAGCAAGTACAAGTCTATGCTCAAGGGTCTGTACATAAGCATTGTGCGAGTGTGGGCATGTCCACAGCATGTGAAAGCAAATGCATATTGTGTACACATGAGGAATGTACACACATGTGAGGGCATGTGCCTCTGGTGTGCACATGTATGATAGAACTGTGGGTGTGCACGCTTGTACTTGAGAGTGAACTCGTACTGTATGTGTGGGGTGTGCTGCCCCTGCATGGGCCCAGCATGTTCAGTGGGTCAGCTGGCAAGTGTCTCTTGGTTTAACAGCTCTTTGTACCCTTGGCCATGGCTCTGATGGCGCACAGAATGGGTCCTGTTGGGACTTTTCTGTCTCTCGTTCCCCACCTGTTGAGTCCTGAAGACTCAGATCAAAGGCTGAGCACACCTGTGTGGGACGCAGTCAAGGATGCCCCTCCCCACCTGCAGTCCTTCCAGGTTACATCCTGGGTCGGTGACTGTCCCTTTGTCCTTTGGGGTCTCCTGAGGGGATGCATTGCTCTGGTGTTTCGGGGTCATTCTTTATCCCCCCGTTTTGCCCTCATGGCTTTGTGTCTGGCTGTGCCCTCCTGTGAGTGGGTCCTATAGACTTGTAGGCATGCTTCCTCAGGGGAAGAGCCTCTTATCACCTGTCACCATGTTCCTCGTTTCTTTTGCGCCTGCAGCTGTGTTTGGGGGACTTTGCTGGGTAGTGTTACTCAGCTCCCCAGAGCCTTCTGATGTAGTGCAGATGGCCTCACACAGGGGACAGCGTGCTGCGTCTCAGCGCCCAGAGCTGTGGTGTGGGAGCAGGGTGGTGCCATCCCTGGGTCTCGTGCCACCCCTGAGGTGGCTGAATTATGGATGACAGACTGTCAGCACCCCTCTCCCTCCTGGCGAGCACTTTCTCTCTCCTGTCTGAGTGGGAATCACAGGCCCTCGTGCCAGATCAAAGGCAGCCAGCAAGAGGCCCTAGAGCCTGTGCCAGGCCCCAGAGGTGGCCTCCCCTGGCCAGCACATCCCATGGAAGCCACCTCCCAGCCTGGGTTCCCACATAGAGCCTATGCTTCCCCTGCCATGGAGAGAGACGCAGCTTCTGCATTCAAGGTCTTAGGACCCCTGCTGCAGGCCTCAGGACACACTGTCCAGGGAGGGGTCTGCTCTTCTAGGGGCAGTGGGCCAGGGTGAAAGGAGGCAGGAGCTTTGGTGTTCATTCTAGGGCTCGTGGCTGCTGGGCCTCAAGACAAGCTTGGGTAGGCGATAGGAGTCCTCTGTGGGACAGCTAGGCCAGGGTCACCAACCAGGAGGCAGGGGCTGCCATGTCAGACTGTCTCTGTAGAACTGGCTGCAGCAGAGGGATGGACCCAAGTCTACCCATGAGAACAGTGTAAGACAAAATCAGAGGAAAGGCGGGGCCGAATAGAGGAAGTATTTCTCACCTGTGTACTCACCTTCTTCCTCTACAGAAGGTTTATTCCCCCTCCTACACCAAAGGCTCTTGCAAATTGATACAACACACACGCTGGTACACATGCCAGTATGAATACAAAGCAGACAAACACATAGAACGACACTGTCCTGATTAAGGTCACAATAGGGACAGTGCCCAGAAAGCAGGGGTGACATACTGAAGTTGGAAATGACTTGGTAAAGTTTGGACACAGAGCAGGGGCTTCCATCTGTAGTCACCTGGTATGCCATGGTGGTGGGGGAGCATGGGCATTCTGGGGGCTTTAGTGCCCAAGACCATAACTCCCAGGTAGAACTTGGCAGTTATAAGCACCCTTTTAAATTTTTATTTGTTTTTTTATCCACTTGAGAGAGAGAGAGAATATGGGTGTGCCAGGGCCTTCTGCCATTGTAAATGAACTCCAGATGCATGTGCCGCCCTGTGCATCTTGGCTTTACCTGGGTACTGGACAATTGAACTCACATCGCCAGGCTTTACAAGCAAGAGCTTTGAACTACGGAGCCATCGCTCCAACCCTTGGTGCCAGTTATAAAAGGCTAGGTGGCGGGGTGATGAGGGTCCTGTGAGATGATAGGATTTACAGAGCACCCATCATTTAGGGGGTTCAGAGAGAAGAGGTGTGGGGACATGGAAAACCGGGGTAGTGTTCCCCAACGTACACAGGGGGATATCTCTGCAGAAGTCTGCAGGTGGCGAGGGTTGGGTAGGAGTGGGACAAAGTGGCTGTGAACCTGGGACGTTCTGGCTCTCCAGCTGAGGATGGCCTTGCTTAGGGGAGGAGCTCTAGGGTCCTGGGAGAGGGAGAAGAATAAATGGAGACCTGAGGTTACAGGAGGGATGTGACTTTGGGACAGCATGTCCTCCTTCTATGGAGCCATTCTGGTCAGTGAGCAGGCACACCTGGGGTGGACAATGGCCATGGAACCCAGCAAGCTTGGGGCTCACTGGGTGAGATGCAGTCCACAAGTGAGGCTGGGGCTCTGTGGTGGATGGAAGGTGAGGCCAGACTCTCTTCTACAGGTCTTGTGAAGCTGGGGATTCACTGTGTCACCTGCCAGAAGGTTGCCATCAAAATTGTCAACCGTGAGAAGCTCAGTGAGTCGGTGCTGATGAAGGTGAGACAGTGGGCTAGTGCCTGGAGGGGTTGGCTGGGGTGTCAGGGACCAGTGGAGGTGGCATCTGTGCTACAGACCTCCCCCCAAAGCTGAGCCCCAGGAGTACCACACATTCCCTCCAGATCAGTAATGGTACAGCTCCTGGGTTACCTTGTCCTCCTAAGCATCCCCCTCACACCTCCCTGCTGGCCTGGGACACAGGCCACACTGGGCATAGAGGGTGCTAGGCTAACATGCTGGACGACTTGAAGGGTTGCCTCACTTCTCCAATTAGAATGAGGAGCCCCCCCCATCCCCAAGAGCTCTTCTTCCTCCAGGACCAGACTGTCAAGAGACAAGCAGGACATTTTGGGAAAAGCTAAGCTCCTGGGAGTGGGGATGGTACTTGGAGGAGGAGAAGACAGCAGCTCAGATGGAGTGGAGGGCTTTTGGCATTGGAGGACTGACATTATGGGTCTGCCTTGAGTGTGGGGCTGGGAGGCTTGGGGGCTTGGAAGGTTCCAGGAACCCATGCTGAAAGAACCTGGGAGCATGGGCCTGAGATATGAGACGGAGGCTTGGTACTGTAGGTGTAACACACACAAACTGTGTGGGAAGTAAAGGATAGAGTGGCCATTGAGAAGCTAGGGCCCATGACAGACCTGGTGGCTCTTCTCTGCAAGCCCCTGGGGGCCAGGGCAGCTGTAGGCAGAGGATTGCTCACTGGAAGTTGGCTCTTCAACTCAGAAGCAGGCCTGCTGGGGGAGGGGCAGTGTACCCCTCTCCTAGGTGTTAGGATGGGCTCTGCCCTCCTCACGCAAAGCTGGTGCCAGCCTGGAGGCTGTGGATGAGGGACCCTTGCTCCTCTGCAGGGCCTACCACACCCTGCACATGCATACACGCACACATAGTCCCCTTGCACGAGACTCTGGGGCAGGCATACTCACTCACCAATCTACCCCAGGTCTTCACCACTGACTTTGTTGTTGTTGTTGTAGGAGAAAGACAGAGATAGAGGGAGAGGGAGACAAGAGAATGGGCATGCCAGCAGCCTCTTAGCTGCTGGGAACGAAATCTAGATGTGTGCACCCCCTTGTGGGCAAGTGCAGCATTGCGCCCTTGTGTCACTTTGCATCTGGCTAAACGTGGGACCTGGAGATTGGAATTGGCGTTCTTAGGCTTAGCAGGAAGGCGCCTTAACCACTAAGCCATCTCTCCAGCCCTTCACCACTGACTTTTGCATAACCCCCTGCCCAGGGCATCTGTCCTGGCTCCTGGGGACAGCGAGGCTAGAGCCGCAGACATCCCTTCTCCTAAGCTGGGCTCCAACTGCAGTGTCACACAGACAGCTAGGGGAAGATCACAGTCAGCCATGCTGTGGCAGGCAGTGACACGGTCTCCCTGGCAGGTGGAGCGGGAGATCGCCATCCTGAAGCTCATCGAGCACCCACACGTCCTGAAGCTGCATGACGTCTACGAAAACAAAAAATATTTGTAGGTATTGCTGGGCCTGGAGAGGTGGGGAGGCTGGGGTGGGCTGGCCGCGGCAGGGCACAGGCAGCCTTCGCCCTGGGGGAAGCTAGGCGTGGTGGTGCTGGGAGTTGACAGAGGATTATCCCTGGCCGCTGTGGTCACTGTTTTCTGGCTAGACCCTCGTTGACCATTGTTGCTAGGGACCTGCAAAGCTGTCGGCTTAAAGCCAGCATGGGATAGGGCTTCCACTGGGGGCCAGATGTGTGGTGCTTGAGCCCTCCCAACACTGCCCCTGCTCTGTGTGGTTCTGCAGAGCTGCCTTGGTGTCCAACTCCTTCAAGACTCCCTCACAGGGCCTTACCTTAGCCCACTGCATGGTCGGCAGCACCCCCCCGTCCCAGCCTGGGCTCCTGCCCAGTGTGGCTGACACATGTCACCACCTCCGCTACCTGAGGCTCGTGGGAAAACGTTGTGGGAATCCCAGCTGTCTGGATTCTGTGTGGCCTCAGCAAACTTGCTTAGGAGAGGAGGGGTGGCACTGTCACTGGCAGGGCCACCACGAGGTCAAGTATCTGGGTTATCTATGCACACAAGGCCTGCCCGCCCTCTACCCGGATGCGAGGCAGCGTGCAGACAGCAGGGAGACGTGACCGGCTGCTGCCCTTGGGGATTGTATCAGTTACCTTGTGCATTGCTGTCACCAGACACCTGACACGAAGCAACTTGAGTGAGAAAGGATCTATTTTGGCTCATGCTCAGGGTTTAGGGGTCTAGGCCCATCTTGGCAGGGATTCTGCTTGGAATGTGGCATTCAGCTGGCTTCTTTTTCATTTTTCTTTTTTCTTTTCTTTTCTTCAAGATAGGGTCTCACTCTAGTCCAAGCTGACCTGGAATTCACTATGTAGTCTCAGGGTGGCCTCGAACTCATGGTGATCCTCCTACCTCTGGCACCCCAGTGCTGGGATTAAAGGCGTGCGCCACCACGCCCAACACCTTTTCCTTTTTTACTCAGTCTGGGACCCCAACCCATAGGATGGCGCTGCCCACATTCAGGGTGGGTTTTCCCTTCTCCTCCTTAGCCAAACCTCTGGAAAGGAAACACCCTCACAGATATACCCATGGGTGTGCCTTACTAATAACCTGACCATTCCTTACTCCAATGCAAAGCAACCACCACAGGGACTCTGGGTGTTCCCCCCCCCCCCGCTTGAGGCCCTTCTGTGTCCCTGCCTTGCCTGTGAGCACCAGGCTACCATGAGTAGTGGCCAGAGGGACAGAGGCAGCAAGCTCCTAAGGGTCAGCCTGTACAAGTAGCTGAGCTGTGTCTGGAGAGAGGACAGCAAAAACTTCTCCGAGCTGAGGACGGGCAGCAGGGGTGATGCTCAGTGAGTGGACAGTGGGTACCACAGGCCTAGGGCTGGGCAGGTACTGGTCTGGGATCCCTGTTCTGGAAAGATGAGGACTGCTGAGGGGTCCTGCCAGGGTATTGCTGTGTAGGATGGCTCCTCTGTGGGGGCTGTCTCAGCCCCCTCCCCTAGCTCCCACTGGTTCCCCCAAGCTCCCTCACAGGACTCAGGGCTCCAGGTCAGATGATCTTACTGTCACTAGGCCTTTACCCCAGCCTAGATGGTTGACCTCTGTTATCTTTGCCACTTGAGGGCCCCATATCACTGCCACTGCTCCCACCACTCCCGTCGGGCTGAGCAACTGTGTGGTCTGATCTGGGGCCCAGCTATGGCATGTCCACCTGCACCCAAAGGGCAGAGAGCCATCCAGAACCCTGTGGAAAACCCTGATGGGTCCTCCCTATGGTCCTGCTCTGGACCCAGCACTGGACTCCTCTGACCAAGGCAATGGATGGGCATGAGGGGGCTGTGTGCCAGGCCACAACGTGGGTACTGACACTCCTCACTTCCCGCAGATATCTGGTGCTAGAACACGTGTCTGGGGGGGAGCTATTTGACTACCTGGTGAAGAAGGGCCGGCTGACCCCCAAGGAGGCCCGCAAGTTCTTCCGACAGATCATCTCAGCGCTGGACTTCTGCCACAGCCACTCCATATGGTGCGAGCCAGGCCACTTCTTAAGTGGTCAGCAGGTCCCTGTCAACTTTGTGTAGGGGCATTGGGAGGTAGGAAGGCTGCCAGGTGCCCCGACCCAGGGACTGGGAGCTCCTCTACTCCATCCCCATGTGCCTGTCCCTCACAGTCAGCAATAGTACGCCTTGCCCCTGTTACTCAGGCCCAGTAGTTTGCCTGTGACATCACCCGGCTAGCTTGAGCTTGGCCTGTCTCACAGACAGGAGTTCAGGAGAAGGTGGGGGTATGACATGGCCCCCTGGCTGGCCCCAGTGTCTACTGTCAGTGATGGGGGAGGGTTGCTTGGTGCTCCCCTCCCTGGATCTGGATGGATGATGGCCATCCCTAAGCATAGCAACCCCAGGTTGGGTCAGAGAACTGGACACAGGACCCCAGTGAGGCTCACCTAGACCTTCTTCCGCAGTCACAGGGACCTGAAACCTGAAAACTTGCTGCTGGATGAGAAAAACAACATCCGCATAGCCGACTTTGGGATGGCATCCCTGCAGGTGGGCGACAGCCTGCTGGAAACCAGCTGTGGGTGAGTAGCACCCCACATACTGCACACAGGCCCACTGCCCTTTAAATCTAGGGCCAGACTCATCAGCCAATACTGCCCAGACTGGACAGGTTTTCTTATTTTATTTTGTTTATTTGAGAGAGAGAGAAAGAGGGGAGAGAAGAGAGAGAGAGAGAGAGAATGTGAGCACTCCAGGTCTCTAGCCACTGCAAACAAACTCCAGATACATGCACCACCTTGTGCATCTGCCTCAAGTGGGTTCTGGGGAATTGAACCTGGGTCCTTGGGCTTCACACGGACAGGTGCCTTAACCACTAAGCAATTTCTCCAGCCCAGACAAGTTTTGAGAACAGTCATAGTACATTTTGCTGGGATGCACGAGGGCTCAAACTCCCAGCTTCCCACTCTTCCCCCAGCACCAGAGCCTGGCCTAGGACAGGAAGCAGGACTCCTGTTTCTTACCAGGGAGGGGGGATGACATGGCCCCTGGCTGGCCCTACTGTCAGTGATGGGGGGAGGGCTCCTTGGTGCTCCCGTCTCTAGATCTGGATGGGTAGATGGCCATCCCTAAGCCTAGCAACCCCAGGCTCCAGACCTCTGTCTCTCTCTCTCTGTTTTCAGGGGCATAGAGAGGGTTAGATTGGGGGAATTGGTCCTGAAGCCTGTTGGCCTCCAGGGGCTAACCAGGCTGTAGACTGTGGGCTCCACAGTGCGACCTCCTCAACATGGGACTTATGCGGGGGAGGGGGGAGCAAAGCTTCAGGGCTGGTGACAAAACCTGGGTAGTGTGTCCTGCCCTCCTGTCCCCTGACCTGCTACTTTTGCCCTCAGATCCCCCCACTACGCCTGCCCAGAAGTGATCCGGGTAAGTAACCACTGGGGTCGCTGTGGTAGAAAGATCTTGTCCAGCTCCTGCTGGGCAAGACTCTGCTCAGCTGCCCTCCCCTCCCAGATCCCCCATTCCCCCACCTCCATCCTGCCTCCTACCCATGCCTGACACTGCCTTCCTCCTGCAGGGGGAGAAATATGACGGCCGCAAGGCGGATGTATGGAGCTGTGGTGTGATCCTGTTCGCCTTGCTGGTGGTGAGTCTCTGGGTGCCCTGCTCCCTTCCCCTACCCTTATTCTACTCCACCTGCCCTCGGTGACTGTTACCCTCTGCTCACCCACAGGGGGCGCTGCCCTTCGATGATGACAACCTGCGGCAGTTGCTGGAGAAGGTCAAGCGGGGTGTGTTCCACATGCCACACTTTATCCCACCCGACTGCCAGAGCCTACTACGTGGCATGATTGAGGTGGACGCAGCACGCCGCCTCACGGTGCGTCCCACCTGACCCCTCTGCCCTAGCTAGGACTCAAGTGCCTATGGGGAGTCTGGTCCCTCTGCAGTCCCCACCCCTTCTTCACTGTCTCCTTGACCTATCCCTTCCTTTGGTAGACTTGGACCTGTGGGGACAAGCTTTCATCTTAAGCACCTGCTCTTGGGTGCTTTGGGAAGAAGATTTCATTGGAGATGGGGTTTCGCAGTGTGGGTTGGTGACCCTGCCTGTGCCTGTGTGTGCGCGTGCATGCATGCGTGAGTGCGTGCGTGTGTGTGTGTGTGTGTGTGTCCTGCAGCTATACTATGTGCAGGGATATGAGTGTGTGCTCAGCCGGGCATGGTGGTGCATGCCTTTAATCCCAGCACTTGGGAGGCAGAGGTAGGAGGATCACTGTGAGTTTGAGGCCACCCTGAGACTATATAGTGAATTCCAGGTTAGCCTGAGCTAGAGTGAGACCCTACCTCAAAAAAACTAAAAAACAAAATAAAACAAAAAAACAAACTCATGAGTGTGTGCTCAGGTGGGCATACTCAGAGATGGGTCCACGTGTGCCAAGATGGGCATCCTGGTATATGAGACCTGTGCTTAGCTGTGTTCTGGTGTGTGTGGCCCATGCTTATCTCTGTGGAGCATGTGTGACAGGTGGCAGGACTGTGAGTTGGCTCAGGTGAACTCCAGAGGGCCTGTTTCTCTTTATTGCTACATGCCCCCTAATAGTGTGAGCAAATGCCATCAGCTTCAGGCTGCCCAAAGGCCTGAGGGAAGACCCAGAAGTTCCTCTTGTACCACACAGTGCACACCCATGTGATAGGGCAAAATACCCTCTGGGCTGAAAGAGTTGCCTCAGCCCCTTCGCGCTGTCCCTGAGTCAGGGTGGAGAGAAGACTACATAGTAGGCTTGTAGGCCTCCTGCCCACACCTGCACCCAGCCCCTCCTAGCCACCAGGCCCTCCTGGCTTCCTCTCCTGGGCTGATTCTCTGCTCTTGCCCTCTGCTCCAGGAGGGCTCGGCTAGGCAGCACAGGTGCGCCAGGGCTCTGCTCGCTTCCCTGCCTCTTCTCCCTTCCTTGACCCCCCTGCCCCTGCCTGCAGAGCCCTGCCCTCCCCCAGCCTCTCCTTCCCTGGCTGCATTTCTTCTGTACCTGGGGGAGCAGTGGTGCTGGCCTGGGCCTCTGAGAATGCACCCCTACTTTGTCCCCCTCCCCACTTTCCCGCTGCGGCCCCCACCTCCTAACGTGGGCTGCCCCTGGTACTAACCCCCTGTTTCTCTTTCCTTGTAGCTAGAGCACATTCAGAAACACATATGGTATATGTAAGTAGCTTCTCTGCCCACTAACGCCTGCTTTGCCTGTTGCCGTGGCCTGGAGGGCCTGCTAGGAAGGAGGGGGGGGAGGGCGCCACTAGCTTGGGGCGGCCCCAGCCTCTCTTCACTGCCCTGCGTGGCTGTAGCAGGATGCAGGAGGTCTTCAGAGCTGGGTGCAGGGATAGAGGCAGGATTCGGGCCCAGATGAGGGTGGGTCTCTCACCCTTCTGGTCACCTCAGGGTGGGTGGAATAGTAGCCTCAGGCCAGGCCACAGGTGAGTAACTGCTGCTGCGTGCCCTGTCATCCACAGAGGTGGCAAGAATGAACCAGAGCCAGAGCAGCCCATCCCCCGCAAGGTACAGATCCGCTCCCTGCCCAGCCTAGAGGACATCGACCCAGATGTGCTGGACAGCATGCACTCTTTGGGCTGCTTCCGAGACCGCAACAAGTTGCTACAGGACCTACTGTCTGAGGAGTACGTAGGGTGTGGGGTGTGGTGGGGAGCTGGCTCCGTCCTTGGGCTCTGTGCTAGAGCAGAGTCCTTGATGTCCTGGGTCACGGGGGGGGGGGGAGCTCACTCACTGTGCCCCAACCCTCCCGGCACGTTCCACCCGCTGCAGGGAGAACCAGGAAAAGATGATTTATTTCCTCCTCTTGGACCGGAAAGAAAGGTACCCCAGCCACGAAGATGAGGACCTGCCCCCTAGGAATGAAATAGGTACGAGGCGTCAAGCCCATCCCGTGTCCTCTGGACCTGGATGTTGCCTGGCCTGACCACCCCCCCCAATCTGTACACAGACCCTCCCCGGAAGCGTGTGGACTCCCCAATGCTGAACCGGCATGGAAAGCGGCGGCCTGAGCGCAAGTCCATGGAGGTGCTCAGTGTGACGGATGGTGGCTCCCCAGTGCCCGCGCGGCGAGCCATTGAGATGGCCCAGCATGGCCAGAGGTGCGTGCCTGCCCCAAAGGCCCACACTACCCTCCTGTTACCTTGTCCGGGGCAGCGTCTGCACCCTACCGGGTTGCCCTATTTGTCTCTGCCTACACCTACTGGTCCTGGGATCTGGTCTGAGGCCACTGGTTAGGTGGGAGTATACTTGCTGGGCATGCTGGCTGACTGCATGAGCTGAGCCAGGCCGGACTGGGCTGGGTTGGATTGAATTGGGCTGAGCTGGACTGGACTGATCTAAACTAAGCTAGACTAGACTAAATTGGGCCTAGCTGGACTGAAGTGGGCTGAACTAGACTGAGCTATGCTGGGCTGAGCTGAGATGGACTGAACTGGACTGGGCTGATCTGGACTGAGCTCGACTGGGCTTGCTGGGCTGAGCTAGGCTGGGCTGGATTGAGCTAGGCTGAGTTGAGTTGGACTGATCTGAACTGAACTGGACTGAGCTGAGCTAGAGAGGGCTGAGCTGGGTCTGGCTAGACTGAGCTGTGCTGTGCTGTGCTGTGGTAAGGCTGTGCGCAGCAGGCTTGTCCCTCACTGGTGCTGGGCCATCTTTGGGTGGCCAGCAGTAGTGTTGTGGGCAGTATGTGCAATTTAGGGAAGTGATGAGCAGGCCTTGGCCTGGGAAACTTTGGCAAACATGGGTGGGAATTTAGGAGGCCCTTACAAAGCCTCCTGTGCCCGCTAGGAGCCTTGGTGATCTTGGAACAGAACTGAAGCCTGGGACATTGCAGCAGCACTAGCTATCCTTGCTCAGCAGTCTGGGCCCAGCATACCACTGCCCTCTCCCTGCTGCGTGGGGCTTGGGTGCTGAAGCAGATCAGATGCTGCCCCGAGGAACTGGGCAGAAACTGAGAACCATGAGATGGTTGGTGGCCTTAAGGATAAAACTTACCAGCCCTGACTGTAGGGTGCTCGTGTCCCCATCCTACTGATTCACAGATCCTCCCCGGGATGAGGGCTGGCTTAGCCTCTGACCTGAGGGGACTCCTCCCAGCTCTCCAGCCAGCTGTGACTTATGGCCCCTTGGCTTCCAGCACCAGGGTGGGACAGCAGGGCTCCCTCCTGACTACATTCTCACCCTGACCCTTGTCTGGTATCCTGCATCTTATGGGTGTGACTTGCCTCAGCAGTACACCTTGCCAGCATCTCAAGTCCATACCGCCTGCTCAAGTGGTGGTCGCTTCTACCTGGGCTCCTCTGCTCTCTACAGGGTGGTTCAGGGCAGGTACTCAGCCCATCTTCCCATCCCCATGGCCTGAGTGGGCTTCCCGGCTTCTGCCCCAGCTGCCAGGCCTAGCTGCCGCAGGGTGGGGCCCATCTGTGGGATGGCAACTGCCCCCAAAAGAACTCTGGAAAGCCCTTGTCCTGGCACATCCCAGCCTGCTTCTGTTCTGGCTTAGTCACTTGGCACTGAGCTATGACGGGACCACTGGAGGGGTTCTATGATTTTGGTGGTGTATCCAGGCTCTCCTCCAAGGTCTGGCCATCAGCCCACCCAGCAGATCACCCAGGGCAGGGTCTTCCTTCTTCTTCATCTGTGCACTGGCCTGGGGTCAGCGGGACATTCCCTGCCTTGCAGCTACGTGGAGGTCTTGCCCGGTGTGCCTGGGTGGCAGATGGCCCGGCAGCTGACCTGCGTGCGTGCGTGTGGCCGCGGCAGTAACTCTGTTTTCTCACTTTGTTCCTGCTGTAGTAAAGCAGTGTTCAGTAAAAGCCTGGATATCGCTGAAGCCCATCCCCAATTCAGCAAAGAAGACAGGTATACACCCTGCCCATCCACTCCGCCCTCCCATCCCCAGACACAGGGCTCTTGCCTGAGCCGGGCAGGCAGAGGTGGGCCTGGGGATAGGGCTGCCTAGTAGTCTCCCCTCCCCTCCTCTCTGGGAATGGAACCATCCAGCAGGCCAGCCTGGCCTGCTGTGAGGAGGCAAGGAGGGGTGGGGATGCTAGGGCAAGGCCCATGGCCAGCCTGAGGCAGAGACCCATACAGTATGGCTCACACAGGCCCAGGGCAGGGCCACCTACCCTGCTGTCCCACCTCCCCAGACTCCCCTTGTAGCTACAGGCTTACCCTTGTCCTTTGTGGGTCTCACTGGGCCTGGGTGCTGGGGCATCCCTGCTGCCTACGAGGGCCTACCAGTGGAATACAGGTGGATAAGTGTGCCGTGTCCCTGGCAGGTGATAGCAACAGGCCCCCATAGGCAGTGCTGCTCGGATGGCTGCCGTCTACACGCGCTGGCTGCTTGGCTGGCCATATTCCTGTTGAGCTCCATACCGCCCCTGTGCCTGCTTGTGCCCCCTCCTTGCTTGCTTCTTGCCCACCCTGGCTACCCTCTGGGCTGGTACCATCTTCCCTGCCTTGGGCAGTTGCAGTTCAGCTCCAGCAGCTTGCCAGACAAACAGAAGGGTCAGGGCACAGTGCCCACAATCAAGTCCCAGCTTCTATTCTTACCTTGTGCCTCTCCTGCCTGGCATGGTGCGTCTGGGCCCTAGGCCTCAGCTGCTTATGCACACCGCTCCCTCATGTAGCCATCCCTGCCCCTTCTCAGGGACTGGCTCTCAGCTTCATACCTGGGCCTTGGTCCCAGCCCTTGCCCTGGGTGCAACCCAAGCCCAGGCATGCGACACTGACTGCAGGTCTCTGCTGTCCCGTGGGCTCTTCCCTTAGGAGACAGGCGGAGAGGCTTGGAACTCATGACCATAGAGCCTGCTTGGGAGTCAGCAAGGGACCAGTGGGGTCCAGGGTGTTGGCCCCTCAGATGCTTTGTGGCCTGGGGACTGGGTGCCCAGGTAGGAGCCAGAGACCCCTTGTGGTAGTCTGGCTGGTGGTGGACTGCTAGGGCTGCACATGATGTTCTGGTACTCTTCTGTCTTCTTGTCTCCTGTGGCTGTCCCTCACTTCCCCCTCCAGTATGGCAGACCCCACTGCCAAGTCTAAGTCAGTGTTCATGTGATCTCACGTGATGGATCAAAAGCCAGGTCCCTGCCTTGCAGGGCAGCTGCTCACCTGTGTCACAGTGGACATACAGAGCCAATGCCTGTCCCCAGCCAGGTCCCCAGTGGGGCATGGTGGGTCAAGACAAGGGCTGCGAGCAGGCCCCGGCTATGTCTTGTGGGCAGCTGTGGATGTGGTGGGGCTGGGCAAGTACTCAGCTGGTGACCCACACACACTGGACACTGTTGACAGTTCAACCTTGGCAAAGCCTGTCTCAGACACCGGGGACATGGGGTGGATGGGGCTGGATCCACTTCACAGGAAACCCCCGTCTAGTCCCCTTGTCCCTCTGTCCGCACAAGTGCCTGCAGACCTTTGCTGAGGGCTGTGAGATACCTCCTCCTGTGCCGGGTCTGGGGCCACTGGTGGGCAGCTCCCATGTGGAGAGGAACCCCAGAGACTCCATCTGCATATCGGGCCAGCTGACTAGCGTGCTTGCCAGGGTGGACCCTCAACATACTCATGAGCATGGCAGGGGCATTGGGACTCTGTGCCAAGACCATAGGCCTGTTGGAGAGTCCACGTGGGGGACAGAAGCCGATAGCTCTGCCCCCCTCACTGAGTAACCACTGCTTTGATCCCCCCAGGTCTCGGTCCATCAGTGGCGCCTCCTCAGGCCTTTCCACAAGTCCACTCAGCAGTCCCAGGGTAAGTGACTGCCCCACCAGCCTGGTGTTGCAGGGCTGACCTCCCCCAGATAGAAAGGGACCTTAGGCAGAGTGGGGAGGGACCAGGAAGCAGCTGCCCGTGCACACAGGCCTCTGCCGGCGGGGCTGGGCACCCTCGTGGCTGCTGCTCTGCCGCTTGGCTCTTGCTAACTGCATGTTCTTTTGTTTTGTGTTGTTTGTTTTCTCCTGTGTCACTCGTTTTCTTTCTTTTTTTTTTTTTCTGGCGACCCCTCCCCTTGGTGGTCCCCTTTCCCCCTGATCCTGCTTGGGGGTCCTGCTTGAATGCTTTTCTGATCCTGGCTGCTTTGTGTGTGTGTGCATGCTGGCGGGGTGGGCACGGCTGTACTGCGCGGTCACCCCACCTGCCTGCTCTCTGCGTCCCATCCCTGTAGCCTATTAGAAAGTTCGCCCTGCCCCCTCTGCCCCCTGAACTCCCCTTTGTGGCCTGCCCCCTGGCCACCTCCGTGGAGTCAGAAGCTTGTCGGAGCGCCTCGCGGTCCGGACACATCCTCCCTTCACAGGCCACCCCGAGGCCCAACCCCAAGACCCAGACCTTGCCGTGCAAGGCCAAGCTGACTGACAAGCCGCTGCAGGGCACCAAGTCTAACCCTCTCCCGGCCTGCACCCAGGCCCGGCCTCCTGGCACCAGCCTCGGCCCTCCATTGGCCCTGTCCCCTGGCACCCCCACATTGCCGGCCCCTGTCCGGCTCTTGCCCACTGGGACTGAACCAAACACCAAATCTGTCCCCACCATACAGGTGACCCCTCACCCCTCACCAAGGGGTAGTCCCCTTCCTACCCCCAAGGGAACGCCTGTTCACACGCCAAAGGAGAGTCCGGCTGGCACACCCAACCCCACGCCACCGTCCAGCCCCAGCGTTGGAGGGGTGCCCTGGCGGACACGGCTCAACTCCATCAAGAACAGCTTCCTTGGCTCCCCTCGCTTCCACCGCCGGAAACTGCAAGGTCAGCACTGGTGTAGGGCTAGGTGGGTGACGGAAACTTCACCGGGGGCTGCCACACTGCCCCAGAGGGACTGTGCCTGCAGCTGGCAGGGTTTGCAAGCTGTTCCAAGAGTCCTTCATGTACCCCACTTATCCCTGCTCCCTTTCCGCCATCCTCTGGACAGCAGTGGGGTCCAGCCATGCCTGCTGGGTGGTCAGGAAGTCTACAGATTTTGTAATGTGCCGGGTAGCCTAACTGTGGGCACCCAGCATCAGGGGCCAGATTCTTGGCTGAGGTTGGGGCTAGGGGCTGGGCTGGCTGGAGGCACCAGAGCTGGGACAGTACTCCACAGCCAATGGACAGAGTGGTGTGGACTGCTGAGGACACCCACCTGCAGGGGAGGGAGGGAGGAGCAGTAACCTGCCTTTTCCCTGTCCCTCCTTGTGTGCAGTTCCCACACCAGAGGAGATGTCCAACCTGACCCCGGAGTCCTCTCCTGAGTAAGTAGCTCTGTGTGAAGCCAGCCAGGGAAAGATGTGAGACCCTGCCCACAAGCAGGGGCTTGATTGCCTGAGGAATCCTTACCCAGCATCCAGTCTGTCCACGTTGGGCTCACTGCAGACAGGGCTTGACTCAGCCCACTGGATCCTGTGCAGGTGGGGAAGGCCAGCGGGGGGATGTGCCCCAGCTTGGCTCAGAAGCTTCTCAAGTTGGTTAAGGGTGAGCAAAGGGCCCAGGGGATTAGAAGGGCTGACGGAGAAATTGGCCAGCTGAGGAAGATAGGCCCCAGTGGGAAAACTGCTGGCTGGTGGGCCTGATGGAAGCAGTGTTGGGGAGGTGACTGGCAGGGGCCCAGGGCAAGACAGAGTGCCTCCTCAGCCCTCGTCAGAGGGAAGGAAGCCTAGGCTGGGCAGTCTGCATTTGTTGTGCAACCCCTGGATGCTATGGCCCCTGGTGACAGGTATCAGGAGATCAAGATGTCCTTTGTCAGACCCTCTCAGAGCCCTTGAGAGTGGCCTTTCAGTTGTCACTTCCTGGGTAGCTGCTGGTGTGCATGTCTGAAAATGCCATGTGAACAGGGTATGGCATCTTTGCAGAGGACAGAGTCACGGCTATAGCAGTGTGACCTCACAGAGCAGTCTCTGCACAGGGCCAGCTATTGTCAGAACTAGATGGAAGACCTTTATCATGTTGTTAGTGCTCAGTAAGGTCTCATGGGGGACAAGTGTGCCCCATGCTAAACTCACCTGGAGCAGTGTCTGTGCAGTGGCTCATGGCCCTGGATTTTCTGTCCAGCTGACGTGCCCTGTAGCCAGACCCAAGGCCATGGGTATAGGAGAACTTTTGAATCCTGTCAGACCTTCTTGCCATTTGTGTTCTCAGCAAAGGTTTTTGAAGCCTGTTTTTTGGAAAAGTAGAAAATGTGACAGTAGCTTCAGGCCAGTGAGGAAGCTGCCGCCTCTAGCCACCTCCTCCTGAATCAGGATCCTTTGGTGGCTCGGCTCTGTGTCGCCCTGTGTCCCCACAGGCCTGCACAATCACCTTCAGCCTTCTGTGTACTGAGAACCTTCTCCTCAGCTACTCCCAGCCTAGTCCCGTGTTGGTTGTGGCTTCCACAGAAATGGAATCTGGAGGGGTGGGGTAGGGGTATTTCAGGAACTGGCTCCCTTGCCGGTGCTAGCAGGCTGGAAGCTCGGGCTGGCTCCCACGCAGCCGTCTAGAGGATTCTTCCTCTTTCAAAGCTTCTTTCTCCAAAGGCTTGCAGGCCATCAAACGAGGCCCACTTTGTTGAGATTTGTTCTCTGCTTAGAGTCCTCGGGTCTAGATGCTCCTCTTTATCTCCCATGCCTTCATGGCCACACCCAGACTTCTTATGTCCAGTTTGGGCATCAGGGCCAGCTATGTGGACACAAGAGTTCTACCATGAGCTGTGCACCCCCCCCCCATCTATAGCCCGAACAAGATGTGTGCCATGTGCCACACAAGCTCCTCTGCTCTCCTAGCTCCTTTAGACATGACATTCTACCAGGTCCTAAAGTACAGGAAGGTGGTGTCATTGCCTTCTTGTATGTTTTTCATCAAGGGGAGGGGGTACCTGTGCCTACTATACCCCAAGCACCACTGGCATGAGCATGCTGCACCCAGGACAGTGGGCAGCAGTGGACGGCAAAGGCACAGAGGGGCTGGATTGGGTCCCATGTGTTCCAGATCTTCCACAGTGGTCAAAGCCACAGTTCTAGAAATGGGGTAAGACAGGGAAAGTTACGTTTTCAGGAAACTCCATAGAGCCTGGAGTCATCAGAGGGGGCGTTGCCCAGCGCAGACCTTTCAGTGCACGTGCCGGCGCTGGCCATGGATGCTGGCTGTGGTTGCCACGGTTTCTTCCCTCCAGCTCCCGGCCTCCGCCTCACTGGCTCCAGACTGCATAGATGCACCTGATGGGGGCCCTGGCCACATGTCCATGCTGCAGCCGTGCAGGGCAGCCAAACAGCTTCCTGGCCATACAGGCTTGGCATCTCTGGGCTCTGTGGAGCAGGTGTCTGCAATGGCTGCACTGGGTGTCCTGCTTTGGGGTCTCCATGTCCATGGGGCCATGGTGGTCTCCAGGCTAAGCTGGGGACCCAAGCACCTGTGGTGGTGGTGGGCTGGCTTGGAGTCCTCACAGGCTCTCAGTGGGGAGCCTGGCAGCAAGATGGCAGGAGATGATGGCTGTGCACACCATCACTCAGAGTTCACCCTCGTTAGAAACAGGAGTGGGCAGGACCCTGGAAGTGTGTCTGGGAAGTTGTGGCATCTGTCCCCACTAGTAATTTTCAGCCACTGGAGCTGAAGGGCTCCATTGAAGAGGAGACCGCCTGTAACTTAGGAGGGGCTGGGAAGTGGATAGATGGTGTGTATAGTGAAGAGTGTTCTGGTGGAGCTAGGGAGGGGCAAGGGCAGCCCTGGCCAGACAGCGGAGACCAGCTGGGTAACTGAGATGGTGACAGGCTGGCCCTTGACAAGCACTATGTCAAGTTACCATGGAAACAAGGTTGTCAGATGTGAAGCACTGTACCCGTCCTGGATAGGATCTGGGAGCTGAGGGTCTGTGTGCTCCGGGTAGGCCTTCCCCAACTGACCATGGGGATCTTCAAGGGATCTCTGTTCCCCAAGCTGAGGAGTGGATCTCCAGGGCAGAGCACATGGCCCTGTTCTCTGGGTAGCATGCACTAGGCTAGAAAGGATGTCAGAACAGGCTACTCCTGAGGAGGGACTCCTGGAAGGGACATTGCTGGAGCGCCCTGTTCCCTCTTCTGCCCTGTCCAGCTCAATTTCCAACTCTGGCGGGGGTGGGGGCTTGGAATGGATTGGGATGTTGGGATTACAGCCATTGAGCTCAGGTTGAGGATGGAGGACTAGGGTTCCCTAGGGATGTGGGATCCCGATTAAGAACATGGGACTGGGGTTAGGAATATGGAGTCTGGGTTAGGGACTTGGGGTCCAATTTATGGGTGTGAGGCTAGGATTAGGGATGTGGAGTCTGGGTCAGGGGCTTGGGAGCTGAGTTAGGGATTTAGGGATCCAGATTAACACTGTGGGGCTAGGGTTAGGGGTTTGGGGTCCAGTTTAAGGATGTGGGGTTTAGATTAGCGACATGAGGTTTGGGTTGAAGAATCAGGTCTAGGGTCAGGGAAGGGAGTTTAGTGTTGTATTAGGGTTAGGGATAGTTAGGTTGGGGTTAGGGATATTTGGTTACAGCTTATGGTGGTGGTAGGGAGATTTGAATGAGTTTTGCCCTGAGTTTGCAGGGTGAGTTTAGAGTCAGGGATAGGACTTGGTGTTGGTTAGACTCTGGGGTTAGGGGAGTGGGTGTGGCCATGTTTTCACTGGGACTATGTGGATGGTCTGGGATGTGGGGAGCATCAGCCTTGCCTGGGGCAGGTCTGACGAGTAGACGGGCACCACACCCCCTCACCACAACCTCTGTTTCGCCCAGGCTGGCCAAGAAGTCATGGTTCGGGAACTTTATCAACCTCGAGAAGGAGGAGCAGATCTTTGTGGTGATCAAAGACAAGCCCCTGAGCTCCATCAAGGCTGACATCGTGCACGCCTTCCTATCGGTAAGGCCCTGTCGGACTGTCCCGTTATCTCCACCCAGGAACCCAGTCCTCCCATTCCCACCTGACTGTGGTCATGCACTGCCTTCTTGTGTCTTCAGCCGACTGAGCACTGCACAGTGCTGGGAGTGGGGAGTGCCTGTGGCTATGTGAGGGAGTGGGTTCCCACCCTGTCTGCAGAGGCTAGAGGTCTGAGCATAGGCTGTCCCTTGATCTTGAGGGGTTTGCATCTTTAGGCTCTGAGGAGCAGACAGGATCTTAGACACTGGAACGGAAAGACTCCCTGGCCAAGATGTGAGCTTTCAGAGACCCCTTAGAAGGGATCCTGATGCCCCCCCAACCCCACCAGCCTGTGTTGAGCCAGACCTCTGTGGGACCTTCCTCAACTTGTGGCTCCCACCCTAGGACTACAATATGTGGACATTTAGCACTGTCCATTGTTCACTCCCTCTGAGGATGCCCACCCTGTCTTAAGGATGGGAGGTGTCCTTGCTCCGTTGGACACTCTGCTCTGGGGTCCTTGAAGTCACTGCCTCTGGCTATAGCTGAAGGGTTTCCTTGGTACTCTGGGGACAGCTGTGAGTCCTTGGCCAGGGGAGGCCAGTCCAGACAGTGGGATCCCACTTGACATTGGCCACAGACTCTTGGCCTCCCATGTCCTCTCAGGCCTGAACCTGTCTCGCACTACTCTGCCCCACTATACCCCTTCATGTGTCCGGATCCTGAGATACCAAGCCAGCCTGGGCCCTCATCCCTTCCCCCTGCTAGCCAGAGCCCATCTACATTCCAGCTTTGATATTGCTACTGTGGACCTCATGTGTGGGCCCAGGCTTGGAAGACAGGGTGGGGAGGGAACATAGTCCCCCATATCCAGCAGAAGGCTCATAGTCCCCCTGGTCACTGCTGGAATGATGTCCCCTCCTTTCCTGCCCCCTGACTCAGGGCTCCAGGGTTCCTGGGTGGCCCCTCCCTAGCCAGCACTCCTTACGGGAGACTCAGGTTAGGTGTTAGCATTCGCCCAGGGCTAGCTGGGCCAAGGGAAGGGGTTCTGATACAAGTTTCTCTCCAAGCTATGTCACACCCGGTTCTCAGAATGGGAAAACAACATGGAGAGCTGGGTGTGTGGCCTGGTATCCATGCAGTGCTCGCTCCCTGGGGCCACCTCTCCCGGAAAGTCAGGGGTGGGCTAGCAAGGTCTGCTAGCAGGCTGCTCTCACACCCTTGTGCATTGTGCAGATCCCCAGCCTCAGCCACAGTGTCATCTCGCAGACGAGTTTTAGGGCTGAATACAAGGCGACAGGGGGCCCAGCTGTGTTTCAGAAGCCGGTCAAGTTCCAGGTCGACATCACCTACACTGAAGGTGGTGAAGCTCAGAAAGAGAATGGCATCTACTCCGTCACATTCACCCTCCTCTCAGGTGAGTCACAGACCTCGTGGCTCTGGAGCCACCCTCCTTGGCCCTATAGGGACCTGACGTCCTGTCTTCCCTCAGGCCCAAGCCGGCGCTTCAAGAGGGTGGTGGAGACCATCCAGGCCCAGCTGCTGAGTACCCATGACCAGCCCTCGGCCCAGCACCTGTCAGGTGAGGCAGGGGCTTGGCATGGCATCTGTGCCTAGTGCCATGTGGATGGGAGGTATAAGGACCCGTCATAGCCTCCTTCTCTGACGGACACCCACCTCCCTGCCCCAAGCTGAGCTGCACCCCTCAGGAAGCAGGGCCCCTCCCCGGGTGCACTGGGCTGCAGCACACTGAAAGGCACCTCTTGTCCACTGTAGAACCCCCCCCGCCAGCGCCAGGACTAAGCTGGGGTGCTGGGCTTAAGGGCCAGAAGGTGGCCACCAGCTACGAGAGTAGCCTCTGACGCTGGCAGGTAAGGTGTCCGGCCTACTGCCGGGGTGGGGAGGGGCTGCGGGCAAGGGCCTCTGCGAGAGCCAAGCTGGCTCTGAGGGGGCACCTTGTGCCCACCCGCCTGTCCTGACCGTGGATAGGTTTGCAGGCTCAGCACCCAGGCAGCCGGACATGGGGGCAGCCTGTGCAGGCTCTGGGAGTAGGGACCAAGATTGTGCCCCACGGGGCTCCCCCAGTAGCACCTCATGAAGGCTGGGACTCCCCACTACTATGCAGCTGCCCACCAGAGCCCTGCCTTGAGCAGGACAGGGACCTAAGGTCCTGGCCCAGCTTGGTGCTCAGGAGCATGCCCAGGTTGCTGGGCACGTGGTGGGAGAAGGAGACATCTGTGTGTTAGGCCCCACGCACAGGCACACACGTGGCCCCGCATGTTGGAGTGATGGGGTGGGCACAGGGCCTGGGCTATCTTTTAGCTAGGGCTGATGATGGTATAGTATGGCATGGGGCTGCTCAGTCAGGTGAGGGCTTTGGGGTAGGCAAGGCCTAGCTTCTCTGAGCCCCACAGCCAGTGGAGCCCTCCAGTGCTCCTTCTCCTAACCCCGTCTCCACATCTGGGGCCTGTTAGGGTCACCTCCTGTGCGTGTGTGGGGTTCCGAGGTTCTCTCCATCCTCATTCCATCTCATTCCACCGCCTGTGGGTGTGCCCCTGACATGTGCCTCGGCCCCTTGGGGGACTGGAGCCCCCAACAGCCCTGACCTTAGTCAGCTCCTACTCTCCTGGAAACCAGGCAGGTGGGGTGGGCAGGGAGCCAGCAGGGCCAGAGCCAGGGCCAGTAGTCATCTGGCTTCAGACCTTCAGCAGAGGCAAACCAAGGGCAAGGAGTGCCAGGCAGAGGCAGAGCTGTCCAGAGGCTTTGAGGAAAGTCAGGGTCTGGCATGCTTTCCAGGCCTTCCTCTACTTCGGTGACCACATGGACACCACAGTCCGTCCCTGCTACTAGCCAGGTCTAGGACAGCTCCCTGAAGCATTCTACAAGGTTCTTGTCTGTCTCCTCCCCTCAGATGTTATAGACAGCAAGGTAGCTATGGCTTGTGCACAGGGCCTCGCCAGCCCTGACCTTGGCTTAGCTTAGCCCACTCTTCCACTGCTGGGCATGCACTCAGCGCCCCATGTGAACTGACGCCCTCCCCCCCACCATTGTCTTCTCTGTCCTGGCCCTTCTCACCATTCTCCTTCCACAGTGGATAGTTGGGCAGTGAGCTTAGCTCCAGGGCTTCTGCTGCAGGTGGGCAGAAGTGTGGCCCTCCAGGAAATCCCTGGTGGCCATTCAGACAGGGACCTGACCAGGGAGGGGAGACTGACAGCCTCCAGTGAAAAGGCAAAATAGACATGGTCATGCTGTTCAAGCCCCAAGGAAGGCCCTGAGGGACAGTCCCAGTCCAGGTCCCCTGCAGGTGCTGATGTCCCAGGCCCAGGAGAGTGGGAGAGGGCAAAGAAAGGGGGAGGAATGGAAATCACTGGATGGTAGGGTGCAAGTGAAGGTGTGCAGGTAGCCTGTGTAGACCGGTAGGTTTGTCCATCCCAGGGCAGACAGGGGAAGGCAGTCAGGCCTACCTAGGGGACAAGGCCACATCCAGTTTTTACACTTTGACTATTGGAGAGTGACCCTCAGCTGTCTGCCTGGCTCCTACCTCGTGATCTGGCCAGCTCTGACCCTGACCCCAGCTCCCAGTCCTGCCCCTTCCAAGCTCTCCCTCCTTTTTGGGTCTGCCTTTTCCACCAGTAGCTCCGGCCCAGTTCAGCTCCTGCCAGTCAGTCCTCTTGAGCCTGGCTGCTTGTGGTCATATTCCCTTGGTGACCCCATCCTCTGGGCTGTGCCCATGCCTGGCTCCAGCCCTCTCGGCCTACCCCCTTCAGTGCAGCAGTGGCCAGCAGCCCCAAGTGGACAGCGTGCAGCCTGCTTACTTTCTTCCTTCCTCTCTCCATTGCTGTGGCGGCCAGCAGCCCCAGGGCCTAGTGGGCGGCTTGCTCACTCTCTCCCTCCCTCTCTCCATTCTATGCTCCAGACACCACTAACTGTATGGAAGTGATGACGGGGCGGCTTTCCAAATGTGGTAAGAACCCCTCACGCCCACCTGGCCCCTAGCCTGCACTTCCACTGCGTGCCCCACCCCGCAGCCTGCCCTGCCGCCCCTGCACAAGGCACGGGACTGCCTGCCACTCCTAAACCACGTCCTCTGTCAAGAGCAGTCTTGACCACTCATTGTGCTCTCCCAATCCCTATAATCAGGACAGGCTAAGGGGGCACCCCAAGGCTCAGAGCAGAAAGAGGTCCTGGGGTTCCAAAGGCAGTACTGGCCTGGGGGCAGGGTAGATGCAGTCCATAGACTATGCCTGGCAGGAGAAGAGGGAGCTTGCATTGCTGGGCTGAGGTGGTCAGATGAGGTGTTAAGGTACCCCACAGCACAGCTGAACAGTGAGTATAGGCCCAGGAGAAGGTCATCCCATTTGCCCCTTGGGGACCAGGGACCTAGCCCTGGCTGCCTGCTCCCAAACCTCTGCCTGCCCACCCATGCCCATCCATGCTTCTACCCATCCACCCATCCATCTGTCTGCTGCTGACCTGTACATACCAGTTAAGACCCAGGCTCTCCTGGACTGCTGCTGGCCACAGGCTCTAGCCTGCTTATCCCAGCGTAGGCATCCCACATGGAGCCAGCAGCTAACTCCAGGGTCTGGCTCAGCTTTGGGGCTCCTTGCAAGCCCTGGTCTTCACAGTGCTATTTCTAGAATTGGGGTCATACAGCTCACATGCTCTGAGGCATGTGGGGAGGGGAAGAGAGACCTGGGCATTCAGGACCAGGCCAGAGGAGGGTCTCACTGCTTGCCAGGGCCTCAGTGCTCAAAAAGAGCCTGGGTCACCATGACAGCTTAGAGGCCTGGGGGCCTGGGTTCCTGATCCCACAGCACCAGATCCTCCTGGCACACTGCCTCTGGCACTAGGGACCATGCTGGCCGCCTGCCCACCCTGCTTGCTGCCCGCCTGCCCCGCTCTGCCATTCATGTCAGACCTCATCTCCTTGGGTTTTTCTTTCTCTCGTCAAGGCCCCTTCGTTCATTTGTTTGTTTGTTCTTTCTCTCCTTCCCTCCCTTCCTCTCTCTCTCCCCCCTTTTCCCCTTTTTCTTTTCTTTTCTCTCTTTTTGTCTTCTGTTCTGTGTCCCCAGGCACCCCATTGAGTAACTTCTTTGACGTAATTAAACAACTTTTTTCAGACGAGAAGAACGGGCAGGCGGCCCAGGCCCCCAGCACACCCGCCAAGCGGAGTGCCCACAGCCCCCTGGGTGACTCCGCGGCCGCTGGCCCTGGAGGGGACACCGAGTACCCGATGGGCAAGGACATGGCCAGGATGGGGCCGCCCGCCGCCCGCCGTGAGCAGCCTTAGACACTAGTCCCTTCCCAGCACAGCACAGCACTGACTGCGGCCGTCTGCCGCTGCCCTGTGTGGACCGGGGCCCCACCTGCCAGCCCAGACCTTGTCTCAAGCCTGGGAGGAAAGGAGAGTGGCTGGGCCGTGGCCTGCAGGCTGGGCTGCTGGGCTTGCTCTCTTTTTCTCTCGCGCGGTTTCTGTCTCTGCCCGTCTCTGACAGCATCGCTTGTTTCCGCTCTGATACCAGGAATTATCCCGAAAAATTAACATGTCACCTCCACGAGGCCAACCTCTGTGCTCCGTGTGGACACTGGCTGAGCGAAGGCAGCTGCTGCGGACCACCCTCCCTTCTCCTGCTGCTGCCGCTGCCCGGTGGAGAGGCCAGCCCACTGTCCACCACCTCTGCCCAACCCCTGGCAGCTCCGCATGGCCCACGGAGGAGGGCTCGGCTCCCAGGGGACGCCTCCTCCAGCCCAGCCGCCCCGGACATCCAGAGACCAGACCCTCAGCAGGAACAACCTGCCCACTGCCTTGCCAGGGTGGAGGACCTCATGGCGGGTGAAGAAGTGGGAATGGACCATCTATCCGCCTCTATGCCACTCCTGGAGGCCTCCTGGGCCACCTCATCTCTGCACCTAGGCCTCGCTGGGGCCGCCTTTCTCCTCTGCATCCACCGCTCTACTCGGCTGGGCTGTGGGCACTCCCAGCTGCGACATCCTCCCTGGCTGAGGTGGACACAGAGACTCTGGGCACCCAGGCTGTGGGGGCTGGGCTGAGACCAGTATTATTTATTTGCTGTTTTAATTTATTGAGTTTCTTTATTTCTCTGTTCAGGGAAGGGGCAGCAGCAGCAGCACCCTCCTGCCGTCTGTCTGTCTTATCTGTTCTGTCTGTCTGACTCGGGCAGGGTGGGTCTGGAGCCCAGCTTCCCTCTGAGGACAAAGCCGTTGGGGGGCTGGGGGCGGCGGGGAGCCGGCTGGTGGATACAGCTCTGGCAAGCTACTGTAAACTTTAAAGAATTCCTGCAAGATATTTTTATAAACTTTTTTTTCTTGGTTGTTTTTGGAAAAGGGAGTGGGGGTGGGGGGAGCTGCTGGGGCAGGGCTAGATTTTGTGTTTTGGTTCCTCGCTCTTGGTTATTTCTATATACATATACATATATATATATTTAAAGAATGACGCGGTTAGCTCTGTCCCGGGTTGTTTCATTATTGCTTAGAAGCAGCTCCAGTCCCACGTGAGGGCTTGGGGCATGGGGCGCCGCCCGGTGCTCCTCTGCCACACCAGGCTGGGATGATCTTGGTTTGGTGGCAGAGAGTAAGGGGTTGGAGAAGGCCCTGAGCTGGCACCCTATTCACACGCAAGATGACAGGGGTACCTTGGGGCTTTTTTTTTTATTAAAATGAGAAAAAGTAAAAAAAAAAAAATTCCAAGGCCAAAAAGGAGTTGGCAGTGTGCTCTGCGGTGTGTTCCTCCCAAAGGTAGTGAGCATGGGGCCTCTGCCACTGCCTGTTGTCCACCTTGCTCTGCCCCTTCTCTGGCTTCTGTCTGTGTTCCATTCCATTTGCGGGGCAATCCCTCCACCCCCAGGCTGGCCCGAGGCATCAGACACAAGAGGGGCTGGGCGGCAGGTTTCATGCATGTCTTTGCTGTGAGCCCACATTGCTCTGGGTGCTCCTTCCTCCTCCTCATGTACAGATTTTAATGCTTCTGTTACATTAAACCTCTACCACAGGCTGGGATTTCTATACATACGAAAAAAAAAAATCAGACACCTGTAACAGCAAAAGCCACGCAGTGCAAGCGAGAAGGGGCTTATCCATGGAGACAGAGGGTAACTGAAAGCAATAGCTCTCGTTAGCCTTCCTCTTTTGTACTTCGGACACACGCGGACTCATGCAGACGTCATGGAAATGGACAAGCCCCATCCAGTGTACCCCCTGTCAAATAACTGTGAGCAACTTCAGTCCTGGAACAATAAATTACTTCGGTAAAGACACATGACGCAAGGTCTCCGTCCGGGCCGGGCGGGCACGGGAAGGGGGTGTAGGATGCTAGGAGGCAGTTCTTGTTCCCAACGTGCACCTGTCTGCACTTTCCCAAGAGAGAGGGGATCCAAAGATTGAAGTTAGCCAGATGGGGTGGGATGTTCATCTAGGGTGCTCTTGCTAGGGATGGGCTCTCAGGACCAGGACTGGGGAAAAGACATAAAGGGACACAGGATGGCATTGCATCCCAGGCTGTGGAGAAGTTCTACTAGGTGTCAGGCAGTAGCAACAGAGGAATGCTGCCTTCTACATGGCAGCTCTGCCTCCATCCTAGACAGATATGGGGCTGCCCAGCACCCAGGCTTTCTCCTGGAGAATAGAGTCCAATTGAGGCAACAGCACCTAGGCCTAGAAGCAAGGGCCCCTACTGGTGCACACTTCCCCCAGGCAGCCAAAGGGTGGGTACCAAGCTCCCCCTGGCCTTAGTTGCTGCCTCTGCTGCTTGCTACCCAGAGAGCAGGAGCCCACTGCAGCTGGAGGCTAGGCACAGAATGGTCCTCAGCAGGGGTCTGAGGGGAATGAGTGCCAAATCCACAAAGCTACCCATCTCCAGAGCAGGGCCCCACCACAGCATGCTGACAATGGGCATAATGGCTCTTAGTATTGGGGATCATCCCCTGCACTATGGGGATCTGTGGCATCCCTAGCCTCTGCCCACTAGATGTCAGATGCTGTCCTCCATCACACTGTCACAGCCACATGTCTCCCTGGTGGTGAGGTGGCCCTGGGTGAAGCCCTGCCCTAGAGCTCAGGCCCAGTTGGCCCACTGTCTTGCCAGAGAGCTATGCTCACCTAGCTTCATCGTGAGCTAGAAAATCAGACTCCAAGTCCAGGACAAGAAAGTGCTGAGGTGAAGCTAGCCACACCCACCCAACCCTGGATGTTCAAGGAGCGGGGCACCCAGAAGGTGCTCAGAGAGGGCAAGAAACCTTGCCACTACTGAGCTGCAGCTTCTCAGTTGATTTTAGCTTGGAATCCAGCTGAAGGTACCTGATGATCCTGCTCTGGGCTCCAGGGTGCTGGCTATGGTGGGATGTCTCCCTCAGAGCTGCACTAGCTCTCCTGAAAGCCACATGCACCCATCTTCCTCCTGCTGGCCCTCTAGATTTAGTCTATGGTTAGCCTTAGTGGGTGCTGGACTGGAGTCCCCAAAGGAGGTTAACATACTCAGCAGGCCTGCCAGCTTATGTCTGCACACGTCACCCCCGTGACTCAGAAAGGGGCCTTTTGCTGTCCCATTCCTGACATCAAGCACTCTTAGCTTGTATTTAACAAACCAAAGCAAGTAGCTCAACCCCAAATTATTATTTATATAAAAAGTGAATGTGATCTTGAATACTTAGTACTACACATTAAGTCCTAATGCTTACGTGGAAATGTCAGGAGAAAAGCCCTCTTTAGAGGATAGCAATGCTTCTGACCCCCACTCCTCAGGCTCAGCAGCAGGTGCACAGGCAGGCAGTGGGTGGGATCTTGCATGCATTCGCAGGGTGCTACCCACAGCCTTGGGAAACCGCAGGAAATAAACCAACCCCTGTTCTGGGGAGCCATCCCAGCCTTTGTCCTGCTTTCAGCTGAGCCTACGGAAAAGAAACAGTAGCTCCTGGGGTCAGACCTCAGGGAGGTGGATCCTCCCAGACACACAGGTCAGCCGCAGGGTGAGCTGCTGCAACTGCTGTGCCCACACAGCCATCCCAGCTCACCATGGGAGGGAGGCGGCCAGGCTTAGCTGATGGCTCTGTCTCCTTATTGGATGTCCCCTTTTCTTATGGTCTACTGCTTCCCCACCCCTTCAGTTCCCATCCCTTATCAACTCTACCACCACCCCACAACTCTGGGTGCAGCTTGTCAACGGATGGTGTCAGTAGAGAGCCAGAGAGTATGGCCAAGACCACGATGGAGAGCCAGAGATGGATATCAAGGCAGTAGTGACTGAGGAAGAGACAACTGGTCTAACAGGCAAGAGAAAAGTGTCCTCACCCAGGGAGGCCAACCAGGGCCTCAGAAGGGCCAGAGTCCACTAACAATCATGTGCCTTGGACCTAGATGCCGGAGACATGCTTTCCAGATCCTCTTGTTAGGCCCTCAGGTAACTGACAACAAGCAGGGTAGGGTGGCTCACACTTGCAATTCAAGAACATGGGAGACTGAGGCAGGAGAACTGCCGTGAGTTCAAGGCCATGCTGGGCTGTATAGTGAGGAGACTGAGTAGGCTGTGACCCATTTTACAGACGTTTCAGTTTCCTACTGCTGCTTTAACACGTTATCAACCAACTCAGTTTAAAACACAAATTCGGGGTCTGGAGAGATGGTTTAGCCGTTAAGTGCTTGCCTGTGAAGCCTAAGACCCCGGTTCGAGGCTCGATTCTCCAGGATCCACATAAGCCAGATGCACAAGGGGGTGCATGCATCTGGAGTTCCTTTGCAGTGGCTGGAGGCCCTGGTGTACCCATTCTCTATCTATCTGCCTTTTTTTCTGTCTGTGGCTCTCAAATAAATAAATAAATAAAATACAAATTTGGCCAGGTGTGGTGGCACATGCCTTTAAATCCAGCACTCAGGAGCAGAGGTAAAAGGGATTGCTGTGAGTTCAAGGCCACCCTGAGACTATATATGGAATTCCAGGTTAGTCCCCAGTCTGGGCTACAGTGAGACTGTACCTCAAATCCCCCCCCCAAAAAAAAACCCCCACAAATTCCAGTCAGGAGCTGAGCATGTCTCAGCAGGGCTTTGTTCCTTCTGGGTCTCTGTGAGGATGGCCTGAGGCTTCCTGCATCCCTAGGACCTCTAGGCTGTTTCAGTTCTCCCTAGTCTGCATCGCCCATCGGTGTCAGCTGATTACAACCTTTGTTCCTGAAACCTTGCATCCCTAGGTGTTAGGTAACATTCACAGGCTCCAAGGTTGAGGATGTGGGCATACTTGGCCCAACAGGCATTACTCTACCCAGTCTGCCTACTGGGCCCAGGCTAACATCTGTCCCAAAGTCTCACCATGTTAACAGCATCAAGCCAGGTACCAAGCCTTATCTAATCTCTACAGCTCTTAAATTTGGGGACAGTCCAATCCCTCGGCACCTGTGGGTCTGTGAGCCACAAGCAGGTTGCATCTCCCAGCCATAGCAGGGCAGACAGAAAGCCAGTTGCTGACATCTGCTGTGGGCCAAGGGTCTAGCCCCATCCCCCACCTTGTCCCTTTGTTATGAAAAGCTGAACGCTGCACTGTTTTGCTTCCTGCCCGCACAACGTCCTGTTGGCTGGTGCTGGTGGCCTCTCAGAGTCCTCGAGATCCTTGTAGTTCTGGTTGTCCTGTGTCCATCATGACAAAAGCCTGTGCACAGGTGCCACCCAGATAATCCCTTCTCTATTTTTGTTTTTTTTTTTTAAATATTTTATTTAGTTGAGAGATAGAGAGGCAGAGAGAGAGAATGGGCACCCCAGGGCCTCTAGCCACCACAAATGAACTCCAGACACATATCACCACCTTGTACATCTGGCTTATATGGGTACTGGGGATTTGAACTTGGGTCCTTAGGGTTCACAGGGGAGTGATTAACTGCTAAGCCTTATCTCCAGCCCTACTTTTAACTTTTGATTAGATAACTGACCGAAGGTGTCGATACACTTCTCTTCCAAGAGCCCTCTGTTCTTGTGAATGCTGGTCTTTCTGCCCATCCTCACCTTGGGCTTTTTCTCTAGAGCATTCACCCTGACAGTGACTCTTGAGTGTATGGTCACTCAGATCAGTAGATGCTAACTCCATTTTGGTCCATAGCTTTTCCCTTAGTTACCTTTCCTTGCACATGTCACATCAGCAAAACTAGTGCTACTTTGATGTCAGATGCCCAGGCTGACTGTTCAAGTCCCGCTTCCCACCCAGCTGTGCAATAGCTAGGCTGCTTCCAGCCACTGCACCTCATCTGATTCCCAGTGACACACTCTGTTCTGGAGTCCTCACCAGCAGTGCCACTGACACTCATATTTCCAGTCACCAAGGGTGACGAAAATTTTGAAGTGTCCTCCGAGGCAAAGCAGGTTTCTTTCTGCTATGCCCATTCCCACTCTCCATCCCTCAGTAGCAGCCGTTGACAGCCAGACTTCTGCCACCATCTATCCAGGGAAATCTGGGCCTTCTCCATCATGCCCCTCTAGTCTTGCAGCTTGTCTGTTGCCTGGGGTGTAAGGACCACCTTGTAGAGCACCTCCACTTACAGACAAGGACACCGAGGAAGGGACAAGGAAGCTGTTTGAAGCCCTTGAGTTGGCTAGAACTCTAGGTATTGTGGTAGGAGCCATCCATTGAGCTGCCCTGACCCCCTGGAACATGCAAGCCCACCCCAACCCTAGCCCACAGCCCAGCAGTAGGTGTCGTACGACCATGGCTAGCCCTCATCCAGATCACTATAGCCAGCTGGCCCTCTACAGTTTCTACAACCCTATGTGCCTGGAGATCCTAATACTTCTTCCTGTCAGATCCCCCACAAACCCAGACACCTCCCCAAGAAGTGAAATATCATTCCATTTATAGTGCCTTAGGTCCCAGAAAACAACTCCTGATAGAAACCTGCATCCTCCCAGCCACAGAGCCCCATTGTTCTGCACTGGGTGCCGTCCTGGCCAGTCTCTACTGGGAAGCCGGCTAAGTGATTCTAGCCAGGGCTGTGGTGATCCTGCTCTCTGTGGGGCTCTACCCAGAGCCCAGCTCCTTACCACCTGGGAGCTGACCAGAGAGGCAGTCCCACCAGGCAAGCTCCACCCTGTTCTTGTTGTCCTTGTGCAAGGCTGCCCATTCAATGTCTTTCAGACAGTGCCAGGCCCTGCCTCCTATGGCAGCCCCAGAGGTCCAGTTCTGAAGACAACCTGAAGGCTCCACTTAGGGAGTCTTTGCTGAGACAGAGATGGACAGCAGGACTGAGGGGTGGAGAGCACGAGCAGCCTGAAGAGCTCTGCCCCTAGAGACTGAGTCAGAAGCTTGGAGCTGATTTGGATACCAGGGATTCTCCTGACCCAGTCTCCTGAGGAACCCCAGGGGAAGGCAAAGGGCCAGGCTGTGAAGTCCCCAGAGTGCCCCAGGATTTTCTGGGGAGTCCTGATAATTACCTGGTAGGAACAGCTGTCAGACAGATAGACGGCATTACGAAGTTTGGGAGAAGACAGGTAGGGCTGGCTCAAGAGGCCACAAGGAGCTGAGAAGATCTCATGGGAAAGACAGTAGACGGTCCTCCACCTCCTGGCTTGGGTGAAGGGGGTGGGAGCTGAAAATGGTGCAAGAAGAAAGGGAAAAGGGCCTGGCGTCCACAGGTGCACTCTATAGAATATATATATACTGCACTATATAGCTGAAGGGCCAGGTGAGTACGAGAACTCAGGCAGGTCCCATAATTTCAGGGGTACATGTGAGAGGCTGAGTATTTCAAGAATCAACCACCAAGCTGGGCATGGTGGCACATGTCTTTAATTGTAGCACTTGGGAGATTGTTGTGAGTTCAAGGCCACCCTGAGACTACATAGTGAATTCCAGGTCAGCCTGGGCTAGAGTGAGACCCTACCTCAGAAAACAAACACACACACACACACACACACACACACACACACACAGAGCAGTTGGCATCAATCACCAGACTTAGCAGGCAGCCTACCAGAGCCTAGGGTCCAAAGTGTGGACTATGTGGACCAGTTCCACTTAGGCTTAGGCCCCACCCCTCCGTGGACTTCAGGGACCCTGGAACCTTGCTGCAGGGACAGGAGTGATGCAGAAACCTCCTGCTGGACCTCCAGCAAACTCCAGAAACAACTGAGGGCCCCTATCCCAACAAGAAGAATGGGTATAAGATCACTGCCTGGAGCTAATGACATTCCTTTTTCCACCCCTCCACGACAACAGGGAGCATCAGGCTGAGGACACACACAAGGCTCTAACCTGAGAGAATTCTTTTTATTACGACTGAACAGATGAACTAAAGCGGTTTCTGCCTTCTGCTGACAGCCGTGTCTCAGCACAGGGCCTCAACCCTGTCCTGGCCCTGCCCTGGCCCCTGTGCATGACGGGCCCTTCATGGGCATCGAGGAGGCAGCAAGAAGGGGTGACAGGAGCAAGCAGCAGGTGTGGGCCCTCCTGGTTCACCCCAGCTCTCTCTCTCCCATAGCAAGTCTGAGCCACCAACATCCAGCATCCAGGCAAGGGCTGGGAAGGGAGAGGGGAGAGGGGCTATATAAAAGCCTCACTCCCAAAGCACAGCAGAACTCTGGGTCTACAGGTCAAGTCCCCTCAAAGGGAGACACCTCTCACAAGGTGCTTCTTTCAAAGCTGCAGAGCCCCCCAGAGAGGGGGAGGGGAGGGCAAGAGCCATGTGGAAGACCCAAGAAAGGAAAACCCCAGAAGAAAACTCAAAACATCAGTCCAATAAATGTTTGTTGAATGAATGAATGAATCCAAAGGCTCTTCGCTACCAAGAGCACTCATCCATCCAACAGGGAAGCCAGGAAACTTGCCTTGACCCGGAGGCTTCTGTGGAGTCCACTCTGTGCGGCCCGGGACCCTCAGACCTTGCCACCAGCGTGCTTGGGCACGTGTGCGCGCACACAGACAGTCATTTCTTTGCACATGTGCACCCTGTCTGGCTCTGGTGGCTCATCTCTCCTTCACATGGTTCTGTGACCCTGTGGCCCCATTACTGGCCCCATCCCCAGTGGCACCACCACTTCCAGGGCTGCTGCACAGCACCTCGGTGAGGTCGTCCATGACAGCGGTCTCTTTGGGGTCAAGCAGGTTGAACTCTCTGGCAAAGAGGATGAAGTGGATGTACAGTGTGTTCAAGTGTCCGTGCAGCTCGAGGGCCAGGGTCTCCTTGAAGTGGGCCCAGTAGATGTGGCCCAGCACATGAAACAGGTACTTGCAGATCTTCTTCACCAGAGACTCGAAGGAGCTGGGGAATTCTCTGCCTAGGGGGAAGCTTCAAGTCACAGGCCTGCAAGGAGGCTAGGCTCCTGCAACTAGGCATTCCTAAGGCTAGCCTGGAATGCTCACACCTGCCACCATTCCCCAACACTGCAGCCTTCAAGCCACTCAGTCATAGCCTCAGCTTCAGCCCCACAAGTGCTCAAGTGATTTTCAACATGACCTGGACTGCTGTGAGCTCCCTGCAACCTTCCACCTGCTCTCAGAGACATGGGACAGGTGCTGCCTGAGCTGTGCTGGCATCTGCCTGTGATGGGTCCTCAGGCTCCCTGTCCTTCCTCAAAGGACACTGCAGGGCACTCTATGTGGTCTAGGACGGGTAGTGATAAATACATAGGCATCTCTCATGGGCCAATGTCATGTCTGGACAGCCCAGGACGTGCTCTGGGTAGGTCTGGATACATCAGCCCCAACAGGGTGGACTGTGGCAGCCTCACTGTGCAGAGCTGGTGGAGAGGCCAAAAAGGATGCAATCATGGCACCAGGTCCCAGTGTATGGGTGGGCACTTGACCCCAGCTAGACTAAGCCCTGCTGTGGAGTACCTCCCTCCCTCCCTCCATGGCCCAGGTCTTGTGCTAAGCAGGCACTAGGGTCACATAGCTGTTGCTCGTCCAGTCCCCCACCCTGCAGCTATACCCAAGATACCCTCTGGCTCAGAGAGATGGAGCACCTGCTGGTTCTGCGACGGAGGCCAATAATGGAGGCTGCATGCAAACATCAAGAAACATACCGTACTTTGTGGGGAAAACATCTTCGTCAGTCACTAGCTTCTGCACAGAGCTCATAACGAAGTCAACATACTGGGGGGCTGTGCACTTGACCTTCTTCCCCCGCTCATCATACCAGTAGTACTGTCTGTGGGGACAAAGACCTTGGTCAGATAGGCATCCCTGCCAAACGTCCACTCCAGGCAGACTCCTGCGTCACACAGCACAGGGCTCACATCTGGACAAAGGCAGCACTAGCAGCCAGATGTGGTGAGGCCTAAGACTGTTCAGTGGGAGGTTTATAGTGATCAGGGCAGCATCTAAGGTAAACACGTGACCACACATGCAAGCTTTTCTCTCCTGCAGAGCTTCAGGTTTTCTTCCTTTTACATGAATGGATACCACTCCTGTATTATCTGGGCACAGATCTCTGCACGATAGGTAGCCTAATGACTGATTGAGACCCTGGATCGTGACCCATGAGCACAGCAGGTGTCCCTGCAGTTGATGGCCTGGCCATCACATGGAAGTTGGTCAGGTTGTGGGGAGGTTAGGGATCTGTCCCTTTTACTGCTGAAGTGTCCCTATATTCATGGACCATAGATTGTTTTTCTGAGCACCTATGAGGGGCCACCTGTGTTCTCTCCAGAAGGTTTTGTGGACCACTGCACACTCCTGTGTGCCCTCCTATAAGCACGTTTTCACTTCTCAAGAACAACATCCAGGAATTCTCTAACCTGACCAATAACAAGAACCTTCTCAGTGAGTCACTGTTACCTTCACCATGGCTACCTGTCTGTCCACATCCTTGTCCCTTAGAGCCAGCTCCTTGCCTGCTGTGCACTGTGAGCTCTGTATGTTTTGGGTACCAGATGCCTCACACACACTTCCTCCTAGACCGTGGGTCCTTCTCTCTTCTTCACAGGCATTTTAGTGCTAATGTTCTGAATCTCCATGAGTTCAACTGGCCAAGTCCTGGTCCTTCCCATCAATAGACTGCTCCTTACCATTGGTCCAACAGCTCTTTGATGCCAGATCTCAGAGATTTTCTCCTGTCTTCTAAAAGTCTTGTAGTCTCACACTTTTCTGCATTAGGTGTGAGCTTTAAAGTCTCTTGTGTAATGCTGATCTCTAAGCAGCATTTGTTGAAAACTCTGTCATTTCTCCATTGGATTTCATTGACCAGTATGTCAGAAATCAAAGGGCCATGTTTGTAAGTTTCCTTTTGAACTTCACTCTGATCCACTGCTCTATGTATCTGTCCCTTGGCCAATACCACGCTGTGGTTTTAACAATGAATTTAAATTGTAAGCCTCCTCCACCTTCACTGTGGCTGCAGCCCTTCTGGTCTCCATGCCCTCCCATGAAAATTCCAGGAACTAGACTAATGGTTAAAAACTCTGCTTGGCTTTTAACTGGCAATGTACTAAGCCATGGATCCACTCTGAGTGGGACTTGCAGGCTGAGTCTTCCAACCCTTGAGCATGGCTCTTTACTTACTTGTCTGACTTTTGGGCACTAGTCTCTTATAGTTTGCAGAATACAGAGCTATACCTAAGTACTGCTTCTACAGCCGTGGTTCCAATAGGGCTGGAGAGATGGATCAGCAGTTAAGGCACTTGCCTGCAAAGCCTAACAATGTGGGTTTGATTTCCCAGTGCCCATGTAAAGCCAAATGCATAAAGTGACACATGCATCTGGAATTCATTTGCAGCAGTTAGAGGCCCTGGTGCATCCCTTTCTCTTCCTCTCTTTGCTTGCAAATAAACAAATAAATAATATTTTAAAAAAGAACACACACTCTCTCAAGGTGACTACTTTGAACATTGTACTGTTTAGGATGTGTGTTTAAAAAGAAAATTGGGCCAGGTGTGGTGGTGCACGCCTTTAATCCCAGAACTTGGGAGGCAGAGGTAGGAGGATTGCCCTGAGTTTTAGGCCAGCCTGAGACTACATAGTGAATTCCAGGTCAGCCTGGATTAGAGCGAGACTCTACCTCGAAAAAAAAAAAAGAAGGGGGGGGCTGGAGAGATGGCTTAGCAGCAAAGATACTTGCCTGCAAAGCCCAAAGATCCAGGTTTGATTCCCCATTACTCATGTAAGCCAGATGCACATGGTGGCATATGCATCTGGAATTCATTTGCAGTGGCTAAAGACCCTGGTACTCCTATTCTGTCTGCCTCTTTCTCTCTCAAATAAATAAAAATAAAACAGGGCTGGAGGGATGGCTTAGTGGTTAAGGCATTTGCCTGCAAAGCCAAAGGACCCAGGTTTGACTCCCCAGGACCCATATTAGCCAGATGCACAAGGGGGTGCACATGTCTGGAGTTCATTTGCAGTGGCTGGAGGCCCTGGTGTGCCCATTCTCTCTCTCCCCCTCTTTCTCTGCCAAATAAATAAATAAATAAATAAATAAATAAATAAATAAATAAATAAATAAAATAAAATAAACACTTCTAATATATCAGCTTAGTTGTCTAATTGCACAGTGCTAGCATGCACGCCTATATTTGATTTCTCTGTTAACCTTGCTAATTTTATTTTATTGCTTGAGTAAGGTTTTCACAATCATGTTCTATATGAATAGGGATAATTTTATTTTTCTCATGTGGATGCTGTTTTTTTTTTCTTTTCTTGCCTTACTGCACTGGGTGAGTTGTCAAGTTTTATGTTTTCCAAAGTCCAGTCCATTTAATCCTTACTGTGTAACTTATGCACAAGATTTTTGCAATATTTCCTAATTATCTTGATAAGATCTGTGGGATTTACAGTGAGACCTACCCCCTCCAATCCTTACATTCGTAATTTGTAGCTTCTCTTCATCTTTATCTATTTATTGATCTTTCCCACCAATCATACTTCAGTTTCATTGATTTCCCCTGTTGTTTCCAGAAATACATTTTAGTGAACTCCGTTATTATTTCCTTTCTTCTGCTCAATTTGGGTTTGTTTTGCTTTTTCTAGTTTCTTGAGATTGAAACTTAGCTGGGTATAGTGGCACACACCTTTAATACCAGCATTTGGGAGGCAAAGATAGGAGGATCACTGTGAGTTTGAGACCAGCCTAGGACTACAGAGTGTGTTCCAGGTCAGCCTGGGCTAGAGTGAGACCCTACTTCAGAAAATTTTAAAAAAAGAAGAAGAAGAAGATTGAAACTTACTGATTTGAGATCTTTCTTTTCCTGAAATGTGCACTTAGTCCTATAAACTCTCCTCACCTAAGCCTCGCTGCAGCTACATCCCATATTCTCATTCTCTCTGTGTTGCTCTGCACTGTGCTAGGACTGTAGGTCCATGAGCAACCATGCCTGGCTATAATTCTGGAATTTTGTATTTTTATCTGTATTTAGTCCAAATAGCTTTGGATTTCCCTTGAGACTTACTCCCCAACCCATGGATGATTCAGGACTCTGTTAATCCTTAATTCAGACACTGCTTCCCAGTCTAACTCTATAATGGTCAGGTAACTTAGCATGACTTCAATTCTTTAAAATTCTCGAAGGGATCTTCTGAGAGCCAGAAGGAGATCTATTTTGGTGAGCACTCCATGAGAACTTGAAAAAAAGGTTACATTCCGCTCTAATGCCACTTCAGCCAGAGAGCATGTCTCTAAGTTCTGGGCTCCTGGCCCACCTCCTGCAGCTGGCAGTTTGCTGTGTGTAGTTCTTCTATCTGGAGCACAGGCACTGGGGACACCAGTGGCCTGGGGAATGGCCCTTGCTAGCCCACAACCTCCTTGTATAATCTGGTTGGACTTTACTTCTGCGTCTGTACTGCTACGAACAGTCACTTCAGCTTTTTTCTGGCAGTCTTCTTGGTTTGTATTCTTCCACCCTTTACGGTGAAACTCTTTTCCTCATTGTAAAGTGATGCAATGAGCCAGGTGTGTTGCAGGTGGAGTATGCCTCTAAGTCCAGATTCTTGGAAGATGAGGTAGGACTGTGAGTCCAGGTCAGTCTGGACAACCTAGCAAAACATTGTCTCAAAATAAAACTTTAAACAGAGTTGGGAATGTGGCACAACAGCAGAGCACTTGCCTAATGTGCACAGGGCTCTGATGCCCAGCACTATGACAATGATAACAATGCTTTAGTATGTCTATGTCTGTCCCTCAAGCTCCCTTGTTGAATCCTTGCCCTCACAGTGATGGTGTCAGGGAGGGAGGTGGGGCCTCTGGGAACTGATGAAGCCATGGTGGTAGAGTCCCTGGGAGTGGAATTTGGTACAAGACGCTGCCATCTATGAACTGGGAAGTGCTACCAGACACATCTTAATCTAGACTGCCAACCCACAGTGAGAAATGAACTTCTGTTTAGAAGCCCTCAAAGACACTTGGTTATAGCAGCCCAAACAGACTACGGACTATGGTGTGCTTCTTTACAAGAACTTTTCATAAACATCCATTCTTACACATTCCTAATTGCATGTGCACACCACCCATGTCCATGCCACTGCAGTCCCTCCTCTTTTAGGTTTAAGTTTAGTTGACCACAGTTTGTTTGCTGTGTGCTCCTGCTGGTTTTCATCCCTTGTATTTCCTTGGTCCTGCTGTCTTAGGGTTTGATTTTAATTCCATTTAATTTACTCATGATTCTGACTGTATCTTAGTTTTTGAAGTTGCTCAAAGGATCGCAGTGTCCATTTTTAGCTTTTCATGCTTGACTTAGCATCTGTGTACAGCATCATCTGAAAGGTACAGTTTCCCGTCATTGAGTCTCCTGTATATATCTCTCTGTGTCATGACAACCCACCAGACCAGCTTCTGTTTCACCCTCACCCACCAAATAAGCTTCTGTGAGCTCCAGGAGGGTCTTTGCTTTCTTGTTTCTGCTGTTCTTCCTTTGCCCACATAGGTGAGGAACTCAACAGAACAACTCTCCTGCAGCAGGTTTGCCTAGGGTTCAAAATAGCACTGGTCCATTCACCATGCTCATGAAGGGCATGCCTGTTGGATGTTAAATTTGGAGGAAGGCTTCTCTCCTCCAGCACTTGAGATAAGGAGGAGCTTCCCAAGCTGCCATGAAGCCTTTCCTTGGGGCTGTTTATAGGTCAGATGGGGCTCATACAACTCTGTCAGTCTGGAGGGCTGTCAACGTGGGACACAATCACTGTTGGTTCTGAGCATTTCCCTCCTGGTGGGATACCGACACTGGCCTTTTCAGTTATCCTATAGCCGCTGACAGGATGGAGATGTGCCTTAGCCTGGTGTGGACCTTCCCCTGACCCAGGCCAATTTCCAGGACTGGTGGACAGGAAGGAGCTCTACAAATCTCTGACCAACTTCCTTATTCCTTTCAAACTAGTTCTGAGTTTGCATCCCTTCATCTCAAATGACTTCTGGGAAGGGATCATAGAAATTATTTTTAAAATATATTTTATTTATTTATTTGCAATAAGAGAAAGAGTGTTGTGAGTGAATGAATGAATATGAATGGGCATACCAGATGCGTGCACCATTTTGTTCATCTGGCTTTACATGGGTATTGGAGAATCGAACCTGAGTCAGCAAACTTTGTAAGCAAGTGCCTTTAACTGCTGAGCTGTCTCCCTAGCCCCATGGGAATTATTACAGAGATCCAACAAAGTGAGAAAAAAGCAGCATTTAGCTGTCCAGGCTTTCCAACATGTATAGGTTACAGCAATAACTACATCTGCACACAGGTCAGCCCAAATCCTCTGCTCTCTCAAGGAAGTTTCTCCCAGAAAGAAATCCAATACTGAGAGGGACGTGGGAGATGAGAAGCTGGGGGTGTGGATGTGTCCCTTAGCCAGACTGTCCACATGCTCTCAGGTGCTGCCCTCACTACCCTCATCATCTATCAAGAGCGTCTGTCCCTTAGAGGCTACTTCAGTCCCACACAAGCCAAGCTTGTTCCCAGCAAGGCTACCCAGCCATGCCCACCTTCCTTGACAATGCCTGGCTGTGATGCCTGACCCTGACGGGGACAGAGAGCTAGCTGCTGCCTGCTGCACTTGCCCCACATCACTAAGAACCAAGCTGTGATTTCCAGGGCTATGTGAGTGGATCCAGCTGGCTGAGGCTGTGGGGATCCTTATCCCCTGCTGAACTGAGGCTTATGGTGGGCTCTTGAGAACACAGCTCAACTGTCTGGAGACAGCTACTTCTTGGAGAGTTGTGCCTATGGGCAGGATGCTCACATGTGCCTACATCTGTTCTTATCCTACATGATCCTGATCAGAAAGAGACATCATCAAAGATCTACCCCTGCTTGGCCACACTCACCCAAGACTTGGTCTTCTATCTGAACCAGCTTTGGTCACCCCTGCCAACACAGCACTCGTGGCAAGCATGTGGTTTTCCTGAGATGCCTTGAAAACCCTCAGGGATGCCTGCCTACTACAGAACCAAATGTACCCATAATTCCAGATGAGAGCTACCAGCAGCAGGACCACCAGGAAGTCACCAAGAAGGCACCCCAGCACCCCAGCACCTCCTTCTCTGGACACTAAGATCTCTGCAGCCTAGGGAAATGGCCCAAAATCTCCTGCATATTGGCCTCTGTTGGCTCCTGACCTTTCAAGTCAGGGACAGGAAGACTCTGGCCTGAGGCTGTGCAGAGACTCCAGGTGAGGTTTGTCTGAGAAACTGGTAGCCCAGGCCACAAGGCCCACCACAGCCTACCCCACAGCTCCCGGCAGGTGCAGTGTACACCATAACTCACGTGTTACACACGGCCATCGTCTGACACGTCTCTCCTGTGCAAAATTCAGAGATTGTGCTATACTGCAGGTTGATGTGGTGGAAAAACGTCGTTGCTGGAAGAGAAGGAAAGGGCCGGGTGAGTAAACACCCCTGCTGCCAAGCCGATGAGAGCGAGCGTGGATTCAGGTGAGCTCAGGCCTGTCCATGGACCACACCCTCCTCAGGTGGCAGGTGGGCTGTTGACCTTCACTCTGTGGGGAGGCAGGGGGGTGTCCCTGCCTTGCAGCTCCTGTACCCTCCTCCCCGCCCACACGCACTGTTGCTGGCCAGCCACTCGTTGAGGTCGATCTCCCGGGGCAGCACTACCAGCTCCTTGAACTCGAAGTCGGTGATCCTAGATTTGGTGTGCTCCGGTTCCAGGTATACCTTCTTCTCTTCTGCAGCAGGCTTCTTGCCATTAGGCTTGGCTTTAGACTTTCTGGTAAGAGGGAAGGGAAAGAGTAGTTACTGCGTGCCGTGGCTGGACCCAGACCACATGGAACCTCATGAAGGATCCTGCCTGTAGGGTTACTCATATCAGACATAGTTAACAAGAGAGGGGCTACTCTGCCCCTCAAGGGAATCTCTCCCTCTACCAGGTGCCAGCAGAATACCAGGGACCAGACTGCTCCAGGGAGTAGGCTGCCACACAGAAGTGTCAGAAGGCCTCTAGATGGCCAGAAGCAAGACCCCAGGGCCGCTCCTCCATCCATGTGACTGCATCTCTACCAATATTCTGGTCAATGCTGTGGGCTTGTGCTCCCAACATAAGGAGGATAGCAAAGTCAGCATGTGATATGCTTGTCAGAAGCCTCTCTAGGAAAGCTGCTTTCCCAAGGGTCCTGACAATGCCTTTCCCCTCTCCAGACAGGCTGCATGACTTCAGTCAGAGCTTCAGAGTAGAAATGACCCTGGGAGGTACAGAGTACCACCCCCCACCTGGGCACACCAAGAACACAAGCTGCTATCCCCAAGAGTCCAAGGCTGGCCAGCAGAGGGCCACCTCCTTCCTTAGGTCTCACTGATGTCTATACTCCTGAGCAGCAGGATCACCCGGGCAAGATTTAGATATGCCCAGCAATGACAATCCATCTCTGTCCTACCACACTATACGGAGTCAAGCAAAGGCACTTGTGGGGTCAGAGCTCCAGCCACAGCACCACAAGGAAGGCAGAGGCAGTATAAGGACACAGCCCACCTGTGGTAGTTTGATTCCAATGTCCCCTATAAATTTAGATATTCTGAATGCTAGTCTCCCTAGCTGATGGCAATTAGAAATTAAAAGCCTCCAGAAGGCAGTGTACTGTTGGGGTGAGTTTATGGGTGTATAGCCAGTTTCCCCATACCAGTGTTTGGCACACTCTCCTGGTGCTATTGTCTACCTTATGTTGGCCAGGGGGTGATGTCCACCCTCTGCTCATGCCATCATTTTTCCTGCCATCATGGAGCTTCCCCTCAAGTCTGTAAGCCAAAATAAACCCCCCTTTTCCCCCCAAAGCTGCTCTTGGTGGGGTGGTTTCTGCCAGCAAAGCGAACCTGACTGCAACAGTAATGTTGATACCAAGGAGTGGTGTCATTTGCTGCTAGACACCTGACTGGGTGGCTTTGACCTTTTGAAGCTGATTTTCAAGAGGAATGTGGAAGGATTTGAAACCTTGGCCTAAGAGATGCCTTGCAGTGCTGTAAGTACAGTTTGATAGGCTATTCTGTCAGAGTTAACAGACCTGAATGCAGTAAAAACTATGGACTGTGAGATTTGGCTTATGAGGGTGAGAAAAGGCTTTGCTTGGACTGGGCTAGAAGCAGTTTGTGTGAGAGGCTTGTTATGCCCGTGTCCTGAGAACTTATGCAGGGTTGCTTTGCATAGAAATGGACTGGTGTGAACAGAGGAATATGGCACAGAAAAAAATGAAATCTTTGGGCCTAACCTGCTGCCCATTCAACTGCAATTGTTGAGAGATTACAACCACTGAGATTGGGCCAGCTGACCTGCACTAGGGCAACAGGAAGAAAGTAGACTCTTTTGAAGGGGATTGAGTGCTCAAGAAGTGTCCTGTTCTTCAAAGTCTGCTTTATTCCCCCCTGGATTAACAAATTGGCATCCCACCTGGTATTATGGAGTAAATAGAAATGCAGGAAAGAGAAGGTCATTGATTTGCAACATGGTCTTGTGTTTTGGAAACAGCCATGGGCAGTGTGAAGCAGGTTTGCTGGGTGCCTGCATGGAGACCGGATGGAATCGTGAGGATGAACTGTGGGTTGCAGTGGAGATGCCAGAATGAGATGGCTGCCAAGGAGAGCTGCCGGCCCCAGATGAAGTTTTCCAGTACTGTGAGTAGCCTAGCTGGAGGGGTGGAATTGGAACTCCAGAGACTTGTTGCTGGTTAGAATTACCGGACTTGAAGATTTGTCACTGACCAGAGTTGTTGGACTTGGAGCTACAGAGTTTGACGTGTGCCCTGTTTAAATCTTGGATTGGTTAAATATTTCTTTGCTATGCCCAGTGCCATCTTTTGCAGTATGAATGTTTATTCTGTGTCATTATGGGTTTTGGAGGAATTTCTTTAGTATTATGGCTCAGTTAAAAGATCTTGGACTATGGGAATGTTAGAACGTCATTAGAATTGATAAAAACTATGGGGACTTTTAAAGTTGGACACAATGCATTGTATTTTATATCATGTATGGTTATCAGTTTATGGGGGCCAGGGGCAGAATGTAGTGGTTTGATTCAGGTGTCCCCCATAAACTTTTTCTGAAAGCTAGTCTCCCCAGCTGATGGCAATTAGAAATTAAAGCCTCCTGGAGGCAGTGTATTGTTGGGGGCGGGCTTATGGATGTTATAGCCAGTTTCCCCATACCAGTGTTTGACACACTCTCCTTTTGCTCTTGTCCACCTTATTATGGCCATCTCTGCTCATGCTATCATTTTCCCCTGCCATCATGGAGTGTCCCCTTGAGTCTGCAAGCCAAAATAAACCCCCCTTTCCCCCAAAAGCTGCTCTTGGCCAGGTGATTTCTGCCAATAATATGAACCTGAACTGCAACACTCCCCCCAAAGCCAGACTGCACAGGACTCCTTGCTAAGTTTCTACTCTGTTTTAAAAAGCAGTTATTTTTTATGCAACTGTGTTTAAAGATTTGTTTAAACAATTTTTAAAAATTTATTTATTTATAAACAGAGAGGGAGAGAGGGGAGGGATACAGCGAGGGAGGAATGGGCACACTATGGTCTTTTGCCACTGAAAACAAACTCCAGATGCGTGTACCACTTTGTGCATCTGGCTTTATATGGGTACTGGGTAATCAAACCCAGGCCACGAGGATTTGCAAGCAAGTACATTTAATTACTGAGCCATCTCTCCAGCCCTAAACAATTTTTCTCAATGTCTTGTTTTCACTTGGATAGAGTAAGCATGAGGCCCTATGGCCATGGAGCAATATATATACTGTGGCTTACACACAGCCAGTTCTTCTGGGCCAAGCTGTTCCCAAAACACTGGTAACAGTGTTAAGCCCAGGTGTCTGTGGCTTGTTGGTGAATACACTTCTAAGCAAGCAATGAGACAGGGTGTTAAAGATGCCCATCCACAGTGAACACCTGGCCTGAGCTCTCTAAGGGGTGCCAGGTCAACTGAAGACAAGCCAAGAGCACTGAAGTCTCCATCTGCATCATGAGGCTGAGTCTGTGCTAACAGTCTAGGAAGAGGTTTTTTGAACACAAGCTCCCCAGCGAGCTCTTCAAGGATAGGCATGTGGGGTCCTGCAGATGATCCCTGATGGTCTTGTCAGCCAAGCACAATGGAGAGCAGACAGGCCCTTCTGGGCAGGGATCACATAACCCAAAGATGTCAGAGCCAGGGGATCCTCTGCTGATCTGATCTCTGAGCACCTCAAAAGCAATGGTGAGGGCCTGGGCTGTGATGTGCTGGCTGGCAACCACACAGGGTTCTGACATCTTTAGTTTTGGAATGAAGGTCCTGGGGAAGAAGTCTGAGAACCACGGTAAGCATTCCCACAGCAAGGCTTAGTCTCTTGTTCTCATTTGGACAAGCAAATTTGTGAGTGCTAAACACGATGACTTAAAATGCAGGGTGTCAATAATGGCATGAAGCCTTTGATCAGAAAAAGGTCACCTCTGATTAGAAACTTATAAGAAGTGGTTACCTGGGAGGTGCCGGCCTTCAAGTGAACTCCCCTCCCATGGAGGGTTCGAGGGCCAAGAGCACACAATTCCCCTCCAGTGAGATTGCCCTCTGTAAGACACAGAATTGCTCAGGGGCTGCTAATGAGGACACAGAAGGCCAGGGAAGTACAGGGAGGCAGATCCAGCAGAGGGGTCCTCTGTCCCGGAAGCAACCTCCGCGGCCTGCCTTCCTTCCTCCACAGGGCTGAAGGGCACCTCACAGGGAAGAACAGGGTGCTAAAGGCATAACCTCTGTGGGCCATGGCCTTCTTGCAACCAGGGTAGGGAAAGGGCCAGCACAAGGTGGCCTGGGCTCAGCCTTTCTCGATGCCCCCTTCAGGTTGTTGGGTGCCCCTGGCTGTCTAAGATGAAGGCAGTGTTGGCCTCAGACCAGGGCACGGGCTTGGCACCTGGCTTCCTGGCCCTCAGACACAGCATGGCATGGCTCTGTATCCTGGTCCTCCAGGGCCCTGAGAGGCTGCATAGGGGTGGGGGTGGGGTGAAAGGTCTTTCTAGCTTTCTGAATATGACGTGTGTTTTCCTTTCCTGCTCTGAAAGGCTGCTGGTAGTTTACTTAAGAAAAAAGAGAAAGAAAAATGCTCCCTGATGCCAGGGAAATGTTTTCCTTTCAGCTTCTCATGGCAAAGCCTATCCTTAAAAGGCAAGGTGCACTCAGCGTCCGGGACAGGGCCAAGAGATCCAGGGACAGACAGGGGACAGCCTAGCCCTGGAGTCCCGGACACAGCACAAGCTCTGCAAGAGGAAGCCTGGAGGTCTGCAGGGTCCACAACTAGGAGTGGACACACCACACAGAAGGCCCCTGGCTCAACTTCTGGAACTTACAGTGTGACCTCTAGCCTTTTCAGGAGCTAGACAAGGACAGGCCCTAGAAAGGGCTCGGCCAGTGCCTTTGGCACACTGTCCCAAAACTTCTTTGACTTTGACTACTGATGTGTGTTGAGTTTATGTGCCACTCAGTCAGAAAGCAGAGACCAGCCAGGAATCTAATGCTTAGCATATGGGATTAGCTGCAGCAGTGTTTGAGCCTGGCACCAGCCCAAGAGCTTTGCTTGGGACCACCAGACTGACATATTCTTCCTGTACATCTTATCTTGCAGGCCAAGTCCCACCTGCACAAGCCACACATGCTGAACCTAGCTCCCAAGGAAGGCTCATGACTAGAGCAGAGGGCTGCAGTGGGGGGGAAGACTGACAACCCATTTCCATGCTCTGTGGCTTAAGAGCCATGTCATCTGCAAGCTATGGGAATTGGGGATAGGATGGCCCAGCAGAGCTGCCAATAGGAACTAGCCATCATCAGGGCTTATGGGCACAGCTCTCGGGACACACCTGGGAAGTCTGTCCCACAAACAGCACCCAGTCCTCACACAGCTTCCAAGTTTGGCAGCAGGGACTGACCTTTAGACTGAGGTTAGCCTCTTTCTCTGTTTCTCAGAGCAGCAAGGAAAAGATAATGCCTAGAATGTCTGCTTCTGTGACTGGCTACAGGGGGCTCAGGGTAAAGTCAGAAGGCAGCAAGCAGCTACTGTACTGGACAATGGCACTCTGCAATAGGCACCAGCCTTCCCTGTTTCACTCTGTCCCCATCACACAGGACCAGCCTGGGCTCCAGTGCTCAGTCCCCTGCTGGCCCAAGCTTCTATAGATTCCAGTCAAAGGGCTTTCTTTCACTGTAGCCTAGGGGACAGGACAGAGAGGCTGTGCAGGGACAACCTCTGTTTGAGGAAGGACCTGGCAGGTGCTGGTGGAGGGGCCTCTGCAGAATGTCAAATGCCTCCCGACCCCAATTTCTCTCTCTTCTCTGGAGCAGGGTGGGCTCAGCTAGGTCACTGGGCTCCTCTGGGGAACAGTTCCAGTTCCTCTGGCAGGGTTTCTGTCCTTATCTAGGAGAAAGAACAGACAACCCCTGAACATCTCCCGGGCTAAGGCAGGCTCTGTCTACCTACTAGGATCCCAGCTTACATGACAAACTTTCCCAGGTCCTCTAAGATCCCATCAAATGTTATACTCCCTAGTCTAGATGGCCATACCCCTGACATTGCCCATTGCCCTCCCTGGCATCAGACATGAATCAGTTCTTGTCATGGCAAGGACACCCTGGCTGACATGCCTGACCTCCAAGAAGCAACAGAGACTTGCAGGTTTTAAAAACAGAATGAAATAAAATAAAAATTGTACATTAGGTATCTGTATATTGATCTAATAAAGGACTTTTAATGTGCATTATTTAGTTATTTTGATTAACATAAAGCAATTTTTGTTATCCATGTCTATTTTAAAATAGAATGTTATAAACATAGACAAAGTATATTAAAAAAACACAGAATGAAACTTGGTAAGGGCTATGGAGATTGCTCAGCATTAAAGGTGCTTGCTTGCCAAGCCTGTCTGATTGGGTTCAATTCCCTGGCATAAAGCCAAACACAATGTGACATGTGTGGTGTTCATGTGCAGCACCAGGAGACCCTGGCACCATCCCCCATATACATATACATGTGCACAAGTACATAAATAAAAAAGGTTTTAAAAGAATGAATCTTTGTGACATCTGCAATGCCAGGGAGGAGGTTGGGGGTTTCTAGTTACAGAGTAGGGGTAGCTGTGAATGCTGAGGTAGCAGCCAGGCCAGTGGCACCTTTCTGCCACCAGAAAGACACTTGTGGTGCTGAGTGCTTTCCTGCAGTCTGGATCAACCTGCATCCTCCCCAGAGGCCACCATTCAGAGCTCCGTCCTGCCTTCCTAGGCCTTTACTACATAGATGCCCAGATAGCAAGGCTCTGCAGGAGAGGGTGCACAGACTCAGGAGGCACACATAGGAAATGGAGAGAATGGAGGCCCTGAGGAGGAGGATGACAGGGGTTTTAAGAGTGGCTGCTACAGGGCTGGAAAGATGACTTATCAATTAAGGCACTTGTGCCTGTGAAGCCTAAAGACTCAGGTTCCTCCCCAAAACCCATGTAAGTCAGACTCACAAGATGACACACACATTCAAAGTGGTGCATGTGTACAAGGTGGTACACGCACCTGGAGTTCAATTTCAGTGGCTGGAGGTCCTGGAGTGCCAATTCTCTCCTTCTCTCGCTCCCTCTCATAAAAAAAAAAAAAAAATTAAAACAAAAGAGTCCCTGGCACAGCACTGCAAGGAAGGAGGGATAAGGTGAGCACCTTGGGCCTCCAGGAGAGACAGATAAGGTGCTTCCCTCCCACATTTGCCCACCCCACACAGGTTAATAAGGAGGCAGAAGTTAATTTTGGAGGGGGCAAGAAGGGCTTGGAGACGTAAGGCCAGGCCTTGAGAGACATAACTATTCAGGCAGAGTGCAGCTAAAAAGCCTAGGAGAGTGTGGTGTGGGCCATCTTGCTAAAGATTTGAATACTCCTTGTCAGATCAAGTATCAGAGTCCTCATGACAACAGGACCCTTGGTGCTGGGTCAAGTATTCCCAGGCTCCCCATCCTTCAACAGCAGGGAAGACAGGTCTTCCTGTGTGGAGATACTCGCTCCTGCTCACTCAGTCATGGCTACAGCATCTGGGCCTGGAAACTTTAACACTGGGAAACACACCTGTGTATCATATTCTCGCTCACCTGGCTTCCCCTCACATGGTGTCAGGGGTAAAGTGGGAAAGAAGGCCTTCCTGGCCCCACAGGGTCCCACAGCACCACCTCACTGCAGACCGGGCTGGCCAGAAGCCATAGAGAGGGTCACAGGAGACCTCCTCTTGGTGTCAGCACTTCACCAACCCAGTCTATCCTTGACCCATAAGAGACCACTCAGCTGAAGAACACAGAGAGCAGACAGAGGGATACAAACACAACAGAGAGGAGCCTCTTGACCAACCGCCCCTTCAACCCCACTGGACTCAGTGTGATTGGTGGCCAGTCCCTCCCAATGAGGTCATCCTGGACCCTGACTTCCAGGTGGCTGGGACTTTTGTAGCTAGAAGTCACTGGCAAATGGTTGCCACCTTTATCCTTCTTGGAGCTGGTGTTGAAATCTGGCATGTTCAGAGACACCTCACACACTCAGAAACATTGGCATGTGTGTATTGACAACACGCATATGCAGAAACACTGGTGTGTGTACACTAACACCACATGCATACAGAAACACTGGTGCGTGCACACTGACACACATGCATGGTCGTCTACACACTACTTATGTCAGATATGTTCTGAATTAGGACTGATGATGGTGCCCAGACACAGTTGGGTATAGGGGACATGAGTCCCAGAACTCAACAACCACTCCCAAGATGCCTCTGCAGAAGCCTCACCTGAAAGCCATAGCAAGAGCAGCACACTAAGATGAGAAGAAACACAGTTTCCTGCACCAAAGAACACCTGACTGGATTCCCAGTGTGACACATCCTGAGCAACACCTGTGGCAGTGCTCCTGCCCTCAGGGCCGAGGCAGACAGCCCCATGCTTCCTTGAAACTGTCATCCTGCCAGCACCTCATGTACACACACTCCTCCAGGTCCACTGAAACTATTGCAGGATACACACCAACACACACTTACACCATACCCATTCCTCTCCTCCAGGCTTGGGGAAGGAGCCACTGCAGCTCAGAAGACTCAGAAGGAGCTTTTCTGGCAATGTCCCTACAGCAGCCAGCCTGCACCAGGCACTTGGGCAGACCATGTCACTTCTCTGGACTAGGACACTCGAGGACAGGCTCCAGGTCACCCTTGTCTCAGATAGTCAAAGCCCATGAACAAGGAACACCACTGGCTGCAACAATGTGCCAGACATACCTGCTAGTGGTGGAACCAGTGCTGCCCAACAGATACTGGAGGGGACAAGGAAAGACTCCCAGCCAGGGAGAGGCAGTGAGCTCAGAATGGGGCGAGCACTGGAGGGGTGCTGAGTGGGTGCTTTCCTCCTGGGAGGCTCCCTCCCATAAGCAGCAAAGAAGTTGAGCAGTTAAGTTATGACAGCCCACATAGTAAACAGGTCCAGTACTGACAGCTGCTCCTGAGCAGTACACACACAGCAAGCTGAGCTGCCAGGCTGACCCAGGGCTAAGTCAGCTACCACAGGATCCAGGTGTGGCATACCCACCCCCTGCCTGCCTAGCACAGCCAAGCATAGCAGCCAGGGCCACAGTGAACTGCCTCCTGGGTAGACCACCTGCCAGCAGGCTGTTACCTGAGCACTTTGCTGACGGCCTGAAGCACCATTTTGCAGCGGAGTCCAGTTTTAGGAGGCTGGTTGAGCAAAGCTCGGTCTGCAGGCAGATTGTAGTGCTCTCCGAGCATGGTGTGGGGGGAACGTAGAGCTGGGGAGGGAAAATGGACGCAAGGCCAGCTGCTCCAAGTTCCCTCCCTCCTTTCCTCCCTCCCTCCCTCCCGCCCTCCCTCGGAAGTGCCCTCCGCCCTTGCTCTAGGCCAATGACGACTTCTGCAGAGACAAACAGCTGCTCCCTTTAAGGAGCAAGGGCCGCCCAGGCTGGTGAAACAGGGGAGCTTCTGAACTGCCTTTTCAAAGTGGTGCAGAGCTGGCTGGACAGGGTGGAGCCAAGCAAGACAGAAGGGAGGGGACAGGATGGCTCCAGCACTAGAAGGGCCTGTCAAGAAGGCCTTATTCATACCTTGGGGCCCTCCCATGCCACCTGGCTGACAGTACCCCCTGACCTGATCCTAGTTCCGCTGAGTGAGCCAGGAAACCAGCAGGCAGACCCGGCAGCACCTCTCACCAGGAACAGAGAGGCCACCAAAGCCCCTGTAGAGACAGGCTGCTCTCACGCCAGGTGGGTTTCCAATCAGACAAACTGTGGAAACAGAACCAGTAGGCTCATGGAGGGTATGTAGGGCAATGTGCTGGTCTAGGCAGGGCTGCTCATGTGGAAGAGGGCCACTGGCTAGGACCACTGCCACCAAAAGTAGCAGAATACCTTCTCATGAGCACCCAGGCTTCTTTATGACTGTTCTATACATAGACCACCAAGTCCTGAAAATCAAATGCTTGGGAGAGGATGCTCCCACATTTCTGAATTTGGGCCCACCACAGCAAGAGTGGTAAACATGGGTTCATCAAAGGGGGAGGCTTCACCCAGTGAGCCTCACTATGGCCAGGGGGAGGAGGGAGCCATACTCCCATGCTTCCTGACAATCCAGAGACCCAGTCCTGGTAAGTCAGAGCCTGAAGTCCTCCTCCATGGGTGGGACATATGATGTTTTTGTCGGTTAGACAGGCGCTGTGGGCTCACCAAGGGCCCCAACTATCCATATGACTCAGGGCTCTGGCTGGACTGCCTCCCAGACCTCCACTGCACAGCACCTCTCTCTTCTCAGGAAGAAAGTGGTTTTGCACAGCCACACGTGAGTGCCTGTGGAATAGAATATCCACCATGATACCTAGCATGTGAGAAGTGGTGGCTGTATAAAGAAGCAGAAAAATGCAACCCACATGCACCCATAACCAGAAGAGAGAAAGCCAGTGGAATCAGACACAGACCCAGAGATGATGGGAAAGACAAGGGATGAGGTAAACTGCACCCTGTATTCACAGACCATCATTATGTGTCAGTTTACAAAGCTACAAACAGTAAACAAACCAACAAAATACAGCACACATGTTGTAGTTGTAAAGACACAGGGGTGGGTGGGACACTGTCATTTGAGTGACAGGCAAGCCAGCCAGGTGAGTGAGGAGGAAGGAGTGTGTACAGACACTGAGCAATTGGCTGGCTAAGGAAAAACAGAGGCCAGACCCACTCAGCATCAGTGGTATAGAATGTTGGAGGCAGAAAGTCAGGCTTGATAGATACTACAAGGCCTAAAACCCTGGGAAGAGATCAGAATGAAGAACCATCAAAAGATTTATTCAGAGCCATAGCATGATCCAATTTATGCTCCTGAAATCTCTCTCTGGGCGCTGGAGAGATGGCTCAGTGGTTAAAAGAGTTTGCTGTGCAAGCCTAACAATCAGATTTCGAATCCCCTGAGCCTATATAAAACCTAACCCAGTAACACATGCATCTGTATCCCAATGCACCTCATCTACAGCAATGGAAGGCAAGGCTAGGAGAATCCCAAGGCTCACTGGCTAGCTAATCTGGCATTCACAGTGGCAAAACAATAAGAGAGATCCCATCTCAAAGTAGAAGGCGAAGACTGACAACCCTGAATTTGTCCTCTGACCTCCACAAAGCATCATGGCATGTACACACCCCTACATATACACACCCTCCCCCATATACTCAGAGGTCCCTCTGATTGTGGTATGCACTCATAGGGATAGGGTGAGAGGAAATCCAGACCAGAAGCTTTTGCAGCAGACCATGTGGTATGGGCAGAATAGAACTCACATCAGGCATACTCTAGGAACGGAAGCACCAGGACCTGAGGGTGAACTGAGTATGCATAATAGAGGGCATCAAGAATAGCTTCTAAACCATTTTGCATCTGTGTTGGTCTATTTTGTATTGGTATTATGAGTTACCTGAGGCTGGGTTAATTTTATAGAAAAGTGGTGACTGTCTTCTTGATAACAGAGTTCCAAGGGCATCACACAGCAGGAGACAGGGAGTGTACATGTGTGAGTGTCTGGTCTCTCTTCTTATTTGGCCACCAGGATGCAGTCATGGGGCTGGCTCACTCAGAGTCCTCTTTAATCCCAATCACCCACCCAAAGCCTTGCCTCTGAACACCATGGTCAGATTTCCACTGATTAATGCCCTGGTGAAGATTAAACTTTACATGGGTGCTTGAGGAACACACTCAAATCACAGCAACACCTATCAGAATGGCTAAAATAAAGATCCTGACAGCACCAAGTGCTGATGAAGATGTGGCACAACTGGACTTCTATGTTGCTGGTGAGAATGCAAAATGGGCAGCCACTATGCAAACAGTTTGAAGGTATCCTAAGCATACAATTGGTTATGACTCAGCCACCTCTCTCCTGGGCATCTGACCTAGAGAAATAAAAACTATGGCCACACAAAAACCTGTACACAGATGTACAGAGCAGCTCTATTCCTAACTGTCCTAAACTTAAGCCAACCCATGTCTTTCATATGGATAAATTATGACATGCATGAACAATGGAATACTACTCAGCAATAAAAGGAAATAAACTATTAGTACAATAACTTGGATGAGTCTCACAGGGTAAAGGAGTCCCACTGAGTAAAGGAAACCAGTTCAAAATCCTACAAAGTATATAACTGTGTTTATGTAACAATCTTGAAAACACAGAGGGATAGATCTACCTTCAAGGTTCAAGGCAGTGGGCAGTGAGGGGAAGATGACTGATGGCTTTATCTGGACTGTGCTAAAGGTTATAGGAATCTAAACATGTCAAGTTGGGCATAGTGGCACACATCTGTAATCCCATCAGGGAGATAGAGGCAGGAGGATCAGATGTTCAAGGCCAGCCTCAGCTATACATAATGAGTTCAAGACCAGAAATGAGATACTAGAAGTAAAAAAGACTTCTAAGACTATGACCATAAGTGAATTATAGATTTGGAGGGAGTCATGGACACACTGAGCAAAAAGTGGACTCAAAAAGACAGAGGGAGGTGGAGAGATGGCTTAGCAGTTAAGGCACTTGCCTGCGAAGCTTAAGAATTCATGTTCAAATATCTTGGTCCCCTAGCATGTAGCCAGATGCAGTGATGCAAGTGTGCAATGTCACACATGCACAAAAAAGGTGCATATGTCTGGAGTTCATTCGCAGTGGCTGAAAGTCCTGGCACACCCATTCTCTCTCTCTTTCTCTCTGCCTCTTTCTCTTTCAAAAAACAATAAATTAAAATAAAGAGAGACAGAGGACTGGAGAGATGGCTCAGCAGTTAAAGCACTAATGACCCAGGTTTGATTCCCCAGTACCCATATAAAGCCAAATGCACAGAGTGGCAAGTGCATCTGAAGTTCATTTGCAGTGGCTAGAGGCCCTGGTGCACTCATTCTCTCTGCTTGCAAATAAATAAATAAATAGACAGAAACTTCCTTTTCTTTTTTCTTTTTTTCCTGAGGTAGGGTCTCACTCTTGATCAGGCTGACCTGGAATTCCCTATGTAGTTTCAGGATGGCCTCAAACTCATGGCAATCCTCCTACTTCTGCCTCCCAAGTGCTGGGATGAAAAGCATGTGTCACTATGCCTAGCTCAGAAACTTCTTAAACAACAACAACAAAAGTCCATTTCTAGAACTGGACAGGGCCAACAGCAGGTTAAACAGTGCTAAAGAAAAGATTAAAATAAAATTATTAAGCCAGGTATGATGGCACACACCTTTAATCCCAGCCCCTGGGAGGCAGAGTTAAGAGGATCGTCTTGAGTTCAAGGCCACCCTGAGACTACATAGTACATAGTGAATTTCAGGTCAGCCTGGGCTAGAGTGAGACCCTACCTCAAAAAAACCAAAAAAAAAAAAAAAAAATCATTAACTTATTAAAATAAACAACAAAAAAAGAATAGGCCAAATTAGTCTGATGAAAATCAGTCAGAACAGCTGCCTCTTGGGAGAGGAAGTGGCAGGGAACAGGGCTGACCTGAGAGCCCTGGTGGGATTTACTGTGTCTCTCTAATGGGGGTGTTGGGGGTAGCTACAGGGGAATGCAAGCTTATGGTACCCACCTAACAGATGCTTGAGATGTGTGATTGTCACTGTATATGTATCAGGTTTTCTAAAATGCTAAGCTTGTAGAAAGAAAGAGAAAGGAAGGAAGGGAAGGAGGGAGGGAAAGAGAAAGACTTGAGAAAAAGTGGTAGATGAAGCTGAGGAAAAAACAAATGGAGGCTACAGACTGTTACTTACCCACAGAAGGTGTTATAGTCAATGGTCATGACAAGGAAGCTCTTTTTTTCCCTCCTCCTCCTTCTTCTTCTTCTTTTTTTTTTTTTTTTTTTTTTTTTTTTTGTTTTTCGAGGTAGGGTTTCAATCTAGCCCAGGATGACCTGGAACTCACTACGTAGTCTCAGGGTGGCCTTGAACTCATGGCAATCCTCCTACCTCTGCCTCCCAAGTGCTGGGATTAAAGGCAAAGGAAGCTCTTTAACAGACTACTATAGATGTAAGAAAGAAAGCCATACTTCCATAGGACTTCAATATGTCACAATGCTGATGCGGACTAAGTGTCTGTCCTGCTCTCAAAATTCCCAAGATGCAGCAGGATGCCTCAGCGTTGTGGTGTTGGGAGGTGATTAGGTTAGATTATTAGATCTGAGGGCAGGCCTTCCAGGTGACATTACTGGCCCAATAAGAAGAGAAAGAGTCCTGGCAGAGGCCAATGGAAACCTCCAATAACACAGAAGACCTCAAGCTGTGACACACTCCTGGCTGGAAGGGTGCAGCTCATAGAGCAGCCTTGCCTCCAATGAAAAGAATCAGAATAATTGATACAATGTCCAGATCTGGACATGAGCACAGGGGCACTAAACAGTATCACAAGGGGCATCACACAAAATGTGGACACAGAAATACCGTGGAAGGGCTGGAGAGATGGCTTAGCAGTTAAGGTGTTTGCCTGTGAAGCCCAAGGACCCCGGTTCAATTCTCCAGGTCCCATGTAAGCCAGATGCTCATGGTGGTGCATGCGTTTGGAGTTTGTCTGCAATGGCTAAAGGCACTGGTGCACCCATTCTCTCTCACTCTCTCTCTTTCTCTATCCCTCTCTCTGACTCTAATAAATAAATAAATAAATAAATAAATAAATAAAAATAAAATTATTTTTAAAAATTTTTACAAAGACCGTGGAAAAGGGAAGAGGAAGGGAATCAGAGAACAGTGGACTGAGAGATTCAAGGAAACAGAGCCTCACTGGTCAAAGGTTAGTGGGCCAATGTGGCTAGCTGGTCTGACATTCTACTTCAGTTATGAGAAGGACAGGGACAGAACTGTGTGCCATTTATATATCTTGTGGGTCTATATTTACCTTAAAATACAAAGCTACGGCTGGAGAGATAGCTTAGCGGTTAAGGTGCTTGCCTATGAAACCTAAAAACTCCTGTTTGAATCTCCAGGTCCCATATAGCCAGGCATACAAGTGTGCAATGTTGCACACGCACACAAGGGGGCACATGCATCTGGAGTTTGTTCACAGTGGCTGAAAGGTTCTGTTGCGCCCATATTCTCTCTCTCTCTCTCTCCCTCTTCCTCTTTTGTCTCTCTCTCTCTCAAAAAAAAAATACAAAGCTAAAAAATACAGGATCACAAAGTCTGTCACCCAACTGCCCTCTATGAGATGAGACTTGCTTGAATCCACACTTCAAACACACCGAAACAAATCTCAGCAAGCTGGAAAAATGGGACTAGTGACCAGACACTTCATTAGAAAGTGCTGGGAGTGTCTGAGAAAAGGTATCTATCTTACACAGAGGCAATTTGTGCAGAGGAAACAGTATCTGAGCATAACCCACTTCTAAATTGTTTGAGTGGTGTTGAGTGTGAGCTAGGAAACAAGAGTGTCCACAGTTGTTCACCTTACTACTACCCCCTCCTTTTGGAACCCAAAGCAAATCCCACCCTGTCAAGGCAACATGCAGCAGTCTTTGGAGAACAGCTTCCCCAAGTCCTCTTGATATGGCCAGAGACACCAAAGTTTAGTGACTTACAACCAAGACAGACAGGGTGGGGACAGGTTACAGTTTAAGAACTATAATATCAGATGTCATGAGTATCATCTGTTCTCAGTGGCAGGTACTCACAACATTTCTGGGGTTACAGAACTCTGAGGTAGAAGAGTGTGAGTTTGATAAGTGCAAATGTCTTGCTCAGGTGGGACGCTGGGCAAGACTTTGGCTCCCAGGCCAGTCTCTGGCTCTGAAGACATAGCCACCACTACCAATGTCCCTGAGGTCTCATTGTGCACCCCTCTCTGTGTATGCTGTGGGTATCTATGGCTGGTTTGCAGGAGGGGAGAGTTCACAGTCACAACTACCTCATGGAACCCATGACCTTCTGCCTTGCCCATGAAACTGATAGCTAGGAACAGCAAAGCCAAGATTAACACTGGGGAGAGCTAGCCCAGAGTACCCTTGTGACCATGAGACACTACAGTTCATAGGGGACGTAGAGGTCTGTACCACTGGACATGTTAGGACCTGTTGTCTTAAGAAGGCTGACCAATGCAGCCTCAGGTAGAATAACAAGCCATGGCTGCATGCTTAACCAATTCCCATCTACCTTCCTGCCTATGCTGTTCAGGAAGGGCCTCTGGGAAGAGCAAGAGACCCTGGGAGTTTGTCAGTAGCCACTAAAGCCACAGGTGACTTAGGCTGGCCCTGCTTGCTTCCCTCTCCTCCATGAGCTCCTGCTGGGTATGGGGCAGTGTGTGAAGGAGCCTGGAGCAAAGGGCACATAGTGGACAGCAGAGTCCTAACTCCTTGGTGCAAGTGCTCTCTCTACAGCTGACTTCAGAGTGTCCCAACAACACACAAAGGAAGTGGGTCCCTAGATAAATAACAACTTACAACTTAATGATTTCTTTCTAACTAAATGAACTTCCAGGCAGGGAGACTCCATGCTCAAGACATGTGCTTCTTCAGCAGCTATGAGACACATGACTGATTCTGCACATTCTGCTCTTTGTGGGCTCCCCCACCTTCTTACCCAGGCAGCTCCAGCTTCTGTCCATCTGTCCAAAGCAGAAAACCTTGTTCCAGGGCAGGAATAGAGCCTGGCTATCATGTCAGCTGCAGGTTGTGTGATCCTGGCTGGGTGGGTGGGTAAGTGAATCGATGGATGGAGAGGACATGACCAGGAAGTGCAGTAGACATGTGTACAGTGAGGGCACCCCAGCCTCTCTGCACAGAATTGCCACTGGAAGAGCAAATGGAAATTAGGTTTCTCACTGCCAAAAACATGGCCTTTCCTGCCATCAAAGAGCCCAACCTGTCCACATTACAGAGAGCAAAGGACTAGGGCCATTCTACCCTGAGCCTGGCAGATGTCAGAAGCTACATGGGGTTGGGCATGGTGAGTACCATCTTACTGCACAGCTGGCGGAAGTGAGACGACGACGACCTGTTTTCTACACATGTGCAGACCTCAGATTCCAGTTAAGCGAGCAGCAAGAACAGGTTAAAAAAAAAAAAATCGGGGGCTGGAGAGATGACTTAGTGGTTAAGGCGCTTGTCTCTGAAGCCCAAGGACCCAGGTTTGATTCTCCAGGTCCCATGTAAGCCAGATGTACATGGTGGCACACACATCTGGAGTTCATTTACAGTGGCTGGAGGCTCTGGCACACCCATTCTCTATCATTCACACTGTCTCAAATAAACAAAAATAAATTTAAATTTTAAAAAATTGGAGCAACAGGTGGCAGTACCAGCAAGCATACCCTTCAAATCAAAAGTCCACAGAAGGAAGCCGATGGGCAACCGCTCCTGTTAGGAAGGAGCAAAGAAGTCAGGGTTTGATCTCCCCTGGACAATCCATGACTGAACAGAAATATGAAAAGCGACCATTTTAAGTGGCCAGATAGACATTAGGCAACACAGAATAGTGGTCCCATGACAGAAAACACCTGGGTACTCTTGGTGAGTCAGTTCCCATGTGACAAGAAGCATCCAGAGGGCAGTTGAAGGCACTTGCTTGCAAAGTCTAAAAGCTTGGGTTGGATTCCGCAGCACCCATGTAAAGCCAGATACACAAAGTGGTGCATGTGTCTAAAATTCATATGCAGTGGCAGGAGGCTCTAGCATACTCATGTTCTCTTCTCTCTGTCTGCATCTTTCTCTTGGTCTCTCTCTCTCTCTGAAATAAATAAAACATTTGTTTATTTGTATGTATGTATGTATGTATGTATTTATTTATTTATTTATGTTTTTTCAAGGTAGGGTCTTGCTCTCTAGTCCAGGCTGACCTGGAACTCACTATGTAGCCTCAGGCTGGCCTCAAACTACAATGATTCTCTTACCTCTGCCTCCCAAGTGCTGGGATTAAAGAAGCATCCAGAGACTTTCTTCTGCCTGAAGAAGCCAGCCCAGGAGGGAACCTGATGGGCTCTAACAGGCTAAAGACACATCCCAGAGCCTGGGGCAGGACAAAGCATCCCTCCTTAGAAACCTGACAGAAAGGGCCACTAAGGGCAAGGAACACCTCAGAAGTTCATGCAGGCAAGTCCAGTGGATGTCAAGTAAGCTACAAAGAAGGGTTAGAGAAAAACACAATGTCCATGAGACTCCTTGAGGCTTCCTAAATGTCTATCCAATCACTTTGGATGTCCTGTGACATGTACTAGTCTCAATCTGGGTGCGGTAATATAACAGGGCTCTATGGGCCCAAGCAAAATCCCTGGGGAGGGTTAGAGACATGCCAATAAAACAAAATTTCAGACACTGGCAAAATTAGGAACAAAAGCAAAACTGGATGAAAGGAGAGGGAGCATGCCAGCCTCTGTCATTTTTCAGGGATCTGTCTATCACACATGTGGAGATGGTGCCAGCATATATGGGTGCTGAAATATTTTCTGAGGTAGGCAGGCTAGCAGTAAAAAGAGCATGGAAGTATTTTTTTTGTTGTTGTGGCTACTCCAGGGTTCTGCTGCCAGGCTACTTACTGTAGCTGGTAAACACACGGCTCCATAGCCAGGCAGCATCCACTCAGGTCCAAGGCTAGGAAGGCCCATGCCACAGGCCATGCCTGTCCTCTGACCTGTATGAGCAGAGGCAAGGTTGGGTGGGGTCACTAGAAGGAAGAAGGCCTGATGGTCAGTTCTAGGGACAGTCCCAGGGTAGGAAACTACCATCACAGGGATCTGCAGATTCCTTGAGATACAGAGTAGCTCGTGTACTGCCATGGGGGAGATGGCCTTGCTTTGGCTGCCCATGACTCTCATCAGGCTTAGCCTCAGACTTCCATGATGCCTGAGCTTTCAAAGACACGTCTAGGACAGGACTAGCACAATCAGACAGAGAATTCCTACCATCAGCAGACCCTGGCACCACAATATACTGGGCAGGAGACCACATGACCCCCTTACAGCCCAAGGTGAGGCCTTGAGCCACACCTATTTTATACTTCAGTGGAATGGTGTGTGGGAGCCACTCTAGCTCTCGATCCTCTGGACCCAGGCCATAGGTCCTTTCCTCAAGAGTCCTCTTAAGCCCAGCTCAGGGCTAGTAAGGCTGGGGCCTCAGCCCATGTTGAATATCCAACTGCCAGGCTCTGAGCAGAAGCAACTGGGAAAATGGACCAAAGACAGGAAAGACGAGGTAGGCTCAAGGGTTGAGGAAAAGATGTCAGGAAGCTGGAAGAGAGGGTGTGCAGAACATGGGAGTCTTTAGAAGCCCATCCACCTGGAGAGCATAGTGGGGCAGTGAGGTTTGGACTATCCAAGGATGTGGGAAGCTCTTGTGGGATTTAATTAGGAGAGCTGAGATCACAGCAGTGTCCTGGTGCGGCATGGCATGGCAGGAAAGGCCTGGAGGCAGGCCAGCAACTTGAGGTGGTAGGCAGAGAGGTAGAAGAATCCAGAGATACATTTTGTGTATCTGGCTTTATGTGGGTACTGGAGAACCGAACCTAGGCCAACCCAGGACTGCAGGCTTTGCAAATAAGCACCTTTAACTGCTGAGCCATCTCCCCAGCTCAGGATCCAGAGATCCATGGAAACAAGCCAGGTGGGGCTAAAGTCAAGCCCTCAATCTCCCTCTCAGATGTCTCTATTACCACATTGTAACAAGGCAGTGCCACCTCAAGTGACATTCCTTGCAGAGGCTTCAAGCCTTTGCTTCAATCCTGCCCCACCTGGAAATGGAGACAGACAACCCCTGGCACCAGTCAGTTTTCTTCCTTAGACTTAGGGCTCAATGGCCAGGTGATCACAGTTCCCAGACACAAAGGGCGGACAACGTGAAGCTAGCAGGCCCACAATGCAGACTTAGGTATGTCTGCCAGGACCCCCACTCAGAGAAGAGGTGCTTATAAGCATCCTTATCCTCTTATCTACACATAGCCTACACACGTTCTCAGTTATGACATACCCACCCTGACCAGGGAACACAGACCACATAATAAGAGTGGCCACCTCAGCATCCTAAGGTCCCTAATGCAAAGTCAGTGTGCTCTCCAGGCACCCTGAACAGTTCAGTGAGCTCCCCTAGGTTAAGTCAATGCTGGTTCCACCAGCCCTGCAATTTCTAGTCGGCCAGGAAGAAGCAGGGACATGCCAGTCCCCTGATGGCCAAGGGACACACCTGGTCAGGATATAGGAGCAGTTTCTCACCACTCACATACCTGGGGAGAAGACTCTCAGGAAGAATTCCAGAGTGACAGAGCATAGTGTCCTGTCATCCGCTGCTCACTCTGCAGGACACAGCAGCTCTCCTCTCCTTCCTGAGCTACGGTGAGCCTGCACCTCATAGGCAGCACAGCCAGACAAGCCAAGGCTGGGCAGAGAGAAGCCATGCCCACCCACTGCCAGAAAGGAGGAGGTGCTCCTAGAGAGAGAAGTCCTCAACTGGGTCTCTTGGCAGGCTCATCTCTAGAGCCCAAAGGCCTGGGGAAATTAGTGGAGGTGAGGCAGTGTGTGTGGTTTACCTCCACAGTGCCCACAGCCCTTTTGGGGGCTACACCTTTCTAGCTAGGGTGAGGGGGAGGGTTCAAGAGACCCCTCAGCCTCCTCTCTGAGGCCTTCAAACAACATCTGTACCAGAGTACCTTTCGACTCCTAGTGCCTACTTTGGTTGGCTGCACTGAAGAACTTTGGGTGGCAGAAGGCCATTCCACTCAGTGAGGCACATCTGTGTAACAGCTGGCCTGTCCAATGGTGTTACAAGAACTCTTCTCTCTGATCCTCCTTTTATGTCTGCTTATCCCACTAAAAGAAGGACAGAAATAAACACAAGCACTAATAGCCAACCCCAGGATCCAGCTATAGTCAGAAGAAATGGTACGCAGGGAAGTACATCTACAGATGGCCTAGGAAGAACAAGACCAACACTTGGTCCTCTACCCAGGACAAGCAGCCACCAAAGTACAGTCCACAAAGAAAAATGTTGGTGAGTTGGGTCTCATCAAAATTATGATAATTTGGGCTGGAGAGATGGCTTGGCAGTTGAGGCACCTGCCTGCAAAGCCTAGAAATGCCTGTTTGATTCTCCAGGTCCCATGTTTAGCCAGACACAAAAGTGACGCAAGCATGCAATGTTGCACATGCACACAGGGGGGCGCACATGTCTGGAGTTTGTTCACGGTGGCTGAGAGGCCACTGGCGTGCCCATTCTCTATCTGTCTGCCTCTCTCTCTCTCTCTCTCTCTCTCAAATTAAAAACATATGATAATTTTGGGTTGACAAGATGGTTCAACAATTATAAAAGTGCTTGCACTTAAGCATGAGAACCTGGGATACCTGAAACTGCTCAAGTTTGGCTCCGCAGAACACACATAAAAATCTGGGAATAATAGTTACACACATCTATAACCTTGGGGGGTAGAAGTAGGACAGGATGCAAACTGGAGAATCACTGGGGCATGCTGATCAAAACATAGCTGCTCAGGTTACCCCACCTCAAGGAAATAGGCAGTTGAACAACAGAGAAGAGCATCTGAAGCTCTGGTCTTGGTATATATACACACAGCCTGCCAAGGCACCTGCACATACATGTGCACACACCACATGCCTGTAATCTCAACATTCAGTAGGCTGAGGCAGAAGGATGGCCATTGAGTTCCAGGTAGGCTGGACTAGAAAAAGTTAAGAACATTTTTACTTCAAAATATCTGTTACTTTACAGGCTGGTGTGGTGGTTTGATTCAGGTGTCCCCATAAACTTACATGCTCTGAATTCTAGGTCCTCAGCTGGTAGCAATTTGGGAACTGAAACCTCCTGGAAGCAGTGTATTACTGGGGACAGGAACATGGGTGTTGCAGCCAGCTTCCTCTTGCCAGTGTTTGGCACACTCTCTTGTTGCTGTTGTCCATCTGATGTTGCCCAGGAGGTGATGTCCACCCTCTGCTCATGCCATCATTTCCCCCTGCCATTATGGAGCTTCCACTCAAGTCTGTAAGCCAAAATAAACCTTTTTTTTCCTACAAGCTGCTCTTGGTCAGGTGTTTTCTGCTAGCAATGTGAACCTGACTGCAACAGTAAAGTTGGTACCAGGGGTGGGGTCATTGCTGCTAGAAACCTGACTGTGTGGCTTTTGGCCTTTTGGAACTGTTTTGGAGGAGGAATGTGGAAGGATTTGAAACCATGGCTTAAGAGATGCCTTGCAGTGCTGAAGTACAGGTTTGATAGACTATTCTGGTCAGAGTTGAAAGACCTGAATGCAGTGAAAACTATGGACTGTGAGGTTTGGCTTATGAGGGTGAGAAAGAGCTTTGCCTGGACTGGGCTAGAAGCAGTTTGTGTGAGAGGCTTGCTGCATTCTGCTTGCGTATGACCTGTGAACTTGTGCAGGGTTGCATTGTGTAGAAATGGACTGGTGTGAGCAGAAGGATATGGCACAGAGAAAATAAAATCTGTGAGCCAAAACTGCTCTCCATTCAGCTGCAATTGTTTGAGAGATTACAACTACTGAGATTGGGCCAGCTAACCTGCATTGGGACAACAGGATGAATGCAGTCTTTTTGAAGGGCCTGACTGCTAAAGGAGTGTTCTGTTCTTCGGTCTGCTTATTCCCTGCTGGATTAACAAACTGTTAGCCCACCTGGTACTCTGGAGTATAAGAAATGCAGGAAAGAGAGGGTCATTGAATTTGCAACATGGTTTTGTGTTTTGGAAATGGTCATGGACAGTGTGAAGCAGTCTTGTTGGATTACCTGTGTGGAAACCCGGTGGGCCATAAGGATGAACCATGGGTTGCAGTGGAGACCCAATGGAGATGCCAGGACTATGAGATGGCTGCTAAGGAGAGCTGCCTGAACCAGACAGTTTTCCGGGACTGTAAGTAGCCTAGCTGGCGGGGCAGAATTGAAACTCTAAGAGTCTTGTCATTGGTTAGAGTTGCTGGACTTGGAGTTACAAAGTTGGATGTTTGCCCTGTTTAAATCTTGATTGGTTGAGTATTTCTTTTCTATGCCCAATACCATCTTTTGCAATGTGAATATTTATGCCATTATGGGTTTTGGACTTTTTTTTTTGGTATTATGGCTGAGTTAAAAGATCTGGGACTATGGGGATGTATAAACATAATTGGAATTGATAAAACTATGGGGACTTTTAAAATTGGACGGAACGTACTGTATTTTATATCATGTATGGTTATCAGTTTATGGGGGCCAAGGGCAGAATGTGGTGTCCCCCATATATTTACATGTTTTGAATGCTAGGCACTCAGCTGGTGGAAATTTGGAATTGAAACCTCCTGGAAGCAGTGTATTGTTGGGGGCAGGCATATGGCTGTTAAAACCAGCTTCCTCTTGCCAGTGTTTGGCACACTCTCCTGTTGCTGTTGTCCACCTGATGTTGCCCAGGAGGTGATGTCCACCCTCTGCTCATGCCATCATTTCCCCCTGCCATCATGGAGCTTTCCCTCAAGTCTATAAGCAAAAATAAACCTTTTGTGCCCCACAAGCTACTCTTGGTCAGGTGTTTTCTGACAGCAATGTGAACCTGACTACAACAGGCTGGTAAAGGACTTCTGATGCCTGACAGAATAAGTGTGCCAGTGACCATGGCTAGGGAGCCCACGGCAAGTTGAACCTCCTAAGCTGCAAAACAGAAGCTCTTCTTTTTTAAAAATGTTGATGTATTATTTGAGATAGAAAGAGACACAGAGAGACAGACAGACAGAGTGAATATGGGCATGCCAGGGCCTCTGGCCACTATCAATGAACTCCAGAGGCATGTGCCACTTTGTACATCTGGCTTTACGTAGGTACTGGGGAACTGAACCTGGACTGGCAGGCTTTGCAAGCAAGCATCTTTAACCCCTCAGCCATCTCTCTAGCCCCAGAGGTTCTTCTTAAGAAGCTGACAAAGCCAGGTATGGTGGTGCACGCCTTTAATCTCAGCACTCGGGAGGCAGAGGTAGGAAGATCACCATGAGTTCGAGGACACCCTGAGACTACATAGTGAATTCCAGGTCAGCCTGGGCTAGAGTGAGAGCCTACCATGAAAAACCAAAGGAAGAAGCTGACAAAGAGCCGGGCATGGTGGTGCATGCCTTTAATCCTAGCACTTGGGAAGCAGTGGTGGGAGGATCACTGGGAGTCCGGGGACCACCCTGAGACTACATAGTGAATTCCAGGTCAGCCTGGACTACAGTGAAACCCTACCTCAAAAAAACCCAAAACAGGGCTGGAGAGTTGGCTTAGCAATTAAGGCGTTTGCCTGCAAAGCCAAAGGACCCAGGTTTAACTCCCCAAGACCCACATAAGCCAGATGCACAAGGGGGTGCATGCGTCTGGAGTTTGTTTGCAGTGGCTGGAGGCCCTGGTGTGCCCATTCTCTCTCTCTGCCCATTTCTGTACCTCTCTCTCTCTCTCTAATAAATAAAAATAAAAATGAAATATTTTTTAAAAACGTAACAACAACAACAAAAGAAGCTGACAAAGGATTCCATTCCAGGCAGTAGCTACCCTTCCTCAGTGGGCCAACACAGTCTGAACTGTGAGTACTTGTAGCAGCTTCACTGTCCTCAAATACTGAGAACCACCCAATACCCTGAGCAGGTGAAAGGGTAAGCTAACCTGCACTCCATCCATACAACGTGTGGGTTCCTGGCCACAGGAACAAAAGGCACAGGAAACTCCAATCTCAGCAGCCCTGCGCTGAACAAGATACCAGACATCAAAATCAAGACACTCCAGAAGCCCCTTTCTATGACACTCCTGAGAAACAAAATGAAGTGCTACAGCAGATTGCAAGTGCTGAGGGGAAGTTCAGTTACTCACTGCTCTGCATCACGTCTGGGGTATGGTTCACGGACATACACACATACACAGTTTGTCAGAATGTGCCCAGGTATATGCCTTAAATATCTGAGTTTTTGTAAACATAATAAGTTGACCAAGGTGTGTAGAATGCCACACTTCAGGAGAAAGGGGAGCTTAGTATGGCTTCTACCAGAGGACAACGTGTGGTGATGGGAGGGTAGCACCAAGGGTCTACTCAAAGTCTGGAATAGTCAAGCTCCTTTGGGGGCTGAGAAAGATCACTGTGAGGCTCATGGTGGGAGCTCTGGGAACATATGAACATGTTGGCAATGTGGAATGGTGGCCAGTTTATCTGTCACACTTTTTATTTTCTTTTTGGTGGTGCTTGGACAGAACTCAGGACCTCACACATGCTACCACTGAGCTCCATCACCAAAGATTTGCCCCTTATTTATTAAGTGATTCTTCTATGAAATATTTCATGGTAACAAATAGCTTTGCCTGTCCTTACAGGTGGAGGGAAGGAAAGAAAGGTGTTAGGGACAGTAGGGCTTCCTCTAGGCTACAATCTCCAATATAAACATGTCCACTGGCGGCCTGCATCCAAACAGCCATACCTAAAACAGCTGAACTCAGCTCCTGAATACAAAGTCATGCCCAAACCTCATCTGCTCACAGACAGCCCAGTGTCACAGAGAAATGGAGTCACCAAGCAGGTGAAACCAGGATGGAGTCACCAGAGTGTTTGAGGCAAAGAGTCAGGTGCTGGGGTAGGTTGTCCCCTGTACTACAGTCTGATTGACCCTAATGCCCAAGGCTGCCCTCCAAGGTCCCCTGTGCTGGCAACCTGACACTGAAGCCTTTGCCATTGGAGGGAATGAGTGCACAGGAGCAAGCTTATATGCATCCACATAGCCCAAGTGATGTCCCTAGTGCCAGGACTGTGTAGCCCTTCACCAGCCAGCCTTATGCCTAGCACAAGAGGAGCGTCCATTTTCTTTCAAGGGGCAGTAACCCTCACCTTCCCAGGGCCATGAGGAAAAACAGAAGAGAAACGGCTGTGAGCTGTACCCCTAAACCCACCAGGGCAGCAGGCCTGGACACCTCAACCTCAACAGCAGGCAAAGTGGAGCACCCTACATGCTTGGCACTCTCAGAATGTAGCTGTACAAGTCACAAAGACCCTCAGGTGGCAAGTGGGGACTTTACAGGGGATAGGCTGGAGGCCCATCATCTGCTAAGGTGAGGGTACATGCACAGTGTGAGAAAGTAGAAGCAGGGTACGGTCATAAAGAAAAGTGCTGTCTGGCCCGATCAAGAGGAAAGGAGGCGGGCTACAGCCAGGCCAGGCCAGGACTAGAATTCCAGGACAAATTTAGAAGGCAGAGAAAAAATCCCATACCACCCAAATCCTCGTGTTTCAAGCTCATATCAAGCCAGACATCAAGCAATTAAAAAGGCTGTAGGAGCTTGCCTAGTCATCTTGCCTGGCCCAGCTGCCTGCCATAACCACAGGAAGGCAGGGTATGTAGGAACTTCAACATCCCTACCTCCTTTCCTCCCTCCTTCCTTCCTTCTCCACACTTGCATTCAGGTTCCTCCAGGCAAGGCTCCCACCTGGCAACTGCTAGGAAGCCCTGGGAAGGAGGATTTGTGTGTTCATGGCCAGGACATGCCATGTGCTGTGGAGGCAGAAGATACCTGAGCTGTAGCAAGTGGGCCACACATGCACAAGCTATTTCCAAAGGCTTCAAAGCCATGTCCACTCACAGCAGAGGTCTGTGAGACCCTGCCTGTTACACCCCATTGGCCTATCAACAAGCTACATGGGCCGTGAATGCAGGCAGCCAGGAAAGGGCAATAGCTGGCCCTGTCAAGCTGCCCCACCCTGCCTGCTGGTATAAAAACCTCTGCTGTAAAATTTAGCTCAGCTCAGTCCCACAGGAAGGAGGGAAGCCCCACACAGGAGGGAGGCAGCAGCTACTAGGACAAGTTTAGCCAAATGGAGCAGAACTGGCGAGAGCCTGTCTGCTCTTCTGTGAGTCCTGGGCAATGCGACCTCTGAGTTCTGCCTCTCCATGTTATAAGCGGGACCAGAGAGCTCCCACAGTGACCTTACTGGGAGTTTTTTGTATGTTTGTTATGGGGGGAGGGCCAAAACCCGAAATTCACAAATATAAATAGACTTAGTGGGGAGATCCAGAAAAATAGCCTACCAAAGAGAAATGGAAGAGCTCCTAACCCAGAGTTTCTCCACTGAGGATTGGTCATGGTCCCAGCCCTAGCCCATCCAGAGCGCCACCTTGCAGGTATGGGAAAGCCCAGACCTGTTGTCACAGAATTGCAGCTGGTCAGTGAGCACAGAAGGGACTGGCAGAGCAGCTTCTTACTGGCAGCCTGGTAGGTACCACAGCCCCAGGACTGTGCCTGGCACCAAGAATGAGGCACAAACCACCAAGTGGACCTTGACATGAGAGGTCAGCACAGCATCTTGCTTGTCCTTGTCTTGCTACAAACACCAAGTGAGGGACAAGCCCAGGGCAGACCCCAGACCTGGTCAGTGCTCTGCCAGTCCTGGTTGTTCTGTAAGAGAGATGATTTGGTGGACACAGTGACAGAAGGCTGGCGACCCTGAGAAGACAGGGCACTGGTCCTCTACTGGCAAGTTGCTCGGCCAGCTGCAAGTCATGGGCTGACACAGCACCGTCTGGTATCCCACCAGCCAGTCAGGGCCAGGTATGTCACCTGCACACCACCTGGTTGACACTTGCCCAGCAGCCTTGGCCCTTGGCCAGATGGTGCCTACTTAAACCCTGGTTTTTTCAGGTCATACCTGTACCCAAGTCTCCAGAGCCCTTTTCCTGGTCTGGGTAATTTACAACAGTTGTTTAGCTCTTGGTTCTGGAGTCCAAGAGGCTAGCACCTGGCAAAGGCCTCCAAGCTGAGGAATCCACTATAGAATGCTAAGAGGCAGAAGAGGCTGAGAGTAAGTAGGAGGGTGTGGCCACTGCTACAATGACATTATCCACATCATACTCTGCTCAGACCTCAACGGTGGTTTCTGAGGTCCCACAGCCGTGTACATGCGCTAGCACAAGTATACTTCCTTAAAACTCCAGCATTTGCTATGTCCTCAGCTCAGAAACCCCACCACTCTTTCTGTGGGTCTCTGCCCAGTCTTCCTAGGGTCACCTAGAACATGATCCTCTCTGTTCTCACCATCCTGTCGGGTCTGCTGTAGTCATCTGCATCTTATGGAAGAGCCCAGGCAGCAAGAAGATGATGCCATGTGTTCAAATTTGCAAATCAATACCAAAGAGAAGGCCATTCCACCCCAAAACAGCAATGAAGGACAAGGAAAACCATCCATGGGGCACAAATGGCCAGAAAACAATAGACAAGATCAATGTCTGTGACCTAGAAAAGACTGAAGACGAGGGCTATTGCCTTCTGCCACTACAGCAGTGTTGGCATTCTCTGCACAAAGACTGCCTCGGATAGGCCACAATGAAAATGTAAAGACTTCTGACCAGAAGGTCTGCAACTGTCACAATATATGACGCTGAAGGAAGCACTTTGCAGAATGCAGCCGCCCCACCTGCTGGAGGGGTAGGCCAGAGTGCAGGCCTGTGACGGAGCTGGGCCAGGACCAGAGCAACCTCGAGAGACTGCAAGGGGACTTTATTGTCCTTATATACTTATACATTAATGGAATCTGTGTGAAAACTCATGTCAATGGCAGATTCTGTGTGGGTGTGGCTTTTGACTGGAACTCCCCACATGAAAATACATCACCCCAAGCTGGGCGTGGTGGCGCACGCTTTTAATCCCAGCACTCGGGAGGCTAAGACAGGAAGACCACCAGCAGTTTGAGGCAGACCTGAGGCACACAGCTGGAGAAAGGGAAAAGAGATGGAGAGAAAGGAGGAAAAGAGAAAGAAAGAAAGAAAAAGAAAGAAAGAAAGAAAGAAAGAAAGAATAGTGAAAAGAGAGGGAGAGTATACAAGAAAAGGCTTGGAGAGAAAATGCCAAGAGTAGAGTTTTTTTTTGCAATCAAGTGCCCTTAAACACTGAGCCATATTCCCAGCCCAACAGTTGTTTTTTTTCTAGTTTCCAAATTTTCAGGGATATTAATTTTATAATTATAGAAAATGAAATTTAATTCCTACATCAAACATACATTTTCTTTCTTTGAGGCAGGGTCTCACTCTAGCCCAAGCTGACCTGGAATTCACTCTGTAGCCCACCCAGGCTGGCTTAAACTCATAGCCATCCTCCTATCTCAGCTTCCCAAGTGCTGGCATTAAAGGCATGTGCCACCATGCCTGACCCAACATGCATTTTCAAAAATTATAGGCAGCAAAACCTTTGGTAGTCTAAACAGTTAACTATATCCTCACCATGCCAACAACATCTTCCCTCCTTCAACCACAAGAACCTGAAAGGCTTGTACACAGGGACATGTCAGCAAGTGATTGAAGGCACTCTGGCCATAATGGCTAAAACGGGACACCCAAATGTCCAGAGACTAAGAGACACCCATCACAGTATCCCTGTAGAGGATGACAGAGATGAACCTCTGATATGCACACCTGGCTGACTTACTGTTGACTCAATAGTTGAGGGCAGGAAGCCAGACACAAAACATAAAGTCTACATCTTACATTCCCAAGCAGGTACAGGTGGTGACTTTGTGAAGATCAAGAAGTAGCCTCCAGGCCAGGCTGGGATAGGTATGAGGCAACTGTCAGAGAGATAGCTATGTCGCAGGGACCATCTGCACACTGGTCACAAATCACTGAACTATGCCCTGAAGCTGGGGGGGTTATGTTATGTGACATCATGGATTTCCCATATCATACACTTAACCACATGGTCATTTTTCCAATCTAATTCTGAAACTATCAAGACAAGAGTGATTCTAAGTATGAGAAAAACTAGGCTAAGGGACACAAGCTCCAACCTGCCCATCAAGATCAGTCACATCACCAAAACTCAGTTCACGATGGAATTCAAGATTGTGGTAAATTTTCTACCATTTTTTATGTGTTTTCCCTCAGAACTTCTAAAAGTATACTGAAGAAAAAGGAAAAGATGTGGGCAAGACGGGCATGGTGGCCCATGCCTTAAATCCCAGGAGGCTAAGAGGCAGGAGGATTGGATCACTGTGAGTTCAAGGCCAGCCTGGGACTACAGAGCGAGTTCTAGGTCAATCTGGACCACACTGAAACCCTACCTCAAAACAACAGCAACAAAAGATGTGGACAAAGGGATCAACAAGAATGCCTCCCTCAGTGGCCATCAGCAGGCAGTTGTGCCAGAGCAATCCAGGAGAACAGTTTGCTCCAGGCCTCTCTGAAACATGATGCAGAGCACAATCACCAGGACCACTACTGCTCTGGGATGCCACCTCCTCTGGAGATGAGCCTCAAGTGATGAGTTCCCAAGGTGAATCCAAAATGAAAGTCTCACTGCCTTTGCCTGGAGGCTGAGCTGAGCAAACTGCCCCACCCACCTCTCTGCCAATGGGCGCTTCCTCCTCACATCTTTAGACCCCTCCATCTCTACACTGGTCCCCTTGAAGAAGCTTCCTCAACAACTTACAGTTCTAGGAGACCCAGTCCATCTTGGCAGGAAAGGTGTGGCAGCAGGAACATGAAACAGCTGGTTACATTGCATACAGAGTCAGGAAGCAGAGAGTAATGAATGCTGGTGCTGAGCTTGCTTTTTCCTTTTGATTCAGTCTGGCACCCCAGACCATGGGTGGGTTTTCCTACCTCAATTAGCCCAATGTAGAAACTCTCTCATAGCTACACCCAGAGATTCTAAACCCCATCAAGTTCACAAAATTAATTATCACACTCACTCTCAGCCTGAAGGGCAGGCACAGGACCAAGTACATGAGGGAGTTGTAGGCAAAGGAACCCAGGCTGTGGGTATGGAATGCTCTCCAAGCTTTATTGGCATAGTGGTATCCCCTAATGTGCCTGGTATTCAGACACAATCCAGTGTCCCACATTGATCCTTCAGGCTTGGGTCAGATGGGAAGGGCCCCCAGTGTCAATCACTCTGCTGTCTCCAGCTCTACCTCAAAAGGGCCAGGTCATGCACACTCCAGGGCCACTCTAGTATTCCACAGTGAATGCAGCCCTTTCTGGCTCAGGCAAGCACGTGCCATTCCATGCACTGGACTACCAGCTCTCCAGCATTTAAGTTTACTAGCTGCTGTTTCCTCATCTGTCTCCATTCCTGTGGGTACTAACGGGAGCAGCTTCACCAAGGTGCAGCCTGTCCTTTAGCTAGAACAGAAAGTGCACCTTCACCATGTGACTAGAGTAGGCAGGCTTCACTGGCCTGCTTGTAGGCCAACTAGACCCTTTTCTCCTAAAAGCCACATGACTGCCAACCAATGCTCACGACCAATTCCCTACATGAATGCAGTCAGTGGGGAGGCATGGCAAAAGATCTGGGTGGCAGACCCATATCCAGTGCCTTTGCCCAACTCTAAGAAACTCAGGCTCAAGTCTGGGGTTATCAGGAGGGTGACCTATCCAAGCTCAGGCAGACTCTTAGGTCTGCAGTAGAAGTCTGCCATAGCAGGTGGGTAGACTCCATACCTGCCCCCATGGACCAGGGAGCAAACAGATCTGAGGCACAGCCTTCCCTACAAGCCTATCCCACCGTAAATACCACTCTTTTGGGTCATGGATTCTGCCCTGTCCAAGGCCATGGGCCATATCACAGTCAAGGCTTCAAAACTGATATACTTGGACTGGGGATATAGGTCAGTGGAAGGACACTTGCCTAACATGCACAAGGCCCTGGATTCCTCCCACCAAGAGAGAGAGAAAGAAGAATAGAGATGGGGCAGGGGAAAGGAGGGGAAGAAAGGAACAAAGGAACGAAGTAAATAAACTAACAAAACAAAAACAAAACAGATGTACTGTATCTATGGAAGTCTGCTTAGAGACCAAGGACCAAGAGTATAGATCTGGCACCCAACTGTGCCCTTGATCCAGAGCCCTGAGCAGATCTGCCAATTCAATGTCTCCCCTACACACACTGGAGAGGATACAGCAAGACAACTCACTGGAGACAAGGCATACAAACCCACCACAGGCTGCCATTGTACACCTATCTCAGGTCCTTGGGACAGGTCTACATATACAAAACCCTGTACTAACTTTTGGGCAGGTTTGTAGTTCAGAAAGCTCCTATCCTTCTGGTGCAAAGTCACTAATCCTAACAGTAACATGACTATCTTCACGGGGGCCATCATGAGCAAGATGTAGACCCTTCCTCTGAGTGTCCCTTTCAGACAAGGCACCTGAATACCATATCCTGGATAAGCTTGCTTTCCAGAACCCTGAACTCAAGGAAGAAAACTAGTTAGAGACAGAATAGACATGTGCCCCATGGCCACCTAACAGCTCTTGGGATGCAGAAGTTGTCACAGACTACCTGGAATTGTTAAACAAAACTAGCCTTGGGGATGGTGAGTCAAAATAAAGCCAGAGTGATCCAATTAAGACACCTGCTAGACTGTCAAGAGACGAGAATGCTGATGTCACGCAGTACTGGCACAAGTGAGCACTGAGGTGCTCCCAATATGCTGCTAGAATAAAGGCATAGTGGCTCCTGGGCCACATGTGTTCCCATGTCTGAAGGTGGAGGGTGCTGGGCACTGTTGCTTACTATAGCTCTGCACTGGGCATTCAATGTGTTCTGGCTATGCTGAGCTTTCTCCAGCCTTCTTTCACTGATCCCACAGCAACTGACCCACAAAGAAAAAGGTCACTCAAGCAGTCAAGTTCTAGAGCATCTGTCCTTAATACTGTCTGTAGGTCTCCTACAGGGTCCTGGGTGGTCAATAGTGCCCTCTGGTGGAGATAGACCCAGCCTACAAGCAGCTATATCACAACGGCAGACAAGAAACGATGGCTAGCTAGTCCTGGACCACCCTTAGCCTTCCCTAGTGGGATCCACATGGGCTGCCTGGTGTGGGCCATCAGGCTCCATGCCCACAACTCCTCAAGCCCTCAGCCACTCTTTGGAAACTGTCTGATACCCTTCAGAGGCCTTTACTGCAAGCCTGGTGGGCTCTGAAGAGCCAGGATGAAGTTGGACCAGACTGCCTAGGCTCACCCACCTCTCTATGCCATGTCTTCCCAACTGTAAAGTGAAAATGATGATCCAGGTGTATCCTAGATGAGCAGAGCACTTCTCCAGGAAGCCAGCACCAGATGGCTGAACCCAGACATGGAAGAGGCAGCAATGTAGCCTCTTAGCTGCTTGAGAATGCCCAGCCAGTAGGAGCATTCAGAAAGCTGGACACCTTGAGGCAGGGCTTTCAAAACTGACAGAATCCAGTGGAAAGGACTTGCCTGGGCAGTTCACTTTCAATCTTCCAGCTGGTAGACAGATACTAACCCAACAAGCTCACCTCATATCCAGAGCCAGCTCTTTGGCCTACAGAACCAGACGCTTGAGTTCTAGAAATCTGCCATACAACATAGTGCCTACAGTTAGCAATACTGTTCTGAGTACCAAAAGCTCTAGAAGCCAGACATGATGGCACACACTTGTAGTCCCAGCTATTCATAAAGTTGAAGAAGGACTGCTTGAGCCTAGGAGTTAGTGGTCAGCCTGGCCAACATGGTGAGACAACTACTAAATTAAACACTAGAAAAAAAGGAGCTAGGAGGGAGGTCTCATGTAGAATGCTCTTATCACTGTTTTTAAAAAGGAGGAATGTGAAGACAGAACTCAGTCTATCTTTAACTATGTTCAAGATAAAAGAAGATAGGCTTCTAGGGCTGTCCTAGCTGCCCCACAACTGAAAGAAACAAGAAATTCACTGCATGTAAGACTAGATCAACAGAAAAGGATGGTGGCTGAATCTAATCCAAAGTCATCAAAAAAGAACAAGGCCAAGGAGATGGCTTAGTGGAAACATCACTCTCCACGCAAACAAGAGTACCTGGGTTTGATCCCCAAACCTCATATAAAAGCTAAGCCAAGGCAGGCATGGTGGCACACTCCTTTAATCTCAGCACTCAGGAGACAGAGGTAGGAGGATTACCATGAGTTCAAGGCCACCCCAAGACTACATAGTGAATTCCAGGTCAGCCTGGGCTAGAGAGACCCTACCTGGAAAAAACAACCAAAAAGAAAAGAAAAGAAAAATAAAATACCAGAATACCATAAATAAGAATTGGAAGGGATAGAGAGATGGATCAGCAGTTAAAGGCACCTGTTTGCTGCTTGCAGCTCAAGTTCAATTCCACAGTATACATGTCAAGACAGATGCACAAAAGTGCACATATGTCTGGAGTTTAGTAGTAGTGGCAAGGGCCCTGGTACACCTATATTCACTTTCTTTCTCTCATACAAATAAATAAAATATATAGGTTTTGAAAACAGGACTTGAAAAAAGTGCAAGAAAGGAACATAGCTGTGCACCCAATCTGCAGCCTCATAGAGAAGCCCTTTCAAGAGACCCCAGAGGGACACCCATGGCCATGGAGAGGAGCACACAGGAAGTGTTCACTAACTTTGTTGTAGCTGGCCTCATCTCTTGTGAGTGGACAATAAAGCAAGCATGAATGCATGAATTTAAAAACCCAAGTTTGCAAGAGAGCAACAGACATAAAATGGGCCTTGTGAAGGAAAATCCCTGGCCCCAAACTTGAACAGGAGCATAAGAGTGAGGACATTTCCCTGTAGATTCAATTAACTGAGCAGCTCAACACTGGCCAGCCCCAGGCAGAGGGCACCTAGAACATAGACTCTTAGACCATTTCCAATGCCAGAGACTAAGGTCCCTTGATCGAGGTATATGGAAGGCAGCAAGAGCACAGATGGAACATACTATCATGACAGAGGGTGCCAGTGTGGTGCCAACCAGGCTTGCCAGCCCAGGGCCCAAGACAGAATAGATGTGGAAGTTTGACTGTTAAATGTCTCCCACAGCCTTATGCATTTGTGAATAGGCTTCATACTCAATCCCCAGCTGGTAGCAGCTTGGGAGGTGAATCCTTGTTAGAGGAGGTGTATCACTGGGGGCAGGCAGACCTTGAGGTTTATTAGCCCAGCTCTAAGTCCAGAGTACTTCCATGCAGATATGTGACATTCTGCCATGCTTTCATCATCATGATGAAGTGTCTCCTTGAAATCATCAGCCAAATAAACCCTTTCCTCCCATAAGCTGCTTCTGGCCAGGTGTTTTGTCCCAGCGAGATGGTAATTGCTATACAAGGTGCTCATTTGTGCAGTGAGTGACAGCCGTAACAGCGACAGACAGAGGAACCTTCAGTAGGGTGATTACAGCATGTGTATCGTATCCCTCACTGATCACTTCTGGAAGGTAACAGAGCAGGGTGGATGTTGGCATCTTCATTCTGAGCTGGAGGACTAAGGGGAAGGTAGAGCATGGGCATGTGCTCTGACTTTCTTGGGGGAGCCAAGCAGCCAACGAGGCACTTTCTCTTCACAGACAATTTCCACCTACTAGGAAGGTAGAGAGTGAAAACATCCCTTACTATCCAACAGCATCCAGGGACTTCATAGATTGTGACAGTGACTGATGGCTGATAGCACCACCCAAGACACAGCCTGTCTGACACTGTTGGAAACACCCACACTGGTGAAGTGGTCTGGGTCTTACAGATAGGAAGCCCTGGGAAACAGAAATATGGTGGAAGGTACAATGAAGACAGCAAGCACAGGATACAAGCTACTTCTGCAACAGAAAGAGCACAAGGAAGGTGTGTCACAGCTCAGTGCAACAGGCAGTGCTACAAAGTCACCCATGGAATTTGTCTGGATCTCAGCTGGAAGGGAGGCAGGAGAGTGAGAGTGAGAGAGAGGAGTAAGGGAAGGAAGAAGTAAAAAACTGGAGGAGAGCCGGGCATGGTGGCGCACGCCTTTAATTTCAGGACTCAGGAAGCAGAGGTAGGAGGATCACCATGAGTTTGAGGCCACCCTGAGACCACATAGTGAATCCCAGGTCAGAATGGGCTTGAGTGAGACCCTACTTCAAAAAAATAAAACAAACAAACAAACAAACTGGGGGAGAAGAAGAGGGAGCGAAGGAGAGAAAGCAAATAAGTGATGGAAAAGGTAAAAACGAAAATAGGGAAGGAGGCAACAGATATTTGGGGGCTTTCTTGGGAAAATGTGAACACTGATAGTGGAGTCCCTGCAGCTGGACAGAGTAGAACCCTACTGTTCCAGCACTCTGAATGGAGGTAGGAAGATCACGATGTTCAGAGTTATACACTAATATACACTCAAGAGAATAGCAAGATTTCAAAATGCTTGGGCAGAAGGCTGGGGGACAGTTCAGTGGTAGAGCACTTGCCAGCCATATGCAAAGCCATGAGTTTGATTGCCAGCACAGCACACAAAACAAGAAGTCAAGGGCTGGAGAGATGGCTCAACAATCAAGACCATTTCCTGTGCAACTATGAGGGCCTAAGAAGGCCTGAGAGACTGCTAGACCTCAATTCCCACACCCATAGAAACAGCTTGAAATGGCCACATATGTCTGTAATGCCAGTCTCCTAGGGGAGCAGAGACACAAGAATTAACAGGGCTCATGAAAAACATCATGCTCCAAGATCACTTAAGAGACTCTAGCTCAAGTTAAATGGGTAGAAGAGACACTGCAGGCAATCACACCACACAACAGGCAAGCCCATAGGATTTTGCATGGGCTCACATACACACACAAGAAAATAAACAAGGTCCACTCAATACTTGAGCAAGAGGGGAAAGGTGCAGGCAGGGTATATGCAGGAGCCTCAAGGAGTTTGGCCACAGGCTGATCCCACACTCTGCTTCTGTGACCTGGGCAATGGTATACATCAAGGGCTGTGCTGTCCCCCCACTTTCCTACCCACCTTCCTGGGCTCCATCAGAGCTCCACCGTCAGCCACAATCTGAACATGGCTAGAAATGACGACATCACATCAAGAGAGGAAAGGAGGGCAGAAGGGCAGGGCTGAAACTATGAGAGTCACCCTTCCACTCTGCCAAACTTGGCACAGCTTTTCTGAACCATGTAACAAGTCCTACTCCAACACAACTGACTCACACCAGGCCTGGCGGCACCACCCTGCCTACACTGTCCTCAGAGCCAGCTCCATGATGAAGTCATAGCTACTTCCTTCCTCACAAGCAGCTTCTATAGGAGAAAGGGGCCTTTGAGCCTCCTTCACCAACCTCCAGACACCACCTGATGAGGCCAGCCTGAGACCCAGCCACACCCTCTACACTTCCTGAAACAACAGCTGTAGAGCTGCTTCCCATGGGTGTATGCAGACTGCCAAATCTAGAGGCACTTCTCTGCATCAATTCACTCCTGCCCATGAAACACAGTTGGAGTCACAGGGGCCCCACTGGGCAAAGGTGGTAACCAGGGACCCAAGGGTGGCACCATGGTGGGTGTTAAGAGACCTGGGGTGAACTCTGACTTGGACTGCTGGAGGCTCCTCCTCCCTGTGTAGGCAGCTGACATCGGCCCACAGGGTCTCATTCCTGACAAGGCCCCAGACACCTCCCTGCAGCTTCCAGTTCCTCCCAGGGAGGAGCTTCCTGACATATCAAACAGGCCTGCATGTGCACAGTTCTCAGTGTATTGCCCCAGGAAGAGGCAGCCATAGTGTCCCCACAGGTCCTAAGCTGTGCATACACCTGTCCTGAGACAGGGTCCCAAGAGTTAGTGCAGGAGAGCAAAGGTGGAGCAAGTATCAGAGGCTGATGAAGGAAGACGGGGCAGTGAGGTGTATGACTCCCACCATGGCAAGGAGTAGAAATAAAGTAGACACAAGATCAGCCACAGGTCAGTCTGCAGCACCTATTGCCACACCCCAGGTTCCAGGCAAAACACCACAGAAAGTGAAAGGTGTACCTGCTTGCTCCCTGTCCAGAGAGGAGAAAGCCAGACACAAAGTAAATGAAAGTCTGAGTCCAGTGGTGACCTAGGAGGTGAGTTGGCTGGGTTCTAAATGGAGCTCCCTTCTAGCCCAGCCACCAGTAGACCTTGCCACAGCTGGTCCTCAGAATGTGGGAGGTGGAAGTAACTAAAACAGTGACCATCTGACTGCTCTGCTGAGGGCCTTTCTTCCTCCCTATGGTCAGTGTCACAACCACAGGGTAATGTCCAGTGAGCCATGGCAGGGGGCAGATTATGGCTGTTAATGAGACAAGAGCTCACACACTGTGCTGCTACTAGTCAGTTTCTTTTATAAAGTGGTGGCTCTGATACCCTGGGCTCAGTCATACTCAACCTCTGCAGGGGGCTGGTGTCCCCCAGAGCCATTCCACAGTCCCTTACCCTCATTCACAAGGATGTACCAAGAAGGCAGCCACAGGACTCCATACCAATGCCAGACTCAAGAACCATATGTTCTGAGTCCAGATATCAGAGGCCAGCATGGCTCCCCTGGACACCTTGGGGGCTCTCCAAGACAGATGGTCAAGGGAGATCTGTCCCACCAAACACCCGATGCAAGCTACACACATGAGAAAGGCTCTTTTGCCTCTCTAGGGTACCAGCCAAAAGCTGGACAAAGAGAGGGCTTCGATGACTGCTGCGTGCCTCAGGACAGCCTGAGCCCCTGGCACACAGAACATAAGAACTAGCTGTTCCTGCTCTGGTCTCCAGGGAAAGGCCAGCATGTGGATCCCGTGGCAGGAAGAAACAAACAAGCAAAGGCTACAATGCAGAGAAACCCAGTACACAGAGGATAGCAGCAGAAGAGATGTGGGTCTGGGTCACTCTGGGCAGCCTCTGGCCACCCCACCAGAGCAGCAGCAAAAATGGACCATGGCACTGGCCAGAGACACTGGGCACAGGTCAGAGGGTAAGCCACTATGAGGACAAGTGGGTGTTCTGGAATGGAGGCATTCTGGATTATTGCAGGCCAAGGATAGCAGGAGGATTACTGTGGGCTCTAGGGGTACATGTACATAACATAACAGTTTTAATAAGAGCTGGGTATGATGGCATACTCCTATGATCCCAGCACTCAGAAGGCAGAGGTGGGAGGACTGGGAAATCCTGCTCAAAAAAATTAAATAAAAAAAAAAAGAAGGGTACACTCAGTGAAGTATGGTGGTGCATGCCATCACTCAGAAGGTTGAGTCAGGAGGATCACAAATTCAAGGCCGGCCTTAGCTACAGAGCAAGTCTGAGGTCAGCCTGGGCTACCTGAGACACTGTTTAAAACAAAAAAAAAGCTATACTGACTCCAGTTCGGGACGTGGTTGTGATGGAAAACGAACCTCAACTGGGACACAGAAAATGTCTGGAATGGATTTCACCACTTAGACCCTCACACTTGGTCCAAACAGTTTAACTGTTTAGCAATGCTAGGACATAAACCATGGATTACATGAGTAGCAAAGGAGACCTGGTGCTCCTTTAAGCAACCCAAAATCCAGACCTCTGAATTGGCAGAGAGTGAAAAACAGGATCTCACTGATTTTCACTAATGAAGGCTTTTCAGAGGTTTCCAGTAAGTAGGAAGCCTAGGCTGTGACAATTACATAATGAATGCATTTATCTGAGGGCATCCTATTGTCTTTGCATTTTACTCTGCACAGACCAAAGAACAGTCACCAACCACCTTTGGCATCCCATCTTTCTCCTCCCTTCAGCTGTTTTCTTTTCCTGTCACCAGGGAAGGGGTTGGTCTCCATGCTCAGACACTAGCATGTGAACATGCCTCAACATGAATGCACTTTCTAGAGAACAGCTGTACTCCTGCCTGAAATGCCCGGAGGCACCAACCACCAGAAAATAGGATTGAGAGCTGACTGCTCTCTTGCTCCCTCCATTCCTAAGGGCTCCAATTCTGCACCCCCACCACAGAGGTCATTTCCCATCAGCCAGTGCAGACATACTGAGGCTATCTCTCTACATCCAACACATCTACCTCACCTGTGAGCTTTCACTTTCCCCTTTCTACCTCTTAGCAAAAAGGGACTTCAGAACTTACTGCAAATTTTATAAAGCCAGGTGTAGCAGTGCACCCCTGGTATCCCAGCATTCAGGAGGCAAAGGCAGGCAGATACAGTTCAAGGCCATAGTGAGACCTGGTCTCAAATGCACAGAAAAAGTTTATACTTTAAACAGAAAGAGAATCTGGCCCCTTTAGTGTCATGGCTCTCAGACATCTACACACCAGAAGACATTATGCTCCACATTGGGTAAAGGAGCAAGTCACCCTCAAGTTTAGCAGAAAAAGGGTGTTTGTGCATGTGCACATGTGCACAGAGGAAAAATGATGAAGCAAACATGGTAAGAGCAACAGTGTCCTTGTCAGCTGACTTTCCAGCAGTAATGCTGGAAGCCAGGACACAGGGACTGACATCTAGAACAATGCAATGGCAACTGAAGGCTGAGTGCAACCCACCAGCAGCCAGTGTAAGCAGGTGGTAGGGGCTGGCCACAGAAGGAATGCAGGTATACGAGAAAGAATAGAAACAAAGATTCCAAAACATTGGCATAAATGCCAAAGGAGCTAAGCAACAGAAACATCTGGGGACTGCAAGCACAGGGGGTTTAAAAACACATCCATAAACTCAAGGCATCAATGACATGAGCATGCTTCCCTGTTCCAGGTGCCATGGGAGGTAGACGGCACTACTAATGTTAACTAAAATCAAATCCTACTTTATTAGGCTCAGGGTATGTACTGTCAGGTAGCTGCAAAATGACAGGGAAGGGCACAAATCCCAAAGCAGTGGGACTTAGGAGGAAGGGCAACTTTTTAGAGGATAAAGTCAAAGAGAGGGAAGAGAAGAGGTATGATGGGGTGGGCAGAAGCACAGTGTGGTTGGAGGATTTTGATGAACTAATAGTAGCTACGCCAGGCATGAAATGGAAAAGGCTAAGAGGGAAGAATGGCCTTGCAACCTGTGATGAACCATTGATTAGACATTCAATAGCACATGGTGCAGACTGAGTCTCAAGGTTCCTCCTCTGGCTCACCCCATAATGTGCAGGGCTCTGTTCATGGTCAGGGCCATTTGCATTGCCACTTGTACTTTCCTACTTTCCTATAGGCTTGCTGTCTGCTCTTGCTGCTGTTGGCACCATGAGGTGGACAGGGTCTGAACTCCCTCCTCCTGTGGTTAGGGTCAGGGCCTTTGACTTTGAAGGACATCTTTTGATGAATACAGCTGCCATCTTCTCCTTTGTGGTACAAACCACAGTGTGAGCTTTAAACATTCAATAATCATATTAAAAAGAAAAAGAGGGGCTAGAGAGATGGCTTAGCAGTTAAAATGCTTGCCTGTGAAGCCTACAGACTCATGTTCAACTCTCCAGATCCCACATAAGCCAAATGCACAAGGTGACTCAAACACACAGGGTCACACATATGCACAAAATGGAGCACACATCTGGAGTTCAATGACAGTGGCTGGAGGCCCTATGGCACCAATTATCTCTCTCTCATAAAAAATACAAAAACAACAACAAAAAGAACCAGGTGATTAGTCTTGATATATTTTATTTAACCCAAAATACCTAAAGTATCATTTTAGCAGGCAACCAATAAAAGATGCTTAGATAACATTGTATAGTTATTTTCTTCAAAGTCCAGCGTTTTCCACAGTGCCTCTTCAGTACACCACAGCAGATTGGTCAGAAACCATCCTGGCCACACCCAGCTCTGAATTACCTGGCTGGGCCATTCTTTTTTAGAAGGAGGTATGGGGTCAGCTTCTTATCTATGGATGTCAGCTGCCCCTTGGCCCATTGAAAAGACTGTCTGTCTTCATTCTTTGTATCAGTGACACAGGATTTTTCACCCGCTTCCTGTTTTCAGCTGGCCACTGGCCTGGGAGGCCCTGGAAGTGGTTTCCTGAGAATCTGTTCCAGCCTCACTCACCCAACTCCCATTCTCCCTGTGCTCCCACCTTTTCTGGCTGGCACCAATGCTCAATCAGTAAGTCAGAACCTCAGCTTTCCTCTCACACACACAAGGCCCCACGCCACTCTCTGGCCTATCTGTACCCTGCATGTCTGTGCATGCTAACTTCTGGCTAAGACACTTTTTAATTTCCACCCTTCTTTGCCCATGAGTTAGAAGTAGGATTCATTTCTTCTGATAAGAAGTTAGCTCTGTCAGGTTTTAGTCTAATGCTACTTTGGTCAGAATATACTCTGTAGGATCTTGGGTCACTGAGACTTGCTGAGGCCTGGTTGGTACAGGTACATGCTCCTGAGGGCATGAAGGGATGTGGCCCACAGGTGGCTGTGGCCTGCAGGTAGTGGATTCACTGTTTTTAAGCTGACCTTGGAGGAGAACTAGCTGAACAGCCAGTCAGAGCACTGTCCCCAGCCAGGATGCTCTCCCTGCATTATGAAGGGCAGATGAGATGCTCAACTCCCTAATACTTTCCTGTAACTCACCATCAGAGCAACTCTGCATCCTCCCCATGGACTCTGGGAAGAAGAGGAAAGGCAGACTTGGGCCAAGCTTCTTTCAGGTGATAGAGCAGCCCCATTCAACCAATCTTGGTCTTGAGTCTCCCTATATAAGGAGACTAGAGGGAAAGCACCTGGGAACTGTGGCCAGAAAAAAACATACAGGGTCTTCACATATGAGTCAGGCAAGCAGATTTCAGAGGATAAACATGAGCAGAGACCAAGTGCCCTGGCAGCCAGGCTACGGTATGACTGGGCATGCAGGATGAGGCTGCAGAGAGACAGGATTTGGACTTCATTCTGTAGGCAATCAATAAGCCAAAGAGTGTTTTATGCAGTAGAGTGACATGCTCAGTCCTCTCTCTGGTAGCTTCACGGAGAGTCCGAATCAAAGACTAAAACATAGGTCCATCCTAATCTGCCTCCAGGACCTATGACACCCTGGGACCACAAGGTGGGTCATCCCAGGGAACCATGGGCCTAACAGGCTTCTGGATTGGGCCTGCAGCTGGGACCTAGCCTAGGCCAGACAGGCAGGCCACTGCACAACCCCAGGCTATCTCCCCAGGGGCCTTCCCACACCAGGCTCTTTATCTTAAAGGGGTTGACTTTTGCTCTATACCCTACGAGTGTTGTTTCAGGAGACATTTTATTACTTTTGCCAAAAGCAAAAAATGTCAGTGCTGGATCCTAAGGGTATAGCTCAGTGGCAAAGTGCTTGCCTAGCAAGCAACAGGCTTTGGGTTCTATCCCCAGCACCACAAAAAAAGAAAGGACAGGACTAGGTGGGACAAAACAAGACAAGACCCACATCAATGCCTCTGTCAGTCACACTTGTCAGCTTGTCAGGGACACCATTCAGCACAGCACGAGGGAGGGAGGAGGGTTTCTACCACTCCTAGCTTGCTCTGTAGCTCCAATGACAGCAGAGCCCACAGAAAACTCTAACAGATAAGCAGAAACAGCTCTAAGTACCTCCTGAATCCCTGAGTACAATGCAGTAGCATCACTGGAGAGTGGTCTGGCACCCCACCCGACTGCACCTGCACACAGCCAACCCAAACCCAATGTTTCCATCATTCACAGAGCTGACAAAACCTGTGAAAGCTTCCGAGGCGCCCCCAACACTACCTTCCTTCCCTGGCTCCCACTGCACTCATAGAAAGGACAGTTACCACCTGGAAGTTAGGGGATCACACAGCAGTTATAGGGGTGAAGACCCAGACCAACCCAACAGCTCAACATCACAGTTGTGGCCGACAGTGACTCCAGCCTGCTCCATAGGATAGACAAGGCAGTGCCTCTAACTACTGTGTTGCTAGGCTTGCCCAGACCCATCCCAATCTGTCCCGGCTATGCAAAATGGTAGGAGGACACTGGCAACAGCCCTGCTCTGCCAGTCCCTCTGCTTATGCACCACTCCAGTAACATGGACCTCACCATGATGCCCATCTAGAATGCTGGCCACAGTGCACACAGCTGAGCTGCCCAACCCACAGAATGTCAGCACATCCCAGGTTACTGTCAGACAGCTAAACTGGAACTGCTGATGGCCCTAACACAGGGGCAGCCTACACTGGGGTCAGAACTCAGTGTGGGTCACACTCAGTGTGGCCAGACCTGCATCTTCTAGGTACACACTGCACCATGGGCCTGCACAGGACTTCTGCCTAATCCTCATGCTAGAGGCTGCAGGCCAAACAGCCTTTCTAAAACCTTGTAGGAGGTGGGATATGAGCTCCACAATGGCTTCTGGTGGCCACCCAGATGGCAGTGGGGCCAGGGCCATCTCAAGACAATGGACATTTAGCTAAGGAACCCAAGGCCTGGTCACAATCCTAGAGAAAATCCAGATCTCAAGAGTTTGCACAGTACAACTGCTCTAGAGTCATAAGCAAGTGCTCTACAGGGAATAAGGCTGCCCCAACTCTGCAGCCTCTTCATCCCTATGGTGACCCATGAGCCAAAAGCAGTGCTCCAAGGCCCTGGAGGAAGTACATGAGCTGTGCAACACAGTCAGACAGCACTGACCTCTCCTAATGGACCACACACATAAAGCAGCAGGCAGCACTTCAGTCAAGACAGGTGGCCTCCCAAGAATGGCTGAAAAATAAGGTTTCGATCACACGGGCTTCGGACCCTCCTGTGGAAAGCACCACATTCAGAAGGACCTCCATCTCCATTGATGGAAAAGGGGCTAAGTCCTCTGCATATACCTGAGTGTAGCTCTGCTGCCTGGAGTGGAGTGGCCTGTGGCAAGCAGAGCCAGGAAACCACCTAGCACCATTCCTCAACAGCTACAGCATAGGCTAAGGCCAAGGATGTCAGAGGCCACATGCAGGTCCAGAGAAAAGATGAACAGGCAGACAAAGCACATTTTATCAAGGCAAAGGGGAGGCAGAAAAGGGTATCACAGAGAGGTTGCTGTTACATGAAGGAGACGGAGATGCTGCTAGTGGGAGTCAGTGGCCAGCAGTCTCAGGCAGCCTTGACCACATACTCCAGAAGACCCTCTGACCTGGTGTGGTAGTTTAAATAGATGGCCCCCAATATATTTAATATTTTATTAGTTTATAGTTTACATCTGCAGCCACCTTGCTGGAGGTAGTGTCACTGGGTGGTTCTTAAAGGTGTGGTGGTCGGTTTAGGATTTCAATCTAAAGATAGCCTAGTGGGAGTTCCTGAAGTGTGCTGTGCTGTGTGGTTGGTGGGTTTTTCCCCCTCTCTTGTCTGGTCCTGTAAGAGCAGGCCAGCTTCTCCTGGCATTATGGAACTTCCCCTGGATCTGTAAGCTACATTAAATATCCCTTCCTCCATATCTGTGCCTGGTCTGGAAGTTCATCTCAGCGAACCTGAAGCTGTCTGCTACAGTAAAGTGGTACCAGGAGTGGGGTTAGATGAACCAGATCGTGTGGATGTTGATCTTTTGGAACCTTTGTTTTGGAGGAACAGGCATGGACTTGGTGCTTGCAACTGAAGATGCCTTCTGGAGTGGTAAGCCAAGTTTTATGGACTATTCTGATGAGAGTTTGAGAATACTAAGTGCAGACAGTATTGAACTTCAAGGCTTGGCTTATGAGCTTTCTATGGGGAAGGAAAGACTACAGAGGACTTTGTTGGAACTGGGCTACTGGCATAAGGCTGGCTACGTTCTGCTGCCCAGGCAGAGAGTTTGATCAAGGTGAAATTTGTACTGGACTGATGTGCTTGGCTAAAGACATTGGACTGACACACTTAAGATTTTAAGTTGGAAAACCTCAAACAAGTTAAAATTAGAGGCACTGAGACTGGTTTTAGGTTACTGGAGCTGCTATTGTAAACACATTAGCAATCTTAAGGAAGGTGGCCCAACTGCTTTACATCAAAACAATGGATAGGATGCCTGAGGAAAGACTGTTAGGAATACAAACTCTTTTGGAAAGAGTTGACTAGAGAAGGAACCTGCTTTTCAAGGCTATGGTTTATTTTGTCCCTGAATTAAAAGCATGGCTCTGTCCTGCACACCTGATATTAGTTTTGAAAACATAAAAAATGCATGGAGTGGTCATGAATTGCACATGGTTCCAGGAGCCGCTTGCTGAGATGCAAAATGAGGTAGGGCATGAGGCCCTTATAGGCTGGAAGAGCCTTTGGAAGATGGACCGTGGTTTACATGGAGACCTAAAGATGTTTTGAATATACCAGGACTGTGCAAGGGCTACCATGGAGTGCAGTGTTGGCCTGGGATGGAAGTTTTCCCTGGATACTCTGCCCAGCTGGAGGGACAAAATTTAAAAACCTAGAGACTGTCAGTCTCAGGTTATATTGAACTTGAACTGCAGAAATTTGATGATTGCTAATGATGGCTGAGTTTGCATTATTCTAGTCTCTCCTTGCTATGCCTTATTCCAGTTAAAAATGTTTACTCTGTGCCTTTATATGTTAAAAGTATTTAGCTTGTTTGATTTTACAGGACTCACTATCTTAAGTTGGTCAAGACTGTGGGGACCTTTGAAATTGGACTGAATACAATTTACAATGTGTGATAGTTATAAATCTATTGGGGGCCAGGGGCAGAATGTGGTAGTTTAAATAGATGGCCCACAATATATTCAGTGTTTTATTAGTTTATAGTTTGCATCTGCAGCCATCTTGCTGGAGGCAATGTCACTGGGTGGTTCTTAAGGTGTGGTGGTGGGTTTAGGATTTCAATCTAAAGATATGCAAAGTGTGCCTAGTGGGAGTTCCTGAAGTGTGCTGTGTTGTGTGGCTGGTGGCTTTTCTCTCTCTTGTCTGGTCCTATAAGAGCAGGCCAGCTTCTCCTGGCATTATGGAACTTCCCCTGGATCTGTAAGCTACAATAAATAGCCCTTCCTCCATAACTGTGCCTGGTCTGGAAGTTCATCTCAGCAAATCTGAAGCTGTCTGCTACACCTGGCCACCACACTATTCATCCAGGGTGTAGGAGTATCACTGGGTAAGAAATAAACAACAATCTGTGGCAAGAAGTAGATACCCAGGCCCTGTCAGCACCCCATGAGCACAGAAGGACAGTTGACGGAGTACCTGTGCACTAAGGCCCTGAAACTCTCTTTTAATCACTGGACTACTCCACTATCACCTCCAACAACTGAGAGGGAGACTAGGAAGAGACAGTCTTGCCTTGGGACAGGTAATGAAAATGTCAAGAGGGGACAGTAGGAGAAACGCCAGACAGTAGGAGCCACAGGTTAGAGTCAACCTCAGTTTTCATATTCAGATGACATGGGGCACATTCAGGGTACTATGGCCATAGACAGTTGTCATATTCAGAATGGCTCAGAACCCCTAACTACCTACCACTGTCCACTGAGCTTCCAAGGCATCCAGCACTCACCTGATCATCTTAGAGGGTAGGTGTTTATTGAGAGACATTTTGAAAGATTGTTATAGGTCCTCCATACTGCCCTGTGACCACTGCCTTCTCTACATTGCCTGTAGCACCAGGCACATAAAAGTAGTGTGGTGCCAGGGCCAGCCCACCCTGAATTCTTTCCTGAGGAGCTAAATAGCACATATTTTCAACAATTGGGACAAGCTATTAAGGAAGATAAGAATGATAGTAAGGATGGACTGGATAGATTGCTCAGCAGTTAAAATGCTTGCCTGAAAAGCCTAAGGAATCGAGTTCAATTCCCCATGTAATGCCAGATGTACAAGGTGGTGCATGTGTCTAGAGTTCATTTGCAGTGGCTGGAGGCTGGCACGCCCCTTCTCTTTATTTGCCTCTTTCTCTCTCAAATAAATAAATAAATAATATATTTTTTTAATGATGAAAGGAATAGCACCCCTCAATGGCCAGCCAAGAAGAGAGAGCATGCACAGGATATAGCAGTTGCCAGAGATGCCATGGTCCCATTCCCATACAACTACCACTGCCTGGCCCTGGCAACCCTGCTCTGTGATCTAGATTTTCTGTCCCACTGCAGCCTGGAGAATGGCAAACAGCTCTGAGCCCAGCCCAGCCCAGCCCAGCCCTGCCCTGCCCTGCCCTGCCCTGCCCTGCCCCATAGTGCCTGGCTTGACTTTCACTTGTCTCTAAGAACCCTTGTGTTGTTAAATCCTAATTATGCAGACTGGCACCCTGAACCATACAGAGAACTCATGCCCATTAATCAAGATCGAACAAATCAAGGCAAAGTAGGCAAAGACCAAGGAAATGGCCATAAAATACAACCACATGAGCCCAGTGCCATGGACTGCCTGCTTTCTGCCTGCTGTGGCCAGTGAAGGGGAAGGTAAGCAGCCCTCTAAAATTCCACTTATGGAAACACTGACCATGGCAACATGGATTCAGAAGGCCCCACACAGCCTGAAAACATCCTTAGTACCCAGCAACAGACAAAGTTGCTGGGCACACCAGAGGCAGTTCTGAAAGTCTCTTGCTTCCCTGCATAGGAAAGGGGACAGTATGGCAGCCTTAAGTGGAAGAACAGCAGAGCTGTCTCTGAGTGGTGGGACCATCTCAGCTTTGCTTTCCGGCTTTTCTATGCTTCACATTTTCACAAAGGACATGCAATACTCAGTTTCACAGGAGTAGAAACCCTGTCCCCCTGCCCCCCACATGAGACCTGAAGCATACCTAACATCACTCTATAACCTCCTCATAGCCAGGGCTATGAGTCCAACAGAGGATCCCAAGTGTGCTCACATGCCAGGATCTGGGGAGTGTTGTGACTACTTTCAGAGGCCGGCAAGGAAACTAAGGCCGCAGCAAATACAGTTACCAGGTGAGAGCCTCTTAAAACACAGCTATACCGTCCCATAGGAGCAAGAAATCTGCCCCAGCCTGTCACAGGTTCTTTCCCCCTTCAGGAGGAGTACCACTCAGCTGCTTGCTAAGCCACCCAACATCTGACTCCAAGGGCATTCCCTGGCTTTGTCAAACCCCTTTGGGCCCAATGGTGGCACCAGACTACATGTCCATTTTGCCCATTGGTAGGTACTCACTGGCAGCACCCTCGCTGATGCAAGGTCTGGGTACTCCTCAGTACCAGTTCTGGGACTGGGACTGGGACTGACCACTATCACCCAACCTCCTCAGTACTTCAGGTTGACATAGGGGGAGACAGTCCTACCAAGTGAAGAATAGCATATTTGCTTTGGCCGCTTCTGGTTAATGAGTAGCTGGGACTTGGGTGGTAATCACTGGTTCCTCCTGCCTCAGGGATGGGTCATTGTTTCTGTTGGCTCTCCATGACTCCCAACTCCCAAGAAACCATGAGGGAAGCCCAAAGACACTTAGCAAGCCAGTGACATTTAGAAACCAGAATCCAAATGATGTTCTGGGTGGTCCCAATAGTCTTTTAGATAGAAAAGGAGCTGCTGGCTGCAGAGGACAACGCTTCACACTGCACACCAGAGTATAGCATCCTTCAGATACCCTGGTTCCCACGAAACAGCTGCCTGACAGAGTCAAAGCACCAGATTCCCAGCTAGTGTCCCACAGCCTTCAACCTGTAAGCACACACAGCAGGTGGGAGGGCTACTACTTCATAGCTGCAACATGCCAGTGTTCCAGTCCTATAGCAGAGCTGTGCTCACTTCTCCTTCTGGGGTGAGAAAAAGCTGGAAAGTGGCAGGACCTATAGAGTCTCAGACTCATAAACTTAATACCCTCACAGCATAGAGGTCAGGAAGGCAGAGGTCTAGGTGCAAAGACCAGCTGACAGCAGGTAGTAAACCCTCACCACTCCCTCCTAAAGATGCTGAAAAATAAGCCCAGGAGGAAGGGCCATACTTGTGTTTCCCTAAGGCAAGTCCAAGTGAACTGCACCCCAAGGACAGGGCCAAGGTAACGGAAGGGGCCCATGAAGCAGACAGGAAACTGCCCAGTCCTAAGCAGGGTCCCAGAGGCATCTTGGTCTGGGATGTGACCCTGTCCTACTGTGAGGTATCTTCTTTCAGAGGACATGGATAGAGGGCACTGGGTACACAAGCCACTGGGGCCTCATTGCCTTGCCCTGAAGGACTGCAGGCTACAGACCTTCCTTAAGAAACCTTGAGGGAGGGAAGAAAAAAAGAGAAGATCAGAGGAGGAAATAAAGAGCAGGAAAGGCAAGTGGCTATACTCTGCCTAGAAGTCAGCAGACAAGAGAAGGGACCAGGGACCTAGAAAGGCAAACCAGGCTCCTGGAGTTAGTAGGAGGAAACAGAGAGCCTGGTGCATAGTTTCTGGATCAGAGCCATGCCCAGAAGACCAAGCAAGGCAGAGAGAAATGGGTCTGTGGCAGAGGGCTTGTGAGGCCTAGCTGAGGACACCAGTAAGCTCCGTACAGGCAGTGCCATCAGCAGAAAAATAAAGGGTGACTCTACACAGAAAATCCAAATAGACCAGAGGGAAGGTAGGGTGCAAGGGCTGCTAGGACCAGGGAGACAGGGGCATGAGCCAGAAACAAACTGTTATATACACAAAGGACAGGTGGTGCATGCTTTTGATCCTAGCACTAGGTTGGCAGAGGCAGGAAGTTCAAGGCCAACCTGGGACTACAGAGTGAGTTCCAGGTTAGCCTGGACTAGAATGAGAACCTACCCTGAAAAAAACAAACAAACAAAAATAAAAACCACCAAAAAGCAATCACTTTGATAACATTGAAAGCCCAGCACAGGCAGGGCCAGGGACGGAACATATTCCATTCTCTGCTCACAAGCTGCCTGCATGATTCCCCTGCCTGCTACCAGGAGCACTGGCCCAAGTACTCCCAACTGTTAGATTCTGTGATAGCACACAAGGATAGTTCACCGGGGTCACAGCAAGAAAGTTCAGGAGAGAATAGTCACAGTGCTGAGGGGACATGGGGTTTATGGATGTCCATTCCACACTCCCAGTAGTGATGTACTCAGGTGTCAGGTCTCAGCAACTCCCCAGTTTTCACAGCATAAGTGACTCACAGACCAGAACCACAGGCCACAAACCAGAATCAGTAGCCACTTAAGAGGACCAGGCAGTAGCATATCTAGAGAGCCTCCCTCACCCCTTGCCCCAAGGTCAACTTTAAGCAGATCTGCCACAGAACTCCATTAACCTGCTATGACACAGTGCCACCTTGATGATGCTTGGGTTGGCCATGCTCACACAATGGTCTTCAGCTCAAGCTCCTGTTGGGAATAAGGTCCAAGGGCTAACACAGCCCAATAAACAGAGGACAGAAGCATTGCTTAAAAACATGTCTGGCCGGGCGTGGTGGCGCACGCCTTTAATCCCAGCACTTGGGAGGCAGAGGTAGGAGGATCGCTGTGAGTTTGAGGCCATCCTGAGACAAAGAGTGAATTCCAGGTCAGCCTAAGCTAGAGTGAGACCCTACCTCAAAAAACCAAAAAAAAAAAAAAAAAAAAAAAAAAAAAAAGTCTGCACTAAACAGGTACAGACCTTTTTCTTGTCATTATTTCCTAAATAATACAGAATAACAACTGTTTATAAGAAATCTAGAGATTATTTAAAATACACAGGAGGGCACATGTAATATGTAAACATGCCATTTATTTAAGGGACCTGAGTAACCAAGTATCTGAGGAGTCCTAGGACTACTTTTCCCGGGTTACTGAAGAACAACTATACAAAACAGTGAGTCTGTACTGTTCCTAGATAATGTCACAGTTTTTTTTAATTATTGTATTTTCTATATGAAAAACTTGGTTACAGAGTAGGGATTATATCTATAATCCCAGTACATGGGAAGCTGAGACAGGAGGATTGAGTTCATGGTTACATGGCTATGCACTTAGGCTAGACAGTGAGACCTTGTCACCAAAACCCAAAAAAAGTAAATAGGACTGGTGAGATGGCTCAGCAGTTAAGGTGCTTGCCTGAAAAGCCTAAGGACCCACGTTTGATTCCCCAATACCCATGTAAAGCCAGACACACTAAGTGGCGCATGCATCTGGAGTTCATCTATAGTGGCAGGAAGCCCTGATGCACCCATACTGACTCTCTGTGTTTGCCTCCTTCTCTCTCTGATAAATGAATCAATTTTCTTAAAAAGTAAATAAAAATGATAATTGAAGATATTTGATTATTTGTAAGACTTATGTATTTGTTTCAACCCACAATATTCATAAGCCAAATTATGAGACCAACATAATCTTTATCCCATAACCTAACAGTGACATTCAGCCTCACCAGACCATTCCACCCAGCAGGACAGGCATACAGGCTCTGGTCTCCTCCCACTTCTGGCTCCAATCCCTCCTCCTAATCAACTGACAAAAGACCCAGTTCAAAAGCATAGCCACAGCTGGGGCATGGTGGCCTATGCCTTTAATCCCAGCACTGGCGAGGCCAAGAAGTAGGAGGATCGCTGTCAGTTTGAGGCCAGTCTGAGACTACATAGTGAATTCTAGGTCAGCTGGGGCTAGAGGGAGATCCTAACTCAGGAAGAAAAAAAATATATATATACCCACTGGAGCTAGAGATGTAGCTCAGTGGTAGAGTGCTTGCCTAGCATGCATGAGGTCCTGGTTCAATCCCCAATACCATACCTACCTACCTACCTACCTACCTACCTACCTATGGCTATATCTAGGACTATCCTCTTATCAAAATAAGAAAGACAGGGCTGGAGAGATTGCTTAGTGGTTAAGGCGTCTGCCTGCAAAGCCAAAGGATCCCAGTTCAGTTCTCCAGGACCCACATAAGCCACATGCACAAAGGGAGTGCATGCATCTGGAGTTCATTTGCAGTGGCCGGAGGCCCTGGCGTGCCCATTCTCTCCCTCTCTCTCTGCCCTCTGCCTCTTTGTCTCTTTCTCTCTCTCAAAGAAATAAATAATACAAAAATAGAAATAATACAGGTCTGGAGAGATTGTTTAGTGGTTAAAGGTGCTTGCTTGCAAAGCCTGACAGCTCAGGTTCAATTCTCCAATATCCATTTACAGCCAGATACACAAAGTGGCACATACATGTGGAGTTTGTAGTGGCAGGAGGCCCTAACACACCCATACTACACATTCTCTCTCTCTCACACACGTAAACAAATAAAAATATTTTAAAGAGATAAAATAAATAATATAGACCATGCTTGACTATAGAATAGGGAAAGAGTCCAGGGCAGCCTGAGGGGACAGCAGAAGCAGCCTTCTTACACAGATACCCACCGATGTCTGACCACCACCTTGCCAGCCTCAACTTCATGGTATCTTCTCAGCCCCTCTTCAGGCCCCTATTAGATGGTTCTCCTGTGCCCCCCCACTCCACCACACCCTAGTTTCCTTATGGTCCCCCTAAGTAGCAGTGAGCCACCACTTGGAGCAGGCAGCTTATCTATTCATTACAGCATCTGCCTCTAGCAGCTACTTGCTTCAACCAGTCTCTGGCTTATGCTTTTTGTAACTAATGATACTAAGGCTCACACACACTGCCTTGTCACACATAGCACCAAAAGAACAGGCTACAGAGCAGGAAGATAGGTGTGATGGGTACAAGTGTCTAGAGCATCTCCCACTGGCCTACAGCAGTCCCTCCAAAGACCCTGGAGACAGGCCTGAGAACCCAGCCAGACCCCAAGACAGACAAACCAAGCTGTGGGTCATAGCATGTCTAGGCTAAATTTTACGCTCCTGGGCTCACTCCTAGGGCCAGCCCTGGGCTCAGGCATTGCCTCTGCAAGACCACCTGGCACTGTCTTGAGACTTGGTCCCACAAGATGGGGCTGGGACCTTCAGAAGGTATAGTCCCAACACAAGGAGGGAGGGGAAGAAATACCACTGAAAGGTGCCTAAGGCTAAATCCACAACTCTGAAGAGACCTTTAGCAAAAGCCACCCTGCCTGATCTACAAGGGGACAAGTTCACACTTCTGAGAGTGTTCCCTGCCTTTCTGCCACACCCAAACACTCAAGTACCCCAATCACCAGTGCCCAAGGCAGCATACATGTCATGTGGACTTCACTACATCACCCTAAGATCTTCCTTACAACCTTAAAGAGACATATCCACTCTGAACCATGGGATGCCCTGGATGAAACACCACATGTACTGGCAAAGGAGAGAAGAAGAAAACTGGATGCCTGCAATGTAAGTGCTCCACAGCAGAGACACTGGCCATGCCAATTAGCAGGCCATGGATTCCACGTGGGCTGGCTGCCCTGCCAAATACCTCCTTCTTCTCCCTAACCTTTTGTTTTTGTTCCTATTGTTTCTACTTCCATGTTTGTGGGCACCATCCCATGTAGCCACAGTGAACACTAATGGGTGTGTCCTGGCCACAGAAATCCTGTGCAGAAACAAAAACAAACACAAGGCAAGCAAAGAATGGATGGCAGCCTGGCCAAGGCAATCAGGAGCAGCTCTCGCATCCCCTTCTCTGCTGGACAGCTGGCAGGGCACTCAGGAAGTTCCCTAAGAAAAACAGCTCCAATATGCCCTCAGCCACCCTATAGGATGACAGGAAATGCTGGGATAAGGGGACCACTGACATGGTCCCCACAGGGGTGGACTCCATGGCAGAGATCACAGCCCTCCTGAGAGGCCTTGTAAGTTGAGCAGAGTCCTCAACCATCAACATCCCAAATGTGCTTGGGAAAGCAAGGTCTAGAGGCAGCCCAGACAGATGCCTTGCGGACACAGGGCAGACCCACCAAAGAATAAGTGTGAGCAGGGCTTCATACTGTACTCTCAGACATACTAGCACGGGGAGGGGCACATCCTTGTCATCCACTGGCCCTCAGTCAGTGGAGGCCTCCTGTGACACCCCACTGGGCTCACACACTGTCTTGTCCACCTGCCAGCTTTGATGACCTTTGTGCAGGGGCTCCCCAGGGTCACTCAGGAGAAGAGAATGAAGTGCTGCTCAAGGTGTGCAGGAGCCACTGTTCTTTAAAGGAAATGAAAATGCAATGTCTCCCATGTAGACACCTTTGCAAACCTGGCCTAGGTAACTACCTAACAGCCCTCAGAGAAAGAAGGTGTTCCTTAGGATGTGGCCAGAATCAGGGCAGAGGGGAGACTACTGGAGAACTTGGTCCAAAGAGATGGTGTCTGCACTGTGCCTCTAAGCCTCTGTATGTGCCTTTCCCACTTCCTGTGCTACAATGTCTGCCTTCCTCCTTGGAGGCTTACTGGGCCACTCTTGCACACCCCACCCTCACTCACTCACTCGCTCACTCTTACTTCTTCAGTATTTCCATTGAGTTTGTCTGTCCTCCTTCACCAACCCAAGCACTTGAAGCCCTGACCATAGAGCTCTTGGAAGCTTCATCCCCAGCACTTGGCAGGATTACGGCAGCAGAGAACCCTGGACTTAGAGCCCCTATCTGAAGAAAAGGTCTGGCTCAGTTCTAAAAGGCTGAGTCACAGCAGCATTGGTCATGACTGCAAAGACTGGACACAGATGCACAGCTGCTCACAGGTAAAGGGAGGAGCAGAATGTGAGGGCACACAATGCCTCACGGGGCAGCAAAAAGACAGAGATGTTGGTACCCACCACAAAGGAAACCTTCAGAAAGAACACGTCACTAAGTCAGGACTCCAGACAGTGACACACTCCTACTGTGACTGTATAAGGACACTGGCATTGTTCTAAACTTAAAACTACGTTGGGCTGATGGTGGATATGTTAGAGCACTTCCCAGCATGTATAAGACCCTGGGTTCTAGCCCCAGTACCACAAAAGATGAAAATAGATAAATTAATTAAAATTAAATTAAACCAAGATGAGAGTTACAAAAGCCTATAATTCAACTAAAAATTATTTAATTGCACTCTGAAAACAAGCAAACGTTGTAATGTGTAAATGATACCACATGAGGCTGTTCAAACAAAGCCTAGAGATGCTGGCTGGCAAGTCCAGTCAGGTGTCAGCCACCGGACGTGCCCTCCCATGAGGCAAAAAGTAGGGAGGAAAACAAAGACATTCACCCCTATGCCAGTCCTTGCAGACACCGGCATGCAGATTTTCAGAGTACAAGGCTGTTGAAGGCAGCTCCAGACAGGCTGGAAAGCCCTGGGGTCATTTAGTGCATACTTGCCAGCTGAGCAAGAGCAGACAGCTTCAACTGCACTCTGGATCAAATGGCCAACACCAGGTTCCACCTCCTCCTGCCAGCACCAGAGAGCTCTAAAGGCCCCCTGTGGCCTGGTCAGTAACAGGAGAGCTCGGCTGGCTGGGAAGGTATCTGCAGCTCCAAAAGAAGAGCTAGGAGCAACTCAGAAAGGGAGCCCTGGAGGCCTGGCCAGAGAGAGGTGCTGTCGTGGAGGGCACAGCTGGCACAGGTTCACAGTCAGGGTGGCTGGGCAGGAGGGCCTATGTGCATCCATCAGTGGGAAGGGGAGGAAGTGTGTTTCCTCTTCTGACTCCCAGAAGCTGCAGAACATGCTTTCCATTGGATAAAATTTAAACTGCACTGGGACCTTTTGCTCACAAATGCCTGACACTGCTTGTAAAGAAGATAAGTGTCTCCTCAAGTACCACAGGAGGTCCTGCTCAAAATCTCAGCAGCTTCCCCTGGGTGTCACCCTGTCCTTCACTGTTCAGTACGGAACAGAGGTCAACTGTATAAGAGTAGTAACCCTTCCAATTTATAAATTACTCTTGGCCAGAAAAAAGAAAGGAAGGAAGGAAGGTAGTCTGACTACACACTGCTTCAATAGCAAGCTCAAAGCAAAAGCAGAGGAAACAAACAGGGTGAGAGGCAGCTGGGAGCCACACCTACAGCATTCTCCAGAAAAGCCCCAGCAGGTCCACCACCAAGTCCTAACGTGCCCAGCTCTGCTCTGGCCTTCCAAAGCATGTTTCCCTGCAGGGCCTCCCTTCCTCCAAGCAGCTGGAGCACAGAAGATAAGGCTGTGAGATGCTTGGTAGGCCCAGCTCTCTCCTCGCCCCGTCAAGAGGAAGATGTGGCTTTTTGCTTGCATGTCCATAAACAGCTCTTCTGTTTCTAATGATGATTGGGAGAGAAGGCAATGAGTGCTTTAAATGCTATCTTTGAGTCCATACTTGGCCACCCAACATGAAGCAAGTCAACAAAACCTTGAAAACAAACAAACAAACCTTTTTCAAAACATGGGAAACTGGTTGACACTGAATGATCTGAAGTAAGAACAAATTTCAAGAAATAGTAAAAAAAAAAAAAAAATTCTCCCATTCCCATTTTCCTAGTAATGCTCATAGACATGTGAGGTGAGCAGGGGAAGAGGGAAAGAGGAATAGGAAGGCACCTTGGCTCTACCTACCACACTAGCTGGAACCACCAATCTTTCAATTGAAGTCTGTGCTTTATGGACTGACTGACTCATGGTTGTGAGAATCTAGACCTTAAGCATCGTCAGCCTTCTGAGGCTGGGCCACTGAAATATGCAGCTTACAAAAGAGGTTTTCATTTAAGGAACTGTTAAAGAACTGATGCTTCCCAATGATTGACCTGTAGCCCACTGCTTAAGAACAAAAAACACAGCACATCACGATCCCTCTTTAGAAAGCTCCACTGCTCTTTGAAACCACATCTGTATTTTTCCAGCTAAGAACCAATCGAGGTTCCTTCCCTTCCCAAGAAAGCTCAGAGGCACACAGTACTCTTAAGACTCAAACTGGTCCTCAGAAGAGTGCTCAGTTGTCCTTTCCCTGAGGCCACTTGTTACCAAGGTCTTGACAAAGGTCTCAAGAACCAGTGCCTCAGAAGGCTGACGATGCTTAAGGTCTAGATTCTCACAACCATGAGTCAGTCAGTCCATAAAGCACAGACTTCAATTGAAAGATTGGCTGCTGGTCAGTGTCCAGACACAAAGCACCTGCTCCTTATGGACATCCAATAATCACACACATACCCACCCCCGCAGTGGGCAGCTTCCTCAGCGTCCAGCTTGCCACGAAGCCCTGTGAATTCAACTACTCACCCTTGGGCAGGGCTTCCTTCAATGCAGGTCCTTTCCACAAATGCACAAAGTTCGTGCCTGATTTGGAATAGGGTGGATATAGCTGTGTACAGCACACACTCTGCGCCTCTGGGTTTCAGAGGTCTTAAACACCACCATGATGCTTTCTCTCTCTCTATCACAGTTCCCAACACTTACCATATGACCGAACATATGACCGGCCCTTACGTCGGTTTACCCTTCCACAAGGCTGTACTGCAAATTCCATGGTTTCTATCTGACAAGCAATGGCAAAAGTCAGTCTAGAGAGGGCCACACACATATAATAAGCAGCAGGGTGGGGTGACCGGGCTGCATCTTCCAGAAGCCTGACACCTGGTCCCCTGCAATCACCCACATGCTGTCCTGAATCGTACAGTCTAGCTGCAAGCCTTCCTTGATCTCTTGATTCCACTCCCACCCCCCGGAGATGCTTGTCCCCTTGGTGTACCACCTCCAACCCCTAGCTAGGCTGCATGTCCGGGGAGGTGATGGAACGGATCCAGGATGTCCTGGGTCGTGCTGACAGTGTCAACACCACCCTGCCCTCCGCCTTCCCCGTCCCGGCTAGTGCCTCCAGGGTCTCGAGCAGCCTCGACACTGCCGAATCTGACGACCTGTGTCTCCGCCGGCGTTCAGCTAACCTTTATGGTCAAGGGCCACCCGCGCGGCCACTGGGGTCAGGGACAGAGGAGGGTTCGGGACCGCACGCGGGGAGGAGCGCCCGCCTCCCCGCTCTTCGCAAAAGTACACTGGAAAAGTCACTTGAGCGGAAGAACTTTCGCAGGCCCCGCGACGACCGCTGGCCCGGACGTCCCAGGGCCCGACTCCCGGCCCTTTCACCCCGCAGCGAAGGGCCGCGGCCTCGCGGGACGGCGCCTCGGGGGACCCGGCCTCGCAAGCCGCCCGCCCGTCCGCCCGCCCGCCCGGCGCCCCGCAGCGGCCGTCCGTCCTCCGGAACCGCCCGGCACGGCCTCGGCCCGGCCCAGCCCGCCGCCCTCGCTGCCCCGAGCCCGCCACGCTCCCCGCCGCCTGCGCGCCGCTCCCGCCGCCTGCGAGACTCACCCCATGAGCCAGTCCATGGCTGCGCGGGGGCCCGCGCCTCGCTCGGCCTCAGCCCCGCCGGCGGCCGGAAGTAAACACTAGCTCACTCCCGCCCGCTGCCGGAAGTGACGCGCGCGCGGCTTGCTGGGATGAGTAGTCCGCCGCGGACGGTTTCCCTGTCCTTAGTAGAGTTCGCTGACTCGACTCTCCGAGGCTTTCCCAAGCCCTGAAGTGCGAGGACCTCCGAAATGCACAGACCTGGGCTGCAGAGAAGGCTTAACGGTTAAGGCGCTTGCCTGCAAAGCCAAAGCATCCTGGTTCGATTCCCCAGGACCCACATAAGCCAGATGCTCAAGGTGGCACATGCATCTGGAGTTCCTTTGCAGTGGCTGGAGGTCTTGGTGCGCCCATTCTCTCTCTCTCTCTCTCTCTCTCTCTCTCTCTCTCTCTCTCTCTCTCTCTCTCAAATAAATAATTACAGGAACCCCGGGAGTTCCCCAGATCCCCAGAGTGCGCGGATCCTTGGAGCGCCTGGAACCCCAGAGGGTCGCGGACTCCACATGTGACCCACATAGACCCCTGGAGTGCACGACCCTTGCAGTGCTGGCACCCCGCAATGCTCGCACCCGTAGAATGTGCCTAGGTCCCCTAGATGTGCCTCACCCTGGCTTGTTTTCGCCCCTCACGCTCTCCCACTCACCCTAGCTGTCATGTTTGCTGACTACCCCCCCCCCACACAGGTAACCCTTGCACATCGGACTGTCTCCTTGCTCCACGAGCTGTAACGCTGGCTCCTGGTTGGCGCCCTGTCATACATATCAGGTCTCCCCAAAGCCCTGGGCATCTATTATTACTGGCTGCTCTGTCCAAACCCTGGCCAGCATCAAGAGCTCAGGGAGTTTCTGGAGCACACAGCAGGTGAACAGAGGGCGCTAGGGGGGTGACGAGCAGTGGGCATCAGACAAATACTAGCTTCAGGCCAGCTGCAACACAACTGGCATGTACCTGAAATGATGCTCACCTTTCCCTACAGTCCACTCCAGGAAGCTGGGAGATGTCCATTCCTCTGTATAGATGTGGCATGGGTGGATGGGTAGGATCGTGACAAACTTTACCCACAATAAGGGACTTGAGATGAAATGGAAAGAACAGGAAGAGAGAAAAATCACCAAATACAGGCTACTTCAGGAAGAACACTACACATATGCGCTCACCTTCTTCCCATTCCCACGAGTGCCCCACAAAGCCATGTTGCATGACTCACATCCTCATTCTATGACCACTTTGCTTACAAAGCCTGCCATCAGCTGGTGGCACCTCTAACAGAGCAACCCAGCCCATTGTTCTGAAGTACATCAGCTGTTGGCCAATGTGATAATTTATTTATTTCTTTATTTATATTTTTAATTAATTTTTTTTTTTTTTTTTGGTTTTTCAAGGTAGGGTTTCACACTAGCTCAGGCTGACCTGGAATTCACTCTGTATTCTCAGGGTGGCCTTGAACTTATGGCGATCCTCCTACCTCTGCCTCCCAAGTGCTGCGATTAAAGGTATTCATCACCATACCCAGCTATTTTTATTTATTTTTTTTGTTTGTTTGTTTTTTCGAGGTAGGGTCTCACTCTGGTCCAGGCTGACCTGGAATTCACTAGGTAGTCTCAGGGTGTCCTCGAACTCATGGCAGTCCTCCTACCTCTGCCTCCCGAGTGCTGGGATTAAAGGCATGAGCCACCACGCCCGGCTCTATTTTTATTTTTTATTGTTGACAACTTCCATAATTATAGACAATAAGCCATGATAATTCCCTCCCCCCTTTCCCCTTCACAACTCCACTCTCCTCCATATCCCCTCCCCCTCTCAATCAGTCTCTTTTATTTTGATGTCATCATCTTTTCCTCTTATTATAATGATCTTGTGTAGGTAGTACCAGGCACTGAGAGGTCATGGATATCCAGGCCATTTTGTGTCTGGAAGAGTGTATTATAAGGAGACCTACTCTTCCTTTGGCTCTTACATTTTTTTTTCTGCCATCTCTTCTGCAATGGACCCTGAGCCTTGGAAGGTGATGGAGATGTTTCAGTGCTGAGCACTCCTCTGTCACTTCTTATCAGCACCATGGTGCCTTTTGAGTCATCCCAGAGGTCACCACCATCTGAAAAGAGAAGCTTCTGTAACCAAAAATGAGAGTATCATTAACATATGGGTATGAATGTTAAGAGAAGTGTTTACTAGGCAGTTTGGTGAACATAATGTATACATTTAGCCAGACATCAGCAGGCATCACATCCCAAGGGCTCATGACTTCCCCTGTCACAGGTTTTCAGTATCAGGCATGTATTCCTTCCAGTGGAGCAGGCCTCCAGTCAAATTATACAGCAGTCAGTTTCCCCCATAACAGATATGCCACTCTTGCACCCACTGGCTCATGTGACCTGGCTGGCCCAACTTAAGGCTTGCAGTGTTCACTGTTGTTTATCTCCATTGATGATTTCTCTCCCCATGGAGCTACATGCAGCATAGCTTTTGCCAGCTTTCTGTCAGCTGGTCTACAAGGAGGAGGTTTCCAGCAAGCTTTCTCAGTGACCTTGCAGCCCAAGCATGTGGAGTCTTCAGCAATAGGGTCTGACCATCTATTCCTGCTGGGAAATCAAGAGCCTCAGCAAACCAAGGCTTGTAATGTTTTGGGGGCATCAGGGACCTCCCTGGCCAACAACTCACTGGAAGGTATCCCATTTCTGGCACTGAAAATTTTCTAGTAACAATCTATGGCTTCTGAATGTGACATTGTCCAAAAAAAGTAGGTTTCCATATGACTTATTTATACCCGCTTAGATTTTGATTAACCCTCCCTAGACCTGTTCTTTACTCAGTCTCTTCCCCTGACCTCACTTAGGCCTTTCCACCCCATTAATCTGTCCTTTTACACACACACACACACACACACACACACACAATACCATCCCCTTAAGTCCTCCCCTCTCCTCCCTCCCTTAAAGCCCCTTTCTAGTTACTGGCCTTTGCTATCAAGTTTTACTCAAACTCACACACAAGTCCAAACATTTGTAGCTAGGATCCACATATGAGAGAGAACATGTGGCACTTGGCTTTCTGGAACTGGGTTACCTCACTTAGTATAATCCTTTCCAGGTCCATGCATTTCCTTACAACTTTCATAATTTCATTTTTCTTTACAGCTGAATAGAACTCCATTGTACAAATATGCCACATCTTCATTATCCACTCGTCAGTTGAGGGACATCTAGGCTGGTTCCATTTCCTAGCTATTGTGCAGTGTGATAATTAATCTTAATTGTCAACTTGATTTGATCTGGAATCACCTAGGTGACATATCTGGACATGTCTGTGAGGGAGCATCCCTAGATTAAGTTAGTTGAGATGGGAAGACCCACCCTAGCTGTGGGCAGCACCATAGCATGGGCTGTGGTCCTAAACTGCATAAAAAAGGAGAGAGCTGCCTCCACCATTGAAAAAATGAGAGTGCACACCCTGAGACTACATAGTGATTCCAGGTCAGCCTGGGCTAGAGTGAGATCCTATCTTGAAAAGCAAACAAAAAAACTATTCTTTAAAAAAAAAATGAGAGGCTTGGAGAGATGGCTTAGCAGTTAAACACTTGCCTGTGAAGCCTAAGGACCCCAGTTCAAGAGTCAATTCTCCAGGACCCACGTGAGCCAGATGCACAAGGTGGCGTGTGCATCTGGAGTTCATTTGCAGTGGCTGGAGCCCCAGTGCACCCATTCTCCCTCTATCTGCCTCTTTCTCTGTCTGTTGCTGAAATAAATAAATAAATAAATAAACAAACAAACAAACAAACAAACAAACAAACAAACGAGAGTGCAATCTCAGCACCACCATTCATTTCTCCTTGGCTGTGGATGCAATGTGACCAGCTGTGATTCATGCTTCTGCTGCGGTGTGACCAGCTCTGATTCATGCTTCCCTTCTATGATGGATGTAACCTCAATCTATGAACAAAAATAAACCTTTCTTTCCTTAGTTGCTTTTCAATTTTATTAATTTATTTGCAAGCAGAGAGAGAGAGAGAGAGAGAAAAAGAGAGAATGGGCACGCCAGGGCCTCTAGCCGCTTCAAATGAACTCCAGACACATGCACCACCTTGTGCATCTGGCTTTATGTGGGTCCTGTGGAACCTTAAGTTGTTTTTGTCATGTTACAGTGATGAGCATAATAACTGATACAGCACTCCTGCTGTTGCCATTTTCCCACGAGTTCTTGTCCTAAGCTGGTTGTCATAGGACATGTTAATAATCTCTTCCAGTTTCTAGCTGGTGATTTCAACAAGCTGTTTAATGATGCTGTACCTTCATTTCCTCTTCACTGCAATGGAATTAATTCAGCCATGCACTTCATGATGGGGAGACATTGTGAGAACTGGCTTGTTGGGCCAGTTTCATCACGTGGATGTCATAAAAGGAGCTTACACAGACCTAGATGGTATGGCTTCTTACGCAGCTAGACCACGTAGTATAGGTTGTTTCTCCTGTACTACAAACCTGCACAGTGTATTACTGCACTAAATACTGTAGGGAATGGATCCATGTTCCTAAGCAGGTTTGGTTTTACCAGAATCACCACAAACATATCAATAGTGGATGATATAAGACATTATAACACCTAAAATGTCACTAGGGAGGTAGGTATTTTCATAGCAAGTACTTGAGTGCCTGAGTTCAGATCTTCAGACCCCACAAAAAAGCCAGATGCTATAGAAGGCTTCTATAATACCCCCAACCCATGCTTACAGCTAAATGAGAGGGGAAGACAGAATATCCCAGATACTTGTAGACTAGTCAGCTTGGAGGGCAAAGCGGTGAATAATGAGAGACCCTGCCTCAAAAACAAAGTGAGAGCTGGACAGATGGCTCAGTGGATAAAGTGCTCACCACTCAAGCTGGAGTACTAGAGTTCAATTCCCCATGTCCCACATAAAAAGAAGGCATGGTGGGGCATGGTGGTGCATGCCTTTATTCCCAGCACTTGGGAGGCAGAGGTAGGAGGATCAATGTGAGTTGAGAGTGGAGTTCAAGGTCAGCCTGAGGCTCCACAGTGAATTCCAGGTCAGTCTGGGCTAGAGTAGGACCCTACCTTGAAAAACTGAAGAAGAAGAAGAAGAAGAAGAAGAAGAAGAAGAAGAAGAAGAAGAAGAAGAAGAAGAAGAAGAAGAGGAGGAGGAGGAGAAGAAGAAGAAGGCAGCTTTAGCAACGGAGGTCTGTACATTGTTGTATGTGGGTGGGAGTTTTCAGAGAGTGACCCAGAGATCAAGGAAAGTATGCTTAGGATTTGGGCCAGTACCCAGGGACAGAAAGGGAGAAAAGGAGAAGTTATGTTTTCTGAGTTAGAACTCAGAAACGTGGACAGGCTTACCATGAAGATCTGCAAGCAGCTGTATCAAAAAAGAGGCTTCTATATGTGCAAGTGTATTATTTCCCTAAGAGGATAAATAGTCAGGTGAATCAGATTTCCTGAGAGTTTGTCTCCTGGCCAGGTGATTGACATGTTTAGTTGGATTAACTCCTAAGGGAGGGGACCATAATCTTTTTTTGTTTGTTTGTTTTTTGAGGCATGCCCAACAGACTGGCCTTATTTTTTATGCAAGAGGTGGGGGGAGGACTTCCGGTTAAGATGGTGGCATAGGAACCATGCCAAAGAAGCCTAGGGGAGAAAAAAAAAAAAAAAATAATTAAACAGCAAAATACACTCTTCTACTAAAAATAGAGGTATATAATAAATGATCAACTGCAGCAGAGAAGTAGGAGAGATCCAGAGCATCTAGAGCCCACAGAAGCAGGCAGAAACAGCCTCCCCTCCCCCTCCACCAGCATAAGCACCAGCAAGAACCAGAGACCTGGGGAAGGGAGCGCACCTACACAGCACCCAGCACAGGCGATCAGAGCAGCGACCACAGACCCAGCCAGCCTACCTGAGCCCACAGTGTAGCAAAGGGGGACCCAAACAGACATGCAGCATAGCTGAGATCAAAGCCATCCAAAAGGTAACTGGGATTATACAAGGTCAGTACCCGCCAAATAAGCCTGGTATATAGGCTTGCATTGGAAGTGCTAATTGCACATTCCATGTCAGGGTAACTTATATGTTAAATCTGATGGATGGTCAGAGTTTCCATTCTTAAATAAACTATATTTTGGGTTTGTCGTTTGTTGCTTCCTGATTTATAGTGTCATTCATTGGGGAAGGGTCTCACTTGGTCACAAGCTGACTTTGGAACCCTCTACAGACCAGAAATCTTAGCTTCCCAATTGACAGGATTAAGGGTGTGGGATAACACACATCCTTAGGGACTGTGACTTTGTTAGAGGATCTGTTTGTCATAATACCTACTCTTGCAGATATACTCTGTGCTGTTTTTCATTGAATGGGTACATTGTTCAGTTACATTTTTAGAATTTGCCTGGATTTTGTTCCACTCAGTCTTTTGAATCCTCTCATAGCAGGCAAATCCAACACCCAAGGTCACTTTTCTGGTTACTCTGAGAGTCTTAAGAGCCACACCTAGCACCTTAAGCTCCTACCCTGAAGATACATAACATCAGATTGATTGATATATCTAATAATACTGCAGATAATTTAAAATCCCAAGCATTAAATTAATTCACAATGCAAAAATCTCTACATTAAAATACAAGAAACACAAAATCAAGACGATATAAATCCACCAAAAATTATTAATGCATCCAGAAATGACCTTCAGGGAGACAGATGTAGAAAAAAAGCCTGAGAAAGATTTCAAAAGAATGATTATAAGCTGGGTGTGGTGGTGCACCCCTTTAATCCCACCACTTGGGAGGTAGAGGTAGGAGGATCACCATGAGCTCCAGGTTACCCTGAGACTACATAGTGAATTACAGGTCAGCCTGGGCTAGAGTGAGACCCTACCTCGAAAAAAAAAAAAAAAAAAAAAAAAAAAGATAATAATGCTCAAAGAAATCAAAGAGGAAATCAAAGGAATCAAAGAAGACAAAAGAAGACACAGGAAACCAATTTAATAAAATAAGGAGCTCAATACAAGACATAAATAAGGAAAAAGAAATAATAAAAAGACCAGTCAGAAGTACTAGCAATGAAGAACACAGTTAGTGAAATAAAAATCTCTGTAGAAAATCTCTCCAGTAGAATGGATGAAGGAGAGAACAGAATATCTAAACTAGAAGACCCAGTGGCAGATCTAATACAGTCCAACAAAGAGAAAGACAAACTAATAGGAAGGTATGAATTGGAATTTCAAGGTATGTGGGACACTATGAAAAGATCCAACATAAGCATTCAGGGTTTAGTAGAAGGAGAAGAATTTCACTCCAAAGGCAGAGTAGGTGTTTTCAACAAAATCACAGAAGCAAACTTCCCCCAAATTGGGAAAGAGATGCTACTGCAGATACAGAAAGCCTTTAGAACACCAGACAAAACCTGGAAAGAGCCTCTCCCCACCATATTATAATTAAACTACCAAACACACAAACCAAAGAAAAGATATTGAAAGCAGTTAGAGAGAAAAATCAAGTCACCTACAAAGGCAAGTCCATCAGGATCACAGAAAATTACTCAACACAAACTTTAAAAGCCAGAAGGCTTGAATGAAGTATTCCAAGTTCTGAAAGATAACAACTGTCACCCAAGGTTACTTTATCCTGCAAAGCTATCCATTCAAATAGATGGAGAAATAAGGACATTCCACAACAAAAGCAGGCTAAAGGAATATTTGAAGACAAAACCAGCTCTACAAAAAATACTTAAAAGGATCCTCCATGCTGAAGAGAAAGAAAAGCACACATATAAGGAACCTGGAAAAAACAAACCATACTCCAATACTAGTTAATACAAGAGAGCAAAGGTAAAACCAGAAAAACTACAAAACAAGAAAAATGGCAAAAATAAATGCACACCTTTCAATAATAACTCTAGATATCAACGGCCTGAATGTCCCAACCAAAAGACATAGGTTTGCAGGCTGGGTTAAAAAGCAGGATCCTTCAATTTGTTGCCTCCAAGAAACTCACCTTTCTACAAAGGATGGACACTATCTTAGGGTGAAAGGTTGGAAAAGGGTGTTTCAAGCAAATGGGCCTAGAAAACAAGCAGCGTTCGCTATCCTAATATCTGACAGGGTAGACTTTAGACCAACATTAGTTAGGAAAGATAAGGAAGGTCACTTTATATTGGTTTAAGGAACACTCCAACAGGAGGACATCACAATCCTAAACATTTATGCACCTAACTCAGGCGCTCCCAATTTCATCAAACAAACTCTATTAGAACTAAGGTCACAGATAACACTACAGTTATAACACTGATTTCAGCACCCCACTCTCACCAATTTACAGGTCATCACAGAGATGCATCTGGATTAAATGAGGTCATAGAACAAATGAACCTAACAGATATCTACAGGATATTTCATCCAAATGCTGCAGAATACACATTATTTTCAGCAGCACATGGAACATTCTCTAAAATAGACCATATATTAGGACACAAAGCAAATTTTAACAAATACAAGAAAATTGAAATAATTCCTTGTGTACCATCTGATCACAGTGGGATTAAACTATAAATCAATAGCAAGAAAAGCTATAGAGCATACACAAAATCATGGAAACTAAACAATACATTACTAAATGATGAATGGGTCAATGAAGAAATCAAGAAAGAAACCAAAAAATTCATAGAGTCAAATGATAATGAGAACACAATATAGCAAAACCTTTGGGATCCAATGAAGGCAGTCCTAAGAGGGAACTTTATAGCTTTAAATACCTATATTAAGAAATTAGAAAGGCTGGGCGTGGTGGCGCATGCCTTTAATCCCAGCACTCGGGAGGCAGAGGTAGGAGGATCGCCATGAGTTTAAGGCCACCCTGAGACTACATAGTGAATTCCAGGTCAGCCTGGGCCAGAGTGAGACCCTAACTCAAAAAACCAAAAAAAAAAAAAAAAAAAAAAAAGAAAGAAAGAAAAGAAATTAGAAAGGTTTCAAGTAAACAACTTAATACTTCATCTCAAGGCCTTGGAAAAAGAACAAGACAATCTGAAAATCAGTAGATGGGAAGAAATAATAAAGATTAGGGCAGAAATTAATGAAATAGAAATAAAAAAAATCCAAGGAATCAATGATACAAAGAGTTGGTTCTTTAAAGGGATAAACAAGATTGATAACCCTTAGCAAATCTGACCAAAAGAAAGAAGAGACACAAATTAATAAAATCAGAGATGAAAAAGGCACCATTACAACAGATAGCAGAGAAATTTAAAAATCATAGGGACATACTATAAGAACATATACTCCACTAAGTTTGAAAATCTGAAAGAAATGGATGATTTCCTTGATTTATGTGACCTACCTAAATTAAATCAATATGAGATTAATCACTCAAATAGACCTATAACAAGTATGGAGATCCAGGCAGTTATTAAAAAAAAACTCCCTACCACAAACAAACAAACAAACAAAAATCTCCCAACTAAAAAAAGTCCAGGCCCAGATGGATTAACTGTTGAATTTTATAAGACCTTCATGGAAGAACTAATACCAATGCTTCTTAAACTTTTCCATAAAATAGAAAAGGAAGGAATCCTACCAAACTCCTTCTGTGAAGCCAGCATCACCCTGATCCCAAAACCACTGATCAACCGCTGGGATCTCATGAAATTACAAAGCTTTTGTACAGCAAAGGACACTGTGAATAGACCAAAGAGGCAACCTACAGAATGGGAGAAAATCTTTGCCACCTATACATCTGCAGAGGATTAATATCTAGGATATACAAAGAACTCAAAAAATTAAATAATAAGAAATCAAACAACCCAATTAAAAAATATGACATGGAACTAAATAGAGAGTTCTCAAAAGAAGAAATACAGATGGCTTATAAACATATAAAAAATGTTCTATATCCCTAGTCACTAGGGAAATGCAGATTAAAACTATGTTGAGATTCCATCTCACTCCTGTCAGATTGGCTACCATCATGAAACCATAAATGCTGGCGAGGATGCGAAAAAAGAGGAACCCTTCTACACTGTTGGTGGGAATGCAATCTGGTCCAGCCATTGTGGAAATCAGTGCGGAGGTTCCTGAAACAGCTAAAAATAGATCTACCATATGACCCAGCTATACCACTCCTAAGCATATATCCTAAAGACTCATCTCACTACCTTAGAGGTACTTGCTCAACTATTTTTATTGCCACTCTATTCACAATAGCTAATAAATGGAACCAGCCTAGATGTCCCTCAACTGATGAATGGATAATAAAGATGTGGTACATTTACACAATGGAGTTCTACTCAGAGGTAAAGAAAAATGAAGTTATGAAATTTTCAGGAAAATGGATGGATCTGGAAAGGATTATACTTGTTAAGGTAACCCAGGCCCAGAAAGCCAAATGTCACATGTTCTCTCTCATATGTGGATTCTAGCTACAAATGATTGGACTTCTATGTGAGTAGGAATAAAACTCAGTAAGCTCGAAAGGGGATATAAAGGGAATAGAAAGGGTGGGAGGGGGGACTTAATAGGATGATATTGTATATATATAAGTAGAAGAACAGATTAATGGGGGTGAAAAGGCCTAAGTGAGGTCAGGGAAAGAGATTGAGTAAAGGAAAGGTGGAGGGAGGGCTAATCAAAATCTAAGAGGATATAAATAAGTCTTATGGAAACCTACTTTTTTGGACAATGGAAAACTATAAGATTTGTTACTAGAAAATTTTCAGTGCCAGGGATGGGATACCTTCCAGTGAGTTCTTGGTCAGCGAGGTCTCTTATACCCCCAAAACATTATAGGCCATTGCCAAAGCCCTGGGTTTCCCACCAGGAATAGATGGTAAGACCCTATTGCTGAAGACTCCACATAATAGGGCTGCAAGGACACTGAGAAATCCTGCTGGAGCTGAGCTGAAAACCTCCTCCATGTGGACCAGCTGATAGAAAGTTGGAAAAAGCTACGCTGCATGCAGTTCAATGGGAGAGAGAAAACACCAGTGAAGATACTCAACAGCGAACACTGAAAGCCTTAAATTTGGCCAGCCAGGCCAAATGAGCCAATGGGTACAATAGTGACATGTCTTGTGATGGGGGAAACCAACTGCTCTCTAATTGGACTGGAGGCCGGCTCAGTGGGAGGGAATACATGCCTGGTACTGAACACCTACAACAGGGGTAGTCATGAGCCCTAGGAGTATAACGTCTGCTGGTGTCTGGCTAAATGTATATACTATGTTCACCAAACTGCCCAGTAAGCACTTCTCTTAATGTCCACACCCACATATTAATGCTACTCTCACTTTTGGTTAGAGAAGCTTCTCTTTTCAGATGGTGGCAACCTTGGGATGACTCAGAAGGCACCATGATGCTGAGAAGAAGTGACAGAGGAGTGCTCAGCACTGAAATATCTCTAACACACCTTTCAAGGCTCAGGGTCCATTGCAGAAGATGGGGCGGAAAGAATGTAAGAGCCAAAGGAAGAGCAGGACTCCTTACAACGTGCTCCTCCAGACACAAAATGGCCTGGATATCCATGACCTCACAGTGCCTGACATTACCTACACAAGACCATCATAATAGGAGGAAGAGATCATGACATCAAAATGAAAAGAGAGACTGATTGATAGGGGGAGGAGATATGATGGAGAGTGGACTTTCAAAGGAGAAATTGGGGGAGGGAGGGAGTTACCATGGGTTATTGTCTACAATTATGGAAGTTGTCAATAAAAAAAAAAGAGGTGTGGGGAGGGAGTTGGCATGCCAGGGCCTCCAGCCACTGTAATCAAACTCCAGAGATGTGCACTACCTTGTGCACATGTGTGAGCTTGCGCACTTGTGTTACTTTGTGTGTCTGGCTTATGTGGGACCTGGAGAGCTGAACATGGGTCCTTAGGCTTTGCAGGCAAGTTCCTTAACTGCTAAGCCATCTCTCCAGCTCAGAACCATAATATTATGTTTTTTAAAATAGTTTATTTTTATTTATTTATTTGAGAGAGAGAAAGAGGCAGAGAGAGACAGAGAGAGAGAAGGGAGAGAGAGAATGGATGAGTGCATCAGGGCCTCCAGCCACTGCAAACAAACTCCAGACACATGTGCCACCTTGTGCATCTGGCTTACATGGGACCTAGGAAATCAAACCTGGGTCCTTTGGCTTTGCAGGTAAGCATATTAACCACTAAGCAATCTCTCTGGCCCTTACTTTTAACAGCAGAGATAGAGAAGAGAGACAGAGAGAAGAAGGGTGCACCAGGACCTCTAGCCTCAGCAAATGTGCTCCAGATGCAGATGCAGATGCATGTGTCATGCATTAGAGTTTATGTGGGTACTGGGGAATGGAACCTGGACTGTTAGGTTTTGCAGGCAAGCACCTTAATCACTGAGCTATCTCTCCTGCCCCATAATCTGATGTTTTGTGTACTTTAGAAAGGCATGTCTCCACCCAGAGGTAAAACTCAGATTCTATCCTTTAAATATATATATGTATATATTTGATTTATTTGAGAGAGAGAGAGAGAGAGAGCACCCGGGCCTCCAGCCACTGCAAACGAACTCCAGATGCATGTGCCCCCTTGTGCATCTGTGTGGGTCCTGGAGAGTCGAACTGGGAACTTTTGGCTTTGCAGGCAAACACCTTAACCACTAAGCCATCTCTCCAGCCCCTCAGATTCCATCCTTTTGACCAGGAGGAAGTAGCTTTCCCTCACCAACACAAGTTCCTAAATTTTCATGGGTTCTTCCCTGTGGCCAGCACATGTATTATTTTAGCAGCTAGCCTGTCACTAGGTCCTCAGATCTAGGGCCTATCAACAAGACTTTGTCCATGTAGAGGAATGGTGTGACCCCCTGAGTATGCTGAAACCCAGTGCATGTGGGCTTAACTTGGGGCAGACAGCATTTGAACTGATGTGGCCGTAAGGCAAAGTCATAGAAACATTAAACGCATCCCATCCACCAAGAACAACATAATACTTCAAGTGTTCTCTGTTTATTGGGATGTTATGGATTGGAGTCCCCCAAAGATCCAGCTGTTGGAAAGTCTCCAAGAAGCTGGTAATGGAAGTTGTCAGAGCTCTTAAGAGATGGGCCTGGCGGGGCAGAAGGAATCTCTGGAGCCTCCTTTGAAAGAGAGTAAGATGAGGTTACAAAAAAAAAAAAAAAAAGAAGAAGAAGAAGAAAAAAAGATGGGCTGGGAGATGGCTTAGCAGTTAAGGTGCCTGCCTGTGAAGCCTAAAATCTCCTGTTCAAATCTCCAGGTCCCCCCTTTAGCCAGACACAAAAGTGACACAAGTGTGCAATGTTGCACACGTGCACAAGGGGGTGAATGTGTCTGGAGTTCATTCACAGCGGCTGAGAGGCCACTGGTGCACCCATTCTCCCCCTCTCTCTTTCTCTCTCTCTCTCTCCCCCGTCTCTCTCAAATTAAAGAGAGAGAGAGAGAGAGAGAGAGAGAGAGAAAATGGTTACTTTTGCTTGTGTAGTGTGTATGGTGTGCATGTATGTATGTATATGTGTGTGTGGGCATTGATGGAGGCTAGAGGTTAAAGTTTCAGTTTTTTTTAATTTGAGAGAGACAGAGAGAGAGAGAGAGAGAGAGAGAGAGAGAGAGAGAGAGAGAGAATGGGCAAGCCAGTGGGCAGCTGCTGTGAACGAACTCCAGACTCATGCGCCCCCTTGTGGGCAAGTGCGGCATTGCGCCCTTGCATCACTTTTTGTGTCTGGCTAAACGTGGGTCCTGGAGATTGGAACTGGGGTTCTTGGGCTTGGCAGGCAGGAGCCTTAACTGCCAAGCCATCTCTCCAGCCCATCTTTCTCAATCACTTTCTACCTTCTTTTATGAGACAGGGTCTCTTGCTGAACCCAGAGCTTGCTGATTCCACTAGACTAGCTAGAAAGTGAGCTCCAGGGATCCACCTGTCATCACCTCCCCAACCCTGGGATTGCAGCTGTGCACCACCAAGCCTGCCATTTTTTTCTTCTTGTTTTTTCTTTTGTTGGTTTTGTTTTTCAAGGTAGGGTCTCATGCTAGCCCAGGCTGACCTGGAATTCACTACATATTCTCAGGGTGGTCTCGAGCTCATGGTGATCCTCCTACCTCTGCCTCCCAAGTGCTGGGATTAAAGGCATGCACCATCACTCCCAGCATACCTGCCATTTATATGTGGGTTCTGGGTATCATAACTCAGGTTCTCATATGTGTGCATGCCAAGTACTTTACTCTCTGAGCCACCTCCCATCCCCTAAAGTTAAAGTGACTTTTGTGGCTCTTTATGAAAGGGTTGATATGAAAGGAGCAGGCCTAGTCCCACCCAGATCTCTCTGCCTCCAGGTTTGAGATGTGGTCACGTATTCTCCCACCATTTCTATGTGATACACGAGGTGATACCAGCAAGGACAGTCCTTACCAGATTCTGAGCCATGCTATTTGGACTTTTAGCCTCCAAAACTGTGAGCTAAGTAACCCTCTTTACTTCACAAAGTTAGCTGGGGTCTGATATTTCATTATAGTGACAAAAAGCTGACTAATACGGTGAGATGGGTTGCTGAGTTGATAACTAATTTGATGTGCCAATGTGGTTCCCACAATGGGAAAAACAGCTATAGTTGGACTTAGTTATTTGTTCCAAATCATGACAACCCCTATCAATCAACAATACTTTCTGTCTTCTGTACAGAAAAGACACAGGAGTGAAGCTGGAATGCTAAAAGCCAGCCCACTGCATCTCTGGGCTTCTCTAGAGATGAAATTTAGCTTTTTTTTTTTTTTTTTGGCGAGAGAGACAGAGAGAAAGGGAGAGGAAGACAGATAGAGAATGGGCGCGCCAGCAGCCTCTCAGCTGCTGTGAATGAAATCCAGATGTGTGCGCCACCTTGTGGGCAAGTGCAGCATTGCGTCTGCATCACTTTGCATCTGGCTAAACGTGGGACCTGGAGATTGGAACTGACGTTCTTAGGCTTAGCAGGCAGGCGCCTTAACCGCTAAGCCATCTCTCCAGCCCAAGTTTAGCTTTTTTGTTTATTATTTGGGTGAGAAGGTAGGACAGCAGTTTCCACTTTATCTTTCCTCTTTATCTTCATCCACTCCTCCATTCATTTGACATAGCTGAGGGCCAATTATGTACTAGGCATTTATAAGGTGTGTGGAAAACCAAAATCCACACACTTTATAAATCTGCCCTGACAGAGCAACAATCTGACAGGAGTCCCAGTCAATGAGAAAAAGGAGAGACATATGTGTCAGAGGTAATGCACAGTCTCTGGAAGAATACAGCCACTGCCTGTGGAGAACAGAGAATGCTGGTGGTGACATGATCATGTATAGAACAGGCATTGCAGGTATAATTAGTGAAGATGAGATCACTGAAAGAAAAGCCTGCTCCAATTGTCACCAAATGATATATTGATAATTGATTATAAAAAGGGGGGAGGGTTGGAGAGATGGCTTAGTGGTTAAGGCGCCTGCCTGCCAAACCTAAGAACGCTGGTTTCAATCTCCAGGTCCCACGTTTAGCCAGACACAAAAAGTGATGCAAGGGTGCAATGCCACACTTGCCCACAAGGGGCACACGTGTCTGTAGTTATGTTCACAGTGGCTGAGAGGCTGCTGGCTCACCCATTTTCTCTCTCTCTCTTCTATCTCTCTCTCTCAAAAAAAGCGGGGGAAGACCAGGCATGGTAGTGCACACCTTTAATTCCAGCACCCAAGAGACTGAGGTAGGAAGACTACCATGAGTTTAAGGCCACCCTGAGACTACATAATGAATTCCAGATCAACCTGGTCTAAAGAAAGACCCTACCTCAAAAAAAAAAAAAAAGAAACTTAGCCAGACATGATGGAGCATGTCTTTAATCCCAGTGCTTGGGAGGCAGAAGTAGGAGGATTACTGTAAGCTTGAGGCCAACCTGGGGCTACAGAGTAAGTTCCAAGTCAGCCTGGGCTACAGTGAGATCCTATCTTGAAAAAGACAAAAGAATGAAAATGGGAGATTCAGACACAGACATGTGCTGAGGAGAGATGGTGGTAGCTCGGCCATTTACAGCCCAGAAGAGGCCTAAAGCAGTGCTCCTCACAGCCTTAGGGAGGAACTGATCCAGAGGACACTGAAGTGTTGGACTTCGGGCCTGCAGAACTCAGACAACACATGTCTGTCCTATGCCAGCTTGGTTGGTGGTACATTAGGTTGGTGGCAGCCTTGGGAACTAGCAGAGCCAGGTCCTGGATGTCAACTTTGCTACCAAGGGCTCCCTTCCTTCTGCTCAGTTTTGAAGGGCTCTTGAGCCAGGAAATGACAGGTCAGGTTTTCTCGACCATGCTTCACTCCAGTCTAGGGAGCCTTCCTTAGAGGCACGATCTGAAGGATATCCCATCCCTACCCCAGATAGCTGTCCCCTTGTAGGGTAGAGGGCCTAGGCCTACAGGACAAAGCCAGGTTTCCATAGGGAAGAAAGGTGACTTCTGACTCAGGTTCTGCCTCTGAGACACAGGCTGAGCCTGCTGAATGATCCTTTCTTGTCACTTTGTTCTGAGCCCTCTACCCCTGTCTTGGGATCCAGCCACTACCCTCCCCTGAGAGCCAGTGACAGTCACTGTGTGCAGGGTGCACAGCATCCCCTCCCTGGCCCTGCCTGTGCCTGCCCCCCAGGCAGGGAGAGTTTTGGCACAGAAAGAGTCTTGTGACACACACTCCTGCCCTTGGGAGGTTGGGCACAATGGTTCCCTCTCACTTTGGGAGCTGACTTTTGTGCTTGGGACTGTCCTGAGGGAAGCCAGGAGCATCTAAAGCTGCTAGTGCCTTCTGGACAGCAGAAAGGGCTCCTCCGTCCCCACCACCCACAAGAGACAATGTTTATTTCATCTTCTGGAAGCCAAAGGATCTGAGTTGGGGATGAGCTATACAGAGCCAGTCCCCCACAGGCTGCAGAGGTCTGTATCCTGCCCCCAGCCTTCCCAAGCTCTGATTCTCCTAAACTTTCAGCCATAATCTCAGATGTCCCCCTACAACTCATGATGTGATTTCACTTCACTTTCATGTTGTTTCAGGTAGTGATTGTCTCATGGAGAGACTGAGGATCCTTGAGGGACAGGGACTTATCCAAGGCCACCCAATGTGTAGATGAGAAACGGGGACTCCAGAGCCGTGTGCTCCCATCTTCCCACACCATCCTGCCTCTCAGAAGGGGTCTCCTCCCCATCCTTGAAAGAATATGCACTGGAGCAGGCCGTTCAGTAAATAAGTGCTGTCCAGTGGCACGAGAAGGGCTGAGCTGCTTACACAGACCCCCAGGCTTCAGTCGTCCTGTCTGCAGAGCTCAGGAAGCCTGTTTGTGGTGTACCTATCTCACCAGACTTCAGCGTGGTGATGCCCATGAGTGAAAACACCGGAGACCATTTCCAAGCACTTACTTACCAGGATCCAGATGCCAGGGAAGTGCTTTCAGAGCGGGCCCTGAGATGGTCTTATTCATGCAGCCAAGACACCCCACCAAGGTGACATGGTGAGGTGCTTCCAAGCCCTGTGCCACATGCTGTACCTCCTGGGCTGTCTGAAGCAGAGGCCTGGATCCTGAGCTGTCCTCTGCCCCATTCACCCTGAGAGTCCTGTAGATGAAGCCCATCGTGACTCCCTCCAGTCCAGATGCACAGAGAACTATTGACAGCCGGCATCTCAAAACCAGCTTGTCCATGTAACTGAGGGCTGCTGTCACCCATCAACTTCTGTTCCCAAGGTTCATCATCAACTCAAGTTCAGAGGTTGACTGATTGTTCCAGCCTTGCCTCTGAGACCTGGCTGTTACTTCAGGGTTCATATAGGGGTAAAAAAAAAAAGCCCGAAATGACTGGTAGGGGATCGTGGGGTTCCTTAGGGCTCGCCTAATAATGATCGCAAATTTGTTGACTTTATACAATAGAAACCGATCCTCTCTCAGTCCTGTGAATCCAGAAGCCCAAGATCAGCTGGATGCAGCTGGGTCCGCGGATTGACTCCAACCCTAGCCCCCACGCGGACGTGGGCAGCAGGTGGCGCTGCCGGGCTGCTCGCAACCCTCTGGGCTGGGGGTGGAGGACTGGCCAAGAGCCGGAGGTCAGACCCAGGTGGCAGCCCTGCGCGCACTGCTGCTCCCAAAGGGACAGGTTGTCTCTGGAGGTGCCGCGCACCCAGGGTCGCTGGAAGGAGAGGTCGCTGGAAGGGTGCGGTCGCTGGAAGGGTGCGGTCGCCCTGTCTCTATCTCTACAAGCGTTTGCCCATCTAGTGCCTGGCCCGGGAGCTGCGTTGCCCATGGACTCCGGAGCCAACAGGTGTTCACCACAGCAGCTCCCCGCTTTCTGCAGCACCCCGCGACCGCAGGTGAAGAGTCATGGTCTGGGCCGGCCCGCCTGAGGTCCTCCAGAGTAGATCTGCTCAGCCACCGTGTCAGATTCCAAGCGTCAGGAGGGGCAGGATTTGCGTTGTTGAGCACAAGTTGGGAGAGATCTGGGCTCCCCTCCTCAGGGGTCTCTTCCCTAGGGGATAGATTCCCGCTGCCGTGGGCACCTCTTTTTGCGAACAGACGTCTCACCAGAGGGGCCCACGCCCACCCCCACTGGCCAAACAGTTGCGAAGCAGACTCTTGCTGGGTCTTGGCTTGGGGCTGGGGGCGGGGGGGGGGGCACATGGTGGCATCTGCCTGGAGAAGAGTGGGGCCCAAACTCACCTTCTCTTCCCAGTCCTACTATTCTAAATCCTACCCTTTCTGGAATGTAGGGTTAGCTAACATTAACCCACTGAAAAGGTCTTACCAGCCCCAAAGCCGCTGCCCAGCACTGAGCCTACCTCCCCTCCCCACAGATGACTGCCATCAGAGATCAGATAGGACTACCTAGCTGGAGAACCCCAGTCACTGTGTGTCCCACTGTGGGAACCTGGACTGCAGTCATTGCCTGGCTGGAATGGGGTCCCGGGGTTCTCTCTTCAACTTTAGGAACCCAGTCCAGAGTAAATATATAGTACTGGCTGCCCGCAAGTGCTTGGCCTGAGTCTAGGTGCACAATTCCTAGGTGAGTAGGTAAGGGACCCAGGAGAGAATCTGTGAGTGCACACACTCGCACACTTGTGTTTGTGATTGTGGGTGTGCAGGCTTGCCATGGCAAAAGCGTGGAGGCCAGAGGACAATTTCAGGTGTCTGTTCTCGCCTTCCACCTTGTTTGAGGCATGGTCTCTGGTTATTTATTGCTGCATTAGCCAGACTAGTTGGTCCTTGAGCTACTGGGCAATTCTATTTCCTCTGCTTCCTCTGTAGCCATGAACTCACTGGGATTACAGAGCCTGGGTTAAGGCATCTGGCTACTGTAGGCAGAGTCCCTCCCTCCCACCCCCCACCATCCTCCCACCCCCGCTCCCCCTGGAGAGATTTCTTGAGCAAAAAAGACAGGCTATGGCTGGAAAGATGTCTTAGCGGTTAAAATGCTTGCCTGAGAAGCCTAAGGACCTAGGTTCAATTCCCCAGTATCCATGTAAGCCAGATGCACCAGGTGGTACATGTGTCTGGGGTTCTGGAGTTCATTTGCAGTGGCTAGAGGCCCTGGCATGCCCATTCTCTCTCTCTCTCTCAAATAAATAAATAATTTTTAAAAAGCCAGGTTCCTCAAGCCTAGAGTTTATGCATGCCCCCTTCACCACTCCCCCCCAACATTAGCTACAGTGTGCCCTTGAAGACCTCTGCCTTGGATCCACTTCTGACCTGGGTGAAGTTCTCAGTGGAGGAGATCAAAGCCCTTAAGGTGGATTCTCCTTCCTACCACGTTCTGAACAATGTAGACTCATCACTCACCCAGCCCTAGAGAGTGAGTGCGCCTGAGGAGTATGAGAAGGGTCTCCGGCTCCAAGGACTTGACTGGAAAGGGCAGAGGGAGGCAGAACACTAAAATATCCTTTCTATTTGTCTTGCAGGCCTCAGGAGGAGAGACTGCTACCCAGGTAAGGATGGGGCGCCCAAGGGAGGGACAGAGTGGTGGCGGATGCAGGTCCCTAACCCTTGACCCTCACAGCTGCACTTGTGAGTCACCATCCTGACAGAGAATGGTAGAGTTCCTGGTTTCACCCTCCTTCCCTAAATATGACTTGGTGTCAACACCCTGCAGGTCTGGGGTGCAGCAAGAGGACCAAAGGTGGGCTTTGTTTCTTTCTCTGATGTCAGGAACTCAGGCCAAATCTTCTCATGACAAGGCTCTTCTGGGACTCCCCCCTCCCCCTTCTATTTCAGGCCCTCCATGGCTATTTATATTCGTGTCTGTCAATTGCATCATCCTGAGTCCAGCTTCTGCCACAGGTGCCAAGGCTGCCACAGGTGACAAGGCTGCCACAGACACTGTACTGACAGGTGTGACTCCCCCCTGCGGAAGGGATAAGAGACACCTTTCACTTTAAAAAAATTTTTTTTAACAACTTCTATACTTACATACAAAAAACACACGATATTTCCCTCCCCTCCTCCCATTCCCCTTTAGAACTCCAATCTCCGTCATATCCCCTCCCTCTCTCCATTAGTCTCTCTTTTAATTTGATGTCATCATCTTTTCCTTCTATTATGAGGGTCTTGCGAAGGTATTGCTAGGCACTTGCAAGGTATTGCTAGGCACTGTCTGGGCAGTTGCATTGTAAGGAGTCGTACCCTTCCTTTGGCTCTTCCATTCTATCCGCCCCTCTTCTGCAATGGTTCCTGAGCCTTGGAGGGTGTGACAGAGGTGTTTCAGAGCTGGGCACTCCTCCATCCCTTCTTCTCAGCACTGTGTTGCCTTTTGGGTCATCCCAGTGGTCATCGCCATCTGAAAAGAGAAGCTTCTCTAACCAGAAGTGAGAGTAGCATTAATATGTGAATATGAACATTAAGTGTAGTGCTTTCAGGGCAGCTTGGTGGGAATAATATATACATTTAGTCAGACAAGAGCAGGCTTTATACCCCTAAGGCTCATGACCTCCCCTGCCATAGACTTTTGCTTAGGTTTTTCAGTACCAGGTATGTATTCCCTCCTGTAGAGAGGGCTTTCAGTCCAATTATGGAGCAGTTGGTTACCCCAAGAGCAGACATGCCACTATTCCATCCATTCAGTCATTGGGCCTGTATGGCCAAACTTGAATATTCAGTGTCCACTGTTTTCATTGCTGATGACTTCTGAAGAGACACCTTTCACTTTTACTCCTGGAATTTCCTCTGGCTGAGCTTTTGGAAGAAGGGCCTCCTTGCTCTACTTTCCAGTTAGGTCTCTCTCTCTCTCTTTTTGGAGAGAGAGAGAGAGAGAGAGAGAGAGAAGAGAGAGAATGGGTGCACCAGCAGCCTCTCAGCCACTGTGAATGAACCCCTGGTGTGTGCGCCCCCTTGTGGGCAAGTGTGGCATTGCACCCTTGTGTCACTTGCATCTGGCTAAACGTGGGACTCGCATTCTAAGGCTTGGCAGGCAGGCAGGCAGACACCTTAACTGCCAAGCCATCTCTCCAGCCCTCCAGTTAGGTCTTTGCAAAGATGGAGAGACATACCTGCAGTTGGGGAGTGGTGGTGAGGGCTCAGAGGCAGCTACCTGCCACACAAAAGCTCCTCCCCACCTTGTAATCCTACCCTTTCTGGAGTGGCCAGTTATCTAGCTTTGACTCATCCAGAAAGGTTTTACCAGCCACAAATCTGGAGGCAGGGCTCCCTGTGTCCCACAGTCATCTTCACCATCTACAGGAAGACCCTGCACCAAGCCTGCTCTGGTCCCTTCCCATTCCCCAGAGCCTTTCCCCAATCTGCTCTCTCAGAACCTTCTTAGGTGGGTGAAACCCACCTAAAAAAAACACTGAAAAAATAAAAAAAGAGGGGACAGGGCTGGATAGATGACTTAGCGGTTAAGCACTTGTCTGCGACGCTTAAGGACCCAGGTTCGATTCTCCAGGTCCCACATAAGCCAGATGCACATGGTGGTATATGCATCTGGAGTTCATTTGCAGTGGCTAGAGCCCTGGTGCACCCATTCTCACTTTCTGTGTGTGTCTCTCTCTCCTTCTTTCTCTGTCTCTAATAAATAAATAAAAATAACTCTTTTTTTTAAAAAGAAGTGGGAGTCTTTCTTAAAAAAATAAAAGAGAGAGCCAGGTGTGGTGGAGCACGCCTTTAATCCCAGCACTTGGGAGGCAGAGGTAGGAGGGTCACCGTGAGTTCGAGGACATCCTGAGACTACATAGTGAATTCCAGGTCAGCCTGGACTAGAGCAAGACCCTACCTCAAAAAAAAAAAAAAAAAAAAAAAAAAAAAAAAGAGGGGACATAATCTTGTGTTTTGGGTAGCTTAAAATGTTGTATCTTGGGCTGGAGAGATGGCTTAGGGGTTAAGGCGCCTGCCTCCTAAGCCTAAGAACACTGGTTCCAATCTCCAGGTCCCACGTTTAGCCAGATGCAAAGTGACGCAAGGGCGCAATGCCGCACTTGACCACAAGCGGGCGCACACATCTGGATTTCGTTCGCAGCAGCTGAGACACTGCTGGCGCGCCCAACTCTGTCTTCCTCTCCCTCTCTCTCTCTGTCTCTCTCTGTGTCTCTCTCCAAAAAATAATAAAAAATAAAATGTTGTATCTCTACCCAGGGCCAGAGGTAAAATTCATACTCCATTCTTTTGACTGGGAGGAAATAGCTTTCCTTCAACAAAGCCATGAAACTACTCTCCTTCCTTTACCAGAGAAAAGGGAGGTGGGGCCCAAAGCTGATATGAGGGAGGGGATTCCATCCTCAATGGCCTCCAAGCCTAATACCAAACAAGGGGACCTGCTTCTGCTTCTAGGAAGCACCCAGTAACTAATACCCAGAGGGCATGAGCTCAGCCTTCTCTTTTAAAAAAGAGGGTCTTGGCCATTGCGGAAGAGGGGGCGGATAGAATGGAAGAGCCAAAGGAAGGATATGACCTCTTACTATGCAGCTGCCCAGACAGAAATTAAGATATCGCTTGCAGTGCCTCCAATACCTAAGACCTCAAAATAGAAGAGCTGGTTCATCAAATTAGGAGAGAGACAATGGAGAAAGGAGGGATATGATGGAGACTGGTTCCAATGGAATCCAGGTCCAGGTGGGGTTTTTTTTTTGGTATGTAAGATTAAAAATCAATAAAAATTAAAAAAAAAAAAAAAAAAAAAAAAAAGAGGGTCTTGGGCTGGAGATGCAGTGACGCCTGCCTCCTAAGCCTAAGAACGCTGGTTCCAATCTCCACCCAATCTCCAGGTCCCACGTTTAGCCAGATGCAGTGACATCTGGGCGCATTCTGGATTTCGTTCGCAGCAGCTGAGATGCTGCTGGCGTGCCCATCTCTATCTGTCTTCCTCTCCCTTTCTCTCTCTCTCTCTCTCTCTCTCTCTCTCTGTCTGTCTCTCTCCAAAAAAAAGGAGGGTCTCTTGCTGCTGTATATGGCAGATGCATGTGTTACTTTTATTTTTTGTTGTTTTTTTTTTTTTTAGTTTTATATTTTTATTTATTGGCAAAGACAGAGAGAAAAAGAAAAATTGGTGTGGGTCTCTTGCCACTATAAATGAACTCTAGGCTCATGCATCACTTTGTGCAGCTGGATTTAGGTGGGTACTGGAGAATCAAACCCGTATCATCAGGTTTTGCAGGCAAGCCTTTAATCATTGAGTTATCTCTCCAGCCCCACTTTTGTGTCTGGCTTTAGGTTGGAGTTGGAGAATCTGGGGAATTGAATAAAAGACCAACAGGCTTTGCAAGCAAGCTGCTTTAACCACTGAGCCATCCATCTCCTTAGTCCACTGGGCTCAGCCTTCTTAGTGCAGCTCCATGCTCCTGTCAGGCAGGATTCTATTTCCCTGGAGGGCTGCCTTCCTCTCTGGACCTGAGGCACCCAAGGGATCATACTAATTACATAAGTCAGCAACTTTCAATCCCCTCCTGACCACCAGTAGTGGTTTGAATGATATGACCCCCTTAGGCTCATGCGTTTTAAATACTTGGTTCCTAGATGGTGGGAATTTGGGAAAGTTTTGGAAAGTGGAATTTTGGAGGAGGTGTGTCATTGGGACAGGCCTTAACACTATGGTCCAGTCCTCTTGCCAGAGCTAGATCATTTAGACTACTTCCTTGGAGCTACTGTGGAGATGGGATTCAGGCTTTCCCCACCATGATGAAGCTTCCCCTTGTGACTATAAGCTGAAACTTGTCCCAGCAATGAGAAGACAGCTGCTACATCACCTATGTGCCCAATCCCTTTACCTTACTTGGGATCCTGGAACTCCCAGGTTAAAGAAGCTTGCTTGCAATTCACCACATCTCCATGGCTGCTGCTTTTTTTTTTTTTTTTTTTTTAGAGAGAGCAGGGGAGGGAGAGGAGAGAGAGAGAATTGGCTAGCCAGGGCCTCAGCCACTACATTCACACTCCAGATGCTTGCGCCATCTAGTGGGCATGTGCCACCTTGCGCTTGTCTCACCTTTGTGCATCTGGCTGACGTGGATCTGGACAGAGATCGAACATGGGTCCTTAGGCTTTGCAGGCAAGCGCCTTAACCACTAAGCCTCTCTCCAGACCTATTTATTTATTTATTTGAGAGAGGGAGAGAGAAAAAATGGGTGCACCAGGATCTCTAGTCACTGCAAATGAATTCCAGATGCATGTGCCACCATATTCATCTGGCTTATGTGGGTACTGGGGAATCAAACCTGGGTCTGTAGGCTTCACAGGCAAGCGCCTTAACTTCTAAGCCATCTCTCCAACCTTAATTTTTAAAATTATTTTATTTATTTGAAGAGAGAGACAGAATGGCGCACCAGGGCCACTAGCCACTGCAAATGAACTCCAAATGCATGCACCACCTTGTGCATCTGGCTTTACATGGATACTAGGGAATTGAACCTGAGTCTTTAGGCTTTGCATGCAAGCACTTTAACTGCTAAGCAATCTCTCCAGCCATATGTGTGTGTGTGTGTGTGTGTGTGTGTGTGTGTGTGTGTGTGTATTTGCAAGGAGAGATAAAGAGAGAAGAGAGACAAACAGAGAATGGGTGCACCAGGGATACCAGCCACTGCAAACAAACTTCAGATGCTTGTGCCACTGTGTACATCTGGCTTTATGTGGGTACTGGGAATTGAACCCGGGTCATTTGTTAGACTTTGCAGACAAGTGCCTTACCCGCTGTACCCTCTCTCCAGCCCCATTGCTTTTTTGAGATAGGGTCTTGCATTGGCTCAGAACTCATCAATCAGGCTAGATTGGCTGGCCACTGAGCCCCATGGATCTGCCTTTCTTTGCCTTGCCAATATGGGATTACAAACTCATGCCCCCACACCTAGGATTTTTAAGTGGGTTTTGAGGCTTGAACTTGGGTCTTCATACTTGCAAGTGAAGCACTTTACTAACTGAAATATCTCCCAGTCCTGGTTTTTTTTTTTTTTTTTTTTTGAGATAGAGAGAAAGATAGAGAATGGGTACGCCAGCAGCCTCTCAGCCACTGTAAATGAACTCCAGATGCACACGCCCCCTTGTGGGCAAGTGCGGCATTGCGCCCTTGCGTCATTTTGTGTCTGGCTAAACATGGGACCTGGAGAATCCAACAGGCATTCTTAGGCTTAGCTGGTAGGTGCCTTAACTGCTAAACTATCTCTCCAGCCCTTGTATTTTTTTTTTTTTTGAGGTAGGGTTTTGCTCTAGGCTGATCTAGAATTCACTATGTAGTTTCAGGGTGGCCTTGAACTCATGGCGATCCTCCTACCTCTGCCTCCTGAGTGCTGGGGTTAAAGGCCTGTGCCACCACACCCGACTCCCCTGTCCTTTTTTAAAAAAATTATATTTGTTTATCTATTTGAGACAGAGAAAAAAAGACAGAGAGAGAGAGAGCAAGATACAGAGACAATGAGTGAGAGTGGGCATGCCAAAGCTTCCTACAACTATAATCAAACTGCAGATGTATGTGCCACTTTGTTTACCTGGCATTATGTGGGTACTGGGGAATCGATCCCAAGCCATCAGGCTTTGCTAGCAAGCACCTTTAGGTCCTGAATCATCTCTCTAGATCACCTTTTTTTTCTTCTTCTTCTTTTTTAAGGTAGGGTCTTGCTCTAACTCAGGCTCTTGTTTTGCTTTTTTTTTTTTTTTTTTTTTTTTTTTTTTTGCAAGGTAGGGTCTCACTCTGGTCCAGACTGACCTGGAATTAACTATGTAGTCTCAGGGTGGCCTCGAACTCTCGGCGATCCTCCTACCTCTGCCTCCCAAGTGCTGGGATTAAAGGCGTGAGCCACCACGCCCGGCTCATCTTGTTTTGCTTTTTGAGTTAAGGTTTTCACTGTAGCTCAGGCTGACCTAGAATTCACTCTGTAGCCCAGGCTGGCCTTGAGATCATGGCAATCCTCCTACCTCAGCCTCCTGAGTGCTGGGATTATATGTCTGAATCACTATGCCTGGCTTCTTTGTTTCTTTGAGACAAGATCTCACCATATAGCTCAGGCTGGCCCAGCAATCACTATGTAGAACAGACTGGCCTTGAACTCTAAGTGATTCCCTTGCCTCTATCTTCTGAGTGCTGGGAGGACAGGCATATTCCACCATGCATGGTTTAACACTCTCCTTTAATATAAAGTAGAAGGGCAGAAGGGCATCATAGCAATGCAACATTTAGCCCCTCACCCTCTTGTCCAGCCTAAGTAGCCACCCAGCCACTTCCTATTCATCTACCCATCCATTCTGTTCATTTGTCTTCCTACCTTTTTCCCATCCACCCATCCATTCATTCATCCACCCACCTACCCACATATCCCCCCACCCACCCACATATCTACCCACCCATTCATCCGTCCACTCACCTATCCATCCACCCACCCACCCATTCATCCACCCACTCAAACACCCATCCACCCATCCATTCATCCATCCATCCACCCACCCAAGCACCTATTCACCCACCCACATATCCATCCACCTACCCATCCACCCACCAATATATTCATCCATCCATCCATCCATCCATCCATCCATCCATCCACCCACCCCCACCCCATTGTTTCTCTCAACTGCCCATCCACCTACCCAGCCATCTCATCTATCCATCATTCCTCCCTCCTACTTATCCACCCTTCTATCTACCCTTTGCCCACCATCCAGAAGCTCTCAAGTAGACGGACATGGTGGTACCTACCTGTGATCCCAGCATTTGGGATTATTCCTGAGGCAGGAGGATCACAAATTTGAAGCTAGCCTAGGCTACATGGGAAACCCTGCCCACAAACAAATGAACAAACAAATACATATCATCATCAGGTTCTGTCAGCTCTTGGCTGGCTTGGGGCTGGACAGGTACAGAGGTAGAAGCAGGGGTCAAATCTTTATGTAGCTGGGTATGGGGGGGGTATAGGAGTTGGGCAAAGGCTAGCCCAGCACAGCCCATTCTAGTGCATTCCTTGGCCAAGCTGACCTTGAGGAGTATGGGTAAGTTGGTGTATGACAGCTCCTTCACACCCCTGTGGAGTCTTACACTGTCCCTGGGGTCCTAAGGCACACACATCTCAACTGGCCACCTTCTATAGTTGCAGATGCTCCTGTGCCCTGAGGTTGGAAGAAGCACCAGGCACGCTTGAGACAACCATCAGCTTTTTTTTTTTTCCAGTCCTTAGTTTTATTGACTTCTAGGGGCTGCCAGAATTATAAATAGATGTTCTTGGGCTAAAAATAGCCTTGGTAGAGGCAGACTGTGCTTCTAGCTTTCGGCCTTTCTGAGTGCTCTTGAGAATGCAGGATCCAAGACTGGCTGGAAGAGGGGCTAGCAATGACCTCTTCTCTGTCCTTTCCACCTTCCTCTTCCTTCATTTCCCGGAAAATGTACACACACACACACACACACACACACACACACACACACACTATTCACATGAATGGCAGGTGCCACTAGTTTGAACAACCTGTCTTTTTGAAAGCACAAAGGATGTCTGGTTTAGGATGGCCAAACTGGGAGGACACTGATCTGCTGAGGGAGCCTGCCTGGAAATCCCTATAGGGTGCCTGGTGTATAGTGAGCCACACACTCAGCACATACAGGCTGTTCTGGTGACAACAAAACAAATGTTGAGGTGATCTAGAAAAGCCACATTCAAAATCTGTCCTATGGAACAGTGGATGCTCACAGTGGCATGGCATATAATGACACGTGGTGGCTGAATCAGGGCACTGGCCTTGCTCATACTGGTAGCCTAATCTGTGCTAATTGTGGGGTGAGGGGTATCTGTAGGCTGCCTCCAAAGAAGACAGTCCAGGGTCTGGGGGCAAGGATGGGTTCAAATAGCAGTATTGTTTATCTAGTGTGCTTATGATCCTTATGCCACGTGCAAAAATGGCTTGGTAGACTGTTTCTCTTGGAGAGGCTATGCTGGGACATGTGTGAACATGTGCACATTCAGGTTTGAGATGAGATATTGACAATGGGATTGTGGGTGAGAGGGGTGTTGACAAGTGTATCGGTCACTTTCTCATTGTTGCGAATACATGACCAAAAGCAATATAGGGAAGGAAAGGGCTTATTTTCAGCTTACAGTTTCAAGGGCAAAGAAGGCATTGTGGCAGGGGCAGAAAGCCAATGTCACATTCTCAGGCAGGAAGCAGAGAAAGAACAGGAAATGTGGCATGGGTAGTAATTTTTTTCCTTTTGTTTTTTTGAGGTAGGATTTCTTTTGCTCTAGCCCAGGCTGACCCGGAATTCATTATGTAGTCTCAGAGTAGCCTTAATCTCACAGAGATCCTCCTACCTCTGCCTCCCAAGTGCTGAGATTAAAGGCACGTACCACCATGCCTGGCTATTTTTTTACCCTTTTTTTGTTATTTTTTCTCTCTCTGTTTTGTTTTTGAGGTAGGGTCTCGCTTTGGCCAGGCTGACTTGGAATTTACCCTATAGCCTCTGGATGGCCTTGAACTCAGGGCAATCCTCCTACCTCTGGTACCTCTGCCTCCCGAGTGCTGGGATTAAAGGTGTGTGCCACCATGCCTGTTTTTTTTTCTCTTTTATAAAAAATATTTTATTTATTTACGGGATAGAGAGTGAGTGAAAGGGGGGGGCATGCCAGCACCTCTAGCCACTGCAAGTGAACTCCAGATACATGTGCCACCATGTGCATCTGGCTTACATGGGTTCTGGGGAATTGCCTGGGTCCTTAGGCTTTGTGAACAAACACCTTAACTGCTAAAACATCTTTCCAGCCCTCTTTTTTGCTTTTTTTTCTTTGTAATTTTTTTATGACACAGAAAGAGAGGAAGGGAGGGAGAGAGAATTGGTACACCAGGGCCTCCAGCCACTAAAATAAAATTCCAGACACGTGTGCCACCTTATGCGTGTGTGTGCAACCATGTGCCCTTGTATTACCTTGTGCATCTGGCTTATGAAGAACCCGGAGAGTTGAATATGGGTCCTTAGGCTTCACAGGCAAGTGTCTTAACTGCTAAGCCATCTCTCCAGCCCTCGTTTTTGGTTTTGTGAAGCAGGGTCTCGCTGACCTGGAACTCACTTTATTCTCAGGCTGGCCTTGAATTCACAGCAATCCTCCTGCCTTTGCCTCCTAAGTGCTTGGATTAAAGGCATGCGCCACCATGCCCGGCCCCCTGGCCTTTTTCTGCATGGGTTCTGAGGAGGATTGGCTTTAGGTCCTCATGCTTGTATGGCAAGCACTTTACCAACTGAACTATCTCCCCAGTGCAAACTGAGTTTTAAGTTATTTATCTAGTGTTAGGTTCCTTCAGTTTTTACTAGCAGATAATGAAGAAAGGTGTTTTACCTCCTGGGAGTACATCCAAGACCTTGCACTCCTCCTCTCTACCTGGCTCACCAAGGACATTCCTCAGACTCCACTCTGCTCACTCAGCAAGTGAGCTTTGCAGACCCAACCCACCAGGCTCCTGGTTTCAGGGAGCCTCCAGATTCTCCTCTAGGTCCAATCTTTTTTATCACCCCAAAAAAGAGGCAGCGGAGGCCTGAAGAAAACATCAGTCTCAGGATTTATTACAACACATTGTTTTCAAATACAAAAGGAGGGAAGAGGAAAGTGCAGCCTGCTGGGGAGGGATTTCAAGGGGGGGCAGCTGGCACCCTGGCCTTCAGGGACCTGGAACCATGGGCCGAGGACCAGCCACCTCTCCTCTGCTGGACTTTCCAGCAAATAATAGGAGGTTGCCAGATCCATTCTAGGCAATCCCAATGCCAGGCCGTGGTCAGGTGGGAAGGGAAGGAGGGGCTGGAGAGGGTCAGAGAGGACCCAGCACCCTCCAGACCCTTGACAGTGGGTGGAAATCCACCAGGGAAGGGCTTGTGCCTTGCCTCTTCCCACATACAGGAGGGAGCAGCTCCGACAGTAGGACCTTCTCCCCTTTCTTGGCTGCTCACTTTGGGGGTGACCAGTGTCAAGAATAAGATCATACACAGACTGAGGCCACAGGACCCCAGGTGCCCAGACAGAAGCCATACCTCGCTCAGGGGGAGGAGTGGGGCTAAACCTGTCCCAGAGTTTTGGGCCCAACCAGTGGCCCCAAACTTCTGTCTTTCAGACAGCAGTGGGGTGGGGGGCAAGGAGGGGGGGAGCCAGTGCATCCTCCACACCCAGGGTCACCTCAGAAACCCAACAACAGACAGGAGGCAAATTTACATAATTAATAATAATAATAATAATAATAATTAACCAATAATAATAATAAATACTTAAACCTCTAATCCATAGATTGCAAATACAACAATAGCTTATTTTCTCAGGGACAGGGATAGGTAGGCTCAAGGGAGCTGGGATGGGGCTTTTGCTTAAAGAGGGTGACAGGGACACAGGGCTGTAGATCAAAAGAAGAACAAACAGAAGGAGACAGTGAGGGGGTCAAGGGTTGGGGTTAGAAAGGAGCCACCCCAGGCCTTCTCCAGGACTCAGTCCTGCCCAGGCCACCTGTTACCAAGTCCCTGGCCTCTTCCCAAAGGTACAGCCTCACTCCTAGACCGGAGGACATCCGAGGGCAGGGACCTCTATGCTGCTCCCAAAACCTTGGGTCCCAAATGGCCCATGAGGATGTGCTGCAAGGGTGGTTGGGGCTTCTCTCCTGCGTTTGCTCCTAGGTTGGCCCTCCTGAGCCAAAACGCCACCTGGGAGTGGGGGCTGTCATGTCACCTTGAAGATACTGGGAGAGCACCCGAGGAAAAAAAAGGAGCCTCTTTCCCAAGAGGTCCTATGGGGTTGGGCAGATAACGGGGACTTCCCCAACATCTGCCCCTATCCGGGGTCTTTCTCTGCCTTGAGACAGTTCTCTCAAAGCAGAGGACTCTTACCCCCAGGAAGCGTAAGGGCTAAGCAGGTACTTCATTTCCTCTGCAAGCAGGCCTGCTCCAGGGGGGCCCTCAGCCTGCAGGTATACCCGCATCCCAAGTCCTGCCTGGGGCAGGAAGAACCAAGAATGAGAGCCTGGAACTACCCCTTCCTCATACTGGGCCCAGAGCTCTCAGACCAGCAGAACTGGCCTCAGCTAGCCTAGCTCCTCTGCTGGACACTGCCTCCAGGCCAAGCTAGGCTTTTGCTGGGCTTCCTGGTGGGGAGTAAGGAGTCTCTCAAGGGCAAAGGAAAGGGGAGGAGCCCCCTCTGAATGGCCTTGAAGGCCCTTCTGAGGAACTGGACTTCACTTAGGCAGGAATGGGGGTACTTTTACCCTATCCTTGCCTTGTGGGTCTACTTCATCTGGCTCTTAGGAGCCTTTCCTCCAAGTTCCCCTGAAAACCCTGGCCCATTGGACCCACTGCCTGTCAGCACCAGGGAACAGCCCTGGCTGGGGTGATGGATGGAGATGGTGCCCTCATGCCAGGTGTGTGTGTTTGGGGGTCTGGTGGAGTCTCTTGGAGGGATTCTGGAGTCCCCTTCCCCCTACCTATGGCTTTGATGCAGAGCCCAGGATGAGAGAAGAAAGAGGGACAGGAGAGGAGGTGGGGGGGGAGGGGAGTCTGTGGCTCAGTTTGTGGCAAAGAAGTTTTTTTTTTCTTTTTCCCCTTTTATGTAAAAAGTGCAAGAAAGCTGGGCAGCTCTTTGCAAGGTCAGCAATGTTTCCCAGGGGGAAGGATGGGGAGGGACCCAGGCCTGACCCTCCAGCTTAGAAGTGAAGGTGGCCTCATATTGCTTAGAAACCTGTTTCAGTTTAGATATCGGACATTAAAACTAGAGCTTGAGGGCCATCCCATACTGTGCCAACCACTGCCAGAAAGAACAGCTTCAATAAATTAAAAAAATTGAAATATTTACTTCTCGATAAAAATCGCAGTAAAAGCTTTTACCTTTCTTTGCATTATATATAATATATATTTATACCTGGCCCGGCTGCAGCATCTGAGCAGATGTGCTGAGCTCAGGGGGTCACGACACTTCGATGACCTCCACGCTGCCTGAGAAGCTGGCCTGCTTGCCCAGGGTGGCCAGCTCCTCACCTCGGGCACGGCCCTCCACCATGCCCTCCTCGAACTCCATCTGGCAGCTGCGTCGCTTGAACTGAGCATCAGCAGCCTGCTCCTCTGGCCAGCCGGTCCTCACATCCCGGGACTCAGCCCGAGTCCCCTCTCTCCGCCGCAGGTCGCTGCTGCTGCCAGGTCCTGGCACACCAGTGCTTGCACGGCCAAAGGCAGAAAACATGGCACCTGGGCCTTGCGCGCCCTCGGGGCTGAAGCACCAGGGTCCATCTGGAGACGGAGTGCCTGGGGAGTCCAGAGGTGGTGCCCAGCCCCCAGGACCAGCCGGCTGGCCTGGGCCCGGCAGCCCAGGCACCGAAAGGGCTGAGAGGCCATGCCTTGGAGTCTGCCGGGCAGCATCTCCGAAGTTCAGGGTCAGGCTGTGTGCAGGGGATCGTGCTGGCGAGCCAACTGGAGGTCGCCTTCGGCGGGGCCTTGGGCGTGCCTCTGGAGTGGAGTCTGGACTGTCGGGGCTGGGTGAGGGCAGACCTAGTGTGCCCGACGGGCTGTCCAGCTTGCAGAGCTTCGGGGCCTCGCCGGGGTCAGGTGGGCCAGGACAGTCGGGCCGCCGGCTTGGGGCATAAGCAGACTTGATGTCCAGAGAGAATGAACGCTTGAGACGATTGGTGTCCTGGAGGCGGTCTGAGGAGAGGTGCAGGCCACGCAGGCCCTGCTGCAGAGCGCTGGTGGCTGGAACTGTGCTGGGGGCCAGAGCCTCCCCTCCCTTACTTGGGCTGCCTTCCCTGGCTGCGGTGGCTGCCTCACTCCCGGTGGCAGCGCTCTCTGAGGTAGATGATGGCAGACGGGGCAGTGGGACTCCTGCTGCAGGAACTGCAAGGGGCTCCGGGGCCCCCAAATGAGGCCCATCAGCCTGCAGGGCAGCCAGCAGCTTCAGACTCCGTTCATACTCCAGCAACTGGCCCAGGAAGTTGAAGTTGGGCGAGATGGAGGGGCGCCGATCCTTTACAAATCTGAGCAAGAGTTGTTTTGCTGTCAGCCAGGCTGCACCCAGCTATTCTGCACCCACCCACTGCCACCTTTTGGCATTCAAGCTCTGTGCTGGGGTTGGGCTCAGGCTATCCCTCCCTGTCTGGGCAGTAGGTGGGTGGAGAGAGCAAAGCAGGGGAATGCTGTCAGGCAGTGGTTGCTGAGTTCCAGATCCCCAGGGCCCAGGAGAGGAGAGGAAAAGAGAGTGTACCTATAGGCGTCATCAGAGGACATGCCCATGGTCTTCATGATGTAGGCAATGGCAATGGTGGCAGAGCGGGAGATTCCGGCCAGACAGTGGACGATGACTTGGCAGCTGGACAGCTTGGCTTTATCTGCCAGGCAGGTGAATGGTAAGAAGACGTAAAGGCTGAGACCGCACTGTCCCTCCCTACCCAAGGCAGGATCCCACCCTTCCTGTTGCAGATCGTCCGTCCGAGCTATTTCTCAGAGTTGGGTGGCCCGCGGGGGACCAGCCTCACCTCTACCTCAGTCCAGCCTTCCTCTAGCCAGCCCCTCCCCCACAGCAGAAGCAAGCATGCCCTGCCCTCTCCTCACCGATGAACTCGATGGACTTGTCCAGCCAGGGCAGCAGCTTTTCACAGTAGTTGTCATTGATGGGAATCCGCATAAAGCGACTCTCGCAGATGAAGTCTGGCTTGGGGCAGGAGTTGCTGGCGTTGAGGACATAGCTTATTCCATTTTGGGTCATCAGATCCTGTTGGGATGGGAGGATGGGTTGGTAGGGTAGGAAAGGAAAGCAAGGCCCCTTGGAGAGAGAAGAGCATGGGGACGCCCTCTCTGTAGTCCAGACATGGTTCTAGTGTCTTGGGGTGCTCTGGAGCCTGGCTCTTGAGCCTCAGCTTTTGTCCTGGATACTGCCATATGGAAGAGGCTGGCTCCAGGAGCTCCTTCCCACTCCAACCATGAAGCATACTGGGCAGTGCTGGGGGCAGAGGACTGACTGATGGTCCTCTTGCAGACCCTGCCCATAGCCTGTGATAGGCTCCCAGAAACTTTATGATTGCCTGGGTGGTAGCCTCACCCTTGTCCCTTGTCGCCATTTTTTAAAACACGGGATTCTTTCAGAGCTGGCCAGGGGCCCAGTGACAGAAGCAGTTTGGCATGCAGGCCTCCCTGGCCCCACCACGGAAGAGCCTGGGAGCATGCTTTTCTACCCAGCCCTGCTGAGTTCCCTCCCTAAGCCTTGCTGTGGGGACAGTAGATGGGGAACCCTGGGTCCTCCTGTGCTCCTGCTCCATCTTTATTCATCTACCTTCTCCTCCCAGACAACCTGAAGCCTCTGCCCCTTTCCTTCATCAGCAGTTCTCCCCACCCCAGCCCAGCACACACCTTGTTCAGGACATCTTTCTGAGAGCCCAGGTAGAGGTGAGGCAGGATACGAGTCAGGCCCACACTGGGCACAGGCAAGCAGGGTTGGGAAAGACTCATGGATGGCAAGGTGGCAGGCTTGCCCTCGCAGAGGCCGGGGAAGCAGGAGGAGAAGGTGGCAAAGCCCCCTGTGGGAAGAAACACAGAAGAGTCTTCAGGAGGCTGCACAGCCAGCCAGGGCAGGAGAGAGTCCCTCTGTTCACTCAGCCACACCCTGCTGACCCCAAACCCCCAAGCCCCAGACTCTGGCCTGACACCTAGACTCATGCTACCAGGCCTCTGTGCTCTGCAGCACTAAGGCGCGTGCCACCGCCCATTTAGAGCTGGCACCTACACCCACATTCCTCTCTGTGATCATTAGGGAATAGCTCTGAGACGCTGCTGGGATGCCCATAAACATGGGTCTAGATGCCTGTCAGCACAGCACGTGGGAGCCAGGAAGGGGCTTGGGCAGACCTCAGCAGGGGTCTCTTGACCCCCCAGGGAATGACAAGGAAAGTCCTTCCCCAGCCCTTTGCATACCACTGGCCTGGGGCCAGGCAGGCACTCTGCCTCTCCCTGTGCTGATGCAATCCTTCCTTCCCTGCCTCCAGTTGGCTAGGATCCCCAGGCCTGGACGCCGGTGCCTGGCCTGGGAGAAAAGGGCTTCTAAGGGGAGGCCCTCCCAAGGCATGACATCAACCGCTTGAATTGCCACAGCCTGCAGGGGCATTTGTGGTATGGGCACGGCTCCACTGCACCCAGCAGCAGGAGAGGACAGAGGAGTGGGGAGATCTGCTCTCTAGCCCCTGCTCAGTAGCCACTATCCATGCACGTCCAAGACCCAGGCCCGTGTCAGTGAGGGAGTTTCTCCAGCAGCTGCAGCGTTCCAGGCTGGAGAGTATGTGTGACTCAGTGACCATAGGCAGGGCACACCTCTGGCCTCAGTTTCCTCATCTCGCTTACCACACAGCATTGTTGAGAGGCTCAGAGAATATGACCGTGAAGATGTGAGGACAGACCTAAGCACATCCGTTTCTGGCTGCTAAGTCCAAGCAGAAACTGGGTAGTCCCCACCACGTGGCCACACACCAATCTTAGCATGGTGAGGTGACCTGCTTGGCAGCCCTAGGGCCACCTATGCTTTAGGGTGATAAGTTCCTACAGCAAGTAGGCTCCGTTTCAGGCCTCGGCACACCATCCAGAACATGGGACAGCTGAGCTAAGACCCACCCTGTCCCATGGGAGTTTGTGGAGATAGGATTCTGGATACCCTGTGCTCTTTACTGATCTGTGGAAGAGACAGATGCCAGGTACCTGGGAAAACCCTGAAGATAGGGAATTTGGTGTCTTTGCCTTTGCCTCTGGTCCAGCTCGTGAAGAGCTGATGCATACCAGTGCCCCTGCTGGGGCAGCTCCCTGTTTCCTCGAAAATAGCTGGACTTTGGTGGGCACTGGAAATGGGTAGAGTCGAGGCTCTAGCCTTGGAGGAGGAGCAGGCCTTTCCTTGGTAACCTGCTGGCTGGCCAGGGAGCAGCAGGTGATGGTAGTACTGCCAGGGTCTGGGGATTGTTGGTACCTCTAGGTCCCATGGCTGGGCTGCAGGGCATGCTTGTACCATAAGTGTGACATCACCAGCCCACATTCCACAGGGATGGTATCAACAGGGGCTGTACCAATTACTGTGTGAGGTCCTGCCTGCCACTTAGAAGGCTAAGGCCCCCTCCTTCCTCCCTCCCTCCTCTTTCATAACAACACATACTTAACCTAATTAACCTTTCTTTTTTTGGTGGGAGAGGGGTGTTGTTTTTCTAGACAGGGTCTCATGTAACTCAGGCTGGCCTTGAACTTGCTATAGAGCAGAGGACGGCCTTGAACACCTGATCCTCCTGCCTCCACTTCCCAAGTGCTAGGATTGAAGGCATGGGCCACCATATCCCAGAAACCTTTTCTAATAAAACTCCAACTTTGCCTAACCAAAAAAAATGGGGGGGGGCTAAGTCTATGTCCCATTCCCATTCCCCCTCCAGCCACCAGCAGACTGCACATCTGTGAGAGTGCTGCCTGGACTCCAATACCCTCTCCCTATTCACTTCATGGGTTATTCTCCTCTCCCTGGTTTTCCTGTGAGCCATTGCCTGGAAAGGTGGTCCTCATGGCCTGGTCTCTGCTGCCCCCAGTCAGTTAGCTGAGGAGCCATCTTGCCCCGCGCTGTGATCCTGAGCAATCAGCCCTTATTCTGGGTGAGCAAGTAGCAGCCTCTCACCATGCTCAGGATTGTCTGCTCATTCTCACTGCTCAGGTCCAGCTCAGCAGGGACAGTGCCCACGTCATGGTGGTGGGGGGGACTGTGGGCAATATGGGGTTCCCAGGAGCCTGCCTCACACTAATGTGGCCAGAATGTGTTTCATGAAGTAAAGCCTCCATCTCCTCCCCACGACCAGGAGCTCCACAGGGGAGGAGAGGCTCTGGAAACAGGCCATTGCCCAGGTGCTTTGCCCCTTTTCTACCATGAGCTAGCGTCGGGGGCTTCCTCTTGCCCACTTCTTCTCTTGGTGCAAGAAGAGATAAGGCCCAGAGTGGGGATTCAAGACCTTTAGAGGTATGGGGATTCTACAAGTTCCTCTCATCCTCTGATAGTCCCAGTCCTAGCCAAATACACAGAGGGCAGAAAGGAGAGGATGTCCCAAAGCCTAAGCTTGGGTGGCTCTGGAGCTCACCTGTGAGGATAGCCACACTGTCAAAGCAGCCGTCCAGCTTGCTGAGCAGGATGGACAGAAAGCTGTCTGCCGCCAGCACACTGGCGTCCCGTGTGCTCTGGTCATAGACTACCACGTCCTGTGGTTCTGTGGCATCCACCTAGGGACCATAAGAACAGAGATGAGGGCGCTGGGAAGAAGAGCGAGCAAGGTGACAGAAGAAAACGAGGCGGGGTTTCCACCACCCTCTCTCACAATCCACCTGCCAGGTTTGCAGGTGTGTGCACACCTGGACAGGTGGAAAGACCCATGCTTTCCTCACAGGCCTTCTTCACAAGCAGGGACAAAAGGTCTTGTGCTGGAGGCAGCCATACCCTCCCCCTCTGAACATGGGTTTAAGGAATGGAGCCCGGTGGGTGTCCAGAGACACAGGTGAGAGCCACGGGGCCTGGGAATGCATGCACACACACACACACACACACACACACACACACACACACACACGACCTGTGCTAGCTCCTTCTGTTCTTGGGAGGTTGGTACCTCTCCTTCCTTCTTCCTTTCCTGTCCTCTCCAGCCCCCAATGAAGAAACTGAGGTTGGGACAGGACTCTTCTCTTCCCCCTCCCCCCACCCCAGATGAAACCAATGTCAGGTCAGGAGGCAGCAGCTGGAAGCTGGGGTTCCTCCTGCCCTTCTCCCCCACTGTGGTGGCCTTGGGGCCAGATGCTCAGCGGCTTTTGCTCACACAGGCTGATGGCCCCGCCTCCCAAGCACACTCAGCCTTTAAGCCAGCTGAGCCACCAACCCTGGGCTGGATGATGTCACCAGCAGCCAATGGGACTACACTCTGGCTGGAGTCCTCGCTGGGGGTGATTAATCACTGGATTCCCCTCACTGGCACCACAGGGAGCCAGTTCTGGCCTTGGAGTGGGGGACTCCCGACAAAGCGGCATCCCACCTGAGTCCTCGCTCACCACTGCTCAGAGTGGGGCAGAGTGGAGACCGAACCAAAGCCTCCTGGCTCTCAAACAAGGCATACTGCCCCCCCCCAAACCCAAAGGTAGTAGGAGGGGAGGAGGCTGCTGCCTCCTGCCTGCACAGTCTGCTGGCCAGGCTGGCTCCTGGTCACTGCAGTGGACGGACCTGGGAAGGAGAGCTGCCTCTCCCTCCCTAGAAAGATGCTCCGGGGGGTTCCACAGAGTGAATTCTGAGTCACCGAAGACTCTGGGTGGTGGGAGGAAGGACTTGGGGTGCTGGGGACATGTTCTGCTTAGTGTGTTACCTCCAGACTCAACTGTCCTTCTCTGGACTGTGCCAGTCTGCCATCTCCCCCCTGCCCTGCTGTCCCATTTCCCTCATCCATGAAGTGTTTCTCCCTCTGAGCCAGTGAGCCCCACCATGGCCCTGCCTTGGGTTTGGGGAAAAGGACTCCCTATTACCTCCAGAGGGAGATGTGAGGAGGACTTTGCTGGAAGGGACTGCCTTATAGCACCCCATCTGTGAACCCCAAAGGGCCCAATTCAGATTCAAGGGCAAAGGAGGGCAAGCTCCTGATTAGAGGGCCCTGTACACCAGGCTCAGGATGTGTCCACTATAGTGGCGACTCCTGAGTGGTCCTGATTGGTCAGCACTGGGGACAGATGCATATGGTACCTGGCTGCGTGTGGCGGGCTGGATGAGCTCAGCAATGGTCACTTTGCCCTGCTGAAGTCTCCGCTTCACTAGCTTGGAGCAGCAGATGTTCACTGAATTGAGCACATGGCAGCTGTTGTACTCCACGAAGGACCTGCTGTCGATGACCAAAGGGCCCCCAGGCCCACCTCGAAGCAGGCTGGCCAACTTCTTAGCATCCATCACCTTCCTTGGGAGCCGGTCCCCGGCCATGGTGGGGGGGTGGGCAGTGAGGAAAATGACCCCCGAAGTGAGGAGCGTGTAGCCTCTTGGTGTTCTGGGTGCCCTAGCACATGGCACCAGACCTGAGGGAGAGGTGGATGGTCAGCAAGGTTGTAGGCTCTGGGCAGCTGAAGCCAGCTCCCAGACAGGCTCTGTGCTCAGGACCTGGCATGTCCCTCAGGTGCTTTCTCTTGGATGAACCAAGGTCTCATTGAGTGGGGTGAGTGCCCAGGAGAGACCTTTCCCAGCCCAGGTTCCGGTGCCAGGTGCTCTGCAGGATGTAGCAAGGCACAGGATGAATGGAGACTCAGTGAGAAGGGTCTTAGGGTTGGGCTGGACCAAGGATCCTTTCTTCAGGCCCTGGAGTGCATCTATACTCCTGCCGTTTGGAACTTCTGCACTGCTAGCTTTTGTACCTTCCTCACCCCAGGCCCTGGGGTACAGAGCTTGCTCCTTTTTACCCTTCCTTGCCAAGCCAGCTGCCCTCCTCAGACCTCCCTCTTATTCCTGGGCACAATGCCACACAGTCAATCCCTGGAACCTCATCTCCAAGGATGGTACCCTAAGCCCATAATCCAGATGCTGGTGGAGGGTGGAACAGGAACATTTCATTCCCACGTTTGCTCCTGAGGCTATAGGCCAGGTATTGGGAAGCTCCTGTGTTACTGCCACTGTCCAGTGCTCCTGGCTGAGGTCGAGGCACCCTGTCTGCTGCTCAAAGGGATTGGAGAAGTCTAGAATGAAGACTGAGGTGTCTGACATCCTTAGAGCTGCTGAAGTCTTAGCATAGATCACAGAAACTTTGGGGCTGAAAGTGTGTTTAGGGACTTGAGTGGCTGGTGCCATGGGATTCAGAAATCTTCCCCTGTGGGCTTGGTGACAAGTCCCTGCACTTTCACCTGTCAGGTACCCTCTCTTCTGTCATCCGATAGGACTGGCTTTTCTCTAAGCCCCTCAAGCCTCATAGCCTCCAAGAGGTAGTGTCAGGACAGTGAGTTTGCAGAAAATAGAATAGCAGGGCAGGTACGACATGTCCCCCACCACACACCTCAAATGCAGTGGGGTAGGAGCTGGGATCTCTAAGATACTGTCTTGCCTGGACCCTTGCCTAACTTATCTCCTTACTGCTTCTGTCGGACAAGGCTTATAGGGTGAGGTTTCTTCTGACTTCGCGGGGACCAGGTGAGCAGCCTAAGCTGAGCCACCACACTAGCAGTACAGCAGTGACCACAGGACAGACAGCACACTGTCTGTGGGATTCTTGGGGTCTATGCTCTCACACCTGTGTGTGCACCAGTCCTCTCCATGGGCCCATCACTGGAAGGGGCAGACCTAGGCCAGTCACACTGAGCAAGCTCAACAGCGAATGAACAGTTTGCCAAAGGGGTTCCCTACCTGCTCAAGGGGTTTCACTTAAATGCCTATCTGAACTGTCTGGGGGACTTTTTCTGAGTTCTAACCAGAATGTTGTAGAAGTGGGTGACAGACTAATCATTAGGTCTCGTAGGTCAAAGGAAGGAGTAGATCCTATCCTTTCTTCCCTAGTTCCTGTGGGCCTGGACAGTGGGACCAAGAGCCCAGAACCCTTAGAAGGACACAGTGCAGTGGGTATACTGGGATGCAGGGGGGCGGTCTTTGTTGAACCCTATTGGCTACCCACAGCCTGTAGCTCCTCTCGGATGAGTTCGGGTGCTGGCTGTCACTAGTAGCACCATAAGCAGACAGTTCCCAGAATAAGGGGCAGAAAGGCACTGCCCTACCCTCTTGCACCAGGCTTTGATCTGTCCTGAAAAAGCTGCAGTGGAGGCACCCCCCCCCCATCACATGGAGGCTGAGGAGGGTAGTGAGGGGAGGCCTGAGACTCAGAGAGAAGGGCAGAGGAGGGTAGGGATGTGGGTAGAGGTTGGAAGGGGGGTGGGTCAGACTGGCTCAGGCCCCATACCTGTCCCCACCCCTACCTCCCAGAGAACCCTGGGAGCGAGCTCGTCCCTATTAACTGCTATAGTATTGTTATTTGCAGCCGAGGGGGACTCATTAGCAAGTTAGCACCTCCGTTGTTGCCATGGCAACAGCAGAGGTGCCAGGCAACGGCTGCTCTTGCTGCAGCAGCCACTAGGCTGCTCTGCGGAGTAGGCAGGTCGCCCTACTCTCCACTCCCATCCCCCAAAGCAGGTGCCCAGGAGTAGCTGGGGCCTGTGATGAACCTCAAGCTGGCAATGAAGCCCCACTCTGCCCCCCCCCAAACCATGCCCTACTTGGTCCTACTTCCCAGGACTCACCCCCATACTGCAGGTCACTGGCTCCCCAACCCCTTGGAAGCCCCTTGTGTACTGCACTGTGAAGGTCTGGCCTGAATTCCACCCCCCCCCGCCCTCCCACAGCTCAGAGGATAACCCTCACTGGACTGGTCTCCTGTGGCAACATCCTCATGAGCTTTCCCTGGACCCTCATGTTTGGCCTTCCCCACGCTGGACATCAGGGTGCAGAGACAGGTGGAGTGCATTGGGGATGGGGAGGAGACAGGTGAGCAAGGAGCCAGGTGTGGACGCTCCAGGTGAGGTCAGAGCAAAACCTCCACTCTCAAGCACTGCCTGCCTAACCCTACCAGGGAGAAAAAGCTGTATCACCCTGCTCTTCCAGAGCCTTGGGGAGGGGGAGCAAGACCCTCCAGGCAGAACCCATGACCCTCTTCAAAGGTTTTTGGACCAGGAAGCAGCAGCTTCCAAATCCAAAGTCAAGAGGAAGGCCCTCCCAGGCCATGCTCACCGAGGCCATGCCGCTCAAGAAGACCCCAAGCGTTCCCCCTTTATAGGCCAGGTCCTCCCAAAGACTGCAAGGATACGATACTGATACCGCTTCCTACCAGCATGGGAACAAGCCGCTAGTTTACACACTGACAGGCTAGCACCCTACTGATAATCCACCTTGAACCTGTGTGCAATTGTACATGCACGCGTGTGCACATATATGAGGCACTGAGACCCTGCTGGACTGCACACAAACATAAATGCTTGCACACACATCCTCAGCTTCTGCATACCAAATCCCCTGGCATTTGCATGCCTGGACACAATTGCCAGCTCTGCTGCCTCACACTTGGGCTCCCACATGGCATGCTCTGGTCCCTAAGCGCCTATATGACTAGTAATAGTCCAAGTTCTGGGGTCATATCAGCACCAAGCTACCTTCTGCTCAGTGCCTAATTATAGAGAACTCATTACCTCATTACCTCTAGAGAGGGCTGCTAGAGCCATTCGCTCCCTCCTTATGGTGGTCTGGCCAGAGTGCCCTTGATCAGACAGGCCCTCGGGAAAGAGCGAGCAGTGGAGGGAACAAGATACTGAGATACCAGCTCAGGGTACTTCCTAAAGGCAGAGGTCCAAGTGCTCCCGCAGGGTAGCTCTACTCTTGACTATTCTAACTAGGCTGCCCCTAGGTCTTCTTGTGGGGTATGGCTTTGGAGACATTTATCTGTCAGGCAAATGGCAACGCAGAACCAGTGGAGCCTGCGGAGGCTGTGGTTCTATGATAGGAAGAGAGAGGTAGGGAAGGATGGATGGAGGCCACCTTGCCCTCCAGGAAGAGCTAGGGCTGATTCTAGCCCCACTGATCCACAGGGCTTTGCCTGGGAGGTCAAAGAAGAGGTGCCTTGGCCCCAAGGGGTTTTTGAGCCATAACATAACCATCTCCCTTGCTGTGTTTTTGGCTCCTGTGCCTGTTTTCTCAGTGAGCTGCACATATGGGTCACTCCAGACCTATAGATGCACCACTGAGACACCTGACCAGTTGAAACTTCTGGACTGGGGCATCAGTCCACCAGGACAGATGCTGGGAGGAGTCTTGGGCACGCTACTTTGGGCATCTTTCTGCATAACTTGTTACCCAGAGGCGGCTGTAAGCCTCTCCAAGGACACAGAGCAGGAGGGAAGAGAACTTGCCCAGCAACTCTCTTGAGGTCCTTGGCTGATTGCACCTGGAGGTGTTTCAATCACACAGAAAGATGAACTTTCAGGTCCTAATCACATGATCTGCTCATCCATGGCAGGTGCTTGTTAACCAAGGAGCAGGGTGCAAGGGACTCTGGCCACCCTATGCAGGGCCAGGCACTGCAGGCTACACTCATCCACCAAGCTACCCTGAGAGCAAGGGGGGGGCGGGGTGTGTGTGTGTGTGTGTGTGTGTGTGTGTCAGGGGTGTCTACAAGTCCTCGAACTTACATTAAGAGCCCAGTGATGGGGTCACCCTGTAGAAGGAAGCCAGTGTCCCTGTCCTTCAGCACGCCACCCCCTACTCCAAGCTGCACAACGGGCACTGCAGATATGGCTCAGGTCCCCCACCCCCACCACTGCACCACCAGGGTGCCCAGCTTCTGTCTGCAGACGCAGCACACCCGGACAACAGGGCAGTGGGATTGGAGGTGGGGAATTCTCTTAGAAGGGCTGGCCTGGTGGGGGCTGGTCTTGTCCTTGCTCCTTTAACCCCCAAGGCCTGGCCCTTACGTTCCCTCTCAAGGTGGGCATATAGGCCAGGAAGAAGAGCTGCAGGCAGCGGCTGTACAGGCCCCTCCCCCCCCCCAGCATCGCGCCAGCCTCTGCGGCTGGCAAGGATGGTCTTTATCCGCAGAGACTACAGGAGCACCTCTGGGTGCAGGTTCCTGGGCAGCCTGGCCCGAGCAAAGGGGATGGGATTCCGAGGGTCCTCTCCGACTGTCATGGAGCCTACCACAGGCCAAAGCCTCTGGCGGCAGAGGCTTTAGGTCTCCCCCGCCGGCTCGAGGCGCGGATGACTTTTTCCAATTCTAACCGTCATCCGAGGCGCCGCGCAGAGCCTCGTATGCGAACATCGGCACTGGATCTCGGAAGCGGCTCGCCTCCCCCAGACCCCACGACCCGGGTCTCTAATGGATGTCTTTCCAAATAAGAAGGAAACAGCGCGGAGCACCGAGTATCTGTGCGCCGCGCGCCGACCCGCAGCGCGCCCCGGGCACAGGCAAGGGCCACCAGGTCCGCTGCGTCGCAGCGAGCCTCGTCGAGGAGGGACGCTCGCCCGGTGCAGCACCTCTCGATCCAGGTTCCCGCACCCCGACTCCCGGCCGGGCCCAACGCCCCTCGCTCCGCTCACCTGGCTCTCGCTCGCCACCGGGGCGCCCACTCCGCCGCGCCGCCCATGGGCCCGCCGGGGGCCCGCGCAGCAGCCAGGGCAGGGGTCCGGGGAGCGCGCGGGTCGCGTCGCCTCCACCGCCGACGACGCCGCCGCCGCCGCCGCGGGGAGCGCTCGCACGGGCCGGGGCGCGCGCACTGCGGTCGAGCACGCGCGCTCTCGGCGCGCATCCCAGCCCCGCGGCTCGGCAGGCGCGGCCGGCAGCTCCGGCCCGGTTCGGGCTCGGCGTCCGGCGTCCGGCTTGGGGCGGGGGCCGGAGGAGCCGGCTCGGCCACCGCGGGAGCCGCGAGTGACAGGCCCCGGGCGGAGGGCGGGGCAGCCGGCGGGGATGAGGTCATGCCGAGCGAAAAAGCCCCTGACGTCACCTGCAGCCAATCAGCGCGAGCGGCTGGAGGGCAGGTGACGTCAGCCAAGCCCGGGTGCCGAGCCGAGGAGGCGACTACGGGTTTCTCTGCCACCGCCCTCCGCCCCTCGCTCCTCCGGTACCGGCTCTTAAAGGGACCACGCGCCTAGCCGTCCGGTGTTTTGGCCCCGGCAGCCGCCGGCGGCGCGGAGGGGAACGGGGAGGGGGGCGCGGGGAATCCTACCTAGGGGAAGCCTTCGAGCCCGCGTGGCCCGGAGAGCCCTCGGCGCGGGCTGCGCTCAGACCCGTGGCGAATACGGAGGTGCCGGGTGTGCGGTACCGGTGCGCGAGGGTTCTCCTTTCCCGGCCCTCCCTGGGCTGGAGCAGACGTCGCTTTCCCCCACCCAACCCCCCCGGCCTTTGTTCGCGCGGGGACGCCCACCAGGAGAGCGCACCCCAGCTCCGGTGCAGCCCGAGAGCGCGCGCACGGTGAATCCTGGCCCGGAAAATTAAAATATGAATTAATAAATAATAAACAAACAAAACCCAAACGCCTAAAACCTGCGGCGTCCACGTTTGCGCTCTCCACGATCCCTGGAGGTGGGAGCTCGGACCCCTACCTTACTTGAGAAACCACTAGGCGACATGGTGTGCCTCGAGTCTCTCACCCCGGGAATTCCGGGGGGCGGGGCTCCAGACCTACCTGCGCTCCCCGGGGCGGCTCCGGGGTGGGGGTGGAGGCCCAGACGCACCTACGACATCCAGTCCTGGATGCTCCCAGTGAAAAGCCCGCCCGAAACAGCGCTCGGATCCCACTTTGACATTCTCCCTCCCGGCTGTGGAGTGTCAGCCCCAGCCCACGGCTGTGAGAACATAATCACGTGAGCGCTCGGAACAAAACATAGGTAATTACACGTGCGGCAGAAACACACAGGGACCCCGGTACAGGGGCCAGTGTCAGGCCCTCCTCAGGTCACCTCCACCGCCACCTCCATCTCCGCCCCACCTACTTGTTTCTGGCAGGCGCCAGACTGATGGATCTGGCTGTCTCTGCATGGGGTTTGTTTGGGCCCCAGAGCACAGGGCCATCTACTTATTGATCCAGCGCTGACCCAGAGCCTTCTCTGGGTCGTGTATTGTGCCAGGCACCAAGTCACACAGCCGGGGAAACAAGACAAAGACCCCTGACCTGGAGCTGAATGGTCTTGGGGAGTCTGTGAGGGTAATTGTTTTTGAGATGTTCTGTCACACCTCAACCCTCTTCCCTCTCTCCCTTTTCTTTCTTTCTTTTAAAATATAATTTATTTAGTTCGAGAGAGAGAGGAGAGAATGTGAACGCCAGGGCCTCCAGCCACTGCAAAGGAACTCCAGACGCATGTTCACCGATGTGTAGTTGGCCTACGTGGGTCCTGGGGAATCGAACTTGAGTCCTTTGGCTTTGCAGGCAAATGCCTTAACCGCTAAGCCATCTCTCCAGCATTCATTATTTCCTTCCTTCCTTCCTACATTCATTCCTTCCTTCCTTCCTTTCTTCCTTCCTTCCTTCTTTTCCTTCCTTCCTTCTTTCCTCCCTCTTTCTTTTTTAGAGAGAGGCACAGAGAGAGAGAAAATTGGCACGCCAGGGCTTCAGCCGCCGCCATCGTACTCCAGAAGCCACTTACTGGGCATGTGCAACCTTGCACTCACCTCACCTTTGTGCATCTGGCTTACATGGGATCTGGAGAGTAGAACATGGGTCCTTAGGCCTTTAAGGCAAGCGCCTTAACCACGAAGCTATCTCTCCAGCCCTCCTTCTCTTTCTTTCCTCTACTTCCCTTCCCCTTTCTCCCCTCCCCCTTTCCTTTCTCCCTGTGAGATTACGTGCTCTCTTCTTTTTTAAATTTTTTAAAAATTATTTATTTTTGGAGAGAGACACAGAGAGAGACAGAGGGAGAGGGAGACAGATAGAGATGGGCACACCAGCAGTCTCTCAGCTGCTGTGAACGAAATCCAGATGTGTGCGCCCCCTTGTGGTCAAGTGCGCCCTTGCGTCACTTTGCATCTGGCTAAATGTGGGACCTGGAGATTGGAACTGGGTTCTTAGGCTTAGCAGGCAGGCGCCTTAACCGCTAAGCCATCTCTCCAGCCCATGTCTCTCTCTTTTTTGAGGCAAGCCCATCAGACTGGCCTTTTTTATGTGAGAGAGTAAGAGCGAAAGTGATGCACAGAGACAGAGAGAAATAATTGGCACGCCAGGGCCTCCAACCATTGCAATTGAACTCCAGACCTTGTGCACATGTGCAACCTTGCACACTTGTGTCACCTTGTGCGGCTGGCTTATGTGGGATCTGAAGAGTGGAACATGGGTCCTTAGGCTTCGCAGGCAAGCACCTTAACCATGAAGTCATCTCTCCAGCCCCGCCCCCCACAGAGTCTCACTATGTAACACAGGCAGGCCTTGAACTCACTATGTCACCAGGCTGGATTTTAGCCTCCCAAGTGCTGGCATTGCATGTCCTGCCACCTCAGACATTTCTAAATGTGCTCCTGACTGAGCTGAGGGTGGGCAGTGGGGGTGATCCTGAGTCTCCTGGGGCCTAAAGTGGGCTTCCACCCTGGGAATGATAGGAAGAAGGGAGGGAGGGAGCCTGGAGGTGGCTAGTTGAATGAAGAGTCACAGTAACTTCCCCCTCCTGGTGTGGGTGGGTGATAAGGACCCCAAGGTCAGAACAAGATGGGCAGCAGTGAGTGGTGGCAGGGGTGTACAGGGGCCTTCCTCTTTTCCCCATCATACCTCACTTGGTTTGTGGCACAGTAAGTATTTAGAAACAGCTGCAGCCTTCGGGGAAGTTTGGCATCCTGTGACTACAGGTTGGAGAGGAGAGGCGTCCCAGGATCAGAATTAGCACTAGATAAACAAACAACTTGGGATTGCTGCCCAGGAAGGAAGCTCTAGGAGCCCCTAGGCTGTTTGGGGCCTGTGCTGGGCTCAGGTCTTCCCTCTCCCTGGCCCAGTCTGGGACCTGGTCCCTCTTTGCTGAAGGAAGGTGCCTTTGAGGCTGGAGGTGCCTGGCTTCCCAGCAGGCTCAGGTCAGTACATGGGTGGGGATTGATGCTTTGCTAGGTTAAAGACTCACCCTGGGTAAGGGAAGCAGTTCAGGCTGAGAAATGAACAGGTCCAGTGATGGGAGAGACATATGAGAATCCCAAGGAGACATCAAAAGTTCTAGCAGTTGCTGGGCATGGTGGCGCATGCCTTTAATCCCAGCACTCGGGAGGCAGAAGTAGGAGGGTGGCTGTGAGACTACATTAGTGATTCTAGGTCAGTATGAGCTAGAGTGAGACCCTACCTCGACAAAACAAAACAAAACAAAACAAAAAAAGTTCTGGAAGTTCTGCAGGTATGGGGGCTGTGGCAGTTAGAGGAATTGTTACCCCCCCCGCGGGGGATGGTGTTTGATCTGTTTTCTCCCCCTGTCAGGCCCAGGGTGAGTCTAGTGGGGAAGCTAGCAGATGGGGTCCAGGAAAGAAGGGGTGTGCTATAGCGTGAGTAGGTGCCTGGGAATGCCCCATCCCCTGACCCAGAAATCTGATTTTGATTTTGCCGGGGGAACAACTACACTAGGATGAGCAGGGGCTCAGGTGACCTGAAGGCCCTTTTGGAACCCTGAGTGGGTGAGGTGGCATGCAGCTGGCTCCTTCTAAGTTCCTGGCAGGAGAGGGCCCTCCAGTCTTTTCTATTTTTCATGTGATAGAGCACTTAAAACCTTAGATTCTACCACTCACTGGGTGGAGAGTTAGGCAGCAGACCTTCAGGGCCACCTGCCTACAGCTGTGTCCTTATAGCACAGGAGCTGGGTCCTCTTCCGATCCTTCTCATCACCAGCAATGGTGATGGAACTCTGGGGTTCAGGGTTCGAGTCCCTAAACTGTAGGATCCATGCAGAGGCTGGCGTCTGTCCTGGTGCAGGTGGGGATAAAGGAGGTTGGGCCCACAAGGCGGCCTCGGTGTCAGAAGGGTGAGCACATCACACCCGCCAGGGCTTGAGGTCGGTTTTCCGGGTCCCTGAGAGGCGGATATGACTCTGCGAAGGCCGGGGTGGGGTGGGGTGGGGTGGTGTGCACGCAGACAAAGGAGGGATGAGGACAGCCAGCCGGGTCGCACGCAGGTGTCCGGCAGGTGGCAGGTGCGGCGAGCGAAGAGACCCGCTGCGCTGTCCGCGTGCGCCCTCTGCTGTCCGCACAGCATGGCACTCTCTGGCCGCCTTCGCTGCAGCTGGGAAATCGCCAGAGACCAACCTGTGGCTCTGTAGAAAGGGAAGTGGGCTCTTCTCACAGGTTCAGCTAGTGAGCCATGCCCTTACCTTGCTCAGCCTGGTATGGTTAATGGAGTGACCACCTCAGGCGTGCAAAGCAGGTGATTATTTACTTCTGTTTCTTTAACATCACTATCGCCATTATCATTATTTTATTATAATTATTGCACTGCTGAGGATGGAACCCATTGCCTTGTGCATGCTAGGCAATTGCTGTACTACTGAGGTACACTCGCCAGCCTTATTATTAACCCTATTCTTATTTTGGTGTGTGTGTGTGTGTGTGAGAGAGAGAGAGAGAGAGAGAGAGAGAGAGAGAGAAAGGGGGGGAATATGAATGTATGTTTGAGGGTGGGCATACATACCAAAGTCCCATGTGGAGGTGTGAGGACAACTTTGGGCTTGGTCCTTACCTTCTACTTTGAGGCGGCATCTCTGGTTGTTCACTGTCCTGAGTGTCAGGCTAGCTGGCCTGCGAGCTTCACAGTGATTCTCCTGTCTCCTTCTCCCTTCTCCCATAGATGTGCTGGGATTATAGACACTGATGCAGTAGCAGCTGGCTTTTTACATGGGTTCTGGGGTTTTGAACTCAGGTATTCAAACTTGTGCAGCAAATACTTTATTCACTTAGCTACCCCTAGGCTTTCTATTATTGTTGTCATTTTAAAAACATACATTTATTTATTTGTGGGGGAAGAGAGAGAGCGAGAGAGAGAGTGAGCTACAAATGAACTCCAGATTCATGTGCCACTTTGTGCATCTGCCTTTACATAGGTACTAGGGAAATGAACCCTTGGCCTGACTAGCTTTGCAAGCAAGCACCTTTAATCACTTTATTTTATTGTGCCCAAATACACACCTACCTTCTCAGCCACATTTAAGGACATGGTCCAGTATCATTAGAACACTCATGTTGCTGCACACTGTCACATGGTCTGCCTGCAGAACTCTTTCTTCTAGAAAAATCAAATCTTTTATTAGACTCCTCAGTCCCCATCTCCAGAAGCTAATAGTATTTTTTTAGCTTTTTTTTTTTTTTTTTTTGAGGTAGGGTCTCGCTCTAGTCCAGGCTGACCAGGAATTCACTATGTAGTCTAAGGCTGGCCTTGAACTTAAGGCCTCCCCAAGTGCTGGGATTAAAGTCATGTGCCACCACACCCAGCTTAGCTTTTTTTTTTTTAAATTTATTATAGAAAGAGAGAGAGGGAGAGTGAGAATGGGCATGCCAGGGCCTCTAGCCAATGCAAATGAACTCCAGATGTGTGCGCCCTCTTGTGCATCTGGCTTACGTGGGATCTGGAGAATCGAACCGGGGTCATTAGGCTTGATAGGAAAACACTTTAACCACTAAGCCATCTCTCCAGCCCAGCTTTTTTTTTAATATCAGCCTACAAAATAATGGATTTTATTATGATGTTTTCATACATGATTTGTTCTTATCCGTCCCCCTCTTTCACTACCCTCCACTGTCCCTCTGTCTCCTTTTGCTGGTCCCTACTAAATAGCTCCCCTTAAGCTTTCCTCCCATGTATTCCATTACCCTGTTGTTTCCCTCTCCCTCTCTTTAGACCTCTTCCTCCCCTCTCATGGTCCTTTTTCTATTTTCATCACACCCCCCCCACACACACATGGGCACACACATGCCCACAAATCTAGATTCTGCATATGAGAGAAAACATGCAATATATGTCTTTCTGAGTCTGGCTTATCTTAATATAATAATTTCCAGTTTCTTCCATTTTTCCAAACAATGTTATGATTCACAATGGTATAAAATTCCATCGTGTAAATGCAGCACGTTCTTATTCATGCACTTATGGACATTTATCTATAGAAGGATATCTAGACTGATTTCATTTTTTAGCAATGGAGAATGATACAGTCATAAACATGGTGTGTAAATATCCCTGTAGTATGTTGGCTTAGAGTTCTTTTGGTATATACCCAGGTGTGGTATAGATGTGTCATGAGATGGTTCCAGTTTTAGTTTTTCCTTTTGTAAAGAACCGCTACAGTGACCTCTCTCTCTCTCTCTCTCTCTCTTTCTCTCTCTCTCTTTCTCTCTCTGCAAATAAATTAAAAATATAGAAAAAAAGGAATCTCAGGTGATCCATTATGACCTATAGTGTATGAAATTAAAAAATGCTTACAGGGCAGTTTGGTGAGCATGATATATGCATTTAGCCAGACAACAGCAGGTGTTACTCCCGTAGGGCTCATGACCTCTCCCACCATAGGCTTTTGCCTAGGTTTTCAGTACCAGGCATGTGTCCTTCTCATGGAGTGGGCCTCCAGTCCAGAGAGCAATTGTTTCCCCATAACAAACATGCCACTATTGCATCAGTTGGCACATTTGGCCTGGCTGGCCAATCTGAAGGCTTGAAGGATCTGCTGCTGTTTAATACCATTGATGACTTCTCTCCTGCAAAAGGCTACATGCAGTGTTGCTTTTGCCAGCTTTCTGACAGCTAGTCAACAGGGAGGAGGCTTCCATCTCAGCTCAAGTTTGATTCTCAGTGACCTGCAGCCCAAGCATGTGGTGTCTTCAGCAATAGGGTCTTACCATCTAGTTCTGGTGGAAAGCAAGAAACCAATTCTCACCAACAATGTAGAAGGGTTCTTTTTCTACATCCTTGCCAGCATTTATTTTCTTGATGGTAGCCATTTTGACAGGAGTAAGATGACATCTCAAAGTAGTTTTAATTTGCATTTCCCTGATGGCTAAAGATGTAGAACATGCTTTTAGATGTTTATAGGCCATCTGTATTTCTTCTTTTGAGAACTCTCTATTTAGTTCCATAGCCCATTTTTAATTGGGTTGTTTGATTTCTTATTATTTAGTTTTTTGAGTTCTTTGTATATCCTGGATATTAGTCCTCTGTCAGATGTATAGCTGGAAAGATTTTCTCCTGTTCTATAGGTTGCCTCCTTGCTCTGTTCACAGTGTCCTTTCCTGAACAAAAGCTTTTTTTAAAGATATTTTTTATTTTTATTTATTTATTTGTCAGAGAGAAAGAGGGAGAGGGAGAGAGAGAATGGGTGCGCTAGGGCCTCCAGCCACTGCAAACGAACTCCAGACTCATGTGCCATTTGTGCATCTGGCTAACGTGGGTCCTGGGGAATTGAACTTGCATCCTTTGGCTTTGTAGGCAAATGCCTTAACCGCTAAGCCATCCCTCCAGCCCTACAAAAGCTTTTCTAATTTCATGAGGTCCCAATGGTTGATTAGTGGTTTTACTTCCTGAGCAACTGGATTTATATTCAGAAAGTTGTTTTTATGCTTCTAAATGAATTTTATTCTATCTCAGAGAAGAATGCTGTTAGAATTTTGATAGGGATTGCATTGAGTGTGTAGATTGAGCTGGGTGTGGTGGTACATGCCTTTAATTCCAGTACTTGGGAGGGAGGCTAACATAGGAGAATTGATGTGTGTTCAAGGCCAGCCTAGGACAGCATAGTGAATTCTAGGTCAGACTGGGCTAGAGCAAGACTCTACCTCAAAAAGACCAAAAAAAAAAAAAAAAAGTGTAGATTGCTTCAGGTAAGATTGACATTTTCACAGTATTGATTCTTCTAATCCAAGTCATGGGATGTCCTTTTATTTCCTAGTGTCTTCTGCAATTTTTCTCTTGGTTGTTTTAAAGTTTTCATTATAGATATCCTTTACTTCCTTGGTTAGATTTATTTTATCTATCTATCTATCTATCTATCTATCTATCTATCTATCTATCTATCTATTTTTTGTTTTTAGAGGTAGGGTCTCACTCTAGCCCAGGCTGACCTGGAATTCACTCTGTATTCTCAGAGTGGCCTCAAACTAATGGTGATCCTCCTACCTCTGCCTCCCGAGTGCTGGGATTAAAGGTGTGCGCCACCACACCCGGTTTATTTATTTATTTTTTTGAGGCAATTGTGAATAGGAGTGTTTCCCTGATTTCATCCTTGACATGTTCGTTGTTGGCATACAGGAAAACTACTGATTTCTTTGTGTCAATTTAAAAAAATATATTTTATTTATTTATGTGTGTGTGTATGTGAGAGAGAGAGAGAGAAAGAGAGAGAGAGAGAGAGAGAGGGAGGGAGAAAATGTGTGGTGTGCCAGAGCCTCTAACCATTGGAAATGAACTCCAGACTCATATACCACCTTGTGTACATGGCTTTACATGGGTACTGGGGAATCGAATCTGGGTCCTTAGGCTTTGCAGGCAAGTGCTTTAACCACTGAGCAATCTCTCCAGCCCTCTATATGTTATTTTTTTATCTTATTACATTGTTAAAAGTGTTTGTCAGCTCTAATAGTTTGCTGGTAGAATCTTAAGGGTCTCTTATGTATAGGATCATATATCACCTGCAAATAGTAATTTGGCCTTTTCCTGTCCAATTTATATACCTTTTATTTGTGTTTCTTATTGCTATAAGTAAGACTTCGAGTAATATACTAAATAAAAGTGGGGATAGTGGACACCCTTGTCTTGTTCCTGATTTTAGTGGAAATGCTTCAAGGTTTTCCCCATTTAATATTGGCTATAGAGTTGTTATAAATAGCCTTTATTATGTTGAGATATGTTCCTTCTATTTCCAGTTTCTTCAGGACTTCTATCATGAAGGGATGTTGGATTTTGTCAAATGCCTTTTCTGCATCTATTGAGATGAGCATGTGATTTTTGTCTTTCAGTCCATTTATATGGACTTTTCCTTTCTATTTATGGCATAGTTTGAGTAGCTTTCAGTGCTTGGCAGAATTTAGCAGTGAATTTGTCCAGACTTGGGCTTTTCTTTGTTGGGAGACTTTTTTACTATGGCTTGAGTCTCAGGACTTATTTGTTTGTATCACCTTGACTTAATATGTATCTAGGAATTAATTTGTCTATTTCTTCTAGATTTTTGGAATATAGGATTTCAAAGAATTCATTAGCAATTCTTGAGATTTCACTGGAATCTATAGTAACTGCTCCCTTCCATCTTTGATTTTATTAATTTTGGTTTTCTCTCATCCCTCTCTTTCCTCTTGTTTCTTTTTCTTCTTTACTCTCTCTTTTCTCTCCTCTTTTTCTCAATTATCCTAGCAAGGAGTTTGTTAATTCTTTTGTATTTGTGGCCTAGAATATGGTCTAATTTTGAGAATGTTCCATGGGTTGCTGAGAAGAATGTGTATTCAGTATCTGTTGTTATATTTTTTTTCAGAGATTTTTTTGTTGTTGTTGTTTTGGGAGAGAGACACTGAGAGACAGAGAGAGAGAGAGGGGAGAGGAAGACAGACAGAGATGGGCACGCCAGCAGCCTCTCAGCTGCTGCAAACGAAATCCAGATGCGTGCTCCCCCTTGTGGTCAAATGCAGTATTGCGCCCTTGCATCACTTTGCATCTGGCTAAACGTGGGACCTGGAGATTGGAACCAGGGTTCTTAGGCTTAGAAGGCTGGCGCCTTGACTGCTAAGCCATCTCTCCAGCCCCCAGAGAGTTTTATGTAGTCTGGGAACTCACTATGTAGATAAGGATGATCTTGACTTCTTGATTATTCTGCCTCTACCTCCAAAGTGCTGGGATTACAGGTATGGGCCAGATGGGATATTCTATATCCATCTGTTAAGTCCACTTGATCTGTGTTGTAGTTAAGCTATGAAGTTTCTTTGCCGATTTTTAGGATTCTTTTTGTTTGTTTTTCGAGGTAGGGTCTCATTCTAGTCCAAGCTGACCTAGAATTCACTGTGTAGTCTCAGGCTGTCCTTGAACTTTTGGTGATCCTCCTACCTGTGCCTCCCAAGTGCTGGGATTAAAGGCGTGCGCCACCACGCCGGGCTCTGACTTTTAGTTTGGATGATCTGTCTAAAGATAAGAGTAGTGCTAGGCATGGTGGTTTTCACCTATAATCTAAGCACTCAGGAGTCTGAGATAGAAGTATTGCCATAGATTTGAAGGTAGCTTGGGCAACAGAATGTGTTCAGCCATCCTGTGCTAGAATGAGACCCTGCCTCAAAAAAACAAAACAAAACAAAACAAAACAAAAAAAACAAAACAAAACAACAACAACAACAACAAACAAAAAAAGCCAGGCGTGGTGGCACATGCCTTTAATCCCAGCACTTGGGAGGTAGAGGTAAGAGGATCACTGTGAGTTTGAGGCCACCCTGAAGACTACATAGTGAATTCCAGGTCAGCCTGAACTACAGTGAGATTCTACCTTGGAAAACAAACAAAACAAAGAGAGAGAGAGAGAGAGAGAGAGAGGAGTGGGGTATTGAAGTCACCTGCTATTATTGTATCAAGAACTATCTGACCTTTTATGCCCTTTAGTGTTTAGTGAAATTGTGAACCCCAATTGTCAGTAAATAGATTTATAATTATTATATATTCTTGATGAATTGTTCCCTTTATTAATATGTAGTGGCCTTTAAAAAATCTCTTCTGGGGATGGAGAGATGGCTGAGTGGTTAAGACACTTGCTTGCAAAGTCTAACAGCCCCAGTTAGATTCCCCAGTGACAGATGCACAAAGTGGCACATGCATCTGGAGTTTGTTTGTAGTATCTAGAGGCCCTGGTGTACCCATTCTCTCTCTCTAGCTCTGCTTGAAAATAAATAAATAAAATCTATTCTGATTGATTTTGGTTTGAAGTCTACTTTATCAGATATCAGAATAAGTACATCACATTGTTTTCAGCTTCAGTTCATTGTACTAATTGTTTTCCATCCTTTGACCCTTGATATGAAGGTTTATTTTTATTTTTATTTTTTATTTATTTTTTTAAACAGTAACATGTGTCTCTTGGGGATAACAGATGGTTACATCTACTTGTTTTTTTAAAATATATTTTATTTATTTATTTATTTGAGAGAGAGAAAGAGGCAGAGAGAGAATGGGCATGCCAGGTCCTCCAGCCACTGCAAACGAACTCCAGATGCGTGCGCCCCCTTGTGCATCTGGCTTATGTGGGTCCTGGAGAATCAAACCAGGATCCTTTGGCTTTGCAAGCAAACACCTTAACTGCTAAGCCATCTCTCCAGCCCTCCCCTTTTTAAAAATCCAGTCAGCCAGTCTATGTCTCTTTATTGGTGAGTTGAAGCCGTTTTCATGTGAGGTTATTACTGAGAAATGTTTATTGACTTCTGTAATCCTATTGGTTATTTTTCTGCTTGGTTGGACTATTGTTTGTTCTTTACTCTCTCCTCTTTTAGTATCTGGGCTTATCTGGTTTACTGTATCAGACATGGTGCAGTCCTTCCTAGCTCTCCTTTGTTCATCCAATACTCTTATAAATTATTCTTTCCTAAGCTCTTGTGATAGAGACTGTCTTTCTTCCTCCTCTGTGCATAGCATTCCTTCAAGTACCTTTGCAGTGCTGCCTTGGTGGTCATGAACCGCCTTAGTCTGTGCATGTCTTGAAATGTCTTTATCTCTCCACCTTTTTTTTGGGGGGGGGGCTTTTGGTTTTTCGAGGTAGGGTCTTGCTGTTACGCCCAGGCTGACCTAGAATTCATTATGTAGTCTCAGGATGGCCTTGAACTCATGGCAATCCTCCTACTTCTGCCTCCTGAGTGCTGGGATTAAAGGCATGTGCCACCACGCCCAGTTTCTCCATTAATTTAAAAACACACCTTTGCTGGATATAGCAATCATGATTGGAAGTTACTTGCCTGCAGGGGTTGCAGTATATCATTCTGTGTTTTCCTGGCTGCCAGGGCTGCTGATGAGAGATCTGGGGCTATTCTGCTATCTTTGCCATCGTACATGAGTTGGTGGTTTTCCCTTACAGATTTTAATATTCTTGGTTTTTTTATTTATTTATTTATTTATTTATTTATTTATTTATTTATTTATTTATTTATTTATTTTGGTTTTTTGAGGTAGGGTCTCATTCTGGCCCAGGCTGACCTGGAATTAACTATGCAGTCTCAGGGTGGCCTTGAACTCATGGCACTCCTCCTACCTCTGCCTCCCGAGTGCTGGGATTAAGGGCGTGTGCCACTACGCCCGGCTGGTTTTGTTGTTTTTAACATTTTAACTATCATATATTATGGAGAAATTCTTCTCTGGTCATATCTATTTGGGGTTCTAAATATCTCTTGTGTTGATTGTCTATTCCTTTCTCTAGATTTGAGGACATTTCTGCTGTAATTTTCTTGCACAGTCTCTATTGCTTTGCTGTTTGTTTCAGGTTTTTTTCTATGTTGTGGATTCTTTGGCTTGGTCTCTTGATTATACCCCAGAGTTACTGGATACTGTGGTCATGCTTATTTATTTTTCTTTATTGATATATGAATGCAATAGTTCTTCAATTCCATCCTTCTGTTCCTTCTGTTTTTCTTTTCAGTCAATTCTATTGCTGGGGCTTTCCACCACATATTTTTTCAACTTATTTATTTATTTATTTGCAAGGAGAGAGAGAGAGAGCGTGCAGAGGCGTGCATCTGGAGTTCATTTGCGGTGGCTGGAGGCCCTGGTGTGCCCATTCTCTCTGTGTCTGCCTCTGCTCTCTCTGCTTGCAAATAAATAAATAAATAAATAAATAAATAAATAAATAAATAATTAAAAAAAATGATTCAATGAATTTTATTTCATTTCTAGTATTTCTGTGTTTTTATCCAAAATCTCATTTTCCAAGCCAAAATTTTCTCTTTTTTCATTATTGACAACTTCAATAATTACAGACATAAACTGTGATAATTTCTTCCCCCCCTCATTTTCCCCTTCATAACTCAAGTCTCTGTCATATCCCCTACCCCTATCAATTAGTCTCTCTTTTATTTTGAAATCATCATATTTCTCTCTCTCTTTTTTGGGGGGGGTTTGAGGCAGGTTCTCACTCTAACCCAGGCTGACCTGGAATTCACTATGTAGTCTCAGGGTGGCCTTAAACTCAAGGTGATCCTCCTACCTCTGCCTCCCGAGTGTTGGGGTTAAAGGTGTGTGCCACCACACCTGGCTTTTTTTTCCTCCTATTATAACGGTAGTAGTATAGGTAGTGCCAGGTACTGTGAGGTCATAGATATCCAGGCCATTTTGTGTCTGGAAGAGTGCATTGTAAGGAGTCCTACCCTTCCTTTGGCTCTTACATTCTTTCTGCCACCTCTTCTGCAATGGACCCTGAGCCTTGAAAGGTGTGATAGAGATGTTTCAGTGCTGAGCACTCATCTGTCACCTCTTTTCAGCACTATGGTGCCTTTTGAGTCGTCCCAGACGCCACTGCCATCTGAAAAGAGAAGCTTCTCTAACCAATAGTGAGAGTAGCATTAATATATGTGTATGAACATTAAGAAAAGTGCTTACTGAGTGGTTTGTTGAACATAATATATGCATTTAGCCAGACACCAGAAGGCATTACACTTTATGGCTCATAACTTCCTCCATCATAGGTTTTCAGTATCAGACATGTATTCCTTTGAGCGGAGCAGGCCTCCAGTCCAATTAGAGAGTGGTTGGTCTCCCCCATAGCAGACATGCCTCTATTGCACCTGTTTGCTCATTTGGCCTGGCTGGCCCATATTAAGGCTTGCAGTGTCCACTGTTGTTTATTTCCACTGATGACTTCTCTCTCCCATGGAGCTGCATGCAGCATAGCTTTTTCCAGCTTTCTGTCAGCTGGCCTGTAAAGAGGAGGTTTTCAGCTCAGCTCCAGCAAGATTTCTCAGTGACCTTGCAGTCCAAGCATGTAGAGTTCAGCAATAGGGTCTTACCATCTATTCCTGTGGTAAACAAAGAGCCTCAGCAATAGCCTGTAATGTTTTGGGGCCAACAACTCACTGGAAGGTATCCCATTCCTGGCACTGAAAATTTTCTAGTAACAATCTTTTGCCTCTGGATGTGCCATTGTCCAAAAAAGTAGGTTTATATATGACTTACTTATACCCTCTTAGATTTTGATTAACTCTCCCCCCACCTTTCGTTTACTCAATCTCTTCCCCTGAACTCATGTAGACCTTTCCACCCTGAGTAATCTGTTTTTCTACTTATATATATACAATACGATCCCCTGAAGTCCTCCCCTCTCCTCCCTCCCTCATAGACCCTTTCTAGCTTACTGGCCTCTGATACCAAGTTTTATTCCAGCTCACATACAAGTCCAAACATTTGTTGCTAGGATCCACATATGAGAGAGAACATGTGGCACTTTGCTTTTCTGGGCCTGGGTTACTCACTTAGTATAATGTTTTCCAGATCCATCCATTTCCCGGTAAATATCATAATTTTGTTTTTCTTTACCGCTGAATAGAACTCCATTGTATAAATGTGCCATATCTTCATTATCTGCTCGTCAGTTGGATTATGTGATTTTGTCTTTCACTTCATTTATATACTGTATTACATTTATTGATTTTCACATGTTGAACCACCCCTGAATCTCTGTGGTAAAGCCTACTTGGTCAGGGTGAATGATCTTTTTGATATGTTCTTGTATTCGATTTGCTTTTGCATCTATGTTCATGGGAGAGATTGGTTTGTAATTTTCTTTCTTTGTATCAGGGTGATGCTGGCTTCGTAGAAGGAGTTTGATAGTATTCCTTTTATTCTATTTTATGGAAAAGTTTGAGAACCATTGGTGTTAGTTCTTCTGTGAAGGTCTGGTAAAAATCACCGGTGAATATATCTGGGCCTGGGAGATTGTTTCAGTCAGGTTTGCATTGCTGGCAGAAATCACCTGACCAAAAGCAGCTTGTGGGGAAAAAAGGTTTATTTTGGCTTACAGACTCAATGGGAAGCACCATGATGGCAGGGGAAAACGATGGCATGAGCAGAGGGTGGACATCACCCCCTGGCCAGCATCAGACAAACAACATCAGCAGGAGAGTGTGACAAACACTGGCAAGGGGAAACTGTGCTATAATACCCATAAACCCACCCCCAACCATACACTGCCTCCAGGAGGTGTTAATTCCCAAATCTCCATCTGCTGGGAGCCTAGCATTCAGAACACCTAAGTTTATGGGGGACACCTGAGTCAAGCCACCACAGAAATATTTTTTATAACTGCTTGGATTTCTGTATTTGTTATAGGTCATCTATTTAAGTGGTTAATCTCATCTTGATTAATTTTAGTAGGTCATATAAATTAAGGAAATTATCTATTTCTTTCAGACCTTCAAACTTAGTGGAATACATGTTCTTAAAGTATGTCCTTATGATTTTCTGAATTTCTTTGGTATCTGTTGTGATGGTGCCTTTTTCATCTCTAATTTTATTAATTTGTGTCTCTACTTTCTTTCTTTTGGTCAGATTTGCTAAGGGTTTGTCAATCTTGTTTATACTTTTAAGAACCAACTCTTTGTTTAGCTGATTCTTTGTATTGTTTTTTTTTTTTTTTTTGGTGTCTATTTCATTAACTTCTGCCCTCATCTTTATTATTTCTTCCTATCTACTGATTTTTGGTTTGCCTTGTTCTTCGTTTTCCAAGGCCTTAAGGTGAAGCATTAAGTTGTTTACCTGTGACCTTTCTAATTTCTTAACTTAGGCACTTAAAGCTATAAACTTCCCTCTTAGGACTGCCTTCATTGTGTCCCAAAGGTTTTGGTATGTTGTGTTCTCATTATCATTTGAGTCTATGAATTTTTTTAAATTTCCTTCTTGATTTCTTTTTTTAAAATTTTTATTTATTTATTTGCAAGCAGAGGGAGAGAGAGAGAGAGAGAGAGAGAGAAGAGAGTCAGACAGAGAGAGAATGGGCATGCCAGGGCCTCTAGCCACTGCAAACAAATTCCAAATGCATGTGCCCCTTGTGCATCTGGCTTATGTGGGTCCTGGAGAATCGAACCAGGATCCTTTGGCTTCACAGGCAAACACCTTATCCACTAAGCCATTTCTCCAGCCCCCTTCTTGATTTCTTTATTGACCCATTCATCATTTAGTAGTGTGTTGTTTAGTTTCCATGATTATGAATATGCTCTATAGTTTTTCTTGCCATTGATTTGTATCCCATTGTGACCAAATAGAGTATAAGGAATTATTTCAATTTGCCTGTATTTGTTATGTATGCTTTATGTCCTAATATGTGGCCCATTTTGGAGAATGTTCCATGTGCTGCTGAAAAGAATGTGTATTCTGTAGCATTTGGGTGCAATATTCTGTAATATTTGTTAGGTCCATTTATTCTTTGACTTCATTTAATCCAGATGCATCTCTGTTTATTTATTTATTTTTTTGATGAGAGTGGGGAGCTGAAGTCACCCACTACAACTGTGTTTGGTGTTATCTGTGACCTTAGTTTTAATAGTATTTGTTTGGTGAAATTGAGAGCCCCCATGTTAGGTGCATACATATTTAGGATTAGCATGTCCACCTGTTGGAGTGTTCCTTCAATCAATATAAAGTGATTTTTATCTTTCCTAACTAAATTTGGTTTGAAGTCTATCCTGTCAGATATTAGGATAGTGACACCTGCTCATTTCTAGGCCCATTTGCTTGAAATGCTGTTTTCCAACCTTTTACCCTAAGATAATGTCTGTCTTTTATGGAAAGGTGGGTTTCTTGGAGGCAACAAATAGAAGGATCCTGCTTTTTAACCTAGTCTTCAAACCTGTGTGTTTTAGTTGGGGCATTCAGGCCATTTATAGTATCAGTTATTATTAAAAGGTGTGTATTTATTCTTGCCATTCTTCTTCTTTTGCAGTAATTCTGGTTTTTCCTTTACTCTCTTGCATTAACTATTATTTGAGTATGGTTTATTTTTTCCTGGTTCCTTATGTGTGTGCTTTTCTTTCCTTTCTGCATGGAGAATCCTTTCAAGTATTTTCTTTTCTTTTCTTTTTCGAGGTAGGATCTCACTCTAGCTCAGACTGACCTGGATCTCACTCTGTAGTCTCAGGGTGGCCTTGAACTCATGGCGATCCTCCTACTTCTGCCTCTCGAGTGCTGGGATTAAAGGTGTGCACCACCATACCCTGCCTCTTTCAAGTATTTTCTGTAGAGCTGGTTTGATCTTCATATATTCCTTTAGCCTGCTTTTGTTGTGGAATGTCCTTATTTCTCTGTCTATTTGACTGGTAGCTTTGCAAGAAAAGTAATCTTGGTTGACAGTTGTTATCTTTCAGAACTTGAATACATCATTCCAAGCCCTTCTGGCTTTTAAAGTTTGTGTTGAGTAATCTGATGTTATCCTGATGGGCTTGCCTCTGTATGTGACTTATTTTTCTCTCTAACTGCTTTCAATGTATTTTCTTTGGTTTTTGTGCTTTATAGTTTAATTATAATATGATGGTGAGAGGTTCTTTCTTGATTTTGTTGGTTTCATGTTCTAAAGGCTTCCTATATCTGCATTGGCATCACTTTCTCAATTTGGAAGAAATTTTATTTTATGTTTTTGTTGAAAATACCTGTCATGCCTTTGGAGTGAAATTCTTCTCTTTCTACTATGACCTGAATTCTTATGTTTGATCTCTTCACAGTGTCCCAAATGTCTGAAAATTCCCATTCATGCCTTCCTGTTAGTTTGTTTTTCTTTTTGTTGGCCTGTATTAGATCTGCCACCTGGTCTTCTAGTTTAGATATTCTGTTTTCTCCTTGAGCCATTCTACTGGTGAAACTTTCTACAGAATTTTCTATTTGACTTACTCTGTTTTTCATTTCTAATATTTCTGATTGTCTTTCTTCATTATTTCTATTCCTTACTCATGTCTTATATTCACTTTATTTCATAAGTTGGTTTCCTTTGTCCTCCTTCAGGAGTTTGTTTTCTTCTTTGATTTCTTTGAGTATTGTCAGACATTTAATCTAAAACAGTCTCACTGGGGGTCATTTCTGATGGATTTATATTTTTTGGTGGGATTGTATTGTCTTGATTTTTTGTGTTTCTTGTATTATAATGTGGAGATTTTTGCATCTTGAGTTAATTTGGTGCTTGGGTTTTTAAATTGTCTGTAATGTTCTTAGCTGTGTAAATCTGACTTTATATATCTTCAGGGTGGGAGTTTAAGGTGCCTTTTATATAGCTCTTATACTCCAAGAGAATTAGCAGAAGTGACCCTAGGTGTTGAGCTTGCCTGCTATTCAACCATTCTAGTAGACTGGTTGAAGCAATTTACTGGCAAATTCTAAAATCCAACTGAGAATATACACATTCAATCCAAATCAGCACAGAGTATTTTTGCAGTAGTGGGGATTGAAACAAAAAAATAACATAATAAAGCCAAAGTCCCTCTGGGTGTTTGTTGCCCCACACTCTTAATTCTGTCAACTGAAAGTTTGAGATTTCTGGTCTGAAATGGGTTCCAGGTCAGCTTGGGGCCAAGTCAGACCCTGCCCCCAGTAATGACAGAAGAAAAAGACAAATACCCTATAAATTAGGAAATATCAAAGGCAATAAGGGTCAACACCAAAATACAGCTTATTTGAGAATGGTAAAGCCAACCAAGAAGGTGTAATACACAACCTGCCTGACATGGAAAGAGAGATTAGCATTTCCAGAGCAGGCCTATGTACCTGCCTTTGTGTAAGTAGTCTTGTTACCTTTTGGGATGGTTTCCAATCTCACCAATGCCGAGTGCCCACCTAAATTCCTCTCTGTTGCACTCTGGATCTGGTGTTTTGATCTGGTTGCTGGATGCTGTGCTGCCAGTGAGTGAATGAGTTCTCCAGTGGTTCACTGCAGCATCAGCGGTTGGGGGATGGGAAACTGTGCAGGATGCCTGGAGTTGTACCAGAGCTGCTCAGCTGTTCCTGCTTGTGTTCTCCTTCAGCAGCTGCTCAGCTGGTCCCTGCTGTCTTCTCTTTTAGGTTTCTTGACTTTGCGAGGAGGCTGATGTGAGTGGAAAATCCCTCCACCTTGTTTCTATTCCTGTAGCTCTTTGCCAGCTGGGTGCAGGGAACTGGGGTCACTGGCACCTTGGCAGAATTCTGACCAGTTTCCTCCTTTCTGGAAGATCTTAGTCTCTCTTGTTTCTCTGCTGTGGTTGATAATAAATTATACACCAGCACTTTTCGGTAGAAGAGTGTGTTTTGTTGTTTTTCTGCTTATTTCTCTCCATCCTTTGGTGTGGTTCCACCTTGGTATTTTCATCCATATTATTGATTTTCTCATTCATGTTGAATTTCCTTTATATTACTCACTTTCCTCCCCAGTTCCTGGAATATATATATATATTTATATATATATTTATATATTTATTTATATTTATATTTATATTTATATTTATTTATATATTTATATATGGAATATATATATTTATATCTGCTTGTTTATATTCTGTTGGAGGTTACTGATCATTTTTACTTGTGTTTGAAATTCCCATTCAGCACGTGCCTAGTGCAGTATCTTTGGAGGCATTTTAGAGGAGTTTTCCTATTTCTTGTGTTTATGCATTGCTGGGTGCACATCTGTTGTTTTGGATGCCTCTTTGGGTTTTATTTGGAAATCACCTTATTGAACAGCCTACTCTGGAGGCCTCCATCCACAGAACTATGGAGAGTAAACAGTATTGTCTCAATGACATCAAGTTGTACATGATATAGAAATATACTTAAATCAACAATGACTGTAAAGCAGAAACTGGCAACACTAATATAGAGTGTATTATGAAGTTAAAGATTACTTACGGTCACAGTGAAAATAGTAAATAAACTTGATAAAGGAAGAGGGAAGGGATTGGGGAGAAATCAAGGAGAAAGAAGGTTCAGTAACAGAAAGGGAAAAGAGTGGAGAAGAATGTTATGGAGGGGAAGAAGGGGAAAGAGAAAAAGATTTAAAAAATTTAAATGGAAACCAAAGATCAAAGAATACAAAAAGATTTCTTAGGCTGGAGAGATGGCTTAGCAGTTAAGGTGCTTACTTGCAAAGCTTAAGGGCCCAGGTTCAATTCCCCAGGACCCACGTGAGCCAGATGCACAAGGTGGCGCATGTGTCTGGAGTTTGTTTGCAGTGGCTAGAGGCCCTGGTGTGCCCATTCTCTCTATATATCTGCCTTTGTCTCATAAATAAATAAATAAATAAATAAATAAATAATTAGAAAATGAGAAAGTTTAAAATCAAAATTCGGCAAATATATATAAAGCTGGGCTTTATATATATGGTGGCACATGCCTTTAATCCCAGCATTTGGAAGGCTGAGGTAGGAGGATTACTGTGAGTTCAAGGTCAATCTGGGCTACACTGAGTTTTCAGGTCAGCCCAGGCTAGAGTGATGCCCTGCCTCAAAAACAACAACAAAAAACCCCAATAAATAAATCAATAAGCATAAAACTTTAAAAAATAAGATAAAGTTAAAAATACTACCAAAAGTATACTAGCGAGAAAATAAAAAGTAAACACAGGGCACAAAATATTCAAAAAGGGACAAGATTGCCCTGTAATAAAAAATGTATAAACAAAATTCGATGAATGTATGAAGGAGTATAGAAATAACTTAATTTTTTTTTTGGAAATGTGATACAGTAAAAATACTCCTGGATGTATAGTAAAAAGGACAAAAAAAGGGGAAGCACGAGGGGTTGGGGGAAGAAAAATGTATTAGACAAGCTCCTTTCTGGGTATTTAAAACTGGAGACGGATAGCTATCTGCATGGAGGGGCGGCGCCAGTGAGCTCTTGGTCTTTCGTCTTTAGTGCAGTTTATGCTGATGTCCAGCAGAGCCCTCTTCTCTTGAGCAGCTTCCTTTCTGTGCGCACTAGGGCCCTCTTCTGGCCACACATAACATTGCAGTCTATTGGCTGGGCAGATTCTCCCACCCTAGCCAGACTCCTCAGTTCCTATCACCTGGAATGACTATGCTCTGCGGGGGGAGTGGGGGGTGAGGGGTGGAGAGAGAGGTGGGGGGGTGGAGAGGGGGTGTCTCTCAAATGTGTGGGGAGTGGGGAAGCAATCACAGTACTGAGATATATACAGGTAGAGGACTTTTCTCTCTTTTCAAAACCCCTGAAATATTGATCACCCTTGCTGGAGGGATGCAGCTGTGGATGGCAATCAGTCTGTCAGTTTTAGAGTTCACAGATTCTGTAGCAGTGAATGGCAGATACGAGGCTCCCTTAGGCTCACAGCTGTCCAGTTCCTAGTTTTTTTTTCCTTCTATTTCTTTTTTCTTTCTGTCTGCCATTGTAAACAGAGTAGTTCAAACATCTGTAATTCCAAGCTCATCTACAGCAACATGGGAGGCAGAGTCAGAATTCCAAGAAGCTTGAAGACTAGCTAGCCTGGCATATGCAGGAGTAAATATCAAGAGATCCTGCCTCAAATGAGGTGGAAGATGGGGACCAGCACGAGAGGTTATCCTCTGGCTTCCCCGTGCACATGCCCTCACGCACACACACTCACAACATTGTGGTCAAGCACCGCTAACACTTTATCAATATCTTTTTTTTGGGGGTAGGGTCTCTCTCTAGCCCAGGCTGACCTGCAATTCACTATGTAGTTTCAGGCTGGCCTTGAACTCACAGCAACTCTCCTTCTCTTTCCTCCTGGGTGCTGGGATTAAAGGCAAGTGCCACCACACCCTGGGAAAGGGAGGGAGGGGGAGAGAGAGAGAAAGACAGAGAGAGAATGAGAATTGAATGGGCACACCAGGGCCTCTAGCTGCTGCAAACCAACTCTAGATGCACGTGCCACTTTGTTTATCTGGCTTTATATGGGCACTGGGGAATCAAACTCATGTTGTTAGACTTTGCAGTCAAATGACTTTACCACTGATCCAGCCCCTGTATTTTTGTGTTGTTTTGTTTGTTTGTTGAGTTGAGTCTTATGTATCCCAGGCTGCCCTCAGGCTTTCCATGTAGCAGAGAATGACTTTGAATTTCAAATCTTTCTGCTACCACCTCTTGCTGGGATGACAGGTGTATGCCACTACACTCACTGTGTCTGTGTGTCTTTGTGTGTTTTCTTGTTTGTTTTTGAGACAGGATCTCATTCTGTCTCACTATATAGAACTCACTATATAGCTCAGGTGGCCTCAGACTCATGCTGGTCTTCCTGACTCAGCTTCCCAAGTGCTGGGATTACAGGTATAACCCATCATGCTCCAGTCTATGAGTGTCTTTTAAAGGTTGAATTTTGTAATTACTTTGGCCTTTCTGTCTGCTGTGATGGGAGTGTCCCTTCATCAGCATCATGTCCACCTCCCCTTTTGGTTTTCGAGGTAGGGTCTCGCTCTGCCCAGGCTAATCCTGGAATTCACTATGTAGTCTCAGGGTGGCCTTGAACTCACAGTGATCCTCTACCTCTGCCTCCTGAGTGTGTGTGTGCCACCATGGCCTGGCTCCCTTTGGGGTGCTATGTTCATATTTTTTTTGGTTCCCCCCCCATCACCAGTGGCTGTGCTGTCTTAGAGATTAACAGTGAGGCTCAAATCTGGGCATGGTGGCTCACACATGTCATCCTAGCATTTAGGAGGCTGAAGCAGGAGGATTGCTGAGGGTGAGGACGACCAGGGCTACGGACCAAGACCCTGTTGCAAAAAAGAAAAACTAGAGTCCTGGCCCTGAGTGCTCTACACAGGATGACAGATGTGGTATGTTGATCTATGCTTCCCCATGGAAGAGGGATCAGCCACTCCCACATGCTGGTTAGAGATCAAGCTTGATGGTATTACTTGTGAATAAGAGTATAGGATATGGTGGGCTAATTACAGGGCGCTTTGTTATAATGTTTCATTTTTGGTTTTCTTTGTGTGTGTGTGTGTGTGTGTGTGTAATACATGTGATTAGTGTGTTATATGTGGTGTATTCACTTGTGTGTGCAGATGCACATGTCTTACCAAGCATGTGGTGGTCAAAACATTGCTTTTCTCTATCATTCAATCATGTACTTCCTTGAGACAGTGTCTCTCCTTCAATCTGGAGCTGCCATTTTTCAATCAGTAAGCCCCAGCGATTCTCCAGTCTCTGCTCTCCGTGCACTGGGGTTACACATGTGTGTGGTCACATCCAGATTTTTTTTTTTTTTTTTTGAGGTTGGGTTTCACTCTAGCCAAGGCTGACCTGGAATTCACTCTGTATTCTCAGGGTGGCCTTGAACTCATGGCGATCCTCCTACCTCTGCCTCCCGAGTGCTGGGATTAAAGGCATGCCCCACCATGCCCAGCTCTCATCCAGATTTTTTTTTAATATTTTTTTTTATTTGAGAGAGAGAGAGATACAGAAATAGGCAGAGAGAGAGAGACAGAAAGAATGGGTGTGCCAGAGCCTCCAGCCACTGCAAACGAACTCCAGATGCATGTGCCACCTTGTGCATCTGGCTTATGTGGGTCCTGGAGAATCGAGCCTCGAACCGGGGTCCTTAGGCTTCATAGGCAAGCGTTTAACCACTAAGCCATCTCTCCAGCCTCTCATCCAGATTTTTACAATGGGTTCTTGGTATATCAAACTCGAGAGGTCTCAGGTCTTCCCAGGCCCTCATGCATTTTAACTTCTGAGCCATTTCCTCAGCCCTGATGGTTAGTTAGTGTTGATGGTCAAATTGATTGGTTTTAGAATCACCATGGAAACAAATCTCCATGTATGTCAGTGAAGGATTTTCTAGAAGACCCACCCTAGTTAGTGAGCATCACCATTCTGTGGGATTAGGTCCTGGGCTGTATAGTAAAGGAAAAAGTGGGGCTGGGGAGATGGCTCAGTAGTTAAAGGTACTTGCATGCAAAGTCTGCCAGCCCATATTTGATTCCCTGACACCCACATAAAGCAGATGCAGAAAATGGTGCTTATTTGCAGTGGCAAGAGACCTTGGTGTGCCCCTTCTCCCATGTGCAGTAAATAGTATATTTTTAAAAGGAAAGTGCGAGCTGAGCACCATAATTCATCACTCTGCTTCCTGACTGCAGACTCAATGTGACCAGCTGCCTCCTGCTCCCACTGCCATGCTTCCCCGCCATGCTGGACTTGCACCCTCAGACTGTGAGCCAGAACAAACCCTTCCTTCCTTCACTTGCTTTTGTCAGGTATTTTGCTACAGCAACAAAAAAAGATAAATAATACTTTGGAGTGGAGAGCAGAGTGGCACCCAAACAGGCCCAGAATGGCTGAATGGAAAGGGCATGTGCTCTGGGTTTTATTGTGGTGAGAGACCGGGGGTTGAGTGGTTTGAACTTCTCACCAGAACCATGGATTTTAAAAATTCTTTTAAAAGATTTATTTTACTGGTGCTGGAGAGATGGCTTAGCGGTTAAGGTGCCTGCCTGCTAAACCTAAGAACCCGGTTCCAATCTCCAGGTCCCACGTTTAGCCAGATGCAAAGTGACACAAGGGCACAATGCCACACTTGCCCACAAGGGGGCACACACATCTGGGTTTTGTTCACAGCAGCTGAGAGACTGCTGGAGCGCCCATCTCTATCTGTCTCCCTCTCCCTTTCTCTCTGTCTGCCTTTCTCTGTGTCTCTCTCCAAAAATAAAAATAAATAAAAAAAAGAAAGATTTATTTTATTAATTTATTAGGGAGAGAAAGAGCGGCGAGAGAGAGAGAATGGGTACTACAGGGCTTCTAGCCACTGCAAAAGAACTCTAGATGCATGTGTCACCATGTGCATCTGGCTTACATGGGATCTGGAGAATTGAACTTGGGTCCTTAGGCTTCACAGGCAAGTGCCTTAACTGCTAAGCCATCTCTCCAGCCTGACCATGGATTTTTTTTTATTCTGACTTTCTTGGATTTGAAGTAAAAAGGAGATGGAAGAGGGATGGGACCTGAGAACTGACAGCAATCCACATTGAGGCTGGAGCCAGGCCATTCCACAAAGCCTGCATCTGTTTCTCCTCTGTGGCTGTAATGAGCTCACACTGAGTTTGTAAATGCAGAGTGCTCAGATAATACTGTAACCACACAGGGAACATTGGGGAACAGTCTTATTCTGGTCTGATGGTGCAATGAAGACATGGGGGCATACCAGCATCAGCCCAGTCCCAAGCCAGGGGAGATGTGGCAGACCTTACTGAGCCTGTAGCATAACATGCATGGCAGCCTTACCATCTACAAGGCATTACCTATGAGGCAGGTGTATTCAGCAGCCCATTTTGTAAATGCAGACATAGATGTGGTTAAGGAAAATGACTTGCTCACAGCTTCCAAGGGTAGAAAGCAAACACAGGGTGTCTGGGAGATGGGCAGCAGTCAAAGGTACTCTGAGTGCAGGTGAAAGGGAGGCTGGGAAAGGTGGGCTCTTACAGATCCCAGATTGAGCCTGATGCACTCAGAGGGCAGTGGGATCCAGGAAGAGTGACAGCTGGGGGCTGGAGAGATGGCTTAGGGGTTAAGGCGCCTGCCTCCTAACCCTAAGAACACTGGTTCCAATCTCCAGCAGTTCCAATCTCCAGGTCCCACGTTTAGCCAGATGCAAAGTGACGCAAGGGCGCAATGCCGCACTTGTCCACAAGGGGGCGCAAATATCTGGATTTCGTTCACAGCAGCTGAGACACTGCAGGCGTGCCCATCTCTGTCTTCCTCTCTCTCTCTCTCTCTCTCTCTCTCTCTGAGTCTCTCTCCAAAAAAAATAATAAAAAACAAAAAAAAAGTTTAAAAAAAAAAGAGTGACAGCTGGTGTTGCATGAATATCAGCCTTGCAGTGTGGGGAAGGACAGGGGCAGCACAAGGTTGATGGTTGGGTGGGGGCTTGCCTGGGCCATGACACAGAGGCTCACGTGAAGAGGAGGTGGCTGGTGAGTTAGTTAACTTTCTCCTCACTGGGTCGAAATGCCTAACAGACACAATGGAAGGGAGGAAAGGCCTGTTTTGGCTCCCTGTTTCCGAGGGTTCAATCCATCTTGGTGGGAAAAGCAAAATGGAACAGGGCAGTGTTGGTACATATAGCCATGGCTTGTCCACATGGTCACAGACCTCACAGACCAGAAGAAAGAGGTAGTGGCTGCAACCAGGGGACAGTATAAGCTTCAAAGGCCTGACCCTAATGGCTTACTTCTACTAGCCAAGCCCCACTTCGTTTTGTAATTTTTAATTTATGGGGAGAGAGAGAGAATTTGCACGCTAGGGCCTCTAGCCACTGTAATTGAACTCCAGATGCATGTGCCACCTTGTGCACATGTGTGCCCTTGTGCACATGCATCATCTTGTGCATCTGGCTTACGTGAGTTCTGTGAAGTTGAACCTGGGTCCTTAGGCTTTGTAGGCAAGCACTTTAACTGCTAAGCAATCTCTCCAGCCCCCCCAACCCTTTAAATTTTTTTCTACTTCTTTTTAAAAATTATTTATTTATTTGAGGGGGGAGAGAGATACACACACACACACACACACAGAGAGAGAGAGAGAGAGAGAGAGAGAGAGCGCACCAGGGCCTCTAGCCATTGCAAAGGAGCTCCAGATGCATACACCACCTTGTGCATTTGGCTTACATGGGTACTAGTGAACTGGACTTGGTTCCTTAGGCTTTTCAGGCAAAGCACTTTAACCACTACACCATCTCCCAGACCCCAAGCCCCATTTCTTAAAGCACCATAGCTGAGATTCAAAATATGAACCTGTGGGGGACAATTCAGATTCAAATCATAACCAGTGATAGGGGCTGTGAAGGGGTGAAGGGCCTCTGCTCTGTGCTCGAGGTGGGGACAGCCCCATCCAGACCCTCTTCACTCGGAATTCCAGTGCCCATGGAATCAGTCTGTCTGTGTACGGGCTTGGCCATCCTCACCCACCATCTGCCTTCTCTTCCTCCTTGGGTTGGGTATTTTCAGAATGAGTGTGGTCTGAAGGTTGCATCCAGGTTCACTTTCTGGCCCAGGTCTGACTTGTTAGATACCTCTTTCTCCCCAGGCCTAGAGTGTCTCCATCAGCAACTGGACCCTCACTTGGCTGAGTCCTGGGCCTGCCCTATCCCCCACCGCACCCCATCAGGTAAGAGAGAGAGGTCATCTGCAGGCTTCTGTGTCTGACTTTGCTTGCGTTGACATTGACCCAAAGTTCTGGCAACCCAAAGAGGATGTATCCCATCGAGCCTAGTGTGAGGGCTAAACTGTCAAGCAGAGTGCCTCGGGACTATGAATGTGGGTGCAGTGTGTGAGTCACTTCTCAATGGAGGCACCTGAGGCTGAGAAGTTGTGAAGAAACTGAGGTGAAGCTGTAAGCAGGACCCAGTGGGGGGTTCTAGAAAGCAGACCCCATTTTATCCCAAACCCCTTCCTGTATGTGTCTTTATTCACCCTTCTCCTTAATCTTTATGACTTCCCCCCCTCCTCATGCCCCAAATAACCATTCCTAGACTCTGTAGAATGAGGTCCAAGTTCAAGCACAGGAGTGTATTAGTTGTTTTTCTCATTGCTATGACCAAATACTTGACAAGAAGCAACTTAAGGAAGGAAGGACGGAAGGATTTATTTTGGCTCACAGGTGGAAAGGATATAGTCCATCATGGTGAGGAAGGCATGGTGGAAGGAGTGTGTGGTGGGTGGTCACACGGTGAGGAAGCAGAGAGCAGGCAGGAATGAGGGACCAGGCTATACAGCCTCAAGGTCCTGCTCCCAGTGACTGACTTCCTCCATTGGGACTTTACCTCTTAAATATTCCACAAACGTCCCAAACAGTGCCACCAGCTGGGGACCACATGTCCACTCACATGAGCCTTTGGGGGGCATAACAGAGGAGGATATGAGCATACGGTACCCGAAGTTTCCCTGGTAAACTGGATGTGCCGAGGTCTGAATGCGGTGTCCCCTGAAAGTTCTATGTTGAAGCCTCGCCTCAGGGTGATAGCATCCGGAGGTGGTGCCTTTGGGAAGGCATATATCCCGAGGGAGGAGTCTCCTCCGCAGGGCTATGAGAGAGGTTCCAGAGCACTGTTTCTATCAACACTGTGACCTTGGACTTCCAGCCTCCAGAACTGTGAGGAATCTTCATGACAGGGCTGAAACAGTCAAGTGAGCAAGGCCATGGCACTCCCCAATTCTTTCTTTTGCCCCATCAAGGCAAGCCCTTCCCCAGATGTAGAGAGAATGGAGGGCTTTCTACCTGAGAGGTGGGTGGCAGTCACTGGTGATCCTGCAGTGCATGTAGGAGCCGTGCCAGCCAGGACAGCCACCACAGACCTCTGACCACAGGTGCTGTGCACCCCTCCCCTACCAGAGGAAAATAAAGGGGCAAACACAATGCAGTGACAGGGTGTGGGGGTGAGTGGCTTTATTAGACGTTTACAGGGCAGTGATCCGAGCTCCTGGTGAGTGCAGCGTGAGCAGGCTGAAGAGGTGTTTTGCTGCTCACAGGGACATCCCTGGATGAAAGGGTGGGACTAGAATCTGCAGAAGTGACTAGGAGTGGAGGTGGAAAGGGAGCCCTGGAAATCATTCTTGAATGGAAAGCCTATAGATAGCAGCTAAGCATGAAACAAATGGCCTTGCAACTGCCACGGGAGCCCCAGTGTGCATGGAACCCTTGCAGAAGCCAAAGCTACCCTTGCAGCAACAACTGGACTAGAAGGAGACTGAAGAGAAGTGCTTGTGCTTATCAAAGGAGGATGAGAAAGGGAGGGAGGGAGAGAAATAGAGGAAGAGAGAGAGAGAGAGAGAGAGATGAGAAGGGAGGAGAGAAAGAAAAAGAGAGGGACAGGGAGGGTAGAAGGAAGAGAGAGAAGAGAGGAGAGGGAGATAGGAAGAGGAGAGGGAGAGGGAGGGAAAGTGAGAAAGAAAGAGAGGGACAGGGAAGGAGAGAGAGGAAGGAAGAGAGATGAGAAGAAGGGAGAGGAAGAGAGAGAGACAAGGAGGGGAAAGAGAGAGGAAAAGGGAGGGAGATAGAAAACAAGAGAGAGGGAGGGAGGGAGGAGAGGAGAGAGAGAGAGAGAGAGAGAGAGCGAGTTGGGAAAGAAGATGGGCAAAGTATCCCTGACTTTAGCCAGGGATGGTGTCTATTTGATTACCACCCTGTAAACTTAAAAATCAGATCTTACATTGGCAGCACACGGGGGCACAGCAGCTGGACTGACAGCAGCAGGGCTTGCAACAGCTGGACTGGCAGCAGCAGGGCTTGCAACAGCTGGATTCACAGCAGCAGGGCTTGCAACAGCTGGACTGGCAGCAGCAGGGCTTGCAACAGCTGGACTGGCAGCAGCAGGGCTTGCAACAGCTTGACTGGCAGCAGCAGGGTTTGCAACAGCTGGACTGACAGCAGCAGGGCTTGCAACAGCTGGACTGGCAGCAGCAGGGTTTGCAACAGCTGGATTCACAGCAGCAGGGCTTGCAACAGCTGGACTGACAGCAGCAGGGCTTGCAGCAGCTGGACTGACAACAGCTGGACTTGCAGCCCCCACAAGAGCTACAGCCTCCCTTGGAGCACCCACAAGAGCTACAGCCTCCCTTGGAGCACCCACAGGACCCACAGCCCCCCTTGCTACAGCTGGAGCAGGAGCAGGTGGGCACACAGCAGCACACGGGCTTGCAGCAGCACACAGGCACACAGCAGCTGGAGCCACAGCCCCCACAGCTGGAGCCACAGCCTCCGGAGCAGCCACAGCAGCCCATGGTTCTGGTGATGGAGGATGGAGTAGGTGAGAGGAGCAGGTAGAGAGGGAAGTGTCTGATATGGAGCCTCCTGAGCCTAAGGCCTTTATACCCTCTTCTAGGGTCAGGTGTGTGGTTGTACAAGGTTAGTTCCTGCTTCCTGTTTGTGCCATTTTTAGGGCTGATTTCTCTTGTTTTTCTATAGTCATCACCCGCTTGTATAATTCCCATGGGTCTTCAGCTATGTTTTTTGTTGCCTAGTGAGTCCAACTCTTTTGCTGAATTTGTATCCAGACTGTAGGGAGGCCCCCAAGCACCCCCAAGGGGCCCAGTCCATTCTTATTAACTAGAGTCACATTTTGATAAAAAGTCACATTTTAGATGTACTAAGGATATAAAGAATAACATATGAAATAAATATTTAAAAACCCAACTTATGAACAGAAGCAGATGAAGCCCTCCATACATCTCTCCATATAATTTTTATCCCATTTTAATAATAAATTCATGAATTTGGAATTTACCACTCTGTGCAGGGACTGATGCTTCTACTAAATATGAATGCTCTTTATGTCATTGTTATCTCTCTAGAATCCTCTTTCTTTGAGCTTTTCTTAAAAAAGAATCCAGTGCTGGAGAGATGGCTTAGTGGTTAAGGTGCTTGCCTGTGAAGCCTAAGGACCCAGGTTTGGTTCTCCAGATCCCATGTAAGGCAGATGTACAAGGGGGCGCATGCATCTGGAGTTCATTTGCAGTGGCTGGAGGCCCTGGAGTGCCCAATTCTCTCTCTTATTTTCTCTCTCTCCTTCTCTCTCTCTGTCTCTAATAAATAAATAAAGAACATTTAAAAAAATCAGTGTCATGTAAAAGCGACCTTCTCTAGGTATGGCCCTGGTTGTCTTTGTCCATTTACCTGAGGAGGGACATTTTGTTTCCTTTCTATAATGATTGCTATTTCAAGCCATCACTGTTTGGGCCACAGCCTCTGTGCACACTTCTGACTATTGCCTGGAGTGCATCTCTGTGTCTTCCTGTGACGGAGGCTGTCTTTACCAGCTTCCTCCCAAGTTGCACATCTTCCAGCAAGTCTGCTTGTCATTAAGGTCACTCTTGTTAAGTTTCTCTTCACATCCTCTTGTCACTTCTAAATTTGGGCTACTTTTTTTGGGGGAGTGATGGTGCTGAGCCAGGGTATCATGTATCCCAGGTTAGTCTCAAACTCACTGTGTAGCTGAGTATGGCTATGATCTCCTGATTGTCCTGCCTCTGCCTCCTGAGAACTGAGATTCTGGGCATGTGCCTCCACACCTGACTTGGGCTACTTTTTAAAAAATTATATATATAATTTATTGACAACTTCTATACTTACATACAAAAATGCATGATATTTCCCTCCCCTCCCCCATTCCCCTTTAGAACTTCAATCTCCATCATATCCTCTCCCTCTCTCCATTAGTCTCTCTTTTAATTTGATGTCATCATCTTTTTCTTCTGTTATGAGGGTCTTGCGAAGGTATTGCTAGGCACTGCAAGGTCATGGATATCGAGGCCAATTTCTGTCTGGACAGTTGCATTATAAGAAGTCATACCCTTCCTTTGGCTACTTTTTAAAAATGATTTTTATACCAGTTAATTTTCCCATTGCTGGAAGAAAATACCTGACAAAAATCAGTTTAAGAAAGAAAGTGGGAGCTGGGCATGGTGGCGCACGCCTTTAATCCCAGCACTCAGGAGGCAGAGGTAGGAGGATCTCCGAGAGTTCGAGGCCACCCTGAGACTACATAGTTAATTCCAGGTCAGCCTGGACCAGAGTGAAACCCTACCTCGCAAAACCAAAAAAAAAAAAAAAAAAAAAAAAAAAGAAAAAAGAAAAAAGAAAGAAAGTGGGGGCTGGACAGATGGCTCAGCAGTTAAGGTGCCTGCCTGCAAAGCCTAATGATCCAGGTTTGACTCCCCAGTGCTCATGTAAAGCCAGATGCACAAAGTGATGCATGCATTTGGAGTTAGTTTGCAGTGGCTAGAGGCCCTGGCACACCCATTCTCTCTTCTGTCTGCTTGACAATAAATTTAAAAAAATAAAAAAATAAAAAAGGGCAGAGCTTATTTTAGTTTATAGTTCTAGGTTGTAGTCTACCATGGCAGGGAAGACTGAATGTGAATGTGAGCTGGTTCCATTCAGCACGGTGAGGAAGCAGAGTCCTGAATGCTACTGCTCAGCCAGCTCTCTCCTCTGTTTTTTTTTTTCAAGGTAGGGTCTCACTCTGGCCCAGGCTGACCTGGAATTAACTATGTATTCTCTGGGTGGCCTGAAACTCACTGCGATCCTTCTACCTCTGCCCCTCGAGTGCTGGGATTAAAGGCATGTGCCACCACGCCTGGCTGCTTTCTCCTTTTAATAAAGTCCAAGACCGGGCTGGAGAGATGGCTTAGCGGTTAAGGCGCCTGCCTCCTAAGCCTAAGAATCCAGTTCCAATCTCCAGGTCCCATGTTTAGCCAGATGCAAAGTGACGCAAGGGCGCAATGCCTCACTTGACCACAAGGGGACACACGCACCTGAATTTCGTTCACAGCAGCTGAGAGACTGCTGGGGCACCCATCTTTATCTGTCTCCCTCTCTCTCTGTCTGTCTCTCTCTGTCTCTCTCTCAAAAAAAAATAATAATAATTTGCATGGATCATGGTATTTTTTTCCAGTGTGTGGCTTTTATTTTTTTTGGAGAGAGACACAGAGAGAGACAGAGAGAGAGAGAGAGAGAGAGGAAGACAGAGATGGGCGCGCGAGTGCTGCGAACGAAATCCAGATGTGCACGCCCCCTTGTGGCCAAGTGCGGCATAGCGCCCTTGTGTCACTTTGCATCTGGGTAAACGTGGGACCTGGAGATTGGAACCGCTGGAGATTGGAACCAGTGTTCTTAGGGTTAGGAGGCAGGCGCCTTAACCCCTAAGCCATCTCTCCAGCCCCAGAGTGTGGCTTTTATCCCCCACTTTAAAAAAATTAAAAAAATTTTTATTTATTTATTTGACAGAAAGAGGGGGGGGGGAATGGGCGCACCAGGGCCTCCAGCCACTGCAAAGGAACTCCAGATGCATGCATCACCTTGTGTAGCTGGCTAATGTGGGTCCTGGGGAATTGAACCGGGGTCCTTTGGCTTTGCAGGCAAATGCTTTAACTGCTAAGCCATTCCTCCACCCCCCTTTTTTCTGGTTGCTCCAGGTGTGCCAAGTATTAAAATTTAAACCTGGTAATATATAGTATTCTGTTTTTGAATTAATATATCTTAATATAATTTTTTAATTTATATAATTTAATTTAATATAATTTTTAATATAATATAATATAATATAATGCAGTTTAATTTTAATTACACAAAATAGTGGCTCTCATTATGACACTTTTCCCCCATGTATGTAGGGGACTTGATCATATTTACCCCTGACTACCTACACTCATGCTTTCCTGCACTGGTTCCTTCCTATTCCCTAAGAGTTCCTTTTTTCACTCTCATGGTTTTTTTTGTTTGTTTTTTGAGGTAGGGTCTCACTATAGCTCAGGCTGATTCACTATGTAGTCTCAGGGTGGCCTTGAACTCACTGCGATCCTACTACCTCTGCCTCCCAAGTGCTAGGATTAAAGGCGTGCACCACCATGCCCGGCTCATGGTTTTTTTTAGATGCCAAAATTATGTGAAACAAAATAAACCCTCCCTTTCTAAATTTGCCTTTGTTAGGTATTTTGTCACAGCAACAAGGTCACTAATACACTCCCATATGTGCATTCTTAAATACTATAATTCAGTTTTGTTGTTTTTATTTTTTATTTTATTTTTTGGTTTTTTCGAGGTAGGGTCTTGCACTAGCCCAGGCTGACCTGGAATTCACTATATAGTCTCAGGGTAGCCTCGAACTCATGGCGATCCTCCTACCTCTGCCTCCCGAGCGCTGGTGTGCGCCACCACAGCCGGTAGTTTTGTTGTATTTATGAAGGAAATCACACTGCATATGCTCTTTCATTCTGTTCCAGGTTGTTGCTGGTCACTACACTTTGTCCATTTCCATTTCTATATATTTTTCTTTTTTCTAAACAAACTAATATTCTTCCATTGTTGAGCTAATGAGTATTTATGACATTTCCACTTGGGAGCTACCAAGAATAATTCTGTTATGAAGATGTTTATACATGACTTGTTATAAACATAAACATATAGTAAGTCAAAAAGATTCTGTAAATTCTCCCAGATATCTCCACCTTTCATCTTGCTGAAGGTGTACTGGGAGTACAGACACATGCTACTATGTCTGCTTTAACATGGGATCTATGGATCCAAACTCAGATCATCACAACAAGCACTTTTACCCACTGAGCCATCTCCCTACCCTACTGTATAGCTTGACCATTACTTTGTCTATATCTGTTTTTTGAACTTTTACCTTTATTAAACACCCCACTCTTTATTTTTCCCTGTTGCTCCTTTCCCACCTTTTCAACATAGATGCTTTGCTTATTAGCTTCCACTCTTTTTTTCTTGGTACAATCATTTATAAGTAAACATTGTTTGGAAGTGAAGTGTCAGGTACAGCTCAAGTTTTTATTTATTTGAGAGAGAGAGAGACAGAACATGAGGACCTATTGGCACTGTGGATGAACTCCAGAGGCATGTGTTACTTTGTGCATCTAGCTTTATGTGGGTACTGGAGGACTGAAACCTGAATGGCAGGCTTTGTAAGTGCCTTTAACCCCTGAGCATCTCCCCAGACCTAGTTTTTTTTTTTTTTTTTCTTTTTTTTTTTTGTATGCAAGAGAGAGAGAGAATGTGAAGAGGATTGGTGCACCAGGGCCTTCAGCCACTGCAATCAAACTCCAGACACATGTGCCCCCTTGTGTACATGTGCAACCTTGCACACTTGTGTCACTGTGCATCTGGTTTATGTGGGACCTGGAGAGTCAAACATGAGTCTTTAGACTTCACAGGTAAGTGCCTTAACAGCTAAGCCATCTCTCCAACCCAAGTATTAAAAAAAATATTTTTGTTTATTTGTATGCAGAATGAGGCAGAGAGAGAGAGAGAGAGAGAGAGAGAGAGAGAGAGAGAGAATGAAAATGGGCATGCCAGGTCCTCTTACCACTGTAAAGGAACCCCACACTCATACACCACTTTGAGCATCTTGCTCTACATGGCTACTAGGAATTGGAACCTGAATGGTTGACTTTGCAAGGAAGCATCTTTAACTGACGGCTGAGCATCTCCCCGGAGTCCCAGGTCTTGTTATTCTTTTATTTATTTATTTTTTTGGTTTTACAAGGTAGGGTCTCACTCTGGTCCAGGCTGACCTGGAATTCACTATGTAGTCTCAGGGTGGCCTCGAACTCTCGGTGATCCTCCTACCTCTGCCTCCTGAGTGCTGGGATTAAAGGCATGCGCCACCACGCCTGGCTTATTCTTTTACTTTTTGAGGCAAGCCCAACAGATGACCTTTTTTTTTTTTTTTTTTAAATATGAGAGAGTGAGAGAGAATTGGTGTGCCAGGGCCTCCAGCCGCTGAAATTGAACTCCAGATGCATGTGCCTTCTTGTGTGCATGTGTGACCTTGCACACTTGTGTCACTGTGCATCTGGCTTACATGGGACCTAGAGAGTTGAACATGAGTCCTTAGGCTTCATAGGCAAGTGCCTCAACTGCTAAGCCATTTCTTCAGCCCTCTTTTACTTTTTTTTTTTTTAAGGTAGGATCTTTCTCTCTAGCTCAGGCTGACCTGGAATTCACTACGTAGTCTCAGGGTGGCCTCAAAGTCACAGATCCTCCTACCTCTGCCTCCTGAGTGCTGGGATTAAAGGCGTGCACCATCACCCCCAGCCTCTTTTACTTTCAGATAGGGTCTCATTCTAACCCAGTCTGACCTGAAACACACTATGTAGTTGGCTGGCCTTGAACTCACGGGGATCCTTCTACCTCTGCCTCCCGAGTGCTGGGATTAAATAAAGGTGTATGCCACCACGCCTGGGTTCTGCTCAAGTTTTAACATGCTGTATCTTCATTATTATTTATTTCCAATTTCTGATTTATATTTTGATTTTGCCTTTGACACGAGTTATCTGGAGACAGCTGAAACTTCCCCAGTTTTGGAGCGGATCCTCAGCCAGAGTCTGAGTTCAGAGCACACAGTGTGGGGCTGATTCTGACATCCTTGATAACTGGCCTGTTTGCAGACGCCCACTCATGTTTCAGAGCCCTGGGTGTTCCCCTTTTATTTTGTGGTGCTGGGGATGGAACCCAGTGGCCCCTCCTGCGAGGTAAGCATGTTCCCAGAGCCACACCTAGCCCTACATTTCTCCTTTAGTGCTAGCCCTCTGCCTTTCATCTAAACACTGTCCATGTCCATGCACTATCCAGGTCACAGCCAGTTTTTGCTGTCTCCTGAGACCAAGCCCAGGGTCAGGTCTTGCTCGTCCTTCTCTGTCCTGCCTGTCAGGTGTAGAGGTTTCTGTTTTCTTTTTCTTTTTGTTGCCATGTACTGTGTGTATGTGTGTTTGTATATGCACGCGTGTGTGTGCATGCATGTGTGTGTGTGTGCCAGGGGTTGAGGTTGGGTGTCCTCAATCACTCTCCGCTGTATTTTTTTGAGGCAGGGGTTGTCAATGAATCTGGACATTACTGATTTTTTTGTTTCTGTCTTCCCAGCACTGGGATTAGAGGCATATACTACTACCATGCCTAGCATTAAAAAAAACAAAACAACAACAACATTTTGACAACCTCTATACATATAGACAATAATGCCATGATTATAATCCCCTCTCACCACCCTCCCTTTCCCCACTTCCAAATCCCTCCCCCACCGAATCCCTTTTCTCCAACTAGTCTCTCTTCTATTTTGATGTCATCACTTTTTCTCTCCTGTTATTCAGGTCTTGTGTAGGTCACATCAGTCATGCTGAGGTCATGAATTCCATGGCCACTTTATATCTGGAAGACAGGCTTTTATATTCTTTCTGCTACCTTTTCCGCAATGCTCCCTGACTCTTGGAGAGTGTGACAGAGATGTCTCACTCTGTGTTGGGCACTCCACTGTTTCTTCTTCTCAGCACATTGATGAGTTTTTAAAATTATTTTATTTATTTTTGGAGAGAGACACAGAGAGAGACAGACAGAGAGGGAGAGGGAGACAGATAGAGATGGGCGCGCCAGCAGTCTCTCAGCTGCTGTGAACAAAATCCAGATGCCTGCGCCCCTTGTGGTCAAGTGCGGCATTGCACCCTTGCGTCACTTTGCATCTGGCTAATCGTGGGATCTGGAGATTGGAACCGGGTTCTTAGGTTCTTAGTAGGCAGGCGCCTTAACCGCTAAGCCGTCTCTCCAGGCCACATTGATGAGTTTTGAGCCTCCCCAGAGGTCAATATCATCTGAAAAGAGAAGCTTCTCTAACCTAAAGTGAGAGTAACGTGAATATATACATACCCAGCACTTTATATGCTAGGTGGTGGGGATCTGAACTCAGGTCCCCATGCTTGGGTGACAAATACTACCCACTGAGCCATGGCCCCAGCCCTCCCTCTTGTTTTTCTGCACATAGTGCTCCATGTTTATTGATACTGTCACTGTTTGGGGGACTCCAGTGGCACTTCTTCCTTGGTGTTGCTCATTCCTGGAGGGTTTGGCTTCCTGCTTCCTGCATCATGTGCTCCGGAAGCTTTTATGCCCAGCACCTGCTCACAGGGGGGTCATATCTTTGAAGGGAGGTGGACACCACTCCACATGGGCAGCTCTTTTGCTCAGTGCTTCCTCATCAGCTTCCTACTGACTTCTTCCTGTTGCTGAGGTCAGTTGACCTGTGCCCCCTGGAAGTCATGTACCCTCTGTTTACTCTGAGAGTCTCTGTGTATGTGTGTTTACTCATTGTGCTTGGTTAATCTGTGCTTCCACCACTGTGACATTCTCATCATATCTTGCCACTTCTGAATCTTTCTCTTCTCTTTTTTAAAAAAATTTTTTATTAATTTATTTGTGAGAGAGACAGAAAAGAGAGAGCCATGGGCGTGCCAGGGCCTCTTGTCACTGCTAATGAACTCCAGATGCATGTGCCACTTGGTGCATCTGGCTTTATTGTGTGTACTGGGGAACTGAACCTGGGCTGGCAGGTTTTGCAAGCAAATGCTTTAACCACTGAGCTCTATCCCCAGCCTCTTCCCCATATTTAAAAAATATTCATTTATTTTTGAGAGAGGGTGGATAGAGAGAGGAGGGAAGGGAGAGAGAGAAAGTATAGAAATGCTAGGGCCTTTTGCCACTGCAAATGAACTCCAGATGTGTGTGCCACTTTGTGCATCTTGCTTTACGTGGGCACTGGAAAATTAAACTTAGGCAGCACTTTTAACTGGTGACCCATCTCCCCAGCCACTGAGTCTCAAATCTAAAGGACAAATGTCAAACCTGTCTTATCCTCATGTGTTTTTTCTTTAAAGAGTTTCATTGAAGGCTGGAGAGATGGCTTAGTGGTTAAGGCACTTGCCTGCTAAGCCTAAGGACTCAGGTTCGATTCCCCTGTATCCATGTAAGCCAGATGCACAAGGTGGTACATATGTCTGGGATTCGCTTGCAGTGGCTAGAGGCCCTGGTATGCCCATTCTCTCTCTCTCTCTATCTCTTTTATTCTCTCTCTCTCAAATAAATAAATAAAAATTAAAAAATAAATGTTTAAAAAATAAAAAGAGGGCTGGAGGGATGGCTTAGTGGTTAAGGCGTTTTCCTGCAAAGCCAAAGGATCCTGGTTCGACTCTCCAGGATCTACATAAGCCAGATGCACAAGAGGGCGCATGTATCTGGAGTTGGTTTGCAGTGGCTGGAGGCCCTGGCGTGCCCATTCTCTTTCCCTCTTTCACGCTCTCAAACAAATAAGTAAATAAAATATATTAAAAATTATATATCCCCAAGTCTCAAGTGCTATTATATAAAAAAATAAATCAAAAGAGCTTCATTGAAATCAAATTTAAAAATCATACAGTTCATCTCTTTTAAATGTTCAAAATTTTTTGTTGTGTATATATGTATGATGTGTGCTTATGTGTGAGTGTGGTGTGCATGCCATGGTGCGTGTGTGAAAGCCAGGGGACAGCTTTGGGTGTCAGCCCTCACCTTCCATCTTGTCTGAGGCAGAGTCTCTCATTGTTCATTCAGTGTTCACGGGCTGGCTGGGCCAACAGCTTCCGGGTCAACTCCTGTTTCTGCCTCCCTTCTTTCACTAGGTGCCCTGAGATTACAGGTGATTTTGCTACAGCAGGTACTTCATCCATTGAACCATCTGGCCAGCCCATAAGGTATATAATTTACTGCTTTTCAGAATATTCATGGGCTTGTATAACCATCACCACAATCAAATTTTGGATCATTTCTTCATCTCCAAAGAAACCTCAGCTCCCTTCAGTCACTCTGCCTTCCTCCCCTGCCCTAGACCAAGTGTCTTCCTATCTCATATAAACAAGAGTCAGGTAACACAAGATCTTTGGTGACTGGCAACATTTGCTGAGCAACTGTTTCGAGATTCACCCTCGTTGGAAAATCCATGGGTAATCACTCCTTACTGCACAGTGATGCATGCCAACACTGACTCTTCCTTATTGCTCAATGATACGCCTCAGTGCTCACTCCTTATTGCCCAGTGACACATGTTGGCACCCGCTTTTGATTGCCCAGTGACACACATGGGTACTTGCTCCTTATCGCCCAGTGAAACAACTCAGTACTTGCTCCTTTTTGCTCACTGACACAATTCACAACTTGTTCCTCATTACCCAGTGACATACTACAGTGCTCCTTATTGTTCAATGACACACAATACTGCTCAGTCCTTACTGCCCATTCATATGTCGGTACTTGCTCCTTATTGCCAGTGACACACGTCAGTCCTCACTCCTTATTGACCAGTGACAGACAACAGAACTCACTGCTTATTGCCTAGTGACACATCAACACTAACTCCTTCTTGCCCAATGACAAACAGTAGTGCTTGCTCACATATATATATATAAAATTTTATTTTTATTTATTTATTTGAGAGAGAGAGAAAGATACAGAAATAGGCAGAAATAGGCAGGTAGAGAGAGGGAGAGCCAGGAGCCAGGAGAGAGATGTGTGGTGCGCTGGCAGGGGTCCTCCAGCCACTGCAACTTAACTGCTAACCATCCAGATGTAGTGCTTGCCCCCAGTGACATGTATCTGTATTTGCTTCTGTCCTGGGGTTTGAACCTGAGTCCTTTGGCCCAGGCTGAAACACCATTAACTGCTAATCCATCCCCTCCAGCCCTAGTGCCAAGTGCTGGGATTAAAGCCCAGTGACACCACGCCAGTATTTGCTTCTTATCATCCAGTGACACACGGCAGTTGTCATTCCTTGTTACCCGCTGACACATGTCAGTTCTCACTTGTGATCGTCTGGTGATGCACATCAGTACTCATTCATTTTTGTCCAGTGACCTATGTCAGTACTCGCCATGTTCTCTAGTAAGATGACACCTTGTCACACTTTTACTCCCTTTTTCCAAACGTAGTGGAAATAATTTTATTTCTACATTATGTCATTTTTCTTATATGTTCTACCTTTTATCTCGGGAATTTTCTTTTGCTTGTTTGAGAGTCTTTCTATACAGTCTTGCTGGCCTTGAATCGTCATCTTCCTGCCTTGGGCTCCTGTGTGCTGCGACTCCTGGTGCCCTTGTGCCCATTGTATCTCAGGAGTCTTTGTTTGGAAACCACCATTCCATTTTGATGCATTATTGACAGTTATTTGGCTTTGGCTTTAGCTTAGCTGTAAAGTTTTTTTTTTTTTTTGTTTTTTTTTTGTTTTTCGAGGTAGGGTATCACTCTGGTCCAGGCGGACCTAGAATTCACTCTGTAGTCTCAGGGTGGCCTTGAACTCACGACGATCCTCCTACCTCTGCCTCCCGAGTGCTGGGATTAAAGGCGTGCGCCACCACGCCCGGCTTAGCTGTAAAGTTTATTAGAATTTTCTACTCACTATGTTTTGTGTGCTCTGTCTTTGTCTCTCACTCACTCCATCTTCATCTGACCGGAGGGCTTCACACTAACCTTTGTTCCCTTGCACCCCAGCCTGCATGCATGATCTGCTCAGGGAAGAGTCTCAAGAGTAGCATGTTCACAGGAGACATTTTATGTTCCTTAACTTCCTCCTCCCCCAAAGGCTAGGCATTGAGCTTCCTGGCACTGCTGGGAGACTGATTTCTTTATTTTTTAATTCTTTGCAAGCAGAGGGGGAGAGAGAGAGTGTATGAGAGAGCTCACCAGGACCTCTAGCTGTTGCAAGTGTACTCCAGATGCATGTGCCACTTTGTGTATCTGGCTTCATGTGGGTACTGGGAAATTGAACCTGGATCACTGGGCATTGTAAGCAAGTGTCTTAACCTCTGAGCCAGGAGACTGATCTCTTACTGACTACTCCTCCGGAAAGCCCAAACTTCCAAAAAACAGGGTTTCTTCTTCTTCTTCTTTTTTTTTGGTTTTTCAAGGTAGGGTCTCACTGTAGCTCAGGCTGACCTGGAACTAATGGTGATCCTCCTACCTCTGCCTCCCAAGTGCTGGGACTAAAGGCGTGCGCCACCACGCCCGGCTTAGGGTTTCTGTATTGAGGCTGAGAGGAGATGGGAAGAGGGTAGCTGAGTGCCACTTTCTCAGCATTCACACGGTCAAAGTCCCTCAGTGGGCTGTTATTACTCAGTTTTCAATATCCATTGGCCTTTCCCTGGCAGACCACAATGACTGACTCCCTTACAGAGAGGGGAGGTACTTGGGGGAGGGTGGCTGTGGCATGTCTCTGGGTTAATGTGCTGGTGTCCTGGCATGAATGTTCACTCCAGATCCAAAGTCAGTCAGTACAGTGGAAAGAAATATGGGCACTCAGCATTTGGTTTACAAAGATGGCAATAAAATCAATTTATTTATTATTTTGTTCATTAAAAAGGTGGAGTAGGAAAGTCGAAAACAGGAAGGAAGGAAAGTTCTTAGAAGAGTAAATCACAGGGGAACAGGAAGTGGCCCAGAAGACCCCTGGTCCAGAACGTTGGGAAGCTGGAAACAATCCTGGACTTATGGGAAGCAGATTGTTGACCCAGCTGTGGGTCAGATGCTGAATCTTAGCAGCAGCCATGGAAGAGGCAGATAGTGATCATCTCTGGCCATCAGATGGGCACCTGATGCTAAAGGAGGCCATTTCCAGGGCCTATGAAATACATTGCTCCAGAGAGAGGATGGAGACAGGACAAAGATGGAGGTGAGGAGAAGACATGAGTGAAATGTGGGGTCAGGCTGCATGTGCCAGGGAAAGTCAGAAGAATGGAGCTGATTCAGGAATTCAAGAAATGGATGCCACCAAATTTTGAGAAACCTGAAGGCCTGAGTTAAGAGCTTCAGATCTTGCACTGGCAGCACACAGGGGCACAGCAGCTGGACTGACAGCAGCAGGGCTTGCAACAGCTGGATTCACAGCAGCAGGGCTTGCAACAGCTGGACTGACAGCAGCAAGGCTTGCAACAGCTGGACTGGCAGCAGCAGGGTTTGCAACAGCTGGATTCACAGCAGCAGGGCTTGCAACAGCTGGACTGGCAGCAGCAGGGTTTGCAGCAGCTGGATTCACAGCAGCAGGGCTTGCAGCAGCTGGACTGACAGCAGCAGGGCTTGCAGCAGCTGGACTGACAACAGCAGGGCTTGCAGCAGCTGGACTGACAGCAACAGGGCTTGCAGCAGCTGGATTCACAGCAGCAGGGCTTGCAACAGCTGAACTGACAACAGCAGGGCTTGCAACCCCCACAAGAACCTCCCTTGCAGCCCCCACAGGAGCCACAGCCCCCTTGGAGCACCCACAAGAACTACATCCCCCCTTGCAGCCCCCACAGGACCCACAGCCCCCCTTGCTACAGCTGGAGCAGGAGCAGGTGGGCACACAGCAGCACACGGGCTTGCAGCAGCACACGGGCACACAGCAGCTGGAGCCACAGCCCCCACAGCTGGAGCCACAGCCTCCGGAGCAGCCACAGCAGCCCATGGTTCTGGTGATGGAGGATGGAGTAGGTGAGAGGAAGGAGCAGGTGTGTTTGAGAGGTAGGAGATGTGGCACCTCCTGAGCCTGGGGCTTTTATATCCGTCTGGTGGCCTCTCAGGATGCATAGTCACTTCCTTGTGGCCTGTTTTCTCTCTTCTCCTTGCCAGGGACTTCCTGCTGGCTCAGCTGAATGCCCACTTTCTGTTTTTTTGTCTGCATTTGTCTTCCTGGTTTGTTTGGGGCCACTCTCATTGGAGGTTCAGTTCCAAGTTGTTTGGGGGGGGTGTCCCCTTGAGGCCAGTGTGCTGGTCACCTGCTGTCCTGCTGACCATATGACCTATGGCTGCATCATCCTGCTCTATACTTGCCTTTGCTGTTGACTTCCCTTGTGTTGTTTAGTTTCCATTCAAATTTTCCAGAGTCACTCATAGTCTCTATTGGAAACAAACAAAAGCTAAAGAAGAAAACAAATCATCCCATCCTTACAGATGACATTTTTAATTTTTTTTTTATGAGAGAGGGAAAGGGAGGGAGGAAGAGAGAGAGAGAGAGAGAGAGAGACAGAGAGAGAGAGAATTGGTGTGCCAGGGTCTCCAGCCACTGCAGTCAAACTCCAGACGCGTGTGCCACCTTGTGTGCATGTACGACCTTGTGTGCTTGCGTCACCTTGTACGTCTGGCTTACATGGGTTCTGGGGGGTTGAACATGAGTCCTTAGGCTTCACAGGCAAGCGCCTTAACCGCTAAGCCATCTCTCCAGGCCCAGATGACATTTGATTGCTTTCTGCAAGAATGCTATACACATATTGAAATGCTTATTTCCAGGTCTATTCTACCTCAGTTTCCTCATGCTTCTGTCTGTCTGCAGGACACTACTATCTCACAAGTTCAAGCTCACCCCATTTTTGTGTGTGTAACAACATGGCTTTCCCTGTTGGGGCTTGTCTGACACTCTGTATTCTCTCTGGCCAGTTCCTCACCTCTCCATTTTGAATTGATCCTCTGAGGCTGCTGTCAGATGGAGTCTGAATCCCCACTCTACACAGTAGAAGTCCTCTCAACGTTGGCTGACTGTGCTCCTTAACTCAGGCGCTGGAAACTTTGTCAAAGCAGCCATACTGGGAGGGGTCTCCCTGGGGATCTCCACCTTGTAATGGATGGATGGTATGAAAAGGAGTATCAGGAATGGTGGTGTGATTTCTGCCTTCTACAACATGAGGACACAGTTAGATGGACCCCCACCAGATGCTAGTGACTTCCTTCCTTTTTTCCTCCCTCCCTCCCTCCCTCCCTTCCTTCCTCTTATTCCTTCCTTTCCTTATTTTCTTTTCCTTTCCTTTTTTTATTCTCTTCCCTTTCCTTTTCTTTTTTCCTTTGTTTTCTTTTTTATTTGTCTTTTCAAGGTAGGGTCTCACTCTAGCCCAGTTTGCTTGTCTTTCCTCTTTCTTTCTTTCTTTCTTTCTTTCTTTCTTTCTTTCTTTCTTTCTTTCCCTCCTTCCCTTCATCCCTTTCCCTCCCTCTTCTCTCCCCTCCCTCCCTCCCTCCCTCCTCTTCCTCCTTCCTTCCTTCCTTCCTTCCTTCCTTCCTTCCTCCTTCTCCCTCCTCTCCTCTCTCTCTCTCTCTCTCTCTCTCTTTCTTTCTTTCTTTCTTTCTTTCTTTCTTTCTTTCTTTCTTTCTTTCTTTCTTTCTTTCTTTCTTTCTTGATGGAGTTTCCCTATGTTGCCCCAACTGGTCTTGATCTCTTGGGCTCAAAGGATTACTGCCTCAAATTTCTGAGTACTTGTGATTGTAGGTGCTTGCTTGCCACCTACCTCAACTGTAGATAGGATGGTAACTTCTTTTTAAAAAAATGTTTTAAATATTCATTTATTTATTTGAGAAGGAGAGGAGGCAGAGAGAGAGAGTAAGAATGAGAGAGAGAGAGAGAGAGAGAGAGAGAGAGAGAGAGAGAGAGAGAGAGAAAGCTAGGATCTCCTGCTACTGCAAACAAATTCCAGAGACCTGCACCACTTTTGTACATCTGACTTTACATGGATACTGGGGAATCAAACCCAGGACATCAGGTCTTGCAAGCAAGCACCTTTAACTGCTGAGCCACCTCCCTAGCCCCAGGTGGTAACACCTTGACTTGGGCTTTCTCCAGCTCCAGAATGGTGAGAGGATTTATCTCTGTTCCTTGTAAGTGACCCTGCTTCAGGAATTCTGTTCTGCCAGTACAAAGCCAACTAAGACACAACCTGATCACCAATCCTTTGCTGATATAGCATTGCTGAAGAGAAAGAGCCAGAGCATGCTTCCTACTCCCTTGTCCACACACCTGGGCTCCTGGGCTTTGTACTCCTATGGCTACTGCTTCCCCAGAATCCCTTGCTCCTACCACTGGCATGAGAATGCCCCTCCTTCCCCCAACTTCCCTTCAGCCTGCATCTCCTCACTGTCCTCATGGATGGACAGATGTTCAGGTTCACTCTTTCCTAACCTCCCCAGGGAGAAAGGAACATACAGGCCCCAGGAAAGGCCTCACCCCTCACTACCCCCAGAGGACCTTCCTGGCCCAAGCCTCTGGGGAAGGAGATGGGTCCCTTCATTCACTATATGCTGCATCAGCGCATTTCATGGAAGGCTGGGAGCAGAAGGAGGGCTGGTAGCTGTTCATAGAATCCCGAGAGCACCTACCCACCAACAAACAGAGGCTGATCCCAGGGAGGTAGTTATAGCTTGAGAACATGGCAGGTGCTCAAGGAACCAGAGGTTTCCCCTCCTCATATCCAGAGTCCACGTCATGCACCTGAGGCCTCAGGTGACAACCACAGCCCTGGCTGGACTTGGACCCTACTATGTCCTGGGCCTGGTTCTGAAGGGCCCAGAGAGCTGTGCCTTGAGAGCACAGGAAATAAGCTATGGTCCCCAGTCCCCAGCACACCACCATATAGCATCAGGCTGGAAGCACGCAGCAGGAGAGCTGGGGGTGGGATGGGCATTTGCTTGCCTCATTTATTCCTTGCCCAACTCAGGTTCATGTTCTCTACTGCATTAAGTTGGACAATTGAGGGAGAGCTGAGTAGCCTGGAACGAGGCTACTGCCAAAGGGATGTTCTCAAAGAGCAGCCGCAATAACACCCCAGGCCAGCCCTTCAGGTTCCTTACCCACAAATCCTAGGAAGTAATACAGGCCCAAAGTGGAATGGGTGGAATTGGAGAGTGGCAGAGGGACTGATTGTTAGGAAACTGTGTTAGTCAGAGTGTTGTAAAGGGAGAGAACCAATAGAATGAAGGTGTATTATAAAGGGAATCTGATAGATTAGCTTATGGGACGTGGGCTGGGCAGTCCAACAATGTGGTCTACAGGCTAGAGAGTTGGAATCTGGTGCTGAAGGCCTGGAGGATTACACATGCATCTGTAATTCATTTGCAGTGGCAAGAGACCCTGACATGCCCATGTACTTTCTCTCTCTTTCAAATAATAAATAAATATGTGATAGTTTGAATGTATGGCCCCATAAACTGGGGTATTTTTTTTTTTTTTTGAGACACAGAGAGAGACAGACAGAGAGAGAGGGAGAGGGAGACAGATAGAGAATGGGCGCGCCAGCAGTCTCTCAGCTGCTGTAAATGAAATCCAGATGTGTGCGCCCCCTTGTGGGCAAGTGCTGCATTGCACCCTTGCGTCACTTTGCATCTGGCTAAATGTGGGACCTGGAGATTGGAACCGGGTTCTTAGGCTTAGCAGGCAGGCGGCTTAACCACTAAGCCATCTTTCCAGACCAGACTGGGGAATTTTAAAAAATAATATTTATTTACTTATTTTTAAAAAAGATTTTATTTTTATTTATTTATTTATTAGAGATAGAGAGAAGGAGAGAGAGAGAGGTAGACAGTGAGTAAGAATGAGTGTGCCAGGGCCTGTAGCCACTGCAAATGAACTCCAGACCCATGTGCCACCACATGCATCTGCTTACGTGGGACTTGGAGAGTTGAACTGGGGTCCTTAAGCTTTGCAGGCATGTGCCTTAACTGCTAAGCCATCTCTCCAGCCCTTACTTATTTTTTAAACATAGGTTATAGTCTTATATATCCTCACTCTTGGTCCCCATTTCCATGAGGGCCTTCCTCAGTAAGGTCCTTGGTGTTCACTGTGGGGTAATTAAGGCTTCTGTCAGTCTCAGGCGTGTGTGTGTGTGTGTGTGTGTGTGTGTGTGTGTGTGTGCTGTGTCTCAGGATATTTCTACCCACCTTGTGGCTCTTACAATCTTCCTGCCCCCTCTTTCGCAACAATCGCTGAGCCTTGGATGTGTTAGCAGTTTGTTTTCAGTGTTGAGTTCTCTGTAGTTTCTGTATTTCTGTTATGATGTGTTTCAGTTCACCACTGTGTTTGTTGCTATTTCCCTGTAGGCACTTGTCGGGTTAGCATCGGGAGCAATATTCTTGTCACTGCTTTCTCTGCGGTTTCTTGTGGACCCCTGTAGATGTGGTAGAGGTTACACATCTCATGGTGAGCAGTCAGCTGTCTTTTTCTTGTCGTATTGATGGATCTTGGGTCTTCCCAGTATTCGCTGCCATCTATGAAATAAAACAGATTCTCCAGCCAGGGGTGAGACAGCTTCGATTAAAGGGGGATATGCATAGAAGTTTGAGAGACATTTGATGAGGATACCCACTCAGCTTGTCCAGAGAACAGTGGGGGCTTCTCTCTGGGGGTTGTAAGTTTCCTGACTGTGGCATGCTGACTTGGTTCCCAGTACTGGTTATGAGTTCCTTCCCACCGAGTGGACCTCATGTCCAATTGGAGGGCAGTTGGTTACTTACGGTGGTAGTTTGAATAAATGCCCCTCAATAGATTCAGGATTTTATAAAAACTTCTTGGATTTCCAGCCACCTGGCTGGAGGAGGTGTCACTGGGCAGATGTTAGGGTCCAGCCTCTAAGGTGTGGTGGTGGATTTGAAATTCCAATCTGAAGATATGCAAAATGCCCGGAGTTCCTAAAGTGTGCTTGTTTGTGGTGTGGTTTTTAGGGATTTGGCTTGTGGCTTCTCTCTCTCTTCTCAGACCTGTGAAAGCAGGCCAGCTTCTTCTGCCATTATGGAACTTCCCCTGGCTCTGTAAGCTTCAATAAATCCCTTCCTCCATAATTGTGTCTGGTCTGCAAGTTCATCTCAGTGAACCTGAGCTGTCTGCCACACCCACAAAGTCTGGTGGCTTGTCTAGCTTGTTGATTGTATGGCTTGCAGGGTCTCTTGCTGATTCACGTTGTTGGTGACCATTGTCATACATTAGCTCCCACAGCACTTTCCAGCACAATGAGAGTTTGCCAGGAGAGGATCGGCTTTCTTTCCAGTTCCCACATGCTATCTTGGTGTGTCTGGGGCATTGTTGATCAAACTTTCTACTTGATTCCTTAGCAGACAGGCAGATCCCTGCTATAGGGGACATGCCACTGGGGCCAAATCTTGGAATCCAGCCCTAAGGTGTGGAGAGCAGTTTGGACTCTGATGGTTTGTGTTTGCTATCTGTTTGATGGTGTCTCTCTGCTATTGATTTATGGAAGTCAGCCAGCTTCTTTCTGCTGTTGATGGTATTTCCCCTGGATCTTTATGACTGAAATAAGTCCTTCCCTCCCATAAGCTGTGTTTGATTGAATGGTTGTCCCAGCCATGAGGAGCTGACTGCAATATAAAGAAATAAATATTTAAAAAAATATTTTATTATTTATTTATTTATTTGAGAGAGAGAGATACAGAAATAGGCAGGTAGAGAGAGAGAGAGAGAGAGAGAGAGAGAGAGAGAAAGAGAATGGGTGCGCCAGGGCCTCCAGCCACTGCAAACGAACTCCAGATGCATGCACCTCCTTGTGCATCTGGCTTACGTGGGTCCTGGAGAATCGAGCCTTGAACCGGGGTCCTTAGGCTTCATAGGCAAGCGTTTAACCACTAAGCCATCTCTCCAGCCCAAGAAATAAATATTTTTAAAAAAGAAAACAGAGAAATTTTTGTTGGGGAAACATTGAAGTTCATAAGCAGGCTGAAGTCACCAACAGATTTAGCGGGATCTGTGCACAAGTGGTCTCATTTCTGCCTCAGGATGTCATGGAAAATTATAGCATAACATTTGCCTTGCATAGATTGATACTATGGTGATTTGAATGTGAATTGTCCCCCAAAAGCCTCAGGTGTTTGTAAGGAAGTTCCACTGAGCCATCTCTCCAGCCCCTCATGTGTTTGCCTCAGTTATGTGTTAAGTCTCAGTCCTCAGCTGGAGGAGCCTTGTTGGAGGAGGTGTGTCACTAGGTGGTTGACCTTGACATTTATTAATCCAGCCCTATTGGGTACTAGTAAGCTAGCTCACTCTTGCTACTCCCACTCTGCTACTGATGTATAAAGATCTGAATCAGCTGCCTGCTCTGCCACGCTTTCTCCACCGTGAGGAAGCTTCCCCTCAAAACTGTCAGCCTGAAATAAACCCTTTCCTCCCACCAGCTGCTTCCGGTCAGGTGTTTTGTCCCAGCAACAACATGGTAACTGCAACAGATACTAATGCCTTTGCTGTGATAAGCCAAATATAGTCACCATACAAATGTTTTCAAAGGTGCAAAGCCAGGAATAACCTACAAAGGTCATTAGGGAGGTGGCCACAAGGAAACTCCATGCAGACAAGAGCACGAACATCCAGAGCGACTCAGCCAACTCCTCTCCTCAGACCTGCCTCCTCGGGCCCCTCTGTGTACCTGGCTTGGTGCTCCACATGATCCAGGAGGCAGGCTGCCTCTGTGGATGGGCTCTTTGTCCCCCCTTTGCAAACTCACTGCCTCACAGTTTTCTATCTGCTTTTGGGGACGGGTCACTGTGGGCTGTTTTCTTGAAAGTTATGCCTTTTCTATTTCTATAAATTCAAATCATGCTATTGCAGTTAAACTGCCATATTGGACCATGTAAATGTGTTCACCGACTTCATACGTAGCCCTCTAGTCCCCTGGCTATGTACTTATCATTCAAAGATACCTCAGGGCTGAGGAGATAGGTCAGTTGGCAAAGAACTTGCCTTGCAAGCATGAGGCCCTGAGTTTGGTTTCCAGAACCCCTTCTCTGCCCCACACACAAAAATCAGCCTGGCCGGGTGTGGTGGCGCACACCTTTAATCCCAGCACTCGGGAGGCAGAGATAGGAGGATCGCCGAGAGTTCGAGCCCCCCTGAGACTACATAGTGAATTCCAGGTCAGCCTGAGCTAGAGTGAGACCCTACCTCGAAAAATTAAAAAAAAAAAAAAATCAGCCTGGCAGGATGAAGTGGGCTGTGCTTTTAATCCCAGCACTGGGGAAGAAGAGACAGGTAGATCCCTGAGGCTTGCTGGCCCGTCAATCTAGTCTGTTTGGCAAGCTCCAGGCCAGTGAAAGACTCTGTCTCAAAGTGTGGACAGTTCTTAAATAATGACACCCAAGGTTGTCCTCTGTCTTTAACATGTGCATACCCCCCGTCACACCTACACATTTACATAGGCTCCATACACGCAAAGATGTCCCAGCTTAGCACTGACCAGGACTCTGGCCTAGAATATTCTGGCTGCATGGGGACCTGACAAGTGTTGAGGATGCCTGTGTTAGTTACTTTTCATGTCATTGTGACAAATATCTGACAAAGCAACTTAAGGAGGAGGTGTGTTTATTTCAGCTTACAGTTCAAAGGGGTGCAGAAGACAGGTTCTTGGGACCAGGACAAGCAATGTCACAGCAGTGACAAGAGCTTCGGAGCTCACTCCACACACACAGGCACATTTGGGCCACAGCAGGGTCTGAGTTCTGCATGCAATACAGGCGAGGCTTTATTGTGTAGAAGGAATAAACTACACATCCAGAGACAGAAGAACACTGAGTCAGACTCCTCCCCCAAACAAACGTCCCCTGTCCATGGAAGAAGTTATGGTGGAGCACTCTGGATGCTGGCAGGGGAGAGGGTGTCTGGAGTCAACCTTGGAGAGCACCTCGAGCACCCAGTGCATCGCTACTGACATGGGCGGGGGAGGGGGACATGCCAGACAGGGTGGGATGCTCAGTCAGTACCATACTTTTCAGCTTTTATCAGCAAAGATGGGATTCCAGGGCAAAAACCAGGGAGGATGACAAGAGGTGACAAAAGGTGTAAAGGTGTTTTTTTAAAAAAATATTTTTAATATTTAAAAAATTTATTTATTTATTTGACAGAGAAAGAGAGAGAGAGAGAGAGAGAGAGAGAATGGATGTGCCAGGGCCTTCAGCCACTGCAAATGGACTCCAGATGCGTGTGCCCCTTGTGCATCTGGCTAACATGGGTTCTGGGGAATCAAACCTGGGTCCTTTGGCTTTGCAGGCAAATGCCTTAACCTCTAAGCCATCCCTCCAGCCCATAAAGGTGTTTTTTTTTTTTTGGTTTTGCAAGTAGGGTCTCACTCTGGTCCAGGCTGACCTGGAATTAACTATGTATTCTCAGGGTGGCCTTGAACTCTCGGTGATCCTCCTACCCTGCCTCCCGAGTGCTGGGAAGTAAAGGTGTTTTTATGAGGCCAGTAAAGGTATTCTCTTTCAGAGTAACAGTACATCTTGACTTTGATTTTTCAATGCCTGCTATTGCCGGGACTTAGGCAGCAAGACATGACACACGGGACTGGGGAGCTGGCTCAGCAGTTAAAAAGTACTTCTTAGGAGCTGACCAGCTTGGGTTCAGTTTCCCAGTACACATATAAAGTCAGATGCACAAAGTGGCACATGCATCCGGAGTTTGTTTGTAGCAGTATGAGGCTCCAGTGCATCCATACTCTCTCTCTCCTTGCAAATAAATAAGTAGAAAGAAAGAAAGAAGGAAAGAAAGAGAGAGAGAAAGACGTGACACATGGGGCTGTTGTCAGGGGACTTCAAGCTTGGTGGCTGCACATTCATGCACGGGGTCACAAAGAAACTTACTTGAGGACAATGAGAACAAACCATCTGGGAACAGAGAAGATGAAATACCTGTGTGAGAAATATCAACCTCAGGAAAGTGCAGTTTGAAAATTAAGAAGCCAGGGAACCATGTCAGGGGCGTGAAGGTGGGAGACAAGAGCAGGTCAAGGCCAAAGCACTAGAAAGAAATGAGTACAGTGACCCATGGCAAGCCTGAGTCTGCATCCAAGACACCAGCCAGTACACGGGGCTGACTCACTGTGATTAGGAAGGACAGGCAGTGCCTCCCTGACCTGCTGAGGTTCCCGAGAGATGACAGCGTGGGGACATTGGGTGCCAAAACCCTGGTAGACTCTATGCTTATATGTTCAGTGATCTGTGAAGGGCCAGGCCCTGGGTAAAGTGTAGAAGCATGGGGGACAGGCATGGTGTCTGTGCAGGAGCTGTGAGGAATGCACCTCGGGGGCTTTCTTCTCCAAGAATTAGCCTAATTCAGCACGAGTCCTTTGCTTATAGCTGGAGCCAGGACAGCACATCTAACTCCACTCAGGTCTGCTCACCCCATGGTCTTGGTCTCCTTTTGTGATGGTCAGTCTTCATTGTTAACTTGATATGGTTTGAATCACCCAGGAGACACATCTCTGAATGTTTCCATGCAGGATTGACTAAGGAGGGAAGACTCACCCTGAGTGTGACTAGCACCATCCCATGGGCTGGGGTCCTACATTGCAGAGGAGGGAGAGAAGGAGAAATCAAGCTCAGCACCAGCATTCATCTCTCTTTTTAAAATTTATTTATTTACTTATTTTTGTAGCTAGCAGGAGCCCCTGCTTATTCATGTTATATGTTTTTTATTTCCCCCCCAAGGTAGAGTCTTTCTCTAGCCCAGGCTGACCTGGAATTCCCTCTGTAGTCTCAGGGTGGCCTCGAACTCACAGTGATCTTCCTACCTCTGCCTCCCAAGTGCTGGGATTAAGGAGTGCGCCACCACACCTGGCTCTCATCTCTCTTCTTGATTCACCAAGATGAGCAAGCTCCCACCACCACAACTGCAACTGCTCCTCTCACCATGCCTTCTTCACCCTGTATCCCAAAATCGTGAGTCAAAATAACCCCCCCTTTTCTTTTTTAAAATATTTTTATTTATTTATTTGAGAGAGAGAGATACAGAAATAGGCAGGTAGAGAGAGAGAGAGAGAGAGAGAGAGAGAGAGAGAGAGAGAGAGGGAGAATGGGCATGCCAGGGCCTCCAGCCACTGAAACGAAATGCCACCTTGTGCATTTGGTTTATGTGGGTCCTGGAGAATCAAGCCTCGAACCAGGGTCCTTAGGTTTCACAGGCAAGCGCTTATCCACTAAGCCATCTCTCCAGCCCAAACCCCCTTTTCTTGAAGTGGCTTCTTGTCACATATTTGGTCACAGCAATGAGAAAAGTAACTATTTTACCTGTTCCTAGGGCAAGGGACTCAGGGTCACTAGGGACTGTTGAGGTTACATACTAAGAGGAAGGAGCTCATAGAGAGATGATGGAGCCATTGGGCAAAGCAGCCATGGGCAACTGACCACAACAGGAGCTATGAGGTCCCAGAGACCTGTCCTTTCACTAGCCACTGTCCACCCAGGGGGAAGGCAAAGAGCACATAGAGATCTTGGTGTGTGTGGTGTGTATGTGTGTTCATATGCACGTGGGATCACATGTGTGTGTGTATGTGTGTGTGTGTGTGTGTGTAGGTATGTGTGCATGTGGAGGTCAGAGTGTGGCATTGTCTTCCTCACTTGCTCTCTACCTTTTTTTTTTTTTTTTTTAATGTGTGTGTGAGAGAGAGAGAGTGGGAGGGAGAGAGGAAGAGAGGGAAGGAGGAAGAGAATTGACATGCCAGTTTCCAGCCACTGCAATCAAACTCCAGGGGCGTGCACCCCCTTGTGCACATGTGTGACCTTGTGCAATTGCATCACTTTGTGCATGTGGCTTACATGGGACCTGGAGAGTCGAACTTGAGTCCTTAGGCTTCGCAGGCAAGCTCCTTAACTGCTAACCCATCTCTCCAGTCCTCTTCCTTATTGTTGAGACAGGGTGTCTTGCTGAACCTAGAGCTCACTGATTCATCTGGCCAGCAGGCCCTAGCATTCTAGGTCTGTGCCTCCCCAGTGCACACCACTATGCCTCCCATTTGGCACGGGTCCTGGGGATCCAAGTTCTGGTTTTCAGGCTTGCATAGCAAGTGAATTATTCACTGACCCATCTCTCCAGAACTTCATTGTGGTTCTGACTGGCTCACCTTCCTCTCTTTCTCTTTCTTTCTTGGATTTTTTTTTTTTTTTTGAGACAGGGTCTCACACTGCAGGTAGCTCAGGCTAACCTGCAGCTCACTACGTAGCACAGACTGGCCTCAGATTTACAGCAATGCTCCTGCCTCAGCCTCCCCAGTGCTTTGGATTACACACCCGGCTTGAGCGGTATTTCCCTGATGCTCATCCCAGCCCGTTCCTGACACAGTTGGAAGCTGCTGGGCCTCTCTGGCCTCAGGCTGTGTGGATGCTCCTTCTGTCCCCAACCTGGCAATCTTCAGGCCGGCAGGAGAGAGGCTGTCCTTGGGTCTGATGGCTCAGACGGTCTGTGTGAGCTGTGTACCGTGGTGGCGTCCATGTGTACTGGCCTTGTCGCTTCACCTAACCCTGTTACTGAAACAGCCTTTCCAGCTCGCTCACCTTCTCTGTCGCAGAAGTGCACTGTAAGCATCCAGGCTGCCAGGAAATGAGCATTTGACCCCTGGGCCCTGGCAGTTCTCTTCTCAGGTGTTTTGGGGGTTTTGCTGGAGTTTTGGACTTCACAGTGGGACATTTGGGTTCATCACAGCTGACAGCTTAGAGGGATACCCAGAGCTCAGGCAGGGAGGGCGTGGGTCTTGGATAGGGCATGTGGCACTCTCCGTACTTGCTGAGACATACCAGGGTCACAGGACCCCAAAGAAGAGGCTGGCCTCCTCTAGCCCTCCTCAGGGTCCCACACCTGCTCTAGGTGAGCAGGTTTTGGGCTGAGAGTGACTGGGACATAATAGTTCTCACCTGCTCCATACAGATTTGTCAGGGCCATCTCAGAGGCTTCCTCCCTCAGTATACCCTCATTAAAGGACCCTGGCATCACGTGCAGAGCTCCCTTCTCATGAGCAGTTGCCTGGAATTAACTATGTATTCTCAGGGTGGCCTTGAACTCTCAGTGATCCTCCTACCCTGCCTCCCGAGTGCTGGGAAGTAAAGGTGTTTTTATGAGGCCAGTAAAGGTATTCTCTTTCAGAGTAACAGTACATCTTGACTTTGATTTTCAATGCCTGCTATTGCCGGGACTTAGGCAGCAAGACATGACACACGGGACTGGGGAGCTGGCTCAGCAGTTAAAAAGTACTTCTTAGGAGCTGACCAGCTTGGGTTCAGTTTCCCAGTACACATATAAAGTCAGATGCACAAAGTGGCACATGCATCCGGAGTTTGTTTGTAGCAGTATGAGGCTCCAGTGCATCCATACTCTCTCTCTCCTTGCAAATAAATAAGTAGAAAGAAAGAAAGAAGGAAAGAAAGAGAGAGAGAAAGACGTGACACATGGGGCTATTGTCAGGGGACTTCAAGCTTGGTGGCTGCACATTCATATACGGGGTCACAAAGAAACTTACTTGAGGACAATGAGAACAAACCATCTGGGAACACAGAAGATGAAATACCTGTGTGAGAAATATCAACCTCAGGAAAGTGCAGTTTGAAAATTAAGAAGCCAGGGAACCATGTCAGGGGAGTGAAGGTGGGAGACAAGAGCAGGTCAAGGCCAAAGCACTAGAAAGAAATGAGTACAGTGACCCATGGCAAGCCTGAGTCTGCATCCAAGACACCAGCCAGTACACGGGGCTGACTCACTGTGATTAGGAAGGACAGGCAGTGCCTCCCTGACCTGCTGAGGTTCCCGAGAGATGACAGCGTGGGGACATTGGGTGCCAAAACCCTGGTAGACTCTATGCTTATATGTTCAGTGATCTGTGAAGGGCCAGGCCCTGGGTAAAGTGGAGAAGCATGGGGGACAGGCATGGTGTCTGTGCAGGAGCTGTGAGGAATGCGCCTCGGGGGCTTTCTTCTCCAAGAATTAGCCTAATTCAGCACGAGTCCTTTGCTTATAGCTGGAGCCCAGGACAGCACATCTAACTCCACTCAGGTCTGCTCACCTCATGGTCTTGGTCCCCTTTTGTGATGGTCAGTCTTCATTGTTAACTTGATATGGTTTGAATCACCCAGGAGACACATCTCTGAATGTTTCCATGCAGGATTGACTAAGGAGGGAAGACTCACCCTGAGTGTGACTAGCACCATCCCATGGGCTGGGGTCCTACATTGCAGAGGAGGGAGAGAAGGAGAAATCAAGCTCAGCACCAGCATTCATCTCTCTTTTTAAAATTTATTTATTTACTTATTTTTGTAGCTAGCAGGAGCCCCTGCTTATTCATGTTATATGTTTTTTATTCCCCCCCCAAGGTAGAGTCTTTCTCTAGCCCAGGCTGACCTGGAATTCCCTCTGTAGTCTCAGGGTGGCCTCGAACTCACAGTGATCTTCCTACCTCTGCCTCCCAAGTGCTGGGATTAAGGAGTGCGCCACCACACCTGGCTCTCATCTCTCTTCTTGATTCACCAAGATGAGCAAGCTCCCACCACCACAACTGCAACTGCTCCTCTCACCATGCCTTCTTCACCCTGTATCCCAAAGTCGTGAGTCAAAATACCCCCCCTTTTCTTTTTTAAAATATTTTTATTTTTATTTATTTATTTGAGAGAGAGAGATACAGAAATAGGCAGGTAGAGAGAGAGAGAGAGAGAATGGGCATGCCAGGGCCTCCAGCCACTGAAACGAAATCCAGATGCATGTGCCACCTTGTGCATCTGGTTTATGTGGGTCCTGGAGAATCAAGCCTCGAACCAGGGTCCTTAGGCTTCACAGGCAAGCACTTATCCACTAAGCTATCTCTCCAGCCCAACCCCCCTTTTCTTGAAGTGGCTTCTTGTCACATATTTGGTCACAGCAATGAGAAAAGTAACTATTTTACCTGTTCTTAGGGCAAGGGACTCAGGGTCACTAGGGACTGGTGAGGTTACATAGTAAGAGGAAGGAGCTCATGGAGAGATGATGGAGTCTTTGGGCAAAGCAGCCATGGGCAACTGACCACAACAGGAGCTATGAGGTCCCAGAGACCTGTCCTTTCACTAGCCACTGTCCACCCAGGGGGAAGGCAAAGAGCACATAGACATCTTGGTGTGTGTGGTGTGTATGTGTGTTCATATGCACGTGGGATCATGTGTGTGTGTGTGTGTGTGTGTGTGTGTGTGTAGGTATGTGTGCATGTGGAGGTCAGAGTGTGGCATTGTCTTCCTCACTTGCTCTCTACCTTGTTTTTTTTTTTTTTTTAATGTGTGTGTGAGAGAGAGAGAGTGGGAGGGAGAGAGGAAGAGAGGGAAGGAGGAAGACAATTGACATGCCAGAGTTTCCAGCCACTGCAATCAAACTCCAGGGGCGTGCACCCCCTTGTGCACATGTGTGACCTTGTGCAATTGCATCACTTTGTGCATGTGGCTTACATGGGACCTGGAGAGTCGAACTTGAGTCCTTAGGCTTCGCAGGCAAGCGCCTTAACTGCTAACCCATCTCTCCAGTCCTCTTCCTTATTGTTGAGACAGGGTGTCTTGCTGAACCTAGAGCTCACTGATTCATCCGGCCAGCAGGCCCTAGCATTCTAGGTCTGTGCCTCCCCAGTGCACACCACTATGCCTCCCATTTGGCACGGGTCCTGGGGATCCAAGTTCTGGTTTTCAGGCTTGCATAGCAAGTGAATTATCCACTGACCCATCTCTCCAGAACTTCATTGTGGTTCTGACTGGCTCACCTTCCTCTCTTTCTCTTTCTTTCTTGGATTTTTTTTTTTTTTTGAGACAGGGTCTCACACTGCAGGTAGCTCAGGCTAACCTGCAGCTCACTACGTAGCACAGACTGGCCTCAGATTTACAGCAATGCTCCTGCCTCAGCCTCCCCAGTGCTTTGGATTACACACCCGGCTTGAGCGGTATTTCCCTGATGCTCATCCCAGCCCGTTCCTGACACAGTTGGAAGCTGCTGGGCCTCTCTGGCCTCAGGCTGTGTGGATGCTCCTTCTGTCCCCAACCTGGCAATCTTCAGGCCGGCAGGAGAGAGGCTGTCCTTGGGTCTGATGGCTCAGACGGTCTGTGTGAGCTGTGTACCGTGGTGGCGTCCATGTGTACTGGCCTTGTCGCTTCACCTAACCCTGTTACTGAAACAGCCTTTCCAGCTCGCTCACCTTCTCTGTCGCAGAAGTGCACTGTAAGCATCCAGGCTGCCAGGAAATAAGCATTTGACCCCTGGGCCCTGGAAGTTCTCTTCTCAGGTGTTTTGGGGGTTTTGCTGGAGTTTTGGACTTCACAGTGGGACATTTGGGTTCATCACAGCTGACAGCTTAGAGGGATACCCAGAGCTCAGGCAGGGAGGGCGTGGGTCTTGGATAGGGCATGTGGCACTCTCCGTACTTGCTGAGACATACCAGGGTCACAGGACCCCAAAGAAGAGGCTGGCCTCCTCTAGCCCTCCTCAGGGTCCCACACCTGCTCTAGGTGAGCAGGTTTTGGGCTGAGAGTGACTGGGACATAATAGTTCTCACCTGCTCCATACAGATTTGTCAGGGCCGTCTCAGAGGCTTCCTCCCTCAGTATACCCTCATTAAAGGACCCTGGCATCACGTGCAGAGCTCCCTTCTCATGAGCAGTTGTGTCTTTGGTATTCTGTCAAATTTTTAAAAAATTTATTTATTTATTAGAGACAAAGAGAGGCAGAGAGAGAGAAAGAGAGAGAGAGAGAGAGAGAGAGAGAGAATGGCACGCTAGGGTCTCCAGCCACTGCAAACGAACTCCAGATGCATGCGCCCCCTTGTGCATCTGGTTTACGTGGGTCCTGGAGAATCGAACTGGGGTCCTTAGGCTTCACAGGCAAGCGCCTTAACCGCGAAGCCATCTCTCCAGCCCATCTGTAAAGTTTTGATAGGGGTTCCAAGTGTTGATAGAAGAAACTATGATCAGATCCCACCACTGTAGGGCCAGTAGCTTGTGTAGCTGCCAGGCTGCCTCTCGCTGTCCACTGACAGCCACGACCAACGTGTTCTCCAAACTCAAGGATAGTTTAAAAGCCCAGGCGCCAATCAAATTGCAGGAAACTTTTTTTTGGAGGTTTACTGACTCATGAACAGAAACAAATGATTGTGTTGAAAGTGTATGGAAACTCCTGCAAGAGTAGGACTACCAAAGATGGTCAGAACAGATGGGGTCGCTTGCCCAGAGCCATAGAATTGCAGTCTCTCTGCTAGGCTGTCACCTGCCGGTGGGGGCAGGTCTCTTATTTCACATGCAGGAAACTTCCCTAGTCTGGCAGGCTAGGAAGCCCCCCTTCCCCTAAGCTACATTCCTGCCCATCTGGCCCACTCTTGTTCTGTGAAAAACTCAGAGAAGCTAGAGGTTCTTTCTGACTTACTCACTGTTTTATCCTCTTGATCCATGTACGTTTGTGGCAAGTGGAATTTACTGACTGAAGAGGTGTTTTGTACTCAGGAACTTGCTGAGAAGAGAGGAAAATGGGCTTGAGGTGAACCTAGCAGAACCTCAACAAGAGGAGTCAGTAAGGTTAGTGGGGAGTTCTGCAACTCCAAGATCGGCCAGCAGAGGGCAGAGCATGCCAGTAACTAGCCGCAATGGTATTCATAGATATGAATGGTGCCAGTAATTGCCAATGTAATAATTATTGCACAATAAGTCTAATGCAGCCATATAGGTAAGAATTGATTATAATATACTTACTATAATTTTAATATTATTGCTAATATATTACATACATGTTAATATCATATTGATATCATTAAATATAAAGATACTATTAATATATTTATATTTTGACATGTAATAAAAACACATTAATGCATAAACAATAATATAATAATATACTAAAACATGACAACAGTATTGGATTATATTATTATATCAATATTATTTTGTGTAAATATTATTAATGGCACATTATTAATTAATACATTAAATAAGTACCATCAATGAATATGGAATTGATAATATAATTAGGAATAATAATATATCAACATATCAGTATATCAATGTTATAATACTAATATTAATATATCGATTATCTAGTAACACTTTTAAAAAATTTATTCATATGAGAGAGAGAGAGAGAGAGTATGGCATGCCAGAGCCTCTTGTCACTGCAAACAAACTCCAGATGCATGCACCACTTTGTGCATCTGGCTTTGCATGAGTACTATCAACACATCTTGTTGTTCTATCAATATGTTTGTATAGTAGTATACTATTATAAATTTATTAATCCTTATGCTAATATTAAGAGGCCCCCTGTTTGTTATTCCCTGAGCCCATTTATTTTTCTGAAGCACACAGTAGACAATGCCCACAGTGTGAGGCCTCCACACCTGAGAGAGGCCAGTCTCAGTGTTTGAGGTCAGGTTTTGGGATTGTAGAGTGGCCAGTCATTGGAGAAATCAGTGCTCTCTTGGGCTCAGCACGAGATGAGACACAGACCTGTGTCTACAGCATAGCCACCCTACAGATATTAGTGTCCTCAGTGGCTGACCTGGGAGCTGCAGATGTTTGCCAGGGTGGAGCCTGGGCCAGATGCCCCTCCTCCCCCATTGCCCCAGTAACGGGGCACTGGCTCATGTGGATGCTTTGGGGCACTAGGGACAAATGGTAGCAGAGCAGGGTGGTAGGTCTTCAGTGGACTATCTGTAGAGGTGCCACTCCCCTGACTGATGTGAGTTTATGTTCCTTTTTTTTTTTTTTTTTTTTTGCAAGGTAGGGTCTTACTCTGGTCCAGGCTGACCTGGAATTAACTATGTAGTCTCAGGGTGGCCTCGAACTCTTGGCGATCCTCCTACCCCTCTGCCTCCCGAGTGATGGGATTAAAGGCGTGCGCCACCGCTCCCGGCTCTTATGTTCTATTTTTTTTGAGAGACAGACACAGAGAGATGTGGGTCTCGTGCTGTGGGTCTCCTTCTGTTTCCGTTCCCCGGGGTCATTGGCCACCGACGTCCCGGGTGAGCTGCAGGGTCATCTGGCTGGGCGGGTGAGTGCGTAGGAACACATGACGGGGCAATGAGCACCCGGGAGACCGTCTGATGTACAGCACTCGTTTATTGAAAGGGTGGGTGGGTTTATAAACACTTGGGGAAGGTTGAGACAGCACGTACACACTGTATGGCAATCGGATGCATAGTTTATGGGCTGTTATCTAGATAGAGGAAGGACTAGTAACTTCAAAGCTATGGGGGAAGGATAAGGGAAGGTAGGGGGAAGGGCAGAAGAGATTAACAGGAGGCTGTGACTTCAGAACTGTGGGGGTGAGAAGGCTACGTGACTTTAGCCACATGAGGGTCTCTTGGGCAGCTAGCCACAGGTCAGGAACTGTGGGGGGCAAAGTCTGACTTATGGAATGGTCAGAGCTTTTGGGGTTGGGGGGAGCGCCTTGCCAGTTTTGCCCACTCTGGGCGATGACAGCTCACTGCACCCTACAACATAGGGAAGACAATCACCGTCGCCAGGGACCCCTGACAGAGGGCCAGCTGAGACCCCACAGCCCAGGGCCCCTGGCCATGTCCAATAGTTCAGGCCAGCCTCCTCACCTGGTCCAGCCTGTTACTAGCAAAGCCCAACAGAGAGAGAGACACACACACACATAGAGAGAGACACACAGATAGAGAATGGGCACTCCAGTGGCCTCTCAGCTGCTATGAACGAATTCCAGAGGCGTGCGCCCCCTTGTGGGCAAGTGCAGCATTACGCCCTTGCATCACTTTACATCTGGCTAAACGTGGGACCTGGAGAATCCAACGGGCGTTTTTAGGCTTGGCAGGCACCTTAACCACTAAGCCATCTCTCCTGCCCTATGTTCTATTTTTTCCTACAGAATACACCAAGCAGTGGGGGGGGGGTGTCACTCAGTCTAAAGATGGGTAGGGCTGAGCCAGGAGTGGTGGCACATGCCTTTAATCCCAGCACTCAGGAGGCAGAGGTAGGAGGATCACCGTGATTTCGAGGCCACCCTGAGATTACATAGTCAACTCCAGGTCAGCATGGACCAGAGTGAGACCCTATCTCAAAAAAACAAAACAAAAACATAAAGATGGGTAGGGTGCCCGAGACCTGAGGACAGCTCTAGAAGAAACACTGCCCTCAGGCCAGCACACTCACATCCTTAGCACCCAGGTCTCAAAAGGCATGGCTTCATTTGGAGTTGACTGGACAGTGCTGCCTGGGTTTCATGTGATCTTTGTCGCCACAGCGGGAGCAGGAGGACCCAGACCTGTTACTGTAGCTGTGGATTTGCTCTTTAAGATGTGACAGCATCTGGATGATGTGGCTGAGGATTTCCTGTCCCCTGGGAGAGGGACACGAGTGTAGACTCCATGCTGGCACGAAAGCTTCCTATGATGTACCTTTTGTTCTACTAGCATTGTGTCCTGATCTGCCTGCCTGAAGCCATCATTAAGTTCTCCTTCCCTCCTTCCCTCCCTCTCTCCTTCCTTACAGTCTTCTTTCTTTATTTCTTTTTTTGTTTGTTTGTTTCTTAGCCCAGGCTGACCTGGAATTCCTTCTGTATTCTCAGGGTGGCCTTGAATTCTTGACAGTCCTTCTACCTCTGCCTCCCGAGTGCTGGGATTAAAGGCATGTGCCACCACACCTGGTTTACAGTCTTGTTTCTCTCCCTTTTTTGGTGCTGGGATTGAGCCATGGCATTGTGCATCCTAAGCATGCACTCTACCACTGATCTGCACCCTCAGCTCCACTGAGTCCCTTTTATTTTTCTTGCAATGTGCTTGTGTATGTAGTATAAAGGTATGTGTGTGCATGTTTGTATGTGTATAGTTGCACATGCATATGTGCACACATGTATGTGGAGGCCAGAGGCTGACATCAGGTGGCTTCCTAAAGTGTTCTCCAGCTTGGCTTTTGACATAGGATCTCTCACTCAACCTGCAGTGCAGTGATTCAGCTAGACTAGCTAGCCAGCAAACCCCAAGGATTCCCCTGTCTTTGCCTCCCTAGCACTGGGATTGCAGATGTGAGCTGTGGGCTCGACTTGTATGTGTGTGCTGGGAACCTGAAGTCAGGCCCTCATGTTTGTGCTGCAAGCACTTTACCCACTGAGCCATTTCTCTAGCCCCTCCACAAAGACCTTAATTACAGACATTGCATTTTTTCGGTATTAGAATAATCAATGTATTTACCATATTCTTATTTTCTTTAAAATTTTTTTGTTTTATTTTTATTTATTAGCAACAGACAGAGAGAGAGAGAAAGAGGCAGAGAGAGAGAGAGAGAGAGAGAGAGAGAGAGAGAGAGAGAGAGAGAGAATGGCTGCACCAGGGCCTCTAGCCACTGCAAATGAACTCCGGATGCATGGGTCACTTTGTGCATCTGGCTTATGTGGGTCCTGGGGAATTGAACCTCGAACTGGGGTCCTTAGGCAAGTGCTTAACCGCTAAGCCATCTCTCCAGCCCCATATTCTTTTTTTTTTTTAAATTTTTTATTGACTTTTAATCTTACATACCAAAAAAACCCCACCTGATATTTCCCTCCCCTCCCCCATTCCACTTTAGAACTCCGGTCTCCATCATATCCCCTCCCTTTCTCCATTAGTCTCTCTCCTAATTTGATGACATCATCTTTCTCTTCTATTTTGAGGGTCTTGCAAAGGTATTGCTAGGCACTGCAAGATCATGGATATCGAGGCCAATTTCTGTCTGCAGCCCCATATTCTTATTTTCTAAAGAACAAAGGCTTTTTAATTACTAGAAGTATATTTATTTATTTTAATGTTTTATTTTTATTTATTTATTTATTTGACAGAAAGAAGGAGGGAGAGAGAGAGAGAGAGGGAATATGGGTGCACCAGGGCCTCCAGCCTCTGCAAACAGACTACAGATGCATGCGCCACCTTGTGCATCTGGCTAACGTGGGTCCTGGTGAATTGAACCTGTGTCCTTTGGCTTTGTAGGCAAATACCTTAACCACTAAGCTATACCTCCAGCCCTTTATTTATTTTTTAATCGATAACTTTATTGTCTTAACATCTTGTATATTGGTCATATTCCCATTGGATTATATTCTTGTGTTCCCTCTCCCCCACCCCCGTTCCACTGAGGGCCCCCCTCAGCGGGGTTATTGGTATTCACTGTGGGGTTATGAATGTACCCATCAGTCTCCATGGAGGGAGGAGGGACAGTGCAAAACAAGTCACTTTGCTGTATTTTTTTAAAAACTTTTTATTTTTTATTATTTTTTTTTGAGACACACAGAGAGAAAGAGAGAGAGAGAGAGAGAGAGAGAGAGAGAGAGAGAGAGAGAGAGAGAGAAAAGGGAAAGACAGAGATGGGCGCGCGAGCAGTGTCTCAGCTGCTGCGAATGAAATCGAGATGTGCGCGCCCCCTTGTGGTCAAGTGCGGCATCGCGCCCTTTCGTCACTTTGCATCTGGCTAAACGTGGGATCTGGAGATTGGAACCAGTATTCTTAGGCTTAGGAGGAAGGCGCCTTAACCCCTAAGCCATCTCTCCAGCCCACTTTGCTGTATTTTTATAGGGTTCTAGGAAGGAAATAAAATTAGATGCAGGTGTTTAAAAAAAGAATAAAGGTCTAACTGCCAATTTCTGTTATTTATTTTTGAATCTTTATTTATTTATTTATTTATTTATTTATTTATTTATTTATTTATTTATTTATGAGAGAGAGGTAAATAGAGGGAGAGAAAGAATGGGCATGGCAGGGTCTCCAGTCATTGTAAACAAACTCCAGACACATGCGCCACCTTGTGCATCTGGGGAATAGAATCCAGATCCTTTGGCTTTGCAGAGAAGTGCCTTAACGACTAAGCCATCTCTCCAGCCCTGCCCATTTCTTTTATTAAAAATTAGATTATATATGTACAAAAATTTCTGTCAGTTCTTTGGTGATTCCCAAGATTTCTTTAAGGCTAGAGGCAAAGGCATGCTGAACTGAGTTCTGTCAGACAGTTCACAGTTTTAGTAAAAGTAAATCTCAAGGCTAGGGAGATGGTTAAAAGCAGGTAAGGTGCTCCAGTGACCTGTCGAGACCTTCTCTTCTCTTCTCTTCTCTTCTCTTCTCTTCTCTTCTCTTCTCTTCTCTTCTCTTCTCTTCCCTTCCCTTCCCTTCCCTTCCCTTCCCTTCCCTTCCCTTCCCTCCCTCCCCCCCTCCCCTCCCCTCCCCTCCCCTCCCCTCCCCTCCCCTCCTCTCCTCTCCTCTCCTCTTTTCTCTTCTCTTCCTTCTCTTCTCTTCTTTTCTCTTCCTTCTCTTCCTTCTTTCTCTTTCTTTCTTTCTTTCTTTCTTTCTTTCTTTCTTTCTTTCTTTCTTTCTTTCTTTCCTCCAACTTGATATGTAGTCAAGAATGACTTTCAAGCCAGGCATGGTGGCATACACCTTTAATTCCAGCACTCGGGAGGCAGAGGTAGAAGGATCACTGTGAGTTTAAGTCCACCCTGAGACTACATAAAGAATTCCAGGTCAGCCCGAGACAGAGTGAGACCCTACCTCGAAAAATCATAGGAAGAAAAGAAAAATAACTTTCAACTTGTCCACCTCCCTCCCAGTGCTGTGATTCCAGGTATGTCTCCCTACTGTGCTCCATTTTACGTGGTGCTGAGACTTAAACCCAGGACGTCACTTAAGACAGGCAAGCCCACTGAGCCATATCCCTGCCCCCTCTCCTGAGGGATGTAATTGCATGAATTAACTGACAACTATTGAATTTAAATTTAGTGGGGAAAAGAGCCATTTCTTTTATTGGCCTCATGCACACCAAGTCAGTGGTGGGCAGACCAGAGCTAATTCAGTTTGCCCCAACAGATCCAGAGAAACCCCCCAGCCCCAGCCAGCCCAGTGGAAGGCTATGAGGTGGATTTACACGGACCTCCATATCTTTACTACAAACAATTCACACTTTATTCATGTCAGTGCATCTGAACTCTGCATGCGTGAGACCACTGGACAAGTGCCCGCCATGGTTTCTTTCCAGCTTGCTGAGGCTGGACTGTTGGACTGCACGCCAGGCTGGGACTTTTCTTGGAGATCTTCCTTCATCTAAGGGGAACATTGTAAGAACATTAAGGGAATGGGAAGGGTGTATTGAGACCCTGAGAAGTGATGGCTCTGATAAAGGCTTGCACCCTGATTCTCAAGTGACCCCAGCACAGGAAGACCAAAGGACATGGAGACACCACACCCTTGTCAAGACCTGACCCCACCCTGGGCAGAAATATCTAAAACGCTCCGGTCGGACAGGACTTCATCTCAACACACTGGCTGCTGCAGCCCCAGCTCTGGTCTTCCAGGTAGGAGGGGACTCTGCCTCTGTTCATTTCTTTTTCACCACAACTCAGATCCACATTTGCCTGGATGGAATTTATAACCACCTGGAAGTTGTGTAATCCTAGCATTCCAGAGGTGGAGTGGAGGATCAGGAGTTCAAGGCCATTCTTATCTTAGCTACTAGGGAGTTCAGCCTAGGCTACTGAGTCCTTATCTCAAAAAGACAAAGAGCTGGCCAGGTGTGGGAGCTCTCACTTTTCATTCCAGAGCTCCAGAGGGAGGCTGAAATAGGACTGCTGTGAGTTTGAGCAGAGCCTGGGGTTACAGAGTGAGTTCCAGGTGAGCCTGGGTAGAGTGAGACCCTGCCTCAAAAAAGAATAAACAGTGCTGGAGGGATGGCTTAGTGGTTGAGGCGCCTTCCTGCCAAAGCTAAGAATGCCCTTTCGATTCTCCAGGTCCCACGTTTAGCCAGACGTAAAGTGACGCAAGGACGCAATGCTGTACCCCACCACAAGGGGGCTGATGCATCCAGAATTTGTTCACAGCAGCTGATAGGCCACTAGTGCACCCATTCTCTCTGTCGCATTCAAAAAAAAAAAAAAAAAAAAAAAAAAAAAAAAAAGAAGAAGAAACAATAACCTCCAAATCAAAATAAAAAACAACCTCCCCAGAGGTTTTTGCTGGAAATGAACAGAAGTGTGTGTGTGTGGGGGGGGTCCTGGAGGAAGGAGAGCTGGGTTGTCCCCTGGAGGTCCATGGGTGGACCTGTGGGGGAAAGACACTGTAGCAAGCCTGTAGCTGGGGCTGGGATGTGACTGTCTATGCTAGGATTGGAGCCACTGTGCTACTGGGGTTGGCCTTTGACCTTCTGGGGACATCCTTCTAGCTTTCACAACCTGACTTCCACATTTACTCATTTCTTCTCTGAGATGTGACCACTCAGCTCAAATGACTTCTGAGCAGATGTCTAGCCTAGCAGTTGGGTTGTGGTGGGAGCAACATCCCTGTCCCTCTGCCTCTGTGGGGGAGGCTCTTTAAAGAGAAGAATGGCGTTCTGATCTGTGTTGCAAGGTGCTTGGACTTCAAAAACACCATGGTCAAGGCAGGCAAAGTGGCAAACATCTATAATCCTAGCATTTAGGAGGCTGAGGAAATTGGATTGCAAATTTGAGATCAGCCTGGGCTACAGAGCTAGATGCTGTTCCAAAGCAATAATAATAATAATAAAAAGATTTAAAAACCCTTCCAAACCCTCATGGTGCTTAGTGGCAGTAGCCTGGCACCGAATGGCACATAGTGAGTACTTCAACTTATGTGGCCCTGAGCTTCTCTGGAGTCCCAGAAGGACAGAAGCCAAATGCAGATGCCATTGGAGTCTAACACTATTATGGACTGGGGACAAGACAGTGAACACAGAGCTGGAGAGATGGCTTAGTGGTTAAGGTTCCAGCCTCTAACCCTAAGAATGCCCATTTGATTCTCCAGGTCCCACATTTAGCCAGATGCAAAGTGATGCTAGGGTGCAATGCTGCACTTGCCCACAAGGGGGCGCAAGCACCTGGAGTTTGTTAACAGTGGCTGAGAGGCCGCTGGCGTGCCCCTTGTCTCTCTCTCTCTGCCTCTTCCTCTCTCTCTCTCTGACTCTCTCCAAAAAAACAAAAAAGACAGTGAACACAGTTATGGTCATGGTGGCACATACCTTTAATCCCAGCACTCGGGAGGCAGAGGTAGGAGGATCACTGTGAGTTCGAGGCCACCCTGAGACTACGGAGTGAATTCCAGGTCAGCCTGAACTAGAGTGAGACCCTACCTCGACAAACAAACAAACAAACAAACAAACAAAACAAACAAGCAACAAGTTTGCAAGGCTTAATCCCATGAAGGATTCCCATCAAAGCAAGGCAGTAGTTCATGGAGACCACTGCACTAGGTGGCAGCATGTTTAATTGGAGGCCCAGCAGGAGATCTCTGGAGGGTGACCCAAGGCAGATAAGAAGGAGAGACAGAGCCCAGAGCTGTACAGCCCTTTAAGGCGGTGGCATAGCATGTGCGAAGGTTCTGCAAGGAGTCTGTGAGGAGCAGGAGAGAGGAAAGAACCTTCTCTACCTGGAACTCACTTTCAGAATCTTGGGGCAGCAGAGTTACTCCCAGGGTCCACATCAAAGCTACCTCACGAGGAGTCTGTGCACATGGTGGAGGTAGAGCTAGCCAGGTAGGTGAAGGGAGAAAAATGCAGCTTTCTTTCAGCAGGTGTTTGTGGTGTGTGTGTCCGCGCGTGTGCACGTGCGCGCCAGAGTTTGATGTCAGGGTCTTTCCCAGTCACTCTCTACATTATTCTTTGAGACAGGATCTCTTGATGAACCCAGAGCTCATTGATTCAGTTAGGCTAGCTAGCCAGTGAGCCCCAAGGATTCTGCTGCTCCTGCCTCTCCAGCGCTGGGCTGACAGGCACACACCACTGAACTTTCATGTGGGTGCCAGTATCTACTCAAGTCCTCATGCTTGCACACCAAGCACTGGATTAAGTGAGCCATTTCCCCAGCCCATAAATGCCTCTCTTTCTTTCTTTCTTTCTTTCTTTCTTTCTTTCTTTCTTTCTTTCTTTCTTTCTTTCTTTCCTTCTTCCTTCCTTCCTTCCTTCCTTCATCTTTCTTTCTTTCTTTCTTTCTTTCTTTCTTTCTTTCTTTCTTTCCTTCCTTCCTTCCTTCTTCCTTCCTTCCTTCCTTCCTTCATCTTTCTTTCTTTCTTTCTTTCTTTCTTCCTTTCTTCTTTCCTTCCTTCCTTCCTTCCTTCCTTCCTTCCTTCATCTTTCTTCCTTCCTTCCTTCCTTCATCTCTCTCTCTCTTTCTTTCTTTCTTTCTTTCTTTCTTTCTTTCTTTCTTTCTCTCTGCGAAAGAAAGAGGCAGAGAGAGAGAGAGAGAGAGAGAGAGAGAATGGGCACGCCAGGGCCTCCAGCCACTGCAAATGAACTCCAGACGCATGCACCCCCTTGTGCATCTGGCTTACGTGGGTCTTGAAGAATCGAATCGGGATCTTTTGGCTTTGTGGACAAACGCCTTAACCACTAAGCCATCTCTCCAGCTCCCCCCTTTTTTGGTGTGTTTAGTATGTGTGTGTGGTGTATGTGTGGTATCTGTATGTGTTTGTGCAGATGCACACCCACTATGTGCATGCAGATAAATGCTGGGTATCTTCTTTTATTGCTCAGTCCTCATATTTCCTTAAGATGGAGTCTCTCTGAACCTGGAGCTGCAGTTTTTGCTAGTCCAGTGATTTGCCAGTCTCTGCTCCCTACAGGACTGGAGTTACTGGAATGTGTGGCCATGCCCGGCTGTTACATGAGTGCTGGGAATTGACCTCAGGTGGTCTCAGGCCCTCTCCAGGCCTCATGCTTACATGGCAAGCACTCTTAACTGCTGAGCCAGTCTCCTCGGCTCCTAAATGTGTCATTTCACCCAGTCCAAACAAGGCCTAGCTGTGAGAATGGACCCTGGCTATGGGCATCAAGAATATCTGGAGAAGCTGGGCGTGGTGGCGCACGCCTTTAATCCCAGCACTTGGGAGGCAGAGGTAGGAGGATTGCCGTGAGTTCGAGGCCACCCTGAGACTACATAGTTAATTCCAGGTCAGCCTGGACCAGAGTGAAACCCTACCTCGAAAAAAACAAAAAACAAACAAACAAAAAAATCTGGAGAGACAGGCAGGCCACAAGCAGCTGAGATGTGGAAGGCAGTGGGAAGATCTCCTGCAGAATGATTACTGCTGTCCTGGAGTTTGCCTGCAGGGTCAGGCAAGGCAGGGAACAAGGGCAGAAGCCTGGGAAGTTCTGAGCCTTTATCTTCACAGGTACACCCAGACAACACTAGCAGCTGCATGGCTGAGCTCATCCCCACCCTTCCCTGGGAGCCAGATTCTGACAATGGCACAGAGACCCCGGGGCTCATGGAGGCAGATCGTCTGGGGAACGAGTGGTCACAGTACCAGCTGGTGGTCTTGTCTCTTACTGTGGTGGTGATTCTTTTTGAGGTGGTGGGCAACGGTGCAGTTGCTGCCTCATCTACTTCCACATCCAGAGTAGCCCTTACATAGCCTATATCCTCAACATGGCTGTTGCCGACGTCCTTGGCCTCACCTGTGTCATTGGGGTCCTACTGGAGGCCATGGTTGGGTGGTACCACAAGGTGACACGGCACGAGATGATGATCCTGGAGCTGATCTCCTCATTCTTTGACACAGCCGTTCTCCATCTCCTCGTGGCCAGGAGCACTTAGGGCATCTTCTGCCCACCTAGCGCCAAGGCCACCCTAAGTGCACCTCTGTGGTGGTCAGCGTGCTGAGCTGGGCTCTGGTCCTCTCTCTTCATGTGGACATTGAGGCCCGTGCCCGCTGGGAGCAGGACCCTGTGTGCAATTCCTTTCCCAAAAGATTTGTAATATTTCAGTTTCAAATTTGTTCTGTGATGTGTGTGTCCACCTTGACCCTGGCCCTCAGTGGCCTGTGCCTGCGCCACCCCAAGCCATGTTCACTGATCAGGACCTACCTCAATGTCCCCATCATGGTCTTCACCTTCCTCCTTTGTGGTGTGTCCCTCGTTGTCCTCCTGTATTTGCGGGAAGAAGAGGGAGAGGATTTGAACTTGGCCTTTGACTTCCTGTGGCTTCTTTCCAGCGTGGTCAGTGCAGCTCACCCTGTCATTTACTTCCTGGCTGGTGGAGGGAGGAGGAGGAGGGATAGAGTCGCTGAGGACTGTGCTCCAGGGGGCCCTGGTGAGCGAGGAGGAGGAGTGGGCAGAAGGGTAACCCCTCATATGTTGTCTCAGGGAGGTCCTAACCTCAGAGTTAGGGAGGAACGAATAATTCTTGATCCTGTCTCGCTGCAAAATGCTGTGAAGCCTTGAGGCATTCATTCTGTGGCCAGGACAGGCAGGATCCTCTGACACGCGCGGGGGACTCAGCTGCTCTGGCACTCAAACCGTGTGTGCGCTTCCAGGGCCGCTGCGGGGCTGCCAGGCTGAGCAAGCCCTGCTCCCTCTAGTGGCCACTCTTCCCCGGTCCTTCGCGGAGTTCTTGTGTCTCCATCTCTATTCAGCACCTTGCCTGGAGTCCTGGGCCCCTGTGACGCTCATGTTCCTCTACCTTGCACGGCTTCAACTTCCCATCTCACCCTCCCCAGGACAGTCACAGCGCATGTTAAGCGAACAGTTTTGTAATCAGTCGTTCCTGTGTTGTTCCAGAGAAAGGCAAATGGGCTGACTGAACCTTGGAAGTTGGGCTTAGTTCGGGTCAGAACCTTGGTGGGTACTCTACCGCCTCACTCAGACCCTGCTGCGGCTGGCTCCTCCTCACCTCCATCACTTCAGCACTCCACCTACCTAGTTTGTTCAAAGACTCCGGGTACCACTGTCACTCACAAGCTTTAGGGGTGCAGCCAGCCTCCCTGACCCCAGGCTTCTGTCTCATTAACACCATTCCTCTGTCCAGCCTTGCCTGATCCTTTCATGGTCCTCTCACCTCTATGGGCACGTTTTTCTCCTTGACCGCTTTCTTATTTTTAGAAAAAAAAATAGTTTATTTATTTCTGTGTGAGAGAGAGTGCAGGCATACCAGGGCCTTTTACTGCTGCAAACAAACTCCAGGTGCATGTGTCACATTGTGCATCTGGTTTTACATGGTGTGGTGTCCCCATCAACTTAGGTTTTTTTTTCTTTTCTTTTTTTTCTTTTATCTTTTTATATTTTTTATTGACAACTTCTATAGTTACATACAAAAATGTATGATATTTCCCTCCCCTCCCCTATTCCCCTTTAGAACTCCAATCTCCATCATATCCCCTCCCTTTCTCCATTAGTCTCTCTTTTAATCTGATGTCATCATCTTTTTATTCTATTATGAGGGTCTTGTGAAGGTATTGCTAGGCACTGCAAGGTCATGGATATCAAGGCCAATTTCTGTTTGGACAGTTGCATTGTAAGGAGTTGTACCCTTCCTTTGGCTCTTCCATTCTATCCGCCCCCTCTTCCGCAATGGGCCTTGAGCCTTGGAGGGTGTGACAGAAGTGTTTCAGTGCTGGGCACTCCTCCATCCCTTCTTCTCAGCACTATGTTGCCTTTTGGGTCATCCCAGTGGTCATCGCCATCTGAAAAGAGAAGCTTCTCTAACCAGAAGTGAGAGTAGCGTTAATATGTGAATATGAACATTAAGTGTAGTGCTTTCAGGGCAGCTTGGTGGGAATAATATATACATTTAGTCAGACAAGATCAGGCTTTATACCCCTAAGGCTCATGACCTCCCCTGCCATAGACTTTTGCTTAGGTTTTTCACTACCAGGTATGTATTCCCTCCTGTAGAGAGGGCCTTCAGTCCAATTATGGAGCAGTTGGTTACCCCAAGAGCAGACATGCCACTATTGCACCCATTCAGTCATTGGGCCTGTGTGGCCAAACTTGAATTTTCAGTGTCCACTGTTTTCACTGCCGATGACTTCTGTCTCCCATAGGGCTGCATGCACTGCAGCTTTTTCCAGCTTTCAGTTGGCTGGTCTACAGGGAGAAGGTTTTCTGCTCAGCACCAGCTTGCTTTCTCAGTGACTTAGGGGTTTTGAATGCTTGGTCCTTAGTGGGTGACAATTTTGGTGGTAGAGCCTTGCTGGAGGAGGTGTACTTGTTGGGAGCAGGCTTTGGGGTGTTGTAGTCAGCTCCTCCTTGCCAGAGCTTGGTTTACTCTCCTGCCACTGTTTGCCACCTGCTGTGCCAAGGAGGTGATGTCCAGCCTCTGCTCACATCATGCTTTACCCTGCCATTGTGAAGCTTTCCCCCAACACTGTAAGCAAAATAAAGCCATTCATCCCATTAGCTGCTTTCTTTTGGGTGTTGCGTCCTAGCATTGAGAAGTTAACTTCCACATTTGGGTACTGGGGAATTGAGCCTGGGCTGGCAGGCATTGCAAGAAAGCACCTTTAACTACTGAGCTATCTCCTCTGTCCCCTCTTTTACCTTTTTTTGTGTTTTAATTTTTGTAATTTAATTTATGAGAGAGAGAGAGAGAGATTGGCATGCCAGAGTCTCCAGCCACTGCAATCAAACTCCAGACTCATGCGCCACCTTGTGTCACCTTGTGGGTCTGATTTATGTGGGACCTGAAGAGTCAAACATGGGTTTTTAGGTTTTGTAGGCAAGCACCTTAACCACGAAGCCATCTCTCCAGCCCTTCCCCCCTTTTAAAGTGTGTGTGTGTGCATGTTTGGTTGTGCATGCATGTGTGTGTATATGGAAGCCAGAAGACGACCTCAGAGGTCATTGCCAGGCATGCTCCACCTCCTTTTGTGAACAGGTCTTTCATTGGCTTGGAGATTGCAAATTAGGCTAGACTGGCTGGTCAGGGAGCCTCAGGGATCCACCATCTCTGCCTTCCTAGCTTTTAGATTACAAGTGTGTGCCACCAGGCCTGGCACTTTTTCATGTGTATTCTGAAGATTGAACTCAGGTCCTTATGCTTCCACAACTAGCCCTTTACTTACTGAGCCACCCCCCCTACAACCTTGCTTTTTAAATTTTATTTTGGAGAGAGACACAGAGAGAGAGAGAAAGGGAGAGGAAGACAGATAGAGATGGGCACACCAGCAGCTTCTCAGCTGCTGAGAATGAAATCCAGATGCGTGCTCCCCCTTGTGGTCAAGTGCTGCATTGCGCCCTTGCATCACTGCATCTGGCTAAACATGGGACCTGGAGATTGAAACCGCTGGAGATTGGAACCAGTGTTCTTAGGCTTAGGAGGCAGGCACCTTAATCGCTAAGCCATCTCTTCAGCCCCTTTTTAAAAATTTTTGAAACAGACTGGCCTGGAACTTGCTATGTAGCTGAAGCTCATCTTCAACTTCTGATCCTCCTGCCTCCACCTCCAAAGTTCTGGGATTACAGGCTGTGCCACTGTGTCTGGCTCCTCCTTCTTCACCTTCTAAAGGTACTTACTCTTCTTAACACCCAGTGGCCATTCACCTCTTTGTCCTGGAAACCCATCTGTTTCCTTCCACGAAATCATCCATGGTGACTTCCTTCTTACTTTGTGTCATATATTGTATTTATAGTGTTTTTTTTTCCCTTGTGGATTGGAAGCCCCTGCAAGGCCTGGACTCCAGCTACCTTGTCGCTGGTGCTGTCCCTAGAGACTCACATGCTGAAGGCTTGGTCTCCAGAATGATGCTCTCAGGAAGCAGAGGAAGCTTAAAGAAGTGGGGCTTAAGGAAGGTGGTTAGGTTCTTAGGGGTATGTTCTGGAAGGGGACAGCGAGACCCTCGCTCTCTTGCTGGTGAGCATCTTCGCCTTACCACACACTTTTTCCATGATTTTCTGCCTTGCCACATGCCCGAAAGCAATTAGATTAAACAAACCTTTATTTGTTTGTTTGTTTGCTTTTTCAAGGTAGTGTCTGGCTCTCTAGCCCAGGCTGACCTGGAATTCCTATGTAGTCCCAGGATGGCCTTGAACTCACAGCAATCCTCTTACCTCTGCTTCCCGAGTGCTGGGATTAAAGGCATGTGCCACCACACCCGGCTTCAAACCTTTTCTTTATGTAAGTTGATCATCTTGGGTATTTTGTCACAGTAATGGAAATCTGACTAAGACCCCCAGGATTGGAGCCAGAGGAGTTCCTGCTTCTTGGGGTATGGTCACTGCCCCAAGCTGATGGAGAATCTGCTTTCCTGGGCTGGCCTTAGGGGATCAGGAGAAGTGTCTTCCTGCTTCACTTCGGAAGCCTGAAGGCACAAAAGACCTCAAAGAGGGGCTGGAGAGATGGCTTAGCAGTCAAGGTGCTTGCCTGCAAAGCCAAAGGACCCATGTTCAACTCTCCAGGTCTCATGTAAGTCAGACGCACAAAGTGACACAAAGCACTCAAGGTTGCATGTATGCACAAGGTGGGACATGTGTCTGGAGTTCAATTACAGTGTCTGGAGGCCCCAGCACACCAATATTCTCATTCTCTTTCTTATAAAAAAGTAAACCACAAAGAGAAGGTGTGGGAGTCCAGAGGACAAAGCCAAATTTGGGAGAAGGATCAGCTTGCAGCACAGCCAAGCTTAAAGGCATTGCTTGCCAAAGACTCTGTGCTACTTTTCTTGTCCCTGTGACAAAATATCTGACAGAGGGCTGGAGAGATGGCTTAATGGTTAAGGCACTTGCCTGCAAAGCCAAAGGACCCAAGTTCGATTCCCTAGGACCCATGTTAGCCAGATGCATAAGGGGGGCACATGTATCTGGAGCTCATTTGCAGTGGCTGGAGGCCCTGGCGCACCCATTCTCTCTCCCTCCCTCCCTCTTTCTCTCTCTCCCTCTCCCCCCTCTCTCCCTCTGTCAAATAAATAAATAAATAAATAAATAAATGAAAATAATAAAAAATCTGACAGAAGAGGAAGGGCTTATTTTGGCTCACTGTTTGAGGGTCCAGTCCATCAAGGCTGGGGAGGCATGGCTGATGTTGTAGGAGTAAGACGCTATGTACTCACATCTTGGCAGATCAAGGAGCAGAGAGCTGTGCATGCTGGGGTTCAGCTTGCTTTCTTCTTCCCCCCTTTTTATTCAGTCTGGGGACCCAGCCCATGGGATCGTGCTACCTACATTTAGGATGGGTCTTTCCACCTCAGTCAATCCTTTCTGGAAAGTCCCTCACAAACACACCCAAAGGTGTGCCCTCCATGCTTCTTAATGTGATCAAGTTCACACTGAAGATTAACCACCACACACCTACAGACTCACCTCTTGGCCCAGAAAACTGATACCCAGGGTGGAGATGACCCCAAGTGAGGAAAAGGTGATGTGCAAGAAAATGTAGAATTTTAAGATCCAAACTCACACTATAACAAGGTTTCAAGAGAAGGCAGGGGAGGCAGAGACAGGAGGATTGCTACAAGTTCAAGTCCACTTTGGTCTACATAGTGAGTTCCAGGCCAGCCAGAGTAACACAGCAATACCCTATCTCAGAAACAGCATTAAAACAAAACAAAACAAACAAAACAAAAATCTGACACTTCAGAGTTGTTAATGTGGTGGAATGGAATGTGGTGGGGACATGAGAAGGAGGTTGGGGACAGGCTGTTTCAGTCTTGCCTGCCTTATTCACACACCATGAGGAGCTGGCAGAATGGCTGAGGCCAGGTGTAGCTTGACCTGAATTTCACTTCCTGCACATGAGCCCAGGGCTCATGACTGACCCTGCCTTGCCTTCCAAGGTTCTATTGCTAAAACATTGGTGTGAGACACAAGGCTTGGAGGCAGTTGTGCTCTTGGAGGTAAACAGAGGCAGGGCCTGGCAGACTGGGCTGTTGGGGGGGGCGGTCCCTAAAACCCAATGATAATGAATGTACCCATTTATCCATGCATTTGAACAGAGAAGAACAGAGAAGGAAATGAAAGGACTATGTTGGGTTATTTTGTGGTGACAGAAGATGTTTTTATTGAAAGGGGATATTATTCTATTCTACAAGACAAGAAGCCCATGTGAACACGGAGCTGCTGTGGACTGCATGGAGCAGGAGGAGGCAATGTGATGTGGTCAGGGTGGGTTTTCCCCACTCAGAATCTGGATGCACATGTCTTCACCAGACAATGCAGACCCTTAGTGTGGGTCAGCTCCTGGAAGGGGGTGGAAAACCCTTGTGACCATTTATCTCCTAAGGGGCAATGGGTAAGCAGTCAAATAAGCCTTTCGTCTGAAAAAAGAGTATCGCAGAGGGACAGGGCTAGAGCTGTGGCCAGCCCCGTGAATGAATGCCTTTCCATTGGTTAGGTGTCGAGAAAAGCAGCACAGAGGTTCATGGGAGGAGGGAGTGTTCTGGGGAACGATGACGCCAGGTCCTTCTACCCCCATCCCCAGACAGAGCAGCTGGAAGAACTGAGCTGAACACTATGTGCCCATTGTGTCAGATCTTGCACTGGCAGCACACGGGGGCACAGCAGCTGGACTGGCAGCAGCAGGGCTTTGCAACAGCTGGACTGACAGCAGCAGGGCTTGCAACAGCTGGACTGACAGCAGCAGGGTTTGCAACAGCTGGATTCACAGCAGCAGGGCTTACAGCAGCTGGACTGACAGCAGCAGGGCTTGCAACAGCTGGACTGACAGCAGCAGGGATTACAGCAGCTGGACTGACAGCAGCAGGGTTTGCAGCAGCTGGACTGACAGCAGCAGGGCTTACAGCAGCTGGATTCACAGCAGCAGGGCTTGCAGCAGCTGGACTGACAGCAGCAGGGTTTGCAGCCCCTGGACAAGAACCAGCAGGGCCTCTGGACTGACAGCAGCAGGGCCCAGCTGGATTCACAGCAGCAGGCAAGCAGCTGGACCCTTGCAACCTTTGCAGCCCCCAAGAACTACAGCCTCCCTTGCAGCCCCCACAGGAGCTACAACCCCCTTGCAACCTCCACAGCTGGAGCAGGAGCAGGTGGGACCCACAGCCTCCCTTGCAGCCCCCACAAGACCCACAGCCCCTTGCAGCAGCAGGAGCAGGTGGGCACACAGCAGCACACGAGCCACAGCCACACAGCAGCTGGAGCCACAGCCTCCACAGCTGGAGCCACAGCCTCCACAGCTGGAGCCACAGCCTCCGGAACAGCCACAGCAGCCCATGGTTCTGGTAGTTGAGGATAGAGTAGGTGAAGAGCTGATGGAGAGGGAGATGTACAAGTATGGAGCCTCCTGCACCTGGGGCCTTTATATCTCCGCCAGGGTCAGGTGTGTGGCTGCACATGGTCTCTTCCCTGTCTATTTCCTCAATGTCTCATGTTTTGTTTGTTGTATCTAATTTCCCTATTCTCCTACTGACTGCATGCCCTGAAGATTTTTCTCAGGTTTCTGAATTTGTCCTCTTCCTTGTTCGTGTTAGTTGTAGTCTGAGCTTCCTAGATGCCCCTGGATGATGTCACCTGCCTTTTGTGCTGACTGTATGTGATAACATCTTGTCCCCGTGCCTTTATTCCTGTTCTGTTTGGAGGTTTACTTCCGGGCACATCTATTTCGAGTTTTTGGGTTCACTGATTATATTAGGATGACTAATGGTCCCAAATAGTATGATGTCCTAGTCCATGTTACCAATTTGGAAAGCAGGTGTGTGTGTGTGTACATGCCACAGCATGCATGTGGAAATCAGAAGACAAGCTTGGATGGCAGTCCTTACCTTCCACCTTGTTTGAGGCAAGGACTCTTTAAAAACTATCTTTATCTATTTATTTGTGAGGAGAGAGAGAGAGAGAGAGAGAGAGAGAGAGAGAGAGAGAGAGAGATTGAGTGGGTGGGAGCTCCATGGGCTCATGCTGCTGCAAACTCCAGATACATGTGTGTGTTAGTTTGAATAGATGTCCTCCAATATAGTCAGTGTTTTATTAGTTTGTAGTTTGCATCTGCAGCCACCTGGCTGGAGGCAGTGTCACTGGGCAGATCTTAAGGTGTGGTGGTGGGTTTGAGATTTCAATCTAAAGATATGTAAAGTGTGCCTAGCTGGAGTTCCTGAGGTGTGCTGTGCTGTGTGGCTTTTGGCTGTGGCTCTTCTCTCTGTGTTTGGTCCTGTGAGAGCAGGGCAGCTTCTTCTGCCATTATGGAACTTCCCTGGATCTGTAAGGTTCAATAAATATCTCTTCCTCCATAACTGTGCCTGGTCTGGAAGTTCATCTCAGCGAACCTGAAGCTGTCTGCTACAATGTGCTACTGGGAAATTGAACCTGGGTTGCTGGCTTTGCAAGCAAATGCCTTTAGCCATTTAGCCATCACTCCAGCCCTTTATTTGCTAACACAGAGAGAGAGAAAGATAGAGAAAGGGCTGGAGAGATGGATTAGCAGTTAAGATGCTTGTTTGCAAAGCCAAAGGACCCAGGTTCGATTCCCCAGGACCCACCTAAGCCAGATGTACAAGATGGTGCATTTGTCTGGAGTTTGTTTGCAGTGGCTGGAGGCCCTGGCACATCCATCCTCTCAATCTGCCTCTTTATCTCTCTCACTCTCTCAAATAAATATCTAAATAACTAAAAATTAAGAAAGAGAGAGAGAGAGAGAGAGAGAGAGAGAGAGAGAGAATGGGAATGCCAGGGCCCTGCAAATGAACTCCAGATGCATGCCCCATTTTGTGCATCTCGTTTTACATGTGTACTGAGGAATTGAATGTGGGTCAGCAGACTTTGCCAGCAAACACCTTTAACCACTGAGCAACCTCTCTAGATCGAGGCAAGGACTCCTGATGTTCATCTCTGTGTTTGCCATGTTCTCTGACCAGTAAGCTTCGGGAAGATTCCCCTGTCTCTGCTGGGATTACAAATGCCTGTCACTGTGTTTGGATTTTTACGTGTGTTCTGGGAAACTGAACTTGGGTACTTATTCTTGTGTAGCAAGCCCTTTATCCATTGAGCCATCTCCCCAGCTCTGGAGAGGTTCTTTATAGATTCAATTAACTCAAGGATCTTTGGCGGAGGGAGAATCTGAAGTATGTGGATGGTCCTGCACACACTCATGCACTCATATGTATCCTTATGAGACAGGCAAAGGGAGGTTTGAAACTAGTGGAAGAGAAAGGTGTGAAGGTCAGTGATGGATCCCTTGCTGCAGGCATGAGGAAGTGGAAGAGTCAAGGACTGGATTCTCCCGTACAGCTTCTAGAGAGGACACTGGTAACTTCACACAGCCAGCCTAGTGACAGTGAGAGAGGACTTCTGGCTTCCAGAGCTGTGGAAAAAATAGTGTGGTGAGTTGTGCAGTAGCTACAAGGAAATAGCACAAATTTTGACATCTAGAGGTGGAGTATTGTAACAAGTATCCAAAAGTGTAGGCATAGCATTTGAAGTGGGGTAATGGGCAGAGATTGGCAGAATCTCCAGGGTCCTGAGAATCAAAGCCTACATTGTCTCCAACAAACTGGGTGGGGGTGCAGGCATCACAGGGGGTCTCCATGAAGCATCGGAAGGTACATTCTGCTGGGAACTGAAGGAAAGATGGACATTTAGCTGAACTGCTTTTTGTGGATGGATATGAAACCAAGGAGATTCCTAAGCAAGGTGTTGCCTGTTTTATTATTTCTTTCTTTTTTGTTCTTTGTAGTAAAATATGAGTGGAAGCTGATAAACTAGGGAAGACCTTTTAAGTAAAAGGAGAATTTCACTTCAGTATATAGGAGATTCTTGGCCTACCCACCAATTTTGTTAACATACCTGACAAAATTCAGTTTAAGGGAGAAGGGTTTATTTCTGCTTACAGTTCAAGGTCACAGTCCATCACGGTGAAGAAGGCATGGTGGCAAGAGCTGGTCATTTGCAGTCCAGTGAGGAAGCAGAGAGCGATGAATGTAGGTACTCAGCCAGCTCTCTCCTCTGTAGACAGTCCAGGACCCCAGCCCACAGTTAAGATGCGTCTTCCTACCTCAGTTAGTTAATCAAGATGATTCCCCCCTCCAAATATGCCTACAAGCTAACCTCATCTCCATAATCCCTCACAGGTCATTCTAGGTCCTGTCATGTTGACAATCAATGTAAACCATCATAAATGATCACAAACCATTACAAACCACCACAGCACATTGATTACTAGAGAAGCACACTCTGACAGAAGCCTGGGGTGTGTCGGGATAGCCTTCTCCTGAGGTGATTGGGCAAGGGTGTCATGAAACCTTGGAACCTATTACCAAAACTGATGAGTCTCTAGAGATGAGGTTGTTCAGGAAAGATCCATGGAGGACTCTCTTATCTAACTCATGATCCTCCTGCCTCAACTTCCTCAGCGTTTGCCTACTGGTGTGCACTACCCCAACCAGCAGCTCTCTTACCTAATGGTGTGGACCCTGGTATCATACATGGGAGATTCACATGGTATTTAACAATGCTGGATCAATAAAATCACTACCAATTTGCAATGAAAGGGACACAGAGGGCTGGAGGGATGGCTTAGCGGTTAAGGTGTTTGCCTGCAAAACCAAGGGACCTAGGTTCGATTCCCCAGGATCCACATAAGCCAGATGCACAAGAGGGCGCACACGTCTGGAGTTCGTTTGCAGTGGCTGGAGGCCCTGGTACACCCATTCTCTCTCTCTCTCTCCCCCTTTTTCTCTGTTAAATAAATAAATAAAAGAAAATATTTTAAAAAAGAAAGAGACACAGAAAGGGCTGACGAGATGGCATGGTTGCAAGCAAGTATAGGAAAAGGAAGAACAAATGGAGCAGAGAAACTCTGAGCACACAGGGCCAGGCTGAGGCATGGAGAGGAGCCAGAGCTGAGGACGACACAGACCTGTGGTATCCGAGGCCAGAGCCTGGAGCCACTGAGGAGCTTCCCCAGGCTTCACCCAGGCAATCCGCTCTGCTGGGTTCCAGTGCTTCTTGGGACTGGCAGTCCCATTCTTCCTCTCATTGTCTCCCCTTTTGGAATAGAGTTCTGGGGCTGGTGGCCTATCTAATCCCAACGTTGTATTCTGGAACCAGACAATCTGTGACTCAGGGGCATTCTGCTCCATGTTAGCTTCCACCCAGGGTCCCACCACACTTCATTAGAGGGTGGAATCTGGACCTTTTGAATTGATTCTGTTTAACTGAGATTTGGTGCTTGAGTTAATGCTACCATGGGTTAAGAATTTGTGGTGGGGCTTTATATTTTGCATATTGGACAGATATTAATCTTAGGCAGGCCAGAGGATGGGCTATGGTAGGGGGATTGATGGTGCCTAGAGACCTCAAGACTGATGGAGAAAAGTTTTTTTCCACAAGAAAAGGCTAACATTGGTTACTCATCCCAACACGATCTCATTGTTATTTTCAGAAAGGTTTTCTTTATCTACATTTGTCCGTCATTATTATTGTTGGTTTAGTAAATATCCATTCAAATCTACCCTACTTGTCACTGCATTGGTTTTTAATATATTTCTGTCATTCTGGTCCTCAGTTTTACCTTCTTACAATATATGACCCAACATCTTTCTATCTGTTCACATGTCTCTCTATCATCTATCACCCACCTGGCTCATCCATTATCTATCATCTGTCTATCGATGAACTATCTACCTGTATGTTTCTTTCTGTTACCAGCTTTGATGTATTATTTACAATGTCTGTACCCATTTGAAAGGGGCTGGGGAGGAGCATTTTCTGCATTAAGAATGAGGACCTGAGTTCAAGACCCAGCACTGATGTAAAAAGCCAAGAGTCAGCTGGGCGTGGTGGCGCACACCTTTAATCCCAGCACTTGGGAGGCAGAGGTAGGAGGATCGCTGAGAGTTCGAGGCCACCCTGAGACTACATAGTTAATTCCAGGTCAGCCTGGACCAGAGTGAGACCCTACCTCGCAAAACCAAAAAAAAAAAAAAAAAAAAAAAAAAAAAAAAAAAAAAAAAGCCAAGAGTCTATGTCTGTCACCCAGCTCTGAGTCGCGTGTAGCTAGGAGCACTGCTAGGGCTCCTTGATCAGCTACTGTCACTGAAACATGGTGTGTTCCTGGTTCAGTGAGAGATCCTTCCTGAACCTAAGAAGGTACAATTACATTGTCTTCAAATGAAGTCCACTTTCCTCCTCCTCTTGCAGTGCAGGGTTTCTGGATCCTTCCTTCTTTCTTGCTGTGCTGACCAGGAGCTCAGTGTAGTGTTGAGATGGGATGGGGGGAGAGAACCCAGTTCAGCTTGCCTTCTCACTGTGAGCGCCCAGCTTTGCCCACTGTCCGTGGTTTCAATTGTGGGGTTAAGACCCTCACCCATTTCAAGGAAATCAGGTGGAAGAGCAATAAAGTGGTGTCTGTGGGCATGCATACGGGGTGCACACACTACACACACACATCCTACAAAAACAAAACAAACAAGAGAAAAGTGTCCAGTTTCATGAGCTTTGACAAAAGTATGGATCTCTGCATTAACATTAGAAAACTTCCACCAGTGCAGTTACACTCCTGTCTCTTTTCTCTCACTACCTGGCTCTGTTGATTTGTTTTCCATCATTGCAGGTGACTTTACACTTTGTATGACTTTTTAAAAAAATTTTTATTTTTATTTATTTATTAGAGACAGAGAGAGGGAAAGAGAGAGAGGGAGAGTGAGAATGGGCATGCCAGGGCCTCTACCCACTGCAAATGAACTCCAGATGCATGCGCCCCCTTGTGCATCTGGCTTACGTGGGACCTGGAGAATTGAACCTGGGTCCTTAGGCTTCCCAGTCATGTGCCTTAACCGCTAAGCCATCTCTCCAGCCCACTTTGTATGATTTTGTATGAAGGTGCCCAGACAGTGTGTTGTGTTCCTTTGTGCCTTCTCTGTTTTCCCTCAGTACAACCATCTGTACAATTAATCTGTGTTGGTGCACACAGGTGATTACCTAGTATTGCTGAGTAATAATATTCCATTGTGGGCATCCTACTTCTCATTTCTCCATTTATCTCTTGATTGACATCTAAGTTGTTTTCAATTAAAAAAATTATTTGTCTGTGTGTGTGTGTGTGTGTGTGTGTGTGCATGTACAAACACACGCGTGCACATGCTTGTGTGCATGTCAGGGTCTTTTGCTACTGCAAACGAATTCCTGTATATCTTTACACGGGTGGCTGGGGAGTTCATCCTGAGCTGGTAGCTTTGCAAGTAAGGGCCTTTAACCGTTGATCCATCTCCGCAACCCCGTTTTTTTTTTTTTTCCTCATGAATAAGACTGCTATCATCATTTGGCTTTGTGGCTGTATGCTTTTCTGATAAATACCTATGAGTGGAATGGCCAGAATATAGTTCCAGTATTCCAATGGGCTTTACCAGTTGGCAGATGTGAGAATCTCAGCTGCTGCATATCTGTGTCAACCTTCTTTTTAATTTGAATGATTCTAACAGGTGTCTAGTGGGGGTTGTGGCTTTACTTTTTTTCCCCATGGTGAATGACTGTGAGCATCTTTTCATATGTGTATTGGCCCCTCCTGTGTCTTTGTGTGTTCAAAGAGTAGAGTAAGCAGTTTTATCTGGATAAAAGACAATTTACCACTTTTCTTTGGCTTTATTCAGTGTAAGAAATCTTAGTCTACCTCAGAGCTGTAAGAATTTTCTTTCAACAGACTTAATGTTTTAGCATTATATTGAGGTCTTTGATTTATTTTTAATTCTTGTGAACTGTTTCTCACTGGATAACCAATAGTTTCATTTGTTGAGATGATAGCTCTGTCTTTGAGTGGCTGCAGGATCGAGTTATTTCAATTTTACAAAAAAAAAAAAAAAGTCTACTGGGTTTTTAGTTGGGGTTGTGTTGAATTTATCGATCAATCTGGAGATAATTTACAATATTGAAAATACTGATTCATGAGCATGGGCTATCGCTATAATTATTTATGGTCTTTATTTTTTAAGCATTATTTTATAGTTTTAAATTTTAAAATATTTATTAACTTATTCATGTGTTTGTACATAATATGTGTTCATGTATGTGAGTATGGGCTCTCATGTACCACAGCCCCGAGTTGGAGGTCAAAGGACAACTTGCTGGAGTCAGTCTTCACTGTCCACCTCATTCGTGGTGGGGTCTCTCATTCTCATTGCTGTTCCCTGCTGCACTAGTCCAGGAGCTACCTGGAAATTCTCCTGTGTCTGCCTCCTTCCTTGCTGTGGATGTACTGGGAGTATAGAAACCTGCCATGGCTTCTGGCTCTTACATAGAGTCTGCAGGTCTGAACTCAGGTACTCAGGCTTGCACAGAGAATGCTTTATCCACTGAGCCACCTCTGGCCTGGAATTGTTCTGTAGGTTTATTGCATATCCTTAGACATGTTTAGTTAAGTCTATTCACCAATGTTTCCGCCTGATACTTCATTTTCTTTTATTTCTTTTTTAAAATTTTTGTTTACTTTTTTTTATTTTTATTTTTTGGAGGTAGGGTGTTCCTCTAGCCTAGGCTGACCTGGAATTTACCATATATTCTCAGGGTGGCCTCGAACGTATGGCAATCCTCCTACCTCTGCCTCCCAAGTGCTGGGATTAGAGGCGTGTGCTAACACTTCTGGCTCTCTTTTTAAACTTTCATGTATTTATTTGCAAGGAGAGAGAGAGAGAGAGAGAGAGAGAGAGAGAGAGAGAGAGAGAGAATGAACAGAATGGACATGCCAGGGCCTCCAGCTGCTACAAACAGACTCTGGATGCATGTACCATTGTGTGCATCTGGCTCTTATGTGGGTACCAGAGGATCTAACTCATCATTAGGCATTGCAGGCAAGCACCTTAATTGCTGAGCCATCTCTCCAGCTCTGCTGGACTTTTTTATTGCTTAGTTTTTGAGTCCTTTGCAGATTCTAGATGTTAGATCATTGTTGGAGGTCTAGCTGGTGAAGATTTTCTCCCATTCTGTTGGTTCTTTATTGGCTCTGTTGATGGTTTGCTTGTCTGTCCAGTAGTTTTTAGTTTCATGAGATTCTGTTGGTTGAGTGTTTGTCTAATTTCCTGGGCTACTTCGGTCATATTCCGAAACTCTTTCCCTGTGCCTATATCTTGGAGTGTTTACCCTATTTTTTCTTCCAACTATTTTAGAGTTTTAGGATTTAAGTTGAGGACTTTACTCTGTTTGGAGTTGATTGTTGTGCATGGTGAGAGAAGGGCATCTGAATTAATTCTACTACATGTGGTTATCCAATTTCTCCAGCACCATTTGTTGAAAATTCTGTTTAGTCTAGTTTGCTTTTTTGGCCCTTTTGTGAAAGATCAGGTAGCTGTAGTTGATTGAACTTAACTGGATCTTCTATTCTATTCCATTGATCGATATGCCTGCTTTTTATGCCAGTGCTATGCTGTTTTTAGTCCTATGGCTTTGTAGTACAACTTGAAATCAGGCATGGTGATAGTTCCAGAATTCTTTCTTTCTTTCTTTCTTTTTTTTTTTTTTTTCATTTTTCATTTTTTCAAGGTAGGGTCTCACTCTAGCCCAGGCTGACCTGGAATTCACTATATATTCTCAGGGTGGCTTCAAACTCACGGTGATCCTCCTACCTCTGCCTCCCAAGTGCTGGGATTAAAGGTGTGTACCACCATGGCCTCCCTAGTGCTGGGATTAAAGGTGTGCACCACCATGTCCAGCAATTGCTTTAAAAAAATTATTTATTTATTTGAGAAAGAAAGAGAAAAAAAGAGAGAGGGAGAAAAAAAGAAGAAGAATTGGCACACCAGGGCCTCTAGCCACTGCATATGAATTCAAGACACATGTGCTTCCTTGGGCATCTGTCTTATGTGGGTACTAGAGAATTGAACTGAGGTCCTTAGGTTTTGCAGACAAGAGCCTTAACTGCTAAGCCATCTCTCCAGGCTAGCAATTGCTTTTTATATTTTTAAAAATAACTTGTCCATTTTATTAAAATTTTCAACTTCCTTATGCTAAAATCATTTCTGTACCATTCTTTTAATTTTTGTCCCCTGTAATTATGCCTGTCTTTGATTCCTGATATTAAACAGTTCTCCCTCTATTTTCTTTTCTTTTTTTTTTCAAAGTAGGGTCTTGCTTTAGCCCAGGCTAACCTGGAATTCACTATGTAGTCTCAGAGTGGCCTCAAACTCACAGAGATCCTCCTACCTCTGCATCCCGAGTGCTGGAATTAAAGGCGTGTGCCACCACGCCTGGCTCCCTCTCTATTCTTCCTCTCTGATCCACCTTTCTTTTTCTCCCCCATCTCTCCTTTTATCACTTTTGTTAATGTTTCCAAGAAGCCAGCTTTTTAAAATTGACATTTCTCTATTTTATGTTTTCTACTTCATTGTGTATTTGTTTTTTGATTCAAATGTGTGTGTGTGTGTGTGTGTGTGTGTGTGTGTGTGTACACCAGGGTTTCTTGCTGCTACAAATGAATTCCAGTCTTGCTTTACATGGGTGGCTGGAGAATTGAACCCAGCCCTGCAGGCAAGGAAGTATCTTTAACTGCTAAGCAATTTCCCCAGACCCAAGAGGCCTTGAGATAGGATTAAAGTATGTAGCCCAGGCTGGCCTTGATCTCATGATTTACATGCTGGGGTGGCAGTTATGAACTGCTATGCCCAGCTAATTTTTCATTGTTTCCTTCATGCTTCTTTGGTTCACTGTGCTTATCTTTCTGCTTTACTTAGGAATGAATTTTGACAATTGATTTTAATTTTTTTTTTTTTGAGGTAAGGTCTCACTTTAGGCCAGGCTGACCTGTAATTCACTATGTAGTCTCAGGGTGGCCTTGAACTCACAGTGATCCTCCTACCTCTGCCTCCTGAGTGCTGAGATTAAAGGCGTGCACCACCACACCTGGTTGATTTTAATTTTTAATATTTGTTTATTAGCGTTTGTGTGTGCGTGCCTGCATACACTATGTGCACACTAGGGTCTATTGCCTCTGCAAACAAATGTCAGGTGCTTGCACCAAGTTTTGTGTCTGGATTTATGTGGGTGTTGGGAATTGAACCTTGGCAGGCTGAGCCATCTCTCCAGCTTTGGCCATCAATTTTGTACATTTAAAGTAGTAACATTCCATTTAAGCTGTGCTTCTTCGTACTGTGTGTAATGTTTCATTTCCATTATTATTTTGTTAAAATGGTTTATAATTCCTTTAGTCATTTCTCTTTTCATAGAAACAAGACTTAAGCTGCAGATCTTCACAACAGGATGCAAACCAAGGTTCACATCTCAGGAAGGAGAAGAGAGAATTCAGGGCATTTTAGATCCTGTCCCCAAAAGTGGTTACTGTAGCATCTGCTCACCACACCTACTTTTTTTTTTTTTTTTTTTGAGGTAGGGTCTCGTTCTAGCTCAGGCTGACCAGGATTTCACTATGTAGTCTCAGGCTGGCCTCTAACTCACAGCGATCCTTCTACCTTTGTCTCCTGAGTGCGGGGATTAAAGGCATGTGCCACCACACCCAGCCACACCCACATGTTTATGGAGCCCTGTATTAGACAGAGCCTGGAACCTGGTGGTCCTGGGTGCTGGTTTAGCTCTGGCCAAAACATCATCCTCACAGCTATCTTTGAGGAGTCCTGCAGGCTCCTTTCTCAGGACAGAAGATCTCCAGAGATACAAGGAGCCTGACCTCACCTCTGCACACCCCACTGTGCACTTAGGGAAACTGAGGCCAGTGAGAGAACCCAGAGGCTTCAGTTCCCTCTGCTGGACCGGGGCAATCATAGCTTAAATCCCAGGGCCCTGAGTCCAAACCCATCATTACCAGACCAGCTCCCCCTTCCCTAAATGGCCCCTCATTTAGCTGCGAGCATGTTTCTGGGACAAGGATGTAAGGTGATTGTGTGTGTCAAATACCTATTGAGTGGGCATAGATTTCCTGGAATGAACCTGGCATTGACATGCATCACAATGCAAAGAAAAGGGATGAAATGCAAGAACCACACCATAGGCAGAACTGTCATCAGGGAAGGAGGAGACTTTTATTATTCATTCTGATTTTTAAAGGAAGATAGGCCTCCCAGGAAGAAGGCCTGCCCTGCAGAGAAGAACTAGTCTTGGTGAGGGTAGCATGTGGCTCCCCCTTCTGGATGCCAGAGTTTTTAACAGGCACAGCAAATCACAGGCTGAGGTCATGTCCATGAGCAGAGTCACAGTCAGCTCAGCAGATTCAGACACCAGCAAAGAGTAGGGCTGGACATGTGCTACCTCCAAGGGAAGGACACAGCGAGTTGTACTGCCAAGAAAAGAATTCCAAAGAGAGGTTCACATGAATGGGAAATGGTCATAGGACAAGTGTCTGTACTACTGATCATTGGGGAAACCACCTGAAGCCTGTGTTCAATATGTTAGATCTTGCACTGGCAGCACACGGGGGCACAGCAGCTGGATTGGCAGCAGCAGGGCTTGCAGCAGCTGGACTGGCAGCAGCAGGGTTTACAGCAGCTGGATTGGCAGCAGCAGGGTTTGCAGCAGCTGGACTCACAGCAGCAGGGTTTGCAACAGCTGGACTGGCAGCAGCAGGGCTTGCAGCAGCTGGACTGACAACAGCAGGGCTTGCAGCAGCTGGACTGAGCAGCAGGGCTTGCAGCAGCTGGACTGGCAGCAGCAGGGCTTGCAGCAGCTGGACTGGCAGCAGCAGGGTTTGCAGCAGCTGGACTGACAACAGCAGGGCTTGCAGCAGCTGGACTGGCAGCAGCAGGGTTTGCAGCAGCTTGATTGGCAGCAGCTGGACTGGCAGCCTCCACAGGAGCCACAGCCCCCCTTTGAGCAGCTACAGGAACCACAGCCTCCCTTGCAGCCCCCACAAGAGCTACAGCCTCCCTTGCAGCCCCCACAGGAGCTACAGCCTCCCTTGGAGCACCCACAAGAGCTACAGCCTCCCTTGGAGCACCCACAAGAACTACAGGCCCCCTTGCAGCCCCCACAGGAGCTACAGCCCCCCTTTGAGCACCCACAAGAACTACAGCCCCCCTTGCAGCCCCCACAGGACCCACAGCCCCCCTTGCTACAGCTGGAGCAGGAGCAGGCAGGCACACAGCAGCACACGGGCTTGCAGCAGCACACGGGCACACAGCAGCTGGAGCCACAGCCCCCACAGCTGGAGCCACAGCCACAGCCCCCACAGCTGGAGCCACAGCCTCCAGAACAGCCACAACAGCCCATGGTTCTGGTGATGGAGGATGGAGTAGGTGAGAGGAATGGTTGAGAGGGAGGTATATGGATGTGGAGCCTCCTGAGGCTTGTGCTTTTATATCCCTTCCCAGGGTCAGGTGTGATCCTGATGTATGGTCACTTCCTTGTCATTGTTTGCATCCCTTCCTTGATGTTGTTCTCTTTTTTTCCTTCTTCCTTCCCTGTGATCATTTCTTACCTGTTGTGGGCACTGTCTTGTGTCTTGGATATGTCTGTCACATGTGTACTCAGTGACCTAAGTCCCCTCAGACACTACTTTGCAGCTTCTGCAGGTTTCCTGGGATAGGTGTCATGTGGTGCCTATCCCTCCCCTTTCTGTCTTCCCTGTGAGGATCCTATATGTTGGAGGCAGTGTGTATCCTGACTTGGGCTATGAATCCAGGCTCAGACTTGAAGGCAGATGGATACACGCAGGTTCTGGATTATAGAGCAGGCTGGGGGCTGCTCCCAAGGCATTCCAGATGTTGTTGTTTGAATGTTAATGTATGTCCCCCATAGGCTCAGGTATTGAAGCTTCCTGCTTAAGTCTCCAGCAGCCTGCTGGAGGGGGCATGTCACTGGGATATGTAGATCAGTTAAACTCTGGGTGTCTGCTTGCTTGTCTGTTTTTGGTGTTTGCTGGCTCTTTTTTCTCTCTGTCTGGTTGAATTTATAAAAGGGAGCCAGGTTCTTCTTCCATGATGTAACTTCCCCCTGGACTTTGTAAGGTGAAAAAAACCTGTTCCTCTCATAAACTGTGTTTGGTTGGATATTCATCCTAGTGACATGGAGCTGATTACAACAGAATTTGGTACCAGGAGTGAGGTGTCACTGTGGATGAATCTTACCATGTAGATTTTGGTCTTTTGGAACTTGTGTGCTGGAGGAATGTTGATGGACTTGGTACCTGTGACTGTAGAATCCTTACAGAGCAGTAAGTCAAATTTTATGGGCTATTCTGGTGAGAGTTTGAAAATGATAAATGCAGAGGGAATTGTGTTGTTTATGAGCTTTCAAAGGGGAAGAGAGAGAACAGAGATCTTTGTTGGGACTGAGCTACTGACATAAGGGATGACTGCATATTTTTCCCAAGCTCTAGGAGTTTAGTCAATTCCAGGTCAGCCTGAGCTAGAATGAGACCCTACCTCAGAAAACCAAGAAAAAAAAAAAAGTAACGGACTGATGTGCTTGGTGAGAGATATAGAACTTTTAGATGTAAGATTTTTTTCACAAGAAAAAGGCATATGCCTTTCTTTAAGTTACTGGCACAGGCTGGTTTTAGATGGCTAAAGCTGCTAATGTTAAACAGATTACCACCATTAAAGATGGGCCAATTGCTTTACATTGAAACTATAGAAAAGATGTCTTAGGGTGATGTCTACTCAGGAAAGGCTGAATGAGTAGGAATATAAACTCGTTTGAAAGGTGATGACAAAAGAAAATCCTGAAGGCTAAAGGTCAAGCTTTATCTCCTACATGGATCAACAAAATCGCTGTGTCACTAAACACCTGATATTGGTTTTGGAAGCATGAAAAAAATTCATGGAAGTAGGTCATGAAGTACACATGATTCCAGGAGCCACTGCTGGGATGCAGCATGTGAAGCAGTGCAATGTCCCTGTGTAGCTAGGCCATTGTAACATGGACCATGGCTTGCAGTGGAGACACTAAGATGTTTTGGATGTACTAGGACTGTGCAATAGCTACAATGGAAAACTGCTGGCTTGGGATGGCTACAAAGCCCAGCTGGAGGGATGGAAACAGAAAATCCAGAGACTGTCATTCTGGTTATGGATGTGGGACTTCAGCTGTAGATGTTCGATGTTTACCTGATGGTTATTGATTTCTGTATTGGTCTAGTCTCTCCTTGTTATGCATTATTGCAATGGAAATGTTTGCTCTGTGCCATTGTATGTTGGAAGCATGAAACTTGTTTTGATTTTTACAGGACTTACAGTTAAAAGACAGTCTAAAATCTCAGATGAGACTTGGGACTTTGAAACAGTCTTCAAATTGGTAAAGCTTATGGGACCTTTGAAGTTAGACTGAATATAATTTGCAGTGTGATATGGTCATGAATCTATGGGGGTCTGGTGAGGAGTAGAATGTGGTGGTATGAATGTGACAGTGTAAATGTATGGCTGCACAGGCTCAGGTGTTTCATTAAAATTAAACTTGTGGAGCTGGAAAGATGGCTTAGCAGTTAAGGCGCTTGCCTGTGAAGCCTAAAGACCCATGTTTGACTCTCCAAGCCTCACATAAGCCAGCTGCACAAGGTGGCACAAACTCATAAGATTGTACTTGTGCACAAGGTGGTGCATGCATCTGGAGTTTGATTGCAGTGGCTGAAGACCCTGGTGTGCCAATTCTTTCCCCCTCCCTCACTGTCTCTCTCTGTCTCATAAAAATTACAAAAAAGAAAAAAATTAAACTTGTAAATTGTCTGGCTGGAGGAGGTGTCACTGGGGACTGATTCTGGAGTCTATTCCTAAGGTGTCACTGGGGGTGGATCTGATCCCAGCCCAAAGGTGTAGAGAGAGCAGTTTGAGTTCTGGTGGTTCATGCTTGCTAGTGGTGCTGGCTGTTTGGTGGTTTCTCTCTGCTTGGATCTATAAAAGGAAGTCAGCTTATTCTGCCTTTGATGGAACATCCCCTGGATCAGTAAGCCTGAAAGAAATCCTTTCCTCCCATAATTGTGACTGGTTGGATGTTCTTTCAGTAATGAGGAGCTAGCTTACAGGGATGGAGTTAAAGGTGTGCATAGCCATGTTTCACTGATTATGAAGATCAAACTCAAGTATTCATGCTTATGCAGAAAGCATGCTTGCCCACTGAACCATCTCCTCAGCCTCATATTCTTTATTATTAATCACCTTCATCAACCCATCTATGACTGACATTCTCATGCTGGTGCTCTATTATGTCCTGATATTGTCCTGGCTCTTTCAATATTTCATATCAAAACAGTAGAAAATTGTGCCTAGAGAGATGGCTCAGTGACTAAGGGGCTTGCCTGGATTGCCTAACGACTCAGGTTCAATTTCCCAGTACCCACATAAAGCCAGATGCAAAAAGTGGCACATGTTTCTGCAGTATGGTTCCAGAGAGTGGAAGTCCTGGCATGTCTATTCTCTCTGACTGTCTCTCTTCCCTCTATCTCTCTCTACTTGCAAAAAAAAAAAAATAAACAAACAAACATATTAATCCAGGCATGGTGACACATGCCTTTAATCCCAGCACTTGGGAGATAGAGGTAGGAGGATCACTGTGAGTTCAAGGCCAACCTGAGACTACATAGTGAATTCCAGGTCAGCCTGGGCTCAAGTGAGACCCTACCTCAAAAATAAAAAAAAAATAAAATAAAGAAGTCAAAATTTTAAATTTCCTGAAATTCTTATGATTCACTATTACACATTTATTGCATTGTAAATGAAATTATGAATCTTGTTACTTTTTTGTCTACTTTAATTGCTCCTTTACATGCCAACTTCATGATTCTGTTTCCTATTATGAGTATAGATAGATGCTTGAGCGGCTGCTCTGTCATGGTTGAATTTGGAATGTCATAGTAGAGGGCTTCTTACACATCCATTGAGTCTCTCAATAGGAAATAGAACCAGGTAATCACATCATATAAAGAAATGATCACAGAGGCCAAAAAATAAAAATAAAAAAACATAGTGGTAAAACTAATATGGGGTAGAAATCTGACATTTCAACAAAAGGTCATTTTCTAGATTTGATTGTGTTTCTGTTGTCAACTTCTTCCAATTGTTAATTTGGTTTTTCTTTTATAGGACAGACTTTATTCCTATATCAAAAAAGTAGGCCTATACATAGTTTTAGGTTATTCTAGAGATATTGACTATGTCAGGGACAATTTGTTCAGAAAAATCAATTAAGAGAATCTTTTCTGCAACATTGATTTGTTATTATGCAGTCATACTCTTTAACTCATTAATTACAAAATAATTACCTTCCAATAACTTTATCACAAAAGCCTTTTAATATCCAGGTCAGAATGTGATAATATGACACTATAAATCTTTAATGTAAAATTTAACATACAGATATATCTTCTTTCCCACCACACAAATCTTCCTGAGTTGAGGATACATTACAAGTCAGATCATTTATTCACAGCCTCACTTCCTATTAGTGGCAATCACAATTAATGTGACTGGACAGTAAATAGCCATGGTGCAAATTGAAATTACTTTGGGGTAAAAAAAATGGCAAAAAAGTTCAGCTCTGTGTGCAATAATCTTTCTTAAATGGTAAAGCCATTTTAAGTTTTTCTGTTAATGTTTAATCTCCCAATTAGGAAAAACAATTGGTATTCCTAAATAGTTAATCTTCTCTCTTTAAAATGTAATGCTGTTTTCAACTAAACCTTCCTCACTGCTTACCCTTTATTTCAAGATGTGATTGGAAAATGTGACCACTGGTAAAAGAAAACTATAGCAGGAAATGAAGAGACAGAACAGAAAGATCAGTGTCACAACACTAAGCAGCACTTCTTAAACCTGACTTAAACACGACAGAAAAATATGTTTACATATCACATACAGATAAATATTAAATTTGTCATACAAATATAGGAGTTTCCTTTTTGGTAACAATTGCTAATTTATTGTGACTGCTTTTATTATTCTAATTAGTTAGGACTAGGGCTGGGGAGTGGCTCAGTCAAGTGCTTGTGATGCACACATGAGGACTTGAGTTTGGATGTATTACACCTAAGTAAAAAGTCAGAGTGGCCTGTAATCTTGATATCAGGGAGATGGAGACACTGGCTAGCCAGTCTAACCAAATTAATGAGCTACAGGTTCAGGGAGAGAACCTGTTTCAAGGTTCTCAAGGGAGAGTGATTGACAAAGACACCTGATATCAACCTCTGGTTTCCAAACACATGCCCACACATGTGGACACGACCTCACATGCATGCACCCACATACATACTAACATGCACACACACACACACACACACACACACACACACACACACACACTACACACATTAAAAAATAAAAGTTAAAGCCCGCACACCTTTAATGTCAGCACTTGGGAGGCAGAGGTAGGAGGATCCCCATGAGTTCAAGGCCACTCTGAGACTACAGAGTGAATGCCAGGTCAGCCTGGATTAGAGTGAGACCCTGCCTCAAAAAGATCAAAAAACCCCAAAAGTCATTATGCACAACATATGCCCACCTTGTCTTCTGATCCCCTTTCTCTTCTCTCATGGTCCCTCTTCTGCTTTTGTGTCCTCTGTCTCTTTACCCCTAAGATTCCACATTTGTCAGGAAACACATTTGTTTTCTGAACCTGGATTATTTTACTTAACAGTCTCCAGTTCTACCTAACTTCCTGAACATGACACACTTTTTGTTCATTGTGGCTGAATTCTGCACCCCACTGTGCATAATCCCCACCTTTTCTCCCTCCAGTCATCCATTGTGGGCTCCTCAGCTGGTTCTGTGACTTTGCTGCTGAGAACAGCGCCTCAGCCGACCTGGCAGTGCAGGTGTCTTCTGACAAGGTACTTAGATTCCTTCAGGTATATACCCAAGAGTGGCACAGCTGGACAGTAAGGTCGTTCTATTTTTATTTTTTTCTTAAAAATTAGCATCTTGTGCACAAAGTAGTGCTTGTGTCTGGAGTTCTTTTGCAGTGGCAAGAGGCCCTGCTGTATCCACTCTCTTTCTCTCCTTCCCCCTCTCTTTCCTTGCAAATAAATAAATAAAAAACAACAATAACAATAAAAAAACCCAAAACAACAACAACAACAAAAGACCCTTAGCTCAGCCACCATTCATACTTATTAAAAAGATATTTTTAAAAATCAGGATCTTGGGCTGGAGAGATGGCTTAGGGGTTAAGGCGCCTGCCTCCTAAGCCTAAGAATGCTGGTTCCAATCTCCAGCGGTTCCAATCTCCAGGTCCCACGTTTAGCCAGATGCAAAAGTGACACAAGGGCGCAATGCCGCACTTGACCACAGGGGGCTCACGCATCTGGATTTCGTTCTCAGCAGCTAAGACACTGCTGGTGCGCCCATCTCTGTCTTCCTCTCCCTCCCTCTCTCTCTCTCTCTCTCTCTGTGTCTCTCTCCAACATTATATATATATATATGAATTTTAAAAAATCAGGACCTTGTTTTAGTGTGAATTAATTGCATTAAGTGGTGGATTTCATTATGATGTTTTCACACATGTATTTAAGGTACTTGGATGACATTTATTCCCCCTTTAATCCACATTTACTCTCCTCCCATGGGTCCCCTTCCGATTGGATAATGATTCTCTCTCTAATTTCTTCTCTTTAGTTGAGGATTTTGCATACTGATTTGCAGAGTGGATGGAGTAATTTCTACCCTCACCACCAGCATGTGAAAGTTCATTTTACTTCACATCCTCACCAGCATTTACCAGTTTTTCTACGTCAATACTACTCAATATTACTGGGGTGATATGGGTTCTCAGTACAGTTTGGGTATGCATGTTCCTGATGGCTAAAGATGTTGAACACTTTTCATATGCTTAGTGGACATTTATATATCTTTTGAGAAGTGTCTGTTCAGTTCATTTGCCCATTTATTGATTGGGCTACTTATTCTTTTGTTTTTTTTTCCCCCAAGTTTTTATATTCTGAGAATCAATCTCTTGTCAGTTGAGTAACTGTGGCCTTCTCTTCACTCTGGTCGTTGTTTGTCCCATGTGGAGCTTTATAATTAATGTAGTTCTATTTACCAATTCTTGTTATTATTTTCTAAACTATTGGGATCCTATTCAGAAAGTCTTTGCCTATATCATGAAGTATTTTCCCTTCAAAGTTTCAGGCTTTGCTTTTTTTTTTTTTTTTTTTTTTTTTAAAGCTATTTGGTGCATTCCAGTTTGATATTTGAACAGAATGAAAAATAGTAATCTAATTTTAGACTTCTACATGTGGAGACCTCTTTCTTCTCCAATGTATCTTTTTGACCCTTTGTCGAGAATCAGATGACTTTAATGTGTGTGTGTGTGTGTGTGTTAATCCTCCATTCTATTACATCAGTCTATGTGACTTGACTTTTGTTGTGGCAATACCATGTTATTTTATTTACTTTGGCTCTGCAAGATAATTTGGAATCAAATATTAAAAGTCCTCTATAATTACTCTTTTTATTTATTTTTCTTTATTATGATAGAGAGAGAGGAGACAGACAGAAAGAAAGAGACAGTAGGTGCACTAGGGCCTCTAGCCAGTGCAAACAAATTCCAGATGCATGTGCCACCATGTGCACCTGGTTTACATGGGTTCTGGGGAGTTGAACCTGGGTCCTTAGGCTTCACAGGCAAACATCTTAACAGCCCTATAATTGTGCTTTTAAATTATGTATTTATATTCACAAAAGAGAGAATGAGAGAAGAGAAAGAGAGAATGAGAGAAGGGGGATTGCTAAGGAGCCTAAATGAAATCTCAGGGTGGCTCCCAGGGGCACTAGACAGGATTATGATTGGTAAGGTCTCTGGGATGCTGGAAGGTAGCATATGTTTACTGTCAACAAAGTTAGTCTTATTTGGGATTCCCAGAAAATGGGGAAAGGAATGAAGTCCTACCCTGGTTCATTGCTACTTTAACAGAACATATTGATATGAAAAGGAATATTATTTCTATGCCAGCAACCTTCATAGCAAACGTCAACTCTTCTGGAATTCTTGCTTCTCAGCTGCAAAAAACTTCAACTAGACTTCAAAGTGAGGGGTTCCTTTTCATGTCCCCATATTTTTCCCTGTCTCCAATACTCTTCCTCCTGGCCCTCTCCTGCCCAATCCCTGCCTGCTGCAGGATGCTCCCAGGAACATGGGTGGTGACTGTTTTGTATGTCTTCATCCCCAGAGTAGCTGAACCTCAAGTGTCAGGCTCCTTCTCAAATGGCTCCTGAGAAACCCTATGGGAATGTTGTGATAGATTCTTCTCCAAAGCCAGCCTGCTGTGCAGGGACAGTTGCTTGCAGACCAAACACTCCAAATCTAAATCTTGTAGCTGAGGACAGCCAGGCTTTCATCGGGAAGCCTGTCATCTCCAGCTGACCTGTGTCTGCAGTCTTTGGCTCTCTCCTCCTCACACTGGGCAGGTATGTGTTGGAGCTGCCAGCCTCTTCCTGCTTTCTGTGTACCGCCTTCCTCTTTCTCTGTGCTTTTCAGCTTCCCCCATTCTGTCAGTTCTTCCCTCCTTGCTGGGACATAATACCCAACCTGATGCAGCTTGTAGAAGGAAAGGGTTTGTTTTGGCTTATAGTTTTGAGGGGACATTTCATCACGGAGGGAAAAGTATGGCAGGAGCAGACAGCCAGGCATCACACCTTCACATCAGCGTAGTGGAAGGAAAGAGCAATGGTGTTAGCGTGGCAAGTGGAGCTAGGCTATAACACCCCAAAGCCTGCCCCCAGTGACACACTTCCTCCAGCCAGGCAAGGTATGTGTGTGTGCATGTGTGTGGAGGCCAGTGGCCAACCTTGGTTGCCTTTCTCAATTGCTCCTCACCTTCTTTTCTCAGACAGGGTCTCTCACTGAAGCTAGAGTTCACCAATTCAGCTAGACTAGCTAGCCAGCTTGCCCTAGAAATCTGCTTGTCTCCAACTCTAGAGCCCTGGGGTTACAGGTACATGCTATACCTGACATGTATGTGGGTGCTACGGATCTGAACTCAGGTCCTCATGCTTGTGTGGCAAGTGATTTGCCCACTGAGCCACCTCCCCCAACCCTCTTGTGGCCTCTTTCTTGGCTCCTGACATTCAGTTCTTTTTCTCTTTTCCAGATGTAGTTTTTCCCTTGTTCTCTGACTCTTCCCAGAGCCACATGGAGCACATGCAGTCAGCTGTGTGACATAGTCATTTTTACTTATGCAATATGTTCTTACTATAGTCACCGTCTTACACAGTAAGTATTTGGACATCCGCTGCTGGTCTAGCCAAATTTTATTCCTTTGACCAATCTTCTTCAATCCTCCCCGAGGCTCTGGCAGACACCAGGCAATGGTAGCATCCATGAATTTAAGTGTCTTCAAATTCTACATATGAGATGATAAAAGGTTTGCTTTATGCACAAGAGGTTGTATTTTTTTGTTGTATTTTGTTGCATGTGTATGCATCTGTGTATGTGTGTTCATGTGTGTGAGGACAAATGCATTTGTGCAGGTTCATGTGGAGGTCAGAGGTCAATGTTGAGTGTCCTCCTCAATTACTCTCTACCTTAGTTTTCTTTTTTTATTTAAATATTTTATTTTTATTTATTTATCTGAGAGAGGTAAGAAGAGAGAAAGAGAGAGAGAGAGACAGACAGAGAGAAAGAGAATGGGTGCACCAGGGCCTCCAGCCACTGCAAACGAATTCCAGGCGCATGTGCCACCTTGTGTATCTGGCTTACATGGGTCCTGGGGAGTCGAATCAAGGTCCTTTGGCTTTGCAGGCAAGTGCCTTAACCGCTAAGCCATCTCTTCAGTCCAGTTTTCTTTTCTTTTCTTTTTGATATTTATTTATTTTGGAGACACACACACAGAGAGAGAGAGAGAGAGAGAGAGAGAGAGAGAGAGAGAGAGAGAATGGGTTTGCCAGTGGCCTCTCAGCCTCTGTGAAACAATTCCAGACACGTGTGCCCGCTTGTGGGCAAGTGTGGCATTGTGCCCTTTCATCACTTTGTGTCTGGCTAAATGTGGGACCTGGAGAATCGAATGGGCATTCTTAGGCTTAGCAGGCAGGTGCCTTAACCACTAATCCATCTCTCTAGCCCTTATTCATTTATTTTGAAATTAGGTCTTTCATTGACCCAGAGGTCTCTGATTTGGCTAGACTAGGTAGCTAGAAAGTCTCGGGGATCCTTCTGTCCCCACTTTCCCAGTGCTGGGATTATAGGCATGTACCACAATGACTGGCTTTTACATGGATGCTGTACATCCAAACTCAGGTCCGCATGCTTGTGTCGCGAACATTTTACTGAGTGAGCCATCTCCCCAGCCCATATGTTATTTTTTTATTTTTTTATTTTTTTTTGTTTTTTGAGGTAGGGTCTCACTCTAGTTCAGGCTGACCTGGAGTTCACTCTGTATTCTCAGGGTGGCCTCGATCTCACAGCAATACTCTTACTTCTGCCTCCTAAGTGCTGGGATTAAAGGCATGCGCCACCACACCCAGCTCCCATATGTTATTTTTATGGTGAAGACTGAAGCCAGGACCTCAGGTATGCTAAACACATGCTCTGCTCATGAGCTACCTCCTAACCCTTAGAGTCCTTAAGTTCTTACAAAGCCCATTTTTTCTTTTCCGTTCCTTTCTTTTCTCTTCTTTTCTTTCTTTTTTTTTTTTTGGAGAGAGATACAGAGAGAGACAGAGAGAGAGGAAGAGGGAGAGGAAGACAGATAGAGAATGGGCACGCCAGCAGCCTCTCAGCTGCTGTAAATGAACTCCAGATGTGTGTGCCCCCTTGTGGGCAAGTGCAGCATTGGGCCCTTGCGTCACTTTAAATCTGGCTAAACGTGGGGCCTGGAGATTGGAACTGACGTTCTTAGGCTTAGTGGACAGGTGTCTTAACTGTTAAGCCATCTCTCCATCCCACAAAGCCCATTAAAAAAAAATTTTTTTTTGTTTGTTTTGTTTTTCAAAGTAGGGTCTCACTCTAGCTCAGGCTGACCTGGAATTTACTATGCATTTTCAGCCTGGCCTTGAACTCACAGTGATCCTTCTATGTCTACTTCCCAAGAGCTGGGATTAAAGGCATGCACCACCACACTGGCTTAAAAAAAAACTTTTTAATGACAACTTCCATAAATAAATACCATGATCATAATCCCCACTCAATACTCCCCTTTCCCCCTCCCATGTCCCTTCTTCTTTCCAATAGTCTTTCTTCTATTTTGATGCTATCATTTTTCTCCTATTATGCAGGTAAGGTCATGAATATCAAGGCCATTTTGTCTGGATGATAACATCATCAGTAATCCCCTCCTTCCTTTGGTTTTTACATTTTTTAAAATTATGGACATACTTAATATGGATACATCATGTGTTAGTACCGTCTTCTTCCTTGTCCCTGCCTTCATGCTGCTGGGGGTCCTCCTCAGTGGGGTTTTAGGCATTTCCCATGGGGTTGTGGGTTATGCATTTGTGGGAGCAGCAGCCAGTTTAGTTATTGGGGGGAGGAAATGCCTCTGGACATGATGTCCCAACCTGTGGCTCTTACAATCTTTCTCCCCCTCTGAGCCATGTTGGATCTCTGCTTTGGTATGTGTTGAGTATCCTAAGTCTCTGTCTCCACCCTGGCATGGATTGTCAGTCTCACCATGGAAGCTTTACCCTTGTTTTTGGTTGTTGTTTGTTTGTTTTCAGTTTTCTCTTTAAAATTTATTCTTATTAGTTATGGATATACTTAGTATATAAACAATACATGTTGGTACCATGCTTTCCTTAATCCCCGCCCCTTTTCCAAAGGAGCCCTCCTCATTGTGGATACAGGTCATCCCCATGGGGATTGTGGGTCATGCAATGTGGGGGCAACATTCAGTTATGGGGGAGAGGCAATGTCTCTGTGCACAATGTCCCAAATTGTGGCTCTAACAATATTTTTGTGCTCTCTTCTGCAAAATTCCCTGAGTGTTGGGTGTGTTTTAAGTCTACTTCAATGATGGGCTTTTAGGAGCCTCTAGATCTCTGGTTTGGTAGGTGTTTAGTGTCCTCTGTGTCTATTTCCTTCACCCTCGTGCTGATATCAGATTCACTGAGAAAGCAGCTCTCTTGCTCATTTCCCCACTTGGACTTGATTTTTGTGTATGGTGAGGTGAGTGGGTCTAGTTTCATTTTTCTATATATGGTTATTCAATTTGTCCAACACCGTTTATGAAGATACTGTCTTTTCTCCAGTCTACATTATTGACACTTTGTCAAAGAACACATAGCTGTAGTTTTTTCACCTAAAGTCCAGGTCTTCCATTCTGTTCCATTGGTCTGTATTTCTGTTTTTATGCCAGTACCATGCTATTTTTGTTACTATGGCCTTGTAGTATAGCTTTAGATCAGGTATGGTGATGCCTCTAGAGATGTTTCTTTTGCTGAGGATACATTTGAATATTCAAGGCCTGCTGCCATTCCATATGAATTTCAAGATCATTTTTCCTCTCTGTGAAGAATGATGCTGGAATTTTTATAGGTATTACATTAAATCTATATATTGCTTTTGGTAGAACTGTCATTTTTACAATATTAATTCTACCTATCCAGGAGCATGGGAGGTCTTTCCATCTTCTCAAGGCCTCCTCAAGTTCTTTCTTGAGGTTTTTTTTTTTGTGTGTTTTCATTATATAGGTCTTTCACTTCCTTGGTTAGTGTTATTCCAAGGTAGTTTATTTTTACTTATGTATTTATTTATTATTTATTCAAGGTAGGGTTTTGCTCTAGCTCAGGTTGACCTGGAATTAGTCTCAGGGTGGCCTCAAACTCTCTGTGACCCTCCTATCTCTGCCTCCCGAGTGATGGGATTAAAGGCAAATGCCACCACACCCAGCTCCAAGGTAGTTTATTTTTGTTGGTATTAAAAATGGAACAGTCTCACTGATTTCTTTCTCTGTATATTTGTCCTTCACATATAGAAAGGCTACTAATTTTTGTGTGTTGATTTTGCATCCTACCACTTTACTGAAGGAATTAATCACCTTTAGAAGTTTTTGAAATGGAGACTTTTGGGTCATTTATGCATAGGATCATTTCGTCTGCAAATAGAGCTAACTTAATTTCTTCTTTTCCAATGTGAATCCCTTTTATTTCTTTCTCTTGTCTTATGGCTTGGGTTAGGACTTCTAGTACTATGTTGAAGTGGCTTTACATTCTTTCTGCCACCTCTCCTGCAGTGGCCCCTGAGCCTTGGAGGGTGTGACAGAGGTGCTTCAATTAGTGCTGAACATTCCTCTGTCACTTTTTCTCTGCACGTTGACTGTTTTAAGTCACTCTAAAAGTCACATCATCTGAAAAGAGAAGGTTCTTTAACCAAAAGTGAAAGTGGCATTAATATATGGGCATAAATGTAAGTGTTTAGAGGACAGTTTGGATGTCATGATGTATCCATTTATCCTGACAACAGTAGTGCTTGCCCCCTTAGGGCTTATGACCTCCTCAGGATTTTCATCTCTTCCTGTTCAAGGTCACTGACTACATCAGAGGCATCAGTTAGGCAGTCAGGTCACACTCCATTTCTCTCTTGAATGATTCGAATGGCTTGCAGCTGCATCTCAATGTTTTTCTGGACCATGGTTGCTTTAAGGATGGTAAAATCTTCTGCTACCAATGCGGGCTGCAACATGTGTACACACACACACACACACACACACACACACACACACATTGTTTTTTTTTTCATTTTTTGGCTTTTCAAGGCAGAGTCTCACTCTAGCCCAGGCTGACCTGGAATTCACTATATAGTCTCAGGGTAGCCTCAAACTCACAGCGATCCTCCTACCTTTGCCTCCTGAATGCTGGGATTAAAAGCGTGTGCCACCACGCCCAGCCAAGTTCTTTATATTTTTGATGAATCTCTGTATAGGTCAATTTGCTTTCTTCTTCATCATCAAAAACTTCGCGTTTCTGTTCCACAAAGTCCAGCGATGCGCTTCACTACCCACTCCAGCTCGTCCTCTTCCTCTTCAACCATCCCACCCCGCCAGGCCACGCAGACCTCCAGGCCCGACTCCTGAGCTTGGGCAGGCTGCTCCGCATTGTCTCATCTTCTTTTGTAATTACTAGATAGTGCTACCATGTTGGGTGAAACAGCAGTGATACTTACAAGCACTTAGTAAATATTGCCCCATTTACCCTCAGAAAAACAGAATTTTTTTTTCTGTTCTCACCACCCACAGTTATTTTAGCTTTTCCCATCAAAGTGTCTGAGGCAGGATCATGGAGACAGAGTTCAGGGCAGAGTTTTTTATGTATTTGTTTATTTAATATATGTATTTATGGGTGCCATTCTGAACTTTGGCAGATGAACATAGCAAAAATGGATTACAACGATGGCACAGGTATACCAGTTGTGTGAGAGGGCCAGGCAGACACTAGCATTGGAATTGACTATGCTCAGCCAAGTCCCATGGTCTGGGTGAGAGCACTGGGCTCTGGGATGAGAACTCCAGGGGACTGTAATGATTGATGGTCGTAATGAAGGGGCAAATGAGGCATGGGGTTTCAGGATGAAGCAACGGGCATGAGGAGGGTCTCTCGCTCAGAAACTGGGAAGCCATAGCACTGGGCCTGCAGAGCTGGCTGGGAAGGATGCGTTCAGAACGGGGAGGAGAGGCTGTGGAATGAAGCACTGGATGTTCTGGAGCCACTGAGGGTCTGTGGTCACATCCTCAGATCGTACACTGGCAGCACACAAGGCCATAGCAGCTGGACTGAGAATAGCAGGCATTGCAGCAGCTCGACTGGCAGCAGCTGGACTTGCAGCCTTTATCGGATCCACAGCCCCCACCACCTTGGAGCAGCCACGGGAACCACAGTAACCCATTGAAGAAGGAGGTGTGGGGAAGGAGATCACTGAGGCAGTGAGACAGAGCACAGAGACCGCAGTGGGTGGTTAAAATGTTTATTTATCAGCACTTGAATCTATTATGATTCAAGTATCTATTATGATCTATTATAATCTTCATAGAGCCAACTTGATACTGGCTTGACATACTAGGGAATGTGGGGAGGAGAGACAAAGGAGACAAGAATGTCTAGGGGACTAACCAGAACCCAAACCTATAAGGGAAGTAACGTGGCAGTAGTTCATTCCTTTCTCTCAGGGGCTGGAGAGGGATGTGCTCAGCCAGACAACTACAGCTGCCCAGCTCCCATGGGAGTAGGCTTCCGAGATCCAGGATTGGCTAAAGGCACTTGTAGGAAAGCACAGCTCATTATGGCTCCCTGAATCTGTCCAGAGCTTCAGATCTTGCACTGGCAGCACACGGGGGCACAGCAGCTGGACTGGCAGCAGCAGGGTTTGCAACAGCTGGATTCACAGCAGCAGGGCTTGCAACAGCTGGACTGACAGCAGCAGGGTTTGCAACAGCTGGACTGGCAGCAGCAGGGTTTGCAACAGCTGGACTGGCAGCAGCAGGGTTTGCAACAGCTGGACTGGCAGCAGCAGGGCTTGCAACAGCTGGACTGACAGCAGCAGGGTTTGCAACAGCTGGACTGACAGCAGCAGGGCTTGCAACAGCTGGACTGACAGCAGCAGGGCTTGCAGCAGCTGGACTGACAGCAGCAGGGCTTGCAGCAGCTGGATTCACAGCAGCAGGGCTTGCAACAGCTGGACTTACAGCCCCCACAGGAGCCACAGCCCCCCTTGGAGCACCCACAAGAGCTACAACCTCCCTTGCAGCCTCCACAGGAGCTACAACCTCCCTTGGAGCACCCACAAGAGCTACAGCCTCCCTTGCAGCCCCCACAGGAGCTACAGCCCCCCTTGGAGCACCCACAGGAGCTACAACCTCCCTTGGAGCACCCACAAGAACTACAGCCCCCCTTGCAGCCCCCACAGGACCCACAGCCCCCCTTGCTACAGCTGGAGCAGGAGCAGGCGGGCACACAGCAGCACACGGGCTTGCAGCAGCACACAGGCACACAGCAGCTGGAGCCACAGCCCCCACAGCTGGAGCCACAGCCTCCGGAACAGCCACAGCAGCCCATGGTTCTGGTGGTTGAGTTTGAAGTAGGTGTGAGGAGGAGCAGGTAGAAAGTTGAGGTGTGGAGCCTCTTGAGCCTGGGGCCTTTATACCCCTGCCTAGGGTCAGGTGTGAGCTGACACATGGTCACATCCTGCTTCCTGTTTGTGCTATTTCTCTGGAGACAGTGTTTGTGTTTCTAAAGTCTATGGACACCTGTTAACTCTAACCCAACACACACGGCCTTAGATTCCTAAATTTGTCCTCTTCCTTGTTTTGTTTATTCTCTGTATCAGGTAGTAGGGATTTAAGATTTTACCTGTTACCTCTTGGAGGTTAACCTCTAGAGCTAAGGTTCTCTAGAGGAACAAAAGCAATAAGGTGAACATATATCTCAAAAGGGCTTATTAGATTGGCTTACATGAGACAGGCCGGACGGTCCAATGATGGCAGCCAAGCAGCCGCAGGTCCACGAGGCTGGGGCATTCCTGCAAAGCTGCTGGTCTTCAGTCCACACTGGAAGGCTAAAGAAGCTGGAGTGTGATGTTCAGCAAAGGGTGGTGACAGCGGCAGAGATAGGTGCATTGGCCTGCAAGAGATGACATCAGGCAAACAAGCAGCACCACTTTGTCCTCAGACCTCTTTATATTTATTTATTTTTATTTACATTTATTTATATTTAGGCTGCTGGAAGGTTTTGCCCACACTGAGGGAGCATCTTCTCTCCTCAGTTAACCCTTCCTGTCAATGCTTTCACAGATGCACCCAGGGATGTGTCTCTTAGTTGACGGGAGATACAATGCAGTTGACAACTGGGATTAAACATGACAGAGATGGTGATCTTTGGCCACATGTCATATTGACTCAAGGTGTCTTTTCCAGTGATGGAGACAGTTCAGTCAGCAAAGCGTTTACCTCTTAAGTGTGAGGAGTTGAGTTTGATGCGCCCATGTAAACTGCTGGCCAGGGAGACCTGTAATCCCTGCACCAAGAGGAGTGCTGGGGGAGAGAGAGGTTGATCCCTAGTGCTCACCGGCCAGCCAGTTTAGCCTAATTGTCAAAGTCCCAGGCCAAAGAGAAATTCTGTCTCAGCAAAGGTGGGTGGTGCCTCCAAGGATGGCACCTGAGCCTGTCCAGTGGCCTCCATATGCACCTGCGCTGTTGTCGTTACCTTGTCATTGCTGGGACCAGACCCACGACCAAAGCAGCTGATGAGAGGCATGGCTTGATTTTTGTTTACAGTCTCTAGAGGAAACTTCCTGATGGCAGGGGAAAGCATGGAATAAACAGAGGCTAGACATCACCACTCCCCCCTTGCCACACCAGGTGGAAAACGACAGTAGGCGAGTAAGCTGAACTCTGGCAAGAGGGAATTAACTGTAACAACCCTAAGCCCACCCCCATCAACACACCCCCTCCAGCAAGGCTCTGTCTCTCAAATTGCCACCAGCTGGGGACCAAGTTTTCATGAGTTTATGGGGGGTGGCAACATCTGCTTCAAACCACCACATGCACACACAGACATCCACACACATATGAACACACATGCGCACACGCACACTGTCAAGTTTGGGGTTTGAGATAGAGAGGACTGGACATGAACTGCTTCTTGGGTCCAAGATTTTTGTTTAGTGCCAGGAGAGGATGGTGGTGTTAGAAATAGCTACCTCTCAGGCTGGAGAGATGGCTCAGTGGTTAAAGATACTTGCTTCCAAAACCTGATTGCCCAGGTTCAATTCCCCAGTACCCACATAAAGCCGGATGTACTAAGTGGCACATGTGTCTGGAGTTATTTTGTAGTGGCAGAAGGCCCTGATGTGCCCATATTCACTCTCTTTCTGGTTGCCCTTTTTCTCTCAAATAAATAAATGAATACAAATGTTTTAAAAGTATCTTCCTCTCCTAATAAAGAGACTGACAGACTCTGAGCAGGGAAAGTGAGGCAGTTTATTTTGTTCTTGCAAGATCAGGCACAGCCCAGAAAAAAAAAAAAAAAAAAACTGGTGGCATGCCACCTGAGCCCAGAAAGTGACTCTTACAGTTCCTGAATGCAGCATGTGCCCCCCCACTTGATGCCACTGGCTGGGTACCTGGGGAGGTACAGTCTTCCTGGTGTCCTGATGCAAACTCCACCCTGAGTTTCTTTAGCTTCTCTAGCCGGTTTAGTTTTGCTGATGTTAGCTTTTTTTAAAAGACATGAGGTGTTAAATCTATATATTGGGACTTTAAATTTTACAGACCCAGGCATGCACTGAATCACTTCAGAGCCTGTGAATTTCCACTTTGAACAAAGGAATCTAAATGGCAGGTCTTCAGTACCGCTTATTTGTTGAGACTGTAAACTCAAGTCTTACTTGTTGAAAATGAACCATCATCATATTCTTGGTTCCCCCTTCTTTTCTTTTTTTTTTTTTTTTTTTTTTTTTGGGTTCTTGGTCTTGGAATTAACTATGTAATTACTCTCAGCGATTATTTTCATTTTTATATTTTACTTAAATTTTAAGTCAATCAATAATATTTTGGCTTTCTTTATCATAAGACATGAGGTCTGTTTTAGCATCTAAGAGAATCAGATTGTTTTGTTGCTGTGTCATGGGCAGTTGCTTGTTGATTGCTGCTTCAGTAAGTGCTTTTAAAATTTTTATTTATTTTTGAGAGAGAGACAGAGAGAGACAGAGAGGGAGAGGGAGACAGAGATGGGCACGCCAGCAGTCTCTCAGCTGCTGTGAATGAAATCCAGATGTGTGCGCCCCCTTGTGGGCAAGTGCAGCATTGCGCCCTTGCCTCACTTTGCATCTGGCTAAACGTGGGACCTAGAGATTGGAACCGCTGGACATTGGAACCAGCGTTCTTAGGCTTAGCAGGCAGGCGCCTTAGCTGCTAAGCCATCTCTCCAGCCCAGCAGGCACTTTAAAAAAAAATCAATGGCCTCATTCATTCTAAGCAATTGTTCTACCACTGAGTTACATTCTGAGAACATAGGTTTGGCTTGTTTGGCTCTGTTGTCATAGGCTGTGGTTATGGTTTTCTGGAGGAAGATCTCACAGGTGACATATCTTGCTCTCTCACCATATCAAGAGTGTGGACTATCAGATTGCTTTGCCATTATATTCAAAATAATTATAGACAATAAACCATGATAATTCCCTTCCCCCACCACTTTACCCTTCACAATGCCACTCTCCATTACATCCCATCCTGTGGTAGTTTGAATAGATGTCCCCCAATATATTCAGTGTTTTATTAGACTGTACTTTGCATCTGCAGCCACCTGGCTGGAGGCGGTGTCACTGGGCGGATCTTAAGGTGTGATGGTGGGTTTGAGTTCAATCTAAAGATATGCAAAGTGTGCCTAACTGGAGTTCCTAAGTTGTGCTGTGCTGAGTGGCTTTTGGCTTTTGGCTTCACTCTCTCTGTCTGGTCCTGTAAGAGCAGACCAGCCTCTTCTGCCATTATGGAACTACTCCTGGATCTGTAAGCTTCAATAAATATCCCTTCCTCCATAACTGTGCCTGGTCTGAAGTTCATCTCAGTGAACCTGAAGCTGTCCCCCACCACTTTACCCTTCACAATTCCAATCTCCATTACATTCCCTCCCCCTTTCAATTAGTCTGTCTTTTATTTTGATGTCATTATCTTTTCCTCCTATTATGATGGTCTTGTGTAGGTAGTGTCAGGCACTGTGGAGCCATGGATACTGAGACCAATTTGTTTCTGAACAATTGCATTGTAAGCAGTACTACCCTTCTTTTGGCTCTTAAATTCTTTCTGCCACCTATTCTGCAATGGACCCTGAGCCTTGGCAGGTGTAATAGAGATGTATCAGTGCTGAGCACTCCTCTGTCACTTCTTCTCAGCACACTGGTACTTTTTGAGTCATTCCAGAGGTCACTGCCATCTGAAAATAGAAGATTCTCTAACCAAAAGTTAGAGTAGCATTAATATATGGGCATGAACATTAAGAGAAGCACTTGCCAAGGCAGTTTGGCAATTGTCATATATGCATTTAGTCAGACACCAGAAGGCATTAAACCCCTAGGGCTCATGACCTCCCCCCATAGGTTTTCAGTACCAGGCATGTATTCCCTCCCATGGAGCAGGCCTCCAGTCCAATTAGAGAGTAGTTGGTTTCCCCCATAACAGACATGCCACTATTGCACTTATTGTCTTATTTGGTCTGGCTGGCTAAAATTAAGACTTGCAGTGTCCACTGTTGTTTATCTCTACTGATGACTTCTTTCTCCCATGGGCTGCAAGCAGCATAGCTTTTTCCAGCTCTCTGTCAGCTGGTCTACAGGGAGGAGGTTTTCAGCTCAGTCCCAGCAAGATTTCTCAGTTACCTTGCAGCCTAAGCATGTGGACTCATTAGCAATAGGGTCTTACCATCTATTCCTGCTGGGAAACCAAGAGCCTTGGCAATGTTTTGGTGGCATCAGTGTCCTCCATGGCCAACAACTCACTGGAAGGGATCCCATTTCTGGCACTTTAATGTTATAGCTTACTGGCCTCTGTGATCAAGTTTTATTCCAACTTACAAACAAATCCAAACATTTGTAGCTAGGATCCACATGTGAGAGAAAACATGTGGTGCTTGGCTTTCTGGGCCTGGGTTACCTCACTAAGTATAATAATCCTTTCCAGATCCATCCATTTCCCTGCAAATTTCTTAATTTAATTTTTCTTTATTGCTGAATAGAACTCCATTGTATAAATGTACCATGTCTTTATTATCCACTTATCAGTTGAGAGGCATTAAGGCTGGTTCCAATTCCTAGCTATTGTGAATAGAATGGCAATAAACATGGTTGAGCAAGTATCTCTAAGGTAGTGATATGAGTCATTAGGATATATGCCTAGGAATTTTATGGCTGGGTCATATGGGAAAAATCTATTTTTAGCTGTCTCAGGAACCTCCACACTGATTTTCACAATGGCTGTACCAGTTAATATACTCAACAACAGTGTAAAAGGGTTCCTCTTTTTACTGCATCCTCACCAGCATTTATTGTCATTTATTTTCTTGGTAATAGCCATTCTCATAGGAGTGAGCTAGAATCTCAAAAGTAGTTTTAATTTGCATTTCCCTGTTGGCTAAGGATGTAGAACATTTTTTAAATGTTCGTAGACCATCTTTTTTTTTTTTTTTTTTTTTTTTTAAGGTAGGGTTTCACTGTAGTCCAGGCTGACCTGGAATTCACTATGTAGTCTCAGGTGGCCTTGAACTCATGGTGATCCTTCCATCTCTGCCTCCCAAGTGCTGGAATTAAAGGCATATGCCACCACACTCCAGCTACCATCTGTATTTCTCCTTTTGAGAACTCTATTTAGTTCCATAATTATAGACAATAAGCTATGGTACTTCCCTCCCCTCCCAGCTCCATTCTCCATCATATCCCCTCCCTCTCTCAATCAGTCTCTCTTTCATTTTGATGTCATCATCTTTTCCTCCCATTATAATGGAATTGTGTAGGTAGTGTCAGGCACTGTGAGGTCATGAGTATCCAGCCATTTTATGTCTAGAAGAGTGCATTGTAAGGAGTCCTACCCTTCCTTTGGCTCTTGCATTCTTTCCACCACCTCTTCTGCAATGGTCCCTGAGCCTTGGAAGGTGTGATAGAGATGTTTCGGTGCTGAGCACTCCTCTGTCACTTCTTACAGCACCATGGTGCCTTTTGAGCCATCCCAGAGGTCACTGCCATCTGAAAAGAGAAGCTTCTCTAAACAAAAGTGAGAGTAGCATTAACAGATGGGTATGAACATTAAGAGAAGTGTTTACCAGGCAATATGATGAACATAATGTATACATTTAGCCAGACACCAGCAGACGTTACACCCCTAGGGCTCATGACTTCCCCTGTCATAAGTTTTCAGTATCAGGCATGTATTCCCTCCAGTGGAGCAGGCCTCCAGTCCAATTAGAGAGCAGTCAGTTTCCCCCATAACAGACATGCCACTATTGCACCTGTTGACTCATTTGGCCTGGTTGGTCAAACTTAAGGCTTGCAGTGTCCACTATCATTTATCTCCACTGGTGATTTATCTCTCTCCCATGTAACTGCACGCAGCATAGCTTTTTCTAGCTTTCTGTCAGCTGGTTTATACTGAGGAGGTTTTCAGCTCAGCTCCAGCAGGATTTCTCAGTGACCTTGCAGCACAAGTAAGTGGAGTCTTCAGCAATAGGGTCTTACCATATATTCCTAATTGGAAACCAAGAACCTTGGCAAGGGTCTGTAATGTTTTGGAGGCATCAGGGACCTCCCTGGCCAACAACTCACTGGAAACTATCCTATCCCTGACATTGAAATTTTTCTAGTAACAATCTATGGCTTCTGTGCCATTGTCCAAAAAAGTAGAATTCCATATGACTTATTCATATGCCCTTATCTTTTGATTAGCCCTCCCCCCACCTTTCCTTTACCCAATCTCTTCCACCGTCCTCACTTTAGCCTTTCCACCCCCATTAATTTGTTCTTCTACATATATATAATACCATCCTCTTAAGTCCCCCCTTCTATTCCCTTTATATCCCCTTTCTAGCTTACTGGCTTCTGCTACTGAGTTTTATTCCTACTCACATAGAAGTCCAATCATTTGTAGCTAGGATCCACATATGAGAGAGAACATGTGACGTTTGGCTTTCTGGGCCTGGGTTACCTCACTAAGTATAATCCTTTCCAGATCCATCCATTTTCCAGCAAATTTCATAACTTCATTTTTCTTTACCGCTGAGTAGAACTCCATCGTGTAAATGTGCCACATCTTCATTATCCACTCATCAGTTGAGGGACATCTAGGCTGGTTCCATTTACTAGCTATTGTGAATAGAGTGGCAATAAAAATGGTTGAGCAAGTATCTCTAAGGTAGTGAGATGAGTCCTTAGGATATATGCCTAGGAGTGGTATAGCTGGGTCATATGGCAGATCTATATTTAGCTGTCTCAGGAACCTCCACACTGATTTCCACAATGGCTGGAACAGATTGCATTTCCACCAACAGTGCAGAAGGGTTCCTCTTTTTCTGCATCCTCGCCAGCATTTATGGTCATTTGTTTACATCATAGAGGCCATTTGGACAGGAGTGAGATGGAATCTCAAGGTAGTTTTAATTTGCATTTCCCTGATGGCTAAGGATATAGAACATTTTTTAGATGTTTATAGACCATCTGAATTTCTTCTTTTAAGAACTCTCTATTTAGTTTCATAACCTATTTTTTTAATTGGGTTATTTTATTTCTTATTATTTTGCTTTTCCCACATTTCATGTATTTATTGTACAGCTTGTTTATAAATATGGTATGCACATGAGTTATTTTGATTGAGATTAGTTGATTTGCATTTGTATAATTTTAATTGTAATACAATATTTTAAAACAAGTCCCTATGTTGAAGAAATCTACTTTTCCCAAAGCAAGCTGATTTTGTGAACATTTTACACTGTCAGGTGTTGGCAAGTCCTGCTGCTTGGCACCAGCCCCATCTTCTCATTTCCCACAGAAAAGCCGCCTGGCCAGAGCATGGCCAGGGTGAGGTCGAGGGAGGTGCAGAGTTTATAAAGGGTACAAAACAACTTCAGTAAAAATAGTTTCCTTGCTCTGTCCTAACAAAGCTTGGGCAGCTTAAAACAATAGGAGCTAATGCTCTCCTAATCCTGGGGAACTGGAAGTTTGAAATCAGGGCACCTGTGGGACTGTGCTCCTTCCCTGGAAGGGTCCTTCCTCCCTTCCTCTTCCAGCTTAGTTCACTCTTTGCCTGGGGCAGGGTGACTGTAATCTTTGTTTCTGTAGTAGCATGGCCACATGGCCATCTTTCTTGTGTCGACTTTGCTCTCTAACCACTAAATTTAGGGCCATCTCCAATCCAGTGTGACCACCTCTCAGCTAGTCACGTCTGCAGAAGGCTTGTTCCCAAGTCAAGTCTGCAGTGCTGAGTAGACATGCATTTGAGTGGGGGAAGGGTTGCAACTTAACCTTTTCAAATAACAATAAATAATGCCTCATTTTAAAAACAAACTAATAAAATATATAACAATATGTCCAAATTTTTAAATATTTTTGTTTACTTATTTGAGAAAGAAAGAGGAAGAGAATAGGAGTGTCAGGGCCACTCTAGCCACTACAAACAAACTCCAGATGCATATGCCACCTTGTGCATCTGGCTTACATGGGTCCTGGGGAATTGAACCTGGATCCTTTGGCTTTGCTGGCAAACTCCTGAACCACTAAGCCATCTCTCCAGGCTAATATGTCCAATTTGTTAATAATTTATTTAGTTTTTTGAGTTCTTTGTATATCCTGGATATTAATCCTCTGTCAGATGTATATCTGGCAAAGATTTTCTCCCATTCTGTAGGTTGTCTCTTTGCTCTATTCACAGTGTCCTTTGCTGTACAAAAGCTTTGTAATTTCATGAGGTCCCAGTAGTTGATCAGTGGTTTTATTTCCTGAGCAATTGGGGTTATATTCAGAAATTATTTGCCTATACCAATATGTTGAAGGGTTTCCCCTACATTTTCTTCTAGCAGTTTCAAAATTTCAGGTCTGATATTAAGGTCTTTGATCCATTTGGACTTAACTCTTGTGCATGGAGAGAAATAAGGATCTATTTCCATCCTTCTACAGATACATATCCAAGTTTCTCAGCACCAATTGTTGAAGAGGCTATCTTTTCTCCAATGGGTAGTTTTGGCATTTTTTCGGTCAAATATCAGGTGGATATACCTACCTGGACTTACATCAGGGTCCTCTATTCTGTTTCATTGATCTATGTGTCTGTTTTTGTGCCTCTACCATCCTGTTTTTGTTACTATGGCTCTGTAATATAGGTTAAAATCAGGTTTGGTGATACCACCAGACTTATTTTTGTTGCTCGGAATTGTTTTAGAAATTCAAGCTTTTTGTGCTTCCAAATGAATTTTAGGATTATTTTTTCTATTTCTGTGAAAAATGCCAATGGAATTTTGATGGGGATTGCATTAAATGTGTAGATTGCTTTTGGTAAGATTTACATTTTCACAATATTGATTCTTCCAATCCAAGAACGTGGGATGTCTTTCCATTTCCTAGTGTTTTTTGCATTTTTCTCACTTGAGTGTTTTAAAGTTCTCATTATAGAGATCCTTCACTTCCTTGGTTAGGTTTTTTCTCCAAGGTGCTTTTTAAAAATGCAGTTGTGAATGGGAGTGATTCTCTGATTTCATCCTCTGTGTGTTTGTTGTTGGCATATAGGAAGGCTACTGATATCTATGTGTTTATTTTGTGTCCTGTTACATTGCTGTGTTTATCAGCTCTAACAGTTTTCTGGTAGAGTCTTTAGGATCCTGTATGTATAGAATCATAGCATCTGCAAATAATGATAATTTGATGTCTTCCTTTCAAGTTGTATCCCTTTTATGTGTGTCTCTTTTGTTATTGCTATGGCTAAGACGTCCAGTGCTATATTAAATAAAATTGGGGACAGTGAACACCCTTGTCTTGTTCCTGATTTTAGTGGAAAAGCTTCAAGTTTTTCTCCATTTAGTATTATGTTGGCTGTAGGGTTTGACATAAATAGCCTTTATAATGTTGAGATATGTTCCTTCTATTCCCAGTCTCTGTAGGACTTTTATCATTAAGGGATGTTGGATTTTGTCAAATGCTTTTTCTGCTTCTAATGAGATGATCATGTGATTTTTGTCCTTCAGTCCATTAATATAATGTATATGGGATAAAGCCCACTTGGTCAGGGTGAATGATCTTTCTCATATATCCTTGTATTCTGCTTTCCAATATTTTGTTGAGAATTTTTTCATCTATGGTCTGTAATTTTCTTTTTTGTTCTATCTTTGTTTTTCTTGTTTTGTAGTTCTTCTAGTTTTACCTTTGCTCTCTTGTATTAACTAGTATTGGAGTATGGTTTGTTTTTTTTTCAGGTTCCTTATATGTGTACTTTTCTTTCTCTTCAACATGGAGGATCATTTCAAGTATTTTCTGTAGAGCTGGTTTGGTCTTCATATATTCCTTTAGCCTGCTTTTGTTGTGGAATGTCCTTATTTCTCCATATCTTTGGATATATGGCTTTGCAGGATGAAGTAACCTTGGTTGACAGTTGTTATCTTTCAGAACTTGGAATACATCATTCCAAATCCTTATGGCTTTTAAAGTTTGTGTTGAGTAATCTGTTATCCTGATGGGCTTGCCTTTGTATGTGACTTGATTTTTCTCTCTAACTGCTTTCAATGTATTTTCTTTGGTTTGTGTGTTTTGTAGTTTAATTTTAATATGACGATGAGAGGTCCTTTCCTGATTTTGTCTGTATCTGTACTGGCATCACTTTCCCTACTTGGGGGAAGTTTTCTTCTATGATTTTGGTGAAAATACCTGTTATGCCTTTGGAGTGAATTTCTTCTCCTTCTACTGTACCCCCAAATTCTTATGTTTGATCTCTTTATATTGTCCATATTGTCTTGAAATTGCTATTCATGCCTTCCTATTTGTCTTTCTGTTTTTTGGACTGTATTAGATCTACCACCTGGTCTTCTAGTTTAGATATTTTGTCCTCTCCTTGATTCATTCTACTGTTGAGACTTTCTACAGAGTTTTCCATTTGACTTACTCTGTGTTTTTCATTTATAGTCTTTCTGATCAGTATTTTTTTCATTATTTCTGTTTCCTTACTCTTGTATTGTATTGATCTCCTTCTTTCATTAAGTTTGTTTCCTGTGTTCTCTTGGGATTCCTTTAGGAGTTTCTTTTCTTCTTTGATTCCTTTGATTTCTTTGAGTATAGATATCATCTGTTTTAAAAAAAAAACTGTCAGGCATTTCATCAAGAATAGTCTCACTGAAGTCATTCTTGATGGATTTATAAATTTTTGGTGGAATTGTATTGTCTTGATTTTTTTGTGTTTCTTGTATTATAATGTAGAGATTTTTGCATCTTGAGTTAATTTGATGCTTGGCTTTTCTAATTATCTGCAGTATTTTTAGCCTTACAAATCTACATATCTTCAGGGTAGGAGTTTAACGTGCCAATTATGCCTCTTATTCGCCCAGATTAACAGCAGAAGTGACCCTAGGTGTTGAGTTTGCCTGCTATTCAAGTCAAATTCTAAAATTCAACTGAGCAGTATAAATATTCAGTGCAAGCCAGCACTGAGTATTTATGCAAGAATGGGGATTAAAACAAACAGACAATCCTATAAAGTTGCCCCACACCCTTAATACTTTCAACTGGGAAGCTGAGATTTCTGGTCTGGAATGTGTTCCGGACCAGCCTGGCACTGAGTGAGACACTGCCCCCAATAATGACAGAAGAAAAAGACAAAGGCCCTAGAAATCAGGAAATGTTAAAAACAACAATAGTCAACACCAAAATACAGCTTATTTTAGATTGGTAAATGCAGGGAGTCAGCTAATGTGCCTCTCATGCAGGTTTGAAGGAGAGCATCCTGGGGCCATGCTAAGCTTCCAAGAAGTCTGGTTTAGACCTGGGAATGCAGAATTATATGTTCTGCACTGAGCATTGAACCGTGATGCTTTCCTCACCTGTTTGTGATAGAAGACCTTTGTGTTGCTCCCCTGTTTTTCTCCTGCTTATTCTGGCAGAATGCTATGATTGTATGTCTGCACTTGTTTTCCTGATGTTGCAAAGTTAGTGTAGTTTTCCCTCTGTTCTGAGAAGCATAAAAGTCTGAAACTCTGCAAATAAACTTGTCTCAGCCTTGCTGGGATCCTGTCAACCTGAGCCTGCTTCATTCACACTGACCATTGTCAGAAGACCCTGCTTGCTGTTAAGTGCTGTTAAGTTGCTTACAGGTAAAGCCGAGCAAAAATACATCAATCAGGGGCTAGAGAGATGGCTTAGTGGTTAAGTGCTTGCCTGTGAAGCCTAAGGACCCCAGTTCAAGGCTAAATTCCCCAGTACCCACTTAAGCCAGATGCACATGATGGCACATGCATCTGGAGTTCGTTTGCAGTGGTTAGAGGCCCTGGCATGCCCATTCTCTCTCTCTATCCCTTTCTCTGTCTCTAATAAGTAAATAAAAAAAAAAAAGATTACATCAATTAAAGCTAACACATAACCTGCCCTGATATGGAAGGTGAGATTAGCACTTCCAGTGAGTCCTATGTGCCTGGTTTTGTGTAAATAAACCCTGTTTCCTTTCGGAATGGCTTCCAATTTCAGCAATGCTGAGTGCCCACCTCAGTCCCTCTCTGTTGCACTATGGATTTGGTTAGGTTGCTTGGGTCACTGGATATGGTGCTCTGATTGGCTGTGCTGGATGCTATGTGGCTGGGGGTTGGGTAAATTCTCCAGTGGTTTGAGGCACTGGCAGATGGGGGAAGGGAGGCTGTACAGGGTGCCTGGTATTTTACTGGAGCTGCTCAGCTGGTCCAGTTTGTGATCTCCTTTAGTCGCTGCTCATCTGGTCCCTGCTGTCTTCCCCTTCAGGTTTCTTGACTTTGTGACAAAACAAATGTGAGAGGAAAATCCCTTTACCTGGCTTCTCCTCCTGCAGTTCTGTGCTGTACTGGGCTGATTGGCACGGCTGGAGCCACTTTTGTGTTTCCTGCTTGTTAGAAGTTCTAGGTCTCTCCTAATTCTCTGCTGTAGCTGATAATTCTTTATATACCTTCGAGTTTTGGCAAAAGAGTGTATTTTGCTGTTTGTCTGCTTATTTCTCCCCCTTGGCTGGTTTGGCACCATCTTACCCTGAAGTTCTTAGTAAGCATTTTTGTCAGTTAGGGTCTTCTGGGGACTGTTAGGATTCTGAGTTACTTTGACCCCCTCTTCCTTGGTCTGTGTTTCCCAGTCCTTAGCCTGCATGAAATGAGTCCCACCCTTCTCTGCTATTCCTAAGGCTTTCTTAGCACTTGAAAGGGACCTTCCCAATATGGCTGAAGTTTGTCATCTCTCCAGGTCTTAATCAGAACTGGGTCACCAGATCGGAACAGTGGACTGCATGAAACCCTTTAGTCCTGAGTGATGACAAAGTGGAGGATATACCCAGCATATAATTCTTCAGGGATTGATCTTTGGTTTCCTTGCTGGGGAGTTCTGCAGACCTGCTTGGAGAGGGAAGACTACACAGCATTTCATAAGGAGACAGGCCTACATTCTTTCTTGGGGCTGTTCTTGCCCTGAGCAGAGCTACAAGGAGACATTTGGTCCAGGGTAGTCTGGTTTTGAGTGTAAGTTTGGTGACATTTTTCTTAAGGATTTGATTCATCTTTTCTACTCTCCCTACACAAGGGAGGATGCCATAGGGTATGATAGTCTTGATTAAGATTTAAATTTTCTATAAGTCCCACAATATCTTGGAGGTAAAGTGGCTACATTTGTTTGAGTCTACATTCTCTATAAGGACAAACTATGGCACAACTTGTTCTAGACAGTTTTTTTTGGTTGTTTTTTTCCAAGGTAGGGTCTCACTCTAGCCCAGGATGACCTAGATTTCACTCTGTAGTCTCAGGCTGGCCTCAAACTCATAGTGATCCTCCCACCTCTGCTTTCCAAGTCCTGAGATTAAAGACATGTGCATCACGGCCAGATATGTTCTAAATGATTTTGATTACATTGTCAGCAATGGCTGCTGGGAGGGCAAAGGCCTCTACCCAGCCAGGAAAATGGTTCACAATCACTAGTATTTCAGCCTTCTTACCTTAGGCATTTGATGATTTTCACCTGGATACTCTAGAAGAGCCCCAGCCTCAGAGACTCCCTCCGGAGTCTTGGGGGCCTCATGGGCACCTCTGGTCAATAGCTCAATGTGGGTAGCACCAAGTTCTGGCACTGTGAGTTACAGATCACAGCCAAAATTTTTTAAGGTTAGGCTTCATCCCACCCTCTCCAGGGCCCTTCTTTTCAGACACTCCCCCTATACTCTTGTTGAGGGTTTTATCTTTTAGTCTACCTTCAAGGAGAAAGGTTTTTATAGTACCAGTTTATTTTGGGTTTAATTTTATATTTATTCCCCCCCCACCACCTCCACACTCCCCTTCCACCCCCCATAAACCCTTCCATCCCGCTGTCTGGGCCTCAAGTCGCCTATCTGGTATGCCAGCAACTCAAAATGATCCAGGTTAGGAACTGCAGATGAGTGAGAACATATGGCATTTGTCTTTCTGTGATTGTATGTGTCCACTGAGTATGATCTGTCCATCCATTTCCCTACAAATTTTGTTGTATCATTTTTCTTACTGCAGAGTAGAATTCCATTGTGTAAATGTACCACAACTTCATTATCCATTTGTCCAATGATGGGCACCTGGGTTGACTCCAGTTCTTAGCTATTATTATGAATTGAGCAGCTATAAACAGGGTAAATGTTGATAGGGTTTGTTGATAGTTCTATACTCATCTTTTTCAGGAATCTCCATATTGATTTTCATAGTGGTTGTACAAGTTTACACTCCCACCAACAGTGAATGAGGGTTCCTTCCTTCTCCACATCCTCACCAACATTTATTTTTTGCTTTTTTTTTTTTTTTTTTTTTTTTAGTGATTGCCATCCTTACTCCAGTAAGGTGGAATCTCATAGTTGTTTTAATTTGTATTTCCCTGATGGTTAGGTATGCTGAACATTTTCTAAGTGTGTGTTAGCCATTTGTATTTCTTCCTGTGAAGACTCCCTATTTAATTTTCTACCCATTTTTTTTCCCAGTGGGTTGTATAATTCTTTATTGTTTAGTTTTTTGAGTTCTTTGTAGATTCTAGATATTAGGCCTCTGTCAGTGGTATAGATGGCAAAAAACTTCTCCCATTCTGTGGATAATTTATTGGCTCTGATTATGGTAACTTTGTCTGTGCTAAAGCTTTTTAACTTCATGAGATCCCATTGGTTGAGAGACTGTTTAGTTTTCTGGGCTACTGGAATACTGTTCAGAAAGTCCTCTCCCGCCCTCCTATATTGTGGATCCTTCCTCCTAATTTTTTTTTTTTTTGAAGTAGGGTCTCACTCTAGCTCAGGCTGACCTGGAATTCACTGTGTAGTCTCACGGTGGCCTTGAACTCATGGCGATCCTCCAACCTCTGCCTTTCAAGTGCTCGGATTAAAGACATGTGCCACCATGCCCGGCCGTTCCTTCTGTTTTTAATTCCAGTATCTGAAGAGTTTCAGGTCTTATGTTGAGGATTTTAATCTATTTGGACTTGATTTTTGTTTATGGTGAGATGGTGGGTCTACTTTCATTTTTATACATGTGGTTATCCAATTTGTTCAGCACCATTTGTTGAAGATGCTGTCTTTTCTCCAATCTACTTTATTGACATCTTTGTCAAAGATCAAGCAGCTATAGATACTTGACCTAAGGCTTGGGTCTTCTATTCTGTTCCATTGATCTATATGTCTGTTTTTATGCCAGTACCATGCTGTTTTTGTTACTATGGCTTTGTAATATAGCTTTAGATTGGATGTGGCGATACCTCCAGAGGTGTTTCTTTTGCTGAGGATATGTTTGGATATCTGAGACCTGCTGCCATTCCATATGAATTTTGAGATCATTTTTTCTATCTCTGTGAAGAATGATGCTAGAATTTTTATTGGTATTGTATTAAATCTGTATATTGTTTTTGGTAGAATTGCTGTTTTCACAATATTAATTCTGTCTATCCAGGAGCATGGGAGGTCTTTCCGTCTTCTCAAGTCCTCCTCAGTTTCTTTGTTGAGTGTTTTTATGTTTTCATTGTATTGGTCTTTCACATCCTTGGTTAGTGTTATTGCAAGGTATTTGATTTTTTGGGGGGGGGTATTGAAAATGGGACAGTCTCAATGATTTCTTTTTCTGTATATTTGTCTTTTGCATATTGAACAACTACTGATTTCTGTGTGTTGGTTTTGTATCCTGCTACTTTGCTGAAGGAATTAATTACCTTTAGACATTTTGAGATGGAGATTTTTGGGTCATTTATGTATAGGATCATGTCATCTGCAAATAGGACTAATTTGACTTCTTTCTTTCTAATTTGTATTGCTTTTATTTCTTTCTTCTGTCTTATTGCTTGGCCTAAGACTTCTAGTACTATGTTGAAGAGCAGTGGTGAGAGTGGACACCCCTGTCTTGTTCATGATCTCAATGAGAACTCTGTGGTTCTTTCCTCATTAAGTATTATTTGGGCTTTAGGTGCTGTACATATAGCTTTTGTTATATGTTTAGATATAAACTGTCTATGCTCATTCTCTCCAGTGTTTTATAAAGCAAACAACTTCTCAGAGTTGTTTTTATTTTTAGCTATTTATTTGACAGAGAGAAAGAGGGAAAGAGAGAGAATAGGCACACCAGGGCCTCCAGCCACTGAAAACGAACTCCAGATGCATGCACCACCTTGTGCATCTGGCTAACGTGGGTCCTGGAGAATTGAACCTGGGTCTTTAGGCTTTGCAGGCAAATGCCTTAACCACTAATCCATCCCTCCAGCCCATCTCTCCAGTGTTTTGATCATGAAGTGATGTTGTATTTTGTCAAAGGATTTCTCTGCATTATTGAAATGATCATGTGTTTCTTGTGATTGAGTTTTTTTATGTGGTGTATTATGTTGACAAAGTTTGTATATTGAACCATCCCTGCATCCCTGTGATGAATCCTGCTTAATATGTAGAACTGTGGTGGGAAGTTCTGTCTATGTCCATTAGGTTTAGTTGATCTCTGGTGGTCTTGAGCTCTATTATTTCCCTGTTGAGTTTCTGCTTGGATGATCAATTGATGACAGTGGAGTATTGAAGTCCCCAAACATGATGGTGTTGGAATTTACTTCTATTTTGTTGTGAAGTAGGTTTTGTTTTGTGCTCGCTTCGGCAGCACATATACTATTTTGTTGTGAAGTAGGTTTTGTTTAATAAACTGTGGTGTATGTGTTTTTGGTGTGTATAGATTTGTGATTGTGATGTCCTCATGTTGGATCATTCCCTTGATGAGTAAGAAGTAGCCTTCTTTGTTCTTTGTGATTTCTCTTGGCTTGAAGTCTATTTTATCAGATATTACTATAGCAACACCTGCTTGTTTCTTATTTTCATTTACTTGGAATATCCTTTTCCAGCCTTTCATCCTGAGGTGGTGTCTGTCTTTAACGGTGAGGTTGGTTTCTTGAAGACAGCGGATTGAAGGTTCCATTTTTCTTTTTTTTTTTTTTTCTTGGTTTTTCGAGGTAGGGTCTCACTCTGGCTCAGGCTGACCTGGAATTCACTATGTCATCTCAGGGTGGCCTTGAACTCACAGCAATCCTCCTACCTCTGCCTCCCGAGTGCTGGGATTAAAGGTGTGCGCCACCACGCCCGGCAGGTTCCATTTTTCTTATCCACCTTGTTAACTTGTGTCTTTTGATGGGTGAGTTAAGGCCATTAATAGTTAATATTAAAACTGTGGGGTTTGATTTAATCCCTGCCATGATGGGGGTGGTTTATAGAGTTTGTTGCTTTCCTGGGCTTTGTAAATTTTTTTAAAATTTATTTTTGGAGAGAGACACAGACAGAGATAGATAGAGAGGGAAAGGGAGACAGAGATGGGCGTGCCAGCAGTCTCTCAGCTGCTGTGAACGAAATCCAGATGCGTGTGCCTCCTTGTAGGCAAGTGTGGCATTGCGCCCTTGCGTCACTTTGCATCTGGCTAAATGTGGGACCTGGAGATTGGAACCAGTGTTCTTAGGCTTAGCAGGCAGGCGCCTTAACTGCTAAGCCATCTCTCCAGCCCGGCTTTGTAAATTTTTGAGCCTGTTCTAGGTTTTGGTTATTGTGATCTTCTTCTTGTAGGCTCTTAAAATTGGTTGTTTGACTCTTCTGTGTGGATTATTCCCTGAAGTGTTCTCTGTAGGTTTGGCTTTGTGTTCATATAATCATAGAACTGACTTTTTTCATGGAAAGTTTTCCTTTCACCATCTATTATGAGGGATACTTTCACTGGTACAGTAGTTTGGGTTGGATGCCATAGTTTTTTAGACTTTGAAGTGTCCATTCCAGGCCCTTCTGGCTTTCAGGGTTTCCTCTGAGAAATCTAAGGTAATTCTGATGAGATTGCCTTTGTCTGTAGTGAGTTTTTTCTTGCTGTTTTGAACACTCGCTCTGTCTTTGTTTTCATTGTTAAGAGTTTTAACTATGATGTGCCTTGGAGAGTTTCTTTTTTGGTCCTGTTTGGTGTTCTGTGAGCTTCTTGTATCTGGATGGGCCTCTCTTTTGCAAGATTGGGAAAATTTTCTACAATAATTTTGTTGAATATGTTCTCTATGCCTCTGGCCTGGATTTCTTCCCCTTCTGGTATACCTATGATCTGAATGTTTGGTCATTTTAGGGTATCCCACAGTTCCCTCATATTCTATCATGTAAGATTTTTTGAACTTAGCAAAGTTTTTGGCCTCCTGATCAATTTCTTCTGTCTTGTCTTCCAGCTCAGAGGTCTTCCACATGAGTGACTCTGTTAGTGAGGGGTTCTACAGATTTTTGTTTTGTTTTGTTTTTCCAAGGTAGGGTCTCACTCTAGGTCAGGCTGACCTGGAATTCACTGTGTAGTCTCAGGGTGGCCTCAAACTCAAGGTGATCCTCCTACCTCTGACTCCCGAATGCTGGGATTAAAGGCGTGCACAACCATGCCTGGCTTTCTACAGATGTTTTTAAAAGCTCTATTTGATTTTTGTTTTCTATTGTGTTATTTTGCATCATGTCCTTCTCTTTTTTGAGGTATGGTTTTATTTTGAGGTCTGATTTTATTGATGGTTCCTGGAATTCATTCTTTCATTTGATTATGTCTTCATTAAGCTTAATTAGCTGGTTATTAAAATCCTCTGTTTGTTGACTCACCTTCAATTTATTTATTTACATCTCTTTTGAGGCTTCTCTTTTTTTTTTTCAATTAAGTTAAGCCTAGTGACAAAAGCTGAGTGCTCTGAATGATTCTGCTCAATTTAATATTTGTGATTGCTGGTTTTTTGATCCTTTGTTTCCAGTTCAGCAATTCTTTTTTTTTTTTTTTTTTTTTTTTTTTTTCGAGGTAGGGTTTCACTCTGGTCCAGGCTGACCTGGAATTAACTATGTAGTCTCAGAGTGGCCTCGAACTCTCGGCAATCCTCCTACCTCTGCCTCCTGAGTGCTGGGATTAAAGGTGTGCGCCACCACGCCCAGCTCAGCAATTCTTTTGATGTTGCAGTCAGGTTCACATTGCTGGGCAGAAATCACCTGACCAAGAGCAGCTTTTGGGAAAAGGGTTTATTTTGGCTTATAGACTCAAGGGGAAACTCCATAATGACAGGGAAAATGATGGCATGAGGAGAGGGTGGACATTACCCTCTGGCCAACATAAGGTGGACAATAGGAACAGGAGAGTGTACCAAACACTGACAAGGGGAAACTGGCTATAATATCCATAAGCCCACCCCTAACAATACATGGCTTCCAGGAGGCATTAACTCCCAAATCTCCATCAGCTGGGAACCTAGCATTCAGAATACCTAAGTTTATGGGGGACACCTGAATCAAACCACCACATGGTCACATAGCTTGTTGTATTTTTATGTTGGGCTTGAATTTCTGTTGTTTTTGCTATGATTTCATTGGTGGCTGCCATTGTGGGATTAGGCATCCTTGGTGGAGATTTCTCAATTTTCTGACTTTTGCTATTTGTTTTTCCATTGTGGTCTATACATCTCAGGGATAAGTCTTATTTTATTGAAGAGGAAGCAAGTATTTGTCCTTGTTGGCTCTTCATTGAGTGTTCTGTTTTAAATGTGAACTGGATTGGTGTTGAAAGTGGTTATAACTGCAGATGCACACATTGTGGAGAATGCAAGCACATCAAAAGTACTTGAGGAACTGGGAAGTGGGGAACTGGACTACTCACTCCATTTGCATGCAGTCTTCAGCACAAGGGAACCAGGGGTTGAGGAACCAGGAGCCAGGAATCTGGGGAGCCAGGGGCAAGAAGCCAGCTCCCACAGTGGCCCATGTGCCCTCTGGCTCAGGGTAACAGGGACTTGGGGACCCATGGACCATTCAGTCAGGAAAGTAGATCCAAGGGTGAGCTTCTGCAGTACACACACAAGGTCCAAGCAGTCCCAAGCCAGCAGAAGGGGTACCAGGACCAGGGAACTGGGAGGTGGGGAAGGATCTGGGAGCTCTGGCCTACTCAATCCATGTGCACACCCTCCAGATCAGGGGATCTGTGTGTTGGGGACCCAAGGACAGTTCATCAGGAAAGCAGTGCAATAGGCCTGATTCAGCAGCATGCTCACACAGTCCAGGCAGCCCCAAGCCAGCATCAGGGGAACCAGAACCAGGGAACTGGGAGGTGGGGAAGCAACAAGGACCTCTGTCCTACTACTACATATATAATTGTAAGCATGTGTCACACATAACCTGAGGTCCCCAATGGCTTCCCTTGTGCCAGGTGGACATTCGTTCTCTCAGTGGCTTTATTAATAATTTCCCTTCCATAAAAGGGGACCCCATTTCTATCTTCTGTCTGAGTAGCTCTTAATTGAATCAACTGTCTTTTCCTTTTGGGTAAATTGTGGGTTTTTTTTGTTGTTTGTTTGTTTTTGTTTTGTTTTTTGAGATAGGGTCCCACTCTAGCCCAGGCCCTGACCTGGAATTCACTCGGTAGTCTCAGGGTGGCCTTGAACTCTTGGTGATCCTCCTACCTCTGCCTCCCAAGTTCTGGGATTAAAGGCATGTGCCACCACGCCTGGCTCTTAAATTGTGGTTTTAATGTTGTTTGGAGGACAATTGGGTTGGGCTGAGTAGTTTAATCTCTTCTAGAGAAACCCACTTTGTGGCCTTATGTGTGAGTCTATCTCTTATAGCCTCTAGGGAGTTGCTCTTTTGGTGGGCATTTTATAAATCATAGTTATCTCATCTGGAAGCAGAATATTCTCTAGGACTGTTTTTTTTTCTCTTACTGTTTATCTGTCAGTTATGGCGTGTAGGCATTGTGTCTCCTTATGGCAATCATCTTTTTAAAAATATTCTATTTATTTATTTATTTGAGAGAGAGTTAGAAAGGGCACACCAAGGTCTCTGGTCACTGCAAACAAACTGCAGATGCAGGCTCCACCTAGTACATCATGTAGGTACTGGGGAATTGAACTTGGGTCCTTAGGCTTAGCAGGCAAGTGCCTTAAGCCATCTCTCCAGCCCAGACTTAAGTTTTTCATCCATTAGAATAAATTTTCTATCTAAAACTTAGCATTTGGATACAATTTAATCACAGACTTTAATTGTCTCATTAAAATACCTTACTTGTCTAGTTTATCTTTATTTCTATTCCCATTTGGAACAATCCTTTACCTTAGGAAAATTTTTTTAATTTTGTCATATTAAGTCCTTTATGATCTAAAGGTATATACAACTCTTTTTTCTTGATCAAAAAATATGTTCTAGGGCTGGAGAGATGGCTTAATGGTTAAGGCGCCTGCCTGCTAAGCCTAAGAACGCCCATTCCATTCTCCAGGTCCCACATTTAGCCAGAAGCAAAGTGATGCAAGGGCGCAATGCTGCACTTGCCCACAAGGGTGCACATGCATCTGGAGTTCATTCACAGTGGCTGAGAGGCTACTGGCATGCCCATTATCTGTCTCTCTCCCTCCCCCTCTCTGACGTGTTAAAAAAAGTTCTATATTTATAACTCGTATTTCCTTTTTACTTGATGGAGCCTTTTGTATTATTATTATTATTACAAAATTTAGAATGCACTTAAAATGAAAACCCATGTAGCTGTATCTGAAAGGCAGAAGGCATGTATAGTATATCTTAAGCATCCAGGAGTTATAACTAAGGCAAAACACATCAAAAGTTCTGTATTTTATTAACAAACTTAAACTATTTGTTAAAGATTTAAATGCTCCTATAATAATAATTTAGAAACTGTCTTTTAAAACTGCCAACTTCTCATTTGAGTCAATATGGCAATTTAAAAGCAGGATTAAGGTTTTTTTTTTTTTTTTTTTTTTTTTTTTTTCATCCTTGAAGCATTGGCCTCCTATTGTCATAAGCATAACAAAGCATTTTTCTTTTAATGCCAAAAACAGTGATGAGTTTTTGTTTCAAATAAATTTCAGAAGTGCTTTTTGTGCTTAAAATACATACACATTCTAAAAATCAGAGCATTTGATGGGTATAGATTTTATGTAGCTTTTGGACATAAAGATCCATAAAAACCAACCTGTATAAAGAGAACATGAACAGATGTGATAGCTGGCCAGCCTTAGAACATGATCTATGACTCAGGACATGAAACAGAATTAAAGGAAAAGAGTTCTTTCATTGAAACGCCAGTCACACTATGACATGAAAGAAATTTGAGCGATTTTAACAATTTTAATTTATATAAGCGCTCACTTATAAACCAATATGACCATATCAACAGTGTACAAATAGGCAGGAACATAATGCATATATCGTTAGCTACAAAAAAAAAAACAAAAACAGAAAGAGGGCTAGAGAGGTGGCTTAGCAGTTAAGGCACCTGCCTCCTAAGCCTAAGAACGCTGGTTCCAATCTCCAGTGGTTCCAATCTCCAGGTCCCACGTTTAGCCAGATGCAAAGTGACGCAAGGGCGCAATGCCGCACTTGACCACAAGGGGGCACGTGCGTCTGGATTTCGTTCACAGCAGCTGAGAGACTTCTGGTGCGCCCATCTCTATCTGTCTTTCTCTCCCTCTCTCTCTGTCTCTCTCTCAAAAAAAAAAAAAAAAAAAAAAAAAAAAAAAAAACAAACCAGAGACACCTAATGGTCTGAGGCTTTGAGTTAGATTTACAATTTGTCAGTTTAAAGTGTTTTGATGACTTACTCCATAGCACTAAGCAGTCCTTAACTTAAAATCTATACTGTGGCATTTTGAATGAGCTGCCTCCATAGCACCATTAATTGGAATACTTGGTCCTCAACTGGTGGCAGTTTGAGAGGTGGAGCTTTGCTGGAGGAGGTGTGTCACCGGGGTAGACCTTGAAGTTTATTAGCCCCCAGCTTGCTGTTGCTAGCTAGTTCACTCGTGCTGCTTCCTTCAAACTGCTGTGGCAAGATGTGATGCTCAGCCTTTGCTCTATCCACCATGCTCTCCCTGCCATGAAAAAACTTCCCCTCTAGACTACACCCCAAAATAAACCCTTTCTTCCCATCAGCTGCTTTTGGTCAGGTCTTTTGTCCCAGCAATGAGATGGTAACTACAACATACTCTTTCACAAGTATGTCTGTTCTTCAAAAACTTACATCTTAAAGACGGAGCTTGACAACCGAATTTTAAATAGGGACCCTTTTTCTACCCCTTTGCCTCTTGTCAAGGCTCAGCCATGGTGGCACTGTGGAAGGGACCAGCATGGCTATAGGCCAGCAGAGTTGCTGGGATGCCTCCCTCTCCCATGGAATTCACCTGGTTCATCTGTGTGCATCTTCCAGGTGTGCAAGGAGCATGAGAAGAATAAAAAACTTGCTGGAGTGGATGTAGGTAGGAAGGGTACATGCCATCAAGTTCATGAATGGCTGTGAGACTCTGGGTCATAAAGATCAGTCCACGTGGTGACCATTGTGATAGTTGGTAAATGTGGGCTCTGTCTGGCAGCTGTAGGTTTTGTCCCAGCATGAGGTCCACTATGGCAGGGGAGGTGGTCCAAGTGCAGGGCCTACATTGCTCTACATGAGACTGGCCCCAGGGCAGAGATCATAGGATCTCTGCCTCTTTTTGTATTGGTACGGCAGTCCATCAAGTCCTTCAGAAACCAGATTGCTAAAAGCAGTTAACCCTGATTTAAAGCCTCGGCAGCTGGTGTGTTTCCTTTACTCATTTAGAGAAGCAACTGCCTGGGGACTATCTATCTAGCTGTGGGAATGGCACCCATGATGCAAAGTCTCCCTAGTTATGGAGGGAGGGCAATTGTGAGGGGAAGAAAAGGACATCCTGGCACTCAGGATTAGGAGGGAACTCAGCGTTTCACCATGAGGCCACTGGCCATAGACAAATGGAGAAGACAACCTAAGAAAGAAAGATAGTCCATGTGCATGCCCCAGCCTGTCCCTTATCCCCAAGGGAGAAGAGGCTGATGAGGTCAGGATGCTTATCAGTGAAGATATGGATTCCTCCGGGGAAAGCGAGTCATGCTGGAATTCTTTTTTTTTTTTTTTTTGGAGGAAAGGGTTTATTTTGGCTACTGACTCAAGGGGAAGCTCCGTGATGGCAGGGGAAACGATGGCATGAGTAGAGGGTGGACGTCAACTCCTGGACAACAGCAGCAGTGTGCCAAACTAACACTGATAAGCTAGGGCTAATAAACCTTAAGGCCTATCCCCAGCAACACACCTCTTCCAGCATGGCTCCGCCTCCAAAATTACATCAACCGGGGATCAAGCATTCAGAGCACATGAGTTAATGAGGGACACCTTACTCAAACCACAAGGAGATTAAAGAATTGTGATGAGGGGCTGGAGAGATAACTTAGTGGTTAAGGTACTTGCCTGTGAAGCCTAAGGACCCAGGTTTGATTCCCCAGGACTCACATAAAGCCAGATGCACATGTTGGCATCTGGAGTTTGTTTACAGTGGCTGGAGGCACTGACATGCCCACATGCTGGAATTCTTGAAGGTGGAGCTCAGGAGGGACAATCAAGAGAGCCAGGGGAATCTGAGAAGTGGGCTGGAGGCCATTCTTGGAAGTCCCAGATTGATAAGTTTGGAACTGAGCTTTGGGCAAAGGCTGAGCAGAAGGACAGAGAAAAATGCTGACAGCTTGCTTTGGAGCAGAAGAAGCATAGCAGGAGAGACAGAAGGACTCCCAAGAGGAAGAGACAACTAGAGACAGAATGACTGCCATGTGCATAGCATTATATGACCCTGCATACTGAATAGCCAGGCAGTGTTACAAAAGAAAGTCAGTGTTTTTGTTGTTGTTGTTTGATTTCTCCTTTATGATTTTTAAGGAACAAGCACTCATAGACCATCCCCTTGTGCAGACTGCCTGGGTACTATATCCAGATGGCAACAGGTATCTGGAAGACCCAAGATCAGTAGAATGTCAAGAAAAGAAAACTGACTGCCTAGCACAAGATGAAGCATCTCTATTACATCTGCCAGGGCCCAGAAAACGTTACAGAGGAAATGATGGTGGGGCACTCCTTTAATCCCAGTGCTTGGGAGGCTGAAGTATGAGGATTGCTGTGACTTCAAGGCCAGCCTGAGACTATGTAGTGAACTCCAGGTCAGCCTGTGCTAGAGTGAGACCCTACCTCAAAAAAACCAATATATATATATATATATGTATCATAGCTAGTCTAAGAGAGCCTCCTCCAGAAAGATGGTGATAGACATAGACACTGAGGAGACTCAAAACTCTTCAAAGCAGAGGTTGCTGAGAGCTCAACACTAAAGGAGACTTATAACATGCCCTCTAAGGCTCAAGGAACATTGCAGAATAGCAGGTGGAAAGAATGTAAGAGCCATTCTTACATTCTTGGAGAGATGGCTTAGTGGTTAAGGTGCTTGCCTGTGAAGCCTAAGGACCAAGGTTCGATTCCCCAGTGCCCATGTAAGCCAGACGCACATGGTAGCACATGTATCTGGAGTTTGTTTGCAGTGGTTACAGGCCCTGGCATGCCCATTCTCTCTCTCTCTCAAATATATATATATATAAAACAAATAGATTTTAGGGATCAAGAGATTCATTGCAGGCCCTATGTTCACTCTGGAGCTGACCAGGGATTTTAGCTCCAGGAGGGCAAGACACCCATGAGGGAGGGTATGAGAGGAGAGTTTGGTAAGCTCTGGCTATCAATCAGATGGTGAGAAATAAGGGGAATGAACCTCTTCATAACTCTTTAGATTTCCCAAGAGTGGGAACTGGAAAAGAGAATCAAGAATCCTGCAACTCAGCTGGTTTCAGGGAAAAGACAGCCCTGGATCTCTGCTGGCTGTAGGGATGCATCACCGGGTTCAAAGCTGAGAGTTTCCAAAGAAGATAGGTGTCCCGAAGACTCAAAAGACTCACCAGAGGAGAATGAGAACCCCTGTGAAGTGTTGAGAGGCCATGGCAAAGGCAGAAAGAGGAGAGGGAGTGCCTAAGAGGGCAGTTGGTCTCAAGAGTACCTCTGCCCAAGTCATGATGCAACATATCAAGTTCAGGGTTTATAATATAGAGGGCAAGAGAAGAACCGTTTCTTTTTTGATATTTTATTTATTTATTTATTTATTTATTTATTTATTTATTTATTTATTTATTAGAGAGAGAAAGAGAGGGAGATTGGGTGTGCCAGGGCCTCCAGCCACTGCAAATGAACTCCAGATGCATGTGCCTCCATGTGCATCTGGTTAATGTGGGATCTGGGGAATTGAACCTGGGTCCTTAGGCTTTGCAAGCAAGTGCCTTAACTGCTAAGCCATCTCTCCAGTCCAAGAACTGTTTCTTGAACCCAAGTTTTTTTCTTCTGCTTTTTTTTTTTTTTTTTTTTTTTTTTACGATACAGTCCCTCATGGTGGGGAAAGTATGGAGGCAGAAATGTGAGGCAACTGGTCACGTTGTATCCATAGCCAGGACGCAGACAGAGATGAATAGTGGTGTCCCTTTAATTTATCCTTGGGCCTCAGCCTATGGGATGGCGCTGCGTATGTTTACATATTCAGTGTGGGTCTCCCCTCTTCAGTTAAGCCTCTCTGGAAATGCCCTCACTGACACATACCATAGGTGGCTCCTAGGTAGTTCTAAATCCAGTCCTGAGAGCTCCCCTGTTGCCTGAGGAGCTTGGCTAATATATTTGGCGTAAAACTTATATTAAAATATCATTCATAAAATCTGCCGGGCGTGGTGGCACACGCCTTTAATCCCAGCACTTGGGAGGCAGAGGTAGGAGGATCGCCGAGAGTTCGAGGCCACCCTGAGACTACAGAGTGAATTCCAGGTCAGCCTGGACCAGAGTGAGACCCTACCTCGCAAAAAAAAAAAAAAAATATATATATATATATATATATATATATATATATATATATATATATATATATATTTCATAAAATCCCAATGATAGCCAGGTGTGGTGGTGCAAGCCTTGAATCATGGCACTCAGGAAGCCTTCCTTTCCATGATAGAATGTATGCATTCTACCTATAACTGAAAGAAGCCCTTCCTCAAGCTGCGGCTTGTTAGATGTTTTATCACAGCAATGAGAAAGCAATTAATACAGTTAATAACACGTTTCATCTTTCAGTATCTGGGGCAAAAACCTAAGCTTCCTTAGCAGGACCTGGGAACATTCTAGTCCTACCTGGATGCAAGTCTACAAGAGCCTGAGTGTGTACTTCTCCACGGAGACTTCACAATGGTCATGTGCAGGCTTTTGGTGGGGTTTGAAGTTTTCGTCTTGAAAGCATTGTTAAAAGGTTAAATGATATCACAAGGTGGTTCCCGAGAGAGACTTGAAAGGTCCACGGCTGATGAGGTACACGTAGACTGGTGGTTGCTGGGGAACTTAGGATGTTTTTGCTGTATATGAAAGATAATGGTCTTGTATCTGAAATTCTCAGAAAGTATCTCTGAAAGAAGTAGGGCCACACTCAAGGTCATATTTACTCAGGCTAAGAGCATAAAGAAATGCAATCAAGTTTTCATTTGAAAATATCTGTACATAACAGGTTTATCGTCCTATGTTGGCAATGTGCAGAAAACGGTTGCTAATTGTGCTAAAATTGCCGATTTAGATGTCAAGAAGCTTCAACCAGACTCCAGAGTGAAGGGTACTTTTCCTTTCCCATAACCCCTCAACTTTTCCCATTTTTCTAGCCTGCCTCAGCTCATGCCATTCAGAAGGCCTGAAGAAGGGACTACCTCAGAGAGGAGAGGACAGTGAAGTCAAACAGGCACATCAAGAAAAGACTCATACTGGAAACAGAATGTGGGAGCAGGGTTTATTTAAAGGAATTGTAGGTCAAGACTGGGGAACTGCAGAACCAAATGGCAGCAGGTCTTAGGGGTGGGCTGAGGGATGGTGGTAAGAATGCAACAAAGTGATACACAGAGGAGACTGCTCAGTGCTTTCCCCAAGTATTCTGGTCAGTTGATGAGTGGTGGGCATGCCCCCAGAGCCTAGGAGCACAATTCCAAATCCTCATCACCCGCTACTGCTGCACTCCAGACAATAGCAAGCCGGCACCGGGACTGTTGGTCTCTATTTGGGGTCACTGGACATGTTATCTCTGAGCTTCAGATCTTGCACTGGCAGCACACTGGGCCACAGCAGCTAGACTGGCTGCAGCAGGGCTTGCAACAGCTGGACTGGCAGCAGCAGGGCTTGCAACAGCTGGACTGACAGCAGCAGGGCTTGCAACAGCTGGACTGGCAGCAGCAGGGCTTGCAACAGCTGGATTCACAGCAGCAGGGCTTGCAACAGCTGGACTGACAGCAGCAGGGTTTGCAACAGCTGGACTGACAGCAGCAGGGCTTGCAACAGCTGGACTGGCAGCAGCAGGGTTTGCAACAGCTGGACTGACAGCAGCAGGGCTTGCAGCAGCTGGACTGACAGCAGCAGGGTTTGCAACAGCTGGATTCACAGCAGCAGGGCTTGCAACAGCTGGACTGACAGCAGCAGGGCTTGCAACAGCTGGATTCACAGCAGCAGGGCTTGCAACAGCTGGACTGACAGCAGCAGGGCTTGCAACAGCTGGATTCACAGCAGCAGGGCTTGCAGCAGCTGGACTGACAGCAACTAGATTTGCAGCCCCCACAGGAACCACAGCCTCCCTTGCATCCCCCACAGGAGCTACAGCCTCCCTTGCAACCTCCACAGGAGCTACAGCCTCCCTTGCAGCCCCCACAGGACCCACAGCCCCCCTTGCTACAGCTGGAGCAGGAGCAGGCGGGCACACAGCAGCACACGGGCTTGCAGCAGCACACGGGCACACAGCAGCTGGAGCCACAGCCCCCACAGCTGGAGCCACAGCCTCCACAGCTGGAGCCACAGCCTCCAGAACAGCCACAGCAGCCCATGGTTGTGATAGTTGAGGATGAAGTGGGTGAGAGACGTAAATGAAGAAGGATGTGTGAGGTGTGGAGCCTGCTCAGCCTGGTGTCTTTATATCCCTCCCAGGGTCAGGTATGAGGCTACACAAAGCCACTTCCTGCTTCCTGTTTGTACTACCTTTGAAAAATTCTAAGTATTTTCAAAAGAATTTTATAGTAAATATTATTGTGTTTATGAGACCCTCTGTTGCTGTGTTTTGCATCTCCTTAGTGTGCTGCTGTCATCCTCTTGGTGAGCTGGGAGGGCGTGGGGGAGGAGGAGGGACAGGTAGTTTCCATTTTCCCAGGGACACTGAAGCAGAGCCTCTGATTGTCATCCTGTCATGACTCATAACTCTGAAGGCCCATAGGCAACCCAGGCGGTGGTCACAGCCATGGACACAGCATGCAGAGCATGGTGGCAGAAGTCCTGTTAGGGTACACGCAGTTACTGCCCACCTCTGGCAGGAGGAGCTACAGGAGACAGAACAGGTGTCCCCTTGGTTCTCTGTGAGTCCTGCAGGAGACCTGGAAGTTCAGACCCTGTGCTGGCTGTCGTGTGGGAAGAAGCACCTTGCCCACCCTGGGGAGTGTCTGACGCTGTGCTGACCCCGATCCAGTGTCACCAATGAGTCAGGAGACATGGTGTCCTTTGCCTTCAGGCTCTTGTGCACCAGCTCCATGGATACCCAGGGTGAGGGAATGCTGTCCAGGGCCGGTGTGCAGCAAGTCTCTTCTCCGGGGCCTCAGCCTCTTCTCTGGCGGTGGAGTTCTGAGCTGTGAGCTAGGATTCCCAAGTACGTTTGGGAATGAATGAGGCTCTGTGTCCCAGGGGTGCCTGGGGCCTGACTGTAAACATCAAGGGAGAACTGAAGAGGGGCCCTGCATTAGTTACTCTCTTGCTTCTGTGACCAAATACCTGACTAGAAGCAACTTAAGGAAGGAACTTACAGTTCCAGAGGTGCAGTCCATCATGGTGGGGAAGGCATGGCAGCAGGGACAGTAAGCAGCTGGTCACAATGCATCCAGAGTTAGGAAGCAGAGCAATGAGTGTTGGTGCTCAGCTTACCTTTCTTTTTGTTTTATTTTAGGAAAGCCCAATAGACTGGACTTATACACACACACACACACACACACACACACACACACACACACACACACGTATTATAACTATATATTTATATGACATTTATTTATATATATTATAAATATATATTATTTCTTTATTTATTTGAGAGGGAGAAAGAGAGAGAGAGAGAGAGAGAGAGAGAGAGGGGAGCGAATGGGTGCACCAGGGCCTCCAGCCACTGCAAACGAACTCCAGATGCATCCACCCCCCTTGTGCATCTGGCTTATGTGGGCCCTGGAGAGTCGAACCTAGATCCTTTGGCTTTACAAGCAAATGCCTAAACCGCTAAGCCATCTCTCCAGCCCCAAGACTGGACTTTTTTATGAGAGGGAGAAAGAGAATTGGCACGCTAGGGCCTCCAGCCACTGTAATCGAACTCCAGATGTGTGTGCCACCTCATACTTGTTTGCAACATTGTACTTGCGTCACCTTGTGTGTCTGGCTTATGTGGGATCTGGAGAGTAGAACATTGGGTCCTTAGGCTTCACAGGCAAGTGCCTTGACTGCTAAGCCATCTCTCCAGCCCTCAACTTACTTTTTTTATTATACAGTCCAAGATCCCAGCCCTTTAGGAATGGTGATGCCCACATTTAAGATGGGTCTTCCTACTTCAATTAATCTAACCTAGAAATTCCCTCACAGACATGCCTAGAAGTTTCTGTCCATGGTGACTCTAAATCCTATCAAATTGATAGGATTAACCACCACAAGCCTAGCTTTCTCCCAATCTAAGAGTCCTCACCAGAAGGCTACAAGCAGCTGCCTGCCTCCCCTTTCAGGTCTCATGAGGGAAACCACCCCAAAGGCAGTCTCTAAGAAAGGGATTTTTAAAAAAATGTAATTGGGTGAGCTCACTGAGGATGATCTGTTCCATGGTTGACCATTTTTTTTCAAATTTCCTTATTTCATTTTTCCTTACTGCTACGTAGAATTCCATAGTATAGATATACCACATCTTGGTTATCCATTCAATAGCTCTTTGCTATTATGAATTGAGCAGCTATGAACATGGTTGAGCAAATGTCTCTGATCTGAGGCTTGGAGTCTTTAAGGTAAATGCCCAATAAGGGAATAACTGGATCCATTGGTAGGTCTATGGTCATCCTTTTCAGGAGTCTCCATATAGCTTTCCATAATGGTTGAACCATTTTACATTCCCACCAGCAGTGAAAGCTTGTTCCTATTTCTCCACAGCCTCGCCAGCATTTGTTTTCACTGTTTTTTTTTAATGTTAGCCATCCTTACTGGGGTAAGGTGGAATCTCATAGTTGTCTGAATTTGCATTTCCCTGAAGATTAGGGATGTTGAACATTTTCTTAAATGTGTGTTTTCTATTTGTATTTCTTCCTCTGAGAACTCCCTGTGTAGTTCTCTGCCCCATTTTGTGAGTGGGTTGTTTGATGATTTATTGTTTAGGCTTTGAAGTTCTTTGTAGATTCTAGAAATTAGGCCTCTGTCAGTTGTATAGCTGGTGAAAATTTTCTCCCATTCTGTGGGTAATCTGCTGGCGTTGGTTATAGTACATTTGTCAGTGGAAAAGCTTTTCAGCTTCATGAGATCCCAATGGTTGAGTGATTGTTTAATTTCCTGGGCTGCTGGGGTTTTGTTCAGGAAGACTTTTCCCACTCCTATGTCACGGAAGGTTCCTCCTATTTTTTCTCCCAGTAGTAGTAGAGTTTCCAGTTTTATATTAAGGTCTTTGATCCATTTGGACTTGATTTTTGTGCATGGTGAGATGTGTGGATCGAGTTTCATTTTCCTACATATGGTTGTCCAGTTTGTCCAGCACCATTTGTTGAAGATGTTGTCTTTTTTCCATTGTGTGTTGGTAGGGCCTTTGTCAAATATCAAGTAACTGCAGTTGCTTGACCCAAAGTCCAGGTCTTCTATTCTGTTCCATTGGTCTATGTTCCTGTTTTTATGCCAGTACCATGTTGTTTTTATTACAATGGCTTTGTAGTATAGCTTTAGATCAGGTATGGTGATGCCTCCAGAGGTGTTTCTTTTGCTGAGGATATGCTTGGCTATCCGAGGCCTTCTGCCTTAGAGTAATTCGGGGGACAGGCAAGAATACAGCGTTCCTGGGGATCACAGCACCAGAAAAGGGCTGAAGGAGATAAACACAGAGAACATCCAACTCCAACTAAGCCAGATATCCAGAGTCACAGAGGCTCCCAAAACCTTATCACTGAAGTAGAACTAAAATGACCCCAATGTGGCTCAGGGAAATTTGCGGAAGAGGGGGTGGAAAGAATGTTAGAGCCACAAGTTGGGGCATTATGCACAGAGACTTGGCCTACCCCCCAGTACTCTTGACTACCCCCACAATGCATGACCCACATTCCTCATTGATAAAGGTCCCTTTGGAAGAGGGAGGACAGGGAGGAGGAAAAGGGAGCCAACACTATGAATGTAAAATAATAATATAAATAAAAATAAATTATGAAAAAAATGTAGTTCATCCCAGTCTCTTGGAGACACTACCAAGCTGTCCCTGCCTAACCCTCATTGACTTGACAATGTTATATACTTTAGCCATGCTTTCCCCCTCATATGTTGAACAATGTAAGTAGCTGTTTTATCCACCTTATCACCTTGATAATTTGATCACTGTGTTTAAGTGAGGACCTGAGTTCGGATCCTCATAACCCACATAAAAGCCAGGCATGGTGGCATGCGCCTATAACCCTAGCCCTGGGGAGGTGGAGATAGAAGGATCCTGTTAGCTAGTTTAGCTGAGTGGGTGACCTCCAGGTTTAGTGAAAGATTCTGTCTCAAAAAAAATACATAAGGTGGGCCAGGCATGGTGGTGCGCGCCTTTAATCCCAGCACTCGAGAGGCAGAGGTAGGAGGATCGCCATGAGTTCATGGCCACCTTGAGACTACATAGTGAATTTCAGGTCAGCCCAGTCTAGAGTGAAACTCTACCCCTAAAAACAAACAAACAAACAAACAAAAAGTAAGGTGGATAACGACTGAGGAAGACACCCAACTTAAATCTGTGGTCTCCATGCACATACACACACATGTTCCAAACATATACATGAACACGCACACACACACAAACTAGAATACTTCACCTAGGGTGTTCATTCTGCAACACCATGCTCTCCACAAGCTTCACCTCCACTTATGGTGGTACAAGTCTTTTGTGAGTGATCACAACACAGCGAGGTTTCCAACTCCAAGAGCGAAGCTAACTTCTCCTTTGATGTCTGCAAACCAAAATACTTTGACAAAAGCCTACCATTCATGATGCTTATGTTAGAATATAGGAGGATGAGCTGAAAATACTGGGTCAGTGTGAACATATTCATATGGAAATAAGAAATGAACGTTACCCTTCTACACTGTTGGTGGGAATGCAATCTGGTACAGCCATTGTGGAAATCAGTGCGAAGGTTCCTGAGACAGCTAAAAATAGATTTACCATATGACCCAGCTATACCACTCCTAGGCATATATCCTAAGAACTCTTCTCACTACCTTAGAGATACTTGCACAACCATGTTTATTGCTGCTCTCTTCACAATAGCTAGGAAATGGAACCAGCCTAGATGTCCCTCAACTAATGAGTGGATAATAAAGATGTGGCACATTTATACAATGGAGTTCAATGGTCTATTCAGTGGTAAAGAAAAATGAACTTATGAAATTTGCAGGGAGATGGATGTATCTGGAAAGGATTATAGTAAGTGAGGTAACTCAGGCCCCAGAAAGTCAAACATTGCATTTCTTCCCTCATATGTGGATCCTAGCTACAAATGTTCAGACTTGTGTATGAGTTGCCGTAAAAATCAGTAGCACTGGCCAGTAAGCTAGAAAAGGGCTGAAAGGGAGGGAGGAGAGGGGATGGTACTGTATATATGTAAGTAGATGGACAGGTTACTGCGGGTGGAATGGCCTAAGTGTGGTCAGGGGAAGAGATTGAGTAAAAGGAATATGGGGGAGGGGTAACCAAAATCCAGGATATTGTGAATAAGTTACAAGATAAACTACTTTTTTGGATCATAGATAATCCAGAAGCCATAGACTATTACTAGAAAAATTTCAGTGCCAGGGATGGGCTATCTTCCAGTGAATTATTAAACAGGGAGATCCTTGATGTCCCCAAAATATTACAGGCTATTGTCAAGGCTCTGGGTTTCCCACTAGGAATAGATGATAAGACCCTGTTGCTAAAGACTCCACATGCCTGGGCTGCAAGGTCTCCAAGACAATAAACTGGGGTTGAGTTGAAAACCTTCTCCCTGTAGACCAGCTGACTGAAAGTTGGAAAAAGCTGCACTGCATGCAGCCTTATGGGAGACAGAAGGCATTGGTGGTGAAAGCAGTGGATGCTGCAAGCCTCAAGTTTGGCCAGACAGGCCAAATGAGCCAATGAGTGCAATAGTGGCATGTCTATTGTAGGGAAAACAACTGCTCTCTAATTGGACTGGAGACCTACTCTATGGGAGGGAATACATGCCCAGTACTGAAAACCTAATCAAAAGCCTATGGTGGGGGAGGTCATGAGCATTAGGAGTGTAACGCCTGCTCTTGTCTGGCTAAATGTATATATTTTGCTCACCAAACTGCCCTGTAGGCACTTTACTTTATTCATACCCATATATTAAGGCTGCTCTCACTTCTGGTTAGAGAAGCTTCTCTTTTCAGATGGTGATGACCACTGGGATGACCCAAAAGGCACCACAGTGCTAAGAAGTAGGGACAGAGGAGTGCTCAGCACTGAAACATCTCTATCACTGAGTGCTGCAACACAGTTTGAAATTGGAAGTGGTGACTTCTGCAAAAAGACACCTGGGATTTCAAAAGGGCAATGAACTTTTAGAACAGAATTTTGAGTCCTTTAATGAAAACAATATTAAGCCACCCAATACATGAGCATGGGATATCCTTAATTTATTTTTGATCATCTCTTAGTTCTTTAAAAATATTTTTATTTATTTAGAGAGAGAGAGAGAGAATGAGTGTGTCAGGGCCTCTTGCTACAGATGCATGCACCACTTTGTTGTGCATTGCACTTTACATGGATACTGGGGAATTGAACCTGGCCTGGCAGGTTTTGGAAGCAAGTGCCTTTAACCACCATGTCATTTCCATAGCCCCATCTTTCATCTCTTTTGATGATATTTTATGGGTTCAGGAATCCAAATCTTGTACTTCTTTTGTTAGATTTGTTCTTGAGCATTCATTCAATTGTTTATTTGTCTAGTTTTTTTATATTTTTTTTTATTTTTATTTTTTTTGGTTTTTGCGAGGTAGGGTCTCACACTGGTCCAGGCTGACCTGGAATTTATTTGTCTATTTTTTTCCTCCTACCTTTTTAAAGAGAGAGAGAGAGAGAGAGAGAGAGAGAAAGAGAGAAAGAGAGAAAGAAAGGCAGACATACACACAGAGAGAGATTGAGAGAGAGAGCGAGAGAAAGAATGGGTACTCCAGGACCTTCAGCCTGTTGCAAATGAACTCTAGATGTGTATACCACCTTGTGGCATATTGCAATATTGAGTGCTTGCATCACTGTGTGTCTGGCTATTTGGGACCTGGAGATCTGAACATGAGTTCTTAGACTTCGCAGCAAAGTGCCTGAACTGCTAAGCCATCTCTCTAGCCCTGTTTTTTTTTTTTTTTTTTTTTTGAGTGATGGGATTATAGGCATGTGCTACTAAGTCAAGCTTTGTTAATTAAAAAAAAATATTTTTGAGGCAAGCCCAACAGACTGACCTTTTTTTTTTTTTTTTTTTTTTTTTGAGAGAGAGAGAGCAAGAGCAAGAGCAAGAGCAAGAGCAAGAGCAAGAGTGCGCTCACATGAGAGAGAATTGTCGCACTAGGGCCTCAAGCCATTCCAATCAAACTCTAGATATGTGTGCTACCTTGTGTGCATGTGTGACCTTATGCATGCGTCAGCTTGTGCATCTGGCTTATGTGGGATCTAGGGAATTGAACATGGATCCTTAGGCTTCATAGGAAAGCGCCTTAACTGCTAAGTCATCTCTCCAGCCCTAAAAATGTCTTTCTTTTTAAAATATTTTTAAATTTTTGTTGAGGTAGAGTCTAGTTCTAGCCCAGGCTGACCTGGAATTCACTCTGTAATCTCAAGGTGGCCTTGAACTCACCACAATCCTCCTGCCTCTGCCTCCTGAGTACTGGGATTAAAGGTATGTGCCACTATGCCTGGCCTAAAAATGTTTTAAGTTGCTTGTTTTTGCAGTGCTGGGCTTTGAACCCATGGCCTTATGCATGCAATGCAAGCATTCTACCAGCTGAGCTGTATCCCCAACCATATTCCATTATATCTGTTGAAATTGTTTTCTTCATGCCATTTTGGATTGTTCATTACCAATAAATAAATAAATGTCTATTGACCTTTTATCCTGCAAGTTGAACTCATACATCACCAACAAGAGGCGTGTGTGGTGAATGTGTGTTTACTGTATCCAAGATGATGTCTTCTGTGATAGAGCGACTTATACCTTTATCTTTTTTTCCCATGTTATTACTTTAGCTCCAAGTTTGGTGCAATGAGGAATGGAAGCGGTGCACATTCTCGTCTCACGAACGTTCTTGTCCTGATCCTGATCTCAGGGAAACACCCAGGATTTCATGATCACTTACGATGTTAGATGTGGGAGATGCTCGTGAGCAGCTGAGGACGTTCTCATCTACCCCATGTGCTGAACCAAACTGTGAGATCTGAGTGGTCAAAGAGCACGTGAATTCTCACCGGTTCTGAGCCCAGACGTGGAGAGGTCCTCGTGATGTCACAGCCACGCCTGGTCCCTCACGTAGCGGTTTCTGTTTCTGTCACACTGCGCACCTCAGCAAAACTGCTCATTTCAATTTCATTCTCACTTTCTCCTCTTCTGGACCTGCCCCTCAGTCTGGTGCCCGGCTGTGCCCACAGACCACCCATGCCATCCCTTCCTCAACACTGAAGCAAAGACCTCAAGATCCCATTTGATGCCCTTCCTACTATGAGATGTGCACGTTCCCTCCCTCCCCCTCATGCATTCATACACCATGCAGTGACTCCTTCATGGGTCAGGTCAGCAAATTTTATGGAATGATGACTGAGCGTGGCATGGACTTGCAGTAACCTCTGGGGGAAGGCGGTGTGGGGAAGGAGATCACTGTGGCAGTGAGACAGAGCAAGGAGACCGGAGTTGGTGGTTAAATGTTTATTTATCAGCATTTGGATCCATGATGGCTCTTCATAGAGCCAACTTGATACTGGCTTGACATACTAGGGAATGTGGGGAGGAGAGACAAAGGAGAGACAAAAATGTCTAGCGGACTAACCAGAACCCAAACCTATAAGGGAAGTAACATGGCAGTAATTCATTCCTTTCTCTCAGGGGCTGGAGAGGGATGTGCTCAGCTGGGTGACTACAGCTGCCCAGCTCCCATGGGAGTAGGCTTCCGAGATCCAGGATTGGCTAAAACCACTTGCAGGACAGCACAGCTCATTATGGCTCCCTGAATCTGTCCAGAGCTTCAGATCTTGCACTGGCAGCACACGGGGGCACAGCAGCTGGACTGACAGCAGCAGGGTTTGCAACAGCTGGATTCACAGCAGCAGGGTTTGCAACAGCTGGACTGACAACAGCAGGGCTTGCAGCAGCTGGACTGACAACAGCAGGGCTTGCAGCAGCTGGACTGACAGCAGCAGGGCTTGCAACAGCTGGATTCACAGCAGCAGGGCTTGCAGCAGCTGGATTGACAACAGCAGGGCTTGCAACAGCTGGACTGACAGCAGCAGGGCTTGCAGCAGCTGGATTCACAGCAGCAGGGCTTGCAACAGCTGGACTGACAGCAGCAGGGCTTGCAGCAGCTGGACTGACAGCAGCAGGGTTTGCAACAGCTGGACTGACAACAGCAGGGCTTGCAACAGCTGGAGTCACAGCAGCAGGGCTTGCAGCAGCTGGACTGACAGCAGCAGGGCTTGCAGCAGCTGGACTTGCAGCCACCGCAAGAACCACAGCCCCCCTTGCTACAGCTGGAGCAGGAGCAGGCGGGCACACAGCAGCACACGGGCTTGCAGCAGCACACGGGCACACAGCAGCTGGAGCCACAGCCACAGCCCCCACAGCTGGAGCCACAGCCTCCACAGCTGGAGCTACAGCCTCCGGAACAGCCACAGCAGCCCATGGTTCTTTCTGGTGGTAGAGGTTGGTATAGGCGAGAGGAGCAGGTGGAGAGGGAGGTGTCAAGTATGGAGCATCCTGAGCCTGGGGCCTTTATATCCCTCCCAGGGTCAGGTGTGAGGCTGCACATGGTCACTTCCTGCTTGTGCCACTTCCCCAGGGAAATTGTGTTTGTTTTCGTTTCAGGTTGCTCTAGTGGCGCCTCTATTGGTTAGGCTTCCTGGAAAGCTTCTTCTGACATGGCTGCTCGTATTTGTTGGGTTCTAGGCCTGATGGCACGTGAGGTTGAGCTATGATGAAGATGTTCTCAGGCCGCCTTGGGTCAGAGGCGGCCAGGGAGAGCCAGCTGCCTTCAGATGTGGGCAGTGCCAGGGTTGGGTCTGGACTGTGAGCTCCCAGGACCCACCCTGGCAGCCTCAAGCCTCCCTCCTGCTGGAGAGTCTGGCAGCCTCATCTCCACTCCCTTGTTCTCCTTGTCATTGGGCGCTCTCCTTTTACTCCAGCCATGATCTTCCCTGCCAGGTTGGAGAGCCAAACCCAGCCTGACCACCCAGCTAGCCCAGAAATCTTGGCTTTACCTTCCCTTTTCCAGTTTTTCCCCCTTTCGTGGCTGAGCATCCATGCAGTACAAGCTTGTTCTCTCAGAGTGGTGCAGCTCGTTTTTGTTTTTGTTTTTGTTTTTGAGAGACAGACAGACAGAAAGAGAGAGGGGAGAGAGAGAGGGAGACAGATAGAGAATGGGCGCACCAGTAGCCTTTCAGCTGCTGTGAACGAACTAAATGTGTGTGCGCCCCCTTGTGGTCAAATGCAGTATTGCGCCCTTGCGTCACTTTGCATCTGGCTAAACGTGGGACCTGGAGATTGGAACTGACGTTCTTAGGCTTAGTGGGCAGGCGCCTTAACCGCTAAGCCATCTCTCCAGCCCTGCAGCTCGTTTTTTGACAGGGCTCTGAAACTATGGGTGAAACCAATCAGAATTTTGTCTTTTTTTTTTTTTTTTTTTTTTTTTTTTCGAAGCAGGGTCTCACTCTGGCTCAGGCTGACCTGGAATTCACTATGTAACCTCAGGGTGGCCTTGAACTGTCAGTAATCCTCCTACCTCTGCCTCCCGAGTGCTGGGATTAAAGGCGTGTGCCACCACACACGGCTTAGAATTTTGTCTTTTTGAAGGTTTTTACTTACAAATCCAATTTTGATTAATGACAGGACTATTTAGGTTATGCATCTCTGAATGTGAGGAGTGATGTGCCAAGACCCTCCCTGACTAGGGGCCAAGAGCCCTGGTCACCCAGGATCACCCAGCGAACCTCCGTAAAAGCCGAGACTCACGAATGTAAGAGCAGAGGTTTCTTTTAATCTGTAGTGCAAGCCTACGCCTGGGCTCTGTCCCCACAGACCAACAGCAGCGGGAGTGAGAAAAGAGCCCCGATGGGGGAGGGTGGTAGGGGGTTATAAAGGGAAAAACCACAAGTTTTGAATAACAGCGGAATCCACATTGATTGACAGGCCACTCCAAGTCACTCGGAGTTCGAAGCCATTTGCAGGTTTTTTTTTTTTTTTCTTTTGACTGTTGGTACCTGGCAGAGCTGGGGCCTTTGTTAACAGTTCCACCCGAGTTCGCGGCATCGCAGGGGAGGGGGGGTTTCCCAGAACTTGGGTGGGGGAATTTTTCTATCTAAAATGGCTACTTGTCTCAAGATGGCATTACTATTGTCAAGCAGGCAAGCTGATAAGCAAGGTTACAGAAGCTAAATGTAGCAAGTTATTTATTTATTTATTTTTGTCTCTCAAGGAAAACAGCCCCTCTTTTAATAAAAAGATTTAATAAAAAGATTCTAGGCTGTGAAATGAGGCTTTCATTTTCCAGTCTTGCAAGGGCAGATGCAAAATGGCAGGTGCAGTGCGTGGGCGCAGAGTTTTCATGACTCTAGAGGTAGGTCCCCTCCCCCCTTTCTTCACTGGCTGAGTACTCAGGGAGGTACGATCTTCCCTGGTGTCCTGTTACTTCTGTATTTCCCAGCAAAGGCCTTCTCACAAGTTCATCCCTTCCTCAAAATAGGGAATGGGTTTAGCAGCCTTCAGCTTGCTAGGCGAATTGGGCTGCTAATGATTCTCCTCACCTTTCGGTTGGGGGAGGGAAGGAGTTAGATGGTTCTGACAATCAGGCATAGGCAGGGACCCAGTGTCACCTGATCATCTGTAACTGGGCCTAAGCCGACTCAACGCACTTTTGCCTTGGACAAGGACCATCATACTGTTATCTCCGCCATTGAATGACCTCTGGGGGTTTAATCTCCGTCATCCAAGTCACCAAAGCTGGCGTGAGAACATGGTTGCTGCTACTTCAAGAGTACCCCTGCCTCCCAAGACCCAAACCAGAAGAGCAAGCCCAGCTCTCCTACTGCCTGACCGGAGGCAACCTTGAATTATAACTTTACCTTTTTTGGTACTTATTCTTAACATATTTCATATGGCTACATCATGTGTCAGTACCCTCTTTTCCCTCGTCCCTGGCCCCATTCCATTGGGGACGCTCCTCAGTGGGATTGCATGTATTCCCCATGGGGTTGTAGTTTATGCATTGTTGGAGCAGTGGTCAGTTATTTTTGCAGGGAGTCAACGTCTTTGGGCATGATGTCTCAACCTGTGGCTCTTATAATCTTTCTGCCCCCTCTTCTGCAAAATTCCCTGAGCCATGGTGGCTGAGTTTTAAGTCTACTTCAGTGATGAGCTCTTAGGAGCCTCTGGATCTCTGCTTTGGTGGGTGCTGAGTGTCCTCAGGGTCTGTCTCCTACATCCTGGTGCTAATTATCAGGAACAGCATGGAAGCAGCACTCTTGCTCATCTCCCCGATTCCTCTGTGGATTCATCTGGGGCTTGCCTGAAGTGCAAAGGGAGTTTATCTCCTCCAGTCTCACTACCTTCTGAAAAAGAAGAACAGATTCTCCAACAGAGAGTGAAGTCAGCATAGTTTAAATGGGATAAGAATTATTAATTTAGGGAGCATTTGATGTAGGTAACCCCTCTTTTAGCCAAAGACTACTGAGAGCTTGACACGAGAGAGCATACTCTTTGTCTCTATAGGGTTCTGATCTGGTTCCCAATTCCAGATGTGTGTTCCTTTAGACTGAGTGGATCTCTTAGCCAATCAGAAAGCTATTGGCTACCCACCAAGGCTGTGTGCCACTATTGCACTGGCGTGTACATCCTATCAGGATGTTTGCTTCTGAGTAGCTTAGACCTCTGGTTGGTCAGCCCTTTTTATCATAAGACTTCCTGTCACCACCACCCCCCTCCCTGCTGCTGCTGCAGGTAGGAGCAGGACAACCCCTCCCCCTTAGAGACCTTAAAGGACCAGAACCCTCTCCACCATTGCCTATGTGGCTTCTCTCTCATAGTCTGTGCCCCCACACACCCCTACCTTCACCCCAAGAATCTCATAGAAAGAACCACCTAACTTTGATCTTTGGATTTCTAGAGCCTCTCTCTCTCTCTCTCTCTCCCTCTGGATTTGCATCCCACCATGCCCAGCTTGTGACATGGTGTTATATAACTCTACTGATAAACCTTTAATTCTAAAAGGGCAATTGTCTCACTGCCTCTCATTGAATCAGCTTGCTCCTCTCCCTCCCAGAATTATTAATGAGCATAGGAATTTGTTTCCAGCACGCCCTTAGTATTAACAAGCGTGGGGCCACTTTCATTCCTGATATCAGTAATTTGTTCATGTCTTTCTTCTTGGTTTCTGCGTCTAGGGCTTCATCAACTTTATTGATCTTTCCAGTGAACTACTTTTAGTTTCCTTTCATTGTTTTTTTTTAATGTGTCTGATCTTAATTTAATGAATTGTGCTCCAATATGTGGTTTTTATTTTTTTATTTTTATTTTTTTTTTATTTTTGGAGAGAGACACAGAGAGAGACAGACAGAGAGAGAGGGAGAGTGAGACAGAGAATGGGTGCGCCAGTGGTCTCTCAGCTGCCATGAACGAAATCCAGATGTGTGCTCCCCCTTGTGGTCAAGTGCGGCATTGTGCCCTTGTGTCACTTTGCATCTGGCTAAACGTGGGACCTGGAGATTGGAACCGGGTTCTTAGGCTTAGCAGGCTGGCGCCTTAACTGCTAAGCCATCTCTCCAGCCCGTGGTTTTTATTTTTAAAAATATTTAAAAATTTTTTTTTATTATTTCATTTTATTTTTGGAGAGACACACACACACAAACACACACACAGAGAGAGAGAGAGAGAGAGAGAGAGAGAGAGAGAGAGAGAGAGAGAGAGACGGAGAGGGAGAGGGAGACAGATAGAGATGGGCGCGCCAGCAGTCTCTCAGCTGCTGTGAACAAAAGCCAGATGTGTGCACCCCCTTGTGGGCAAGTGCGGCATTGCGCCCTTGCATCACTTTGCATCTGGCTAAACGTGGGACCTGGAGATTGGAACCGCTGGAGATTGGAACCAGTGTTCTTAGGCTTAGCAGGCAGGCGCCTTAACCACTAAACCATCTCTCCAACCCTAAAAATATTTTTTAGTTATTTGCAAACAGAGAGAGGGAGAGAGAGAAAGATACAGAGAGGTTCAGAGGAAGGGGGTGGGGAGGAGGTCAAGAGAAGGTAATGGTAGGGGACTGTGATCTAAACACATTATATACATGTATAAAAATCGTCAATATAAAGGTGAAAACAGTTGAAGTCAGACTTCATTACAACCACTAAAAATATTTGAAAGAGTTAGAAATAAGCTAGTCATAATGGTGCATGCCTTTAATCCCAGCACTCAGGAGGCTGAACAACTCCTGTGTTTCTTTTCTTTAAAAATAAAAGTTAGCTGGGTGTGGTGGCATACACCTTTAATCTCAGCACTTAGGAGGCAGAGGTAGGAGGATCACTGTGACTTCCAGGTCAGCCTGGACTAGAGTGAAACCCTACCTCGAAAACAACAACAACAAAAAGTTAGTTTTTTAAAAAGGAATGGCCTAAGCGAGGCCATGGGAAGAGAATGCATACAAAAAAGGGCAGGGGGAGGGTCAAGCTAAACTCAAGATATTATCAATAAGACATATGTAAAATTACTTTTTTGAATAAGGGCACGTCTAGAAGATGTAGACTGTTACTAGAAAATTTTCAGTACCTGGGATGGAATACCTTCCAGTGAGTTGTTGGCCAAGGAGGTCTCGGTAGCCTCCAAAACATTAAGGCTTTTGCCAAAGCCCTTGGTTTCCCTAGAGAAACAGATAGTAAGACCCTATTGCTGAAGACATCTCATGCCTGAGAGGCAAGGTCACTGAGAAAGCAAGCTGGTGCTGAGCAGAAAACCTTCTCCCTGTAGACCAGCCAACTGAAAGCTGGAAAAAGCTGCACTAACAAAGTCATCAACAGTGAAAACAGTGGATGCTGAATATTCAAGCTTGGCCAGACAGGCCCAATGACTGAAAGTGGCGTGTCTACTCTTGGGGTAACCAACTGCTCCATAATTGGACTGAAAACATACCTGGTACTGAAAACCTAAGTAAAAGTCTAAAGGTGAGGTCATGAGCCTTGGGGGTATAAGCCTGCTCATGTCTGACTAAATGTATATATTATTCCACCAAGCTGCCCTGGGGACACTACACTAAATGTTCATGTTCACATATTAACGCTACTCTCACTTCTGGCTAGAGAAGCAGATGGTGAGGACCACTGGGATGATCCAAAAGGCAACATAGTGCTGAGAAGAAGGGATGGAGGAGTGCCTGCACTGTCTCACACCCTCCAATGGCTCAGGAACCATTGCTGAAGAGGGGGCGGATAGAATGGAAGAGCCAAAGGAAGGATATGACCTCTTACAATGCAACTGCCCAGACAGAAATTGGCCTCGATATCCATGATCTTGCAGTGCCTAGCAATACCTTTGCAAGACCCTCAAAATAGAAGAGAAAGATGATGTCATCAAATTAGGAGAGAGACTAATGGAGAGAGGGAGGGGATATGATGGAGACTGGAGTTCTAAAGTGGAATGGGGGAGGGGAGGGAAATATCAGGTGGGGTTTTTTTGGTATGTAAGATTAAAAGTCAATAATAATAATAATAAAAACATAAAAAAAATTAAAAAATTTTTTAAAAAGCGAAAAAAAATTATTTTTATTTATTTGTTTGTAAGCAGAGAGAGGTAGAAGAAAGACAGACAGAGAATGGGCTCACCAGGGCCTCCAGCTGCTGCAGATGATCTCCAGATGCATGTGCTACCTTGTGCATCTGGCTTTTTGTGGGCCCTGGGGAATCAGACTCAGGTCATTAGGCTTTGCAGGCAAGCACCTTAACCACTGAGCAATCTCTCCAGCTCCCATATTTCTCTTTTCTTTTTTTTTTAAATTAATGAATGAAGCAATTAATATGTGTGTGTGCATGTCACTACACAGGTATGGGGGTCAGAGGACCACACCCATGTGTCAGTGCTTTGCTTTCACCTTTTTTGAGATAGAGTCTCTTGCTGCTGTAAAGGAATGTCAGACTAGCTGGCCCAAGAGCTTTGCATTCTCCTGGATTCACTTTGCACTTGCTGTTGCAAACTCCAGATGCATGGGCCACTTTGTGCATCTGGCTTTATCTTGATACTGGGAATTGAACCTGGGCCAACAGGCTTTGCAAATAAGCACCTTTAACTGCGGAGCCACCTCCCCATTTTATAGATGCAGTTTCATTTGTGGTAAATGCACGTTTTCCCCCTCTGTCTTGGCCTTTAAAAGTTAGAGTACAACCTGCTTAGGTGTATTTTTTTAGGTATAGTTTCTGCTAGGCATTGTCTGAATGTTTTGGATCTGTGGATTGATGTCTGATACCATTTTGAAAACATTCTCAAACATGATTTCTTCCAACTCTATTTTTTCCCCCTTTTTCTAGGCTTCAATTTTGTGCTCGTCTATTTCAGGTTGTTCCCCAGCTCGAGTGCTTGCTCTTTTCTGTTTCTTTCTACCATTTGGCATTACGTTTCATTTGGGGTAATTTATGTAGACCTAGCTCCACCAATTGTTTTCTCTTCCGGATGTGTTGAGTCTCATAGAAAGTATCTTTATCACGTCTACTGTGTTCTTTATTTCTAGCGTTCCCATTTTGTCTTTTTATCTTTTCCTCTCATTGCTATATCACCTACCTGATCCTCAATACTGTCTGTCTTCTCCCACTGGGTCTGCAGTACGTGGGTGAGGGCCTGCCTAAGAATGACCTCTGGCTGGAACAGCAGAGACGGCTTCTTCCCTGTGCCCGGTCAGTAAGGCAGTGGAATACAGTAAGAGTAAAAGTGAGACATGACTGGGCAAAATGGTAAGTGAAGATTCCCTGTGAGGAGTGGGGGTGGGAGATACTATTCCTGGATCTGTGTAAACCTCCACCTGGTTACTACTGGTCCTTGTAGATGCTCTTCCCTTCCTTTTGGATGTTCTCCACACCTACACTGATCAGAACTCTGTGGAATACCCAAAGGGACCTCTGTAGATTTTTTTTTTTTGAGAGACACAGAGAGAGACAGAGAGAGGGAGAGGAAGACAGAAAGAGATGGGCATGCCAGCAGCCTCTTAGCTGCTGTGAAGGAAATCCAGATGCGTGCACCCCCTGTGGGCAAGTGTGGCATTGCGCCTTTGCGTCACTTTGCATCTGGCTAAACGTGGGACCTGGAGATTGGAACCGCTGGAGATTGGAACCGGGTTCTTAGGCTTAGCAGGCAGGAGCCTTAACTCCTAAGCCATTTCTCCAGCCCCAGAATTTTATCTCTATGTCTCTCTCTCTCCGTCTCTCTCTGTGTTCCTTTTTCCTCTCTCTCTCTCCAACTTCCTCCCAGATTCTTATCCCTGAATCTCTATCTGTTTTATTTTGTTCTCAGACTCTCAGATTCAGGTCCCCATCTCCAGGTGTTTTCTGGGTTCTTCCTCAGTTTCCTCTCCTTGCACTCTACCTGGAAGCTCTCTGAGCAGTAAGCTTATTTGTTTGTTTGGGGATCAGTAATAGCCCAGTGTTCACCATTTCAAGCCATATATATATATGAGAGAGAGAGGGAGAGGGAGAATGGGCACTCCAGGGCCTCCAGCCACTGCAAATGAACTCCAGATGCATGGTTTATGTGTGTCCTGTAGGTTGAACCGGGATCCTTTGGCTTTGCAGGCAAACGCCTTAACCACTAAGCCATCTCTCCAGCCCTATCAAACCCTTTTGCTTCACGCATGTGCTGGGTTTTGTTGTTGTTCTCTTAGGTACAAGCGTGAATCACTCCGTTATTCTAAGAGGATGTCCTGCAGTGTGTTTTATCCCAGCACCTCATTCCAGGCTCTCCCCTCCATCTCTGGTGATCTTGTCATCCACTAGCCTGTCTAGGCTGTTTCCTCACCTGCAAAATGGAACAGTAATGCCTGTGAAATCTATTTTTGCCCTCTTAAAATATTCTTATGTGACACGTATATGCTAAATATGTAACTATAATCTCAAGATGTAGAAATGAACTAACTAGACAAAAATCCCTTGCTTGTGGACATTCTCATGGATTTAATTTGAGAGAGAGGAAGAGAATGGCCATGTCAGGATCTCTAGTCACTGCAAACGAAATCCAGATGTATGTGCAACCTTGTGCATCTGGCTTGCGTGGGTAATGGAGAATCGAACTTGGGTCCTTAGGCTTTGGAGGCAAGTGCCTTAACTACTAAGCCATCTCTACAGCCCCTCATTAAAGAAGAAATCTCTTCATAGTCAGGAGTGATAACATACACCTTTAATCCCAGCACTTGGGGGACAGAGGTAGGCCTACAGAGTTATTTCCAGGTCAACCTGGGCTAGAGTGAGAGACCTTGCCTTAAAAAAAAAAACTCTTCAAAATGACGTTTTTATTTTTCCACATATGTTGGTTATTGCATTTTCATGTTTTATTGCATTTACATAAATACCAAAATATGTTTTGGTACTACATTCTGTTTTCCATATAGAGTTTAGAGTTTGCCTCTTGGTTTTTAGTTAGTGATATCTCAAGTGTGTTCTTCTAGTTCTTGCTTATGAAGCCACAGAAATTTGTCAAGTGCTTTTAAACATCTACTTTTTTCCCTTTACAAACTGATATAGGATCTGGGGTAATAGCTCAGCAGTTAAAGCCTGCTGGCCTTGATTCAATTCCTCAGCACCTGTGTAAAGCCAGACACAAAATGTAGTTTATGCATCTGGTATTTGACTGTAGTGCAAGAGATGCTGGCACGTGCGTGTGCATACACACACACACACACACACGCATGCACTCATGCAAATAAATAAATAAAACTTTAAAAATGGATATGATGGGGTATATTCATAGTTTTTTTTGGAGAGAGAGAGACAGATAGAGAATGGGTACACAAGGGGCCTCTCAGCCTCTGTGAACGAACTCCAGACACGTACACCCCCTTGAGGGCAAGTGAAGCATTGCACCCTTGCGTCACTTTGTGTCTGGCTAAAGGTGGGATCTAGAGAATCGAACGGGCATTCTTAGGCTTAGCAGGCAGGTGCCTTAACCGCTAAGCCATCTCTCCAGCCCTATTCATAGTTTTTTTTGATAATTCCTCCACTTTTACTGCTGAAATCATACTTGCATCCTTTTCATACATTCCCCTATTCTTTTTATTTACTTAATTAAATATTCTTTATGCATCATAATCCTAAGAGAATCTATAGTGCACCATATTTAGTTCAAGTAGATTCTTATCTCTTTGCTTTATGTACAAGTTTATGCATACATTCCACATTTGTTCATTCACTCACCTACCTGTCAATAGGCATTTGTCCATTATAAGTGAATCTTCCTTTGGCACTCAATCTGTAGCCCAAACTGGTTACGAGTGAATGTTTCATAAATATTAATATCCAAGCTTATATTTTTATTAAGTAGAGACTTTGTATGGACACATCATATGTAGGTACCATCATTTCCTTCCTCCCTACCCCCACTCCACTGAAGGCCCTCCTTAGTGGGGTTGCTGGTATTCCCCATGGAGTTGTAGGTTATGAGTTGTGAGAGCAGCAGTCAGTCACTGTGTGTGTGTGTGTGTGGTGTGGGGGGGAAATGTCACTGGATATTCCCTCCCACCCTATGGCTCTTACATTCTTTCTTTCTTTACATGTCCAGTGTGGTGATGTTAAGGTGGTGGGTTCTTTAAGGGGTGGAGCATTGTAGGAGGTGATTGGGTCATTGGAGTGCTTCTATCAGATGAATTGATGGGGCCTTACTTCCCTGGGGCTTCCTGCCTGGAAGTATATCTCACCCTTCACAGCTGCTCCCTCCATGATAGGACTCAACCAGGGTTGGTTGCTGGAACCTGTACCATGCTACTGACCTTCCAGCGCCCAAAACAGAAAGCTAAATAAACCTCTTTTCTTATAAAGATCCAGATCCAGACACGTCAATATAATAGTGGAAAATGGACGTATGGTCAGCTTAGCTCACCCTCCAGCATAAGTGGCTTCCAGCAGGGTTTGGGAGTGTTCAGTCACGAGTGTCATATTCCCAACGCTTCCTGCCCCGTGCCTGCTGCTCTTTTTTCCTTCACAAATGTTCTTGTCTTTCCTCCACCAGACACAAATTGCCTCTCAGGCTGCTCCAAATCTTCTTAAATGTCCCATCCTCATATTCACAGTGCTTCCCTTGCTGGAACAACCAGCTCAAGCTGTGTAACAAATACCACAGGCTGGGTGGATTCAACAGGAGCCTGGCAGCCTGAGATCAGGAAGCCATTTGGCTTGCTCCTCCTGAGACATTTCTCCTTTGGGTTACGTGTGGCATCTTCTCCCTGTGTTCTCACATGGCCATCCTCTGTGTATGTCTGTATCCTGATGTCCTCTTCTTATAAAGACCACAGTCATGTGGATTAACACCAACCCCCATGACCTTATGCTACCATCTGCCATCTGTTTAAAGACCCTATTTTCTAATATAGTCAATTTCTTTAAAAAAATACTTTTTTTTTTTTTTTTGGTTTTTCTAGGTAGGGGTAGGGTCTCTCTCTGGCCCAGGCTGACCTGGAATTAACTATGTAATCTCAGGGTGGCCTTGAACTCACGGTGATCCTCCTACCTCTACCTCCCAAGTGCTGGGATTAAAGGCGTGCGCCACCACACCCAGCTAAAAAAAATACTTTTTATTTGTTTATTTATTATTTAATTGAGAGAGGGGGGGGTAGGGAGGAGGAAGGGAAGGAGAGAGGGAAGGAGGAAGAGAGAAAATGGGCATGCCAGAGCCTCTAGCCACTGCAAATGAGCTCTGCTTGTGCTACCTTGTGCATCTGGCTTTCCTGTGGGTCCTGGGAATGGAACCTGCATCCTTTGGTTTTGCCTACAAGTACCTTAACTGCTAAACCATCTCTCCAGCAATAATACAGTCACTTTCTGAGGTACTGGGTGTACCTATGAATTTTAGGGGCACACACGTTAGCCCAGAACTCACACTGCATTATAGAGCTTGTCTTTTGCCCTTGTTTATTCTCTCTTATGTCTTCCTACTTCTCTCATATCCCATCAGCCACCCCCAAGGTGATGCCCATATGTCACTAGACATGTCTACTGTTGTCATCATTGGCTGTCTCAGAGCTCCATGAGGACAAGTGTACTCTGCTCACCTCTGACTTCACATTTGTGAAATGAACAAGTAAGGGGTGATGATTAGGTGAAGGCAAGGGATGTGGAAAGAGGAACAGAGCTGAAGCAAATATTTTCAGACCTAAACCCGGGCATGGTTGTGCACACCTTTAATCCCCACACTTGGGAGACAGAGGTAAGAGGATTGCTGTGAGTTAGAGGCCAACCTGAACTAGAGTGAAAAACCATATATGTATATATATATATACACACACACACACATATGTGGTTACTGTATTCTGAAATATATATATATATCAGATCCATCTAAGGCTGGGGAGATGGTTCAGTGGGGAATGTACTTAGCACGCAAGCATGATGACCTGAGTTTAGAGCCCCAGCACCCATGTAAAAGCTGGGCATGGTGGCACATGCCTGCAGTACCAGTGATGAGGCAGCAGAGACAGGGAGATCCTAAACTTGCTGGCTAGCTAGTCTAGCTGAATGAATGAGTTCCCAGTTTAGTGGGAGACACTGTCCCTCATTGAATGGGAAGATGGTGAAGAGCACTCAAGGTAGACCCCAGTGTTGAACTCTAGCCTCCACACACACGCAAACACACATGCAGGCACATCACACACACTTACACATTTCATGCACAAAACTAAGAAGAAAAGCACAATACAAAGATTTGCAAGTGAAGGGAATGTTTATTTAGTGATACTGCAGGGGTTGGATTGTTCCTTAATCACCTACTAAGATGTGAGGTTACCTAAATATTTACTCCCAGGGGACAAGAAAACAACTCAAACTCTGAGGACACTGGGAGTCTGAGCTCCACTGAGCCTGTCAGGCTGGGATGAGCCCCAGGAAGATGAGAAGTAAGGACAGTCAGAGAGGAGCATTTAGGACAGGCTTGGGGGGACTCTCCAGCAGAGGATCAGGGTAGAGTACAGGGGACAGGGAGGTCAGGGTGGTTTATCAGAGCCATAGGGGCAGAGAACTGAGAGGAAGCAGCAGCTGGGAGGGAGGTGGCTGTGTCCTTCAGGGGGCCAAGGAGCAGGGTTTCTGGGCCTGGCCAGGAGCCATATGTAGAGGACTGACTGGAGAGGCCCCAGGTTCCTGGGGGACATTGCTAGTGCTGGAGTGTGTCATCACTGTGAGTAGCCTGACTGTGCAGGAGCCAGAGCTCCTAGACTCCATCCCGGGTGTTCTTCTGGACAAAAGGTGTAGGAACTGAACATGGTGTCATGGTCTCTCCTCTCTGAAAGCCATTCATGGCAGACACAGGGCCTTGCGGGTTCTTCATAGCCAGCTCATCGTCCTGACCTCTCGCTGTGCTGAGGAAGACCAAGTGGCAGCAGAATTGCGGGAAGACCTCCTAGACACAACCCATTCTGCTCCCCGTTGCTGCCTCCTACTGGCCAGATAGAGGTGTTTGCCCTCCTGGCTCTCTGCAGCCATGCTGCCTTGACTCATCACGAGACTTTGAGGGGACTGTTGTGATCCATGGCCATGGAAAGCCAGGATCCCAGCAGATGTCAGGAGGTCCTGGAAGTCCATGGTTGGACTCAGATTTTGCACTGGCAGCACACGGGAGCACAACAGCTGGACTGACAGCAGCAGGGCTTGCAGCAGCTGGACTGACAGCAGCAGGGCTTGCAGCAGCTGGACTGACAGCAGCAGGGCTTGCAGCAGCTGGACTGACAGCAGCAGGGCTTGCAGCAGCTGGATTCACAGCAGCAGGGTTTGCAACAGCTAGACTGACAGCAGCAGGGCTTGCAGCAGCTGGACTGACAGCAGCAGGGCTTGCAGCAGCTGGATTCACAGCAGCAGGGCTTGCAACAGCTGGACTGACAGCAGCAGGGCTTGCAGCAGCTGGACTGACAGCAGCAGGGCTTGCAGCAGCTGGACTGACAGCAGCAGGGTTTGCAGCAGCTGGACTGACAGCAGCAGGGCTTGCAGCAGCTGGACTGACAGCAGCAGGGCTTGCAGCAGCTGGATTCACAGCAGCAGGGCTTGCAGCAGCTGGACTGACAGCAGCAGGGCTTGCAGCAGCTGGACTGACAGCAGCAGGGCTTGCAACAGCTGGACTGACAGCAGCAGGGTTTGCAACAGCTGGACTGACAGCAGCAGGGCTTGCAGCCCCCACAGGAGCTACAGCCCCCTTGCAGCACCCACAGCCCCCCTTGGAGCACCCACAGGACCCACAGCCCCCCTTGCTACAGCTGGAGCAGGAACAGGTGGGCACACAACAGCACACAGGCTTGCAGCAGCACACTGGCACACAGCAGCTGGAGCCGCAGCCCCCACAGCTGGAGCCACAGCCCCCACAGCCTCCGGAACAGCCACAGCAGCCCATGGTTCTTTCTGGTGGTCGAGGTTGGTGTAGGCGAGAGGAGCAGGTGGAGAGGGAGGTGTCAGGTATGGAGCGTCCTGAGCCTGGGGCCTTTATATCCCTGCCCAGGGTCAGGTGTGAGGCTGCACATGGTCACTTCCTGCTTCCTGTTTGTTCCCCCGCAGTGAAATTTTGTGTGAATATAAACATTGTTTTATGCTGTGACACACTCCCTACTCATACACTGTTTCCCTATCAACTTTCAGAGCCTTGCTTCCCGCACCCCTTGGTCTGGTGCCCTGGACACAGATGAGTTTCATGCATCCCTGTACAAGGCCTGCAAAGCCCAGCTGTCTGTGGCTGCCACAGGCCTCACAGCATGGGGAGGTTTCTCATGCTTTCTTTGTCTCAGTGCTTTTTTCTGTATGAAACCATTGAGCTGGCTTTTGATCCAAGTTGGACATGATCAAGGTCATGTTCTCACCAGAAAGTTCCAGAACCATTTCTCTAGCCCTTGCTTATCTTCCAGCAGGCCCAGATCCCCTCAGGCTTCCTTAGAACCTCTTTGGCCTCTCTGTTTCCTCCGTGGCTGCCCTTCCTCTTCTCCAAAGATCACCGCTTTCAGCTGCCCTCCTCCCAGTTTTTTTTTTTTGGGGGGGGTACAGATATGTTCCTTTTCTCTCCTTCCCTTTTTTTTTTTTTTTTTTTTTTTTGCTTTTTTATACTTTATTATTATCAAGATGTTTCATAGGGATACATCATGTATCAGTACCCTCTTTTCCCTCGTCCCTGCCCCCATTCCACTGGAGATCCTCCTCAGTAGAATTGCAGGTATTCCCTGTGGGGTTGTCACTTATGCATTGTGGGAGCAGCGGTCAGTTATTTTGGGGCGGAGGGAACGCCTCTGGGTATGATGTCTCAACCTGTGGCTCTTGCAATCTTTCTGCCCCCTCTTCTGCAAAATTCCCTGAGCCATGGTGGGTGAGTTTTCAGTCTACTTCAGTGATGAGCTCTTAGGAGCCTCTGGATCTCTGCTTTGGTGGGTGTTGAGTGTCCTCAGGGTCTGTCTCCTTCACCCTGGTGCTGATTATCAGGAACAGCATGGAAGCAGCACTCTTGCTCATCTCCCCATTCCTCTGCGGATTCAGCTGTTGCTTGGCTGAAGTGCGAAGGGAGTTTATCTCCTCTGGTCTTGCTACCTTCTGAAAAAGAACAGATTCTCCAACAGAGAGTGAAGTCAGCATAGTTTAAATGGGATAAGCATTATTAGTTTAGGGAGCATTTGATTATGTAACCCCTCTTTTAACCTCTAGCTCAGGCTGACCTGGAATTCAGTATGTAGTCTCAGGCTGACCTTGAACTCATGGAGATCCTCCTACCTCTGCCTCCTGTGTGCTGGGATTAAAGGCGTGCACCACCATCATGACATTTCCATTAAACACATAATATATAATGGTCATATTTACCTTTTCTCCTGCCCTTTCTTTTTCTTTCTTTTTTTCCTTTTCTTTCTCTTTCTCTCTCTCTCTCTCTTTCTCTCTCTCGCTTTCTTTCTTTCTTTCTTTCTTTTTTTTTTTTGAGGTAGGGTCTCGCTCTAGCCCAGGCTGACCTGGAATTCACTCTGTAGTCTCAGGGTGGCCTCGAACTCATGGTGATCCTCCTACCTCTGCCTCCCGAGTGCTGAGATTAAAGGCGGGCGCCACCACACCTGGCTTGCCCTTTCTTTTTAAATTTTTTATTGAAAATTTCCATAAATATAGACAATATACCATGATCATAATCCCCTCTTACCACCCCTTTCCCCACTCCCAAATCCCCCTCCCACTGAATTCCTTCTTTCCATCTAGTCTCTCTTCTATTTTGATGTCATTTGTTTCCTTCTATTATGCAGGTCTTGTGTAGATAGTGTCAGCTACTGTGAGGTCATAAATGTTCAAGGCCACTCTGTCTGGAGGACACCACTGTAAGTAGTCCTCCTCTTCCTTTGGCTTCTTACACTCCTTCCACCATTTCTTCCACAATGGTCCCTTCAGCCTTGGAGGGTGTGATACAGATATCTCAGTGCTGAACACTCCACTGTCACTTCTTTTCAGCTCTGTGGTGAGTTCTGAGTTATCCCAGTGGTCATCAGCATCTGAAAAGAGAAGTTTCTCTAATCAAAAGTGAGATCCTGTGAGATCAAGCGAGAGGTGGCTTAGCAGTTAAGGCGCCTGCCTGCTAAGCCTAGGAACACCCTTCGATTCTCCAGGTCCCACGTTTAGCCAGACACTAAGTGATGAAAGGGTGCAATTCCACACTTGCCCACAAGGGGGTGCACGCATCTGGAGTTCATTCATAGCAGCTGAGAGGCTGCTGGTGTGCCCATTCTCTATCTGTCTCTCTCTCTGTCTCTCTCCAAAAAAAAGTGAGGTCACGAGATTAGCATTAATATATGGGCATAAGCATAAGTATTTGGAGGGCAGTTTGGTGGGCATGATATATGCATTTAGCCAAAAACAGTAGTAGTTTTCCCTGTAGGGCTTATGGCTTCCCCAGCCATTGGCTTTTGACTAGATTTTCAGTACCAGAAATGAATTCCCTTCTGTGGAGTAGGCAGCCAGTCCAATCAGAGCAGTTGGTTCCCCATGACAGTCATGCCACCGCTGCACCAGTTGGTACATTTGGCCTGGCTGGCCAGCTGTAAAGCTTGCAGGTTAAGACTGTTGATGAGTTCCTCCAGCAGGCTGCATGCAGCATAGCTTCTCCCAGCATCCTGACAGCTAGTCAACATGGAGGAGACTTTCAGCTCAACTCCAGCTTGATTTCTCAGTGACCTGCAGCCAAAGCATGCAGAGTCTTCAGCACTAAGGTCTTACCCTCTAGTTCCAGTGGGCAACCAAGAGCCTTGGCATTGACCTTTCTTTCATCTGCTTGTATTTCTCCCTAGATACTTCCTTCCCTCTAGGCTGATTCCATCACTTGACTATTGTGAATGGTACCACAATAAACAAGGACTATGAGATACTTGTAGCTGTTCTCTCTTGACTCGTTCATGTGTATACCCAGAACTGGTACAGCCGGATCACACAGTAGCTCTTTCAGTTTATTGACGGACCTCTATGCTGATTTCCATAGTGGCCAGACTAACTTGCATTCCATCAGCAGTGAATAAAGTTGCTCTTTCCTCACATCCTCACTGACATTTTTTTTTCTTGTTTGTTTGTTTGTTTGTTTTCTTAAGGTAGGGTCTCACTATAGCCCAGACTGACCTGGAATTCACTATGTAATCTCAAGCGGACCTTGAACTCACAGCAGTCTTCCTACATCTGCCTCCCAAGTGCTGGGATTAAAGGTGTGTGCCCATCTTTGTTTTCTTAATGATAACCATTCTGAGTGGGGTGAGATAGAATCTCAGTGTAGTTTTGATTTTTATTTCCCTGATGACTAAAAATGTTGGAATTTAAATGTTTTTTTTTTTCCACGCATTTATTAGCTGTTTGTCCTTCTTTTGAAGAGAGTTTGGTTTGTTTTCCAATTTGTTGATTTGTTTAGTTACTCTTTGGCAGTTGTGATGGCTAATCTTGACTTGATGGGAAACAGATTTCTGGGCATGTCTTTGAGGGAGTTTCTAGATTAGGCTAATTGAAGATCCACACTTAAATGTGGGTGGCACCATTCCAATGGCTGGGGGTCCTGGACTGAAAAATAAAAAGAAGAAAGTGAGTTGTGCGTTCATCACTCTCTGCTTCCTGACTGAGGATGCAATGTAACCAGCTCTGCTTCATGCTTCTACCACCATGCCTTCCCTGCCATGATAGACTGTAACCTCAGACTGTCAGCCAAAATAACCCTGCATTCCTTAAGTTGCTTCCAAGTATTTTGTCCCAGCAACAAGTAAAATAGCTAATGCAATATTTAATTTTTTGAGTTTTTAAAATATATTCTGGTTACTAATCATTGGGTGAATAGCTGGTAATTTGATGCAATCATGTTTTTAAGTTAATATTAGTTTCTATTATTTCCTGAGCTAGTGGACTTCTTTTAGGTGGTCATTGCCTGTGCCTACAGGTTGAAGTCTTTTCTGTCTGTTTTCCTCTAGTAGTTTCCAAGTGTCAAGTCTTACATTGAGGTCTTTGGTCCATTTGGAATTGATTTTTGTACAGGTTGAGAAGTAGGGAATCTAATTTCATTCTTCTAAATGTGAATATGCACTTTTCCCTTCTCCACTTGTTAAAGAGTTCCTCCCTCTGTACTCATATGTATTTGGCACTTTTGTTGAAAACCAGGTGGGTATAGATCATTGTTTGGGTTTATTTTTTTAAATCTTTTTTAAATTTAATTTTTTTTATTTTAGGGAGGGAGAGAGTCAGAGAGGGAGAACTGACACGCCAGGGCCTCAGCCACTGCAATCAAACTTCAGACACTTGCACACCTAGTGGGCATGTGCAACCTCGCTCTTGCCTCACCTTTGCACAACTGTCTTACATGTGATATGGAGAGTCGAACATAGGTCCTTACGCAGGCAAGCACCTTAACCGCTAAGCCACCTCTCCAGCCCTGGGTTTAGTTTTTGAATCTTCTGTTACCTTGGCCTACATTCCCTTTTTGGGCTGGTGCCCATGTTTAGTTTTGTTTTTAACTTCCTATGTCTCGGTAGTATATAGTTTGATGTCAAGTGTTACGATACCACCTGCTTTGCACTTTTTGTTCAGGATTTCCTTGGCTGTCCAGGATCTTTTGTCCTTCCATTTGAGTGTTAGTGTTGTTTGCTAGTTCCACTGGAATACTAAGCTGCATTGCAGAGCAGCAATGATTTCCAGGTAGCAATATGACATGAATGGAGTGAGAACCAAGAGGAATGGAACAGAAGAGACCAGGTCTGAAATAAAAATAACCCTAGAGAATCGTGAGGGAGGACACTGGTCACGCCTGAAGGGGCTAGCTGCTGCCTGTGCTTCAGACAGAAGGGTTAGCACACAGGGGTCAGAGAGCAACAGGGAAAGAGCTATTTTACCAAAGTAGTAGTGTCTGTTTTGAAGAACAGGGAAGACTGGGTTTCCCCAACAGTACAACATAAACATACACAAGGAAATGGACATGTGTTCAAGGTAACTGGAAGGCAGGGATATAAAAGCCCCAGGCTCAGGAAGCTCCATACTTGACACCTCTCTCTCCACCTGCTCCTTCCTCTCATCTATTCCATCCTCAACCACCAGAACCATGGCCTGCTGTGGCTGTTCCGGAGGCTGTGGCTCCAGCTGTGGGGGCTGCGGCTCCAGCTGCTGTGTGCCCGTGTGCTGCTGCAAGCCCGTGTGCTGCTGTGTGCCCGCCTGCTCCTGCTCCAGCTGTAGCAAGGGGGGCTGTGGGTCCTGTGGGGCTGCAAGGGGGGCTGTAGCTCTTGTGGGTGCTCCAAGGGGGGCTGTAGCTCTTGTGGGTGCTCCAAGGGGGCTGTGGCTCTTGTGGGTGTTCCAAGGGGGGCTGTGGATCCTGTGGGGGCTGCAAGGGAGGCTGTAGCTCTTGTGGGTGTTCCAAGGGAAGCTGTAGCTCTTGTGGGTGTTCCAAGGGGGGCTGTAGCTCCTGTGGGGGCTGCAAGGGAGGCTGTAGCTCTTGTGGGTGTTCCAAGGGAAGCTGTAGCTCTTGTGGGTGTTCCAAGGGGGGCTGTAGCTCCTGTGGGGGCTGCAAGGGAGGCTGTAGCTCTTGTGGGGGCTGCAAGGGAGGCTGTAGCTCTTGTGGGGGCTGCAAGTCCAGCTGTTGCCAGTCCAGCTGTTGCAAGCCCTGCTGCTGTGAATCCAGCTGTTGCAAGCCCTGCTGTTCAGGTTGTGGGTCTTCCTGCTGCCAGTCCAGCTGTTGCAAGCCCTGCTGTTCAGGTTGTGGGTCTTCCTGCTGCCAGTCCAGCTGTTGCAAACCCTGCTGTTCAGGTTGTGGGTCTTCCTGCTGCCAGTCCAGCTGTTGCAAGCCCTGCTGTTCAGGTTGTGGGTCTTCCTGCTGCCAATCCAGCTGTTGCAAGCCCTGCTGTTCAGGTTGTGGGTCTTCCTGCTGCCAGTCCAGCTGTTGCAAGCCCTGCTGCTGCGAGTCCAGCTGCTGTCTCCCCATTTGCTGCCAACGCAAGATCTGAAGTTCTGGTCACAGGCCCCAGTAATCACATGTTTTGGGTTGCATCTCAGACCTTTGGAACTCGAATGTAACCCTATGCTCCAGAATCCCCTCTCCCTGGTCCCCAGAGAGGAGCGGTCATCTATTGGGCTGCCGAGGAGGGCAAAACATCATTCCTGTCATCCTCTGGTGGGAAACCACATGCCCCATCCCCTTCCACTCCATCCTGGATGGAGGTCCTGTTCAGATCTTCCTCTGCAGATCTTCTGCCTCTTTAGGCTCCCACCCACCCCTTCCTGTCAACGACCTTCCTGGCCACCCCTAACCCATATCAGACACGTCCAACACTGGCTCCCGACACGTGCTGTCTTTTGACTTTTATATTTTAGCCCAAATGGGGCACTGTTGTAAACTGAAATAAACATCTTCCTTGTGCACATGATACAATTCTCATAGCTATCTTTTTGCCAGCTCTGATCTAGCATACAAAATCCACCATCTACATCCTACACGTTGATCCACTTGTCACCTCCCTGGGTCCACAGAAAAGGGGAAGCAATGCTGCTCTTCTCGCAGGGAAAGGGAGCTGGGAGGGGCATATTCCAGACCAGCATAGAGGCACAGCGGACCAGAACCTTTTGAGAGGAACTGGGAGCCCATGGGAGGTGGGTGACAGGGAAGGGGCTCCTTCCATCAAGGTGTGCAGAGCTCAAGGGAACACTTGGCTGAGGCCAGGTGAGATTTCCATGGGGTTTCTGGGTGATGGGAAAGCTCAGGCTCTCTGGTCAGGATTTCACTCTGCACAGGGACTCTGGCAAGTCACCTGATCTCATGATGCAACCACGTGCTCTGTAAAATGGGGATTGTGTGTGTGTGTGTGTGTGTGTGTGTGTGTGTGTGTGTGTGTTATATCACCATATTGTGGTGAAGATTAACTATCTGAGTCATGAAAGTCACTCAGCATACCACAGACACACGAAAAGGACATGGGGCAGAGTCGGCATTACTAAAACTATGGCTTATGGCAATTTGGGTGGGAACAGGACTGGAAACAGCCAAAGGGCATCCAGAACACTTACCGTAATGGAGTTTGGTCTTTTTGCCTAGTGCCAAAGAGCCATCAGATGATGCTAACAGTTCTGGAAGTCCACACAATGGAGTTGTTGAACTAACAGATCACATGGCTGGTGATTTGGGGTCTGCATCTACCTTGGTCTGGGTGAAGGGCAATGAGAGGTGAGGGCCCAGGAAGCTCCCCACTCAGTTTGGATTGAATGGAGGCTGCCAAACCAGAACTGGGATGCAGGAGTGCGCGAGCCATGTGCTGCTGTGTAACAAATTGCTACAAACTCAGAGACATCAAATCACATGTATTTTTAATTTCACGGTGTCAGTAGGTCTGAAAATCCAAGTGAATCAAAGCTGAGTCCTCCCCTCTGCGTTCTGAAGCCACCACAAAGGTGTGGGCTGTGCTTGGGTTTTCATCCAGCATCCAGGGTCCTCTCCTTACTTTGGGTTGTTTGAAGAATTAAGCTCCTTATGATCATAGGACGGATGTCTCAATTTTCCTGTGAGTTGTCTGTCTCAGTCACTAGAGGTACCTTGTCCCACTGGCCAGTCAAAGCATGGCTGTGTGTTTCTTCCCAGCCAGCAAGTATGCATCTCTCTGACATCCGTCTTCAACTTTAGACCCTTTGTAATCATTGGTCATGGTTGTCAACTTGATTACATTAAGAAATGTCCAGAACTGGTGAAACATTTTCCCACCTGGAAGGGATTTAGAGGAAGAGGAAGTCAGTGTGTGTATGTGCCCTATTTTCTTCCTAAGGGGATGTGTCAGTAGCTACTGCTGTCACCATGGACTTGAGACTCCTCAGCCCTTTAGCAACTCTCCAGTGAGCCTCCAGGCCTTCCATATAAGTCCCCTTTGTCTCTCCCCTTAGGACAGTCATGGGAAATTCACCTCGGATTCTCTTGAACTAACTGCTATGATGTATCCTCAAGAATTGGAATTCTTCCCTGCCATCAAGTATGTGTCTCCCTGACGTCTGTCTTCAACATCTACATCCCTTATGATAACCATTGGCCTTGGTTGTCAGCTTGACCACATTAGGAAGGGATCCTGGAAACCTAAAGTCTTATAGGCCAATATTATACCATAACATCATCTGGTCCCTGTATAAGCTGAGTTATGGGGAAGTTTGGTCAAACATAACACCATCCTTCAGCTGGACCTATTTTGGAGGAATCAAGAGAAATGGTTTAAAGTGCCTTAAGCTCAAGCCTTCACACTCGTCTACCAGTATAGGGGGTTATGCAAAGGAAAACCAAAGGGGGACACCTCTGATATCTAGGATTGCGTGGGAGGAAATTCATTCTGCCTCTAGAATTCTTGAATATGGCTAATTAATTTTTAATTTTTTTTTTTTTGGTTTTCTAGTCAGCTAATCTGACCAAAACTCAGCTAGCTCAGGCTGGCCTGGAATTCACTATGGAGTCTCAGGATGGCCTCAGACTCTTGGCAATCCTCCTACCTCTGCCTCCCAAGTACTGGGATTAAAGGCATGTGCCACTGCGCCTGACTTAATTTTTACATTTTTAAAATTTAGTGCATGCTAAAATGACTATTCTTGGCATGCCTAATTTAAAATATGTGTATATGAATATGAGTGCTTAGGGTTTGATTTTTTTTTTTGGAGCTGTTGCTTCTGACCCCTTCCTTTAAAAACATGCTTAGCCAAAATATAGGAATTTAATAGTTAATTGTAAAAATTTGGGACTACAGAAAAAGAAAAAAATGATTATGTAAAAGCTTCATTTCAGTTAGGCCCAACTAAAATGTTAATTAGTTAAATGTCAATTTTGAGCTTCCTTCTGGTGGAATGGTTTGGATCTGGCTCTTTTGAATGTTAATTCTGGAAACTGAGGGTGAAAAAATTATTGTTATAGCAATTATGAGATAAAATATTTATAATAAAGACAAAATAATTTTGATGAAAATTGAAGTTTTTGTATTATAAAAATAAAAGCATGATATTAATTTGTCATAAATAAATATAATTTAAACTTAACTATGTGTTGAAGGCCTGACAAATGTATCCTAACTTATAAACTTGCTTCTTAGAACCTATTGAAATTGTAGAATTAGATCTACTAAATATGTTTCATAAAACTTTAAAATACTTTAAATACAGTATTAAGGGAACTGGTATTCTAAAGCAAGCATTTTCTGAAACAGTGATCACCTAAAATATTTTACCACAAATGTAGCCTGTGTATGCCAAGAAGCATTTGTAGGAGTCATATGATTAAAGTTTCATTAAACTACAGAATTTCATATTGGCTACATATATATTGATAAGAATTTTCTTCTAAAACAGTTACTAAAAAATTAAATTTTGGGCTGGAGAGATGGCTTAGCGGTTAAGGCGCCTGCCTCCTAAGCCTAAGAATGCTGGTTCCAATCTCCAGCAGTTCCAATTTCCAGGTCCCATGTTTAGCCAGATGCAAAGTGATGCAAGGGCGCAATGTTGCACTTGACCACAAGGGGGAGCACACATCTGGATTTCGTTTGCAGCAGCTGAGAGGCTGCCGGCGTGCCCATCTCTATCTGTCTTCCTCTCCCTCTCTCTCTGTCTCTCTCCAAAAAAATAATTAAATTTTATTTCACTTTTATACAGTCAAGGGTAACAAAAATAAGAGGGTATAAATACTTTAGTAATCAAAATATCTTAAAATGTACATTAAAATTTTTTATTAGATTAATTTATGTTGATTTCTTTTCCAGGAATATCCTTAATAAACAAGTGATAAGTGTGACATTTTTATTGAGGTTGTGATACATATAAAATGATGGATATGTGTGTGTGTGTGTGAGAGAGAGAGAGAGAGAGAGAGAGAGAGAGAAGGAGAGCAAGCAATAGATTTGTCAAAGATCTCTAAGTTAAGTTTCCTTTTTATAACGGAACTTTCAGGAGATGCAATCCTTAGAAGTAGTACATTTGGGATCTGGGGTCACTGACCCTGTGTGGAATAGAAAAAGAGCTATGTTACTGTCTTATCCAAAAGATAGCTAATATCTTCCATTTTTGGAATGTTTTTGAACTATGAAAACTAGCGCTTGTCTGCCTGTGTTATCTTCTGTCAAAAAGAATTCTTGGGGGCTGGATAAATGGTTTAGTGGTTAAGGTGTTTGCCTGTGAAGCCTAAAGATCCAGGTTAGATTCCCCAGAACCCATGTAAGCCAGATGCGTATGGTGGGGCATACATCTAGAGTTCATTTGCAGTGTCTAGAAGTCCTGGCATGCCCATTCTCTCTCTCCCTTATAGTAAATAAATTTAAAAGAAGATTCTTGGGCTGGGGAGATGATTCAGCAGGTAAAGTTACCTGTTTGCAAAACCTGCCGGCCTGGGTTCAATTCCCCAGTACTCATATAAAGCCAGATGCGTAAAGTGGCACATGAGTCTGGAGTTTTGTTTGCAGTTGCATGGAATCCTTGCTACACTCATTCTCTCCTTTTCAAATAATAAGCAAATAGTTTTTAAAATATATTTTATTTATTTGTTTATTTGAGAGAAAGAGGGAGAGGGGGAGAGAGAGAGAGAATGGGCATGCCAGGGCCTCCAGCCTCTGTAAACGAACTCCAAATGCATGCGCCCCCTTATGCATCTGGCTTATATGGGTCCTGAAGAATCAAACTGGGATCCTTTGGCTTTGTGGGCAAACACCTTAACCACTAAGCCATCTCTCCAGTGCCCCAAATAGTTTTTTTTTTAAAGATTCTTATCTTGCCTAGTTTAAAACTAATGGGAAAAAAGGTCAATTAAGAGTCAACCTATTGCTGCCTGCTCAGCTGCTTATAACTCTATCAATGTTCAAGTTAGGATTTGTGTCTTTGGAATCTAATTTTCTATTTTGCTCCTAATCTGTGCTTTCAAAGTGCAGATTTTGAATGAAAGTCTACTTAATCCTCTAGAGGAAATAATCAATTCAACATTTGAACTTAAAAACTGGGAGTGGGAGATCAGGAAATGGCTCAGGAGTTAAGAGAACTTGCTGTATAAACATGCCTCAGAGGGCCTGAGCCAGCCTGAGTTCAACCCCTCACACCCATACAGAAAGCCGAACATGGTCACCTGCTCCTGTGAGGAGCAGAGCCTGGAGAATCGCTCGGGCTCTCTGCTCAGCCAATCTGACCAAAACTCAGCTACAGTTTCAGTAAGAGGCAGGAAACATGAGGATGAGTCACAAAGATGCCCAACATTCTCCTCTGGCCTCCACATGCATGAACACATCTGTACACATCTGTACCTGTGTACACGTACATACCTGTCTATACTATAAAAACCTTGGGCCGGGCGTGGTGGCGCACGCCTTTAATCCCACACCACACCACCCTTTCTACACACATACACAAAATAAAAACAAAAATAAATAAATAAATAAATAAAAACAAAAACTTGGTGCTGGAGAGATAGCTCAATCTGTAAAGTACTTGCCTCACAAGCCCGAGGACCTGAGTTCAATTACCAGAACTGACATTCAAAAGAAAGAAAACAAACCGAGTGTGGTGGTGTGTGCCTGTAATCCCAGCACTAGGATTGAGCTTGAAGCCACCCTGAGGGTACTTAGTGACTTCCAAGTCAGCTAGAGCAAGACCATACCTGGAAACAAACAAATGAAAAAAACTGGGTAATTCCTGTATGATCCCAGCACTGGGGCGCCAGATACAGGGCTTGCAGGCCTGCTCGCGTCACCTACTCAGCAAGCTCCAGGTCAGTGAGAAACGCTATCACTCTTGGATACCCAAGGTTGTCCTCTTTTCTCCACATGCATGCACATACATGTATATATGCACATGCACACATGTATACCTACACACACACACACACACACACACACACGCTCAACCTGACAAGTGATAGATCTAAATAAAAGCTACAAAATCTTTACTTTTAAGAAATCTATTTTTATGTATGACCATGTATGTGAATGTATTATGTACATGTATTTATATTTTTATATTGTTTACTTGTTACCAAATTGGTTTATAAGGGAGTGCTCATGTAAATTAAAACTGTTGGGGACTGGAGAGATGGCTTAGTGGTTAAGGTGTTTGCCTGCAAAGCCGAAGGATCCCGGTTCAATTCTCCAGGACCCATGTAAGCCAGATGCACAAGGGGGCGCAAGCATCTGGAATTTGTTTGCAGTGGCTGGAGGTCCTGGCATGCCCATTCTCTCTCTCTCATAAATAAATAAATAAATAAATAAATAAATAAATAAATAAATAAATAAATAAATACTGTTAAATTTACTGGGTGTGGTGGTGCAATACCTTTAATCTTAGCACTTGGGAGGCAGAGGTAGGAGGATTGCTTTGAGTTCAAGGCCACCCAGACTAGTATGAAACCCTACCTTGAAAAACAAAAACAAACAAACAAACAAACAAACCTGTTAAAATAGCCCAAATTCCTTTTAGTTCATAGTGTAACTGAAATTTTAAGGGATAAAAGGCCCACCTAGCTCCAATGGCCTGACATGCTGGCCAGCTGCCCCAAATGCCAATTAAAGAGTCAGAAAAATGATGAGGGTCAGAGAGAGGAGACTTCATCAGTGTGGCCAGGTTGGAAGAGAAAACAGGGGGGCTGATGGCCTCTGGTCTGTCTTTTGAGCTGCTGACATGAGCTTTAAATCTAAATAGAAAAATAAAATTCAAACAGAGGACCAGAAGTATATGTAATTAGACAGTCTCTGTGGGGGTGTTATCTGGATGGTTGCTGTCTCAGTTCTGGTTCTACAAGATGGGCCCAGGAAGTCCCTGTTGTTTGAGGAGATGGACTGGTTCTCAGGACATGATGGCTCCTGTCCCAGGGTGTATCCTTGCCTCATGCTAATTGGCCTTATGGAGGAGGGGAGAGAGGGTGGCCCTGCTAGACTCTTCTGTTCCTGGAATCCAAGGAGTGGGATGATGGTTAATCTCTGTGCTTTCCACTTTACCACAGGAAAGGTGGACAGAACAAATGCAGAGATAGATGCCAGCATTTTACCCTGCTTTGATTGCTGTGTGGGCCCGAATGAGAAATAATGCTTTATTAAGTAAAAGTAGTTTCCAAATGCCTGTTCTACTAGGACTTAAATCTATAACAAGTTGATTGATTTAAATGTGTTTGTAAGAAATATAGATGTCTCCAGGACAAACATGTTTTGCCTATATTTTTAGATAGAGTTTCCTGTGTTTTTACTGAAATGTAATTATTTTGATAAGAAACAAAATTTTTTGTTTGTTTCTGAGTAAGTCCACACTATTTCACAGGTGGACCTGGAACTCACTTATAGCCTAGGCTGGCCTCAGAATCACTGTGATCTTCCTACCTCAGCCACCTAAGAGCTGGAGTTATAGGTGTGTGTCACCACAACTGGTTTGGGGGTGGGGAGAAAGGTTGTTTTTATTTGTAGACAACACAAAAATGAACTATTAAGTGAAAAAGAGAAATAAATTATTTGCATTGGATATATTTTTAGTAAAGAAGGTTAAAGAGAAAATATGAGGACAACCAGAAACCTCAAACAACATCCCCAAAGGTCAACTGATGGCATGAATATGATTAAGCGTACTATAATTAAAGGCTATTCCTATTTTTCCTAAGGCCAGATATTGCTAGATTCTTATTCATCAGTCAATCTGCTCTCGACATCAGGAGACAGTGGGACCGAAGATACTTCAAGTTAACTTTGAAATTTGGCTTGCGGGGTGCGAGGTCTCCTCAATTACATAGAAAAGAGACAGTCCAAAAGTCCCAGGAGAAATGACTACAGACAGGAATGAGCCCAGCCGATAATACTGGAAATAATGTATCTCACAGGCAGATAATAACCAACTACCTCAGAAAAACCCCAGGCCAAAGAAGGATGGTCCCAAAGGGGCGATGCTCACCACAGCTGTGGAAAACCTGGGCACTGGACGAGAACAACCCTCAGCGGGGTTCTAAGGAACAGGGCTTTCCCCCTACAAAGAGGGAAGACACTGTAGGTCAGAATGTCTACCCTCCAAAGAGAGGCTGGGTCTTCAGCCCCAGCAATAGTTGCCTGGGAGCACTGGCGGCCCCAGTGTTCCCCCCTGAAAGCCCCACTCAAGTGACTGCAGGCAAACTATTGAAGTGTCTCAAGTAAGTTGATATGACAGGTAAAAATGCTAAATCTCTTTCCAGTTTTGAGGCTTCATTCTCTGTCTTAATCAACAACCCATGACTCCTTACAAAATGAATGTATGTAGTGACCAGTAAAGGCAGGAGTGATTACTGTCAGCTCCAGCTTGAGACCCACCCTGTACTTGGCACAATAGTTGGACATGGGCTCAAGAAATGGCTTAGTGGTTACGGCACTTGCCTGCAAAGCCAAAGGACTATGGTTCCATTCCCCAGGACCCCACGTAAGCCAGATGCACAAGATGGCACAGCCGTTCTCCACTCCCTCTCTCTACCTCTCTATCTTCCCCTTTCAAATAAATAAAAATAAAATAAATAAAATCATAGTTGGACATAACATTGAGAGTCCTCACTTAAAAGCTAGACCCAAGCCGGGCGTGGTGGCACACGCCTTTAATCCCAGCACTTGGGAGGCAGAGGTAGGAGGATCGCTGTGAGTTCGAGACTACCCTGAGACTACAGAGTGAATTCCAGGTCAGCCTGGGCTAGAGTGAGACCCTACCTTGAAAAAAAAAAAAAGCTAGACCCACAGCTGACCTCTCCAGATCAACTCTAACCAATGGATGTAAGCTACAGCGGCTACAGCAATGCTGGTAGATAAAAGTCAGCCACTGCCTTTTCTAACCTAGGACAGGCACATCGAAAAAAAGAGGTGAACGATTAGATTTTGGGGGGCTGATTTTCAAGGTAGGGTCCCAGGCTGGCCTGGAATTCACTATTTATCCTCAGGGTGGCCTCCAACTCACAGTGATGCTCCAACCTCTGCCTCCTGAGTGCTGGGATTAAAGCCATGCACCACCATGCCCGGCTAACAATCAGATTTTCCTGAAACTTCGTCATCAAGGATATGAGGATCTTCTGATGTTTTCTAATACCTTCAGGGTGGTGGGGGGGATGGAGGCCTTCCCACCCAGATTTTACAAAACACACCTTAAAGCGTTGTTGTCTGGAATAAAATCTCTCTCTTCTGAGCATCCACCATTTCAAGAACATCATAAACACAAGATCACTTGGCTGAACACACTGCTGAAAGGCTGAAAGACTTCATCCTCTTCAAACAAGGGGCCGGGGAGGATGTCTTAACTTCTTAAATAAAAGTTAAGATCTATCCATGAATCTGTCCGTTATTTATGCTTTGGCTTTCTTTGTTACTTTGCTTTCAGCACTGTTGGAATAAAATACACTTAGTGATCATCTCACACTATTTTCCTTTTAATCCATTCCACCGCTGGAGTCCTTGTTGAAGTTGGTTTTTGTGGCTTGCCACATTCTCAATATATAACTAACTACTATTGGTTCTTTTATTTGGTAGTAATAGTGGCTGTTATTTTACAGCCCCAGAGATCTCACCTGCAAGAGCAAGTTCTCCCAGGACGACTTGCCTGGAGCAGTTCATGGTCACGGCTTTCCCCGCTGTTGCCCTTTTGGGGCGCCATTGGCTGGGTCTAATTATGTTGCTCTCACCTAGCTATGCCTGGATCAGGACTGTGCTCTTGTAATCCCTTCCACTTGTGTTGATTGACGGTACCTTTGGGCTGAGAAGAGGGAATGCCACCTCCCCATACCCCAGCTCCTATCTCAGCATACTGCCCAAGGCCCCTTCTTCACAGGATAGTTTCCCTCCTCTTCCCATGAAACCCCCTCTTTGGCATTTGAGCTCTCTTGGGCCCTCTTGCTCTTTTCCTGGTGCATGTCCTCATTCATTCCTCTCTCTATCTACCTCTCTTTCCCCAGGGTCTGATCTCTCTTTCTCTCTCTTACTCTTTGGATTCTGCCAGTCTTTCCTAGCATTAAATAAAGACTTGCACTCAAGAAACTGTCTCAGCTGGACATGGTGGTACACACCTTTAATCCCAGCACTCGGGAGGCAGAGGTAGGTGGATTGCCATGAGTTCAAGGCTACCCTGAGACTACATAGTGAATTCCAGGTCAGCCTGGGTGAGAGTGAGACCCTACCTGGAAAAACAGGAAAAAGAAAAGAAAAAAGAAAAGAAGCTGTCTTAGTGCCTCTACACACATACACGCACATATTTGCAAGGAGAGAGAGAAGGTGGGAATATATACCAGAGCCTCTTGCTACTGCAAACAAACACTAGACACACACTCCATTTTATGCATCTGGTTTTATGTGGATACTACGGAATTGAACCCCAGGCTGTCAAATTTTGCAAGGAAGTGCCTTTGACTGCTAAGCCGCCATCTCTCTAGCCCTCTATCTTTTTTAAAAGGGGGCGGGGGTGAGAAGAAGAGACAGAATGGGAATGCCAGGGACTTCTGCCACTGGAAATGAACTCAGATGCATGTGTGACTTTGTGCATCTGGCTTTATATAAGTACTGATAAACTGAACCTGGGTGGACAGGCTTTGAGAACAAGCACACCCAACTGCTAAGCCATCTTCCCAGATCCTAGCACCTCTGTCTTGAACCCAAAATCTAAAACTCTTATTTAAACCTTGTATTTTTAACCTCCTTGTAAGATTTTATCTTTTAGGATACAGTGATTTTAGATTAAACTCCTTGTGATAAAGGGATTTCAGCCAATTTGTACTGCAGGGGATTCAGGTCATCCTACCAGGTGGATAGACTATGGGGAGAGTTCTGAGGTCCTTCTTAGGCAAAGACTGTACCTCTCAGCAGTAGAGAGTAAGTTATAGAAGGCTGGTCATCGTCCTCCAGCTCCCCCAAAAGATTTGAGACCACAGCTCTCAGGACCGGGTTGTGACAGGAGACTAAAGCAGAGTAAGGTCATAATTAGCATATGATGGCTGGAGAGATGGCCCAGTGGTTAAGTGTGCTTCCTCCGCAAGCACCTCTAACCCCAGTCCTGTGGGGAGGAGAGGCCAAAGAATCACGTGGGCTCCTAAATGACAAGGTCCAGAATCGGTAAGAGACTCCCTGGCAAGGAAAACAGGGGTGTGATGAGGGAGAGGGACACCGATGATGCTCTCCCCGTGGCACATGCCAAAATTAGCAAATGAAAGAGACCAGGTGGCACTGAGGAAGATTAACCCCTGGACACTCAAGGCCAGCATTAACCGAGCATGGTGGGGGCAGCAGGGGAAAGGACGCACTATGCAAATGATCTGTAAAGGTGCCAATCTGTGGGTCCCAGGCATCACTGAACTTCTGTCTCTGCTTTCAGCCCTGGCCAACTTCCTCCCTCAGAAGTGCTTTATTCCTTAATAAATCATGTCTGCTTCTCCCACTCTCCACGTGTCCCTGTCTAATTTCTCATTCTGGGACATCAGAGCTTGGAAATCCTGGCAGGCACCCACCAGACTCTGCTATCTGCCAGTGACGTCACATCCAAGGAACATCTCTGGGCAGCTCTGTACATTGTATATGTCCGAATCTGTCCCCGAAGGGCCTGGGTATTGGAAGGTTGGGTCCACAGTGTGGCGAGGTTAATAAGTAGCAGGACCTTTAGGAGGTGGGGCCTTGCAGGAGGTTATCAGATCACAAGAACCCATCAACCTCGGAAGGGATTAAGGGAGATCTCATGGGACCTGGTCATTTCTCACCAGATTGTTGTCCTAAGAGTGACCTGCGCTCCTCCCCATCTCTCAGGCTTTCTGGCTCACTATGTGACACCCTCCCCACTGCAGCCGACCTCACTCACTTCATTCACCAGAGCCCGCATGATGCTGTTCAGATTTTCAGTCGCAAAACACGGTGAGCTCAGCTGTGCATGGTGGCTCACGCCTTGAGTCTCAGGACTTGAGAGACTATAGCAGGAGGACTGCTGTGAGCTTGAGGTCAGCCTGGACTACACAGTGAGTTCTGGGCCAGCCTGGGCAACAGAGTAAGATTGTGTCTCATAAAACAAGGTAGGCCTGGGGAGATGGCTCAGTTGGTAGAGTGCTTGCAATGCAAGCATGGGGACCTGAGTTCAAATCCCCAAACACCCACGTAAAATCTGAACATGGTGGTGTGCACCTGTGCTGGAGAGGCGGACACGGAGGATCCCTAGGGTTTTTGGCTCTCTAATGTAGGTGAAACAGGTTGAGATCTAGGTTTGAGATCCTGTCTCCAAAACTAAGGTGGTAAGTGATTGAAGTAGACATTTCATGTTGACCTCTGGCCTCCACATGCACACGTACACAAGTGCATAGGTACTCATACACACATGCAAGCCCACACACATTCACATTTGTCGCCTATATACCTACCACCCACAGAAAACAAACAACAAAAAAATAAGCACTGTGAGCTCAAGCGACCTCTTTTCTTTCCTTTCAAAAATTTTATTCGTGGGCTGGAGAATTGGCTCAGCAGTTAAAGGTGCTTGCTTACAAAACCTGACGGCCTGGGTTCAATACCTCAGTACCTATGTAAAGCCAGATGCACAAAGTGGTACATGTATCTGGAGTTCGTTTTCAGTGACAAGAGGCCCTGGCACATTGTCTCTCTTTCTCTCTCTCTCCAAATAAATAAATAAACATTTAAATATTTATTTGTGTGTGTGTGTTTGTGACTGTGAGTATAGGGCTGTGCATGCTATGACACATGTGTGGAGGTCGGGGGACAATGTCTGGGTCTGTTCTCATATTTCTACCTCATTTGAGGTGGGGTTTGTCACTCAGGCTCTTGCTCTGTAGTTATTTTTTTTACTGCTCTTCCCATGAGTTTCCAGAAAATTCTTCTGTCTCCACCTCTCATCTTGCCATCAGTGTGCTGGGATTACAAAAGCCCCACCATAGCTTCTAGATGTTTAGGTGAGGTCTGGGGATTGAACTCAGATAGTCTGGCTTGAGTGGCAAGTGCTTTCTCCACTGAACAAGTAGCTCTTCAGCCTCTTTTCTGTAAAGGGGTTGAGGTAGAACAAGTGACTTGCAAGCTCCCCAAGGAAAGGGTCCAGCTTCAGATATTTCAGGATAGCAATATAAGCAATCAAAAGGATCAAATTCTGAACATAGACAATCAAATTCTGAGAGGGAACATACTTCTCCCATGAGATGACGAGGTTGTAGTGGAGTGGTCCTGTCTGAGTTTAAGATTGCTTTATGTTTTCAATATGAAGCATGCTATCTCTTCACTTACAACTAGGCAAGGCAAGTTTTCAGTCATCACAAGGTTATGAAGAGTTGAGTGGGCACACAGCGGCACATAAGCACACAGCAGGTATGAAGTACGTGACTCAGGATGAAAGCCAGAGTTTGCAGTGTCCCTGAGACCCGCGGCATGTTAATAAGCAGGAGGTGGTGAACGGCTGGATAATTGTAGTTCTGGCATAGGAATCTCTTAAGCAATGCAAGGTAATGTCATTTGCAGGAAGCTTTGAACTACAAAGGTTAAGAGGTAGGGAGAAGGTGACCCCAGAGGACTGTGAAGGGATGCCTGCCCACCTGCATGGGCCATCAGTGGGGTTTGCAAATTACAAAGAACATTCTGTTAGAGTCCAACATTGCACCTGCCCCCGGCCCCTGCTCCATGTCAGAACTCTGTCCTGCGTTCTGGGACAATAGAAGCACTTTGTCATTCTGTTGAGACTCTCCTGTGATGTGGTGGGATATATCAAGGTTCCCTCGTCCCACCAGATTCCCAGCACTGGGATGAGCTGGGCACTGAAGGTTTAGGGAAGAAAACAGCATCCAAGTAGGAAGTGTGTCACAAGGTGAGGAGGTGTTTGTGTTTTCTGAATGACTTGCAAATTCCCTAAGGAAAGTACCAAAATAGACATAAGGAAGAGACCTTTGGTCCACAGGCCCCTTGGACTGGTATATAAAGGCTCCAGGCTCAGGAGACTCCACAATTCACACCTCCTTCTCTGCCTGTCCTCTCACCTGCTCCATCCTCAACCACCAAAACCAAAACCATGGGCTGCTGTGGCTGTTCTGGAGCCTGTGGCTCCAGCTGTGGGGGCTGTGGCTCCAGCTGCTGTGTGCCCGTGTGCTGCTGCAAGCCCGTGTGCTGCTGTGTGCCCACCTGCTCCTGCTCCAGCTGTAGCAAGGGGGGCTGTAGCTCTTGTGGGTGCAGCAAGGGGGGCTGTAGCTCCTGTGGCTGCAGCAAGGGGGGCTGTAGCTGTGGGGCTGCAGGGCTGCAGCCCTGTGGGGCTGCTGGGAGGCTGTCCTGTGGGGGCTGCAAGGGGGGCTGTAGCTCCTGTGGGTGCTGCAAGGGAGGCTGTAGCTCCTGTGGGGGCTGCAAGGGAGGCTGCAGCTCCTGTGGGGGCTGCAAGGGAGGCTGTAGCTCCTGTGGGGGCTGCAAGGGAGGCTGTAGCTCTTGTGGGGGCTGCAAGGGAGGCTGTGGCTCCTGTGGGGGCTGCAAGGGAGGCTGTGGCTCCTGTGGGGGCTGCCAGTCCAGCTGCTGCAAACCCTGCTGTTGTCAGTCCAGCTGTTGCAAACCCTGCTGCTGTCAGTCCAGCTGTTGCAAGCCCTGCTGCTGTCAGTCCAGCTGCTGCAAACCCTGCTGTTGTGAGTCCAGCTGTTGCAAGCCCTGCTGTTGTCAGTCCAGCTGTTGCAAGCCCTGCTGCTGCCAGTCCAGCTGCTGCAAGCCCTGCTGCTGCCAGTCCAGCTGCTGCAAGCCCTGCTGCTGCCAGTCCAGCTGTTGCAAGCCCTGCTGCTGTCAGTCCAGCTGCTGTGCCCCCGTGTGCTGCCAGTGCAAGATCTAAGTCTCTGGTCCCAGTCTCCATGGCCCATGGTGACCCGCTCCATGCGGACAGGAACGAGGAGCTGCAGCCTTGAGTCGTGATGCTCAGCTCGGGATTTTCTTCTTCCAGGTGCTGAAGCTGTGTTGCCATCGAGGAGGACGAGGCTGTGGAGCAGACAGGCGCCTCCTGCGGTGGGACGAGGGCTCCTCCTTCCTAGTCAGTAGGTCAGGATCTCCTTCCACTTCCCTCTCCCCAACCTCAAAAGTCCTAACCTCCTTGGGCTTTGGTCTCACCTCTAGGCTCAGTGATGTCCATGGGTGGTAAGCAGCCTGGGAGCCTGGGAGCTGTGAACTCCTTTCTGCCAACATTGGCCCAGTCTACTCTACTCTGCCATCCTTAGTTACCTGCTCTGAATCTCTGTTTAGATGTGAGCTGTACCCTTCATACAAGCGTCCTTCAATAAATACCTTCCACTCCTTACATTTCCCGTGTGGTTCTTTGTTCTAGTATCTTCTCTATAAATCCTTCTGGTTTCTCCCTGCCTTGCTCCTCTGCTGAGGCCCCAGTACTAGATATATGCAGTAGGTCCTTCTGTCTTTTTGCTTATGAAGCCAACCCTACCACACCCAGCATGTGGCCAGCAGGGGCAGAGGAGGCTGGGGCATCAGAGGAGCTGCTTCAGGCTCTAAGGGAGCACATAGAAACCAGCGCTGGGGACTCAGAGCTGAACCTCCACAGGACTTCATCATGGGGAAGGGCTCAAGGTCAAAGCCTTGGAGGGATGGGCATTCTGGAAACATTTGGGAACAGAAATTTAATTTGTTATGGGAGAGCCAGGCAACAAGTGTGAAACTTTTCCTGTAGACTAGGTCCGAAGAGCCTTGGAGATCCTACCATGGTGTTCTGTAAACACCGTCCAAAATTCATGGTGGGCCACAGAGAACCCTGGCACAAGGGACGTGGGGACACAATCAGGTATGGATTCTGAATTTCTGGCTGGACACTCTGAGGAGGAGGGGGACAGACAGTTCTGGAGACAGGTCAGCTGGGGATTGACAGCTTGACTAGCCAATAAATAGCAGCACCAAGAAGGATGGGCTGGAGGTCAGCATTGCACCGTAAGATCTAAGACAGGGAAGGCTGGGACTGGCAGTAAACAGGGATAGGAGGTGCAGCCTCCTTTTACACATACACTGTGTTCATATACACATACACATTACACACACTATGTATATGAATAGACATTACATATATACTCACATATACACTGTACACACTGTATATGCACACACAAGCACATTATGTATCTATCTATGTGTGTGTGTGTGTGTGTATATCCAGAGCCAGAGGCACACTATGCTCACACAAACACATGCATAAAGACATATAAATTGGTGGTATGGAGAGTTCCTATATATTCACAATCTGTTATATATGTATGTATGGCTGTACCTTGTCTGATGCTGGACCTGGAAGTCCATACATAGGTGGTTGGGAAGTGAGGATCACAGGAGGATGAGGCCACATGAGAGTGAAGCCCCACAAAGGCGATGCTCCTTGGACCTCAGGAATGAAGGTTCTGTAGAAGTCAGGGCCTCTTGTCATGGAGCTAGACACACACACACACACACACACACACACACACTGGACCAGGAGTTACGGGAGCTGGACAACCCTGGAGCCGCCGTCCCACAACACAGAGGTGAGTAAACAGGCCTGTGACACTGTGTGTGAGATGCAGGGCTAAATGAGTGTTCCCCATGACCGTGTGTGAAAGGTTGGTAAACGTGTGTGAGTCCCAGGGGTGAGTGAGCAGGTGGGTGGCCGTGTGTAGGAGCCATGGAGGTAAGTAGTTACCTTTCTGTGTTTGCTGTGACAAAGTACCTGACAAAAACGACTTAAGGAAAGAAAGGTGGTTTCAGCTTACTGTTCAAGGTTGCAGTCCATCATGGTGGTGAAGGCATGATGGCAGGAACCTGAGGCAACTGGTCACACTCAGTGCATTGTGAAGAAGCAGAAAGAGATGAACACTGCTGCTCAGCCAGCTCTCTCCTTTTCGTTCAGTCCAGGACCCCAGCCTATGGTGCTCACCGTTAAGGGGGTTCTTTGTACCCACTTCCATTAACCTAATCAAGATAATCCTTATCATGCATACCCAGAGGCCAACCTAACCTAAATAATCAGTCCTTCAAGGCATGCCCAGAGGCTCATTTCCCAGCTGCTTCTAGGTACCTGCCGAGTTGACCATAGACCCTAACCAGCACAGGACGTGAGACGGCCAGAGATCACCCATGTGAACCACAGGGGTAAGCAGATCAGCGACCAGGTGTGTGAGCCACGGAGTCACCACAGCCTCCTTCCCTCCAGCCGCCATCTCCAGTGCCCACCTAAGAACCTGCTCCATGGACCACTCTGCTGGAACCGTGCCAGAGGAGAGATGCAGCAAGAGGACAACTGGCAGGCAGCTCTGGGGAGTCACGGTGGGTCCTCTCTGGATCTGTTTATCATCACAGGTTGAGCTTTGGGCTTTGGAAATTCATGTCCATGAGCTGGTGAGACGGCTCCGTGGTTAAGAGCACTTCCTGTGCAAGTATGAAGAGGCCTGAGAAATAACTTCAGTTCAATCCCCAGGACCCGCACATACACCTGGGCATATCCACGTGTGTTTGTAACCCGAGTCTAATAGGGGAGCAGATGGTGAGGATTGCTGGAGCTCATGAAAGCAACAGCAGGTTCTGGGATCAGTAAGAGATTCAAGCTCAAATGGTCAGAAGAACAATGGAATGGTTACATCCCACATTCAGCCCTGGCCACAGTAGGTGAGTGCACCTTGCTGTAGGTTGAGCACATGGGGTGCCACAAGGGCACACACACATTTACACCACATAACACACACACACACACACACACACACACACAATTTTAACCCACCTTGGTATTTTTTTAATGTTTTATTTATATATTTGCAAGGAGAGAGAGAGAGAGAGCGAGTTTAAGGGTCTGAGAATCACTGAAGCAAGACCCTGGACACAAATAGTATGTAAAAACATAGAGCGTTTATTCTGCAGAATCAGCCAGCATACGGGGGTCAACCATTCATACAAAATGGCGACCCTGAGAGCACTCAGGCTTCTTTTAAGCACAGCTAGCGGAATTTTTAGGCAGATTAGATACTTTTTAAAGTGATTGGCTAAGCAAGCAGGAGTTGCATTTGTATACCTTTGATTGGCTGTGGCCCTGGTTTTACCATCCTAGGACATGTCTAGACATGTTTTAGAGACTTTGCAGGAACTGACTCAGCCCTGGAGCCCCCTGTCTTGGGGTCCTTGGGCAAGTCCTTTTTTGGTCATAGTCCAGAGATATTGCAGGAACTGACTCAGGCTCCAGGGCGGCCATCTTCTCCGGCCACACGTTAGGGTTGCTGTTGCTTGTGGTTTTCCCAGAAGCCTTGCCTGCTTCCCCAGGAAACTGAAACTTAGGCCTAGCTTTAAATCGGAGCAAATTTGATCCTCTCAAGAGAAAATGGGCAGACCAGGGCCTTTAGCCACTGCAAATAAACTCCATGCACCACTTTGTGCATCTGGCTTTACGTGGGCACTGGGGAATTGAACTCAGGTCATTAGGTTTTGCAGGCAAGCACCATAACTGTGGAACCATCTCTCAAGCCTGTTTTTGTTTGTTTGTTTGTTTGTTTTTACAGTAGCCACAAACATAATACATACAGAAAAAAAAAAATACAAGTCTGATGCTGGGATATAGCTCAGTGGTAGTATTACAAGGCATCATAGAGGCTGGGGAGAAGGAGAAATTATGAGTTTGAACGTCAGGGCTCTGATCTGGATGACATACATCCCATGAAATTCTTTATAATTCTGCCCCCCCCCCCCCCCCCCCCACTGTCCATTGGTGGTGCTACCTGCGCTGGTGGCATGTGGCCTGTGCCACCAACTGATGAAGTACTCTTGGACAATATCAGCTGCTGCAGACACGAAATGGGCCCGTGGAACTGAGGAAGTATCAGCCTTAACCAAAGGTGGCAGCAAGAGACTACAAGGGACAAACAGAAAGGACTTAACATGCTTTAAGTCCCCTTACCAGTGATCCTAAGTGGGCCTGGGGTAGGAACGTAGCGTTAGACATCACCAGTACATCGGACCTGAGTGCAGTTCAGATCAGCTCCGGCTGCCTCCACATAAGACATGAAACACAGCAGCGCCAGTCATGGGGGTGCGTGCCTTTAATCCCAGCACTCGGGAGGCAGAAGTAAGAGGATGGCTGTGAGTTTGAGGCCACCTTGAGACTACCTAGTGAATTCCAGGTCAGCCTGGGCTAGAACCTTGAAAAAAAAACACACAATACAGCAGCACCTCCAGTGTCGTCTAGTCCTTAGTCACACAGTTGCCTTTGGGTTGCTTGTTTTTGATTCAGTGACCTCCTTCCCCCCCGCCACAATAAAACAGCCTCTGAACTGTGTCTCTTCCAATTGTCCAGAGGTATCCCAGATCCTGAACAGCTGCTATGTTGCGCTGGCCTCCTCTGCCCCACACTGGGTGCAGTTGGGTTGGTGTCCTAAGCGGAAGATGAACACACTGTGCTGGGAACTAGTACCAGAGCCTCGGAGGAGGGAGGAGGCAGGGAAAGAACTGGGGGATTTACTATCATGAGTAGAGCAAAGAAGCACACAGGAAATGTAAGGAGTGAAGGTTGTTTATTGAAGGACATTTGTATCAAGTTCACATTTAGACAGACAATCAGATGGCCAAGTGGAGACAAGCCTAGGATGGACCGATGTTCATAGAAAGGAGTTCGCAGCTCCCAGGAGCCCCAGGCTGTAGAGGTTCCAAAGTCTGCCTACTACCTGCAGACTTGACTCTGGACCTGGTGAGACCAGATCAAGGAGGTCAGGGCTTCTGAGGTTGGGGAGGGAGAAGTGGAAGGAAGAGCCCACGTGCCTCAGCAGGAGGCGCCTGTCTGCTCCACAGCCTCGTCCTCCTCAATGGCAACACAGCTTCAGCACCTGGAAGATGAAAATCCCGAGCTGAGCATCACGACTCAAGGCTGCAGCTCCTCGTTCCTGTCTGCATGGAGCGGGTCACCATGGGCCATGGAGACTGGGACCAGAGACTTAGATCTTGCACTGGCAGCACACGGGGGCACAGCAGCTGGACGTGGTGCAACAGGGCTTGCAGCAGCTGGACTGACAGCAGCAGGGCTTGCAACAGCTAGATTCACAGCAGCAGCAGGGCTTGCAACAGCTGGACTCACAGCAGCAGGGCTTGCAACAGCTGGACTGACAGCAGCAGGGCTTGCAACAGCTGGATTCTGACAGCAGCAGGGCTTGCAACAGCTGGACTGACAGCAGCAGGGCTTGCAACAGCTGGACTGACAGCAGCAGGGCTTGCAACAGCTGGATTCACAGCAGCAGGGCTTGCAGCAGCTGGACTGACAGCAGCAGGGCTTGCAGCAGCTGGATTCACAGCAGCAGGGCTTGCAGCAGCTGGACTGACAACAGGTGGATTTGCAGCCCCCACAAGAACCTCCCTTGCAGCCCCCACAGGAGCCACAGCCCCCCTTGCTACAGCTGGAGCAGGAGCAGGCGGGCACACAGCAGCACACGGGCTTGCAGCAGCACACAGGGCACACAGCAGCTGGAGCCACAGCCCCCACAGCTGGAGCCACAGCCTCCAGAGCAGCCACAGCAGCCCATGGTTCTTGTGGTTGAGGATGGAGGAGGTGAGAGGAGCAGATGAAGAAGGAAAGATGTGTGAGGTGTGGAGCCCCCTGAACCAAGGGCCTTTATACCCCCCCGGTCAGGTGTATGGCTGTCTTTCCTGTGGTCACTTCCCTATTGTTGTTTACGCTGTCCATTGTGGACTTGTTTTGGTCATTTTTTTGGTCTGTTGATGCTCTGGAGTTGGGATGTGGGGTTTCCCCTGAAACCATTTACTCTGCACTTCAGTCTTCCAGAGTCCCCAAACTCTGGGGCCCTTTATGGTGTCTCCAACTTCTGCAGAACTGAGTTTAGTGTCCAAGATGCCTCAGACCATCCCATCCTCTCCAGACCTTCCAGTTTGCAGATGACCTCATTGCTCAGGGCAATGCTACCCTGGCTCTGATAGCTGATGTACCCATGTGGATGACATCTTCCCTGTGGCCACTGTGGTGATGGCAGGATTCACAGTAGTGGGGAGGTGGGACTCTTGCTTCTGTCTCATTGTTCCAGGGACAATCCATGTTTCGACTGGAACCATCCTAGTAGGAATAAAGAGATTCTTTTTTTTTTTTTTTTTTTTTGATTTTTCAGTTTTCGATTTTTCGAGGTAGGGTCTCACTCTAGCCCAGGCTGACCTGGAATTCACTATGTAATCTCAGGGTGGCTTCGAACTCATGGCAATCCTCCTACCTCTGCCTCCATAATGCCCGGCAAGAGATTCTTGTTTGTTTGTTTATTGTTTCTGAGGCAGGGTCTCACTCCAGCCCAGGCTGACCTGAAACTCACTCTAAATCCCAGACTAGCCTCAAGCACAGTGATCCTCCTATCTCTGTTTCCCAAATTGTGGTATTAAACGTATACGCCACCATGCCTGGCAAGATATATTTTTAAAATATTTATTTATTTATTTATTTGTTTGTTTGTTTGTTTGTTTGTTTTAGAGAGAACGAGAAAGAGGGAGAGAGGGAATGGGTGCACCAGGGCTTCCAGCCACTGAAAATGAACTTCAGATGTATGTGCCACTTTATGCATCTGGCTCATATGGGTACTGGGGAATCGAAACCTGGATCCATAGGCTTCATGGTCAAGCTCCTTAACAGCTAAGCCATCCTTCCAGCCCAAGATATTTTTTAACTTAATTTTTTGATATTTTATTTTGTGCTGTGTGTACGTATGTGTGGCGTATGCACACGTGTGTGCTTACATGCAAGCCTGCAGAGCACAGAGGACCATGTTTGGTGTTCTCCTCTGTTATTTTCTGCATCATTTCCTGGAAGTAGTCTTTCACTGAACCTGGAGCTCACCAGTTTTCCAGTTAGATTGGCTGACCAGTGATCCCCAGAGCTCCTCCTGTCTCCACATCCCCTCAGCGCTGGGGTTACAGGCATATGCAGCCATGCCTCACATTATTATTATTATTATTATTATTATTATTATTATTATTATTTTTTGATTTTTCTAGGTAGGGTCTCACTCTAGCTCAGGCTGACCTGGAATTCACTATGTGTTCTCAGGCTGGCCTGGAACTCTTGGTGATCCTCCTACCTTTGCATTATTTTTATTTGAGAGAGTCAGAGAGAGAATGGGCACGCCAGTGGCCTCTCAGCCTCTCTGAATGAATTCCAGACATGTGCATCCCCTTGTGGGCAAGCACGGCATTGCGCCCTTGCATCACTTTACATCTGGCTAAACGTGGGACCTGGAGTTCGAACAGGTGTTCTTAGGCTTGGCAGGCAAGCACCTTAACCACTAAGCCATCTCTCCAGCCTATGCCTCACTTTTTATATGGGTAGTGGGGCTCAAACTCAGGTCCTCATGCTTGCATAGCAAATGCTCCTGTGTGATGAGCCAGCTTAACCCCTAAAGACACAATCAGACCTCTCCCTCTCTATCACAGTATGTGGGTCCCTAATAAGTTAAAGTTTCCCCAGGAATCTCATGGCGAGAGAAGGAAAAGGCTGAAGTCTAGTGCCAGCAAGAAAAAGAACTTGTCTCCCAGGAAGAGACTTCACACACTGCTGATCCCTTGCCAGACCACCTTGCAGAAGAGACTGGAGCCAAGACCATGACCTTCCCATGGTGGGCAAGACCTTGACCAGGACTACTTACCCATGCTTACCTCTTGCCCTCTATTTAAACCTAGCCTTCATGGCAGGACTCCAGAATATGGACTTATGTGTGAAATAGGGGGAGGGGCACTGGACCTCTTATTCCTTTTTCCAGTGTGGCCACATTGATTAAATCTCCCTTTTCTGCTTTTCACTACTGCTTGACTGCTTCATTGGGCTCGAACAAGTGGCTGAGCTTGGCTTGTTAGGGCTGCTAAGATCCAGGCTCTGACCCTACCAGCTTCACCAACAATTTTGACAAGCCATGGCCAGGAGAAAGAAGCACACATTTTGGGTTGTCCACTCCAAGCAAGTTGACCCCGAATGGAGAGGAAAGACTGAACCTCCCCACACAGCTCGGGGGATCACTTCATCCCAGGGGCTTCTCTTCTCTTCCTTCTCTTGTATCAGCTGTTTTCTGCCTCTGTTGGATGAAACAGAGAAACAAGTATTTAGATTTTGCTCTGGGATATTGAGAAAGTCGAACCCTTGGTTTCTCTGTGATCACTGTACCCCAGGCTTTGGGGGTCCCCTTTGAGTGTTTGGGTTCATTTTGAACCATTTTGACAGCTTCTATCTGGTGACTGGTTTTGTCTTTTGATGTTCTTCTTGGCTATTTCAATTCTGTTAGAAGATTTGGACTACCTCATTCATGCATTTTTTTATTTTATTTTTTTTCCTTTTCTTTTTTTCTTTTTTGAGAGAGAGAGAGAGAGAGAGAGAGAGAGAGAGAGCCTCTCAGCCACCGTGAACAAACTCTAGACGTGTGTGCCGCCTTGTGGGCAAGTGCAGCATTGCACCCTTGTGTCACTTTTTGTGTCTGGCTAAACGTGGGACCTGGAGATTGGAACTAGCATTCTTAGGTTTGGCAGGTAGGCGCCTTAACTGCCAAGCCATCTCTCTGGCCAAATTTTAAATTTTTTTCTAAATTCTCATGTGCTAAAGTTACTTTGTTTTGTTTTGTTTTGTTTTTTTTTTGAGATAGGGTCTTACTCTAGTCCAGGCTGACCTAGAATTCACTCTGTAGTCTCAGAGTGGCCTCGAACTCATGATGATCCTCCTACCTCTGCCTCCCGAGTGTTGGGATTAAAGGTGTGCACCACCACGCCTGGCTCATTTTTTATTAAGTAGAAACTTTGTATGGACACATCATGTGTTATTACTATCATTTCCCTCTTCCCTGCCCGACTCTACTGAGGACCCTCCTCCATGGCATTGTGGGTTATGAGTTGTGAGAACAGCAGTCAAAGTTCTATTCTTGGCATACTATATCAGTTGCTTTCTCATTGCTTATGTATTTGTCTTATTGTCAGAACAAGATATCCAACTGGAAGCAATTTAGAGAAGGAAAGGTTTTATTTTTGGCTTATGGTTTCAAGGAAATGCCTTGTCATAGAGGAAAAGCATGGCCAGAGCAGACAGCCAGCATCACATGAGCAGGGAGGAAGTAGACAGAGCCAGAAGGGCTGGAACGCCATAAGGCCCACCCCTAATAACATACTTCCTTTAGCAAGGCCTCTCATCCTTAAAGGCCCCACAACTTTCCCAAACAGCATGACCAACTGGAGGATTAAATGTTCAAACAGATAAACCAGTGGGGGACATTTTATATTCAAACTATCATATATTCTTAATTTAAAATGAGTGTGCACAGGACACGAATGTTTTGGGGATGATTTGTGATCATAATAATAAATAGGAGCTTCCTTTTGTTGACTTGTTTTTTTCAAGTCAGCATCTTACTCTAAGTCCAGACTGTCCCAGAATTCAGGACTTCACTTTAGTCAGGCCTAACTAAAATGTTAACTAAGTTGAAATGTTAATTTTGAGCTTCCTTCCTGGTAAAACAGTTTGACACTTTCAAATGTTATTTCTGAAATTGAGGCTGAAAAAAAATATCTTGCTATGGGATTTAGAAGAAATATCTGATCTTTTAAAGCAAATATTTTATTTATTTGTTTGTGTATGAAGGAGAGTGAAAGAGTGGGCTACCATGGCCTCTTACCACTGCAAATGAACTCCAGACATATACACCACCCTGGGTTCTGGATTTACATAGGTACTGGGGAATTGAAACTGGGATGTCAAGCTTTACAAGCAAGAATCTTTAACCATTGAGCAATCTCCCCAACCTTAAGTATTTTAGAAAGACAATAAACATCTAAAATTCTTAAACTAATGTTTGTTAGTTAAGAAAGCAGCTTTCATCGAGTTGTAAGAAAAAAGTTTGTTAAATTACAAAATTTTGTATTAGCTACATAGATTTTAATGATGAGTTTATTACAAAACAAAAATTCTAGGGCTGGAGAGATGGCTTAGCAGTTAAGGCACATGCCTGTGAAGCCTAAGGATACAGGTTCTATCCTCCAGGGCCCACATAAGCCAGAGGCACATAATGGCACATGCATCTGGAGTTCATTTGCAGTGGCTAGAGGCCCTTTCATGCACATGTTCACTCTCTGTCTCTCTCTCTGTCTGTCTCTAATAAAATAAATAAATGAAAATAAAATCTTCTAAAACATTCTAGAAAGAAGTTAAATTTTACTAGCTGGTGTCACAGAGCTGGCTGGGATAGGAGTGTTCCCTACACTCAGCATCAGAAGTGCTCTGTGTAAGATGCAGAAAAAACTTTTCTTAGTCCCAAAGACAGCAGATGCCACATGAGCAGTGCAAGGAGATGCAGGAACCTGTAGGAATAAGCTATAAAAGTCTGCTTTAAAGGAAATGAGAAAACAGTTGATTCTGGGCCAAGAGTAAGTGACATGGTGAGGAACAAAAAGACAAACAACTCTCTGATTTCATTATCTGGTACCAATTTTTTGTTGTAGTTACCTTCTCACTGCTGGAGACAAAACACCCAACCAAAAGCTGCTGATGGAAAGAAAGTATTGATTTTTACTTTCAGTCTTGGTGAGAAGCTTCTTGATGGCAGGTGGGAGACGGGGGAGCAGAAGCTGGACATCACCTCTGTTACAGCAGGTGGCCAAAAACAGAGTGAAAAAACTAAGACTGGTAAGCTGGAGGCTAATAAACCTGAGGGCCTGCCCCCAGTAACACATCTCCTCCAGCAAGGCTCCACCTCCCAAATTAACACCAGCTGGGAACCAGCTTCAGAACACATGAGTTTATGGGGGGGAGGGTACCTAATTCAAACCACTACATACGCTATCACCCCACACAATGTCAATGAATGCTGCCTAAACTTTGGTTCAGATTCACAACATTCATATGATATGAATTGTAATGTTGGGGATTTTATGTGCATGTGTATATTATGTGTGGTATGATGTATACGTCATGTATGCATGTGCATGTGCAGATGTGCATGCCCCATGTGCATACATGTGTAGAGGCTAAAGGAGAACACTGGGTGCCCCTTTCCCTGAGACAGAGTCTCTCACTGATCCCAGAGCTTGCTGTTTTCATGAGCCCCAGCAATTCTCTGGTTTCTGCTGCCTGCAGGCCTGGGGTTACAAATGTGTGAGGCCATGCCTAGCTATTTATGTGAGTGCTGAAGAAGCAAACTCAGGAAGTCTTGGGCCTTGAATTTCAATGTTTTTACTGTACATACAAAATATTCTGCTTTTACAGACACATGATGGTTTAATAACCAAAAAAAAAAAAAACCAGTTTAAATATTTTCCTACTATCAGTGCTCAGCGTTTAGTATCAAATTAGTGTATCTGGACTGAATTGAGGTAGACAAACAAGTATAGCCATCTTAGTATGAAAATTTACTTCCATTTTTAGTAAATGATAAAATTATATGTATTTCAATAAATTATTTTAAAATACATATCTTCCAGATTTGTTATCAGTATATGTTTAATTTCTATACTATAATATATATATTATATATATATATATATATATATATATATATATATATATATATATATATATATATATATCTGTATGACATTGTGTAAGTTTCTCAGGAGAAAATAGGCTTCATATAGAAAAAAATTTAGGATGCCTTGATCTAGAAAGGTCCAGAAGGGTTTTAAAGAGTCCAGGAGAAAGCAGGTACTGAACATGGGGAGGGGCGTTTGGGGCAGGATGGGGGGAGATAAAATTAATGGTGACACTGAGTTAGAACCTACTCGGACAGGACTGTGTCCTCATAAGTGGAAAGACTCGGGGTATCAGTGCTCACTCTGCCCTGTGAGAACCTCTGAGAAGGCCATGTCGACAGGCTGGGAAGAGGCCTTGCTGGAGACCCAGTCTGCTAGTACTTGATGTCACCGCCTACTACAGAGCTCGTGTATCCACGCCTGTCAAGCAGCCATGCCTGCCATGTAAGCCTGCAGGCTAATGCTTTCTTTTGTTGGCCCAAGGTGAGTAAGGGGCAGGTGAGGTGTCCAGGAGGGAGGATGGGATGAAGACAAGGAGAAGGGGCCAAGCATCATGCTTGTGGGAAGTTCTTTAGGGTTTGGTGAGAGGTGAGATTGGGAGAAGGGCAGCAAAGATGCCTCCAAGCTCCGTGTTCTGGAAGAGTGAAGGTGTGACTCTTCAAGTCATGCCCCTGCCATGCAGCACCTCAGATGTGACTTTATCAAGAGGCAAGGTCTTTATAGATGTAACAAGTTAGGATGGAGTCATAATGGAGTAAGGTGGCCCCAATCCATATGACATGTCCTGATAAGTAAAGGGGTCAGACCAACTGCTCTCTGGTTGGATATGGGGCCTGCTTCACAGGACGGAATTCACACTTGATACTTAAAACCTAGTCGTGCTGGGAATGGTGGTGCACACCTTTGATCCCAGCACTTGGGAGGCAGAGGTAGGAGGATCACTGTGAGTTCGAGGCCACCCTGAGATTACAGAATGAGTTCCAGGTCAGCTGGGGCTAGAGTGAGACCCTACCTTGAAAAAAATTTTTCTTAAAAACCTAGTCAAAGACCTATGGCTGGGGATGTCATAGGGTGCTCTAGGGTGGGGGAAGGAAGATGCTACTGTTGTTTGGCTAAATAGATATGTTGTACCATCAAATTACCCTCGAAATGTTTATGTTCATGACCATAGATTAGTGTTGGTCTCACTTCTGTTCAGAGAAAAACTTCTTTTCGTAGATGGCAGTGACAAATGGGGAGATTCCAAACTCATCAAAGTATTGAGAGTAAATGACTTTTGGGTGCTCAGTACTAAATAAGACAACTCTATCACACATGCCAAAGCTCAGGGAACATTGCAGAAGTGAGGCAGAAAGAACCTCCGAGCTAATGAATGGGGAGGAGTGCTTTGGAATACCATGAAGTGGCTTCTGCACACATGACTGCACAGCAGCTGGTGTTACCTGCGCCAGACCTGTACCATACATGTCATCATGGATGGTGGCAGAGGGCCAAAAAATTGACATCAAAATAGAAGAGGGACTAGTTGGAAAGAAGGGGTTCTGTGGTAAGGGAATGGGGAGGGAAGCAAAAGAAAGTAATGAGAGAGGACAAAGATCAACATTATGTACATGTATGAACATTGGCAATAAAATGTTTCAAAGTAAGAAGACAGAGAAGGAGAAGGTTAGGACACAGACACACGGGGAGAAGGTGGCACACACAAGCCAAATAAAGAGGCCCCAGGTGGATCCGGCCCAGCGCACCTCAGACTTGGATGTCTAGCCTCCATAATCCCAAGACCATCAATTTCTCTCCCCACCCCCCCTTTTTTGGTGCTTGGAATAGAGCCCTGGGTCTCACGCCAAATAGACAGGTGCTTTCCCACCGAGCCACATCTGCAGTGAGACTACGGATTCCTTCATTTAAACCATGAGCTTTGAGGTGCACTCATGGAGCCCCAGCAAAGGAAGGGAGTGGGGAACAGGCATGGATGGGAGTGGGAGAAGTAACTCATCCAACGGTGCCTTTTCATAATCAAGGAGCAAAAAGGATCACAATGCAAACTCTTTGGAGATGTGGGGAATTTATTTAAAGACTTGGGTATAGCATTTAACAGAGGGAGAATGAGAGCACCATGGAAGAGAAGCTGGCCATATCATATAGGAAGGGGTGCCTGGAGATGCCTTCCCCTGGAGTGGACTTGGGGGGCCTCCAATGGAGTAGATATACTTCAAAGCAAGCAGGGTTCAGGCAGCAGGGCCCAGGAAGAAGCCAAGAACTGGAGAAGCCAGAATATGGGTTGAAGAGAGCCAGCAAAGGCCTATGCTCACAGGACACTCACTCTTGGGGTGCTTCCAACAATTGCCAGGGACAATAGGGTGTATTGGTGAGATCAGGAGAAGAAGAGAGGTACAGTGGAACAGTAGGCAGGGCTGAGAGCATGGGGGGGCTCCATGAGGACACCAGGCCCCCATGCTCAAGAAGACAGAACAGGCTTGTGCTGCTGGGCTTCAGGACAACTCTGGTAATTTCTGGAGATCCAGAATTGCAGCACACAGCTGAAACTGTGTAGGGAAAGTCTCAGATCTTACACTGGCAGCACACAGGGGCACAGCAGCTGGATTGACAGCAGCAGGGTTTGCAACAGCTGGACTGACAGCAGCAGGGTTTACAACAGCTGGACTGGCAGCAGCAGGGCTTGCAACAACTGGACTGACAGCAGCAGGGCTTGCAACAACTGGATTCACAGCAGCAGGGCTTGCAACAGCTAGACTGACAGCAGCAGGGCTTGCAACAGCTAGATTCACAGCAGCAGGGTTTGCAACAGCAGGGCTTACAACAGCTGGACTGACAGCAGCAGGGCTTGCAGCAGCTGGATTCACAGCAGCAGGGTTTGCAACAGCTGGATTCACAGCAGCAGGGCTTGCAACAGCTGGACTGACAACAGCAGGGCTTGCAGCAGCTGGACTGACAGCAGCAGGGTTTGCAGCAGCTGGATTCACAGCAGCAGGGCTTGCAGCCTCCACAGCCCCCCTTGGAGCACCCACAGGAGCTACAACCTCCCTTGCAGCCCCCACAGGACCCACAGCCTCCCTTGCAGCCCCCACAGGACCCACAGCCCCCCTTGCTACAGCTGGAGCAGGAGCAGGTGGGCACACAGCAGCACACGGGCTTGCAGCAGCATACGGGCACACAGCAGCTGGAGCTGCAGCCCCCACAGCTGGAGCCACAGCCTCCAGAACAGCCACAGCAGCCCATGGTTTTTGTGATGGAGGATGGAGTAGGTGAGAGGAACAGGTAGAGAGGGAGGTGTGAGATGTAGGGCTTCCTGAACTTGGAGCCTTTATATCCCTCCCTCAGGTATTTGTACCCAACACGTGATTATTTTTTTTTTCACATGCAGACAAATATTATTTTTAACGTCCTTACAGTCTCATGAGCTATTATTTGTTCAAGGAAAGGAAATGAAGATGGGAGGGAAGAGGGAAGAAAGTAAGAAGGAAAAGGAAGAGAGGAAGGGAAGGGAAAGAAGGAAGGAAGGAAGAAAGGTAAGAGGGAAGGGAGGGAGGAAGGAAGGAAAAGGAGGAACATCTCATACATTTTTTTCGAGGTGGAGTCTTACTCTAGCCCAGGCTAACCTGCAACTCACTCTGTAGTCCCAGGCTGGTCTTGAACTCATGGTGATCCTCCCACCTCTGCCTCTGCTAGGATTAAAGGTGTGCGCCACTATGTCCAGCCCTTTTCACATATTTTATTCTTTTCTCACTGTTCATTCTGTGTACTTTCCATTGCATTTATTCTTCATTCAGCTATGCCCTACGTCTCAGATTGTTGACTTCACCTCTAGAAAAATATTCAGTTTAGATCTTTTTGTTGTTGTTGTTTTCTGTAGGACACAGTTGATGATTCCTGAGGGCTGGAAGAGAGGAACAGAAAGTGGTAGAAAAATCTCTAGGTGCCTGGGAGGAGTGAAGGTCCAACACCAACACCCCAGTGCCCAGGGCCATGGAGGGGAGGACCTGTAAAATGGCCTGTCTCCAGCATTAGAGACCAGAACAGGGCCAACGTCACTGCTACACTGACCCGAGGCTGGGGGACGGTTGGGGACAGTGGGAGGGACAGGATGGCAGTGTGGGCACTTGCAGAAGGCTGAGGAGGATGCGCTCCACCCAGGGCTGCACCTGAGGAACAGGCAATCACAGTGATTCCACTTCTCCAACATGTCTCTTCTCTATCCACTCATTTTTCCTTTCAGTTGCTTTCGTTTCTCTTTGGTCTGCATGGCCTTGTCATGGATGCTAAATGCCAAGCCATTCTTGATTCTATCTCTACAAAAATAAAAGCTTTTTTATTTTTATTTATTTATTTGAGAGCAACAGATAGACAGAGAGAGAAAGAGGCAGTGAGAGAGAGAGAGAGAATGGGCACACCAGGGCCTCCAGCCACTGCAAAAAACTCCAGATGCATGTGCCACCTTGTGCATCTGGCTTACGTGAACCAGGGTCCCTAGGCGTCACAAGCAAGTGCTTAACTGCCAAGCCATCTCTCCAGCCCTAAAAATGAAAAAAAAAAACTTATTATTTTTTTTTTTTAGAGAGAGACAGAAAGACAGAGAAGACAGAGATGGGCCCACCAGCAGCCTCTCAGCTGCTGTGAACGAGCTCCAGATGCATGCACCCCCTTGTGGTCAAGTGCAGCATTGCGCCCTTGCATCACTTTGCATCTGGCTAAATGTGGGACCTGGAGATTGGAACTGACGTTCTTAGGCTTAGCGGGCAGGCGCCTTAACCACTAAGCCATCTCTCCAGCCCCCAATATATATTTTTGGCACCTTTGTTGAAAATCAGGTGGTTATAGCAGTATAAGTTTATTTCTGGACCCTATATTCTATTCTATGGGTCTACATGTCTGGTTTTGTGCAAGTACCATGCTATTTTTGTTACTATGGCTCTATAATATAATTTGAGATCAAATATTGTGATACCTCCATCAGAATTGTGTTGGCTGTTCTGGGTCTTTTATGCTCAGGATTGTTTGTGGTGTGTGTGTGTGTGTGTGTGTGTGTGTGTGTGTGTGTGTTACAGGTAAGTCTCTTTCTCTTCCTACCACATTTTTTCAGTGCTCTAGATTATGATTTGCTATTACCTTTGTAAATATAACACTTGATATTTCTCGATGTTGCATAGTCTGTTCCTATCTGCTGTCGACCGTGGCTACTCCCTTCCCCTTCCACACTTCTCCCATCTCTGCAGTGAGATCTCGGGATCTGGTGTTGTCTTAGATTCATGGGGACCCAGGAGAGTGCTGTTTGTCTTTGCTCTTCCATCTTAAGAGTCCCGTTCTAGCCAGGCGTGGTGGCTCACACCTTTAATCCCAGCACTCGGGGAGGCAGAGGTAGGAGAATCACCGAGAGTTCAAGACCACGCTGGGACTACATAGTGAATTCCAGGTCAGCCTGAGACAGAGTGAGACCCTACCTCGAAAAACCAAAAAAAAAAATCCCGTTCTAGGGCTGCAGAGATAGCATAGAGGTTAAGGCACTTGGCAGCAAAGCCCAAGACCCAGGTTTGATTTTCCAGTACCCACATAAAACCAGATGCACAAGGTGGCACATGCATCTGGAGTTCGTTTGCAGTGGCTGAAGGCCCTGGCGCACCCATCTCTCTCTCTCATCTTCTGTTTTCTCTCCAAGTTAATTCTTATTTTTTGCATGTGTGTATGTAGTGTGTGTGGTATATGTGTATGTAGGGGGGTATATACATGTGTATGCAGATGACATGTCTAGCGTGTGTGTGTGTTTGTGCACTCGCGCGTGCATGCGTGTGTGTGTGTGTAGGTCAGAGAGGAACATCAGGTGTCCTTGTCTCTTCTCACTGGCATGTTTCTTTGCGACAGAGTCTCTCACTAAACCTGGAGCTGCTGTTGCCAGTCATAGTGACTGACCAGCAAGTCCCGCAATTCTCTAATCTCTGCTTCTCCCAGGGCTGGGGTTACAGGTGTGCGTTGGCATGCCCAGATGTTTATGTGAGCGCTGGGGAATTGAACTCAAGTAGCATCCAGCACCCTCCGGTGGAAACTAAACTCCTGCCTCGAATGCATCTGCAGCAGCATCCTGGAGGTGATGTCACACGCTTTGCAGGATGTTTTTAGGGTGTTACCGTGAGGAAGCCAGAGCATTAAGTACATGGAGTCTCCTTTATGCTTTCTCACAACCATATATATAAATCCACAGCTATACAAAAGATAAAAATTTAGTTCTAAATAAAAATGTGTGTTGCTCACAGGACTTTATGCTTACTGTGGTAGTTTGAATATATGTCCCCCAATATATTCAGTATTTTATTAGTTTATAGTTTGCATCTGCAATCACCTTGCTAGAGGCAAGGTCACTGGGGGCCCGGTCTTAAGGTGTGGTGATGGGTTTGAGATTCCATTGTAAAGATATGCAAATGTGTCTAGCATGAGTTCCTGAAGTGTGCTGTGTGACCTTTTGGCTGTAGTTAGTTTTACTCTGTGTGCTGTGGTGGCTGGTTGGTTTCTGTCTCTCTCTCTGCTTGGCCCTGTGGAGAGCAGGCCGCTTCTCTTGCCTTTATGGAACTTCCCCTGGATCTGTAAGCTTCAATAAATAATATCCCTTCCTCCATAACTGTGCCTGGTCTGGAAGTTCATCTCAGGGAACCTGAAGCTGTCTGCTACACTTACTGAAGGATTAAAGGATAAGTGGCAGTTAGTGGATGGCGGCAGGGTTGGCTGGGGTGGTGAAGGTGGTAATTTAGAAAATTACCAGTTAAGCAGTTTGTAAATTAGATCCTAAGTACATTTCAAAGGTGCCTCTAATGGGAGTAGCTCTGGATCGGGAGTGGAGGGTGACATGGTGAGGGTGTTGGCCTGCGGGGGCCACCTACCGCCACCATGATGCGAAAGGCAGGAAGAGGCAGGCTGCCAGGAAGCTCCATCTTCCCCTTGCACTCTCTTTCTCTGGTGTGATCTCAGCTGCATCACTGTCATCTCTGGATCTCAACTTTCACTGGCCTTGGTGCTTCCAACTCTCATTTCCCACCCAAGATGTCCCCAGCTAGAGGGCCAAGAAGGAGGCCAGATGGGGCTGCCAATGGCCCAAAAGGAGGCCAGAAGCCGGAGCTATAATTATCCACTCATTTCAGGAGAGTCTGTACTTCACTTCCAAGGAGAAATACACCAAGATGCTCCCTTGGGACCTGCTCTGTCACACGAGCTGCTCCAGGCTCAGTAACTACAGGGGTCACCTCTGTGCAGAGTATCCAGAGCCCCAAGCAGAGAAGAGCTGTCATTGTCACCAACTGACGATCTCTAACACAGTGCCCCACTTCATAGCTCCTCTGTGTGCCAATGGGTTCATCCTCACAGACACGTGTACAAGTGCCCAGGATGGACTCGCGCCCGCGCGCGAGTGTACACACACACACACACACACACACACACACACACACACACAGAGGCACAACCCTGCCAAGCCTTTGTGGATCCAGCTGTCTTCCATACATACATCAAGCTCATGTTACAGTGCCAACTGAAAGCAAATAAATGTCCAAGTGAAGTTGTACTGTCTGAGAAACACACAGCATACCACGATGTCTGTGAAAGTGACATTGGAAACCAGCAAGGCCAGAGACAAATGAACTGCAGCCCTTAAGCCAAGAGAAATGGCCAGGAAGACAAGCAAAGGGCTCCCAGAGTGAGGCTATACCAGGCGAGAGGCGAGCAAGGAAAAGTCAGATGGACTCCCACTGTCTTTGAAGATCTGTGTGTCTGAGTGTGTGTGTGTGTGTGGGGGGGTGTTCCATTTTCCCTCAGACCCAGCAGATCCTTCTGCAAAGGGCAATCATGAAGTGGAGCACACTGTGTGGTAATGATACAGATTTCTTAGAAAAGCTATAAAGTCCTCGTAGAAACTGACACTTGATTTTCTCTTTTTTTCAAAGAGTTTCAATTATGTATATCCTGAATTGTGCTCACAGTTCAATGAACTTCAGCTTTTCTTTAGGATTTTGGCTTGTTTATCCCGCTGCCTTCCCTTGCTTCCTGGCCCCCCTGTCTGCCCATCACCCGTTTTCAATGGACCTGCAGCAATAAGCTTTTCTCTGGCTTCAGTGGCTCTGATGGTGGGTCTAACCTTGGTCTTCCGGTCACTGGGATCTGCTGGGCTTTCCTCTGTTCCCTGGAGGAACCCCTTCCACATCAGCAAGAGAGACACACAGAGAAACTGTGAGCCAAGGGGAAGAGAAAACCCAGGGAAGCAATAGGAAGAAGTGTTTATCATCCATTCTTGGGTCCACTCACCTCTCAGCAGTGGGTTTCCACCCCACCAGCCAGGCAGAAGCAGCCACCGGCTTCTATGTGCAGTAGGGCCCACACATGTGCAGCCTCATGAAAATGGACATTAGAGTGGGTTCAGGACTGGGGAGATGGCTCAGTCAGTAGAGTGCTTTTCTCACAAGCATGAAGATCCAAGTTCAATTCCCAGAACCCTCATAAAGATGCCAAGTGTGTCTGCCCTACCCTGTAATCCCAGTACTGGGGAAACTGAGGCAGGAGGATCATGGGGACTTGCTGGCCAGCCAGTCTAGCCTAATTGGCAAGTTCCAGGCTAGTTGACTCTATCTCAAAAGAGGCGGACAATGTTTCTGAGGATGACAAGGTTGTCCTCTGGCTTCCATGCATACAAGTACATGTGCGCGTGCGCTCGCGTGCACACACACACACACACACACACACACACACATACACACATACACACACCTGTAGGCACACCATGCACATGCAATGAAAAAAGAAAAAAAAAGTGGGTTCATTTTAATTCAGGGCTTAATTGTCCTCTGGAGCCCAAAGGCCTTGAAAACACTGTTACTCGCCAGTTGAGAATCTGAAGTTTCCCTTAACACCTGCACCTTTTCTTTCGCCAGTAAACCAGCCAGGCCTTGGCTCTGACATCTCCCAGTCCTTCACTGACTTCATCCACAATAGCCAGGTCAGGAGATAGGATTTTCCCAGCCTCTCCCTGAGATATGATCCAGGTCAGTCTCACCAAGTGTGTCCCGACTCCCTTCCTACACACCCAATGGCCAATAAGCCAAGGCCTCAGTTATACGGCTCTGTAATGAATGGGAGGTTTCGAGGTCAACCAGGGGAGACCAGTTACACCACCCAAACAAGCCACCTCTGTACTTCATGGATATGACACACATGGGCTTAGTCCTTGCTCATATTGCCTGTCCCTGCAGGTCAGCAGGTAGCTCTGCTCTGGGCTTCCTCACCCAGGAAGCCAGACCAAAGCACAACTGCTGTGGAATGTCAGTGAGTGCCACAGGAGAAAGACGAGTGACTGGGGGAAAGCATGGCAGGAGCTTCGAGATTGCTCCCAGCTCAAGCAAATGGTGTGGCCACACCTACCATACACAGGGTTTGTAGGGGACAGCCTGCCATCCCACAGGCCATTGGTTTCCAGAATGACAGGGGCCATGAAGTACCTACAGACCTAACTGTCATCTCACTTGCTACTCTGGGACAACTATGTCAGTTCTATATCAGTCCTCCAGATGTTAGAGAAGTAATCCTTTCTTTTTCACTGTAACACAGGGATTCTTAAACTTGTTCTATGCATGACCCATTTGCTCAAGAATTTTTCATGTGACCCCCCCCCAAGAATGTAAGCATGTAAAAGACATACACAAATCAAACTTTTAATAATAACACATAGTTAAAATTCTTATCTCTAGGGCTGGAGAGATGGCTTAGCGGTTAAGGTGCCTGCCTGCTAAGCTTAAGAACACCCGTTCAATTCTCCAGGTCCCACGTTTAGCCAGACGCAGTGATGAAAGGGCGCAATGCCGCACTTGCCCACAAGGGGGTGGCGCATGCATCCGGAGTTTGTTCGCAGCAGCTGAGAGGCCACTGGCATGCCCATTCCCTCTCCTCTCTCTCTGAATCTCTCTTAAAAAAATGATATCTAAACAATTCTTTGGTGTGATAGTTATTATTACCGACCTGACAGGTTCTAGAATCCCCATGGAGACAAACTTCTGGGCACGTCTGTGAGGGAGTTTCCAGATTAGGTGCATGGAGATGGGAAAAACCTACCATGAATTTAGGCAGCACCATTCTATGGACTGGGAGGGGAGGTCTTGGAATTACAAGGAGAAAGTGACCTGAGCACTAGTATCCATCTCTCTATGTTTCCTATGATAGGTGCAATATGACCAGCCACCTTTGAGTTCCTGCTGCAGTGCCTTCCCCACCACAGTGGGTCGTACACCCATACTGTGAGCCACAATAAATTCTTCCTCCCTTGAGCTGCTTTTGTCAGGTTCTTTGTCACAGCAATGAGAAGAGTCTAATATATTTACTGTACGTATGATTTTTACTATTTATTAACTACTAAAGGAACATTGGCACACACTGAAATAGAGGTGCTTATTTTTACATAAAGAACGAATTTCTTAGGTGACTATTTGATGACGCAGGATAATGTATCTTCATCAGTTTTTTCAGAGTTCATCAACATTTTGACTTTATAATCATCAATGCTGAGGATGCCACTTCACACGGATACGTAACGTAGGTGGTGATTTAAATCTGATGTCCACCACAAACTCATGTTTTGAATGCTTGGTCCCCAGCTGGTGGCAAGTTTTGGAGGTGGAACCTTGCTGGAGGAGGTGTATTTCTGGGGGCGGGCTTAGGAGTGTTATAGCCAGCATCCCAGAGTTTGCTAAAGCTTAGCTCAGGCTCGTCAGGAGCAGAAGTGATGTCCAGCCTATGTTCTACCATCTTTCTCTGCCATCATGAAGCTTCGTCTCAAGACCGTGAGTCAAAACAAATCCTTTCTTCCAATCAGTTGCTTTTGGGTTGGGTGTTTTGTCCCAGCAACGTGAAGGTAATGACAACAGTATAAGATGGCATAAGAGTGTTTAGGGGCATTTCAGAAATTGTTGGGAATTCTGCCCTAAACCAAGCCAACATTCATTTAAATTTTTTAAAAATAAAACTCAAGTCTCAATCAGCAATTATTTTTATTTTTATTTTTGAGAGAGAGAGAATGGGTGCACCAGGACCTTTCAGCTGCTGTGAATGAACTCCAGATTCATGTGCCCCCTTGTGCGTTTGTGTGACATTGCATGCTTGCGTCACCATGCCTATGTGGGACCTGGAGATTCGAACATTCATTCTTAGGCTTCGCAGGCAAGCACCTTAACTGCTAAGCCAGCTCTCCAGCTCTCAGTCTGCAATTTTTTTTTTTTGTTTTGGCTTTTTGAGGTAGGGTCTCACTCTAGCCCAGGCTGACCTGGAATTCACTATGTAGTCTCATGGTGGCCTCGAACTCATGGCAATCCTCCTACCTCTGCCTCCCGAGTGCTGGGGTTAAAGGTGTGCACCACCACGCCCGGCTTCTCTGCAATTTCTAATATCAAAGGTTATAACAATACAATTTTAAAAATACATTTTGATACCCCTATTGTGAGAAATGATGGTTGGAAAATATTAAGTCTTTGTTTTCCACAACTAAGCAATTTTGTGTCTATAAGATCAGAAAGCTTTGTATGTTCAGTGAAAGCATGGCAGTTCATAACAGACAGTAGTCTTGAGTCTGAGCAGAGCTGTTTCAGACAGTGTTTGTTGGTGCTGCGTGGCATGATGACATGCACAAGGCAAAGGGCACATGTTGTGTATTCAGAACCAAGGTCACAGTAAATTCACACAGTGCAACACAGGTGAGTGCATTCATGAAACATTTGATTTTTCTAATTTTTTATTTTTATTTTTTATTTTAGAGAGAAAGAGAATTGGTGAGACAGGGACTCAGCCACTGAAATCAAACACCAGACACTTGCGCCACCTAGTGGGCATGTGCAACCTTGCGCTTGCCTCACCTTTGTGCATCTGGCTTACGTGGGATCTGGAGAGTCGAACATGGGTCCTTAGGCTTTGCAGGCAAGCGCCTTAACTACTAAGCCATCTCTCCAGCCCAAAACATTTGATTTTAACTAATTTTTGTCACAACACATTCAGACACCTTTTATATAGCCAAGTTTTTGCAGTTTCTCACATTCAGTCATTTACCTCTTATGGGATTGCAGCCCACAGTTTAAAAAACTAGGTTCAGGGCTGGAGAAATGACGTAGAGGTTAAGGTGCTTGCCTGCAAGGCCAAAGGACCCAGGTTTGATTCCCCAGGACCCACGTAAGCCAGATGCATGTGCCTGAAGTTCGTTTGCAGTGGCTGGAGGTCCTGACATGCTCTCTATCTATATGCATCTTTCTCTCTCTCAAATAAATAAAATAAAATTTATTTGAGAGAGAGAGATAGAGGAAGAGGCAGAGAGAGAGAGAGAGAGAAAGAGAGAATGGGCTCACTAGGGCTTCTAGCCACTGAAAATGAACTCCAGACACATGTGCCACATTGTGCATCTGGCTTATGTGGGTACTGTGGAATTGAACCTGTTTCCTTAGGTTTTATAGGCAAGTGCCTTAACTGCTCAGCCATCTTTCCAGCTCCAATTAAAAAAAAATTATAGGGCTGGAGAGATGGCTTAGGGGTTAAGGCACCTGCCTCCTAAGCCTAAGAACACTGGTTCCAATCTCCAGTGGTTCCAATCTCCAGGTCCCACGTTTAGCCAGATGCAAAGTGACACAAGGGTGCAATGCCACATTTGACCACAAGGGGGCACACACATCTGGATTTCGTTCGCAGCAGCTGAGACACTGCTGGTGCGCCCATCTCTGTCTTCCTCTCTCTCTCTCTCTCTCTCTGTCTCTCTCTGTGTCTCTCTCCAAAAAAATAATAAAATAATAAATAAAAATTTATGAAGAAATAAATTGAAGATTAATGTATAAGGAACTATATACAGGTCATTTCCTCCACCTTTCCATCCCTCATGTTAAAAGGGCTTCTCACTCCATTTCCAATCTGATAAATTGTTGTTTATCAACACACGGAAAGAAGACAAACTCCAGCCAAGCTGGGTGAACCCGTATGGAGACAGCTGAGTGGACTGCTGAGAAGGAGTGCGCTCATTACACTCTCAATAACAGTGTGACAAGAAGCTTAAACCAGGAAGTTTGATCCAAGAGACAAGGATGTGAGGGTGATCTGGCTGTGACATCTGTCACCCCATGGATCACCAGGGTTGATTCTGCTGATCTGGCTGGCTAGGCGGGTTGCCCCTTCCTCCCTCACTGCTCCCTGTGTGCCCCTCCCAAGGCTGAACACTCAGTTGAAGAGAATTACCTTCCCCAAATAGAGGAGGACCCGTCTTCTGTCAAGGGTATATGAGGAGTTGCGCTCCCCTGCTAGATCCTCCAAACAAGCTCTCAAGGTTCAAATAAGTAACAAAACCCCCAGGGCCTCATTTCAAGGATAGAGCCAGTTTCAAGGAATTCCTACTCATGGTCCTGAGTCACAGAGACAGGAAATTCAAATCTGCAAATGATAGAAAATATCAGAAATGGGCTGGAGAGATGGCTTAGCAGTTAAGGCACTTGCTTGCAAAGCCTAAGGACCCATGTTCAACTCTCCAGGTCCCACATAAGCCAGACGCACAAGGTGACACAAGCATGCAAGGTCGCACATGAACACAAGGTGGCGCATGCTCCTGGAGTTTGATTACAGTGGCTGGAGGCCCTGCTGTGCCAATTTTCTCATATTCTCTCTCTCTCTCTCTCTTATGCTCTCTTGCATAAAAAAGGCCAGTCTGTTGGGCTTGCCAAGAAAGAAAGAAAGAAAGAAAGAAAGAAAGAAAGAAAGAAAGAAAGAAAGAAAGAAAGAAAGAAAGAAAGAAAGGAAGGAAGGAAGGAAGGAAGGAAGGAAGGAAGGAAGGAAGGAAGGGAAGAAAGAAAGGGAGAAAGAAAGAAGGAAAGAGAGAGAGAGAGAAAGAAAGAGGGAGGGAGGGAAGGAGGGAGGGAGGGAGGGAGGAAGGAAGGAAGAAAGAAAGAAAAAGTCAGAAATGAAGCTGAACTGTCTATAAATGTCCCCAGTGGCTGTGGCTCAGGGCTCAGGCTTTGAAAGTGATTCCCCTGAGTTCATGTCAACATGAATAAATCTGATTCTGTACTTTGCCTCCAGCGCTTGTTTTATGAGCAGTGTTTTTCTGTAACAAGAGGAAGTGAGCTGAATGCCCGTTTAGACTGGAGCTTTAATAGAAATGTTGGAAGCACCTGCAGGGTCAGAAGCCAGAGGGAGAGTGGGGAGGGAGGAAGGGAGGAACAGAGAGAGAGAGAGAGAGAGAGAGAGAGAGACTGGAAATCTGAAGAACAAAGCAAGATGGTCCCCTTTTGAGCTTCTGCAGGAACAGGAACGTTCTATATCATATGACTCAGCCTGTGTGCTGGGAGCCACAGGAGCCATGGAGGGTGGGAGAGAAGGCAGGCCTCTCTTCTGATTGGATTTGATGACCGCTCCACAGGAGGGAATTCACATTCACGTCCGGCACTTTAAACCTAGTCAAAAGCCTATAGCTGGGAAGGTCACCAGCCCTAGCGGGATGCTTCTACTATTGTTCGGCTAAATAGATAGGTTGTGCCCATCAAATTGCCCTCAGATACTTATGTGTGTTCCCATAGATAGTGCCGCTCTCCCTTGTTTTTTCACAGAAGCTTGTTATCACAGGTGGCGGTGACTGCTGAGGGGACTCGCAACTTGTCAAAGTGCTGAGAGTGACTCTTGAGTCTGCACTAGACACCTCTATCATGCTGAGAGAACACTGCACCACGGAAGAGGTGTGAGAAATAGGAAAAGGCTGTCGATATATATCAATACCTGAATGAAGACTTGCATCTGCAGGTGACAGGGACTAGTCGGGTAGGTAGCTTTGGCTGACAGGCAATTCGATAAGGGAAAGGCTCACAAGAGGGAAAATGTTAACTGAGTCACACTCTCGCCCCACCTGCCTTAGCTGCAGAACTGGAGTTCAGTATCTGGTCATCTCACCCAATCAGAGCTCTCTCTCTTGAGCACGTACCCCACCTGGATGTGAGCCTAGGCCAGTTGGCTTTCACACCAGACACATGTTCCAACCTCTTTCAGAGCCCTGACTTCAAATACACAATCTCATCTGTGCTCATGGAAGAAAATCCCTTTCCCACTCCTTAGCTGTTCTCCTCTCCACACCTGGGTCCCCGCGCCAGTAAGATTCTGTTCTTCCCACTCTGGCAGCCATTTCTTTGTTACTATTTATGGCCTTTTGATTTCTTTCTTTTTCTTTTTCTTTTTCTTTTTTGGAGAGAGGGACAGAGAGAGAGAGAGAGAGAGAGAGAGAGGAAGACAGAGAATGGGTGCACCAGCAGCCTCTCAGCTGCTGTGAATGAACTCCAGATGCGTGAGCCCCCTTGTGGTCAAGTGCGGCATTGTGTCCTTGCCTCACTTTGCATCTGGCTCAATGTGGGACCTGGAGATTGGAACTGACGTTCTTAGGCTTAGCAGGCAGGCGGCTTAACAGCTAAGCCATCTCTCCAGTCCTTCTTGATTTCTTTTTTTGAGAACACATACCTTTTTTAGAAAAATCTCTTTTCACATTTTTGCTTCCAGGACCCATGTTTGTTCTCCCACATGGGCTCTCAACCACATGCGTGTATCCATTCTCCCTTCCTCCGTTCATGAACTCTACTCACCCTCTCCCTGGACCACATGGGTGCATCCACTTTTCCTTCTTCCATTCTCAAGCCCTCCCACTCCCTTGAATCCCTGATATTTCTGAATAAAAATGAAATGGCTTGCAAATTATTGTTCTCAGTCTTGTTTATCCCAATTCTTTGGTTAAAAACAGACACGAGAGCTGGAGAGATGGCTTAGCGATTAAGGCGCATGCCTGCGAAGCTTAAGGACACCAGTTCGATTTTCCAGGTCCCACGTAAGCCAGATACACAAGGAGGCACACGTGTCTGGAGTTCGTTTGCAGTGGCTAGAGGCCGTGGCGCGCCCATTCTTCCTCTCCCTCTCTTTCTTTCCCTCTCTCTGTCTCTAATAAATAAATAAATAAATAAAATCATTTAAAAAAAAAACCAGCCAAACACGAACTTGGGGTTTTGGAGTTTAAGGACTCTTCCCTGAACTCCATAAACCCCGTTACACAGCCTACAGCACAAGAGGCATGGAGCCCTGCCCTTTCCAGAGTGGAAATTTATTGACATGTTGTACGCTTGTTTATTTTAGGGTCTGTGTATAGCATAGCCCCAGGATACAGATAAACCACTCGTGTCTTCAGAATGCATAATCAGAACTAAGGTCAAGTAACCGAAGAGGCTTAAAAAAAAATTAAGACAACAACAACAAAAACTTCAGGTAAGGGTTAGATCAGACCACCTCCCCAACATCTAGCCAATGGGAAAGAGGGAGGAGGCACCCAGGTTCAGAAATCTTTCTGTGTTAGATGATGCACCCTTTTAACTCCCTGGACTGTGCTCTACTTTACAAGATGGAAAATAAGTTGATTTGCTTTTAATGTGAATCTTTATTAAGAGAGGTGGAGATTACCCTCAGTGTGGCTGGGAAGGACGAAAGAGGCAGAGGATAAGGAGGGTTTAGAATGCTGTCTTCAGGACATGAAGTAAGTGGCCATTGTATTCATGACCTCACAGTGACTGACATGACCCATTGGGCCCATCACTGATGGTAGAGGAGAGCAAAAACAAACAAACAAAAAAAAAAACAAAAACAAGACATGACCGGGTGTGGTGGTGCACGCCTTTAATCCCAGCACTCAGGAGGCAGAGGTAGGAGGATCGCTGTGAGTTCGAGGCCACCCTGAGACTACAGAGTGAATTCCAGGACAGCCTGGGCCAGAGTGAGACCCTACCTCGAAAAATCCAAAAACAAAAAACAAACAACAACAACAACAACAAAAAACCCAAGACATCAAAGTAGCAAAGGGACTAGCTAGAAAGAAGGAAGGGGTTCAGTGTCAGTGGAAGGCAGGATGGGAGAGATGACAAAGTAAGAGCCTCTAGTTCTTCAGGGTCTCTAAGGACAAGGGACTGTTCTGCTCCCACATCAGGCAGGGCTAGGGCTTGAGGGAGAGAAGAAGGAGCACAGATGAGAGAGTAAAGTCATAATTCAAGGTTGCATAAGCTTGGGCAGCAGGGGGACTTGATTTGCCTGACTGACCTTGGTCTTGGGCAATAGGGATCTCTTGAAGTGACCACATCTATGTTCTAACACAGAAGAGAACAACAGGTGGGGACAGAGGCAGAAGTTAAAGTGATAAAACCATAGGCCAAGAGACAGTGCAAGATGCCTGGAGCCTCCAGGGGCCAGAAAGGACAGGGAAGGGAACTCTCAGAGCCTTTGAAAGGAGTATGGCCTTGCTGATTTACCTTGATTCCAAACTTCTGACCTCTAGAACTAGGACACAATAGATTTCTGTTGCTTTAAGAGGCCCAGCGTATGAGCTTTCTTTCACTGACAACCTGCGAAGCATGCCTGCTTCGCTCCTTCTGCCCATACTCTCAGGAGAACAAGCTCTTACTGCATGGTTGTTCATCCTCAAAAGGATGCAAAACTGGCCCGGTGTGGTGGCACACGCCTTTAATCCCAGCACTGGGGAGGCAGAGGTACAAGGATCGCCTGAGTTTGAGGCCATCTTGAGACTACATTCCAGGTCAGCCTGGGGCCAGAGTGAGACCCTACCTTGAAAAACAATTATGCAAAAACTGGGAAGAGAGGACTGAACCAAATAGTCTGGGTTAGTCAGGTGGTCAGGTCAGGCTGGGTTTGGCGAGGGGAGTGGAGACGAGGCTGCCAGACTGTCCAGCGGGAGGGAGGCTTGAGGCTGCTGGGGTGGGTCCTGGGAGCTCACAGTCCAGACCCAACCCTGGCACTGCCCACATCTGAAGGCAGCTGGCTCTCCCTGGCCGCCTCTGACCCAAGGTGGCCTGAGAACACCTTCATCATAACTCAACCTCACGTGCCATAAGGCCTAGAACCCAACAAATACGAGCAGCCATGTCAGAAGAAGCTCTCCAGGAAACCCAACCAATAGAGGCGCCACTAGAGCAACCTGAAATGAAAACAAACACAATTTCCCTGGGGAAGTGGCACAAGCAGGAAGTGACCACGTGCAGCCTCACACCTGACCCTGGGAGGGATATAAAGGCACCAGGCTCAGGACGCTCCATACTTGACACCTCCCTCTCCACCTGCTCCACTCGCCTACACCAACCTCGACCACCAGAAAGAACCATGGGCTGCTGTGGCTGTTCCGGAGGCTGTGGGGGCTGTGGCTCCAGCTGTGGGGGCTGTGGCTCCAGCTGCTGTGTGCCTGTGTGCTGCTGCAAGCCCGTGTGCTGTTGTGTGCCCGCCTGCTCCTGCTCCAGCTGTAGCAAGGGGGGCTGTGGGTCCTGTGGGGGCTGCAAGGGGGGCTGTAGTTCTTGTGGGTGCTCCAAGGGAGGCTGTGGTTCCTGTGGAGGCTGCAAGGGGGGTTCTTGCGGGGGTTGCAAGTCCAGCTGCTGTCAGTCCAGCTGTTGCAAACCCTGCTGTTGTGAATCCAGCTGCTGCAAGCCCTGCTGTTGTCAGTCCAGCTGTTGCAAGCCCTGCTGCTGTCAGTCCAGTTGCTGCAAGCCCTGCTGCTGTCAGTCCAGCTGCTGCAAGCCCTGCTGCTGTAAATCCAGCTGTTGTAAGCCCTGCTGCTGTGAGTCCAGCTGCTGCAAACCCTGCTGTTGTCAGTCCAGCTGTTGTAAGCCCTGCTGTTGTCAGTCCAGCTGTTGCAAGCCCTGCTGTTGTCAGTCCAGCTGCTGCAAACCCTGCTGCTGCCAGTCCAGCTGTTGCAAGCCCTGCTGTTGTCAGTCCAGCTGCTGTGCCCCCGTGTGCTGCCAGTGCAAGATCTGAAGCTCTGGACAGATTCAGGGAGCCATAATGAGCTGTGCTGTCCTGCAAGTGGTTTTAGCCAATCCTGGATCTCGGAAGCCTACTCCCATGGGAGCTGGGCAGCTGTAGTCACCCAGCCGAGCACATCCCTCTCCAGCCCCTGAGAGAAAGGAATGAATTACTGCCACGTTACTTCCCTTATAGGTTTGGGTTCTGGTTAGTCCGCTAGGCATTCTTGTCTCTCCTTTGTCTCTCCTCCCCACATTCCCTAGTATGTCAAGCCAGTATCAAGTTGGCTCTATGAAGAGCCATCATGGATCCAAATGCTGATAAATAAACATTTTAACCACCAACTCCGGTCTCCTTGCTCTGTCTCACTGCCACAGTGATCTCCTTCCCCACACCGCCTTCCCCCAGAGGTTACTGCAAGTCCATGCCACGCTCAGTCATCATTCCATAAAATTTGCTGACCTGACCCATGAAGGAGTCACTGCATGGTGTATGAATGCATGAGGGGGAGGGAGGGAGGGAACGCGCACATCTCATAGTAGGAAGGGCATCAAATGGGATCTTGAGGTCTTTGCTTCAGTGTTGAGGAAGGGATGGCATGGGTGGTCTGTGGGCACAGCCGGGCACCAGACTGAGGGGCAGGTCCAGAAGAGGAGAAAGTGAGAGTGAAATTGAAATGAGCAGTTTTGCTGAGGTGCGCAGTATGACAGAGACAGAAACCGCTACGTGAGGGACCAGGTGTGGCTGTGACATCACGAGGACCTCTCCACGTCTGGGCTCAGAACCGGTGAGAATTCACGTGCTCTTTGACCACTCAGATCTCACAGTTTGGTTCAGCACATGGGGTAGATGAGAACGTCCTCAGCTACTCACGAGCACCCCCCACATCTAACGTCGTAAGTGATCATGAAATCCTGGGTGTTTCCCTGAGATCAGGATCAGGACAAGAACGTTCGTGAGACGAGAATGTGCACCGCTTCCATTCCTCATTGCACCAAACTTGGAGCTAAAGTAATAACACGGGGAAAAAAAAAAAGAAAGCATCCATGCTGAAAAGGGTTAAGTAACTCATTTCTTCTCACAGCCAAGCTGGGATGGCTGTTGTCAAGCTCTCCTGGCCATGGAGACAGCTGTGGGGGCTGCTGACAAGGGATGCACTCATTGTACTCTGATCAAAAGTCCATGACTGAAACTTTAATGAAGGGCAAAAGAAAACCGTGGATGGAGGGAGGTGCATTGGTACCTGAAGAGCCCTTAAAAGGTGACCCTAGGGTAAAAAGTTTGGACTGGAGAAATGGCTTGGTGGTTAAAGGCACTTACTTGCAAAGCCTGACTGCATGGGTTCAATTCCCCAGGATCCATGTAAAGCCAGATGCACGAAGTGGGGCATGCAACTGCAATTCATTTACAGTGGTAGGAGTACCTGGCATGCCCATACCCACTCTCTTTCTCTCTCTCTCTTTCTCTATGCCTTTCTCTCCCTGTCTCTCTCCCTCTCTCTCAAGCAAATAAATAAAAATATTTATAAATGAATAAAAAAATAAATATTTATAAATAAAATTTTTAAAGCTTAATAATAGGCTGTCATCATATCTAGAAATTAATCTGGCTAGGATGGATCACCATTATATAGAAAATAGGAAGTTTTCAAGTAGGATTGAAAAATGCCCAGGAAGTCATGCCCTAATGTTTTCCTATTCGTTTAATGATGACTATAACAAAAACCTTGCCATCCCAGACTGTAAGATTTGATGCATGTCCAAGTTTACCTTGTGGAAACTTAGAAACCCATCAATACTTGTCAGAGGTAGAGAAATGTCTCTGACCTGAGCCTGTCCCTGATGCAAGTATCTTTACAGACAATCCCAACAAAGATTGGGATGATGTATGATGACGGCTACCTCCAGGCAACTGATGGAACCCCTAAAAGCCAACACATACCTGTCTAAGGGCAATCCATCAGAAGCCTTCCGGAATCTAAAACACAACCCTATACTTTTGACTATTAACAAGCCAGCTGCTCTGGACCGAGAGCCAAAGGTGGTGTCTTGAACATGTGTACTGGGGGTGGATGTCAGGGAGAGACTCCTGGGAATGATTTGCCCGAAGGGTGATCATAAATGACACCGCCTCTCAGCCTGAAATAACTCCAACTCCAGGTCCTCAGGAGCCTATAGGCTCCCCCCCCCAAAAAAAAATAACCCCAATTGAGTTGAAATTGTAGCAGTAAAAGCCTTAAGGGCAAACATGAGATATATCCACAAGATGCACGGAATTAAATATCTGGTAAAATGAATTAAATTTACAGCACATGCACTCAATAAGAATGATTGCTATGCCTGTGTGGTGGGGGGGGACTCCAAACCCAAATAGTACTGTTTCCTCTCAGATGGGACACTGACCCCACAGGGGCAAATTGCATGCTAGCTCTATTCCAAGTCAACGATGCCTGAGAAAGAAAACCTGCCCAAGCCTGTGTAAGGAAACTAACTATAGGAGAAAAAGCAAGAAAGAACACGGGACTTGATCTCTACAGATTGTTTATTGGAGACAGCGAGGGGCAGCAGCCTTCCCGCGGGATGAAGGCTGAAGCATCTAGTCAGGCTGGGGTTCAAACTTATAAGGAGGATCCTAAGGCAAACAGACTGAATTAGCTGCAGGTCCAAGGGAAGTAGATAAGGCATCAAAGTCATTTGCTCAGAATAGGCTCTTTAGCAGAGTTGACTAGGGACGACTGGATGTCTCCATTCTTTATGGCCCCCTCATCTTAAGGTTAGTTATTAACTCTTTAGTTCCCTTTAGTTTTCAGGGAAGGCTATTAACCCTTCAGTCTGTTGCTCCCATTTCCTGTCTCGTGTCAGAGCTTCCCCCTATTTTCTTCAGAGAAGGAGAATTACTCTTGCTGCCTCACTCAGCAGGAGCATAAATTCACCTAGCAGAGAGGAGACTTCAAGCCCTACACCCACGGTCTAACCGTCTCAAAAACTGAAGGAGAGGGCTGAAGAGATGGCTTAGCAGTTAAGGTGCTTGTCTGCGAAAACTAAGGACCCATGTTTGACTCTCTAGATCCCACATAAGCCAGATGCACAAAGGTGAGGCAATCACAAGGTCACACATGCCTGCTAGGTGGTGGAAGCGTCTGGAGTTTGATAACAATGACTGAGGCTCTGGAGTACCAAGTTTCTCTCTCTCTCTCTCTCTCTCTCTCTAATTAAAAAAAAAAAAATGAAGGAGGGAACAGCAGCTACTCTGCCCTTAGTATTTCCTGAGCTAATGTCGGGTGGTACTGTGGAAGGGGGAGCCTATATACCACGCTGCTGCCTGATTCTCTTGGGAGCTGTGCTTTGCTTCAATTGGCTATTCCCTTCACGCTGGCTTTTTTTTTTTTTTTTTTTTCAAGGTAGGGTCTCACTCTAGTCCAGGCTAACCTGAAATTCACTATGTAGTCTCAGGGTGGCCTCGAACTCATGGTGATCCTCCTACCTCTGCCTCCCAAGTGCTGGCATTAAAGGCGTGCGCCACCACGACTGGCCACACTGGCTTTTAGTTCTCCTCAATATCACCTAGCTCACTGACCTAAAAGATAGATGTCATGGTCCTTTGACTCCCACATATGTGTAGATACTATAAGAATGCCAAATAGAGTTCCTAATGAATTTAAGGCCAGAAATCAAGTAGCAGAAGGATTTGAGCCAGCTGTCTTTTGGCGGTCTGCTGTACGTAAAAATGGAGATTAGATTACATTTACTATAACCAACAAGGGTTCATCACATACACCAGAGATGCCCTGCGGGGAGCTGCCAGCAAGCTTGATGCTATTTGCAAGATGGTCTGGAAAACTGAATGATGTTGACAGGAAAAGGAGGCGTTTATGTCATGCTTGGGAGCAAATTCTGCATGTGCATCCTGAATCACATTGTTCCAGACAGCACTATTACTAAAGCCCTATAAAGCCTTACTACCTGGGAAAGGGAGCTTGTAGAGAATTTAGGATTTGAAGATGCCTTTGCAGGATGGTTACGGCCTTGGTTTGGGACATAGAAAGGGCTCAAGGCATCTGTATCCATCTCCCAGATAAAAGTGGCTGAAATCCTCACAGCTGCCAGCTGCTGCTTAATCCCCGTGTCCAGGGCCCAGCTCAACACTGTTAGCAATAGGACGCCTGTGACTAATCAGAGCGACGACCTCCGGGGGGAGACAATCTCTTCCTCTCCTATGAAGAAGGAGGTTAGCTGGCTTTAGAAGAATCCAAGAAAATATGAGGATAAGACCAATAAACGTCAAAAGAAAAAAGAGGAGAGAAATAAAAACACAACGGTCCATTTTCAAGACAAATGTGCCTTAAGTAGGCTTAGACTTAGTTATGGATAAGCAAAGGACACTGAGACCCTGCTTGTCAGGGTCTCCTAACTCTCGCCCACCTCCCCACCCACGCATACACTAAAGGTTTAGAATACAGAACCATCAACAGCCCCGCTTGCCTAATAGCCTGCGGATATGCTAACACCCATTGTTGCCATTACTTTCTCTCCTTGCTGGGACAAAGCACCCACCAAAAAGCATCCGATGGGAGGAACGTTTTTATTCTGGCTCCCAATCTCAAGGAAACTTCGTGAAGGCAGGGGAAAGCACAGCATGGCACGAGCACAGGCCGATGCAGGAGGAAAGCAGCAGCCCGAGAGTGAGCCGAGCCAACACTGGCAAGCGAGGGGCTAATAAACCTAAAGATCCACCTCAGTGACACACCTCACCAGCAAGTCTCCACCATCCAAGTTGCCACTAGCTGGGGACCAAGTATGCAAATCACATGAATTTGTGGGGAACATCTGATTGACACCACCACACCCATGCACCATGTTGGGGAATGAATAAAATCACAAGAAGGTCTTTGTTAAGAAATATACATGGGTTTGGGTAAACTTTGCTTTTTACAAAATTGCCACTGATTTGGATTTGTTCACTCCAATCTTGAATTTATTGATGCTCTATTGTGCAGTAGCATTTTGTTTCTCTCTATGATAAGGATCATATAGTATTACCCAACTAGTTGGTAATGTGATTATGTGGTAACTTGGCCTTAGGTTTTAATCCGCATGAACACCTTTTGGCATGCTTAACTTTCTGGTGACACTCTCACCTGCGTTGGTTTTGTTTTCGTTTTGTTTGTTTTTAGATCCACAGAATATAAAAATCTTTTTTTTTAACTTTATTTTTTTATTTTATTTTGAGAGAGACAGAGAGAGAGAGAGAGATGAAGAGACAGAGAAAGAATGGGCCCACCAGGGCCTTTTCGGGTGCTGTGAAAGAACTCCAGACGCATGCGCCCCCTTGTGTGCATATGTGACATTGTGTGCTTGCATCACTTTTGTGTCTGGCTAAATGTGGGACCTGGAGATTCGGACAAACATTCTTAGGCTTCATAGGCAGGCGCCTTAACAGCTAAGCCATCTCTCCAGCCCCCAAAATCCTTTTTTGACAAGCCTTGGAAAGTTGACACTCTCTTCTTTCTCCTCTGCATCCAAACGATGTATTTATATGAATGCTGGTCAGTGGGCCATTTTGTCAATTTTTCATATTGGGTGCTTCACTGTCTAATTGCTGTGTGAATGTTGTATACAGTTGTAAAGCTTGTTCACTAAAGATTTTTATTCTGAGTTCATAATCAAAGGTCATGATATTGTATAGACATGCTTTGTAGTGGAATATAGTGACAATAATCTCTGCACCAAGAGCAAGAGTTTATTGCAGCATTTCTTTTCCTGATCTCTTTCTTTGTTTCTTTTCTTTTCTTTTCTTTTAAGCGTCAGCATTAACAAATAGCAAGCAGTAGAAAAGTCTGCAGAGATTTTAGAAGAATTTACAGAACACAGATTTGTGATTCTTTGGGTGTGACAGTGTTGGATGTTATTCTGAAATCTTTATTGAGCATTGTCAAATTTGTAAGCTTTATAGGGATGGACATATATGTATAATGCCCTTCTGTGTGCTACCATAGATGTGAACCTTAATGTTGTCTTTGAAAATGCTAAACCAAGAATTCTGTTAACATTTTATGGATTGACGCATTGTATTACTGCAAGAAATACTTGATTTTCAGCACAGTGCAAAAGTTCTTTAAAATGCATATGTCTTTTTTTCTAATTCCATTTTGTTTTAAAGCACATTTTAAATGTACTTTTCTCATTTAGTAAAAGTTGTCTAATTGATATTTAAAAAAAAAAAGAAATATAGATGGGCTGGAGAGATGACTCAGTGGTTAAAGGTGCTTGCCTGCAAAGCCTGAGGACCCAGGTTTGATTCCCCAGCATCCACGTAAAACCAGATGCACAAGATAACGCATGCATCTGGAGTTCATTTGCAGTGGCTGCAGGCCCTTTTGCACCCATTCTCTCTCTCTCTCTCTCTCTCTCTCAAGAGATATCTGTGTGTCTCTCATAAACAAATAAAGTATTTAAAAAAGAAAAGAAATGTAGTTATAACAAGATATCCAGGAATGATTGTACCTCCTTGAGTACTTAGCTAATGAAGAAAAGGGGGAGAGGACCTCTGTTCAAAGTCATAAAACTGCTCTCTCTGCTTGCAAAGTACACCAGTCTGCCATTTTGTCTGGGTTAGTGCCTGACTTTGCAAGAACATAAGATAAACTCCTTGCTTTTACTGCTTGGAGTCTCTCATTCTCTCTTTTTTATTTTATTTTATTTTTTTTTTTCGAGGTAGGTTCTCACTCTAGCTCAGGCTGACCTGGAATTCACTATGTAGTCTCAGGGTGGCCTTGAACTCATGGCGATCCTCCTACCTCTGCCTCCCAAGTGCTGGGATTAAAGGTATGCGCCACCACACCTGGCTTTCTTCTTCTCTTTAAAAGAAGGGTTCTTGGGCTGGAAAGATGGCTCAACAGTTAAGGCACTTGCCTGCAATGCCTAATAACCTGAGTTAGATTCACCAGTACCCACTTAAAGCCAGATGCACAAAGTGGTGCATGTATCTGGAGTTCATTTGCAGTGGCTGGAGTTCCTGGTGCACCCATTCTCCCTGCCTCCTCTCTTTCTCTGTCCATGCAAATAAATAAATAAATTATTTTTTTTAAAAAAAGAGAGCTGGAAGCCGGGCGTGGTAGCACATGCCTTTAATCCCAGCACTTGGGAGGCAGAGGTAGGAGGATCACCATGAGATCAAGGCCACCTTGAGACTACATAGTGAATTCCAGGTCAGCCTGGACCACAGTGAGATCCTACCTCAAAAAGAGAGAGAAAGAAAGAAAGAAAGAAAGAAAGAGAGGAGAAGGAAGGAAGGAAGGAAGGAAGGGAGGGAAAGGGAGGGAGGAAGGAAGGAAAGGAAGGAGAGAAAGAAAGAAAGAAAGAAAGAAAGAAAGAAAGAAAGAAAGAAAGAAAGAAAGAAAGAAAAGGAAGGAAGGAAGGAAGGAAGGAGAGAAAGAAGGAGAGAAAGAAAGAAAGAAAGAAAGAAAGAAAGAAAGAAAGAGGGAAGGAAGGAAGGAAGGAGAGAAAGAAAGAAAGAAAGAAAGAAAGAGGGAAGGAAGGAAGGAAGGGAGGGAGGGAGGAAGGAAGGGAGGAAGGAGAGAAAGAAAGAAAGAAAGAAAGAAAGAAAGAGGGAAGGAAGGAAGGAAGGAAGGGAGGAAGGAAGGAAGGAAGGAAGGAGAGAAAGAAAGAAAGAAAGAAAGAAAGAAAGAAAGAAAGAAAGAAAGAAAGAAAGAAGGAGGGGAGGGAGGGAGGGAGGACAGGAAGGAAAGAGAGAAAGAGAGAAAGAAAGAAAGAAAGAAAGAAAGAAAGAAAGAAAGAAAGAAACGTTCTCTTCCTCACAACAGGGAAAATCAGAGCAATTCAAATACCAACTTGCCAAGGGGATGTAAGAGAGGTTGGCCTGGCAAGAGGAGCTGTCACAGCTTGGGGGTAGGTAGCTGCTGTTGACCTAGCCCAGGGGCAGTCTTGTCTTCCTTTGGTAAGACATTGGCAGAGAGGAATGCCAAGACAGATGTGACAAGCCTGGTGGGAGAAGTGGTGCAGGACCGACGTCCAGCCCCGTTGTTTCAGTGGTGAACTCCACATTCACCGGCACCATCCTCAGCCCCATGGAGCCCATCATTCAGCAAGCTGAAAGCAATGGCTGCAGGAGTGAGGACGTAGATAGTCATCAGCGAGACACGGCTTTGGTTTGTCAAGGGAAGGTTTTTATTGGTTTGCCACATTGCATTCAAGACAGGGCAGGTATTGGCATTCCTTCTTGGGATGCAGCTCCAAGGAAATCTACTCTCATCTTATTGCAGTGGAATGCCAGGGCACAAGCCTCCTAGAATAAAAACACAGGAAAAGGAGGAACCACAAGCTCAGATGGCTCAATGGACCAGCTATGCCAAAGACACGGAGTGGGGGGAGGTGTGCGCTGACCCAGTCACAGTGTGACTCCGGAAGAGAAATGGTTAGGAGACAGTGGACATTAGGATGGCTTCCTCTTAAGAACTGGAAGCCAAATATAGCTTCCCTCTATGGGAAAGAGGGGTGGGCCCTGGATTATTGTTTGGGGCTTAGGGACAAAATACAGGTCATAGCTTGGGAAGTTGGTCCGGTAAGATTGGGTGGAGTTCAGAGTCTCAGATCTTGCACTGGCAGCACACAGGGGCACAGCAGCTGGACTGACAGCAGCAGGGCTTGCAACAGCTGGACTGACAGCAGCAGGGCTTGCAGCAGCTGGATTGACAACAGCAGGGCTTGCAGCAGCTGGACTGACAGCAGCAGGGCTTGCAACAGCTGGATTCACAGCAGCAGGGCTTGCAACAGCTGGACTGACAACAGCAGGGCTTGCAGCAGCTGGACTGACAACAGCAGGGCTTGCAGCAGCTGGACTGACAGCAGCAGGGCTTGCAACAGCTGGATTCACAGCAGCAGGGCTTGCAGCCCCCACAGGAGCTACAGCCCCCCTTGGAGCACCCACAAGAGCTACAACCTCCCTTGCAACCTCCACAGGAGCCACAACCTCCCTTGCAACCCCCACAGGAGCTACAGCCTCCCTTGGAGCAGCCACAGGAGCTACAGCCTCCCTTGGAGCACCCACAAGAGCTACAGCCTCCCTTGCAGCCCCCACAAGACCCACAGCCCCCCTTGCTACAGCTGGAGCAGGAGCAGGTGGGCACACAGCAGCACACGGGCTTGCAGCAGCACACGGGCACACAGCAGCTGGAGCCACAGCCCCCACAGCTGGAGCCACAGCCCCCACAGCTGGAGCCACAGCCTCCGGAACAGCCACAGCAGCCCATGGTTCTGGTTTTGGTGGTTGAGGAAGGAGTAGGTGAGAGGTGCAGATGGAGAGAAAATTGTGAGGTACGGAACCTCCTGAGTCTGGGGCTTTTATACCCCATCCCCAGCCAGGTCAGGTGGAGGCTGCAAATGGTCACTTCCTGCTTCCTGTTTGTGTCGGTCATCAGGGACTCTCTTTAGGCACTGTGTTTTTTTAATAACTCCATTTTCCTTGTGCTTTGCCCAGATGGGCTGCCAGGTCTGCCTTGGAACGCTGTTCCCCAGTAAATACCAACAAGTACCTAGCAGGTGCCCCCACTTCTTTCAGCTGTAGAGTAGAGAAAGGCCTCGGCCTTGCTCTGGTGGCTGCAAGGCCCTGTTTTCATCTTTGTAACTGTTTGCAGCACTTTCTGGGAAAGTGTCTGCTTGCTTCCCGGGTGTCTGCTTGCTTCCCGGGTGTCTGCTTGCTTCCCGGGTGTGGCTTCAGGTTCCCATGTCCCCAGCCTGACATTCACTTTCTTCCATCTCTAACTTTGGCCTCTTCCTGGTTGGACCTGGACCCTATGACTCACCTGACCACTGGTCTCCTGTTCTCATGTGACACGCCAAGCCTGGGTTTCCACAAAGGCTATTTTGATTGAGTTTTCCTATCTTGTTGCCCCAAATACAACTGTCTTTCCTTGGAGCACACAGCATCTTGTGTTACATCAGGTTTTTAACACTGTTTCTCGCCCCACCCCTGGTGCTAAGGACTGGGCCAAAGGCCTTGAATTTGCTAGGCAAGTGCTCACCCATTGATCTAAATCCCTAACCCAAGGTCAGCTTTTTAAACTGAACTTTTTTGGGGGGGGTGCTGATTGGGGGTTCAAGATAGGGTCTTGCTCTAGCCCAGGCTGACCTGATTATGTAGTCTCAGGCTGGCCTCAAACTCATAGCACTCCTCCTACCTCGGCCTCCCAATTGCTGGAATTAAAGGTGTGTTCCACCATGCCCAGCTTAAACTGATTTAAAAAATATTTATTTATTTATTTATTTATTTATTTATTTATTTATTTATTTATTTGCAACAGAGAGAGAGAGAGAGAGAGAGCAGGAAAGGGAGAAAGACACACCAGGTCCTCCAGCCACTGCAAAAGAACTCCAGATGTATGTGCCACCTTGTGCATCTGGCTTATATGGGTCCTAGGGAATTGAATGTTAGGCTTTGCAGGCAAGCACCTTAACCCCTTAGCCATCTCTCCAGTTCCTGGGTCTTTTTTAAATTTTTAAAAAATTTATTTGCAAAAGTTGGGTGTGGTGACACACGCCTTTAATCCCAGCACTCGGGAGGCAGAGGTAGGAGGATAGCCATGATGGGGCCACCCTGAGACTACATAGTGAATTTCAGGTCAGCCTGAGCTAGAGTGGGACCCTACCTCAAAAAACAAACAAACAAAAAATTTATTTGCAAGGAGAGAGAGAAGCAGAAATCAGTAGGACAAAACTTTTTTTTAGTGTTTGTTTGTTAAACTGATTTTTTTATCCACATCACCAAAGTGAAAGACCCAGGCCAGAGAAGCACCATGACAGGGCTCAGTCACTCTGTAGGCCATAGGGGCAAGTTCCCAGAATCTAGGGAAGAACAAACAGTATCAGGAAAAACCATAAACTTGCTGTGTGAGCATGACTCAACATTCTTGCCGTCATGGGCTGGATGGCCCAATAAGATCCACCGTCTCAGAGTTTTGTAAATGTCAACCAATCAAATGAATGTAACCTCCGCTTGCTGAGCCAATTAAGTTAGAAATTCCCCTAGACCTAGCCCGCCAAAACCCTAACACCAATCAGGAACCCCCAAGTACAGTTACTGTTCAAATTAGCCAATCATGTAGTTGTGCGGGTGATAGCCCTCTCCCCCTTGCTCAAACCTCAATAAAAAGCCCGATTTTCTGCTTCTTGGGGCTCCTGCACAGATCCACTGTGTTGGTGAGGGCAGGAGACTGAGCTTAAGCCCGAATAAAGCTCTTTGCATTTGCATACATGTTTGGGGTCATCCTTGGTGGTCACTGGGGGCACCGTGAACTGGGCATTACACAAGGACATTTTGTAATGGGAATTTTGGGGCTCCTTGCCATGCCAGTTACACAAATAAATATAGAGTACCCCAGATCCTTTTCTTATGAATTTAAAGAATTAAAATCAGGACTGGAGAGATGGCTTAGTGGTTAAGGTGCTTGCCTGCAAAGCCAAAGGACCCAGGTTCGACTCTCCAGATCCCACATAATCCAGATGCACAAGGGAGCGCATACAGCTGGAGTTCGTATGCAGGGCTAGAGGCCCTGGCACACCCATTCTCTCTCTCTACCTGCCTATTTCTGTATCTCTCCCACTCTCTCTCTCAAATAAATAAAAATAAAATATTTTTTAAAAAAGAATTAAAATCCATAGAACACCTGAGACTACATAGTGAATTCCAGGTCAGCCTGGGCTAGAACGAGACCCAACCTGGAAAAACCAAAACAAATATTCATAGAACAGAGAGTAAGACTTGCATAGACTTTATTAGATTGAGAGAAGGAAAGAGAAGAACGCATAGAGAGCTCCTGCCATGTGGAAGGAGGGAGGGGATAGGGAGCACATGTGGGAGTAGGGGTTCCCCCCATCTTGGCCCAGAGCCAAGATGAGGGGGGCTTACCGTAACAGAGACCTGGAAGTTCAGAAAAGGTGAAGAGCCAGAAAGAGGCTTGCCCACATGGTAAGCATCTATTTATAATCTTATTGTGGTGAGCTTTACCCTCAGATGCGAGTGAGCCTGAGAGAGCTGATTGGTCTGGCCTCAGGAAAAGGTTGACACACCTGCACCTGGCGGGGAGGGGCACGTGCGTACATGCATGTGTGTGTGTGTGTGTGTGTGTGTGAGAGAGAGAGAGAGAGAAAGAGAAAGGGGCACGCTAATTGGATGAGACTGGTCCAGAGGCTGAATTCCAGTCCTACTAGAGCAGGTAGGTGATGGTGTTGTAACAGGGTGCTAAAGGGTCCAGAAAAGTCCTTACACCCCAAACCCTGGGTCCATTTCTAATTTTAGTCAAAGAATTGAATAAAAAAAAAAACTGAGAAGGATAATTATTAAATTATTATACTTATTGAGGGAAGCAGAGCCAAGGAAAAACACCCACATAGTCAGTGATCCCATGTGGAGGGCCTGGGGGGAAAAGCGTGGAAAGAAAGAGAAAAAAAACTTCAAGGAGCTCCTGTTGGGTAGGGAGCTGGAGGGCATAAAGAACCCATGTGGAGAGTAAGGGCTGGGGGGGCCTCGGCCTGGTCAAGCCACCCCAGGTCTAGTGGAGGAAAAAACTCAACCACAGCTGAAAGTTCCCAAGTGATCAGAGAGAGCCTGCCCTCCTCTTGCAAAGGTATTTATAACTTTAGGGTGGTGGGCTGTTTTCTGGCCCAGGTGAACCAGAGGGCCAGCTGGTTGGTTAGGACTAGGGACTGTCTCACAGAAGAGATTAGCTCTGGCACCAAGTTCAAGGGGGCTGAACTTGACAACCACAGTGTTTAAATCCTATGAAAGACCTCCCTCCCAGGAGGGGTCCTGGTTGTTTATGGAAAAATCGGTCTAGGGAACTAGGCAAGAGATAAGAAGTCAGCCTATGCTTTTCACTTTCAGGGGTCTAGTCACCCTAACTCTGACCCCCCCCCCCGTCACATTTGTTTTGTTTTGTTTTGTTTTGTTTTTTGAGGTAGGGTCTCACTCTGGTCCAGGCTGACCTGGAATTAACTATGTAGTCTCACGGTGGCCTCAAACTCTCGGCGCTCCTCCTACCTCTGCCTCCCGGGTGCTGGGATTAAAGGCATGAGCCACCATGCCCGGCTACACATATTTTTTTCATTTCCTCTTTTGGGCCCTCTCCTGACTGATTTCCCCTCAGTTTTAATTTCTAATTTTTTTGTTTATTTTTATTTATTTTGAGAGTGACAGTCAGGCAGAGAAATAGGCAGAGAGAGAGAGAGAGAGAGAATGGGCACACCAGGGCCTCCAGCCACTGCACACGAACTCCAGATGCATGCGTCACCTTGTGCATCTGGCTTACGTGGGTCCTGGGGAATCGAGCCTTGAACTGGGGTCCTTAAGCTTCACAGGCAAGCGTTTAACTGCTAAGCCATCTCTCCAGGCCCGCCTCTCAGTTTTATTGCAAAGGAAATATTGTGGTTAATTTCCCCTCTTCCTTCTGAGGAGCTTTGAGCTGCTCATGGTTCTTGGCTACTATGTTTACATCAGCACCACAGTGAGTCCTGTTCAATATTTAAATCTTTGGGCCAGAGAGATGGCTCAGTGGTTAAAGGTGCTTGCTTGCAAAGCTTGATGACCTGAGTTTGATTCTCCAATATCCACAGAGAACAAGATGTGCAAGGTGGCACATACATCTGTTTGCAATGGCAAGAGGCCCTGGCGTGCTCAGTGCCCATTCTCTCTTTCTCCCCTCTCTGCTTGCAAATAAATAAAATTTTAATAAAATTAGGCTGGAGAGATGGCTTAGTGGTTAAGGCACTTGCCTGCAAAGCCAAAGGACCCAGGTTTGATTCCCCAGGACACAAGTAAAGCCAGATGCACAAGGTGGCACATGCATCTGGCGTTTATTTGCAGTGACTAGAGGCCCTAGCATGCCCATTCTCTCTCTCTCTTTCAAATAAATAAATAAATAAATAAATAAAACATATAAAAATGTTTTTTAAAAATCTTCATGAATTTTATAGAAAAGGGTACCTCTTTAATTTCTATATTATTATTGTGACTGGCTTTTGCTATAATACATAATACATTTATTTGATCTTTCTCTGTTGCTTTAAATGTTATTTATATGTTAAGGAAATAAATTTAACCTTGATGTACTTTGTTAACCAATAAATGCATGTGTTCAGTTCATTGCATTTTTATTCATTTTTAAACTTTTATTTCTTTTTGCTATGCTAGCAAACAAACTAAGGGTCTGTGCTTGCTAGAAAACTGTCCCACCATTGAGTCACATTCCCAGTCAGTTTATTACATTTCATCAAGCCGGTTCATTTGTTGTTGTCATTTTCTTTCCAATACTTTGAGATGGCATATTAGTTACTTTGCATTCCTGTGACAAAATAGCCGAATAGAAACAACTTAAGAGAAAAGAACACTTTTTTTTTTTTTTTTTTTTTTTGGTTTTTGAGGTAGGGTCTCACTCCGGCCCAGGCTGACCTGGAATTAACTATGTAGTCTCAGGGTGGCCTTGAACTCACGGCGATCCTCCTACCTCTGCCTCCCAAGTGCTGGGATTAAAGGCATGCGTCACCACGCCTGGCGAACACGTATTTTGGCTCATGGTTTCAGATGGTTTGGTCCATGGTTTTGCTGGGCCCCATGGTCTGGTTATGACATTATGACAATGAGAGTGTGTGGTCAGATAAAACAGTTCACATGGTTGCAGAAACAGAACTAGAAAGAAGCTGGAGCCATAGGTTGGGCTAGAACCTTGAAAAACCCTCCCCCACCTTCAAATGTTCTACAGTCCCCCAAAATAGCGCCACCTGCCAGGAACAGGTGTTCAAAACATGTGCCTGATGGGGACATTGCAGATCCAAACTCTAACAGATGATATATGAAAATGAATATCTATACAGTTAAGGCTTTACCTTATTTAGAAGAGATGACATTGGCAGGGTTAGGTCCCATATATTCCCCTTGTTCATGGGGAGAGAGTATAGAAAAACTAAAAGAGCAGAAGAGACCACTGAACTGAGCACCCTAGCAAAGCTCTCCCTACCCTTGCCCTGCCCCGAAGTGTGGGTCCTCACTACCCGTGGGGGTCATTGGCCACCAAAATCCCGGGTGCAGGAGGAGTTGAGGGGATTAGGGTCTTGGAGCGAGTGAGTGCAACAGGTAATGAACCACCCGGGAGACCGTGTGATGGACAGCACTAGTTTATTCAAAGGGGGAGTGGGTTTATAAACACTTGAGAAAGGTTGAGAAGGCACATACAGATCATAAGGTGATTGGATACATAGGTTTATGGGTCGCTATCTAATTGGCTGGTATGGGCAGGCAGAAGTTGTGAAGGAGGGAGATAGTAGAAGTGGTAGGGAAAGCTACGTGACTCGAGTCACATATCAGATGGCTGTGGCTGCAGAGAGACTGTTTACTACCATATAAGGGTCTCTTAGGCAGCTGGCCACAAGGTCACGGAACTGTGGGGAAGGCAGAACCTTAGGCTGTGGAATACTCATGTGCTCTGGGACGGGGGAGGGCCCTTCAGTCCTGTTCCCTCTGAGCAAAGATGAGGCACACTACAACTTTGCGAGAAGGGAGGGCCAGCACCTGCACCAGAGTGGGTTCCCTACGATAAGGCTGGCTACAATTCCCAAAGCCCAAGTTCCCCGGCCATGTCCAACATCCCAGGCCAGCTTCTTCACAATTCCAACCTGTGTTTAGCAATTCCCAACACTGAAGCTGTGACAGGGTCGACAGAGCTCCCAGTACCCACGAGCTAGCAAGAACTTGAAGCTCTGCCTCCACATATAAGATGAAAGAGGACCAGAAGCTCCCATTTTGTTTCTATGTAAGTGGACGTGATAGGGTATAGGAGGGATGTATAGGGATGTTTTATATTCTGTATTATAAGAGACACATTTGTACCATATTGCAAAAGGAATCTTCTTACAATAGAAAATTCATAACATACATCTTATTAATAGCATGCACACGCTGCTAATCAATTGCTTGCTTTGAGTTAACCTCACCCCCAGCTCGGATGTCCCTAGAGGAGTATGAGATTGATACCAGCCAACAATAACTTGTCTAAGCATTTCAAGAAGTTTCAACGTCAAGAGCCCAGACAGTCAGAGAATGAAGCAAGAGTGAAAAGGGTGATCATGTGAGAGGCATTGTATGCTACTCTCATTGCTGAGACAAAATGACCAGAAGCAGGAGGAAAAGGTTTTAACTCAGCTTACAGTTCCACAGGGCAGAGTCCATCATGGTGGAGAAGCATTGCAGGAGCAGACATTCAGTGTCACGTCGTCACATCAGCAGAGAGGAAGGAGAGAGAGAAAGAGAGAGAGAGTGTGTGGGTTGTAACACCTCAAGTCCTGGCCCAGGGACTCACTTTCTTCAGTAAGGGCCCATTTCCTAAAGGTTCCACCAATTACCCAAACAACTCCACAAGCTGATGATTATGTATTCAAACAGATGAGTCTATGGCCAAACACCTAACCAGAGTGGCAAGGGTGTGCTATGCTATGGAATGATGGGTGCCTTTTGTTTCCCTATCTTCCATCTCTCTACATAATCTGATGGCTGGAGATGAGACGGAAAGCTCTTTTTAGGGTTTTTAAATTTTTAAAATTTTTTTAAAAATACTATTTATTTATTTGACAGAGAGAGAGAAGAGGAGAGAGAATGGGCACGCCAGGGCCTCCAGCCACTGCAAATAAACTCCAGGCACTTGTGCCCCTTTGTGCATCTGGCTAATGTGGGTCCTGGGGAATTGAACCTGGGTCCTTTGGCTTTGCAGGCAAACGCCTTAACCACTAAGCCATCCCTCCAGCACTCTCTATGGCTGAATGCCTATGCTTTGTGGTTTGATTCATGGGTGAAGGCTCTTTGGCTTCTAGTTTACAAGCACTTCCTGTTCTGTTCTCACTCCTAGGTTACAGTGTATGTATGGCCTCAGATTTAAGGGCTCTGTCCCCTTCTCTCTGTCTACTTTATTTCAGAGCTCGGTTAGGAGGGTGGCACAGCTTCCATTCCTGGTGACAGCCACTTGGGACATTGTTAGGATAAATCGGTCTGACCATACATATGCCTCTATGAAGATAAAAAAAGGTAGCCATTTGCTATCTACTCCAGCTTTTCAGGGAAGGAGACTCCTTTTTTCCCAAAATTCCAAAACTGCAATTACAAGGTTAACACATCAAGATTTTTGGCTTGATGGGCATGGTGGTGGCACATGCCTTTAATCCCAGCATTTGGGAGGCAGAGGTAGGAGGATCACCATGTGTAGCAGACAGCTTCAGGTTCGCTGAGATGAACTTCCAGACCAGGCACGGTTATGGAGGAAGGGATATTATTTATTGAAGCTTACAGATCCAGGGGAAGTTCCATAATGGCAGAAGAAGCGGCCTGCTCTCCACAGGACCAGTCAAGAGAGAGAAAAGCCAACCAGGCACACAAAACACAGAGCAAAACTACAGCTAAAAGCCACAGCACACTTCAGGAACTCCTACTGGGCACACTTTGCATATCTTTACAATGGAATCTCAAACCCACCTCCACACCGGCCCCAAGTGACATTGCCTCTAGGAAGATGATTGTAGATGCAAACTATAAAGTAATAAAACATTGAATATATTGGGGGCCATATATTCAAACTACCACACCATGAGTTTGAGGCTACCCTAAGACTACACAGTGAATTCCAGGTCAGCCTGAGCTAGAGTGAGACCCTACCTTGAAAAACCAAAAGAAGTTTTTTGGCTTTCTGTGTATTTTCTCTCCTTTCTACCTTCCTGCTTATTACATGATTCACTGTCCCAGGTTGTTGGAAGATTTACCATCTTGGCCAGACCTTGCTAGAATGTAACATTCTGTAACTCTCAGACTCATATGATACCAAGAAAAAAAAATAGCCTTTTTTTAAAAAAAAAAAAAATTCTGAAGTAGGGTTTCTCTCTAGGCCAGACTGACCTAAAATTCATTATGTAGTCTCAGGGTGACCTTGAACTTACAGTGATCCTCCTATCTCTGCCTCTTAAGTGCTAGAATTTAAGTCATGTGCCACCACACCAGGTTTTTAAAAGGCTTTTTAAATTTTATATTGACAATTTTCATACATGTACTAACATATTTTGATCAAAATCCCCTCCCATTACTTTCTTTTGTCCTCCCTCCTCCTTCCTTCCCCTGAGCCACCTCTTCTTTTTTTCTAACTAACACCTTTCTACTTTGGTGTCTTTTTTGTTTGTTTTGTTCTCTTCTGTCATCCATGATGACGTGTTGATGACGCAGTATTGTATAGGCATTGTTATCTAACACCAGCCACTGTGAGGTCATGAAGGCAGCAGCCATTTTGTGCCAGAAGACAGCATTCCAAAGCACTGCTCTCCTCCCCTTCCTTTGGCTCTGGCATTCTTTTTCTTTTCTTTTCTTTTCTTTTTTTTTTTTTTTTTTTTTTTTTTTTTTTTTTTTAGGTAGGGTCTCACTCTGGCCCAGGCTGACCTGGAAGTCACTATGCAATCTCAGGCTAGCCTTGAACTCACAGCGATCCTCCTACCTCAGCCTCCAGAGTGCTGGGATTAAAAGTGTGCGCCACCACGCCCAGCTAGCCACAGGGTCTTAACATCTAGCTCTGGTGGACAACCAAGAGCACTGGCAGTGTCCTGTATTGTTTGGGGAGAGAGGGTCTCAGTGGCCTGCCTGACCATCAACTCACTGGGATTTTCCTATAATAACCTTTGGCTTCTGGAATCAGCCCCCCACCCTCATAAGGTACTTCTGCTCAAAAAGCAAATCCAGGCAGCAACAGAAGAGAACCTTAAACTTCACAATACGTTAATAAATTATTTTGATTTGGCACATCATATCACGTGTGTGATTTGGGCTCCACTCTTTTAATAAGCTGGTAACTGCCTGTATTTGTGATGTTGCTGTCTCATGATAGCAAGAAAGAAAATGAAGTGAAATCAGTAAGTCATGATAGAGATGAGGAATAATTTAGTCATCTTTTGCAGGTAGTAAGTTAGGGACACAGGCCCAGAAGGACATCTGTGTTCTGCCCTGGACAGACTAGAAGGCAACACCAACCTGACTCGAGATGGCCATCAGGAATGGCTTTCGGGTTCTTCCTCCTCATTTTTCATGGGCCTTTTCCCCACCTACAGACTCTTTCCAAGTCTGTGCATTCCCCCCAACCCATGGACCAATCAAATCCTCCTACATTTAGACTTAACCAAGGAACTTCATCCCCACTGGGTTTACATCTCTGAGGTTATAAGAAAGCCTGATCCAAGTCAGCAGGCAGATTACCTGCTCGGGACCCCTCCCATCTTGAGAGTGTTCCTGCTTTACTTTCTGTTTTATTTTCCTAAAATAAATCTTTCCTAACTTTCTGTGTGTCTCTACTTGTCAATTCTTTAGTAGTTGTAAGAAAAGAGCTCAAGAGCTCAAGGCTTGGGGAATCGAGTGTACAGTGCTCAAATCCCTAAGCTATGCCCATGCAGAGAGCCCAGAGGGGCTGTGTTGCTCTAAACACCAGTAACAGTAGGAAGGAGAGAAATAGTAAGAAGGATATATTTTTGATGTATTTTTGGCAAGGAATATTAAAAAGAAAGGAGAATTCTTTTTTAAAAAGATATTTATTTATTTACTTATTTACTTATTTACTTGAGAGAGAGAGAAGGAGAGAGAGAATGGGCACACCAGGGCCACCAGCCACTGCAAAAGAACTCCAGATGCATGTACCCCCTTGTGCATCTGGCTTACATGGGTCCTGGAGAATCAAACCAGGATCCTTTGGCTTTGCAGGCAAATGCCATAACTGCTAAGCCATCTCTCCAGGCCCAAGAATTCTTTATTTTAGTGAATTATTACATTTTATTTCATAACCAGAAACCAAAGGGTGAGGAGTGGGTACATCCACATGGCCTAAGAGAATATTTTTAATAGAAAGGATTTGGGGCTAATAAAATAAGATCTTATCCTAAGTTAAAATTACTGAGTTTTTCCAAGATGGAAAAGGACAGATGAGGACAAAACCAGGAACATTAAGCAGGTTGCAAAAGGTCTGATTAAATCACACCACACTTGTGAAAGATGAAACTGAAACATGGTGTTGTATGATGATGGGAGGTCCTCCAAATTCCCAAGGTCACTGATGTAAATGTAAAATCTAAATCTAGTCCTCTGTTTAAAATGATGAGGTTCTCTTGAGATAATGATCTGCTCTTGGTAACAATAGCAAGAAGTGACTAAAAAATCTCCCAAACTTATGTTTATGTTTTCTTATGTTTTCTGTCAAATTTGTCAAGCTTTTGACTACTTAGGAAACTGTTGCAGTCAGCTCCTCCTTGCTGGAACAAACATGCAAACAAAAGCAGCTTATGGGAGGACAGGGTTTATCTCAAGCTTACAGACTGCAGGGCAATGCCATCAATGGCAGAAGAAGCTGGACCACTTCCATAGACCCAAGTAGGGAGACATCACCAAACAGCCAACAAAGATCAGCACCAGCAAGCACGAAGAGCCAGATCTCCAAACTGTTCTCCACACACCTTAGAACTGGGCTCAAGATCTGCCCCCAGTGACAAGGCCTCTGTAGCAGGGCTCTGCCTGCTAGAAGCTCAAGCTGCAAACTCTATTTTAATAAAACACCTGAGTCTTTGGGGGCGATACATTCAAACTACCACATGAAAACTGCCATTGAGGTTCATGTAAGTATCTGTTTATGTTACAGTCTTTAAATGACCACTTTATACATGACTCCCTTATGGGAATTTTAGCACATTTAATGCTGTATGTATCTGGAACTAAGCATATGTAAAATGGTATGTCTAAAGTTTTCTCATTTTGTGTATTTATTATACGAAAGTTTACAGAGTCAAAGACATGTAAAGTGAATTAACCAATAAGTGCTATTTATGCAGATTTCATTTATTTTTTTATTTTTTTTTTTTGAGGGAGGGTCTTCACTGTTGCTCAGGTAGACCTGGAATTCACTATGTCATTTCAGGGTGGCCTCGAACTCATGGCAATCCTCCTACCTCTGCCTCCCAAGTGCTAGGATTAAAGACTTCTTTGTACGTGTACTGTCAACCTATAAAATAGCAAGGAAATTCTTTTAACATTTATGCCTTTTTGCTTCTGTGTGATGTGGCGTGTGTGTGCGTGCATGTGTGTGTGTGGTGTATGTACTCTATGTGTTCTTGAAGTACCTCATGTACTTGCCTGCAGCAGAAGGCACTTGGCCAGTGGTGGTGGCGGGAGCCAAATGTCAGCTGTCCCACTTCATCACTCCCACTTTTGAGCTGGAGTCTCTTACTGCCACCAGAGTTTGAGCTTGCTGTTTTTCCCTTATCTCTAGTTCACTTTGTGGGACTGGGGTTACAGGCATGAGGCCACACCTGGCTGTTTATGTGGGATTGGGAGATTCAAAGTTAAATAGCTTCAGACCCCCACAGGCCCTCATGTACTTAACTGCCAAGTCATCTCTCAAGCCCCATTCATGCTATTCTTAATCAGTACCATTCCAGTTTTAAAGGCCTGCTATGTGAGCACTCCTGCTGTTTGAAACACGAGTCTACTTCCATTTGCCTTGACAAAAGAAATATTTGTCACTATATATATATGAGACATACTTGTACATCCCAAACTGGATTGGTCTGTTCATAGTCAGAAGAACTTTTCCCCTAAACTTGTAAGAGCTCTAAAATTTTGACTTTTTTTTTTTTTTTTTTGGAGAGAGACACAGAGAGAGACAGAGAGAGAGGGAGAAGAAGACAGATAGACGAATGGATGTGCCAGCAGCCTCTCAACTGCTGTGAACGAACTCCAGACATGTGCACCCCCTTGTGGTCAAGTGTGGCATTGCACCCTTGCGTCACTTTGCATCTGGCTAAACGTGGGACCTGGAGATTAGAACCGGCATTCTTAGGCTTAGCAGGCAGGCACCTTAACCGCTAAGCCATATCTCCAGCCCTAAAATTTTGATTTTTGTCTGTGCTATAGACCCATTATCCTACCCAACCAAAGATTCTATTTTTTTTTTAAAAGCAAAATCTAAGTTAATATATATGGACTTCTGTGTAATAATGCTGAACATTCCTGGCTCTTGTATTATAGAGATGTATTTATGCCTCTTGTACTATGTGTCTTCTAGGATGACTTAGGAGAACACTACCAACCTGTCCTCCACCAAACCAGAATTGTTCACCATGCTGGCCTTTCCCAGGCCTGTGTCCATGAGCTTCTGAGCACGTCATGACCACTATTTACGCAAAGATCATTAGACATGCCCTAACACTGTGCACTCCAAGTGGTGCCCCCATAATAATTAAAAGGTATCAGACATTTGTCATCTAAAGAATACATCTGTGGACAAGTGCTTAATTTTTATACTAGTTTTTGTTAAATATTTACTCTTGCAGGGCATGGTGGTACACGCCTTTAATCCCAGCACTCCAGAGGCAGACATAGGAGGATTGCTGTAAGTTTGAGGCCATCCGGGCTAGATTGTGACCCTACCTTTCAAAACAAAACAAACAAACAAACAATATATATATATATATGTATATGTATATATATATATATGTATATGTATATGTATATGTATATACATACATACATACATACATACATACATACATACATACATACATATTGCTCTTGATAGTTGTATTTTGTGCCTTCCTTGTAGAGTTATATGGCAGCTGTCATCCTACAAAGGAATAACTTTAGAAAATGGGGTTCTTGCCATCCCTCTTTATTTTTTAAAAATGCATTTATTTGAGAGAGAGAAAGAGAGAGAGAGAATGGCCATGCCAGGGCCTCCAGCCACTACAAATGAGCTCCAGATGCATGCACCACCTTGTGAATCTGGCTTATGTGGGTCCTGGGGAATTGAACCTAGGTCTTTTGGCTTTGTAGGCAAGTGCCTTAACCACTAAGCAATCTTTCCAGCCCACCATACCTCTTTAAATATACAGCACTGAGGCAGACCAGTATCCCTGTAAGTGACTTCATGGGGCTGGGGCACCAACCATCTAGAACACAGACTGGTGCCCCATCCCAGGTTCCATGAGGGGTAGTAGCTTGCTTCAGGGGCACTTGGTCCTAAATTATACACAAGTGAGAGACATTATGCATTATTTACTTTTCTCATCGCTGTGCCCAAACCTGACAACAGGTAACTATAATAGTTTGAATGTGTATCCCCCCAAAAGACTCAAATGTTTTAGTAAAGCTTATAACTTGGGTTTTCAGCCACCTGGCTAGAAGAGGTGCCTCTGTGGTCAGATCTGGGTCCAGCCCTAAGGTGTTACTGGGGGTGGACCTGAATTCCAGCCTGAGGTATGCAGAGTGCTTGAGCTCTGCCCGGGGTTCCCTGTTATTGATTTGGTGCTTGCATTTGGTGGTGCTAGTGGTAGAATTTCTTCTCTCTGTGCAAGGATCCGTATAAAGGGAGCCAGCTTCTTCTGCCATTATGGAACTTACACCGGATCTGTAAGCTTCAAATAAATCCCATTATTTCCATAAACTGTGTCTGGTTTGGAGGTTCATCCTAGCACCATGAAGCTGATTATGACAAGCCACAACACACAGGAATGTTTTTTTTTTTCCTTATAAAGGCAGACAGTGAACCTCAAGGACCACCCCAGTTCCCTGGTAAGGTAGGATAAAGTGTGAATGACTCCCAGTACTCTGGCTATGGAGGCCCCACTGCAGAGAGCACCCATGTAGCCTACTGGACTATGATCCCATGAGGTTGTCTTCCGTGGTTGTGGCCTCTAAAATGACTAAGCACCTCACATTCTGGTGAAATGCTAATTTAGAAAATGCTCATTTAGCTGGGTGTAGCGATGTATGCCTTTCACCCCAGAAATTGGAAAGCAGAGGTAGGAGGATCACTACGAGTTCGAGGCCAGCCTGAGTCTACACAGTGAATTCCAGGCCAGCCTGGGCTAGCATGAGACAAATTTTGGGAGATGGCTGGAGATTTTCTTCTAGTAAACATGTGTGTCCAATGTTTCTGAGGACTCAGACCTTGCTTCTTCCACTTGCAGTGTGAGTTTACTAGTGACTTCAATTTTTACCCTTCTATAGGAGATGATAGTTTAGCTGGGTAACCATTCCTAAATGAACTAATGCTTCTCTCTGGCCTTTGAAGACATTCTTGTGTGTGTGTGTGTGTTTTCACTTTTATTTGATACTATAGAACAGTTGATTACTTAAATACTGTGGTGGTCCATCTTCATGGTCAGCTTTACTCGATTTAGGACCATCTAGGACAATGTGAGGATGTCTACAAAGAGGTTTAACTGAGGAGGAAAAGGTCCACCCTGGATGTAAGCAACACCATCCCACCATGGGCTGAGGTGGCAGGCTGAACAAAAAGGAGAAAGCAAGCTGAGCCCTAGCATTCATCTCTCTTGGCTTTCTGACTACTGGCGCAATGTGACCAGTTGCCTCACCCTCCTGCCTCTGTACATACCTTCTTCACTTTCCTTGATTTACTGAATCCCCTCCAATCATAAGCCAAAACAAACCCTCCCTTCCTTAAGTTGCTTTTATTAGGTGTTTTGTCACAGCAAAGAGCAAAGTAACTAATGCAATCATTTATTTATGGGCAACAAGCTGGAGTGGCTCTAGGTAGAGAGCACAGGGGCCCATGTGGCCCAGGAGGCAGAGTAAGCTCTCAGCTCTCCAGGAGGCCTTTGTTCTTTAAAGGATCTGAAGGTCCTCTCTTTTCTCTGCAGTCTTTCATGGCACATAACTGCCCACAGTTCACAAGAAGGGTCTCCTTTATTCAGTCTCCCCATTCCCTCCCCACCCTCTCCCATCAATTTCTGCCCCTAAAAAAAGGACCCATAAATGGAGAGCGGATTTGTGAGGGGGAAAGTGGAGATGGGGAGGGAATTATCATGGTTTATTGTCTATAATTAAGGAAGCAATCAATAAAACAGTTTAAAAAAATAAGAAAAATGAAAGAAAGAAAGAAGAAGGAAAGAAAGAAAGAAAGAAAGAAAGAAAGAAAGAAAGAAAGAAAGAAAGAAAGAAAGAAAACCCATAAGTCCAGCATGGTGGCTTACACCCTTAGTCCCAGCACTCAGGAGGCTGAGGTTGGAGGATCACTGTGAGTTTGCAGCCATCCTGAAGCTACATAGAGAGTTCCAGGTTATCCCAGGCTAGAGTGAAACCCTGCCTCAAGAACAAACAAACAGGAACATACAGTAATGCATTTCAAATAGATCCATACATACGCATATGTCCTTTGGAAACAGTGTGTTTTTAATTGAATATAATGTAAATTTTTGGAGACAAAGTCTCACCATGTAGCCCAGGCTGGCCTATGACTCGCCATTCTCTTGCCTCAGCCTCCTGGGTACTGGGACCACAAGTGCACACCACTGTGCCCCATTCTCAGGGTGTGTGCTATGCATCTCTTGCCTTCTTTTTTTAATTTGAGAGAGACAGAGAGAGAGAGAGAAAAAATGGGCATGCCAGTGGCCTCTCAGCCCCTATGAACAAAGTCCAGATGCTTGCGCCCCCTTGTGCACATTTACAACATTGCATACTTGTGTCACTTTTGTGTCTGGCTAAATGTGGGACCTGGAGAATCGAACGGGCATTCATAGGCTTTGCAGGCAGGCACCTTCACAGCTAAGCCATCTCTCCAGCCCTTGCTTGCTAGTTTGCTTATTTTCTCTCTCTCTCTCTCTCTCTTCTCTCTCTCTCTTTCTTTCCTTTCTTTCTTTCTTTCTTTCTTTCTGTCTTTCTTTTTTAAAGATTTTATTTTTATTTATTTATTTATTAGAGATAGAGAAAGGGAGAGAGATAAAGTGAGAATGGGTGCACCAGGGTCTCTAGCCACTGTAAACAAACTCCAGATGCATGCACCACCATGTGCATCAGGCTTACGTGGGACCTGGAGAATGGAACCAGGGTCCTTAGGCTTTGCAGGCATGTGCCTTAACTGCTAAACCATTCCTCCAGCCGCCATTGCCTTCTTCCTATTACTCAGTGTCCTGGAGATTTGTCTGCTTGTATGGATTTTTATTTTGTCTGTCGTTTGTCCTTGTCACTTGCATTTTTGTGCTGGGCTTCTTCTCCAAGGTGAATGCTCAGTTTGCTTTCAGCCTCTCCTGTCAAGACTGACTTACAGACCCCGGATCACAGTCACCGCTACAGCTCTGCCCATCTCCTCAGGCAGTCGGATGGAATTGTGATACTGTTGCTACCTGTTGTCTGCACTTCTTAAGTTCTGCCTATCTATAGGCTATGCCTTCCCCACTCAGTAAAACCAGCAGGCGCTAGGCCATCTAAGAACAATAGTGCCCCTGTGCCATTCTCTCACGGCCCTGTGGCCTCATGTGCAGGAGTGAGTATCAGTTAACTGTACCTCACCTACACCTTATCCGAAGCCCGTGTGCCTGTGAAGGGGAAGTACTGTGGCTCTTGGTGCTTGGTGCCTAAGGTTCCAGAAGGTTCTTCATCTGGAATCTGGACATCAAGTACAGTTGGGACACTTCTCAATTTAATGCAATCATGGGACTGTAGTCATTTCCATATGGACTTGTCCAAGGAGATGGGTGTGTAAGGGAAGATTTTTAAGAAATATTTTCATATTTTTAACTGTTTTTGAGGCAAGACCAACAGACTGGACTTTTGTTTGTTTGTTTGTTTGTTTTATGAGGGAGAGCAAGGGAGAGAGTGAGAGAGAGAGAGAGAATTGGTGTGCCAGGGCCTCCAGCCACTGTAATCAATTTCCAAATGCGTGCATCACTTTGTGTGCATGTGCGACCTTGAGCATGTGTCACCTTGTGCATCTGGCTTACATGGGATCTGGGGAGTTCAACATGGGTCCTTAGGCTTCATAGGAAAATGCCTTAATTAATAAGCCATCTCTCCAGCTCTACTATTTAAACTTTTTATTAACCACTTCCATTATATAAAAAAGTACCATGATCATAATCACCTCCCACAACTCTCCCTTTCCCCACTCCCAAACCCCCATCACTAAATCCCATCTTCTTTCCAGTTAGTCTCTGTTCTATTTTGATGTCATTGTTTCTTTACTCCTATTATCCACTTCTTTTCTTTCTTTCTTTTTCTTTCTTTCTTTCTTTCTTTCTTTTTTTTTTTTTTTTTTTTTTTTTTTTTGTTTTGTTTTGTTTTTCGAGGTAGGGTCTCACTCTAGCCCAGGCTGACCTGGAATTCACTATGTAGTCTCAGGATGGCCTTGAACTCTCACGATCTTCCTACCTCTGCCTCCCAAACTGAGATTAAAGGTGTGCGCCACCACGCCTGGCTCTGTTATGCATTTCTTGTGAAGGTAGTTTCAACCCCTGAGAGATGATGACTATCAAGGACATTTGGTGTCTGGAAGACAGCGCTGTAAGCACTCCTCCCTTCTTTTGGCTCTTACATTGTTTCTGTCACCTCTTCTGCAATGGCCCCTGAGCCTTAGAGGGTGTAATGGAGATGTCTTTCCTAGTGATAAACATTCCATTGTCAAAATGGATAACCCAGGGTGGCCTTGAACTCCTGATCCTCCTGCTTCCACCTCTTCAGCAATTTCCTGCTGGGCATTGCACCACCACAACTGGCAAGGAAGATTTCTTTATGTTTTCACATATGAGGCATGCTATCTCTTCACTTTACAACTAGGCAAAGCAAGTTTTCAGTCATCACAAGGTTATGAAGAGTTGGGTGGGCACACAGCGGCACATAAGCACACAGCAGGTATGAAGTACGTGACTCAGGATAAAAGCCAGAGTTTGCAGTGTCCCTGAGACCCGCGGCATGTTAATAAGCAGGAGGTGGTGAACGGCTGGATAATTGTAGTTCTGGCATAGGAATCTCTTAAGCAATGCAAGGTAATGTCATTTGCAGGAAGCTTTGAGCTGCAAAGGTTAAGAGGTAGGGAGAAGATGACCCCAGAGGACTGTGAAGGGATGCCTGCCCACCTGCATGGGCCATCAGTGGGGTTTGCAAATTACAAAGAACATTCTGTTAGAGTCCAACATTGCACCTGCCCCCGGCCCCTGCTCCATGTCAGAACTCTGTCCTGAGTTCTGGGACAATAGAAGCACTTTGTCATTCTGTTGAGACTCTCCTGTGATGTGGTGGGATATATCAAGGTTCCCTCGTCCCACCAGATTCCCAGCACTGGGATGAGCTGGGCACTGAAGGTTTAGGGAAGAAAACAGCATCCAAGTAGGAAGTGTGTCACAAGGTGAGGAGGTGTTTGTGTTTTCTGAATGACTTGCAAATTCCCTAAGGAAAGTACCAAAATAGACATAAGGAAGAGACCTTTGGTCCACAGGCCCCTTGGACTGGTATATAAAGGCTCCAGGCTCAGGAGACTCCACAATTCACACCTCCTTCTCTGCCTGTCCTCTCACCTGCTCCATCCTCAACCACCAAAACCAAAACCATGGGCTGCTGTGGCTGTTCTGGAGGCTGTGGCTCCAGCTGTGGGGGCTGTGGCTCCAGCTGCTGTGTGCCCGTGTGCTGCTGCAAGCCCGTGTGCTGCTGTGTGCCCACCTGCTCCTGCTCCAGCTGTAGCAAGGGGGGCTGTGGGTCCTGTGGGGGCTGCAAGGGAGGCTGTAGTTCTTGTGGGTGCTCCAAGGGTGGCTGTAGCTCTTGTGGGTGCTCCAAGGGGGGCTGTGGCTCCTGTGGGTGCTCCAAGGGGGGCTGTAGCTCTTGTGGGTGCAGCAAGGGGGGCTGTAGCTCTTGTGGGGGTTGCAAGGGAGGCTGTAGCTCTTGTGGGTGCTCCAAGGGGGGCTGTGGCTCCTGTGGGTGCTGCAAGCCCTGCTGTTGTCAGTCCAGCTGTTGCAAGCCCTGCTGCTGTGAATCCAGCTGCTGCAAGCCCTGCTGCTGTCAGTCCAGTTGTTGCAAGCCCTGCTGCTGTTGCAATCCCTGCTGCTGCAAGCTGCCAAGCCCTGTTTGTCAGTCCAGCTGTTGCAAGCCCTGCTGCTGTGAATCCAGCTGTTGCAAGCCCTGCTGCTGTCAGTCCAGCTGCTGCAAGCCCTGCTGTTGTCAGTCCAGCTGTTGCAAGCCCTGCTGCTGTGAATCCAGCTGTTGCAAGCCCTGCTGCTGCCAGTCCAGCTGTTGCAAACCCTGCTGCTGCCAGTCCAGCTGCTGTGCCCCCGTGTGCTGCCAGTGCAAGATCTGATGCTGTGGCCACACACCTCAGGTGGTCTGTGATGAGACAGTACCTGGCCTGTCCAGCTGCCTTGCCCCGCGACTCCATGCTCTCCACACCGAGCTCCCAAAACATTCCTCCAGCACGAACAGAAGTCCTCGATGCCTCTTAATAACTGGATCTCCATCCTGGCTTCCTGTTCCATTCTAGGTTTCTAGGACGTTTCTATCCTTGTTTGCCCCTCCTTGTAGATCCAAACTGGCCTCCCAAAGCCTGCGAGGCAGCTCAGAGCACTTGCATCTGATAGCCATCCCTTCACCCAAGTTAACCCCATTTTGATCCTTCTGCCCTGCCCCCGTACACAAGAGCTAGTCCTGAACTCCTAAATAAACACTTTTCACAACATAAAACTCATTTGCCTGCCTTCTTTCATTCCTTCTCTAATCAGCCTTTACTCTCTTCCAGCCCGCTCAGACTCTGACTTGGTGTCATTGTGCGCAGTGCTGGTCCACGTGCTTTCCTGCACAGTGCCTTCTCCTGGGTTGGGCTCTTGGATAAGGGGCAGAGTTCAGCTCGCCACTGAGCTCTCCAGCCGCTGGAAAAAGGTGCAAAGGGTTTCCTCTGTCACAGGAAAGGGGCATCTCAGAAGCCCAGTGAGCGAAGACACCAGACATGGAGGTGTTCAGGTTCAGAAGTTTTTTTTTCTGAAAGTCACAAGACACCCTGGGAGGACCTGTGGTGGAAGACATGATTCAACTTCTCTGCATGCTCACAGGAACTCTGTGTCGAGTTCATGTGCTGCAGTCCTTAGCACAGTCCCTCACAGCAGGACCTTACTGAGAAATTAGGACTTAGCCGGGCGTGGTGGCGCACACCTTTAATCTCAGCACTTGGGAAGCAGAGGTAGGAGGATTGCCATGAGTCTGAGACCAGTCTGAGACTACATAGTGAATTCTAGGATAGCCTGGGCTAGAGCAAGACCCTAGCTTTAAAAAAAAAAAAAAAAAAAAAAAAAAAACTAGGACTTTACATTAGGGGTGGGAAGCTATGCAGAGGGGATATATGGAACAAACAGGCACACAAACAGGAGGGTGCCTTGTGATGGTGGGCATTTCAGTAAGGCAAGAAAACAAATAATATTTTAAATATTAGAAAATGACAAATGCTACAAGTCACAACTGATGTTTTTTATTTTATTTATTTTTTGGAGAGAGACAGACAGAGAGGGAGATGGAGACAGATAGAGATGGGTGCGCCAGCAGTCTCTCAGCTGCTGTGAACGAAATCCAGATGCGTGCGCCCCCTTGTGGGCAAGTGCAGCATTGCGCCCTTGCGTCACTTTGCATCTGGCTAAATGTGGGACCTGGAGATTGGAACCGAGTTCTTAGGCTTAGCAGGCAGGCGCCTTAACCACTAAGCCATCTCTCCAGCCCCACAACTGATGTTTTTATGCATAAGATTCAAGCAAATTCCTAGAATTAATAAGGTAATATAACAAGGTGAACAGATACTTGTGCAGCAGAAACATGAACTGTTTGGGGGTAGGAATGTGGCCCAGCCTAACATGTCAAGGTGGTAGATTCTGTCCCCAACACCACAAACAAATAAAAATTAATTGTGTTTTAATCAACAAGGAACAATCCATAAAAGATGAAATTTAATGGGGCTGGAGAGATGGCTTAATGCTTAATGTGTTTGCCTACAAAGCCAAAGGATCCCAGTTCGAATCTCCAGGACCCACATAAGACAGATGCACAAGGGGACACATGCATCTGGAATTTGTTCACAATGGCTGGAAGCCCTGGCATGCCCATTCTCTCTCTCTTTCTCTCTCTGCCTCTTTCCCTCTCTCAAATAAACAAACAAAATAAACCCTTAAAAAAAAAGGTGAAATGTAAAACAAATCATTAAGGGTTAGCTAAATGGTTCTGTGGTTAAAGGCACTTGCTTACAAACCATAAAGGCCTGGGTTCAATTCCCAGTACCCATGTAAAGCCAGATGCACAAAGTGGCACATGCATCTGGAGTTTGTTTGCAGTGGCAGAAAACCCTGGTGTGCTTATTCCCCTCATCCCCCCTCTCTTAAATAAATAAATAAATAAATAAATAAATAAATAAATATTTAAAATTATATGTATGATTAATTTTGTGGATTGCTTCTCTTAAAATAAACATGAAAGAAAGTGGGCAGCTAGTAAGGCTGTGGAAGGGGCAAGGAGGGATAAGAAAGAGTAATAGAGGTGCTGGAGAGATGGCTTAGCGGTTAAGGCGCCTGCCTCCTAAGCCTAAGAATGCAGGTTCCAATCTCCAGTGGTTCCAATGACACAAGGGTGCAATGCCACACTTGACCACAAGGGGGGGTGCACACATCTAGATTTCGTTCGCAGCAGCTGAGAGGCTGCTGGCGATCCCATCTCTATCTGTCTTCCTCTCCCTCTCTCTCTGTCTCTCTCCAAAAAAAAAAAAAAAAAAAAAAAGAGTATAGAGGGATGAATGTGATCAAAGCACATCAAATATATGTAAAGTGAAACCTCTTACTTTGTAAAATTATATATCAATTAAAAAGTGGACTAGGACTTGCCAGCAAAGCCAAACGACTCGGGCTCAATTCCCTAGGACCCAAGTAAGCCTGATGCATAAGGTAGTGCATGAATCTGGAGTTTGTTTGCAGGGCTGAAGGCCCTAGAATGTCCATTCTTTTTCTCTCTATTTGACTCTTTCTCTCTCCCAAAGAAATAACATAAATAAATAAATAAATAAATAAATTTTATTCATTTCATTAAATGTTGAATTTTTGAAAAAGTGGCTTAGGCCTCAAACTAAAGAAAGAACTCAGAAAACTGATGTGAGTATTTTTATACATGTGACATGTGTGTTTGCATGTGTATTGGTGCACATGTGTGTGTAGGCAGGCATGTATGTAGAGGCCAGAGATTGATATCAGATATCTTTCTCAATTGTTATTTGTCTTATTTTATTTATTTATTTATTTATTTTTATTGACAACTTCCTTAATTGTAGACAATATCCCATGGTACTTCCCTCCCTCCCCCCACTTTCCCCTTTGAAATTCCACTCTCCATCATATCCCCTCCCCCTCTCAATCAGTCTCTCTTTTAATTATGATGGTCTTGTGTAGGTAGTGTCAGGCACTGCCACGTCATGGTTATCCAGGCCATTTTGTGTCTGGAGGAGCACGTTGTAAGGAGTCCTACCCTTCCTTTGGCTCTGATATTCTTTCTGCCACCTCTTCTGCAATGGACCCTGAGCCTTGGAATGTGTGTTAGACATATTTCAGTGCTGAGCACTCCTCTGTCACTTTTTCTCAGCACCATGGTGCCTTCTGAATCATCCCAAGGTCACCACCATCTGAAAAGAGAAGCTTCTCTAACCAAAAGTGAAAGTAGCATTAATATATGGGTATGAACATTAAGACAAGTGCTTACTAGGCAGTTTGGTGAGCATAGTATATACATCTAGTGAGACACCAGCAGACATTACACCTCTAGGGCTCATGACTACCCCTGTTGTAGATTTTCAGTATCAGGGATGTATTCCCTCCAATGGAATGGGCCTCCAGTCTAATTGGTTTCCCCCATAACAGACATGCCACTATTGCACCCTTTGGCTCATTTGGCCTGGCTAGCCAAATTTAAAGCTTTCAGTGTCCATTGCTGAGTATCTTCACTGGTGATTTCTCTCTTTTCCACTGAACTGCATGCAGCATAGCTTTTTCCAGCTTTCTGTCAGCTGGACCACATGGAGGAGGCATTCAGCTCAGCTCCCTCAGGATTTCTCAGTGACCTTGCAGCCCAAGTATGTGGAGTCTTCAGCAATAGGGTCTTACCATCTATCTATTCCTGGTGGGAAAACAAGAGCCTCGGCAATGGCCTATAATGTTTTGGGGTATCTGTGACCTACCTGGCCAACAATTGCCTTATTTAAAAAAAAAAATTTTAGATTTATTTTTATTTATTTATTAGAGACAGAGAGAGAGGGAGAGAAAGATGCAGAGAGAAAGTGAGAATCAGCACACCAGAGCCTTTAGCCATTGCAAATGAACTCCAGATGCATGCACCACCATGTGCATCTGGCTTACATGGGACCTGGAGAATCAAACCGGGGTCCTTAGGCTTCACAGGCAAATGCCTTAACCTCTAAGCCATCTCTCCGGCCCCTTTTTCTTTTTTTTATGTTTTGGTACTCTCAGGGTGGCCTCGAACTCATAGTGATCCTCCTTCCTCTACCTCTGGGATCAACCTCACCTAGAAGACAGTGAGAGACAATGGGCGTGCCAGGTCCTCCAGCTGCTGTAAACCAACTCCAGATGCATGTGCCCACCTTGTGCATCTGGCTTTACATGGGTCCTAGAAAACTGAACTCAGGTCATTAGGGTTTGCAGGCAAACACCTAAACCACTGAGCCCTCTCTCCAGCTTCTGCTTTATTTTTTGAGACAGGGTCTCTTGTTGAACCTGGAGCTCACAGATTCTGCTAGACTTTCTGTACAGGAAGCCCCAGGGTTCCTAACTCTGCCTCCCCAACTCTGGGATGACAGATGTATGTCACTGTACCTGAATTTTATGTGGGTACTGGGCATTCAAACCCTGGTCCTCATGCTTGTTTGGTAAGAATTTTACCCACCAAGCCATCTCCCCAAGCCCACTGCAGTGTATTTTTGACAAGAAGTGAAAGAAGATTAAAATCATAGCCTTATGGAGGCTGAGACAGGAGGATTACCATAAAGCTTGAGGCCAGCCTGAACAATACATATGACCCCATCTCAAAAACAAACAAACAATGTAGGTCAGAAAGCCTGATGCTGTATCCCCAGGTGGGAAAGCCAATACTGCAGAGAATCAATCCTTCCAAAGTTTTCTCTAAGGGTCAAGGTCATCCTTACCAGAGTACCAGGTTGCTTTTCTTAATATTGATCAACTTGCTGTAAATGTGTGAGGAGATTCCAAGGGCCAAGGAGTGGACACACCAGAGGTCCTGGATGCCCACTGGCCAGCATGGCACAGCTGTGTCTCCTGCGGACAGTGGAGGCTCTGTTCTCTCCTGTTTGTCCATCCAGGTGGACACAGAGGTCAAGCTGCATCGCATGAAACCTGCTTTCCCAGCCCTTGCCTCAAATGGGTGCAGCTTCATAGATTCTGAAGGGCGTTTCAAACACCCCAAACACAATGCATCAAAACAGCCTAAATCCTTATATTGAAGTGTTCAGGCTGAGGGGATCTGAGTTCAGATCCCCAGCACCCTTGTAAAAGTGCCCGGCATGACAATGTGCCTGTGATCCCAGTGCTGGGGAGAAGGCGTCAGGAGAATTCCTAAAACTCATTGACTTGATAGAGTGACTGGATAAATGAGCTCTAGGTGGGTGACAGACTGTCTCAAAGAATGAAAGTGGAGACTGGGCTGGGGAGATTGTTTAATGGTTAAAGTTGCTTGTTTGCAAAGTCTGTTGGCCTGGATTCAATTCCCCAGCACCCACAGAAAGTCAGACACAAAAATGGTGGGGCTCCAAGCTGCCCTGAAAGCACTACACTTAATGTTCATATTCACATATTAATGCTACTCTCACTTCTGGTTAGAGAAGCTTCTCTTTTCAGATGGCGATGACCACTGGGATCACCCAAAAGGCAACATAGTGCTAAGAAGAAGGGACAGAGGAGTGCCCAGCACTGAAACATCTCTCTGTCACACCCTCTAAGGCTCAGGGCCCATTGCGGAAGAGGGGGTGGATAGAATGGAAGAGCCAAAGGAAGGGTATGACTTCTTACAATGCAACTGCCCAGTCAGAAATTGGCCTCGATATCCATGAGTTTGCAGTGCCTAGAAATACCTTCACAAGACCCTCAAAATAGAAAAAACATTATGAAACAGTTGACTAAGATTCTAACTCTTTAACTGAAGACACAGCTCTGTGGCAAACCCTTGGGTTTGTCACCTAGCATTAAATAAATAAAGGAAAAATAGCTGAGTGACTGAAGTTCAGGGAAATGGCTACATTGGGAGTGGGTGTGCATGTTCAGTGGATGTGTTGATAACATCTCCCTTGCCTGAAAAAAAAAATAGTTTCTTATGGTTTTCTCAAAAGTAGGAGTGGGCAGCAGTTAAGAGGCTTGCCTGCAAAGCCTAATGACCCTAGTTTGATTCCCCAGTACCCAGCTAAAGCCAGATGCACCAAATAGCACATGCCTATGGAGTTCATGTGCTGCAAGTGGTGGCACACGCCTTTAATCCCAGCATTCAAAAAGCAGAGGTAGGAGGATGGCTGTGAGTTCAAGGCCAGCCTGAGACTACATAGTGAATGCCAGGTCAACCTGGGCTAGAGTGAGACCCTACCACAAAAAAACCAAAAGTAGGAGTTGGATTTCAAAACAGACCTTCATCCTCAGAGTCATGTTCATGTGCATTTTCCTCTTACATCAGAGCAGGATTGTTGTTATTCCCTAAACCATGCAGAGCAGTAACTGTTTGTACAGCATTTGCATTGTGCTAGGTATTCAGAGTAATTCAGAGCAATGCAAAGATTTAAAGCACACAGGAGTCAGCTGCGTGAGGTGGCACACACATGCAATCCCAGCACTCAGGAGTGTGAGGCAGGAGCACTGTCTCAAGTTAGAGGCCAGTCTGAATATAGCAAGACCCTGTCACCAAAACAGTGACAGTAATGGTGGAGAGGGACTTAGGTCACTGCAACGGAGGACAGATTACCAGTGTGCTCAGCCTACGGTGTTTTCTAGAAGAATGAATAAATACAAGTACAGGAAAAAGAAAAACAGTAACAGTACTTAAAATAAAGGTACATTAACATGTGCAAACGCTATAGCATCTACACAGGGATGGAACAATCAAGCGTTCTGGCATTCCAGGGGCTCCTTGGACCAATCTCCTGAGAATAATGAGGGAAGACAGGATTTCTTTTTCTTTCTTTTTTCTTTCTTTCTTTTTTTTCTTTTTCAAGGTAGGATCTAACTCTAGCCCAGGCTGACCTGGAATTCACTCTGTAGTCTCAGGGTGGCCTTGAACTAATGAGATCCTCCTACCTCTGCCTCCCGAGTGTTGGAATTAAAGGTGTGTGCCACCAAGCTCAGCTCAGAAGACAGTATTTCTAATTATCTTCTACAATTCTTGTTCCTAATGGGAGTTGAGAGCAAGTGAACGTGTGTGTTGTGACAATAGTCTGCGTTAATGAATAATGAGCTCCTTTCTCTTGGGTGAACAGTAATTTTTGAAATGGAAATTATGTAGATCCTGGGTTATTTTTCTATTTTATATTGCCTCCTCTAGTTTTATTTTATTTATTTCTATTTATTTATTTATTTTGGTTTTTCAAGATCGAGTCTCACTCTGGCCCAAATTGTCCTGGAATTCACTATGTAGTCTCAGGGTGGCTTTGAACTCACAGCAATCCTCCTTCCTCTGCCTCCTGAGTGCTGTGATTAAAGGCATGTGCCACCATGCCTGGTTTCTCCTCCAGTTTTGAAATGTTATTTTATACTTTTAAAACTTTTTTGAGGGTTGGAGGGATGGCTAAGCAGTTAAGGCGTTTGCCTGCAAAGCCAAAGGACCTTGGTTCAATTCCACGTTAGCCAGATACACAAGGGGGTGCATGCATCTAGAGTTCATTTGCAGTGGCTGGAGGCCCTGGCGTGTCCATTCTCTCTCTCTCTCTCTCCCTCTTTCTCTGTCAAATAAATAAATAAACATAAAATATTTAAAAATACTTTTTTGACAATTTTCATACATGTACATAACGAATTTTGAGTTCTCTCTTCCCCTTTCCACTGAATGCCTTCTTCTTTCCCTCCAGCCCCTCTTCTGTCTTGATGTGTATGTGGGGAGCTCCTCCATCATCCGTGATGACGTGTTGATAGGCCCAGTCATGTGCAGGTAGTGACAGCTGCTGTGAGACCATGAATACAATGGCCTGTTGGTGTCCAAAAGACCGTGTTCCACAGCACTCCTCCCTGACCTCTGGCTCTTACATTCTTCCTGCCCCGTCTTCTGCAATGATACCTGAGCCCTGGAGGGTGTGAGAGACATGTCTCACTTAGTACTGAGCGCTCACTAGTCACTTATTCTTGGCACCTTAATGAATTTGAGTCAGCCCAGTAATCAACACCATCTGTGAAAAGGAAAGTTCTCTGATGAAAGGTGAGAGCAGCACTCATCTATGGACACGAATATTTATCGGACAACTTGATGGGCTCCAAACACCAGGAGTAGCCCCCACCCCCGCCCCTCACCAGGGCCTATGACTTTTCCAGCCAGGGGCTTTTTTTTTAATTTAATTTTTTTTTATTTGAGAGAGAGAGAGAGAGAGAGAGAGAGAGAGAGAATTGACATGCCAAGGCCTCAACCACTGAAATCAAATGCCAGACGCTTGCACCACCTAGTGGGCAAGTATGACTTTGCACTTGCCTCACCTTTGTGTGTCTGGCTAACATGGGAACTGGAGGGTAGAACGTGGGTCCTTAGGCTTCGCAGGCAAGTGCCTTAATCACTAAGCCATCTCTCCAGCCCAGCCGTGGGCTTTTGATTAGGTTTCAGTGCCTGACATGAGTTGCCTCTGTGGAGCAGGCCTCAAATCCACTCACAGAACAGTTCAGTTATCCTTATAACAGTCATGCCATGATTGCACCAGTGGGCACATCTTGCCTGGCTGTTTAGGTGTGTAGAGCACAGGGTGGACTCACTGCTGGTTGACTATGAATGATGTTTTCTCTCCCTCAGCAGCCCAGTAGCACTTTCCGGTACTACCACAGTTAGCCAGCAGGGGGCGGGGTGCTTCCAGTTTGGTACCTGCTTTATTTTCAGTGTCCAGCAATCAAAGTATGTGGTGTCTTCAGCAATAGGGTCTTCCCAGCTAGTTCTGGTGGGCAACCAAGAGCACTATCAATGGCCCATGTTGTTTAGGGGCCTCAAAGGCTTCCCTGAGGAACAAATCTCTTGGAGGTATCCCGCCCCGGTGCTGGAATTTTCCTGTAATGAGTCAGACTAGTAATCCACACCATGTATAAAAAGAAAGTTCAGGCTGGAGAGATGGCTTAGAGGTTAAGGCCCCTGCCTGCCTTCCTAGGCCTTAACCACTAAGCCAAGGAATGCCTGTTCCATTCTCCAGGTCCCACGTTTAGCCAGACGTAAAGTGACACAAGAGTGCAATTCTGCACTTGCTCATGAGGGGACGCACGCATCTGGAGTTCGTTCACAGTGGCTGAGAGGTCACTGGCGTGCCTATTCTCTCTCTCTGTCTCTCTGTCTCTCTCTGTGTCTTTCAAAAAAAAAGTTATCTGATTAAAGGAAGGGGACTCATTATGAGCGGTAGAGGATAGTTGAGAGTCACTGTGGTCAAAGGATAGATATACTTGGATAAAAATGTCACGTCTAGCTGGGTGTGGTGACACACATCTTTAATCCCAGCACTTGGGAGGTAGAGGTAGGAGGATTGCCGTGGGTTCGAGGCTACCCTGGGAATGTATTATGAATTCTAGATCAGTCTGGGCTAGAGTGAGACCCTACCTCAAAAAACCAAGAAAGAAAGAAAGAAAGAAAGAAAGAAAGAAAGAAAGAAAGAAAGAAAGAAAGAAAGAAAGAAAGAAAGAAAGAAAGAAAGAAAGAAAGGAAGGAAGAAAGGAAGAAAGGAAGGAAGAAGGGAAAGAAAGAGAAAAAAGAAAAGAAAAGAAAAGGAAAAAGAAAAGAAGGTAGGAGGAAAAAACCAGTTCAGAACATTTCAGTCCCCCGCAGAAAACCATGACATCACCTGGATGTCGTTTCCCTGGTGGTGGCCAGTACCAGTAGAGACACAGAGCAATGTCCTGGGGGTTCTGCCAGCTTTTGCAGTGTAAGTTCAGTGCCCTGTGAGGTACAGAAGCCAGCTCACTGGCGTCCTGAGTCAGCACTCTGAATTGCAAGTTCCACGTAGCCATCTTTCAGTGTGCATTTTCAGTTGTCCTTGGCAAAGATGTCACTTCAATTTCCAGTCCCACAGCAATGCAGAAAGTGACTGAATGCACCAAAGGGCACAGCCCCTGCCTGGACCTGCTGATCCTCTGACACAGGACAGCTGGTCCCCAGAAAGAGAGCAAAGGCCTGGTGTCCTAGTTGACTGAAATCCCATGGTTTGGGGAAAGAAAGGGGAGGGCACTCAGTATGAGAGGGAGAGGATAGTGGAGAGAGACTGTGGTGTAAGGATAAATATACTTGGATAAAAATGTCATTTTGAAGGTTTGAAGATGTGGATTTAGAGGGACACAATCACTTGAACTTGGCCCAGAGCCATCAGGTCATGAGCTGGCACATCCTGGACCCCCGAGGCCCATCTTAGTTCTCATTGCATCTTTAGGTTTCCACCACACACCCCAGAGAGAGCCCCACACTGCTTCCCTTGGTCACGAGGAGCTTGATGTGCATAGAGGTGCAAATCCAAGCAGAGTCACCCTGGAAGCCACCCTAAGGTCACCCAGGCCTGTGAGGGCTGTCTTATATCTACAATCATTCCAAAAAAAAGACCAAACTAGCTCCCTGTGAGGAGCTGCGGGGGTGGGGGTGGGGGTGGGGGTCTTCTTAAAACCCTTCCTGCTCCAGGGTCCGATTTTGAACTTAGAGAATGAGAAGGCACAAGTGAGAGCCTTTGCCACCCCATTGCCCAGAAGCGAGAGGCTGCTACATGACTTAAAAGTTACATATAAGGGCTGGACAGATGGCTTAGTGGTTAAATGCTTGCCTGTGAAGCCTAAGGACCCTGGTTCGAGGCTCGATTCTCCAGGACCCATGTAAGCCAGATGCACAAGGGGGCATACACATCTGGAGTTTGTTTGCAGGGGCTGGAGGCCCTGGCGTGCCCATTCTCTCTCTCTCTCTCTCTACCTGCCTATTTCTGTATCTCTCTCCCTCTCAAATAAATAAATAAATAAATAATAAAATATTTTTTAAAATTATATATAAGGGGTAGGAGAAATGGGTTAGCTGTTAAGATGCTTATCTATGAAGCCTAAGAACCCAGGTTAGATTCCCCAGTACTCATATAAGTCAGATGTACAAGGTGGCACATGTGTCTGAAGTTCATTTGCAATGACTAGAGGCCCTGCCATGTCCATTCTCTCTCTCTTCCTCTCTCTCAAATAAATAAATAAATAAATAAATAAATAAATAAATAAAATATGTTTTAAAATTATATATAGGGGCTGGAGAGATGACTCAGTGGTTAAGGCACTTGCCTGCAAGGCCTAAGGACCTGTGTTCAGTTCCCCAGTAGCCACATAAAGCAAGATACACAAGGTGGCTCATGAATCTGGAGTTTGTTTGGAGTGGCTAGAGACCCTGGCATGCCCATTCTCTCTTTCTTTCCCTCTCTTTCTCTCTCGAATAAATAAATGAAGAAAATATCTTTTAATTACATACTGGGATTAGGGAGATGGCTCAGCAGTTAAAGACACTTGCTTGTAAAACTTGCCAGCCCAGATTCAACTACCCAGTACCCATATAAAGCCAGATGTGCAGAGTCTCATGCATCTAGAGTTTGTTTGAAGTGGCAAGAGACCTTGGTGTGCCCATACTCACTCTCTCTCCCTCCCTCCTTCTCTCTCTTTCTCCCTTCTTCCCTCTCTCTCTGCCTGCAAATAAATAAAAATATTTTTCAAATCAAAATTATATGCAAGAAGAAACTAAAGAGAAACATGAAAAAGAGCTTCCACCTCAGTTGACTTCTAGTCTCTGTAAGTCTCCATTGTGATGCCTTCCCAAAGGTGTGCTGAGCGTGTGCCTAACACGGCCTTTTACTCTCAACTGTTTCTGAGTCTGCACATTTTACATGTACCTAGGGCCAACATGAGTAGCTTTGTTTGTTTGTTTGAGACAAGGTCTCAGGGAAATCAGGCTGGCTTTGAACTTACTATGTAGCAGAGAATGACTTTGAACTTCTAATCTCTCTGCCTCCACCCCCAAAGTGCTGAGACTACAGGCGTGTGTCACCATGCCTGGTTTATGCAGTGTTAGGCAAGCACTCTACCAACTGAGCTGTATCCCCAGCACACACGCAGCTTTTGGGTGTGTGTGCATACGTAGTGTGTAATGTATGTGTGCTGTGCATACGTGCATATTCAGATGGACACGTCTCACGTACACCCATGCAGAGACTGTTGGGCACCCTCCTCTATCGCTTTCCCACATCCCTGAAGCACAGTGTCTTGCTGAACCTGAAGCTCACTGACCAAGAAGCCCCAGAAACCCTCCTGTCTCTGTTCCTCTCGATGCTGTGGCTACAGGCATGCACTAGCATGCCCGGGTTTTTATGTGACTGCTGGGAATTGAACTCTGGTCCTCACTGAGGTCCTCACGCTTGAGTAGCAAGCCTTTTTACTCGCTGAGCCATCTCTTCAGGCCTCTGCTCCCAGCCTTCTCCATGAACAGCTTTATAAAGAACCAAACCTTGACTGTGGGCCTTTCTTTCTTTCTTTCTTCCTTTCTTTCTTTCTTTCTTTCTTTCTTTCTTTCTTTCTCTCTCTCTTTCTCTTCTGTCTTTCTTTTGCTTTCTCTTTCTTTTCTTTCATTCTTCCTTCTTTTTCTATGATTAAGATAATGCCAAACAAAAGCACTATCCTTTCATTCATTCTCTCTTTCCCTCTCTCCCTTCCTTCCATTTCTTCTTCCTTCCTTCTTTCCTTCTTTCCTTCCTTCTTTCATTCTTTCATTATTTCCTTCTTTCATTCTTTCCTTCTTTCCTTCTTTCCTTCTTTCTTTCCTTCTTTCCTTCTTTCCTTCTTTCCTTCCTTCCCTCCCCTCCCTCCCTCCCTCCCTCCCTCCTCCCCTCCCTCCCTCCCTCCCCCTCCTCCCTCCCTCCCTCCCTCCCTCCTTCCTTCCTTCCTTCCTTCCTTCCTTCCTTCCTTCCTTCCTTCCTTCCTTTTCTATGATTAAGATAATAATGCCAAACAAAAGCAGCTTGTGTGACTTTGGGTCCCAAGTTTTCAAGTCTCAGATTTGGAAACTAATGGAAGAGCTGGTTGCAGCTGTGCAGGGCCACCACCAGGTGGCACTGTTGAATGGCGAAATGAACTCTGCTGGCGTGGACCGAGGCCCTCAGAGAGCCAGAGCTGTGACCACACTGAGCCCACACGTGGGACCCTAGCTCTGACCCTGGCCTGTGACGCTGCTCTGGCTAGGGGCTGCACGCTGTCTTGTTGACTCAGTCCTGTTGACTCCTAAGAGATGGAGTTCTCCCGTGTGCGCAGGAAGAACAAGCCCCGGGGGCTCTGCACTTGCATTCCTGTGAAGGATGTAGTTGCCCATCTCCAGATCCCCTCTCCCCAGGCTTATCCTGTTTCCAACTGTAGAGTCCCTGAGTCTCAGAGGTGGCCCTTTCCACGCACATGGTGCACTTGTGCTTCACGCTATGAGCCTTGGTCATGCTGGACTCCAGGTTGGCTGACCTGGTCACTTTGCAGGGCCTCCCCCTGTGCCTCAGGTTGGATGAGGTGTGGGATGGGTCCTGGTGCTCCTCCAGTCAGGTAGCTCTGGTCATGTTTGGATCCTGGAAGCCACAAGCGGGGGGCCCTGGGGCCCTGCAGCCCTGCAGGCTAGGCTTCTGCTAAGACATAGAGCATAAAGCCCAGGGCCTTTCCCACAACCTAAGAGCAGGCTTTTCTGCTGATTGGGGCTGGCAGCGGCGGGGGAGGGGTGTGTGTGTGTGTGTGTGTCAGTGTCCTCGTTGTGTCTCTACCTACAGGAAGGACTCTGTATTGTCTGGGTGACTCCATGACACCCACTTTTCTCTAGTGCTCAGCAGCGGCAGGACTCCATCATGGCTCAGGGTGGCCTCAGCCCTGGGATGGGAAGATCCCTGACTGTCTCTCCGGGCAGACATGCCAGGGCTAGCTTGCTCACTCAGCTCTGGCTCCACGCGTGGGAGCAGAAAGGAAGATAGTGGCAACAGTTTACACACTAGGCCCACTGTCCTGATGTCCTCCAGCCCCTCCCGCGGGACTCGGGATCATCCGCGTCCATCAGCTACATTTTTTGTTTTTTAAGTTGCCTTTGTTGAGCAAACGATCTCATCCCACAGAAGTGACCCCCACAAAGGAAGAGCTGTTTCCACTCACGAGGAGGGTAGACAACCAGGTAACATGCCAAAAGTTCTCGGGGTGTTTTCTGATGACTCATCTTCACTGTCAACTTGATGGAATCCAGAATCACCTAGGAGACAAATCTCTGAGCGTGTCTGTCAGGGAGTTTCTAGATTCCGTTAACAGAGGCGGGAAACCCCACCTAAATGTAGGTAGCACCATCCCGTGGGCTGGGGTCCCACTCTGTTTCCTGAGTATGGATGCGGTGTGATCTGCTGCTTCATGATCCTGCCACCATGCCTTCCTCACCATTATAGACTGCGTCCCTTCCAAATGTAAACAGAAATAAACCCTTTCTTCTTTGATTTATGTATTTATTCATTAATTTTTCAAATATTTTTTATTTATTTACTTACTGGAGAGCAAGAGTGAGAGAGAGAATGGGCACACCAGGGCCTTCAGCCACTGCAAACGAACTCCAGACACATGTGCCACCTTGTGCATCAGGCTTATGTGGGTACTGGGGAATCAAACCTGGGTCCTTAAGCTTTGCAGACAAGTGCCTCAATCACTAAGCCATCTCTCCAGCCCTATTTGTCTATTTATTTATTTATTTGCAAGCAGAGAGAGAGAGAGAATGGGCATGCCAGGGCTTCTTGCTACTGCAAATGAACTCCAGACTCATGTGCCACATTGTGCATCTGGCTTTACATGGGTACTGGGGAATTAAACCCAGGCCAGCAGCCTTTACAAGCAAGTGCCTTTAACCACTGAGGAATCTCCCCAGCCCCAACTTTTTCCTTCTTTAAGCTGCATCTTGCCAGGTACTTGGTCACAACAATGAGAAAAGGGACCAATAACGTGCCCAAAACAAATGCTCCTTGATAACATTCAACAGCCATTGGTTAAAAAAAACAACAAAAAATCTTTATGTTACACAAACACAGAAATTGCTTAAACGTGGGGGAGGGCGGGGACTCAGAACTTCCCAAAGTCAATGTGAGCCCAAACCATAAGCCATCAAGCCGAGGACAGTCAGGGATGCTCTTGTCCCCAACAAAACCTAGGGTGGCTCTAACCAACACAAGGACCAAGTACCACATGAGCCCCGCGGGTGCACACCGCCCGCTCAGCAGAGGAGGGAGTGTTAGTGGTTCAGCTTGCTCTAGGGAGGTCCTTACCATGTGGGCATGTCCTTATCATGTGGGCATGCCCTCCAGTCAGGATTGTCTGGCTCGCCCCGGTGCGGGGGGCTCCCTGGATTAAGCTTCTGGTGCTTAACAAAAGGAAAACTCTTAGACCAGCCAAGCGAACAGTCACCTACCAGCTAAGACTGGTGGTGCAGCCCCACCAGCTCTGCTGGGCAGGCAGATCCATCTGCTCTGGTCTTTCCAATGCATGGATTCTCCCACGAAACTCAGACCCCAGCATCCCTCTCCCTGGTAAACCTCACTGCCATATGATTTACCCATATTTCCACCAGTTTTAAAAAAATACATATTTTTAGGGACACAGTGAGATTGAGAGAGAGAATTGGTGTGCCAGGGCCTTAGCCATTGCAGTCTAACTCCATACACTTGTGCCACCTAGTGTGCATGTGTGACCTTGCATTTGCATCACCTTCGTGTGTCTGGTTTACTTAGGATCTGGAGAGAGATCAAATCTGGAACCTCACAGGCCTCTCAGGCAAAGAGCCTTACCGGCTAAGCCATCTCTCCAGCCCCCCTTTGTCTTTTGAATTTGAAATGTGAATAGCCTTTGGCTTTTCCATTCCATCTTGGGTCTTAGTCTCAATGGTGAGGTCAGCACAAAGGCATTCACAAACAAGGAGCCCACAGCTGTGCTCTGTGTCACGGTAACAACAGAGCAGGGACAGTTGGTATGGAAATTCGACACTCTTCCATCCAAGGGACTATCCCTGAATTCCGGATGGTTTGAAGAAAGTCTGAATGCTTATTGATGTGTGTTGCCCTTAATGCCTCCCATCTTATAGGTGAAATTTTAGCATATAAATATGTGTGCATTCATGCAAAAAGCAGGTGTGAGTTTATACTACTGTGTTCTGATTGCTTGGCACAAGAATCACAATGGGAGGGGTTCTCAGGGGAAGTGTCCCTCTGAGCTCAATTAAGGGGGATATGAGGCCTAGGAACAGTGATCAAGGAGTCACCCTTTAATTAATGCCATTGGTCAACTGAAGGAAATGAAGTCGAAGTCGGCCAGGATGCAGGGCAATATGCATGTGATGAGCCTTTTGTTTTGTTAAACATAATTTAAGAGAAACTAAGAGCCGAGTTTATAACCTAGTATGTTTTGAAGAAGAAGAAAAAGAGTGTTGGTAAAGATGAGAACCTACATTAAGGAAGAAGCAAAAGGAGAAACAAGAGGAGGGCGGGGGTGGGGCTGGGGTCTGGCTTCTAACAAGCTCTTGGAAATCAGAGCCAGAAAGAAAAGCACCTGTCTTCAGGGTGGAGCCTTGGCTTGCTAGAGAGCTTTCTGTCACTGGAAGACAGTGTTACACCCAGAGTGGCAACAGACAGCAATTACAGATCCAACAGCCTCCCTGACATTGTCAAGGTCATAGCCAGGAAGGACGGAGTCCTCCAAAGTCAACTAAACAAAAAGCTTACAAGCTGGAGAGATGGCTTAGTGGTTAAGGCCCTTGCCTGCGAAGCCTAAGGACCCATGTTCAAATTGCCAGTGTGAGGCAAGCACAAGGTCGCACATGCCTACTTAGTGGCACAAACGTCTGGAGTTCTATTGCAGTGGCTGAGGCCCTGGCGTGCCAATTCTCTCTTGTGCAAGCACGCCTGCGTGCACACTCATGCTCTCGCTCTCTCATTAAAAAAAAAAAAAAAAAAAAAAAAAAAAAAAAGGCCAGTGTGTTGGGCTTGCCTCAAAAAAATGTAAAAAAATAATAAGTTTCCATTCACAGGTAACAAACTACAAAATCTAACCTTCTGGCTTACTTTGTAATCAAACATTAATGGGAGGCCCCACGAGTGCGCCTGGGTGGGCACACGGCACGTCCTTAGCATCCTACAGGAAGTCCTCGTGGTTCCGGGTGCACTCATTGCCAGCCTCTGTGAGGCCTAACACTGTGCCCCAACAACAGAGACAAGGAGGTGGTGGAGCACAGCAAGAGTTCACAGGATTGTGGGGCTGAGACGCCCTGTCCTGTTCCACCGGAGGGCTTTTCAGAGGAAGGAAAGGAAGGGACCATTCACAGATAATGGGAAGAGAGCACTGGGCAGGCCCCAAAAGATGGTGGTGAAGGCTGGGGCTGAGGGAAGGCTAACACTTCTTTCAGAGAACAATTCCACCCTGACCCTCCCTCAGGCTGCAGGTGGATCTGAGACAGCTGCAGTTTCCCTCAACAACTCAGGGAGAGGATTGACTCAGAAGGCACCATGGTGCTGAGAAGAAGGGACAGAGGAGGGCTCAGCACTGAAACATCTCTATCACACCTTCCAAGACTCAGGGTCCATTGCAGAAGAGGTGGCGGAAAGAACATAAGGGCCAAAGGAAGGATAGGACTGCTTACAATGCACTCTTCCAGACACAAAATGGTCTGGATATCCATGACCTCACAGTGCCTGACACTACCTACACAAGACCATCATAATCAGAGGAAAAGATGATGACATCAAAATGAGAGAGACTGACAGGGGCGGGGATATGATGGAGGGTGGATATATGAAGGGAAAGTGGGGGAGGGGAGAAATTATCATGGTTTATTGTCTATAATTATGGAAGGTGTCAATAAAAAAATTAAAACTCAGTGTGAGAAACGGGTAAAAGCATTAAATATTTTCATCTGTCCCCTGTGATCCTGGTTCCTTTGGCAGGGGTGCTGGACAGTAAGAGAGCAGGCAGAGAAGAGAGTGGCACACAGGCATGTAGCAAACAAAACACTGTAGCCACCGTGGCTGTCACCGCGTGTAATCATACTGCCACAGTGCATGCATTGCCACAACGCCTCCGGCTCTGCCCAGACCAGTAAGGCACAGGCGGCCACCCCACACGGGGATCAATGTCACTTCCTCAGAGCCAACGTGAGCAGGGTCGTGCGAAGCTTTTCCCCTGGGGAGACATGAACACGTGTCTTCATCCCAGACAGGGTTCAGATAACAGACCAATGTATGATTTCATCAATACTAGTTTGGTGAGCCAAGTTATTGGGGTAACAAAGAGTAGGGTGAATGGTGACTTGCAGAATCAGGGACCCTCTGAAATCAACTGCTCCACTGAGAAGTCTCACCCCGTCCTGGATGACAACCTCCCTGTGGCCACTTCAAGGAGCTCCCTGTGTCGAGATGACCTCCTCGGAGGCTCCTCCCTCAGCCTTGGGATGAGGACTTATTTACAGAGCCTGGAGACCCCAAAGCAGCTGCAACCTCTCACCCCATCCTGGTATGACAACCTCCCCATAGCCATATAGGTGGAGCTCCCCATGTCAGAAATCCCCCCACCGATGCACTTCCCTCCAACTCAGGGAGAGAGCTTACAGAGCATGGAGACCCCAAAGCAGGGCTTCAGGGGCTCATTGTCCCTTGATCTTTCTTTTCTTTCTTTTTTTTTTTTTTTTTATTTTTGGAGAGAGACACAAAGAGAGACAGACACAGAGAGAGGGAGAGAGAAACAGATAGAGAATGGGCGCACCAGCAGTCTCTCAGCTGCTGTGAATGAAATCCAGATGCGTGCGCCCCCTTGTGGCCAAGTGCGGCATTGCGCCCTTGAGTCATTTTGCATCTGGCTAAACGTGGGACCTGGAGATTGGAACCGGGTTCTTAGGCTTAGCAGGCAGGCACCTTAACCGCTAAGCCATCTCTCCAGCCCCTTTTTTTCTCTTTTTTAAAAATTTATCTATTTATTTATTTGAGAGTGACAGACAGAGAAAGAAAGAAAGAAAGAAAGAAAGAAAGAAAGAAAGAAAGAGAGAGAGAGAGAGAGAATGGGTACACCAGGGCCTCCAGCCACTGTGAACAAACTCCAGATACATGTACCACCTTGTGCATGTGGCTTATGTGGGTCCTGGGAATCGAGCCTCGAACCAGGGTCCTTAGGCTTCACAGGCAAGCACTTAACCACTAAGCCATCTCTCCAGCCTGTCCATTGATCTTTTATCCTTTTTAGACTCATCTCTCCTGAGACCACAAGACCTCATGTGGCATTGCATGCAGCTGACACAGGGGACCCCTAAGACCTCCCCGTGCCCTTCTATCAAGAGTTGTCCTGGATGCTTTTGTTATTATTGTCGTTTTTCAAGGTAGGGTCTCACTCTGGCCCAGGCTGATCTGGAATTTACTGTGTTGCCTCAGGGTGGCCTTGAATTTACAGACATCCTCCTACCTCAGCTTCCTGGGATTAAAGGTGTGCACCACCACGTCCAGCTCCAGCTGCTTTGGATAAAGCTAGGAATAGTTGTTTCTTGCTTTTAATGCAGTGGAGTTTGTCATACAACCATAGAGACAAGAAGGGGACAACAAGGCATTACTATCTGGCTCCAGGTGGAGATGCGCAGGGCTGGAACAGGACAATATCCTCTGCCACACTGGGAGACACTACAGTCTCAAGGACAGAGAGTAACAGGACAGGAGGACAAGGACCTTGCTGCACCCTGGGGCTTGACCAACTCTGAGTGCCAGAGCTCTGCTGGACACTGCTGCCCCGTGAGTAGTCTGAACATTCACAATGGATTAAGGCACAGCAAGGAGCCCAGGAGAGGGAGTGGCTTTGGACCTGGCCATGCTGGCCTCCCTCCTGAGGGACCAGATTCCTCCCTCCTCACCATGCTGAAGCCACACTTCACTCTGAAGCCTCCATCTGAAATGCGGACATTGGTGTCCTGAGCTGGGAGTTGCTGGTCCCCACCACTTCTAGCCTGCTCAGCAGAGAGCTCTCCCAAGCCATTCAGTGTGTGCAGCACATCAAGACATTGGGACTCCATGGGGACTAGGTTTCCTAGGGGGAAAGTGGTTCCTCCCCTTGAGCCACTGTGGGGAGAATCTGATCTTGTCCCATCAGCACCAGGGAACAATTAATGTTTACTGACCTTATTGCCACCACTATCATTGGTCCTTTCCACACCGGACACTGCATTTTGTCACTGGAGCAGGGATCTCTTTGTAGTTAAGAAAATAAAATTATTTTAAATGATGACAAACAAAATCCAACAGTGACAAACACCTGCTAACTGTGAGAATGTAATTTACCATCACCCATCCCTAAACCACTGAAGGGTGCAGAAGCACTAAATACTTCAGCCTGTAAATAACAGACCAAAGAAAATGCATTGAACCACAGTTTAAAAAGGAAGATGAGAGCCAGTGTGGTGGGACATACTTTTAATGCCAGCACTCATGCCCATGAGGCTGAGGTAGGAGGATCACCAAGAATTTGACACCAGTGTAGGCTACAAGGTGAGTTCCAGGTCAGCCTGGGCTACAGTGAGACTGTGCTTCAAAGAAAGAAAAAAAAAAACCTAGAAAAAGTATTATGAATAAGTCATACGAAAACCTGCTTCCTCACAAGCTAACTTGATGATAGATAGATAGATAGATAGATAGAGAGTTTGGGCAGGCATAGTGGCACATGCCTTTAATCCTAGCACTCAGAAGGCAGAGGTAGGAAGATCCCCCTGAGTTTGAGGTCACCCTGAGACTACATAGTGAATTCCAGATCAGCCTGGGCTAGTGTGAGACCCTACTATGAAACAACAACAACAACAACAACAACAAAAGTTAAAACAAACAGAAAAAGAGAAAATGAGGAAGAGAAGGAGAAGGATGTCTGAAAAGTAGTCAGATGAAGGCTCATGGCCTCCCCCCCCCCCAGTGAGCCCTACCATCTTGTTTTGGAGGGTAAGACTGAACAGCAGTGTCATGGTTGGCCTTCTTTGGCTGGGGTTGGGAGTTGTAAGGGACTTGAGGTGTCTTACATATGTTATCTCAGGAAACAACGTTTGTGTCTTTCCACAATTTCAAAGGGTATTGAATTTACACAGAACAGCGGTTTTGTTGGCAGCAATTTGCCAGATTCTCCCATTTTCCTTGATAGCCATGGCTGAGGCAAATGCAGGTTATTTTATTCCACTCTTCATTACTAATGTTACCTCTCAGACCACATGTTATACAGTCATTATGTATTGTAGGTTACAGAATGGCTACAAAAGTGTTAAGAAGAACATGGCAGGGCTGAAGAGATGGCTTAGCAGTTAAGGTATTTGCCTGCAAAGCCAAAGGATCCTGGTTCGACTCTCCAGGACCCACTTAAGCCAGATGCACAAGGTGGTGTATGCATCTGGAATTCGTTTGCAGTGGCTGGAGGCCCTGGCATGCTCATTCTCTCTCTCTCTCTCTCTCTCTCTCTCTCTCTCTCTCTGCCCCTTTCTCTCTTTCAAATAAATAAATAAAATATTTTTTTTAAAGGGAGGGAAAAAAAGAACATGGCAGAGTTTAAGGAGTTCCAAAGAGTAGGAATAAGGTCATGAACCCAGGTGGAGGTCTGCTGGAGCTGAAGCTGTAGTCAGGGTGCTGTTGGGTCACAGGTTTCATTTGTGCTGCAGGATGGAGGTGTGCGGAGGCTGCAGAGGGGAAGCGCAGGACTGGGTCATGACAGAGGGATGGACAGCAGGTCCAACAGGTGGACAGAGGGAGGAACAGAAGGCAATTCAAGTAAACGGCACTGACAGCAAGGACCAAGCTGAAGATTGAGGGCAGTTTGGAGTTCTCCGCCTGTCAGTCCCTTGATGCACGTACAGGGTGGTCAGATGACAGGATGCTGGGGCTATCACTAGTATGGTGTTTAGGTGTCCTCTTCCTTATGGGATTCAAGTGAGGAAGTTGTACCCTTTTTCTCTGTCTTGTGTGTTCAGCAATTTCTCATGTCTGGATTGATAAATGCATGTGCCCACATGACCCTAATTTACTTTAATACAGTTTAGGGTGGCATCATTTCTACTTTCAGGAATAAGTTAGTTATCAGCCTTTACCTTGTGGGTGGTGCCAGAGAGATGATGCGTACATGCCTACCAAGGTGAAGTCATTCTGTCTGCACTCAAAATGGACTCACTCCGGGCAAGGGACAGCCTGAAAACCCTGTTGTACACAATACGGAGTGCCTCAAAGCAGGGAATAGCCTGATCACAACACAAGGGTGAGTGAGCGCTGAGGGACTGTCCCCCAGCTGGGACTCAGAAGCCCCTGTGGGCCTCACCTTCTAGGCCCAGCAGCCCAAGCTCCTGAATGCAGCAGCAGGGAAAAGAGACTTTCTCTGAGCCTGAAGAGGAGTGAAGCCCATTGGAACCACTGTGCACCACAGAGCAGCTAAGGAAGACAGCCCAGCAGAGGCAGCCCTCCCTTGGCAGAGTCCCTGTAGTCACAGATGTGGTGCCCACACTCAAAAAGGCTTTCACAACATCAAAAGGGCTCTGGCTTCCACTGGTCACAAGGCTCTGCCCAGGACATCGGGATGAGCCAGCCCATCCTCCACCCAGGACCGTGCCAAGGTGCCCACGTGTGTCTCGCATGCCAGCGCCCCCCATCTCCACGGCCCCCCCGACCCCACTGCCCACCTCGAGGCCATGCCAGGAGCTTCCCATCCCCACAGGGGCCATCCGGGATGGCGGGGCTCACGTGCCGCCACTCACCCCCCTCCCCGCCAGGCCCATGGGGAGACCTGCAGAACATTACAGAGAAATGAAAGGCAAGGAGAGGCAGAGGCAGCTGGGCCTCCTGTAAACAGTCTGATTTCCCAATGCGAACCAGATTGCGGCCCAGGACCTCAGGTAAACATGTGCGTCAGAGCCCCCGGACCCCACACGCCCGGGAGGCCCGGGTCTCTGCGTGGCCCAACTCTGGGATGCTTCACAGTCACTACCCAGACATTTTGTAATTAGGTAAAATGAGGCCTTGCATTCCTCCAAAATCCCAAAGATCTCTGCAATTTCAGGTCTTCCCCAAAGGAAAACATTGGGTAATTAAACAACCCAAGTGAGAATGGTATAGAATGTTCTCTCCAGTGGAACATGCCAGGGGAGGAAGTGGCTCTGGTTTCCCCCACCTTGTCTGGGCTGGAGCTTATCTCTCTGCAGAGGATTTGCTAAGCGGGTGGATTAACCGTGCCCTTGCTCTCCAGGCCTGGGGCCAGACGGGTGGTCTGGCCTGGCCCTTTGCTCTTTGATGGTGGGGTGTGGGGCTGTCAAGCCCCTATTGTTTGCAGCTTAGGAAGCACCAAGGACAGTGACTGGGGCAGAGCTCAGCAGGGGATGCATGGCGCCTTGAAGCTGCCTGGGGTGCCCACCCTGGTCCTGGGCTCCTGTGTGAATCCCAGGAGATCTGTGTAGGGAGGCGGCCTCTGTCCAGTCACTCTCACAAATGTTCAGGCTGAAGAGTACTCATTGCTTTGATTCTGTTTTTAGCTTTTCGCTATCCGTTTGAATTTAGTTCTTTTTGAAGAAAAATTTCAAACATTACAATGGCTCCTGAGGAAAAAAAGTGTTTGCTCTCGAAGTTTCTAATCATTTGATTTATCTTTCCTGTGATCTGCAAAGTAGGCATATGCATGTTTTCTTCCCCTTACTTACAGTAAAGGCTGTGTACAATATAAGTATTCTTTTGAATTGTTATGATGGTCTTTATTTTGTTTGGTGGGTGGTGTATGCCTATGTGCACATGTGTGTGTTGCTCCACGTGCATGAGTGTGTGCAGGTAGAGGCCAGAAGTCAGTGTCAGTTGTCTGCTTCAATCACTCTCCACCTTACTTTTTTAAAAAGAAAATTTAAAGTATTTTTATTTATTTATGGGGGTGGGGAGAATGGGCACGCCAGGGCCTCTAGCCAGTGCCAATGAACTCCAGATGCATGTGCCACCATGTGCATTAGGCTTATGTGGGATCTGGGGAATCAGTTCTGGGTCCCTAGGCTTCATAGGCAATGGCTTAACCGCTAAGCCATCTCTCCAGCCCCCTTTTTTCTTTTAATATTTTACACCTTACTTTTTGAGACAAGATCTCTCACTGAATCTGGAGTTCACAGATTTAGTTATACCAGTGTCTAAGTGAGTTCCAAGGGTCCTCCTGTCTCCACAGTGCCTGGTGCTGAGTATGTGAACTCGGGTCTTTATGCTTGTCTGAAAAGCACTTCACCTACTGAGCAGTCCCCCAGCCCTACTTTGGTTTTTTTGTTTTTATTTTTGTTTGGTTTGGTTTGGTTTGGTTTTTGTAGCACTGGAGATTGAGGCCAGGGCTTCATGTATACTAGCCAAGCACTCTGTGGCTGGGCTACACTCCTCAGGTTGAAATGTGGTATGTGTGTGTGTGTGTGTGTGTGTGTGTGTACAAGAACTTGCTACGTAGCCCAGTCAAGCCCCAAACTCACAGTTCTCCTGCCCCAGCCTCTTGTGTTGTGGGATTGCGGGCTAAGCTCCTGATATTTTTAAACCTTTTTTATTTTGAGATAATTACAGATTCACAGGAAGTTCCTAACACAGCACAGAGTCCCCACGTGTTTCCAGGCAGCTTTCTCTCTTCTCACTGTGCACAGCACCCAAAGACAGACGCAAGGGACACTCTTGCAGCCACGTGTCTAGTGTTGTGCTCGGCCATAGCATGAGCAAACTTGGCAGCCACCGCAGGGCAGAGACATATCCATGCACTGTCCCTCCACCAACCTCCAGAATGTCACCCTGTCACCTCCTACTAATTCTTCATGGCCTCTGACCTGTGGCTATCATCTTGTCACTTTGAACACGCTTTAGGAAGGGAACATGTGGGACTATTTTACATTATCTTTCCCTGGGCCCCATGTCCCGAAGCCTCAATTGCCACTTGCATGCACAGTTGTCCTTTTGATCAACACTTTGAGTCCCTGTCACAAATGGGACCAGCTTACTCTATCCCTCCACCCACTGGAGGACACTTGAATCATTTCCAGCTTGGATCTCTACAACAGTGTAGAGATGGTCTTGTGCAGGCTGTGTGTGAATGTACATTTTCCTGCCTCGGGGATGAATGCTCTGGAGTATGATGGTTGGAGCTTATGGTCAATGTAATGTATGGTGTTATAAAAAAAACTGTTAACATTTTTGCAAAAATTATTGCAATTTTACCTTTTCATGAGCAGCATGTGAGACACCTACCTGTTCTGTCTCCATGTAAGATAGCATTTAAAAAGATTATTCTTCATTTTAGATGGTTTAATAGGTGGGTGGGGGGGGAGTGTTTGATTGGCATATTCATGGTGTTTCTCAGAGGGAGGGCTGTGTGTTGCACACACACTGCCATGGGCTTATCTCCTATTTCCGGTCCCTGCTCTGTTCAAGGCTTCATGTCTGGCTTCACTGGATGAATTGTCTCTGTATTTGGTAGTATGTGTGTTTTGTTGATATTTTTGAAATAGGATCTGTGTGGTCTAGGCTAGCCTTGAACTCACTCTATAGCCCAGGCTGTCCCCAAACTCACAATCCTCCTGCAAAGGTGAGCCACTGCAACCACCTAGGCTCATTTGTTTTAGTCAGTGGATGGCCAGCTGCCCCACTCCATGCTGGACGCCTGTTCTACTTCCATTGAACTGTTTTTGCAGTCAGGGGCTCTTAGAGGCTGTCAAGGGACGATCTCCTTGCTGTCTGCTTGGCTTCCCTCAGCTGCCTTCCTCCTCTCCAGGATTATGCTTTCTGGTCACCAAGTCTCCAACTCAAATGGTATAACTCTTCCAACTACACTTTTCTTTAAAAAGAAAGAAAAGTTAGCTATTCTAGTTTTGTAAGAACTGTGTTACATCTAGATAGGTCAACTTAGGAAGAATTCAATTAAAACATAAGGGGTTGGAAAGATGGCTGAGTAGCTAAAGCACTTGCCAGCAAAGCCAAAGGCTCTAGGTTCAATTCTCCAGGACCCATATAAGCCAGATACACAAGGTGATGCATGTGTCTGGAGTTGGTTTGCAGTGGCTGGAGGCACTGGTGTGCCCATTCTCTCCCTCCCTTTCCCTCTCCCTCTCTCTCAAATAAATAAAAATAAATATTAAAAATAGCAGATCTGTAATATCATCAAAACAAAATAAAGTAAATTAAAACAAAAGAAACAATTATTATCACCCACTCTCCTAATGTACTCAGGGACCTCAACAGTGTGGGGAACTCTCCTGAGAGCCAGGTTCCTGTGTGGTTCCCCTGGGATCCTTCTCCAGTGAGTCTTTTGTGTTCAAATTGGGCCTTAGAAAAAGGCATCTAAAAATTTTTAAATATTTTTATTTATTTATGAGAAAGAGAAAGGGTGGGAAGAGAGAATGGGCACACCAGGGCCTTTAGCCACTGCAAACAAACTCCAGATGCATCCCTACCTTGTGCATCTGGCTTACATGGGTCCTGAGGAATCAAATTAGGGTCCTTAGGCTTCACAGGTAGGCGTCTTAATCGCTAAGCCATCTCTCCAGCCCCAAAAGCATATTTCAGTTTATTTGTTGGAAATGTTTCCTGTTTGTCAAAGCCTCTTCACTCTCTCCCTCTTTCTCCTTGACACAGGGTCTCTCATGTAGCCCAGGTTGGCCTCAAGCTTGCTATGTGTCCAAGAATGACCTTAAACTACTGATCCTTCTGCCACTGCCTCCCAAGTGCTGGGATTACAGGCCTGTGCCACCATATCTGGCGATAGCATATTTTCTTTATTGTGGCTTTCCATGGAGAAGTGTTTTATTTTGTGACAGTAAAACCTCTGGCACATCCCCTTGGCTATTCTGTGTTTTGTGCCCCCGCCCAAGTGTCCCTTCAGAACTCTTGTCTTTTTATTTTCCAGTTTGGATTTTGATTGCACAGATCCTGTAGATACTAAAAAGAACGGAAGGGACTAGCTCATGAGAATGACTTTGGTGACTTCCATGTTATGGACAAATTTCCCAACACAGAAACAGTCAAAGCTCAGTGCAGAAAGTTAGATGAGTAGACCAGAGCAGACTGGTCAGGTCATGGCTGGTCAGGAAGTCACACCTGTGGTTCAAGAGCCGCAGGATCAGAATAAATGACTACTGTGTGCTCAGCTTCAAACAGGACATCAAAACTACCCCCTCCAAGGCTCGGGGAACCTCATGGAACAGGGTGTGCAAAGAATATAAGAGCAGGAAAGTGGGGAGGAGGGCTGCATGATGCTGTCATCTGGACACAACATGGTCTTCACATTAGCGAACTTGCAGCAGCTGTGGCTCCCTCCACAAGACTGGGCTTGTCAATATTTCACCATAGATGGCAGAAGGGTCCATAACACCTCACGCTTCCCAGAGCAGCTAATGGCAGCTAATGGCTGCTGGGTTAAGGAGTCAAGTTAATCAGTGGTGTAGTGGCTGCTGAGTTGTCCATTTACAGTAATTAACCTTATGCCCATGATCACGCAAACAACCCAAATGTAACTCAGTGAGTTAGAAAAGAAGGCATGAAAATAAGATGGTAATTAATAGGAAAGAAGAAAGGAGAGGAGGAGCCGGGCATGGTGGGCGCACGTCTTTAATCCCAGCACTTGGGAGGCAGAGGCAGAAGGATCGCCATGAGTTTGAGGCCACCCTGAGACTACATAGTGAATTTCAGGTCAGCCTGAGCTAGAGTGAGACCCTACCTAGAAAAAAAAAAAAAAAGAGAGAGAGAAGGGAGAAGGGGGATAAGAGAAGGTACTTTGGGGAGAGTAAGACCAAAATACATTATATGTATGTATGAAAATGACAAAAAATAAATAGAACAATTATAAACATTAAAAATAAGAACTGATATAGATAGCTACAGGTCCCACTGCAGCCGGGTGACTGGAGCAACCCAGTCAGTATCAGGACAGTGCTCTGTGTCCCTCTTAGTCCTCTAGGGAACAGAGCTTCCCTACTCAGCCCAGGTCCCTAATCCCCAAACCAGACAGGGATATCACTGGGGACTGCAGGGACCAGCGTCCCTCATGAACACACATGTAACAACTTAGCCAGTGGGATCGGGTAATATACACAAAAGGCTCAACAGGGTCCGTACCAGGAATGCAAGTGCAACCGAGCATTTGAAAACTCAGCACAATTCACCAGATAAACAAACGGAACTCAGCATATCAACAAACGAAAATTCCCGTGTGAGCGTATCCATCTATGTCAGAAAGCACTTGACAAAACCCAAGACCTTCGCAGCAGCAGAAAATGCTTTGCCAGCTGGGAGTTCAAAGGCTCCTTCTCCATCTGATAAAAAAAAAAAAAAAAAAAAGGCATCTATGAAAAATATGTGGCTGACATTGTAGCAAGTTATGGAAGATTAAATGTTTCCCTCTAAGATAAGGAGCAAGGCAGGAATGCCATTCCACCCTGCCTTACACGTTGCAAGGAAGAGCCTGGGCGGGAAGGCATGAGAAACAAAGAAAGTCAAACATAGCTGAGGAAGAAGGAAGGCAGACGACAGAATTTCTGTCCATGCAGAAATTCTGAAGGGGCCTTCAGAAAAGCTGTTAGAAGTAATAAATGATGGGTAAAACCACAGGGTGCAAGGTCAATAACACAATGAGTGTTTTTTTTTTTTTTTAACAACAGAAAGATAACTAACTTAATTTTAAAAATTAATTAAAAAATAATGAAACTACCACGTTCCAAAGAATATGTGCAAATGGCCTCTATGTGCGCGCACGCACACACACACACACACACAACATTCAACACCATTAGGTAGTGGGGAATGCAGATCAAAATCTCTCTCACTGGAGAGTGATAATGGCAGGCGATGAGTGGAGGCCGGGGCGTGGGGAGATTGGGACACTCTCATACTGTTGGTGGGAATCTAACATGATGCAGGTGCTGTGGGGAATGGCTCTCCAGTGCCTTGTCATGCTACATACAGGTTGATCACATAACCCAGCATCTCTCCCCTGAGCACACCCAAGAGATGAGCACATGTGTCCACACAAAAACTCACACACGTGTGCTCCTGAAGTGGCATTGTTCACAACAGCACCAAAGCGAAAATTACCCAAGCATACCCTTGTGGCTCAAACATTCCTTCATTGATTAACATTCCTCCTGATAGTGGGCGTGGTGACGCACGTCTTTAATCCCAGCACTCGGGAGGCAGAGGTAGGAGGATGGCTGAGAGTTTGAGGCCAGCCTGAGACTACAGTGAATTCCAGGTCAGCCTGGGCTAGAGTGAGATCCTACCTCGAAAAAATAAAAGTCCTCCGGTTGATGGAACATCCCTCTATTGCTACATGGACCAATGAAATGTGGTCTATTCATGTAGTGGAATAGTATCCAGCTGTGAAAAGGAATAGGACATGGATAAATGCTACAACACAGCTGAACATAGAAATATTTGCCAAGTCAAAGAAGACAGCCACAAAAGATTACACCCTGTGGGTTTCTACTTGATTAGAAATTTCTAGATCAGGCAAATGGACAGGAAGGAGAATAGTGGGCACACAGCCCATTAATGGCTAGTGGTGGAGGTGCAGGGAGTGATTGCTGATGGATACAGAGTTCATTTTGGGATAATAAAATATTCTAAAGTTACATGTGATGCTGTTTAGACAATGGTGAGGGCTTCCTAACTCTGAATATGTTCAAACCCATTAAAACATATGTGTCATCGTATGATATCTCAGTTATATCCCAAGAAAACTGTAAGAATCAATTGTGGACCGGAGTTCTAAAGTGGAATGGGGGAGGGGAGGGAAATATCAGGTGGGGTTTTTTTGGTATGTAAGATTAAAAGTCAATAAAAATAAAAAAAATAATAAAAAAAAGAATCAATTGTGTCTGTGTTATGGGAAGTAACAGTTACAAGACTGAATGATAGTTTTCTTTTCTTTCTTTTAGTTTTCAAGGTAGACTCTTGCTCTGGCCCAGGCTGACCTGGAATTCACTCTGTAGTCTCAGGCTGGCCTTGGACTCACAGTGATCCTCCTACCTCAGCCTCCCAAGTGCTGGAATTAAAGGCATGCATCACTATGCCAGGCCCTTTTCTCCTTTCTTCCTTTCTTCTTTCTTTCCTTTCCTTTTCTTTTCTTTTCTTTTTCTTTTGAGGTAGGGTCTCAATTTAACCCAGGCTGACCTGGAATTCACTGTGTAGTCTCACTGGCTTCAAACTCTCAGCAATCCCTCTACCTCTGCCTCCCAAGTGCTGATTAAAGGCATGTGCCAAAACACTCCTTTTCTTTTTTTGAAGCAGTTTCTCACAATTTGGTACATATTGGCCTAGAGCTTTTGGTCTTCTTGCCTCTGCCCATGAGTGCTGGGATTACAAGCAGGTGTCATCAAGGCAGCCTGATGGTTTCTCCCAGGGGTGGTCCTCTGACTTCACTAAGAGCCATTCTACCCCTGGGCATCATAAGAGGAATGAGAGCATTTGACCCTTTGCACTGGGGCACTGCTGCTTCCAGTGCCTTCCTTCTCATGTTATCTCCCACTGCTTCCATCACCACTCCTGGAGGGAAGGACTGGCATTGACCTCCTATCTTCAGCACTCACCTCTCCTCCATCCCCAAGATGGGTTCAGCCCTGCTCCACCGAGTGGCAAAGTGTGCCTGCATCTTTCAGCCTTTCTCTGTGCTTCTGTCTCTGTGTCATTGTGTGTCTGTCTGTCTGTCTCTCTCTCAAGCTGAAGTCTCATTACAAAATCCCATTTAAAAAAAAAAAACAAAACACTTGGCTGGAGGTGGTGCTGGAGAGATGGCTTAGTGATCAAGGTACTTGCCTGTGAAGGCTAAGAAACCAGGTTCAATTCCCCAGGATCCAAGTAAAGCCAGATGCACAAGGTGGCACATACATATGGAATTCATTTGCAGTGGCTGGAGACCCTGGTGTGCCCATTCTTTCCCTCCCTATCCCCCCTCTCAACTAACTAACTAAACATTAAAAAAATTTTTTTAATACTGGGGGGCTAGGGAGATTGCTTAGTGGTTAAAGGTGCTTGCTTGTAAAGCCTGCTGGCCTGAGTTGATTCCCTAATACCCATGTAATGCCAGACACACCAAGTGGTACATGCATCTGGAGTTTGTTTGTAGAGGTAAAAGACTCTGGTGCACCCATTCTTTCTCTTAAATAAATGAATAAACTATTTTTTAACTTTTTATTGACAGCTTCCATAATTACAGACAATAAACCATAATAATTCCCTCCCCTCCCCCACTTTCCCCTTCAGAACTCCACTCTCCATCATATCCTCCCCCTCTCTCCATTAGTGTCTCTTTCCTTATGATGTCATCATCTTTTAATCATATTATGAGGGTCTTGTGAAGGTATTGCTAGGCACTGTGAGGTCATAGATATTGAGGCCAATTTCTGCCTGGATGAATGCATTGTAAGGAGTGGTACCATTCCTTTGGTTCTTAAATTCTTCCAGCCACCTCTTCTGCAATGGACTCTGAGACTTGGAAGGTATGATAGAGATGTTTCAGTTCTGTACACTCACTCTTCTGTCTCTTCTCAACACTATGGTGCTTTACGGGTCATCTCAGTCAGTGGTCACCATCATCTGATAAAAGAAGCTTCTATAATCAAAAATGAGATGGGCTGGAGAGATGGCTTAGTGGTTAAGGCGTTTGCCTGCAAAGCCAAAGGATCCCGGTTTGATTCTCCAGGACCCGTGTAAGCCAAGTGGCACATGCATCTGGAGGTTTTTTTGCAGTGGCTAGAGGCCCTGGCATGGCCATTCTCTCTCTGTCTGCTTCTCTTCTATCTCTCTCTCCTTGCAAATAAATGAATAAATTTTTAAAAAGCATATTAAAAATGAGAGTAATACTATTATATGAGTATGGGGCTAGAGAGATGGCTTAGAGGTTAATGCATTTGCCTTCAAACCCTAAAGACCAGGTTTGAGTCCCCAGAATCCATGTAAGCCAGATGCCCATGGTGGCACATGCATCTGGAATTCGTTTGCAGTGGCTAGAGGCCCTGGCATGCCTATTCTCTCCCCCCATCTCTCATAAATAAATAAATAAAATTTAAAAATATATATGGGTATGACATTAAGTAAAGTGCTTACAGGACAGTTTGGTGAGCATAATATATGCATTTAGCTGGACAAGAACAGGCATTACATTCCTAGAGCTCATGACCTCCGCCACTGTAGGCTTTTGATTAGGTTTTCAGTATCAGGCATGCATTCCCTCCCATGGAGCTGGCCTCCAGTCCAGTTAGAGAGTAGTTGATTTCTCCCATAGCAGACATGCCACTATTGCACCTGTTAGGTCATTTGGCAGGCTGGCCAAACTTAAGGTTTGCAATGCCCACTGTTTTCACAGCTGATAGCTCTGTCTCCTTTAGGGCTGTATGCAGTGCAGCTTTTTCCAGTTTTCTGTCAGCTGGTTTACAGGGAGGAGGTTTTCAGCTCAACTCCAGTTTGATTTCTCAGTGACCTTGTTGCCTAGGCATGTGGAGTCTTCAGCAATAGGGTCTTATCATCTATTCCTGGTGGGAAACCAAGAGCCTTGCCAATGTCCTGTAATATTTTGGGGGCATCAGGCACCTCCCTGGATGGGGAGATGGCTCATTAAGGGCACATGCCTGAAAAGCCTGCAGGTCTGGGTTTGATTCCCCAGTACTCACATAAAGCCAGACACACCAAGTGGTACACGTGTTTTGACTTTGTTTGAAGCCAGGTGTGGTGGCATACACCTTTAATCCCAGCATTCAGAAGGCAAAGGTAGGAGGATCATTGTGAGTTCAAGGCCAGCCTGAGACTACATAGTGAATTCCAGGTTCAGCCTGAGCTAGAGCAAGACCCTTCCTTGAAAAACAAAACAAAAACAAAGATTAGAATTTGTTTGAGGTAGAAAGAAGCCCTAGTGTGCCCATATTCTCTCTCCCTCCCTCAAATAAATAAAAAATATTAACAGCAAATTTCAAAACGACATTGGGAAAGTTGTAGTTTTACGTAATAACTTAACAGCTTAGGAAGTTCACAGTGCCGTTTCAGGGGCAGTTGGGGGGTCAGTGTGGCAGAGTTCAGAGTTCGTCGGTGGTTACACGTCCTCTCCTGATAGCCCGTGCAAGTGGATCGCTCTGAAAGTGACCACATTGGGCTCTCTCTCAGCAAACTGTCCTGGCCAGTCCCATGGCTGTCACTGCTCCTGATGGTAGCAGTTTCTCTTCTTCAGTTAACTCCTGACCCTCAGAAGACACCAGTGGCCTCGGGGCCTTTGCTGACCCTACAGGCTTTCTCTTCATCCCCACACTCTTAGACGGTTCTGCCTTGGTTCAGCGGTGAAGTTGGTAGCTTCCTAATTAGGCAGGGAGGTGGTCTGTGGTCCACTTCCCAGAAAGCCTGCCTAGATCTCCTGAGATAAACGTGAACTTGTCCTCCAAGGTTGATGCCATGTGTCACTCTGGAGGGAAGCTTTGGATATGGTTAAGATTTCTGGCTGTGGACTCTGGGGGAAGCCAATTTACTATCTTGGCCATTGGGCACCTGGGAGTGACAGGTCAGGGACAGGGAGAGAGTTTGTAAACCTCATGGTGCTGGGGAGGGAGATAGACCTGTGTATACAGTTTCCCAACAAGGAGGCCCAGCTGTCAGCTGAGGCCCGCTCAGAAGAGCCAGGTTCCATCCCAGCAAACAGACAGCTCAGCCGTGACGAGTGACCTCGACCCCATGTACTTTTCCCACGCCAGAAGAACGAATTACTGGAGGGGAATGCCAGGGTCTGCGGATGCTCACACTTGACGACTCCTTGGGGAGCTAGGCCTCCCTCCAACGTGTTCAGCAGACGTGCCTGTGACCGTGACCAGGCAGAGTGGCTTCCGGGCTCTGAGCCTTGGTTTCCTCGAACGGAAAGGGGCTGGGGTGATGAGGCTCACCTTCCAGATGTCCTGGGAGTTGGGATTGTTCTGTCCCAGCCTTCATCTCCTTCCCACACTATAGCATAAATGGTGGGAGAGGCGTCCCCAACAGGACGTGTTGAGTGGAATTTGATAAGGACAGTACAGAGTGACATAAATCCCGCATAAACAGAGATAAGGGGCTCGGTGTCCACTCATCAAAGACTTTGTTTGTATGTTTGGTGCTTAGCCTCATCCAGCCCCGGGTGGGGGTGGGGTGGGGGTGGAGGACCGCCTTATCTGAAGAGGCAGCAGGGCCGCCCATTTGTCTTAGAGCCGAATGTTAAAAACTGCTGCGTTGACATCTTCCTGCAGAGATTTCCAGGAAATAATCCTCTCCCGGGTACCACTGAAAACTTGCTGTGCTCTGCACTGGCCGTCCAGCCCCTGGGTCATCTGCTGGCTCTCTGCACTCTGCTGCGCTCTCTGAAGGCCTGTCCTTTGTTACTGTCACCAGAAGCCTGACTTCCATACGTTTGCCAACAAGAGCCTCAGGGTCTTCCAGATGCTCTGGCCTTGGCACCAGAGGAGTGTCCACCTACAAAATCCCTCCCAAGCCAGGGCTCCTCACCCCTGTCCAACCTTGATAACAGTGCCCACAAGCCCCTCCCTCTCCTGGAGCCACTCTGCCCTCCACGGAGAACGTCAAGGTTGCAATGTGATGTCTCCCACCCTGTGGTATTTCAACATGGGGAATCTCAGAGCCAGGGCAGCACTGCCCATTTCTGACCTGCCTGCACATCACTGGAAAGCCACATTGCAGTCACACGCACTGCCATGATTGTCACATCCAGCCTAGCAGGATGCTGGCAGAGGGCACAGGTGAACATGTCCTTTTATCTGAGCGACAAGGGACTCAGAAGGTTCTATGCTTCTTGCGGGAGTATTGCTGAGGCCATTTTAGTGCCAGGCTGGTGAGCAGAGAGCCCAGTCACCTTCGTTTTACTGTGAGTGGATCACCCCTGAAGGACTGAAACCGTCCCCAGCTGCTCCACCAAGGGGAGGGAGAACACTAGGCCAGTCTTCTTAAACTTTTTCCACTTGTGACCCCTTTTCACCTGAGAATTTTTTTGGGGGGTGGGGTTCAAGGTAGGGTCTCACTCCAGCCTGAGCTGACCTAGAATCTACTATGTAGTCTCAGCGTGGCCTCAAACTCACAACCATCCTCCTACCTGTGCCTCCCAAGTGTTGGCATTAAAGGCATGTCCACCACCATGCCCAGCTTCACCTGAAAAAAATTTAAAATATTTTAATTTATTTATTTGCAAGCAGAGAGAGAGAGAGAGAGACAGACAGAAAGAATGGGGGGGACCTCCAGCTGTTGCAAATAAATTCCCGATGCATGCGACACTTTGTGCATCTGGCTTTATGTGGGTACTGGGGAATCAAACCCAGGGTTGTTAGGTTTCACAGATAAATATCTTAACCATTAAGTCACCCCTCCAGCCCTCACCTGAGAATTTTTTTTAGATTTTTTTTTGTTGTTGTTGCTTATTTTTATTTATTTATTTGAGAGCAACAGAGAGAGAAAGAGGTACAGAGAGAGAGAGAGAGAGAAGAATGGACGCACCAGGGCCTCCAGCCACTACAAATGAACTCCAGATACATGCATCACCTTGTGCATCTGGCTTATGTGGGTCCTGTGGAATCGAACCTCCAACTGTGGTCCTTAGGCTTCACAGGCAAGTACTTAACTGCTAAGCCATCTCTCCAGCCTCACCTGAGAAAATTTTATGTTACCCTAGATATACAGTACTGTTATTCAATCATAAAGAAATTTATTTTCAAATGATTCTTTGGTATACATATAATTCTTATCATTTAGGGGCTGGAGAGATGGTTCAGTGGTTAAGGCACTTGCCTGCAAAGCCAAACAACCTGAGTTTGATTCCCCAGTATCCACATAAAGCATTTGGAGTTTGTTTGCAGTGGCTGGAGGCCCCTGGCCCACCCATTCTCTCTCTCTCTCTCTCTCTCTCTCTACTTAAAAATAAATAAATAAAAATATAAAAGTAATTACTATTTATGAAAGTGGAAAGCAAGTTTGCATACTGATGAGGTAGATGTGCTTCTTTTTTCTTACATAAAAAATTAAAACCTGGGGGGCTGGAGAGATGGCTTAGCCATTAAGGCGTTTGCCTGCAAAGCCAAAGGACCCAGGTTTGATTCCCCAGGACCCACATAAGCCAGATGCACAAGGGGGAGCATGCATCTGGAGTTCGTCTGCAGTGGCTGGAGGCGCTGGCACGCCCATTCTCTCTCTCTCTCTCTGTCAAATAAATAAATAACTAAAAAGAAAATATTTTTTAAAAATTAAAAAAACTAAAACCTGGGAGGAAAAGATGGTGACATCAACATAAAAGAGACTAATTGAGAGGGGGAGGAAATATGATGGAGAGTGGATTTGTGTAGAGGAAAGTGGGGGGAGGGAATTATAATTATGGAAGTCTATAATTATGGAAGTTGCCAATTAAAAAAAAAGTTTGTTTTTTTTTTTAATTAAAACTCGGATGTGAGGGCCATCAGGCTACAACATCTGTCACCTCATTGATCACCAGGCTTGATTTGGCTGATCTGAATGACTAGGCCCTTGTCTCCTTCCTCCCTCACCACTCCTTGTGCATCCTTCCCAAAGCTGGGCATCTGGTAAAGGAAGATCCCCTTCCTCAAGTAGAGGAGGACCAGTCTCCTGTCGGGGTACATCAGTAGCTGTGTTCCTTAGCCAGAACCGCCAAACAAGTTCTCAAGAATTAATTCCTCGGAAGCTGGAGAGATTGCTTAGTGGTTATGGCCCTGCCTGCAAAGCCAAGGGACCTAGATTTGATTCCTCAGGACCCACATAAGCCAGATGCATAAGGTGGTACATGTGTCTGGAGTTCATTTGCAGCAGCTGGAGGCACGCACATTATCTATCTGCCTCTCTCTCTCTGCTTCTCTCTCTCTCTCGCAAATAAATAAATAAAAATAATGTTAAAAAGAATTAAAATCTTGGGCTGAGGAGATGGCTCCGCAGTTAAAGGTGCTTGCTTGCAAAGCCTGTGTGCCCTCTTTCAATTCCCTAGTACCCATGTAAATCCAGATGCACAAAGTGGTAGGCACATGCATCTGGAATTTGTTTGCAGTAGCAAGAGGCCATGGCACACCCATGCACTCTCTCCTCTCTCTCAAATAAATAGGCATATATATTTTTTCAAGATATGGTCTACCTCTAGCCCAGGATGACCTGGAATTCACTATGTGGTTTCAAGGTGGCCTCGAACTCATGGCATCCTCCTACCTCTGCCTCCCAAGTGCTAGGATTGAAGGCATGCACCACCATACCTGGATTAAAATTTTTTTTGTTTTTAAGAATTAGGCTGGAGAGATGGTTCAGTGGTTGGAGGTGTTTGCTTATAATGCCTGACTGCCTGGGTCTATTCCCTAGTACCTACATAAAGCCAGACACACAAAGTGGCACATGTGTCTAGAATTTTTTTGCCATGGCAGGAGGTTCTGGTGTGTCTATTCTCTCTCTCTTAAATAAATAAATAAAAATTTTAAAAAACAATTAAAACCTGGCTGAATATTCAATCCTGCAGGATACAGAGCCTCTTCAACATGTTTCAAGGTTGGTCGATATTTTGATTTTATACTCATCAATGATAAGAACACTGCTTCTTGGCCGAAGTCATCTAGGACCATTTCAGAAATGGTTGGGAATTCTGTCTTAACCCAGAGCCAAATTTAAGTTAATGATTATTTTTAAATGAAACTCAACTTAGCATTTTTAAAATCAGAATTCTTTTTTTAAGAAATATTATTCATTCATTTGAAAGAGAGACAGAGAGAATGGCTACACCAGCACCTCCTGCCACTAAAAATGAACTTCAGATGCATGCATCATTTTGTGCATCTGGCTTTACGTGGGTACTGAGGAATTGAACCGGGGCCATCAGGCTTTACAAGTGCCTGCCTTTAGCGACTTGGTCACCTCTTCAGCCCTAAATCAAACATTCTTTTTTTATGATTTTTTATAAATATTTTATTTTTATTTGACGGAGAGAAAGAGGGAGAGAGAGAATGAGCACACCGGGGCCTCCAGCCACTGCAAACAAACTGCAGATGCCTGTGCCACCTTGTGCCTCTGGCTAACGTGGACCCTGGGGAATCGAACCTGGGTTCTTTGGCTTTGCAGGCAAACACCTTAACTGCTAAGCCATCCCTCCAGTCCCTAAATCAAACATTCAAACATAATATAAATTTGATAAGTACATGCTGAGGTTTTTATTTTCTGTAAGTAAATCATAATGTTTCTAAAAGAGCAGAAACCTCTGTAAGCACAGTAAAAGCAGTTCATAACGAGAGGCTGCAGGGAAGTCACAGAATGTAACACAGGCGTGTGCTTCCAAAAACACCTCAAATTCATCATGTGTTTGATTTTGGATGAATTTTGGTCTTTATGTGTTCAGCACCCTTTTACTGTTGCCCAATCTTTCATGATCCTCCACATTCCCTAATTTAAGAAGCTGGAGCCGGGCATGGTGATGCACACCTTTAATCCCAGCACTTGGGAAGCAGAGGCAGTAGGGTCACCATGAGTTATAGGCCACCCTGAGACTGCATAGTGAACTGAATTCCAGGTCAACCTGGGCTAGAGGAAGACCCTACCTTGAAAAAAAAAATAAGAAGAATGAGGAGGAGGAGAAGAGAAGGAGGAGGAGGCAGAAAAGAAGCTGGGCTCCTGTATAAGAGCAGAAATTCTGGGACCCACAGGGTCTTGAGACAGTATCCAAATACTCTGAATGAAGTAAAGACCCTCCAATATTCTCACATCCTTGTATAAAATGCAGTGAGAGCTCATAGAGACAGAAGCCTCAGACATAAACTCCAATCTGGACTTCTGCACAAGGTCCGAGGCCCAGGCTCATCAAGCCTTTTCTGCCCAGGGCCAACCAATAAGTATTTTCACCTGGTGGCCAGTCCATCTCTGCCACAATGCAATGACTCTGTCCTTGAGTTGTGAGTGTGCTGTGCCAGAAACAGACATGTTGTGTCTTCCCACCCTGTCATGATTTATTGAATACCAATCAATTCACAAGCTGCATTGGTTTTGCTGGATATAATTTGTCAAGTAATTCTGATCCCCTTGAAAACTTGCCAAGGCAAACACTTGTCTTTATTGAAGTCTTAACTACTAATATGAACTGTCAAGTCATACATTGCACAGTAATTACATCTACCTACACATACGTGTAGGTTACAGAATAGTTACAAAAGAGTTAAAGATGCCACAGAGCTCAAAGAAGCCTCACTGATACAGATATTGAGTCACTCCAGAGGTTAGATAAGACTCCTCTTTAAAACCACAAGGCAGTTTTTATTTAATAGTTAATTAATTTATTGATTTGAGAGAAGGGGAGAGAAAGAGGAGAGAATGGGCACACCAGGGTCTCTAGCCACTGCAAATGAACTCCAGATGCATGCGCCACCTTGTGCATCTTGCTTACATGGGTCCTGGGGAATCGAACTGAGGTCCTTTGGCTTTGCTGACAAGAGCCTTTAACTGCTAGGCCACCTCTTCAGCCCAGAATTTATTTTAATTAATCCAATTTCTACATATTCTGACAGAAATTTTCTTCTTTATAAATTATTTTTTTAAATAAACATACAAATCAATCTGTTCCATTGTGATGTTTTCATACATAATTTACTTTTATTGATCTTCTTATTTCCCCATCTCTCTGTTCCTTCTTGTACCTTTCCACTTCTAGCACTACTCTTTCTATGTTCCAGCCAATACGAAATAGATAGGATATTAATGAACCCACTAGGAGAGCTGCTAGAGAGTCACAGACCTGAGCTGAGCTGCAGAGCCGCTGGACATAGATGTGAAGCACAGGACTAGGCCTGGGACAGACAGACGATGAATAAACACGTGGTGATTCACGCATGCTGCATCAACACAGGCCATCATGCTGAAGCTGAAGCCCCTGGGACAGTTGGGAGTTTCCTGCCTGTTGGTCCCTTGAGGCACACTGGGTGGTCACATGACACGTCAGTGGGGTCATCAGCATGGCAGTGGCAGTTGTTTGCCTCTTTATGAGGTCCAGGTAAAGGTATGGTACCCCTTCTTAGTTTGCTGTGTTTGATTCTTGGACCTGATTTTTTTCTGATCTGGCTTTAATTATACCCATGTGCCTATATTTTCCTGATCTGCTTTGATAAGTTCCTGGGTAGGCACTATTTTACTTGCATAAATAAGTTATTCATCAGTCTGTGCCTCACGGTTGGTGCGGGACAGGTGCTAGTGTCTGTGCACAAATGAGACACAGTTATCCTGCCTCTGCATCGGTACTCAACATGGAGCCCAATGCTGCTTGTGACATGAAGTCCCAGGGCGAGGCACAGCTTGAAGCCCCTGTTCCACACAGTATTGGTTCACTTAGAACAGGGCATAGCCTGAGCTCCACACCTCGCATGGAGCAGGTGGCCTATGGGTGTGGATGGGGCTATATGCTCATAACCATTACTTGCTGACACCAGGTTTTGAATCTCATGAAGCTTTCATGGGCTACAAAGCATTATTCTTCACTGGTTTGTATTCAGACATGTAAAAATGCAAGCTGTGGGCTTCAGAAAAGCCGGCAAGGGCAGCCTGTAGTTTCGTCCCTGCCTTAGCAGCAAGCCAGCTTCTTTATAAGAGTGACAGCTGCATGGCTGAGCAAATGCTCCAGAGCATTCATGATGCCTTGGCGCATACAGGAGGGGACACGTGTGTTACTGAGCACAACTGACCCAGTGCTCAGTGTCCACCACACTGTCTGGAGGACAGAGCACAAGCTGAAGTATTGAATAGCCAGGCTAAGAAAAGAAGTTTTGAAGACAATAGGGGACAAGTCTAGGCAAGCAAAGAGCAATTTGACCCCCTGGATCTCCTGGGATTCACACAGGAGCCCAGGACCAGGGTGGGCACCCCAGGCAGCTTCAAGGCGCCATGCATCCCCTGCTGAGCTCTGCCCCAGTCACTGTCCTTGGTGCTTCCTAAGCTGCAAACAATAGGGGCTTGACAGCCCCACACCCCACCATCAAAGAGCAAAGGGCCAGGCCAGACCACCCGTCTGGCCCCAGGCCTGGAGAGCAAGGGCACGGTTAATCCACCCGCTTAGCAAATCCTCTGCAGAGAGATAAGCTCCAGCCCAGACAAGGTGGGGGAAACCAGAGCCACTTCCTCCCCTGGCATGTTCCACTGGAGAGAACATTCTATACCATTCTCACTTGGGTTGTTTAATTACCCAATGTTTTCCTTTGGGGAAGACCTGAAATTGCAGAGATCTTTGGGATTTTGGAGGAATGCAAGGCCTCATTTTACCTAATTACAAAATGTCTGGGTAGTGACTGTGAAGCATCCCAGAGTTGGGCCACGCAGACCCCGGGCCTCCCGGGCGGTGGGGGTCCGGGGGGCTCTGACGCACATGTTTACCTGAGGTCCTGGGCCGCAATCTGGTTCGCATTGGGAAATCAGACTGTTTACAGGAGGCCCAGCTGCCTCTGCCTCTCCTTGCCTTTCATTTCTCTGTAATGTTCTGCAGGTCTCCCCATGGGCCTGGCGGGGAGGGGGGTGAGTGGCGGCACGTGAGCCCCGCCATCCCGGATGGCCCCTGTGGGGATGGGAAGCTCCTGGCATGGCCTCGAGGTGGGCAGCGGGGGTCAGGGGGGGCCGTGGAGATGGGGGGCTGGCATGCGAGACACACGTGGGCACCTTGGCACGGTCCTGGGCAGAGGATGGGCCCGCTCATCCCGATGTCCTGGGCAGAGCCTTGTGACCAGTGGGAGCCAGAGCCCTTTTGATGTTGTGAAAGCCTTTTTGAGTGTGGGCACCAGATCTGTGACTACAGGGACTCTGCCAAGGGAGGGCTGCCTCTGCTGGGCTGTCTTCCTTAGCTGCTCTGTGGTGCACAGTGGTTCCAATGGGCTTCACTCCTCTTCAGGCTCAGAGAAAGTCTCTTTTCCCTGCTGCTGCGTTCAGGAGCTTGGGCTGCTGGGCCTAGAAGGTGAGGCCCACAGGGGCTTCTGAGTCCCAGCTGGGGGACAGTCCCTCAGCACTCACTCACCCTTGTGTTGTGATCAGGCTATTCCCTGCTTTGAGGCACTCCGTATTGTGCACAACAGTGTTTTCAGGCTGTCCCTTGCCCGGAGTGACTCCATTTTACCTGTAGCTTTGTCTCCATTTTGAGTGCAGAGATAGGATGATTTTGCACCTTCGTGGGTGTGTAAATATCATCTGTCTGGCACCACCTATGAGGCACAGACTGATAACTTACTCCTGAAAGTAGAAATGATGCCACCCTAAACTTTATCAAAAACCACATAAGCCCAGGATACAATGTACACAGGCACTTTGGCACAGGCCTGATGGAGGGAAGGTCTGTCCACAGTGACAGTCTGGACAGAGCAGTGAGCCCAGCAGTTTCCTGCAGGCAGAGGCTGAGCGTGGGCTCTGGGTCTGTGACCACGTGGAAGGTGATAAGCTTCTGTCCACAGTGGATGGGAAGTGATTGCTGTGAGCCCCCTGTGTCAAAAATGTGGAAGAACACGCTTGTGCTTTTCCACCATGCCAAAGTTTATGGAATAACAATAAATTCACGAGGTATGATAGCTTCAATGGTAGCAATTTGCCAGATACTTCCACTTTCCTTATAGCCCTGGCTAAGGCAGGCACAGGATCTTTTATTTGGATCTTAATTACTAATATTGACTCTCAAATCACACACCAAATATCACCCAGGAAAAATCTTATTTAGAGCTGGAGAGATGGCTTCGCAGTCAAGGCACTTGCCTGCAAAGCTTAAGGCCCCAGGTTTGATTCCCCAGTACCCACATAAGCCTGATGCACAAGGTGGTGCATGCATCTGGAGTTCATTTGCAGTGGCTAGAGGCCCTGGAAAGCGCTCTCTCTTTCTTTCTCTCTCTCTCTCTCAAATAAATAAATAAAATACATTAAAAATATTTTTTAAAGATTTTATTTTTTATTTATTAGAGAGAGAGAGAGAGAATGGGTGCACCAGGGCCTCTAGCTACTGCAAAAACGAACTCCAGATGCATACACCACCGTGTGCATCTGGCTTACGTGAGACCTGGAGATTTGAACCGGGGTCCTTAGGCTTCACAGGCATGCACCTTAACTGCTAAGCCATCTCTCCAGCCCCATTAAAAATATTTTTAGAAAAACTTATCTATATGATGTGTACATGTAAATTAAAAGGCATTAAAAAAAGCAAGGAGTTTCAGAGAGGCCTGAGGAGCCAGAGCTGGGAAACTGAGAGCAATGCAAGAGTATGTACAAGGCTGGAGAGATGGCTCAGCGGTTAAGGCACTTGCCTGTAAAGCCTAACAACCCAAGTTCTATTCCCCAGTGCCCACATAAAGCCAGATGCATAAAGTGGCGCATGCATCTGGAGTTTGTTTGCAGCAGCTGAGGGCCCTGTCCCTCCCCAACCCTATCTCTTCTCTCTCTCTCTCTCTGCTTGCAAATAAGTAATTTTTTTTTTTTGAGGTAGGGTCTCACTCCAGTCCAGGCTGACCTGGAATTCACTATGTAGTCTCAGGGTGGCCTCGAACTCTCGGCGATCCTCCTACCTCTGCCTCCCGAGTGCTGGGATTAAAGGCGTGCACCACCACGCCCGGCTAAGTAATTTTTTTTAAATGTCATCTTCTAAAATGTGAATTAAAATAGTCATTTTTAATAAAAAGAGTGAGATTTACCAGCCAGATGGAGGTCTGCAGGAGAGCAGTGGAATAGGCTACAGGGTGAGGGCTGATCTGTAAGAGTCAGGCAAAATGAAGGGCAGAATTGGGTTAAGAAGAAGTGAGCGGACGGTCCAAATGGGCAAAGTGGCAGAATAGTAGAGGGCTATTGGTAGGTAGCATCAGCAGCGGGGAAGGGACCAAGCTGAAGCCCCTCAAACACTCGGGATTTCCTTGGCGCACACACTGGGTGGTCAGATGATGAGCTCCAGGGACCATCTCCATTGCAGTGCTCAGTGTCCACTTCTCTGTTGGGGTCCAGGTGAGGACGCTACACTCTTTCCTAGGTCTGGTTGTGTCTGATAAGTTCTTGGAGCTGGTTTTCCTGTTATGATTTTAATACACCCATGCGCTCCCAACTGTCCCAGTTCACCCCAGTCAATGTATAGAGTAGCATGCTTTCTAATCCTAGGAAGAAGTCATTCAACAGTCTGTGCCACACAGATGGTGCTGCTCATGTCCACCCAGGTTCACCCTTCACCCTTCACCCTCTAAATGGGAGTCAATAGCTGCTGTAAAATGGAATCTGTCAAAGCAAGATATAATCTGAAAAGTCATTGTTTTACACAGCACGGAGTGACTTAGAGCAGGGCACAGCACACTGGGACACAGCGGCAGAGCTGCCTTGTTCAGCAGTGGCCCTCCTTCTCCCACAGAGAAAAAAGTCTCTTCTGGGCTGGAGGGATGGCTTAGAGGTTAAGGCGTTTGCCTGCAAAGCCAAAGGGCCCAGGTTCGATTCCCCAAGACCCACATTAGCCAGATGCACAAGGTGGCTCATGTGTCTGAATTTCGTTTGCAGCAGCTGGAGGCCCTGGCGTGCCTATTCTCTCTCTCTCTTAAATAAATTAGTTTAAAAAATAAAATGTTAAAAAGAAAAGAAAGAAAGTCTTTTCTTTCCTGTCTCAGCTCAGGAGCTCGGGCTTCTAAACCCATGAGGTGAGGCTGCTGGGGGCTACTGAGTATACATGGTTGCCTCGAGGACGAGCCCTCCGTTTTCACACATGCCTAGACTCCCAAGACTCCTGGTGGGCACCCCAACCAGAGAAGGACAACTATGCCACTGGTCCCCCCCCACCCCACCCCAACCACACCCACACCAGACCTCCCATATCAGCAGCAGGACAGAGATTTCAAAGGGCCTTTCCTTCCCCAGGCAGTTCTCCAATATTCACTTTCCCTGCCACCAGGTGGCGCCCTCTCAGCCCCTGCACTGTCTCCTGTGTCTGTCCACCTTCCTGCTGCTTCCTATCTCAATCTTTGGTATGTCCCTATTGCCAGTCACACTAGAAAGTGTGTGTGGGGGTGGGGGGGGGGAGGGAGACAGATATCACAGGAAAGCTGACCAAAGTCATGATGAGGGTCCAGCCTAAACACAGGAACTTGTCAACAGGGTACAAAGCTTAGATGAAGGTTTCCGGAAGAAAAGGATTCTGGCAAGGAGACATGGACAGGGAGGCCAGCAGGGACAGTCACTTCCCTGGGAGCCTGAGTGAGGCAAGGGGTGGAGAATTGGGCCTATCAAGAATACAGTAGGTAAGCCGGGCGTGGTGGCGCACACCTTTAATCCCAGCACTTGGGAAGCAGAGGTAGGAGGATCGCCGTGAGTTCAAAGCCACCCTGAGACTACATAGTTAATTCCAGGTCAGCCTGGGCCAGAGTGAGACCCTACCTCGAAAAACCAAAAAAAAAAAAAAAAAAAAAAAAAAAAGAATACAGTAGGGCCAGCCAGGCGTGGTGGCGCACACCTTTAATCCCAGCACTCAGGAGGCAGAGGTAGGAGGATCGCTGTGAGTTCAAGGCCAGCTTGAGACTACATAGTGAATTCCAGGTCAGCCTGGGCTAGAGAGAGACCCTACCTCAATCCCCTCCCCTCCAAAGGAATACCGTAGGTCCAAAAGGGGTCCAGGACCAGCTGACTACACTGCAAGAAGGAACCACTGTATGCCTTCAAGCTGTGAGCTCTTCAGAGCCCTCGTGGGAAGGGCTCAGGTAGTTTGGGCTTTGTTTTGAAAAATAAAATAGATATGTTATATTGCCAAAACAAAAGACTGTATGCTCTTAACATGGCTACTATCCTATTGCAGTCTTTCTTTTTTAAATTTTTTTAATTTTTATTTATTTATTTGAGAGAAACAGGGACAGACAGAAAGAGAATGGGCATTCCAGGGCATCTAGCCACTGCAAACAAACTCCAGACACATGCTCTAACTTTGTGCATCTGGCTTACATGGGTCCTGGGGAATCAAACTTAAGTCCTTTGGCTTTGTAGGCAAGTGCCTTAACCACTAAGCCATCTCCCCAGCCCCTATTGTTATCTTTCTATGGTGTACAAATCAGCTCAGGGGCACTCTGTGAGAAGGCTCATTGGGCAGGGGACTATTCCAGTCGCTCAGCACCTCATGGACAGGGGACTAAGCGGGGCACTCAGCTCTTGATGACCAAGGTTTAGATCCAGTGATTGCCTCCTTGGCAAGCCTTAGTCATGCCCCTTGAGGTGCCCACTGCCCAGGCCCAGAAGGTCACTGCCGAGAACCTTGAGGTTTATAAAACAAGACCCTTGACAGCCCTAGCCACAGTCTGAGTGTGTTGTCACCAGGGGGCGCCCATGCACTGCTCAGCTGCATTTCTTGCCTATTCCTTGCCTGACCTGGGCAGCTCTTCTCAGTTCTTCCAGCACCCTCTTTTCTTGACCAAGGAGGGCTACTAGCCCGCAAGAGGAACAGACCTTGCCTGAGGAGGAGGAAGGAGCAGACGGAAGAGACTTGGGTCCAGGAAGCCCCGACAAGAGAGAGATGATAATTAGGCTCTCTCCCTGAGTCACTCCCATGACCTCTGATCTCCAAAGCCACCCCAGTCAAACTTGTTTTGTAGAAGATTCTGAAGGCCAGAAAGGTCTTGCAATAACCTGGTGCCATGGGCTGGGTTCCCCCTCAGGGTATTCCTTTGGGAGACTGGACTTGAGCCCATGACTCGTCCTGCAGTCCCAGCCCCATCCCAGGAGGAGGTGAATGGGATGGTCATTGTGGCCTTGCCTACATAAGCAGGGTTTAGAGGCAGCCCAGGTGCTGGACCTCTGGGAGTGAGAGATACCTGGAGGCTCTGCAGGCTCAGGGCTGCCATAGGCAAGGCAGCGTGTGTACATGCCACCTGTGCCACCAACCACCCCCAGAGAATGTTGTGCTTTTTTGGGGGGGGACGGTTTTGAGGTAGGGTCTCACTAGCTTGGGCTGACCTGGAATTCACTATGTAGTCTCAGGGTGGCCTCAAACTCTCGGCGATCCTCCTACCTCTGCCTCCCGAGTGTTGGGATTAAAGGCGTGCACCACCATGCCCGGCTTAATGTTGTGCTTTTTCCCAAGGATGCACAGATGACCCAGGAGAAGAACTTGGGCTTCCTGTCCTGAGTGTACTAGTCCTTCCAGCACGAGGACCCATGCTGTCATTTTGCTCAGGGACACTGTAGACTCAGGGGCACTCCTGACCCATGTTGCCATCATTGCCAAGGTTTCAATGCGTCTCCTTTAACATCTGTGCTCTGCCCACCCTGGGGTCTCTAAAGACACCTCCATTGCGTCCTGTGTGCATTGGCCCTCTTTTCAGTAGTCATCTGGGTTGGCCATACAGCGCTCATGCTCTGAGGGTCACTGTCTGTGTACAGGGTAGGGACTGGACAACCAGCTGTGACTCTCAGAGTTCCAGTCCAGGCCCTCGCCGGTGGCTCCCTGCCGGCTGAGGCATGCTGCATTTGCCTTCATGGTTTCTCCAGCTCCGTCGTCAGCTGGACAGTGTCATCAGCCACCACAAGGTACCAACCGACACAGTATGTGAGAGACCTAAGCAAGCCCTCGGCCATCCAGTCCTGGAGGCAGGGCCACGATTCCTAAGAATGCAGGTGAGTTACCATTTTCCAACTTTCCAGTGTTCCAAAACACTGAAGGATGCAAGGTATCCTGATTCCTGTCCTAATCCAGAGACTTGCTTTGATCCAGGGCTCAGCACTGATCTTGGGCCTGATCTGATCTGATTCACAAGCCTGCTCTGATCCTGAGTCTTGCCCTGACCCCGAGTCTGCTCTGATCCTGAGTCTTGCCCTGACCCCGAGTCTGCTCTGATCCTGAGTCTTGCCCTGACCCCGAGTCTGCCCTGACCCTGAGTCTGCCCTGACCCTGAGTCTGCTCTGATCCTGAGTCTTGCCCTGACCCCGAGTCTGCTCTGACCCTGAGTCTGCTCTGATCCTGAGTCTTGCCCTGACCCCGAGTCTGCTCTGATCCTGAGTCTTGCCCTGACCCCGAGTCTGCTCTGATCCTGAGTCTGCCCTGACCCTGAATCTGCTCTGATCCTGAGTCTTGCCCTGACCCTGAGTCTGCTCTGACCCTGAATCTTGCCCTGACCCTGAGTCTGCTCTGATCCTGAGTCTTGCCCTGACCCTGAGTCTGCCCTGACCCTGAGTCTGCTCTGATCCTGAGTCTTGCCCTGACCCCAAGTCTGCTCTGACCCTGAGTCTTGCCCTGACCCTGAGTCTGCTTTGATCCTGAGTCTTGCCCTGACCCCGAGTCTGCTCTTATCCTGAGTCTGCCCTGACCCTGAGTCTGCTCTGACCCTGAGTCTTGCCCTGATCCCGAGTCTGCTCTGACCCTGAGTCTTGCCCTGATCCCGAGTCTGCTCTGACCCTGAGTCTTGCCCTGATCCCGAGTCTGCCCTGACCCTGCCTGTGGGCCTTTGCTGGAGTAGCTAGGAAATGAAAACAGGCAGCAGAGGTGAGCATAGCGTCAGTGCTGACTAAGTCCCTACTCAGCAACTCGTCTCACCTGAAAAAGGCTTTGTTGCTGTTCTGAGTACATGTGAGGAAAACCACGAGCTAAAGAAAAAGGAATGTGTGACACCAGTGAGGTTATTTTAACATTAAACAAGTAGAATTTCTCCTGAGAAACAGGATGCAGGAAATGCCTGTGTGCGGCCCCATACCTGACCCTAGACAGAGATCTAAAGGACCCCAGGCTCTGGAAACTCCATGCTTGCACACCCCTCTCTCTCTTCACCTGATCTCACCTACTCCACCCTCAACTACCAGAAAGAACCATGGGCTGCTGTGGCTGTTCTGGAGGCTGCGGCGCCAGCTGCTGGGTGCCCCTGTGCTGCTGGGTCCCTTCCTGTTCCTGCTCCAACTGTAGGGATTATAGGTGCTCCAAAATGGACTGTGATTCCTGTGCGGACAACAAGGGCTGCTATGGCCCTTGTGGGTCCTGAAAGTCCAGCGGCTGCATGCCCTGCTGCACCCAGTCCAGCCTGCTGTGTCCCTGTGTGCTGCCAGCGCAAGATCTAAGGCTCTGGTCTCAGCCGTAAAGTAAGTCTCACATGTCCACCTCTCCCAGGAAGCGATCAGAGCTCCATCTCTGCTCTTGGCTGGTGCACAGGTCCAGGAGTCGTGTCTGTGAATCCCGAGGAAGTAACAACCCCAACCTGGGCCTTGACTTACCCCATGACTATCTTTCCCACCACTATCCCAAGGGTTCTCCTCCTTCCCATCTTCCAGAACCCTGGGGTCTCCACTGATAAGCTCTTTGTGTGGTCCAGCCTTGGGGTGGAGCTCTTTGTGCTCATCACTCTTCTGGCCCCTTTTCTGTGTGTCCTGGGCAGCAGACTCAGAGCATCTGCAAGCAGGAGAGGGGAAGACATGCAAGGCTGTAAACTCCTTTTCTTCTAGAAGGTGGATGCTGCCCATGAGCCCGTGAGGCTTGTCCCCAGCTGAGTTCAGACAGGGTTAGGGTTCTCCATCCTCTCCTGGTGTTTTTTCACTGTGGTCCTTGTCCTTAGCGTCAGCCCACTCTCTGTTCCTGATTGCCAAGCTCAGGACACAGCAGTAGAGGAAACAGACTCCTGGAAGCCAGGTCCAGGGTGCCACCTTGTCCCTAGAGGAGACTTCTGTCAGAAGGTGTTAAGTGTGAACAAGTCACTCACCGGGGACCCACAATGAGGTGTCTGGCAGGTGCAGTTTGGCACTGTGCCTCTGTGTCTGTGGCCCATGTGAGGAACCAGTTTCTGGGCCCGGGGAAGGGGTGATAATAGACACTTTTAACATCAGAGAACAAAGGCAGCTCTGCCTGACACCGGAGGCCCAGGAGAGTGAGGGGTAGAGTAGCCATCCGCACTGCATCCCAGGTTCTGGCCTCCTGGCCCAGCCCCTGCATAGAGCCCTGTGGAGCCCTCTCTCACCTGCAGATGCTCTGGGTCTGGTCCCAGTTGCAGAGGGTACACAGAAAGGGAGCAAAAAGAATGGTGGGCAGAGAGAGTGCCAAGCCAAGGCTGGACCAGACAAAGAGCTTGTTAGAGGCTCTGCCAGACCCACTATGAAACCTCTGTCTGTTGCACTTAGAGTGGCCAGGTAAAATGAGGCTCTCTCGGGGCTGGACAGATGGATCAGCAGTTAGGAGCACTTCCCATGCAAGCATGAGGGCCTGAGGAGGCCTGAGAGGCCCCTGGAGTTCCATCCCCAGGACCCACATAAACAGCTGTGCGTGGCCATGCACTTCGGTCACCCCAGTCCTGTGGAGAAAAGTGGATGGAACTGGAAGATTCTGTTGAGTGAGTAAGACAGACTCTGGAGCATAGATACCTCATCTTCCCTTTGAAGGCAGAAGTGAAAAACCAAATTGACCTGAACAGTTGTTTTTAGAAATTTGAAGGGGAGGGGTCAGGAAAGAGAAGTTGAATTTAATCAGTGCACCATACCCCAGAAGCTGTTCTATCACAGGGCTGGAGAGATGCCTTGGTGGTTAAAGTGCTTGCCTGAAAAGCCAGGTTCCATTTCCCAGTACCCATGTAAAGCCAGAGGCTCATGCATTTGTTTGCAGTGGCTGGAGACCCTGGCCTGCCTATTCTCTCTCTCTCTCTCGCTCTCTATTTGCTTCTCTCTCTCTATCTGTAGTTTTCTCTCTCTCAAATAAAATAAAATAAAATATTTAAATTAAAATATTTAAAGAGGATATTCTATCAACACAGGTTAACATATGTGTGTATGTATGTATATGTGTGTGTTTAATGAAGTAGTATTATAAACTCCTATACCCACACATAAATTTGGAAGATGAAAGTGTTTAATCTGTTGAAAGATACGAACCTGCACACTGGAAGCCTCAAGTTTGGCCAGACAGGCCAAATGGCTGAATGGGTGCAATAGCGGCATGTCTGCTCTAGGGGAAACCAACTGCTTTCTAATTGGACTGAAGGCCCGCCTGTGGGAGGGAATACATGCCTGATACTGAAAAACCTAATCAAAAGCCTTTGGCAGAGGAGGTAATGATCCATAGGGGTATAAAGCCTGCTCTTGTCTGGTTAAATGCATATATTATGCTCACCAAACTGCCCTGAAAGCTCTACACTTAATGTTCATATTAATATAATAATGCTACTCTCACTTCTGGTTAGAGAAGCTTCTCTTTTCAGATGGAGATGACCACTGGGATGATCCAAAAGGCAACATAGTGCTGAGAAGAAGAGATGGAGGAGTGCCCAGCACTGAAACATCTCTATCACACCCTCTAAGACTCAGGGTCCGTTGCAGAAGAGGTGGCAGAAAGAATGTAAGAGCCAAAGGAAGGGTAGGACTCCTTACAATGCAACTGTCCAGACAGAAATTGGCCTTGATATCCAGTGCAGTACCTAGCAATACCTTCATAAGACCCTCATAATAGGAGAAAAAGATGATGATATCGAGATAAAAGAGAGACTAATGGAGAGAGGGAGGGGATATGATGGAGGGTAGAGTTGTGAAGGGGAAAGTGGGGGAAGGGAGGGAATTATCATGGTTTATTGTCTGTAAGTATAGACGTTGTCAATAATAAAATTATACATTAAAAAAGGTATAAGCCTGCAAAACTCAAGAATTAGCTGGAATTATCTTCTATCAAGGAGAGAAATAGAATTGGTAATTTAAAAAAAGTCTTAGAGCCAAGCATGGTGGCACAATGCCTTTAATCCCATTGTTCTGGAGGCTGTAGGAGGATCACCACGAGTTCGAGGCCAGCTTCATGCTACAGAGTGAGTTCCAGATCAGCCTGGACTACAGTGAGACCCTTCCTCCAAAACAAAACCCTTGGGCTGGAGAGATGGCTCAGTGGGAAGAGGACTTCCTGTATCAGCACGAGGCCTTTGGAGGCCTGAGAGAGCTTCATTCTTAAGACCCACATAACCAGCTGGGCATCGCCATGCAAGTCTGTAACCCCAGTCACATAGGGGAGCAGAGCAGAGACTCGAGAATCACCAGGCACACACACACACACACACACACACACACACACACACACACACACACACACACAAACCTAACAGGGCTGGAGAGATGGCTTAGCGGTTAAGGCACCTGCCTCCTAAGCCTAAGAACGCTGGTTCCAGTCTCCAGCAGTTCCAATCTCCAGGTCCCACGTTTAGCCAGATGCAAAGTGAGGCAAGGGCACAATGCTGCACTTGACCACAAGGGGGCGCACACATCTGGATTTCATTCGCAGCAGCTGAGAGGCTGCTGGCACGCCCATCTCTATCTGTCTCCCTCTCCCTCTCCCTCTGTCTCTCTCCAAAAAAAAAAAAAGAAAAGAAAAACCTAACAACAACAACAACAACAAAAGCAAGCTCCAGGGTCAGCATGGGACCGTGCCTCAAATAAGAACAGGTGGAAGAACAATGGGGTGGGACACCCATGTTCCACTCCAGCCGCCACAGGCAAGTGCATGGGAAGCTACATGGGTACATACATGTGTATGCAACACACACTCACACACACACTAACACACACACACACGCACACAAGCAAAAAGAAAGACGGGTGAGAAACAAGCCTTTCCCATATAAGGTCCAATGGCTTTACTAATGGATTCAAGGAACAAGGCGCCTGAAACAAAGTAGAACAAGCCCATGCGGGTATGTGTAAACAGATCCATACAACAGAAAACAGCAATGCAGCGCGGACATCTGATCCAAACAAAAAGCTGGCTCTCTGCAAAGACCTGTCATGGAGAAGCCTCGGCAAGACTGACAAGGAAAAGGGTCAGCAGACACAGGCAAGTGCCACATCTGGAGGAGGATGCTCAGGTCCCAGCCAGTGAAGACAACGGGGTCACTATAAACACAGAAATGTGAAACAACACACATAAACACACAAATGTGACAATTAAGATGATAGGATGCAGATTCTCTCAAACACCAAAATGCCAAGTTTTCTCAAGAAGAAAAAAGGTGGGTTGAGTGCTCTTATATCTTAAAAATTTCAATCAGGGCTGGAGAGATGGCTTAGCACTTAAGGCACTTGCCTGCAAAGCCAAAGAACCCAGGTTTGACTCCCCACATAAAGCCAGATGCACATGATGGCACATCTGGAGTTTGTTTGCAGTGGCTAGAGGCCCTGGTGTGTCCCATTCTCTCTCTTCTCTCCTTTCCTCTCTCTCTTTCAAATAAATAAATACAAAATATTCATTTGTTAAAAAATGTGTTGCTTGCCACGCATGGTGGCACATGCCTTGTATCCCAGCACTTGGGAGGCAGAAGCAGGAGGATCGCCATGAGTTCGAGGCCACCCTGAGACTACATCGTGAATTCCAGGTCAGCCTGAGCTAGAGCGAGGCCCTACCTTGAAAAATAAATCAATCAAGGGAAATACAAAAGCAAACAAAAGCGTTCCAAGCCCAGACAGCCTCACTGACGAGTTATGTAAAGTCATTCAGGAAGTAATAGCACACATTTCACATCACCTTCCTCCAAAACTAAAAGAGGAAGGAACAGTTCGAACTCATTTTGTAAAAAATTTATTTATTTTCAATGCCAGGGTGAAGGAGGCAGACACTAAGGATACTCAACACCTACCAAAGTGGATATCCGGAGGCTCCTAAAGTGCACCCAAATGCCTCAGGGGATTCTGTGGAAGAGGGCATGGAAAGCCTGTTGGAGCCATAAGTTGGGACATCATGCCTCTTCCCCAATAACTGCTGCTCCCACAATGCATAACCCACAATCCCCGCTGGGATACCTTGAGACCCCAATGAAAAGGGCCCCCTTCGGAAAGGGTGTAGGGATGATGGAAAGGATGGTACCAACACGTGCTGCTCCCATACTAAATATGTCCATAATTAATAAAAAAACAAATTGTGTGTATATGGGGGCATACGTGGCACAGCACATGTGTGGAGGCTACGTCACAACTCTGAGACGCTAGTGTTCTTCTTCTACGTTCTTTGAGACAGGGTCTTTTGCCACTGCAAACGAAGGCCAGTCTAGCTGGCCCAGGAGCTTTGCAATATCCTGGCTCCTCCTCCCATTGTCATGGGTTCATTGGGATCTCAGATGCATGCAACACTTTGCATTAGGCTGAATTGACTGCTCGGGAATGGAACATAGGCTGGCAGGCTTTGCAAGCCAGCACCGTTCACTGCTGAGACGTCTCCCCAATCTCTACTCCGTGACTCATTTTTATTTAAGTGAGGAACATGATGAGATGGACCCACACCAAGAAGGAAGTCACAGAGCCATGGCCATGCCGACTTGGAGACTATGGTACACAGTATTCCCAGCCAGCTGCCCCTGACACTTGGGGAACACACCACAGCCAAGGGAGGCTGTCTCAGGAATGCAAGCTTAGATGAACATTTGACATCCATGTGAACTTGACAATATGAAAAGACTAAGGAGGAAGTGAGATGATGATTTCTATAGATTCAAAAAAAAATCCCATTTAAGTAGACTCCTGCACCATTCGCTGGGGTGTTCGGGAAGCGAGAGCCGAGCCCTCCACGATGGCTGAGTCACCCACACCCTACAGCGGCAGCAGCAGCAGCAGTATGCTCAATGGGAAAAGAACAGATGTGTCCCCTGGAAGTGAGAACAAGGCAAGAATGCTCACTCTCACCCTGCAGCACTGTCCTAGAACACATCACCCATTCAGTTGCAGGGTGCAGAGAACTGCAAAGACATCGAAGGGAAAAACAGAAACATTTGGTCTACGGATGACGTGATTAACATGAAGGAAAATTCACTGCGCCCTGCAAAGCCTCCCAGAACTAGTCAATGGAGTCACAAGGACAACCTCACAAAAAATCGGTCATTTTTATGACTCAGTACAGTAGCGAGAAACAGAGACCAAGATTATTAAAAATATCATTCAAAATCACTCCAAAACAAAACAAAAAGTCCTATGGAAAGTGCTTGGCATATGTTATTAGGGAATTGTGAATTAAAACAACAAGAACTCAGGCTTGAAAAATGGCTTAGTGGTTAAGGCACTTGCCTGAGAAGCCTAAGGACCTAAGTTCAATTCCCCAGGTCTCACATAAGCCACATACGCATGGTGGCATGCATCTGGAATTCGTTTGCAATGGCAGGAGGCCCTGGCATGCCCATTCTCTCTCTTTCTATCTGCCTCTTTCTCTATCTCTGTCTCTCAAAATAAATAAATAAAAATATTTTTTAAAAAAACAGAAAATAAACAAGAACTAGGCTTTAATTCCCAGCCCTCAGAAGGCAGAGGTAGGAGGATTACCATGAGTTTGAGGCCGCCCTGAGACTACATAGTGAATTCTGGGTCAGCCTGAGCTAAAGTGAGATCCTACCTTGAAAAACAAACAAACAAACAAACAAAAAAGACAATGAGAGGGGATGGGGTGATAACTCAGGGGTAAGAGTTCTTGCTGTGCAAGCCTAAGGACCTGAGTTTGATGCCCATCACACAGGAAAAAAGCCTGGTCATGCATACCTGTAACTCCAGCGCTAAAGGGGGAGGAGACCGGAGAATCACTGGGGCTCACTGGTTGGTCAGAGTAGCCAAAAAGAAAAGGGTGAGCTCCAGCATCAGTGAGAGACCTTACCCCAAAAAAGTAAAGGGCAAGGGGCTGGGGAAATGGCTTAGCCGTTAAGGCATTTGCCTGAGAAGCCGAAGGACCCTGGTTTGATTCCCCAGGACCCACGTAAGCCAGGGGGCACATGCATCGGGAGTTCATTTGCAGTGGCTAGAGGCTCTGGCATGCCCATTCCCTCTTTCTCTCTCTCTCTCTCTCAAATAAATAAAATAAATTCATAAATAAAAAGTAAAGGGGAGCTGGGCGTGGTGGCACACGCCTTTAATCCCAGCACTCAGGAGGCAGAGGTGGGAGGATCGCTGTGAGTTCGAGTCCACCCTGAGACTATAAAGTTAATTCCAGGTCAGCCTGGGCCAGAGTGGTGAGACCCTACCTCGAAAAACAAAAAAAAAAAAAAAAAAAAAAAAAAGAAAAAAAAAGAAAGAAAGAAAGAAAGAAAAAAGAAAAAAAGTAAAGGGGACCTGACATGCTCCTCTGGTCTCTTGTGTATGTGCATTTACACAAAAACACACCCACCCCACACTTACTGTATCACACATACTACAAACACACACACACAATAAAAACATAAACAGCAATAATAAGGCACCACCTCACAGGTACTGGTGGCCAAATGCTGACTGCCCAGCGCTGTCCAGGGTTGTGGCGGGCAGGATCTCATTCTCATTCATTGCTGGTGGGAGTGCAAACTGGTTCAGCCACTCTGGAAGACAGCTTAGAGGCTTCTCACAGTTAAACATTCTCTTGCCACCAATTGCACCCTTTGGAATTTAGCAAATGACTTGTAAACATGCCCTCAAAGAGCTGTGCATGGGAATGCTTATGATAGCTTTATTTATAATTGTCAGAACAGGCCAGGCGCGGTGGTGCACGACTTTAATCCCAGCACTCGGGAGGCAGAGGTAGGAGTATTGCCGTGAGTTCGAGGCCATCCTGAAACTACAGAGTGAATTCCAGGTCAGCCTGGACTAGAGGGAGACCCTGCCTCAAAAACCAAACAAACAAAATAATAATAATAATTGTCAAACCATGAAAGTAACCCAGATGTCCTTCAGTGTGTGGGTGGATAGACAAATGCAATCATCCGCACAGTGGTAACTGAGCAATAGAAAGGGATGAACCAAGGCCAGGGTTAAAATGCTTGCCCAGCATGCATGAGGCCCTGGAACTATATAATTCCTCAAAAATTGAACATGGGGGGCTGGAGAGATGGCTTAGCAGTTAAGGTGCCTGCCTCCTAAGCCTAAGAAGGCTGGTTCCAATCTCCAGCGGTTCCAATCTCCAGGTCCCACATTTAGCCAGATGCAAAGTGACACAAGGGCACAATGCCGCACTTGACCACAAGGGGGCGCACGCATCTGGGTTTTGTTCACAGCAGCTGAGATGCTGCTGGTGTGCCCATCTCTGTCTTCCTCTCCCTTTCTCTCTGTCTCTCTCCGTGTCTCTCTCCAAAAAAAAAAAAAATGAACATAGGGGCTGGAGAGATGGCTTGATGGTTAAGGTGCTTGCCTGCAGAGCCTAAGGACCCAAATTCTATTCTCTAGTTCCCACATAAAGCCAGACGCAGGGCTGGAGAGATGGCTTAGCAGTTAAGGCACTTACGTACAAAGCCTGAGGACTCATGATCAACTCTCCAGGTCCCACATAAGCCAGACACACAAAGTGACACAAGCATGCAAAGTCGCACATGCACACAAGGGGGTGCGCACAGCTGTAGTTCATCTGCACTGACTAGAGGCCCTGGCATGCCCATTTTCTATCTGCCTCTCTCTGAAATAAATAAAAAATATATATTTCTCTTTCTCTCTCTCTGAAATAAATAATGTATGTATGTATGTATGTATGTATGTATGTATGTATGTATGTATATTCTTTTTGAAAGAGAGAGAGAAAGATAGAGAATGGGCACACCAGTAGCCTCTCAGCAGCTGTGAATGAACTCCAGACATGTGCGCCCTCTTGTGGGCAAGTTTGGCATTGCACCCTTGCATCACTTTATGTCTGGCTAAACGTGGGACTTGGAGAATCAAATGGGCATTCTTAGGCTTGGCAGGCAAGGCGCCTTAATCGCTTAACCATCTCTCCAGCCCCCAAAATATTTTTTTTTAATTTGAACATCTCAGTAGTGGCGGTGGGCAAGCCACGCCGAGGCAGAGGATGCAGAGCCACAAGTTGCCAAACCGCTGGCCTGGGCAGGGAGCATGCAAATGGGGCCTGGAGTCTGGGACCCCAACTGGGACAGGAGAGAACCACTGTCATTGATTAACCTGTGAAAGGGGAACGTGGAATCTGGAGAAGAAGAACTGGCATCCAGGTTGGACCAGTACAAGGCCAAGGCCATGAGGCACATCTTCCTCTCTGGCATTCTCAATACCATGCTGACGGCTCTCTAGAAAAGGACCGCACACTGACCCCATTGGGTTGGGAACAGGCTGAATTCATGGAGCTCCAATTTGTGAGCATAGGGTTAAAGTTTAATAAAATCGTCCATTCTTCCATGACCCGTGCACTAGAGACCAGGGACATCATCAGCATCTTGCAGGTGTCTCCAGAGTCAACACAGACCCCCTACAGGAGGTGCCCCCATTGAACCAGATCCGCCTGTATCTCACTGGAAGCTGGAAGCTGTGCAGTATGATGAAGGTGGAGCCTGGATCGAGGCTGCCTTCTGGAATGGTATCCATCAGGCAGATGCCAAGCAGGGGGAAGATAGCTATGAGATGGTCATATGCCATGCCAACGTCATCGCTACATTGTTTGCAGAGCACTGCAGTTTCCCCTGGAAGGCTGGCTCCGCCTCTTCCCTCAACAATGGCAGCATCACCCACCTGATGATCCAACCCAATGGCCTGGTCGCACTCAGGACCCTTGGGGACACAGGATTCATGCCACCTGACAAGATCACCCAGTCCTGAGGCTGCTCATGAGACTGTACCCTCTTTCAGCTGGCAGCCTGGCTGTAGCCTTCTCTTCCCGTCTAGGCTGTGCTGCAGTTTCAAGTTGCCTGCAGGAAAAGACTGGTGGGATAATAGAAATATCTCAGCTGCCATGTTTGGGTGCTCAACTTTGGACCCAGGCTACAAAGGGAAATTTTCAAGTCTGATGGTCTTTTTGTAAGCTTTTCTATTTTACAGTGCCCACCAGCACAGCCTTGTGGGGTGTGGGGCAAGAACCTTCTTGGGCAGAAGGTTAGCCTGTCCTGGAGACTGAATAGCCCTGACTGTGTCATCTCCTCAGGGGGACCATAACAGATATGATCCACTCTCTCAGCTTTGGCAGAAAACCTGTTGGGGAATGAAGATGGTTTTGATCACAGGTCATTTATTTTATATACTCTTCTTGTTTCTAAAAACTTTTGTCACTTGATCTTTTTGTCAAAGGATTCGGGTCACATGGGTTCATGATTTGAAAGCCAACTTCTCAACTCAGTTAGAGACCCTGATGCCCCTGTATCTGAACTCACTGATGGGCCCAAGGACTGGCTTCATGCAGGTGGACCTCAGCTGTGAGAGAAGTGAGGCTATAAAAGGGTTAGGGCCTGTGTCCACCTCATAGCAGACATCAGGGTAGGGAATCTCTGAGGGAACAAGATATGCCAGAGTGGCTGACTATAGTGGTACATACCTGTAATTCTAGCAGTTGGGAAGCCGAGGCAGGAGGATCACAAAGTTTAAGGCCGACCTGAGCTACACAGAAAGAACCTTCCTAATAAAACAAAAATACTCCGCATTGATAGCTACACTGTAGCTTGCTGTTGGCTTTGGTTAATCTTTGGGCTTATGGTTAAGATATTTGGAAATGTATCTATCCCAAATATTTTGATCATTTAAGAAAAAACATTAATTTTGCTTTTGCTTTTTGAGTCAGGCTCTCACTCTGTTGCATAGGCTGGTTTTGAACTTAGGAGCCTCCTCGGCCTCCCAAGTGCTTGAATTATAGGCGCGAAACACCACTCACTGGCCCAAAACAGTACAATTTCTGTGAAGTCGTTGTGAGTGTTTGTATTTTCTGTAATCAAGACAATGAATGAAAAATATTAGACCCATTTCTCCGTTGCTCTCTGAAAGTATGTATATAATAAAACCTTCCAATTGTGAAAAAAAAAAAACTGAACATAGAACTACCGTGTTGTGGTTTGAATGTGAAATGTCCCCCCATAAGCTCATGCTGGAGGAAGTTAGTCACTGGGGGTGGTCTTGAGGTTTTATGGCCCAGCCTCCCCCCACTCAACCAGGCCTTTCTGTCTGTTCTCTGCTTCCTGAATGTGGACGCATTGTGGCCAGCTGCTTCCTATGCCTGTTGTCATAGTTTCCCCACCATGATGGGCTGAATCTTCTCAGACTGAAAGTCAAAATAAACCCTTCCTCCCTTCAGCTGCTCCTTGTTGGGATTTTGGTCACAGCAAAGAGAAAAGCAACTAATCCACACCGTGCAATCCAGCACTTCTACTTCTGAGTATGTATCCAAAAGAACTGAGAGAGCCAAGTGTCCAAGAGGGGATCAGTACAGCAATGTGCATGGCAGCAGTGCCCACAACAGGAAGAGCTAGAGTGAAAACAACTAGAGTGAAAGCGTCCATCAGTGAATGGACAGATAGGTACAGTCATGCAGACAGAATATCCTTCAGCCTTAAGGAGAGTGCTGGGCTGGAGAGATGGCTTAAGGGTTAAGGTGCATGCCTGTGAAGCCTAAGGACCCAGGTTTGATTCTCCAGGTCCCACGTAAGCCAGATGTACATGGTGGCACATGCATCTGGAGTTCGTTTGCAGTGGCTAGAGGCCCTGGCGTGCCCGTTCTCTCTCTCTCTCTCTCTTTCCCTCTGTCTCTAATAAATAAATAAAAATAAAATCTTTTTTTTTAAAAAGGAAAGGAAAGTATTCTGGGCTGGAGAGATAGCTCAGCAGTTAAAGGCACTTGCTTACTGACTGCCTGGGTTTGATGCGATACCTATATAAAGCCAGATGCACAAAGTGGCACATGCATCTGGAGTTTGTTTACAGTAGCAGGAGGCCCTGGTGCACCTATTCTCTCTCTCTCTTTCTCTCCCTCCTTGCAAATAAATAAGATGAAGAAAAGAGTTCTGACATTTGTTGCAACGTGGATGGGCCTTGAGGACACATGGATAGACCTTGAGTGAGACAAGCCAGTCACATGAGGAGACACACTGCAGGGTTCCATTCCTGTGTGGTCCCCAGAGTCACCATAAACATAAAGCCGGTGGAGTGTCAGGGGCTGGGAAAGAGGGCATCTGTGCTTCGCGGAGACAGAACTTAAGTTTGGGAAAAGGGTAGTTCTGGAGTAGGTGGTGCGGATGATTATACCTCACTTAACATGTCTGAACTGCTCACATAAAAAGGGTAAAATGTACAGCAGCCCCGCAAAATTAAAAGAACCTGAAGGAGGAGAAGCAAACAGGGACCAGCTGAGCAGCTCCAGAATAACGCCAGACGGCTTTCCACAACCTCCCCTCTCCCACCCATCAGCCCCGGAACACCACTGGAGATCTGGACTCCAAGGGATTGGAGCCATCCCTGCCCCAACGCAGCATCTGGCATATTCAGAGCGGACCTACCTAACCAGCTGAACTGAGTCCACAGTGCCCCAAACATGGAGCCAGCTTCACAACTCAATGTAGGTGAGATAGAAGTCACCCCAAAAGAGAAGCTTCTCTTTTCACATGGTGATGACCACTGGTGAGACTCAAGACTCAATGTTCAGCCCTGAGACATCTCAATCACACCCTGCAAGGATCAGGAACCATTGTGGAAGAGGTGGCAGAAAGAATATATATAAGAGCCAAAGGAAGGGGAGGAGTGCTTATGATACTGTCTTCGGGACAAAGAGTGGCCCTGATATTCATGGCCTCGCAGTGGCTGATGCTACCTATACAAGACCTGCATAATAGGAGGGGACCAAATGACAACATCAAAACAGGTCAGGGGCTAGTTGGAAAGAAGAAGAGATTCAATGAAGGGGGGATAGGGTAGGGGGACTAAGAAAAGCAATGGGACGGGATTATGACCATGGTATATTGTATATGTGTATGGAGGTTGTCAATAAAAAGGAAAGAAAGAAAGAAAGAAAGAAAGAAAGAAAGAAAGAAAGAAAGAAAGAAAGAAAGAAGGAAGGAAGGAAGGAGAGAGAGAGAGAGAAAGAAAGAGGGGCTGGAGGGATGGCTTAGTGGTTAAGGCATTTGCCTGCAAAGCCAAAGGACCCCGGTTCGATTCCCCAGGACCCACATAAGCCAGATGCACAAGGTGGGGCATGCATCTGGAGTTTGTTTGTAGTGGCTGGAGGCCCTGGCGTGCCCATTCTCTCTCTCTCCCTCTCTCGCTCACAAAAAAGGCCAATCTGCTGGGCTTGCCCCAAAAAAAATTTTAAAAGCACAACTATAAATATGGAGCCATGTGCAGAGATGGCTCAGCAGTTAAGGCACTTGCCCATAAAGCCTAATGACTTGAGTTTGACTCCCCAGTACCCACGTAAAGCCAGATGCACAAAGTGGTGCATGCATCTAGAGTTCCTTTGCAGTGGCTGGAGGTCCTGGTGTGCCCATTCTCCCTCTCTCTGCCATGCATGGCATGAGGTAGATGGATCACTGTGAGTTTGAGGCCACCCTGGGACTACATAGTAAATTCCAGGTTAGCCTGGGCAGAAGTGAGACCCTACCTCAAAAACACTCAAAAAAGGGCTTAGTGGTTAAGGCATTTGCTTGCAAAGCCAAAGGACCCAGATTTGATTCCCCAGGACCCATGTATGCCAGATGCACAAGGTGGTACATGCATCTGGAGTTCATTTACAGCACCCTGGTACACCTTTTTTTTTTCTCTCTCTCTCTCCTTATCTCTCTCATATAAATGAAACATTGAAGAAAAAAAGAACCATGCTTTTTATTTTTTTAATGGAGCCATGAAAAGACAGAGGTGTGCTGAATACATATTGTGAATGGAAAAGAGCGTAGCAAGGCTGTGTGCCACATGACCCAAACATGCATGGGAAATGATGGAGACAGTGTGGTCGCTGTCTTCCAGGGCTTAGAGAGGGGACAGCAGAGCACCAAGGACACTCATAATGATGACAGAACAGTTCTGCAGGATAAGGCTATGGTGGACATCCATCATGACAGTCATCAGAAGCCACTGTGTATCCAACAGCAAGATGGACCCCCCCCATGTAAACTAGGGAGACCTTGCTTCATAGAGAGGCACAAAGGCAACTATAACAAGAGGACTTTTGTTTATTTTTAAAGAATATTCTGTTTTTATTTATTTATTTGAGAGAGAGAGAACAGGTGTGGCGGGGCCTCCAGCCACTGCAAACAAACTCCAGATGTGTGCACCGTCTTGTGCATCTGGCTTACCTGGGTCCTTTGGCTTTTCTGGCCAGGGCCTTAACCACTAAGCAATCTTTCTAGCCCTCATTTTGACTGTTATAACAAAAGACCTAATTCCTGGTGCTCTGTGAGCAACAGTTTATCTCTTTGTTCTTTTTGTTGTTGCTGTGACTGTTTTTGAAGCAAAGTCTCAATCTGTAGTCTACCCAAGGCTGCTAACTTCATAAAGAAAAGACGTTTCTCTATGGCCCACAATTTTGGAGGCAACCACTCAGCTGGGTGAGAACAACATGGCGCAGGGCAGGTGGCAATGGCCAGAGTACAGGTTGAAGCTGTAGCAGAAGTAGAGACTGTCCCACAACCCTCTTTGAGAGAATGCCCCAATCCAATGCCCCCTAGACCTCCCATTAGGCCCCTCCTCTTAAAGATCCACAGCACCTCTCATAACGCCACTCTCGGGTCAGTGTGCCATTAGGGACAAAAGGGCATCTTGGCCACTACTTACACAGGGTTGGGGTCTGTGACTAACCCTGAAGGAAAGAAAGAAAATGGCCCAATTCATGAAGCCTTGAGTGAGACACTGAGGAGAATCTTCACTTGATCATGACTAATCACCTCACTGATTGACAGCGAGGAGACGGGGACAGAGGACACTTGAAATAGCACCAGAAACTGTAAGATCTAGTTAACATGCAGCAGCACACTGCTCTGTCATTCAAGGCCACAGGGGACAATGGCAGAGAACACGTCCCAACAAATGCTACTACGTGTTCTGAGTCATGCCAAGTGTATGATTCAAACTAAATTCAATATTCATAACAGGAAGATGCACTTTAAAATACCCATGTTTAGGGGCTGGAGAGATGGCTTAGCAGTTAAGGCACTTGCCTGCAAAGCCAAAGGACTTAGAATCAATTCCCCAGAAACCACATAAGCCAGATGCACATGGTGGCACATGCGTCTGGAGTTGTTTGCAGTGGCTAAAGGCCCTAGTGCACCCATTCTCCCTCCCCACCTCTTTCTTTCTGTCTAATAAATAAATAAACAAAAATAAATAAATTTTGAAAAAAAACGTTAAAAAAAAACATGTTTGGGTCCTGGAGAGATGGCTCAGTGATTGGCGCTTTCCTATAAAACCTATCAACCTGAGTTGGATTTCCCAGTATCCACACAAAGCCAGAGGCACAGGTGGTGCATGTGTCTGGAGTTCGTTTGCACTAGCTGAAGGCCTTGGTGCACCCATTCTCTTTCTGTCTCTTTCTCTGTCTCTGCTTGCAAATAAATAAATGCATTATTTAAAATAAATAAACATACACATATTTGGGGGCTTGAGAGATGGCTCAGTGGTTAAAGGTGTTTGCCTGCAAAGTTTGATGGCCTGGATTCTATTCCCTAGTACCTATATAAAGCCAGATGCACAAAGTGGTGCACGTGTCTGGAGTTTGTTTGCAGTGGTAGGAGGGTCTGGCGCACCCATTCTCTATCTATCTCTTTCTCTCTGAAATGACTTAATTGATTAGTTTTTTTTTTTTTTTTAAATACCCATGCTTGGAAACTGAACAGCACAGCGATAAATAACCCACAGAGTGAAGAGTAAGTGTGATGTCAGAAATTGCCTCAAATTGAGAGACTGGAAGACACCTCATCTGGCCTTCCAAAAATGCAGTGTTGGATGCCTGCAATAGAAAAGAGCTCTCCGGCAGTATGGCTCAGTGGCAGGATGCTTGCCTACAGTTCACAAGGTTCTGAGTGCCATAATTCCCACCTGAGAAAGCTACTGTAGATTGAGAGAAAAATGAGAGGAAGTAAATGCAAGAGATCAACGTGAAAATCTGTGAAACAGAAAACAAAAAGCACAGGCAGACACAGGACTGACAGAGGCCTTCATGACCCCGCAGTGGAACCAGAACCCCACTGAGGAGGGCCGCCAGGGTCACGGGAGCAAGGGACAGGGGAAAAAAGAGAATAACCTGTTATTCTTAATATAAAATAAAAATCAATATAAAAAAGAAGGGCTGGAGAGATGATGCTTGTCTGTGAAGCCTAAGGACCCAGGTTTGATTCCCCGGGACCCACATAAGCCAGATGCACTAGGTGGCACATGCATCTGGAGTTCGTTTGAAGTGGCTAAGGGGCCTGGTATGCCATTTTCTCTCTTACTCTCTCTCTGTGTGTGTGTGTGTGTGTGTGTGTGTGTGTGTGTGTGTGTTTAAAAAAAGAAACCAGAGGTGGGGGAAGTGGTGTGGTGTGGCTCAGTTGATTGAGTCCTTGCCAGAACATTAGATATTTTTCTCATTATTGCAATAAAATACCTGGCAAAAGCAACCTAAGGAAGAAAGGGTTTATTTAGGCTCACAGTTCAGGGTCACAGGACGTCATGATGGGGAAGAAACAGCTACAGAGTGTGAAGCAAGCGCGATGCATTGCATCTGCAGTCGGGAAGCAGGGAGAGGAAGCCTGCTGCTCAGCTCGCTTTCGCCGTTTTACTCAGTCCAAGACCCCAGCCCATGGACTGGTGCTGTCCATAGTTAGGGATGGTCTTCCCACTTCAACTAACCTCATCATGATAATCCCTACAGATGTGTCCAGAGGTTTATTTCCATGGTTAGTCTAAATCCTGTCAAGTTGGGCTAGAGATATGGCTCAGCCTTTAAAGATGCTTGCAAAGCCTAACAGCCTGGCTTTGATTCCCCTGTACCCACATAAAGCCAGGTGAACCAAGTGGTAGTGGCACATATATCTGAAATTTATTTGGAGTCACAGGAGGCCCTGGAACACTTATTCCCTCTCTCTCTCTCCCTCCCCCTCTCTCTCTCTCTCAAATATATGTAGTCAGAAGGGCTGTCCTCAAGAAAACAAATGACAATAAATGCTGATGAGGATGCGGAAAAAGAGGAACCCTTCTACACTGTTGGTGGCAATGTAAAAACTTATATAGCCATTGTGGACTTCAGCGTGGAGGGTCCTGAAAGCTAAAAATAGATTTATCAGCTAGGCACAGTGGCACACTCCTTTAATCCCAACACTTGGGAGGCAGGGGTAGGAGGTTTGCCATGAGTTCGAGGCTACCCTGAGACTATAGAGTGAATTCCAGGTAATCCTGGGCTAAAGTGGGATCCTACATCAAAAAAATCAAAAATAGGGCTGGAGAGATAGCTTAGTGGTTAAGGCGCCGGCCTGCTAAGCTTAAGAACCTGGTTCCAATCTCCAGGTCCCATGTTTAGCCAGATGCAAAGTGATACAAGGGCGCAATGCCGCACTTGCCCACAAGGGGGCGCACACATCTGGATTTCGTTCTCAGCAGCTGAGACTGCTGGCGTGCCCATTCTCTGTCTCCTTCTCCCTCTCTGTCTGTCTCTGTCTGTGTCTCTCTCTGAAAAATAAATAAAATAATTTTAAAAAATTGAAAATAAATAAATAAATAACTAAAAATAGATTTGCCATATGATCCAGCTATAGCACTCCTAGGCATATATCCTAAGGACTTTTCTCACTACCTTAGAGATACTTGCTCAACCATGTTTATTGCCGCTCTATTCACAATAGCTAGGAAATGGAACCAACCTAGATGTCCCTCAACTGCTGAGTGGATAATGAAGATGTGGCACATTTATACAATGGAGTTTTACTCAGCGGTAAAGAAGAATGAAATTATGAAATTTACAAGGAAATGGATGGATCTGAAAAGGATTAAACTAAGTGAGGTAACCCAGGCCTAGAAAGGCCAACATCGATGTTCTCTCTCATATGTGGATCCTAGGTACAAATGTTTAGACTTATACATGAGTTGGAGTAAGAATAGGTAGCAGAGGCCAGTAAGCTAGAAAGGGGCTATGAGGGAGGGAGGAGAGGGGAGAACTTAAGTGGATGGTACTGTATATATGTAAGTAGATGAACAGATTACTGGGGGTGCAATGGCCTAAGTGAGGTCATGGGAAGAGATTGAGTAAAATAAGGGTGGAGAGAGGGTTAATCACAATTCAAGATTTTATGGATAAGCCATATGGAAACCTACTTTTTTGGATAATGGTGCACCCTGAAGCCATAGAATTACTAGAAAAATTTCATTGTCAGGGATGGGATACCTTCCAGTGAGTTGTTGGCCAGGAAGGTCCCTGATGCCCCCCAAACATTACAGGCCATTGCCAAGGCTCTTGGTTTCCCACTAGAAATGGATGGTAAGACCCTATTTCTGAAGACTCCACATGCTTGGGCTTCAAGGTCACTGAGAACTCAAGCTGGAGCTGAGCTGAAAACTTCTCCTTGTAGACCGGCTGTCAAAAAGCTGGAGAAAGCTAGGCTGCATGCAGTTCTATGGGATAAAAGTCATCAGTGAAGATAAACAACAGTGGACTGGGCCAGCCAGGCCAAATGAGCCAGCAGGTGCAATAGTGGCATGTGTCTTATGGGGGAAACAAGCTGCTCTCTAATTGGACTGGAGGCCTGCTCTATGGGAGGGAATACATGCCTGGTACTGAAAACCTAATCAAAAGCCTATTTGTGGGGGAAGTCATGAGCCCTAGGAGTGTAACGCCTGCTCTTATCTGGCTAAATGTATTTATTATGCTCACCAAACTGCCCTGTAAGCACTTTTCTTAACGTCCATACATATATATTAAAGCTACTCTCACTTTTGGTTAGAGAAGCTTCTCTGTTCAGATGGTGGTGACCAGTGGGATGACCCAAAAGGCAACATAGTGCTGAGAAGTGATGGAAGAGTGTTTAGCACTGAGACCTCTCTATCACACCTTCCAAGGCTCAGGGTCCATCGCGGAAGAGGTGGCAGAAAGAATGTAGGAACCAAAGCAAGGGTAGGACTGCTTATAATGCAATTGATCAGACAGAAGTTGGCCTCGATATCCAAGCCCTCACAGTGCCTAGCACTCCCTTCACAAGACTCTGATAATAGGAGGCAAAGATGATATCAAAATAAAAGACTAAGTGAGAGAGGGAGGGGATATGTTGGAGAGTGGATTTGTGGAGGGGAAAGTCAGGGAGGGGAGGGAATTATCATGGTTTATTGTCTATAATTATGGAAGTTGTCAATTTAAAAAAGTACACACAGGGCTGGAGAGATGGCTTAGTGGTTAAGGCGCATGCCTGGGAAGGTTAAGGACCCAGGTTTGACTCTCCAGGTCCCACGTAAGCCAGATGTACATGGTGGCACATGCATCCAGAGTTCGTTTGCAGTGGTGAGAGGCCCTGGCGTGCCCATTCTCATCCTCTCTCTCTCTCTCTCTCTGTCTGTCTTAAATACATAAATGAAAATAAAATTTTAAAAAACCACAAACATAAATAAATAAATAAAAATCCTGTCAAACCAACAACCCGAGATTAACCATTATCCCCAGGGTGCCTGGGGTTCAGTCTTCAGCACTGCATAAACTGTGTGTGGTGATGCATGCCTGTGATCCCAGCACTCAGAAGGTGGAGGCAGAAGGATCACAAGTTCCAGTCATCAAAAAAGAAACTACCGCCAGGCGTGGTGACACACGCCTTTAATCCCAGCTCTTGGGAGGCAGAGGTAAGAAGATCACCATGAGTTCAAGGCCACCCTGAGACTACATAGTAAATTCCAGGTCAGCCTGAGCTAGAGCATAACCCTACCTCAGAACCACCCCCCGTACACCCCCCCCCAAAAGAAACTACATAGTGAGTTTGAGGCCAGTCAAGGGTACCTGGAGTCCTGAAGGGAGGAAGGAGAAAGACAAAACAAGACAACAAGCAAAATCAGTGGAAACAGTAAGATCTTCCATGACTCTGCTGCTTCTGTGTAGATGGCATCCTGGGATCCTGGAAAGTGCAGTGCTGTGGGGACAGGGAGAACGCAGTGGGGTTGAGAAGGCTGACCTCAAAATAGCATTGGGGACTTTTCATGGCAGTGTGGGAAGATAGTGTTCTATACAATCATATATATATATATCTGAGTGTGGTATGTGGTGTGTGTGTGTGTGTGTGTGTGTGTGTGTGTGGCAAACCCAAAAAACTGACTTTTTTATGAGAGAGAGAGAATTGGTGTGCCAGGGCCTCCAGCCATTATAATCAAACTCCAGACCCATATGCCACCTTGTACTCATGTGCAACCTTGTGCGTCTGGCTTATGTGGGATCTAGAGAGTTGAACATGGGTCCTTAGGCTTTGCAGGCAAGTGCCTTAACTGCTAAGCCATCTCTCCTGCCCAGTTGTTCTATATTTTGATTTGGGTGAAGATCATATGACTACTGACTTGTCAAAAGGCCTAGAGGGGCCTTGAGAGATGGCTTAGTGGTTAAGGCGTTTGCCTGCAAAGCCCAAGGATCCCGGTTCAATTCTCTAGGACCCACATAAGCCAGATGCACAAGGGGACACATGCATCTGGAGTTCATTTGCAGTGGCTGGAGGCCCTGGCACACCCATTCTCTCTCTCTCTCTCTCTCTCTCTCTCTCTTTCTCTCTCTCAAATAAATAAAATATATATTTTTAAAAAGCTCTAGAGGGGGCTGGAGATGGAGCTCAGTAGTAGAGTGTTTGCCTAGCATGGGTAAGACCCCAGGGTCCATTCCCAGCAACACAGAGGTGGGGGGAGAGAACTAGAAATTTTACTGAGTGAAAATCATTATCATCATTTTTTAGTGAAGAGATGTCATCCAATCTTAAGATCACTCTGCTGACATAGATCAGCTGGTTCTCATGGCTCCTTAGGTATCCTCACCTGTCCCCAAGTGGATTATGGTGGTTTTTTGATCTAGTTTCCTTGCAGTCAGTGAAAGGGGTCCTAACTGCTTACCCCAACAAATAGTTGGTGCTGGCCCTTACTTGGGAAGGGAAGCCACCCAAGAATGAAGGGAGGAAGGAAGGAGGGGGGAGGAAGGAAGAAGGGGTGAATGGTGATGCACACTTAAAATCCCAAGTGAAAGAAGAAGCAGGAGGATAGGGAGTTCAAGGTCATCTAGGGCTATATGGGAGTTCAAAGCCAGCCTGGATCACAAGAGACTGTGTCAACAAACAAAAAGAAAAGAGAAAAAAGGAAAACAGAAATGAGAAGAATTAATGAGCTAGCACTCAGGAGGCAGAGGTAGGAGGATCATCATGAGTTCGAGGCCACCCTGAGACTATATAGTGAATTCCAGGTCAGCCTGGGCAAGAGCGAGACCTTACCCCAGAAAACCAATAGTAATAATAATGATGATGATGATGATGATGATGAACTAAATGTTCCGTGCAAGATACTGAATATTGGATGAAAACAGTAATTCTTAAATTGAGAGTAAATTTAAAACCTTATTAGCTACTAGTCTTATTGCTTTTACTGAATGCTTGATAAGAAAAACTGTAAGGGGGGAAGGGTTTATTTTGGTTCATGGTAAGAATGTAAGTGGAGAAAATTTCCAGCACACCTTTTTATATCTCAGGATCAGGAGGCAAAGAAGTCAGTCCAGAATGGCAGCCCACCTCTAACCCCTAAGTCAGGCCCCTATAACCTTAAGTCTGCCAGCCTGACTCTGTGTCCCAGAGATTCTATAACCTCCCAGCTAGGGAACAAGCATTCAAGCACAAGAGCTTGTGGGGGACATGTCACATTCAAAGCATGACACCTCCCTACATAGAAACTCTAGGGTACGTGTCCCCCATCAGCAGCCGCACCAAACACACAGCTCAAAGAAAACCCGCTCCTCAGTGGCATGTTCTGGCAGGAGTGGGAGGAACATCACAAGTCTATCACATGCCTCTGCCTCTGGAGAAAGCAACAAAATAGGAATGTCTTGAAAATACTAACGCCAAGTGAACTTGCACACAAGGTTGTTTCAGTATTAGGAAGAAAAACCAGATGGTATAGCATGCTACCTTAAACTCAACTTAAAAAGGAAAATCAGGGCTGGAGAAATGGCTTAGTGTTTAAGGCACTTGCCTACAAAGTCAAGGACCATGGTTCGATTCCCCAGGACCCACATAAGCCAGATGCACAAGGTGGCACATGCATCTGGAGTTCGTTTGCAGCAGCTGAAGGCCCTGGAGCACCCATTCTCTCATTCTTTCTCTCTCTCTCTCTCTCTTCTCTCTCAAAAAAACAAATAAATAAAAATAAAATATTTTTTTAAAAAAGGAAAATCATAGAATAAAAAGATGCAGGAACATTATTCAAGAGTCTTCTATAGAAATTTAATTAAAAATGAAGCTATTTCTAAGGGGAGGTGTATTCACGTGGTGCAGGCTAGCTGAGGAGCACTGGAGGAAATGAAGGACAGCCAAAAAGAGTCAGCCTCAACTACACATGGAGAATCGTCATCAACCTGGCAGGATTTAGAGTCACCTAGGATGCCAGGTGTGGTGGTGCACACCTTTAATCCCAACACTGCAGGGGCCAGAGATTGGAAGATCACCATGAGTTTGAGGCCAGCCTGGGACTATGGAGTGAGTTCCAGGTCAGCCTGAGGAGATCCTACCTCTAAATATCCAAAAATATAAAGTGAAAAATAGATGAGCTGGAGAGATGGCTCAGCATTTAAGGCACTTGCCTACACAGCCTAATGGCCCAGGTTTGATTCCCCAGTGCCTATGTAAAGCCAGATGCATGAAGTGGCACATGCATCTGGAATTTGTTTGTAGTGGCTGGAGGCCCTAGTGTACCCATCTGTCTCCTTCTTCTCTCTCTCTCTGCAAATAAATAAATAAAATATTTTAAAATATCTTTTATTTATTTCATTTATGAGAGAGAGAGAGAGAGAGAGACAGAGACAGAGACAGAGACAGAGACAGAGACAGAGAGTGTTGCAGTCAGGTTCACATTACTGGCAGAAATCACCCAACCAAGAGAAGCTTTGGGGGAATAAAAGGTTTATTTTGGCTTATAGACTCGAGGGAAAGCTCCATGATGGAAGGGGAAACAATAGCATGAGCAGAGGGTGGACATCACCCCCTGGCCAACATAAAGTGGACAATAGCAACAGGAGAGTGTGCCAAATACTGGCAAGGGGAAACTTGCTATAATACCCATAAGCCCACCCCCCAAAATACACTGCTTCTGGGAGGCATTAATTCCCAAATCTCCATCAGCTGGGAACCTAGAATTCATAACACCTAAGTTTATGGGGGACACCTGAATCAAACCACCACACAGAGAGGGAATTGGCACACCAGGGTCTCTAGCCACTATTCTCGAACTCCAGGTGGTGTGTCACCTTGTGAGCATGTGCCATCTTGTGTGCACTCACAAACTTGTGTGCACGTGTCACCTTGTGCATCTGGCTTACACAGGTTCTGGGGAGCTGAATCTGGGTTCTTAGGCTTCACAGGCAAGTGCAATAACTGCTAAGCCATCCCTCCAGCCCAGATAAAATATGTTTAAAAATAAAAAGTAGCGGGTTGGAGGGATGGCTTAGCAGTTCAGGCATTTGCCTGTGAAGCCAAAGGACACAGGTTTGATTTCCCAGGACCCACGTAAGCCAGATACACAAGGTGGGCACATGCATTTGGAATTCGTTTGCAGTGGCTAGAGGCCCTGGTGTACCCATTCTCTCTCTGCTTCTCTCTCTCTCTCTCTCTCTCTCTCTCTCTCTCTCTTCTCTGCTTGCAAATAAATAAAATGAAATGAAAACTTTAAAAATAATAAAATAAATAAATAAAAAGTAGAATCACCTAAGAGATGCATACCCAGAAGCATATCTCTGAGAGTGTCTCCAGAGAGGCTTAACACAGGGGAAGACCACCCTCAGTGTGGGCACCTTCAGGGGAGAGAAAGAGCTCCCTTCTACATGAGTACCTTCTAACAGGCAGCCCAGCTACAAAGGTTTGACGAACACGGAGTGACTCTCCTGCCTTGCTTCTTTCTGACCACACCTATCCCTTTTGCTGTTTCTGTCACCCTTCGCTGACATCAGACTCCAGCTTGTGCAGCCTTCTGTAATGGGGAAATTGGGGTTCTGGGGTGCTTCCTAGAACCCTGAGCCCTAAATTCCTATCTACAAACTAACCAAAGAATTGGCAACTCTAGATTCAAGAGAATGATTTTTTTTAATGATTTTTAAAATATCACATTTTATTCATAGTTTACAAAGAACTGCGGAAAGGGGAAGGCTGAGAGGTAAGGGGAAACAAAGTGGGGAGAAGAGACTGTACACCACGTGGAGCCCAAAAGCCCATGTGGGCCACGTGTAGCTCAGGAGTCCATGGGACCAGATAGGGATCTGGGGGAAAAAAAGCTTGGAAAGAAAAGAGAAAAGGAAGTTCAAGGAGCTCCTGCCATGTGGGGTGCTGGAAGAGATAAAGAACCCATGTGGAGAGTAAGGGCTAGGGTGGCCTTCCGGCTGGGCCTGGGCTAGGGCCTAGGCCGAGCTCCTTCTAGCTGGGTTAAAACTCACCCACAGCTGGAAGTTCCCAAATGATCAGAGAGCCAGAGAGTGACCTCCCATTGCAAAGGTCTTTCTTTTTTTTTCTTTTTCTTTTTCTTTTTTTTTTTTTAATTGACAACTTCCTTAATCGTAGACAATATCCCATGTTACTTTCCTCCCTCCCCCACTTTCCCCTTTGAAACTCCACTCTCCATCACACTCCCTCCCCGTCTCAATGAGTCTCTCTTTTCAGTTTGATGTCATGATCTTTTCCTCCTATTATGATGGTCTTGTGTAGGTAGTGTCAGGCACTGCAAGGTCATGGATATCCAGGCCATTTTGTGTCTGGAGGAGCATGTTGTAAGGTGTCCTACCCTTCCTTTGGCTCGTACAATCTTTCCGCCCCTCTTCTGCAATGGACCCTGAGCCTTGGAAGGTGTGTTGGAGATATTTCAGTGCTGAGCACTCCTCTGTCCCCTTCTCAGCACCATGGTGCCTTCTGAGTCGTCCCAAGGTCACCACCATCTGAAAAGAGAAGCTTCTCTAACCAAAATCGAGAATAGCAGTAATATATGGGTGTGGACATTAAGAGAAGTGCTTACTGGGCAGGCAAAGGTATGTCTAAATTTAGGGTAGTGGGCTGGTTGGTTAGAGCTAGGGGCTGTCCCAGGAAGAGATTAGCTGGGAGGTGGGGGGTAGGGGCTGAACTTGACCAGCCATGTTGTTTAAATACTATGAAAGCTGTCCCACCCAGGAAGGGTCCTGACTATGGAAAAACAGTTCTTTGAAACTAGGCAAGAGATAAGAAAAAGTTTCCCGCCATTTTTACCTTCAGGGGTCCAGTCACCCTAACTCTATGCACCCCCCCCTTAACTTCCAGCATGGACTGAAGAACTGTGCAGGTCTTCAGTGCCTGATTGGGACTGCTGAGCCATCCAGCCACATGGACTGAGCTGCTACCAGGTTCTCAGACTCTCTAGCCTGCAGACAACTCTTGCTGGACTGCCCAGCCCACATCGTGTAAGCCAGTCTAATTGTTAGATCTGAGTCGGGATCAGAACTAACTGGGGTGACATGAGTGAGAAAGGAAAGCAGACCTCAAGAGCTATAGACTGCTTTACTGTGGTCAAGCAGTGCAGGACTGTAAACCTTTCCTTGGACTTGAGGCTGCAGTGTCATATTTAACAGCTGAACAGACTTAAAAAAATATTTGAACCAGGCGTGGTGAAGTACGCCTTTAATCCCAGCACTCAAGAGGCAGAGGTAGGAAGATCACCGTGAGTTCAAGGCCACCCTGAGATGACATAGTGAATTCCAGGTCACCCTGGACTAGAGTGAGACCCTACCTCAAAAAAAATTTTTTTACTATTTATTTATTTGAGGTGGGGGAGAGGGAGAAGGAGAGAATAGGCATGCCAGGGCCTCTAGGCACTGCAAACGATGCATGTGCCACCTTGTGCATCTGGCTTAAGTGGGGTTCTGGGGAATCAAACCTGGGTCCTTAGGCTTCACGGGCAAACACCCTAACCACTAAGTCATCTCTCCAGCCCTTGAACAGACTTTTGTATTAAATGAGGGGCGAGAAGAACATAAACAAGGATGTGGGTCGGGGCAAACAAGATAGGAACAAGGCTAACAAGACAGTTACAACAGGTCAGATTAAACTATGCTGTCTTCAGGATATGAACATGGTATATTGTATAGAACAGTGACTTTTCATTAAAAAGCTGTTTCTTTTTATTTTTGGGGCCTAAGATCTAGGGCTGTGTCATTACCAAGGAATTTGACCTTCATTCATAAGTCTCTGTTTTAGGGCCAGCTTGTCTCAGCAACTTTAGAATTTTATTAACCCTTCAAGAAACTTTAGGGCTTCATTAACCCTTCACTAATAAGTCCCACTCATTTATTTACTTATTTATTATAGTGTTATTTTTCCCCCAGTTAGGTTCTCACTCTAGCCCAAGCTACTGGAGAACTCACTTTGTAGCCCCAAGTTGGTCTTGATCTCATAGAGATCCTCCTACCTCAGCCTCCCAAGTGCTGGGATTCAAGGGTGTGCCACCAAGCCCCACCACCCTTCTATAAGGCATATTCATATATGCATTCTATCAGTTCTGTTCCTCTAGAGAAGCCGCCATGCCTAGTTTTTTTTTTTTTTTTTTTTTTTTTTTTTTTGGTTTTTCGAGGTAGGGTCTCACTCTGGTCCAGGCTGACCTGGAATTAACTATGTAGTCTCAGGGTGGCCTCGAACTCTTGGCAATCCTCCTACCTCTGCCTCCCAAGTGCTGGGATTAAAGGCGTGCGCCACTATGCCCGGCTTCATGCTTACTTTTTGATATGAAGGCTGGAGATCTGAACTCGGGTCCTCAATTATCCTCAGAAAGTGCATGACAAGCACTTTTACCCACTAAGCCATCACCTCAGCCCTGAGACTTCTTTTTACCTGCCTACAGCTGGTCCAGTGTCTCCCCTGACTGGTGTAAGTGGTCCTTGGCAAACAGTGGCACGAGAAGGCTAAATGTCCACATGCAGGAGCTGAGGATACCCTTTCCTGCACTGAAGCCTGCATGCCCGGGGCGAGTGTTTGAACACTGCGGCCTTCAAAGAGAACATGGTGAGGATCAGACAGGTCAGACAGGAATTCTGAGCCTGGGTGGCAGGTGAGGAACGCTGATTGGGACGAGGTGAATGTGGTGGACTGGACTTCGTTGTTGTACTTTCTCCAGCTGTGAAGTTCCACAGGTTTGTGCAACTGTCCCCAGCCCTTGAGCTATTTGTTAATGCAGAACATACTATCTTTCCTATTATCTTTTCAGTTTAGCAAAAATGCCAGCATTAACATATTATGAATAACAGAAGCTCCTTAAGTGAACACAAGAGAACTACAAATACTTAGAACAAATGTCACAAGGAATTACACTATCTTGGAGGACTTCTAGATGGGAGTTCTGAAAGAACTGGGAGGGCTATTCTACATTGTAAATGAGGTCTCAGAAAAGGTCAAGGAAAACACTGCATACACAGATTAGGAAGGAAGAAATAAAACTAATATGTGACTGTGATTGGATGCTCTACCACAAGAACAATCCTGACCAAGCCACAAAAGTCATTAAAATGAAAAATACATTCAATAAGGATGCTGAGTATGTGATCCTGTCTTTAATGTCAGCTGAACTTCTTTACAGCAGCAACACACATTCAAAGGAAAATATTTCAGACTGACATTTATAGCAACATAAAAAATCAAATATCCAGAAATAAATCTAACAAACTCCAGATGACTGTACAGAAAATGATAAGGTGTTTGAAGGAGAAAATAAAGCGGTGTAAATAAAAGGAAGGATATGGCACACTTAAGAAATTTGGAAAATCCAATATTATAAGAAAATAAATTCACACTGGTCCATCCATGGATTAAACCAAAATTTCAATGGCTTTTGTATTTCTTTTTCTTGTTTGAGAGTGAGTGAGTGAGAGAAGAAGGGAGGGAAACAGAGAGAGAGAATTAGCATGCCAGGGTCTCCAACCACTGCAATCGAATTCAAGATGCATGTGCTCCCATGTGTGGCCTTGTGTGTGCACCTGCACCACCTTGTGCATCTGGCTTACATGGGACCTGGAGAGGCTTCGCAGGCAAGCACCTTAACTGCTAAGGCATCTCTCCAGCTCTGTATTTGTTTTTTATTTGACAAATGGATTCTAAAATTAAATGAGGGCTGGAGAGATGGCTTAGCGGTTAAGGTGCCTGCCTGCTAAGCCTAAGAACACTGGTTCCAATCTCCAGCGGTTCCAATCTCCAGGTCCCACGTTTAGCCAGATGCAAAGTGACACAAGGGCGCAATTGTACAAAAGCCACACATCTTTTACAGCAGCTGAGACTGACAAATCTCTGTCTCTCTCCCTCTGTCTATCTCTCTCTCTCTCCAAAAATAAATAAAATAATAAAAAAAAATTTTAATTAAATGAAAAGCAGTGGAATAGTCAGAAATTTTCTAAGAAACAATGTCCCAGAACTCCAAAAGACTGATTATACAGCCACAGCATTTGATTTTTAGTGGTGTTGGTACAGAGCTAAGATGGTCCTGGGAGGGACCAAGGTATGGTGATTGGTTGTTCAGTAAAAACAGAGATGGGAGCTGGATAGATGGCTCAGTGGTTCGAGTGCTTGGCTGCAAAGCCAAAGGACCCAGCTTCGATTCCCTAGTACCCACCTAAAGCCAGATGCACAAGCAGCACATACATTTGAAGTTCATCTGCAGTGGCTAGAGGCCCTAGCACTCTCTCTTCTCCTCTCTCTCTCTCTCCCTCTCCCTCTCTCTCTCCCTCTCTCTCTCTCTCTCTCTCTCTCTCTCTGTCTTTCTCTCTCTCTCTCTGTGTCTGCAAATAAATTTTTAAAAGTTAAAAGAAAAACAGAGGGCTGGAGAGATGACTTAGCAGTTAAGGCACCTGCCTCCTAAGCCTAAGAATGCTGGTTCCAATCTCTAGCGGTTCCAATCTCCAGTGGTTCCAATCTCTGGGTCCCACGTTTAGCCAGATGCAAAGTGATGCAAGAGCGCAATGCCGCACTTGACCACAAGGGGGCGCACACATCTGGATTTCGTTCACAGCAGCTGAAAGACTGCTGGCACGCCCATCTCTACCTGTCTTCCTCTCCCTCTCTCTCTCTGTCTCTCTCTGTCTCTCTCCAAAAAAAAAAAAAAAAAGAAAATAAAAGAAAAGAAGAGAAGAGAAGAGAAGAGAAGAGAAGAGAAAAGAAAAGAAAAGAAAAGAAAAGAAAAGAAAAGAAAAGAAAAACAGAGTTGGAATCCACCTTTCCCCATACAGGTGGAGTATGTACCAAGATGTGAAAAGGCAAGAATCAGTGATCCCAGGTAAACTGAGAACTGTTAACAGGAAAAAAAAAATGGCACCATGGGGCCTGGGGAGATGGCTCAGTGGGTAAAGTTCTAGCTGACTGCACTTAGCTAGAGGCTAGCTCAGGAAGAGACCAGCCATGATGCCAAGTTCTGGGGCTGAACTTGACCAACATAATGTCAGGATTAGATTTAAATTCTAGGAAAGGGAATCTCCCTCTCAGGGACTTCTTTAGGCAAGAGATAGACATCAGATCATTCTTTGATCTCTAGGGAAGTGAAGACTGCAAGGACAGATTTAAAGGATATTCCTACCTTTACATTTGGGGCCCAGTCACCCTAACTGCCTCAGCACCATGGCTGGGCGTGGTGGTGCATGACTTTAATCCCAGCACTCGGGAGGCAGAGGTAGGATTGCTGTGAGTCTGAGGCCAGCCTGGGACTACACAGTGAATGCCAGTCAGCCTGAGCTAGAGCCTGAGCAAAAAAAAAAAAAAAAAAAAAAAAAAAAAAGTAGATAAATAAATAATAAATAAATGGCACCATGGAAGGGATGTATGTCATTGAGAGAGACTACCATGTAAGCTAGAAACACTCTAACCACCAGAGAAAACATAGATTGCAAGTCTACGGAGACCACCTAAAAGAATCAAAGCCCTGAAAAACTCTAATTCCCAGAGTTTGAGTCTTGCCTAGGTGGAAGGCAAGACCCACATTCCAGGTTGTTCTCTGACTTCCACATGAGTGGTGTGGCACATGTGCATCCTCACTCACATGTACTTATACAAATATAACCCCCCCACACACAAAGACAATGTTAAAAAAAAACTTTATACAAGACATTAATGGATACCAACATATTGGAATGGAAACATGGTATAGCTTACAAATATTAACCAAACCAAAGCAAAGGTAGTTAGATAAATGCCTCAAAAAAGATAGACTTAATAAAAGGAATATTTGAAAGCACCGAAATAAATCGTTTATCATATTAAAAGGACACACTAAGAGGACATAACAATCTTAAACTTATATACGTCTGATAACATAGTGTTAAAACACATAAAGCAGGGTTTGACAACTAAAAGGAAACAAAGGGCTGGAAAGATAGCTCTGCAGTTAAAGGCACTTGCTTGCAAATCCTGCAGGCCCAGGTTTGATTCTCTAGTACTCACGTAAGCCAGATGCACAAGGTGGTGCATGCATCTGGAGTTCATCTGCAGTGGCTGGAGGCTCTGGCATACCCATTCTCTCTCTCAAATAAGTAAATAAATAAATAAATAAATAAAATATTTAAAAATATCTTATTTATTTTATTTGAGAGAAAGAGAGAGGCAGATAGAGAGAGAGAAAATGGGCATGCCAGGGCCCCTGGCCACTGAAAGTGAACTCCAGGTGCATGCACCACCTTGTGCATCTGGCTTACATGGGTCCTGGGGTCCTTAGGCCTTACAGGCAAGAGCCTTAACTGGTAAGCCATCTCTCTGGCCCAATAAATAAAATATATATTTTTTTACTTTCCAAGCCCTTCCCACCACTCCCTTGCTAGAGTCTCAAAGCCAAGTTACTTTGCCTGAGTCAGGGTGAGCTAGCAGTCTAAATGCTGTCTTCTCACATGCAATGTGTGGACTAGCTGTTGTGGCCAAGGGAAGGTTTCCAGTGTACAGTCTCAGCTTCAGCACTTAGAGACCTTGAAGCTGGCCAAGGACACAATGGCTTAAAAGTGATATGTCTAGGGCTGGAGAGATGGTTCAGTGGTTAAAGGCACTTGCTTGCAAAGCCTGATGGCCCAGATTTGCTTCCCTAATTCCCATGTAAGGCCAGATGCATGAAGAGGCTTATGTGACAGAGTTTGTTTGCAGTGGCAGGAGGCCCATTTTCTCCCTCAGTCACTGTCTGCTTCTTTCTCTCTAAATCTCTCAAATTTTTAAAAATTTAAAAAGTGATATATCTGGATATTACATTGATAGGGGGTGGACTTGTGATGGTGAGTCCTTCCTGATTGTCAATTTGACAGGATCTAAGGAAACAAATCCCTGGCCATGTCTTTGAGGGAGTTTCTAGATTAGTCAATTGAGGTGGACGACCACACTCTCCTGTGGGCAGCAACATCCCACAGGTTGGGGTCTCAGACTGAAAAAGAAGAAAGCAGCTGAACACTAGCACTCACCTCTCTCTGCTTCTTGGCTGCAGATGTAATGTGACCAGCTAGTTCAAGCTCCCACCACCATGCCTTCCCCTCCAAATTGTGAGTCAATAACCCTTTTCTTCCTTAAATGCGCCTCTTGTCAAGTATTTGATCCTAGCACCAAGCAAAGTAGTATAGGAATTTAAGTAAGAAACACCATGTTTATCCGAAGACGGCACTGAGGAAGCAAAAAGGAAGGAAGCTGTGTGGGGACCATATTATAGTAGGAATGACCATGGCTGTCACCTGGAGCTGCTCCATGGTGTGGCTTCCTTAACTTTCATTACCTGGACTCTGAGAAGCCCCAGGCTGGTCTGCCATTTAGCTACCTTGGTTCTGGTCTGCTGCTGTTTGTTTACCCTTTGGTAGCAGATCAGTCAGTTTTGCTACCATATCACACCATGTCAGACTGGGGGCTTGGTCCTTAAACTTCTGGGGACTGCAAGCCCCAGGGGAAGTGTGGGTAAATTCGGCTCCTGGTGGGTCTCCTCCCTGGTGTGTCCTCCCATGGTAGTGACAAAGAAGCCCTTGGAAGTCTCCTTTACTGGGAAACTGTGTCAGTTACTTGCTCATTGCTGAGACAAAATATATCCAATCACAAACGACTTCAGGAAGGAAAGAGTCTTATAGTTTCAGAGGGTAGAATCCATCATGCTGGGGAAATCATGGTAGCAAAGAGGAATGGAGAGAGAGAGAAAGGGAGAGAGAGAGGAAAGGTCAAACTGTAACACCTTGAGGCGAACCCCAGTGCCTCACTTCCTCTAGGAAGGTTTCACTTCTTATAGGTTCCACAACCTTCCCATGTAGCACCACTTTGCTGAGAACCAAGTGTTCAAATACATGAGCCTCTAGGAGCATTTCCTCAACCCACCACAGAAAGGCTCCCATCACCAGCCCCTTGCCTAACCCACTTCCACATGCTATCACACTCAGACACAGGGCTTCAACCTGTGCTTGTAGGCGATACATTCAGCCCTTGACAGGCAGGAATGTCACAAAATTACATCCTCTCTGGTGGTCGGTGACTTCTTTTTCTCCCACAGTTGGGCAGACCCACTCTGAGTACTTGATCCCTTGGTACCATTGCTGGGTGTCTTCACCATGAAGTTACCGGGTTCCCTTTGTCAGTTTAACAGTTCAGGGTTGGGCTGGAGAGATGGTTCAGTGGTTAAGGCATTTACCTGCAAAGCCCAACGACCCGGGTTCAGTTCCCCAGTACTCATGTAAAGCCAGATGCACAAAGTGGTGCATGCGTCTGGAATTTGTTTGGAGTGGCTGGAGGCCCTGGCATGCCAATTCTCATTCTCTGTATTTACCTATCTCTGCTTGAAAACAAATAAATAAAAATAAAAATATTGAGCTGGAGAATTGGCTTAGCAGTTAAGGTGCTTACCTGCAAAGCCAAAGGACCTAGGTTCAATTCCCTAGGACCCATGTAAGCCAGATGCACAAGATAGCACATGCATATGGAGTTTATTTGCAGTGGCTGGAGGCCCTGGCATACCCATTCTCTATCTGCCTCTCTCCCTCTCTCTCTCTCTCTTTCTCTCTCTCTCATAAATATATAAATAAACAAAAATATTTTTAAAAATATATTAACAGGGCTGGAGAGATGGCTTAGTGGTTAAGGCACCCGCCTGCTAAGCCTAAGAACCCCGTTCCAATCTCCAGGTCCCACGTTTAGCCAGATGCAAAGTGATGCAATGGGCGCAATGCCGCACTTGACCACAAGGGGGCACAAGCATCTGGATTTCGTTCACAGCAGCTGAGAGACTGCTGGTGCGCCCATCTCTATCTGTCTCCCTCTCTGTCTGTCTTTCTCTGTGTCTTTCTCCAAAAATAAATAAAATAATAAAAAAAAATAAAATATATATATTAACAGCTTAGGATGGTTCTCTGAAGATAAAGACAATGGGTTCACTGAACTTTCATTTTATTTGTTAATCAGACCCATGTGGGTTGCCACTTCCTGCTTTATTCATTGGATCAGACTTCGCTCATATGCTTTAAGGTTGGTTGGTAGGTGGCACTTGGGACGTGTCCTTGTCCTCTCAGTCAGAATAGCAGGAAGCTCCAGGCTCGTGTGTGCTTCCCTGCTGAGCTCTGGTTGGGCTGTTTTCCTATGGAGGTGGTGCTGGTGGTGTTTAGGAGTCAGTAGCTGGCTGCCACGTGTGTCAGCATGTGAGTGTCCCCACCACAGCTCCCTTGGAGACAGAATCTCACTGTGAGGGAATAAGGACGGGAGCAGCTGGGACTTTGAGGAATTTTGGAGGTTATGGGGCCTCTGCTCTTGTGGATGGATGAGTGGGCTCTTGGGTGTATCTATGATACACACCGTCTTGGCTCTGTCTCAAGTTATGCCCTCACCATAGGTGCCATCTCAGGGTGAGGCAGGATAGAAAGATGGGAGAAATTAAGAGGACGTGGGAAAGGAACAGGGCCCCCTCACCTCAGTGTATGGTTGAAGCCTCTTGTCAGCCTGCTGAGAAACAGAATTCCAGGATAATTTATTTTATTTTGTTTTATTTTGCTGTAAAGGTTGCCTATATGAAGATAATATTCCTTTTATGTAGAGATATTTCAAATAAGAATGCTTTAATAGCAATGAACCATGCTGAAGGCCTGAGCGTGTCTGACCTTACTCCTTTCCCAGATATAAAACTTAATCTATGCCGGGTGTGGTGGCGCATGCCTTTAATCCCAGCACTCGGGAGGCAGAGGTAGGAGGATCGCCGAGAGTTCAAGACCACCCTGAGACTACATAGTTAATTCCAGGTCAGCCTGGACCACAGTAAGACCCTACCTCTCAAAAACCAAAAAAAAAAAAAAAAAAAAAAAAAATCTACAAACCTTGCCAGAAACCCCTCCACAGTAAATGGATATGTTTTAACCCCTTGTGCAAACTTAGTGGCTCTTTATCAGATTGTCACCTCATCCAAGGCACTTCAGGGGCCATCCTATGGTCTCCTTAATTAAAACAAGGGCTGGAGAGATGGATCAGTCAATCAAGTGCTTTCCCATGCACGTGTACCCTCCCATACACACATACATACATACATGCAGGCACACATACACCTACACATGCAAAAATAAGCAAACAAAACGATGAGTGTCCTCAGGAAAATTACTAAAAACCCAAACCAAGATGTGTACATTGATTTATTTTCACGATATGAAAATATATTGATAGATATTTCTAGTATTTTCCTATTCATGAACAATACTTCTATAAATCTGTATCTGCTTATAAATATATATTAACACATGTGTATCAGACAGAAAACTACATAAACATAGTGTGTGATTTAAGGACTTTTGAAAAGCAAATATTCAGCCAGGTATGGTGATGTACACCTTTAATCCCAGCACTCGGGAGGCAGAGGTAGGAGGATCGCCGTGAGTGGAGGCCACCCTGAGACTACATAGTAAAGTCCAGATCAGCCAGGGCTAGAGTGAGATCCTACTTCAAAAAAAAAATTCATATGAACCCCACTAGCACTCCGTGAGTCACCCATGGGTGCCCCAATGGTTGAATGTACCAACTTTTCATCCCAATGTCTTCTGTTTGTGTCTTGCAGAGAGGCGATTATCAAACAAGGGGTGTCAGGGTGTATGCCAGGTATTGCTGTATCCACATCCCCCAAAGGACATGACTGGCTGCTTGAGGAGCTCCTACAAGAGGCTGAAAAGGAAATGGTCACGACTCCAAAGAGTTTCACAAAGGGGGCAGCCAAGCAGCCAGCATTGCTCAACCTCAACCTTCAGGGAAGAGCAAGCTAAGGCCACCATTAAATGCCATGCCTTTGCCCAAATGGGTAGTGTAAAAGAGACAGACGCCATATGGCACGGAGGACACAAAGCCCGGGGACGTGACATGACATCACATTACCAGAGCAGACTGTCTAGAACCCCATGACCCAGCAGCTCCTCCTCTCAAGGAAGGGCCCCAAGAAAGGGCACTGAGGTACCTGAAAGCACAAGATCACTCCTCTCCAAAACCTGTCTATATAAGTCAATGTAAAACACCCAAATATTTGTGAGAAATCGTGTTCTATTCATACATAAAATATTAGTAAACAGGCCTGGAGAGATGGCTTAGTGGTTAAGGCACTTGCCTATGAAGCTTAAGGACCCAGGTTCAATTCCCCAGTACCCATGTAAACCAGACACATAAAGTGGCACATACATCTGGATTTCATTTGCAGTGGCTAGAGGCCCTGGCATGCCCATTGTTTCTCTCTCTTAAACATATATATAATTTTTTTTGTTTTTTTGAGGTAGGGTCTCACTCTAGCCCTGGAATTCACTATGTAGTATCAGGGTGGCCTTAAACTCATGGTGATCCTTGTACCTATGCTTCCCAAGTGCTGGAATTACATAAAATACTTTTTAAAAAGAATATTAGTAAGCAGTGAAAATCAAAGAGTTATGACTAGACACAGCACTATGGTGAACCCACAGTCAGTGATGGAAGCCAGGCACAAAATTCCAACCTGGGGCTGGAGAGATGGCTTAGCAGTTAAAGGCACTTGCTTGCAAAGCCTGTTGGCCTGTGTTCAATTCTCCAGTATCCACATAAAGCCAGATGCAAAAATGGATCTGGAGTTCATTTGCAGCAACAAGAGGCCCTGATATGCCCATACTCACACTTTCTCAAATAAATAAATTAAAGTTCCAAGTTAGGGGCTGGAGAGATGGCTTAGCAGTTACGGTGCTTGCCTGCAAAGCCAAAGGACCTCGGTTTGATTCCCCAGGACCTACGTAAGCCAGATGCACAAGGTGGCACATACATCTGGAGTTCATTTGCAGTGGCTGGAGGCCCTGGAGGGCCCTTTCTTTCTCTCTTTCTCTCTCTCTCTGCCTCTTTCCCTCTCTCAAATAAATAAATAAAAATTAAAATATATATTTTAAAAGTTTCAAGTTAGGAGCTGGAGAGATGGCTCAGCAGTTAAAGGTATTTGCTTGCAAAGCCTGCCAACCCAGATTCAATTTCCCAGCACCCATGTAAAGCCAGATGCACAAGGTGGTGCATGTATCTGGAGTTCATTTGCAATGGTGAGAGGACCTGTTGCTCCCATACACTCATTCTCTCTCTCTTTGTCTCTCATAAATAAAATATGTATTCTAAAGTTCCAAGTTTTTTGTACTGGTACACACCTGTAATCTCAGCACTTGTGGGTAGAGGACGGGGGCTGAGGCAGGAGGCTTGACATGGAGTTCAAGGCCAGCTTAGACTACATAGTAAGACCCTATTTCAAAAACCAACCAAACAAAGGTTCCAAACAAGACATCATTTAAAAGATGATGGTTCTGGGGTTGGGGGGATGGCGCAAGGGATAAAGTGCTTGTCGTTCATGTATGTGGACATGCAGTTTGAATCCCCAGCACCCACGTAAATGTTGGGTGGGACTGGAGGCCCGTTTGTAATCCCAACATTCAGGAGGCGAGATAGTGGATTCCCAGGGCAAGCTGGCTAGATAGACTAGCCCAATTAGTGATCCCTGGGTTTAAAGAGACACCATCTCGGGCTGGAGAGATGGCTTAGCGGTTAAACGCTTGCCTATGAAGCCTAAGGACCCCGGTTCAAGGCTTGATTCTCCAGGACCCACGTAAGCCAGATGCACAAGGGAGTGGATGCATCTGGAGTTTGTTTGCAGTGGCTGGAGGCCCTGGCGCACCCATTCTCTCTCTCTCTCTCTTTCTCTCTCTCTCTCTCTCTGCCTATTTCTGTATCTCTCTCTCTTAAATAAATAAATAAAATATTTTTTTTAAAAAAGAGACACCATCTCGATAAATAAAGTGGAGAGAAATTGAGAAAAACACTCAATGTCGACCTCTAGCCTCCACACACATGCGCTTGCACACACATGTACACACACATACCCACATACATGCCCACCCCTATACACGCAAGATGAGTGTGTTAAGGAATGCACCCTTACTTAGATCATAAAAACTTGGACTTGGTTGCCAGATATTGAGGGGGCTGGTAGGACGGACTGCATACTCCATGTTTTGGGCCTGGCTATGTGGGCAACTCCTTTGTAAATGCATTGTTTATAGCTGATCCCTGTACCCTTTCCCATTTGCTATATTTCTATTTTCAGAAGTTTTTGCTTAAAGAAATACTTTCTTAGCCTGGCATGGTGGCGCACGCCTTTAATCCCAGCACTCGAGAGGTAAAGATAGGAGGATCGCCATGAGTTCAAAGCTACCCTGAGACTACATAGTAAATTCCAGATCAGCCTGGGCTAGAGTGAGACCCTTCCTTGGAGAAAAAAAAAAAGAAAGAAAGAAAAATAGATTTTATTTCTTACAGGTGACTAACACCTCATGCCTCATGATTTTTGGCAAAAAAGAAAAAGTCACCAGTCTCATACAGCTTTTTGAAGGCTTCTTCGACTTTGTCTTTGGTGTTGGCCACTGCCCAACAAGGTGTCTGAATACCCCATCCCTCCAGATTCATTTCCTGCCACACAGCCTGCCACCAGCCACCCTCCCATCTTGCCACTGCCCAGGTTGAGGGTCAGCATCTTGAGGAACTTGCACAGTCTCATGTGTCCTTTCTCCTGAACATCAGGCCACATGTTTGTCCTTTCCTCCCCAGGAACCCTTCTGCCTCCTCTCTGGGCTGAAATTCACAGGGGCTGGCTTCCTTCTATGGGAGTCTGGACCATGACTGCTCCCAGGCTTGCCCCCAGCACTACTCCCCACCTCTGTATCCCAAACCCTTCACCAAGCTCAACGGTCCCCATCTGAGCTCTGGGCCCTGCATCCACATGCAGCATCCAGGCCTGATACTGCACAGTCTCCCCCAGAGCAGGGTGCCCCACCCCCACCTGCCAGGAGGTTCTGTCTTGAAAGGGCTCAGTCAGACCTCCCATGCTTAGTATAATTGCCTGACCTTCCAGTTCACCACTGTGTCCCTCAGGATCTACAGAAACTCATTTCTGAAACCCCACCTCCACCTGCATTCCCAAATAATTAGCCTGCGCCTCCTAGCCCAGCAGACACAAGCCTGTGTCTTCTGGACAGATTGGTGCCTACATATTTTCATCTGGTGTCTCAAAGTCAACCTCTTCTCCTGCCTTTTCTGTTTTTGTTTGTTTTGGGTGTGATTTATGTGTGTTGGGTGTGTGTGTGTGTGTGCATGTGTGTGCAGTTGAACGTGCATATGCATGTGGAGGCCAAAGGACAAACTCGGGCGTCCTTAGTAACACCACCCACCTTTTTTTTTTTTTTTTTTTTTTTTTTTTTTTTTTCATTTTCAAAGTAGGGTCTCACTCTAGCTCAGGCTGACCTGGAATTCACGATGTAGTCTGAAGGGGACCTCGACCTCATGGCCATCCTCCTACTTCTGTCTCCAGAGCTGGGATTAAAGGCGTGCGCCACCGCGCCCTGCTTGACCACACTTTTTACATTAGGTGCTAAGAATCCCAACTGAAGGCTCAGTGCTTGCCATGCTTCATGCTTGTGTGTCAAGCACTTTGCTGAGTATCTCCCTAGCCCCAGAATGTGACCTTTGAACTTGCAACCTTCAATTGACCTCTGCAGTGACTGAGGAATGGGAAAGCTCTTCTCCCATTTCAAAAGACCCCTGAACCTGAGCAAGTGGGAGCCGACTACCTGGGCCCTGTGGGTCCTCTGCTACCATTGATGGACACTTCCTCTGAAGTCAGTAGGGTTTCCTTGCTCTCATTTTCAGACACGTGGGAACTTCTTTCTTTTTCTTTTTCTTTTGCTTTTTTTTTTCTTTTCTTTTTTTTTTTTTTTTTTTTTTTTTTTTTTTTTTTTGAGATAGGGTCTCCCTCTAGCCCAGGCTGACCTGGAATTTACTATGTAATCTCAGGGTGGCCTCGAACTCACAGCAATCCTCCTACCTCTGCCTAGAGTGCTGGGATTAAAGGCGTGCACCACCACGTTCTGCTGCACAGCACCCTTTCCTCTCTTCCCAGGCTGCATGACCTCCTGCAGACTCTGGGGTCCCTGCCTCTACTAAACACCCTTTGCTTCCCTGTTCTGCACTGCCAATCATCAGAAGACTGCCTGCCTGGGTTTCAGAGCAAACCTCTTCACTAGTACTAGCCCCTGAGGCAGTGTCTGAAGGAGGCTCCCAACCTCCAGGTGACCTCAAGGCCCTGCCTGGGATGCAGACAAAAGGCCAGGCGGAGCTGGGCAGGTGTTTTATTGGAAGTTCACAGATACAAGAGCTCTGAGCAGGGTCACAGCTTGGAGGAGGTGGGGGGGTCAGGACAGAGGGAGCCCCAGATGCTGGCAGCCTCCACCCTGGGAACTCCCATATAAAGCCCTTCTTGCTGGGTATCACATCTAAGGGGCCCAGAAGCCTGGGCAGGGGAGTGGGGGCAGCCGCTGGAAGCCGGGCAGCAGTGCAGGAGGAAGCCCTGGGCCCCAGCGACAGCAGGTGGAGGGCAGGAGGCAGACAGGATGACTGGGAGGAGCTCACCGCTCCCAGGGGCACTGAACTTCTGACAGCCTCACTGCTAATCACAGCTTTGGGTCTGGGGCAGGAGCCCCCCTCGGCCCCACCCTACGGCATCTTGCCTCTAGGTCTCAGCGCGATGTCTTCACGGGCCATGGCGCCCACGGGGCCTCAGTAGTCAGTGAGTGGGTACCGCAAGAAGATGAAGATGAGGATGATGCAGGAGGCCGCCAGTGCAGAGCTGGTGATGTTGAACAGCCGCGCCGTCTTCGCATCTTCCACCGCTCCATTCAGGTCATTCAGGAGCTTTTTGTCTCGAACCTGGAGGTAGGGGGAGAAGAGACAGTGAGGGGAGACGGAAGTCAGCAGAGGGGAAAAAGAGGTCAGCTGAGGGGAGGAGGCCAGTGAGGGGTAGACAGAGGTCAGTGGAGGACAAAGAGACCAGCAGAGGGGAGATGGTGGTCAGCCAGTGAGCAGGGGCAGGCAGCAGGCATGAGGGTGGTGCAAATGGGGTGAGGGGGAAGAGTCGAGGGTCTCCTGGCTACTTTTTCTAATTGTGACAAGTGTTTCTGAACTGCAAGAACCAGCTCTTGAAAATACATATTATTATTTTCTTTTTGAGAGAGAGAATGGGTGCACCAGGGCCCCTAGCCACTACAAACTCCAGACTCATGCGCCACCCTGTGCATTTGCCTTACGTGGGTTCTGGAGAATCGAACCTGGGTCCTTAGGCTTCGCAGGCAAGTGCCTTAACCGGGAAGCCTCTCCAGCCCAAGAACTTGCTCTTGCTTTGGAGAAGTGGTCACAGGATCCATGTGAAACTAACCCCCTCACGGTGTGGAATTGATCTTCCAGAGATGAAAGGAGAACAGAGGATGTCGTTATCCTGTATGACTTCTGAGTGCAGGGTGCCGAATAATTTGTTTTGTTTTGGACAACATCTTAGTGAGCCGGAGATAATCTCAAATAAAAAAAGGATATGTGGGGCTGGAGAGATGGCTTAGGGGTTAAGGCGCCTGCCTCCTAAGCCTAAGAACGCTGGTTCCAATCTCCAGCGGTTCCAATCTCCAGGTCCCACGTTTAGCCAGATGCAAAGTGACGCAAGGGCGCAATGCCGCACTTGACCACAAGGGGGCGTACACATCTGGATTTCGTTCGCAGCAGCTGAGACACTGCTGGTGAACCCATCTCTGTCTTCCTTTCTCTCTCTCTGTCTCTCTGTCTCTCTGTCTCTCTGTCTCTCTCTCTCTCTGTGTCTCCAAAAAAATAATTTAAAAAAATAAATAAATAAAAGGATATGTGCCACACCTCACCTGGCTCTAAAAAAAAAAAAAAAAAAAAGGAAGGAAGGTGACCTCGGAGTGAGTGCCAGATGCTGTGACATGTTTGCCTCACAGAGATGAGTGGGTCACGATGTATATAGAGGGAAGCCCTCATGGCCTTAGGAAGGGACACTCATGTGGAGGGAAGGGTGGGACCCAGGACATCCTGGGGAGTTAGGAACAATGCTGTGCCATCTCTACGAGGCCACGTCATCAAGTCCGGAGAGTGTTTGTACATCCCCTTCTGTCTACAGAATCCAGTGACGGCCAGCTGAACAGAGTACAAGCTGGAACTTGAGTTTAGAAGGAGATTAGGAAAGGGAATGGGGGGGTCAAGAAATGGCAGGAGAGGAAGAGTCATCACATTCATGGACCTAAGCTGTTTGAAGGAAGGATGGTGGGCAGAGACACTTACATTGCTTGGTATCCTGGCCTCTCAGTAGCAGGTTAGGCAGAGGCCTGAGAAGAGAGAGTGATGGGTAGGAGGACAGGTGGGTGAGAAAGGAGGCAGGTGTGCAGAGGGGTAGAGAATGGAAGTCTGAGAGGAGGGACTATCCTGGAATAGACAGAGCAGAACGGGGAGGGGAGGAGCCATGGGAAGAGATGGGTACACAGAGGTATGTAGAAGGGGTACAGAGGAGCAGGGACAGGGCGGACTGAACGGGGACAGGAGGAAAGGCGAGTGGGCAGGTGAGTGGCTTGGAAAGTGAATGGAGTGCATGAAGCAGAGAAAGAACAAAGACCAGAAGAACAAAGGCAGCAGGAACAGTCCCTCACCTCCCTCACCTCGGGAGCTTTCATTGTAGCGATTTGGTCACTGTCACCTAGCACTAGGTATGTGCTCACTTACTATTTGAATGAAGAAGTCTACTAAAGTCTCATAGTTTTCTCCAGAAAGGTCAGTTCCATCTCGCCTTAGATTCAGTCTTTGCTACCTGTTTTTCAATGGTCGTGAAAATCCCAATTGTCACTGATATTCCCCGGTGACATGTGGCTCTCTTACAGGTGGACTCTGTACACAGCTAAACCGTCCCATTGTGAGCCTGGGCCAAGGGCTCTCCAGAACACCCCAGCCATTCTGCTTCCTCCGCCAGAGTTCCACCACTGCAGGTGTGCTCTGGTGACCTCAGGTAGTTCCCCTCACAGAGGGGTGGGAAAGGACTTCATAACTAGTGAGCTCACAGCCTGGCACAGCATCTGGTCTCAAGGTTCCTAGAGGAGGTGAAGAAGATTCCAGAACAAGGCTGACTAGTGGAGATGACAAAGTGCTACATTTCACCCATGATCTTTACAAAAAAAAAAAAAAAAAAAAGTGATCTTTATTCTCACAGTTCTGGAAGTTAGAAATTGAAACTAGCAGTGCCACCAGGAGCAAGTTCTCTGAAACGCAAACTTTCCTTTCATGTTCCCAGCATCTCTTATGGGGACTCTTTTTATTAGCATATATTAATTGTACAAAATAATGGGTAGTACTATGATATTTTCATATATGTATATGATACACTTTGATTATATTCACCTCCATTATTTTGTCCTGTCCCCCTTCTACTGATCTATTTCCTCTCTCAAATAGTTCCCCCTTCTACTCACCTTTGACCTCAAGGCTCACCACAGGCATAAAGTTCATTGTTTTATAATCTGTGTCAGTACTGAGCCATGGCCTTCTTCTTGAACACACTGATTTCCTCACACTGAAACATCTCTGATATTCCTAATGTAAACCCTTGGTTATGATTGCATTGTGGAATGCTCAGAGTGAAGGACACAGTGATTGGGGGAAGGGGATCAGAGACTAGAAGGGGCAATGGATGGATGGATGGATCCATAAGTGCAGGTCAGAGGAATGGGGACAGGATGTGTGCTGGGTGGGAGGAGAGTGGGTTTCCACTTGATGGGAACCCTGGAGCTATAAATGGAGGCCAGAGAAGCAATGGCATATAAAGGGATGGTGTAGGGCTGGAGAGATGGATGTGCAGTTAAGGTGCTTACCAGCAAAGTCTAAGGACCCAGGTTAATTCCCCAGGACCCACGTAAGCAAGATGTAGAAGGTGGCACATGCATCTGGAGTTCATTTGCAGTGTCTGGAGGCCTTGGCATACCCATTCTCTCCCTCCTTCTCTTTCTCACTCTCTCTTAAAATATTTTTTAAAAATTGAAAATAAATTGATGGTGTATAAATAGTGGCTATTTGGCTGAGGTGAATTGAATGAAGGAGGATAGACCAGTGTCCCCATTCATCACTGTATGACAGAGATGTGTTCAGAGAAATGTTAGGGGATTCCATTATTGTGCTAACATCAGAGTGCTTACACAAAGCAGGGTGGCTATAACATCAGTAGGTGACTGCCTTAATCACTAGGTGACGCAGCCTTAATGGAACCACCATTGTATGCATGGTCTGTTGTTGAGTGAAATGTCACAGTACTATATATGGGTAGGAGGATGCATAGGCAAATGGGTAGATGAATGAATGGATGGGCAAATGATATATGATGGGTGGGTGGAGGGATGGACAGACGCTAGATGGGTGGATGAATAGATCGGTGCACACCTGAGTGTGTGTGGGGGGGTGGTAAGTGGACAGATGGTGAGTGAGTGGATGGGTGGGGTGAGTAGTGGGTTTGTAGATATATAGATGGGTTAATGAAAAGTTGGGTGGTGCACAGATGGATGAATAGGTGAACAGATGGATAGTGAATGGGTACATGGAGGGTAGATGCACTGGTAGATGGATGGATGAGTGGGTGGGTGGGTGAATGAATGGGTAGATGTGTGTGTAGGTGGATAGAAGGATGGGTGAGTGGGTAGATGGATGGTGAGTAGGTGGATATATGGGTGGATGTGTAGATGGATGAAGGGTTGTAGGTGGGTAAAAGGATGGGTGAATGGGTGGATTTGGGGTTGATGAGCAGATGGTAGATGGGCATTCAAAACAGGAGGAAACAGGCCAAATATGTACATACAAAAACTAAGACAGCATCCTCCCTTCTAATCCCCGTGTCACTGGGGAGTCTCCCAGCATCCAGAGCTCAGAACATACAGTTGCCACAAGCTGGCTGCATCGGCTACCCCATTACTACCCTCCTCAATTCTGCTCTTCTTCCCATGTGAAACACCTTCACCTCACCCATCCTTCAAGGCCCAATGGAAATAAGCCCTTGCCCCTGAACCCCACTTATCCCCAAGTTCAGTGCAATGCATTCCTTTTCTTAAACACTGGGTCATTTATCCAACTTGTGATGTCCTTTATCCATCTACCATCTAAACAACATTCTTTGACCCCCCCCCCATGCTGGTCACCCTGCCTTGGACACTGATGGCACCAAATAAAGGGTAGGTCTGTGTGTGTGTGTGTGTGTGTGTGTGTGTGGTGTGACCAGGGCAGGAGAATCTTGGAGCTCTGCAGGAGAGAAAGAACTCACAGAAAAGAGAGAAGAGGGCTGAGGAGACAACTCAGCAAAGGGCTTGCCTTGCAAGCCTGAAGATGGAGTTCAACCCATGTTAAAAAAAAAAAAAAAAAAAAAGCTAGACATGGTGTGATCAGTGCTTGTAATTCCATCTCAAAGGAGTGGAGGCCAGAGGATCTCTGGAGCTCATTGGTCAGCCAGTCTAACATACTTGGTGAGCTCCAGGCCAATAAGAAGCCCTGCCTCAAAAAAAAAAAAATGTGGGGCTGGAGGAATGGCTTAGCAGATAAGGCATTTGCCTGCAAAGCCAAAGGTCCCCAGGTTCAATTCTCCAGGACCCATGTAAGCCAGATGCATAAGGGGGTGCATGCATCTGGAGTTTGTTTGCAGTGACTGGAGGCCCTGATATGCCTCTCTCTCTCTCTCTCTCAAAGTAAATAAATAAATAAATACATTTTTAAAGTGAAGATAACTTTTAAAAAAGTGAATGGGGCTGGAGAGATTGCTCAGTGGATAAGGCACTTGCTTGCAAAGCCTAAGGACCTGGGTTTGATTCCCCACTACCCATGTAAAGCCAATTGCACAAGGTGGTACATGCATCTGGAGTTTGTTTGCAATGGCTGGAGGCCCTGGTGCTCCCATTCTCCCTCCCTCCCTCTCTCTCTATCTCTCTCAATGCTTCTTCCTCTCTCTCAAATAAATAAATAAATAAATAAATAAATATTTTTTAAAAACCAAGAAAAGCTGGATGGCTTTCTGAAGAATAACATCTAAGGTTGCCCTCTGGCTTCCATGTGCACACACATGTGCATATGCACATGCATATGCATACCCCCCCCACACACACACAGAGGGAGGGGCACACTCCCTGGGATGACTCAGGCAGACAGTGTGTGGGGAAGCCAGGAAAAGGAATAACAAAGTGTCTTGAGGGCCTTGAATGCCAACATGGGAAGCTGGACACCATTCAGCGAACCGGGGAAGCTGTATCATTTGAGGCAGCATGTAGAGAATGCATGAATGGAGAATTGATTTTCTGTATCTGGCTCTTCCCCAGACGCTGAGCTGCAGAGCAGCCTGCAGGCCCATGTGAGTGGAGAAGTGGACAAGTAGTCCGATGGGTGATGGACAGGCAGGGCAGACAAGGACGCCATCATCTCGCATCTGCTGCTGCCAGCCCCACCCATTCTCGTGCTGGCTTGAATAGCATGACCTCTATTTGTGAATAGATGAGGAAATGGTTTGGTGAGACAGCTGGCTGGAGCCCAGGCTGGATAATCAACCAAACTCTCCTAACCCCAGTCCACCTACTACATCATTAGTTATACCTGAGGATGCAGAGCAGCCAGTCAAGAGGGGGCAGCAGGAGGCACCAATGATGGATTCCCAGGTGTCAGGCCAGAGCCAGCTTGCTCTGTGGTTGCCTGCACATGCGTCCCAGGAAGCCCCAAGTCTGTCCATTACTCCCAGAAACACCTCAGGAGGGGCAGTCTTGGAAGGATGGGGAGTGAGCCCTCTGTGCTTTCCAAAGTGCCAACCACATGTCTCCCCAGCACAAGCCCAGCACCGTCCAGAAACTCCTGACCTACCTACAACCTGCACCAGATGGGATCCCCCGCCCTACCAGCCGGACGTGACCTGAGCCAGGGGAGGAGGGGATGGCTCTGGAGTGGAAGCTCAGACAGCCAGAGCAATGTCCTTAGTCCTTGGGTGGCACACGGCAATAGGCCACCAGGGACGTCGGGCTTTACAATAGTGCCCTCTGCCCAAGACTGGCCTAGGAAACAGAGCTGAGCTGGCCAGAGGGCAGTCCTAGTCCCTCGACTCCTTCCCATGCCGCCCTTTAGCACAAGGACACACACACACTCAAGCCCATGCACTCACATGCACACACATGGATGGATTCACACACTAACATTCTGATGCACACTTTCAATCACATGGCACACTTAAACATGCATCCATTCACACCGTGTGCACATAGACACGTGTAGACATGCAATTCACATTGGCCCCTCACTCGCATGCACACACATGTCCACATATGCCCACTCACATGCAGATGTAGCTACACTCGCATGTCCCCACTCTCTCACACAGATGCACACAATGCATGTGCATGCTTACAAGCATGCAATGCTGCTCATGTACATGCATGTATACACACTCATACCTATATATAAACACACACATAAGCACACTCAGGACATCAAATGCCCATACTCAAAGGCACACACGCATGCATTCATATTCCTATGCACATATATTCCCCTGTGTGTGCGTGTGTGTGCGCACACACACACACACACACACACACACATGCAGTCACACACTCTCTCTCAAACACATTCAGACATGCATGCTCATGTACACAACTCCATCAGAGTGCAGTCCAGGGTGAGGAACTTGTGTCCTAAGATGAAGGCACTATGGCAGTGTGATGGGCTGAGCATGAGTCAGGAGGAGGGGAGAGCCAGGTGGCCAGGCGTGTGATGAGAGTCAGGATAGGGCTCTGCTTGCAGATGGAACAGAGGTTGAGATGTCGGGGTGTCCTTCCTCCCAGGTTAGACCTGCCCTTGCTCTCCTGTCCCCACAAGCCAGCTCCCTCAACCCCCTGCCACCCTCACTTTGCTGGGCAGCTGCTATCGGCAAAACTACATCCGGCTTGGGCCATTCAAGTCTGGGCTTGGGAAATGATGATCTGAGTAAATGTGAGCCAAGCCCTTCCTTCCAGAGTGGCTGGGTAAGGGGCACCCAGGCCTGTTCACTGCACCCTGCCGGTGCAGGGCTCTGACAGCTCTGAAACTGCTCAGTTCTTACCTGGGACATAGAGACTGCACCATTGAATGTATTTATCACAGCCCCCCCCCCACTCCTGCAACCACTGTCATTTCTCTTACTTTACCCTAGGGTGGGGTGGGGTGGACATCCTACTGGCCTGCCACCCAGCTCTGCTCATCCACTGCAAAGAGAAGTTGTGTCCACTGTGGGTGCACGGTGTGGGGGTAGCACTTGTTTCCCCCCTGCTTCCGTGGGCTCTTCTGGCCACTAGGCTTTGGCCTCCCACCAACTATCTGGCTGGATGGGCATAAGTGCCTAGCATCAGGTTCCCCGCTGAGGGGCTGACATAAGAGGCTCTGTAATGGTCTTAAAGACACCCCTCTGCGTTCCTTGAGTGTGAGATTCCAAGCCCTCTGGTCCCATACAGTCCCCATCCCCATTTACCTACAGTAGGTGCTGGCCAAGTGGAATTCTTGTGTCCCCAGACTGGAGGACAGAACTTGAGACCTAAGTCCCCATTCTCCGTGGTTGGGCTAACCTGGCTGTGCAGAAGGAACAACCTCAGGTGAGACCAGCTTTCTCAACTCAGGAAAGGGAAGAGTGGCCCCTTACTACCAGCCAACACCTAGCCCACAGCTTTGCCTCTCTGGATCTAGGATGGATTCCCATAGCTTAGCTCTCATCCCTCCACCCCTTGACTGCACTGTCCCTGCCCAGAGTTCCTCTGAGGGTAGCCTCCATTCTGTCAGCTCCAGTCCCCAATCCCTGCGCGACCAGGCTCACTTTGAGGGAGTAGGCCAGGGCGATGAAACCCAGGCAGCAGAAGTTGAGGTAGACGAAGTTGAAGATGGACCACAGATAGTAGTCGTTCACTTCCGTGGTGTCAGGATAGACCTCGATCACGGTGGTGGGGTTTGTCATGGTCTTCTTCTCAGCTAAGTGCTTGCAGGCCTGGGGGGCACCAGCTGCCCGAACGCTGTCAGTCTTGCTGCTCTTGGATTCCATGGGGAACAGAGTGGGCGCCATGGGAGGCAAAGCGGAGGACTCAGAGGTGGCAGGGGCAGCTGGGGCCTGCAGGGCAGGGGGTTTGGACACGCAGGCAAAACAGCCCTTGGGCGAACCTGCAGGGGGCCTTGGAATCCAGAAGGCCCCGTCCAGGGGGACTCGGGCTTCCTGGGTGCCGTCCGTGGTGCTGGCAGAGACTCCCAGCGGGGCTGGGCACTGGCCGGAGCCCTGGGCCTGGAGGGAGGGACAGAGTGAAGAGGAGGACTTGGGTCCTGAGCATCCAACAGCACCCACCCTGAAGCCTTGCGGCATCTCCCCTGCAGCCCCATAGACAGCCCCAGGGAGATGGAAATCCCTGTGAAGCAGCCAGCTGCTAGCCTGCCACTGCCACCTGCCTCCCCCACCCGCCAGGCCAGTGCCAATGCCAAAGCCTTTCGCAGCAGCCTTGGCAAGCACATCGGGGCTTTTCATCGTCTTGCCATCTGCGCACAAACACTCACCCACTGACACACACAACAACACCCCCAAAGGCACCCCCCACTCACTGACACCCTGTTGCGATAAGCCAAGCACCCTTGTGCCCTACGCACCCAGTGCATGTAGACCCACAATGACACTGCCTTGGTCACTAACCGGCAGACCGAGCAGCGCTGGCTTAAACACTTGCATACATATCGTACAGGGGCTCACAGAGACATCGCCAGACACCAGCACCACCCACCAGGCTCTCCAGTCGGGACACACCCGTGCGCGCGCGCGCGCGCACGCACGGGGAAACACGCCAGGTAAACAATCGCCTATCGGACGGACGCACAGCGCGACACACACAGCCTCGCAGGCTCAGACACGTCGCCATAGGATAAGCACAGGTGCTCCAAACTCCCGCGCATCGCCCCCTCCCCCAGGTCTGGCTGAAAGCGGCATGGGGACCCCAAGCGCGCACACTAGCACACAGAACCACCGATCCCTGTGCCACACAGAGACGCACAATGACACTCTGCGAAACAAACACTTCCAAGAGGCAGCCAGGTGCCCGCGTCGGTCCTGCACCATTCAGCGACCCCCCGCACCCCTATCGACCGCGCAAGGGGCTGCGGCCAAGACTGCGAGGCCCTGGGTCCAGCCAGGGTCTGCGGCACCACCCGGGACAGCGCGTCCTCACCTACTGGCGACTCCGCGGCGGGCGTGCTGGACCCCCGCCTGCGCCTCCGAGCGCGCGTCCTTCCGCTGTCCCGGGCCGCTGTCTGTCCGCTGATCCGCGTCCCAGTAGCCCTACCTTGGGGGCGGGGAGCGTGCGGGGTTTAGTGGCGCCGCTGCCTCCCCCGCTGCCCGCGCGCGCTCCGCAACGCCTGGCCGGCCGCGGATGCTGCCAGAGCCTGACTCACGGAGGCGACGGCGACGGCGCAGACACCTCCGCCTCCTCCCCGGGGAGGGAGGGGGTCATGGGCCAGAGGAAAGCCGCGACCCCCAGGAGTTGTAGATGGGGATAGGCTGAGGCCCCTGAAACTCCTGGGCTGCGACCAATCCCATGTCCATGAACCCCAGAGTCTGCGCATCTTTACTTTCTTGTGGGTCCCTACCTTCTTCCCCAGGAGCGAATCTCTCCAGCTCCCATTTTCCTGCTTCACTACCTGAGCCTTCAGAGCCCCTTTGCCTTGGACACCCCCCTTCCTCTGTGCCTGTTGAGTCCCACCTGCCTCTGTTCTGTTTGCATAGCAGAGTCTGTTGTCCCTCCCTGAGGTCTTGTCCAGGTGGGATCAGCCTCCCTAAGCCCCCATCCACATGGTGACCAGTCTCCACTGAGCCTGCTTCCCCAAGTGGGCCCCATCCTTATCCCCAGCCCAGCCTTTATCTGAGCTGTCCCTGTTCCCACAGCCCCTATTCAAGCTTCCTTTTGGAGTCTCTGGCCTCTTGGAGACCCCCAACTCACAGACCTTAAGTGGGATGCTCCACCCCATGCAAGCGCCCATCTTTTCACAATCCTGTCTTCCAAGTCCTCAGCCCACAGGGCCACTGGCAAGCCTCTTTCTCCGTGGTGCCCATCAAGTCCAGGTTTTTCATTAATCACCTTTCTGAACTCAGCCCTGTTGGAGCTCCTACCTGCATCCACAAGTCTGACCCCACCAAATCTGGCTCACTCATGCTAATCCCATTCACTCATAAATTGGCCTTAGAAGCCGGGCATGATGGCGCACACCTTTAATCCCTGCACTTGGGAGGCAGAGGTAGGAGGATTGTAGTGAGTTCGAGGCCACCCTGAGACTACACAGCGAATTCTAGGTCAGCCTGGGCTAGAGTGAGACTCTACCTCAAAAACTGAAATAAGTAAATAAGTAAATAAAAAATAAAATAAATTGGCCTTAGACTATATGGCAGGTTGACCTGTCCCTGCCCAGAAAGCTCTCCTCTGCCCTCCAGGGCCATATGTTCTGTTCCAAGGCCCTGGGTCCCTTCTGGTGGTTCCTTAGAACTCAGGCCATGCACCTACTAGAGGCTTCAGTGAGCCTCATCACAGCTGGGTCCCAGTCCCCTAAAGGCACTGTGTCTGCAGCCCTCCCAGGCTCAGTTCCTCTAAGTCCCTTCCTTCCAATTCTTTCTCTCCTGGACACTTGTCCCCAGCTGACTTTCCAGCTCCCAATAAGTCCCACTGAACACCCATTTGCTCTGGAGAACCACCACCCACCCTCCTCCAGAGCTCCCACCTTACCACGCAGGAGCCCGCTCTCAGTGGGTCCTCATCACCCATCTGCTGGTCCCACGGAGCCTGACTCTGCTCTGAAGCCCCTGCAAACTGCATGGCAGGCTTCTCTCCCCTCCCCCCCCACCGCCTTCCTAAGCTCCCCTTTTCCTCCTCTTCTGGCTTTTCCCAGGGACCCCATCCAGAGGACTCCTGTGCACTATCTGAGCCAACAGTCTTTTTGTTTTTCTGAAGTATGGTCTCACTCTAGCCCAGGCTGACTCAGAACTCAACTCTGTAGTCTCAGGCTGGCCTCAAACTCATGGCAATCCTCCTACCTTTGCCTCCCCAGTAGTCTTTTTGATCTCTGGGAACCTCTGCTCTCTGAGCTCTGAGTCCTTCTGGGAACCCCCATCCCTTGGATAAGCCTCACCCTTTCCCAAAGGTCCTCCCCTTCCCAGCCCAAACCCCACCCCTACCCTCCCTGACCCCTGGCATAACTCAGCCTTCATTTCAGGAACCCACAAACTTTTTCTCTCTCTTATCTTTTTTTTTTTTTCTTTTTTTGGAAGTCAATCTTAAGTGGTGATAAAACCCTCAGTGAGTGGGCGTAATTATTTCTCAAGTCATCCAAAGAGCCCTCCCACTTGGCTTTTGGCCACGGCCTTTGTAGAGGCCAGCCTCAGTCCATGGGCCTGGGGAAGACACATGGGTTCTGTGAGGAAGTCTATTCTCTCTCATCCAACTCTACCACCCCTTTGGCTTCCAAGGGCCTGAGGAAGGTGCCTCCCCAGACCCTGTATGGCTGCATGCCATGCTACCAGTCTCCTCAGGTTTACGTCCTGTTTCTCAAGAGCCAGGCGGCATCCCTTGAAGGCCTTCCTTCCCTGGCACAGCCTGGGTCCGGTGCTGCCCTGGGCAGAAGGGCTTCACTGCAGCCCAGGAGGTCTGGCTTCTGAGTAACAGATCTCAGGCAGTAGGAGGTCCCTTGGGCCCTGCCTTGAGGTCACAGACAGGGCCTTCTCCTCTTCAGACCTCTGCAGCTGCATGTCTCAACCCTTCCATTCTCAGATGGGGAGGAACGGACTGTGTTCCTATGGGTCCCTAGGGCTAGGAGTGTGAGCCAAGAAACACCTACCAGGAGGACCTGGGGGAGGGCAGGTTATAGCCAAGTCCCTCACCCCTGCTAGCTGTGAGGAGGGTCTCATTTCTTTCCAGAGACTGGTGGTGGAGGGGAGCAGGTCACTGACCCCAGCTAGGAAAGCAGAGGTTGCATTTCAACAGTTAGATTCCAGGGTCCCAGCAGTGGGGCAGCAGCTTGCTGGCACTGCCAGGGTGGCCAAGCCACCGCAGGCCCATGGGGGAGGGAGGAGGAGGCTGCATCTTCTGGCTTCTGTGCACAAAGCCTTTGATGACACTGGTCTCCAGGCCTGCCAGGCCCTGCGGGGCTCTCTGCTCAGGTTTCAGGCGCAGAGAACACCGGGCACATGTTTACCAACTTCCTGGCAGCTCTGAGTGTTCTCCGGAGAGAGCCAGCAGGCCCAGTTCTGGGGTGCAGTCCCCAAAGCCCTTTCCGCCTTAGAGACCGATGACAGCCACTGGCTGAAAAGGCATCAGAGGATAATAAAGGTCACACTATACCCTGCACCTGCTAGGATGGGTCAGGGGTTCAGAGACTTCAGGGCAACAAATCCCCCAAGGAAGCTTGGTTCTACCACCAAGAACAGAAGCTGCTACCTTGACCCCTAAGACCATGCTGGCTGGGTGGAGGGAGATGGCTCAAGCAGGAAAAGTGCTTGTCCTGCAAACACCGGGACCTGAGACTGGGCTCCCAGCACCCATGTAAATAGCCCGTAATCCCACTGCCCAGGAGGCAGAGACAGGATCGCAAAGGAAAGCTGGCTAGCTAGACCAGCCAAATTGGTGGGTTCAGTGAGAGACCCTGCCACAGTAAATAAGCTACAGGGCAAAGGAGGAAGCCACTCATGTCGACCTCTCGATTCAACAAGCACGTGTGTACACGAGTGCGTGCATGCACACACACACTCACCCTCGTTGGCTGCCTCCACCACAGTGTTTAAACCCTTCTTCTTACCTTTCTTTCCTCACATAGGACCACCCTGGAGTCTTCCACATATGTACAGTTGCCTGTATCAATTATAGCCCATGCCCAGGGGGTTCTGACTCAGATCTCTGAATCCAACACCACCAGGCAGGCACACCCCTGCACTGACTTGGATGGAAAAGCAGAAGATTGCTCCCAGGGCCTGGCAATGAAGCCCAGGCAGGCGGCAGGCTGCCTGCAGCACCCAGTCCCAACAGACACCTTCTTTTCCTTTAGCTCGAAGCGGTATAAAGGATGGATGTGTACGGAGCCCGAGCTCCTCGCTGGGACCCAACTCTTCTCCTCCCCAAGGACAAGTACATTCCCTGGCAAAGTATAGTGAGTGCTGGTCTGGCCCACCTCTCGAAAATCATGCCTCACACAGGCCAGAGCAAGGACCTGCACCACGGTCTCCAGCCAAGGCCACATCCGCCATCTGTTGGCTACTGCCCGATGTCTTGGGACCTGCCAGTTTTAGCCAGACATCTTGCCCACAGGGCCAGACAGCAAGCCAGCACTTCCAGGGTCCTCCTGTGTAAGGTAGCCTGGGACGGAAAGCAGGCTGGACCACCGCAGGTGGCTCCTGTGGCCTGGGTGAGTCAGCCCCCAGTAGTACTGGGTTTCACCAGTGTGGCTAGTTCCTTCCCCAGGTCTCAACTTAGAACCAATTTCCCCAACCAGCACAGAACACGCCAACACAGAGAAAGAGGCCCACATAACTGTATTTATACATCAGTTTTGGCTCTTGGCAACCCAACCCAGGAGGATGGTAGCAGAAGTTAGCCACAGCCACATAGCCATCCTGTCCCTGCCCCAGGCTACTGCATGCCCTCCCGGGTGGGGTCAGGTCCCAGGTAGTCCTGCAGGCTCCGAAGACTGGCTTGTGTCTTCTTGCTCCTTCTTGCTCATCTTCAGGCCTCGGCTGGGACCAAGACACACAGCTGGCTGAGGCCGTGCAACCTGGGGCCATCTCCAGGCTAGGCAAGGGGCCTGGAGCAGGACAGTTTCCAGAAGGGATCCCAGGACCCCTTTGTCTGCCGTGGGGCAGGGGCTCAGCACTGCTAGTGTTGCCCCAGCAGCCAAAGGCGGCAGGGCTGGGAAAGGGAAGGGGACTCCTGGGATGTACAAACGTAGTGACCACTAAGCTAGCCTAGACCTTCTAAGGCAGCAAAAGGGACCATGTTCTGGACAGGCCCCCATCCCCCCTCAGGCAGGCAGGTAGGCAGCAGCAATTCTGAACCCAGGGAGGGAGAACCACAGAACAAAACAGTGAGACCAGCTTGGGCCAGACTCGAGTGTGAGTGTGTGTGAGTGCGTGGAGGGGTGGGGGCTGGCCAGCCTCCTCTATTGGACTCTGGTCCATTTCCCTGCTGGCGGGATGGGGACAAGCTAGAGTCTGGCAGCCTGGGCAAAGCCCACTCTGTCATTGTCGCGGTCGAACACCGTGTAGTAGCGGCCAATGAAGACATCACCCAGGATCCAGAGTGGCCCGCTGGGTGGGGGTATGTCCATGCCCATGAAGCCACTCAAGCAGATGGTCTTCCCGCCCTGTGACATCTGCAGGATCAGAGTGAGCACATGTGGTCACCATAGTGCCAACTGTACCCAGGGCATTTAGGCTGTGCACTGCCAATGCCCGCACCTACTCACCTTGAGGACGTAGTTATCAGCGGACAGTTCGTAGTTTTTGCCTCCCAGCCTCAGGGTGACAGAGGGCAGGTCTGGCATCTTCTCACAGGGGATCATGTACTAAGAGATAGCAGCGTGTTGGGGTGTGGCCTCTGGAGCCCCTTTGCCTGCCTGCCCACCAGCTAGCCAGAGCAGGCCCCTGGCTCACCTCTCCCTGGATCAGAGGCACAGCCCCAATGGCCTTCTGGAGTTCCTTCACCTCATCCACTGGGCCCACCAGGAGGGAGGTTCCCGTGTCTACAATGGCCTCACAGCCCTCTTTGCACAAAGTCAGCCCGTTGGCCACGTCCAACCTAGGGGCAGGAGAGTGTGAGTGCCCCTGCTTGGACAGGGGACGAGCCTAGGGTATAGCTGGCCTAGACCCTTTCCCTGGTGGTACCTTCTAGGGACACACCTTGCTCTCCTTTCCCAGAGCCACCCAACTCAGACAGGACCATGAGCAGTCCAGCCTCATAGGGACAAGGAGAATCAAGTGGCAGAGTGGGCATGGAGGGCCAGCAGGTCAGGGCCCCAAGCTCCCCACATGCCACACCCATGCACAGGAACACCCATGACTCACTGATCCATGTGCACCTGCCAGTAGGCCCTGCGAGTGACATTCAGGTAGGACAAGTCACCCTTGTAGTACTTGGAGTCAATGCCACCGAGCATCAGCTCCCCTCCAGGCTGCCCACTGGGGTCCCTGGCAAGAGAGAAGGAAGCAATCAGTATCCCACCCCCACAGGGTCCACCTGGGGGGGGGGAACGGGGGTAAGTCCCCTATACGGAGAACAAGCTGGGCCTGCTCCGTGTTCCTCTCTGCTGTGTAGAGTAACTACTTGTAGGCCATGTATTATATCTCCTGGAATGATTCCATGTTATAAAGCAGGAGCCTTGGCCCAAGTTACTTCATTTTGAATACAGGTGCCTAACATGAGTCTGTCTCTTTAAACAAGTAGCCCATCACCATCTACCAGCACATCAGGAGACAAAGTGATGCTTATGCTAATACATGACATCTGAATATGTACCACATCATCTCAGAGACACCAGACACTTGAACTTGGGGATGGCATCAGTAAAAACCCTGTCACCTGGGACTATACCAGGAGCACCCCAAGAAAAAGACACGGCAGGCATGTTGACCACTTCCTCCTCACATCTGGTCCTGGGAACTTGCCACAGTCACGACTCCAGCTTCTCCCATAGGCTGCAGCTTAAGTGCAGTTTCTCCTGACACCCAGCTCGCTGATTAACCCTGCACCTGACAAGCCTGAACTGCAGCAGCAGTTCTGTGGTTTGTAAGGCACCTTATCTGGTTCCCATGGGCTCCACCCCAATCTCTATCTATCAACACACTTTCTCTTTGCTTTGGACTTCAGGAATTAAGATTAGACTAAGAGAATCTGCGGAGGCCAATGATCAGCCATCAAGAAAGACTGGGACTACTACTTGGCTAATTCCAGCCAACAAAACTAACATAGTTCTAACATTGTTTGTGAGTTTATTGGTTAGTCAACAAATTCTGACACTGCGGGGATGATACAAATGTGTGCAGTGCCTGTGTTTCTGATGTGCACAGAGCACAAGTGGCCTAGGACAAACTGGGGTACAGCCTGCCTGGGACTCAAGTGCTAAGAAAGGAATCTTCTGTTCTGCAAGGGGTTGCTGCGGACTAGAAGACTAAGCTGCTGGGTGTGGCCAGGCTCCTGTCTGCAGGACAGTGGTGGTCAGGGACAAAGACTCACCATAGGTAGCCAAAGCCAAGGCTCAGAGGGAGGTGAGGAAGTGAGTGCCCTGACCCCAAAGAAGGGGACATGCTCTGCCCCTGTCAGGGAAGAACCAAGGCAGGCTTCCAGGAAGGAGTTCTGCTGCTTGTGGCTGGTGCACTTGGCGGCTGCAGTATGCCTGGCGCCCACACACTCCTAGCTCCTCCTCCTCCTCACCCAAGTGTCTCTCATCACCCCCACCTCTAGCATCATGCAGACGCCCACTACAGTGCCCTCCAGCAGAAGACAGGCCGAATCACTGGTCTGAAGACATGATGCTTAAACCAGCAAGTATGAACTTGCCACCTCTGATAACCTGGGAGCCAAGAGGGTGTGAGTTCCCTGCCTGATCTCTCACCCAGGGCTGCCCAAATCTCTCGTTTGGGATATGGAGTTCTATTGGGCGTTTCTGGCTGGGGCTTGCCACTCTCTTCCTGGCCTATCCCAATGCCTCATCCTGCATCCTGTCCTCCACCTGACCTTCACCCTATCTGGCTTTGAGATACCAGGCCAAGCAACATGATGGGAACTAGCCCTTCCTCTCCACACCCATGCTCAACCCACGAGTCACCCCTCAGAGCCACAGCCCCTCACACAACTGGCTTCACTTCTGCCGGCCCAGCAGTCACACCCATTGGTCCCCAGCCTGGGAAATGACAACCTATGGGTGTCCCTCCTGTCCCGGGAAGGCCTTCTTGTCCTTGCCAACTCCCCTGCACCCAGGGGCCATGGGTTAAGTACCCCAGCCTTTTTGCTCACATCCCAGCTTATAAATAGTTCCATCCAAGCAAAGGACAGAAGTGGACAGGGTGAGGCAAGACTGGAAGGTTCTGGGCTGACATTATGCCAGAAATGCTCCAGGGCCAGAGGTCAGGGGTTGTCAAAATAGACGTATCAAAGGCCATCTTGGCTAAGGATGGGAAGTCAGCCCTGAAGATGCAGGATGTGGCCAGCAGCAGCAGCAGCAGCTCGCAGAAGGCCCCTTGCTCATATCCTGTGCACACCAGAAACCGAGCTAGAAAGTGTGAACCCCCCAACACCCAGCTTCCCCTCATGTCTGCAGCTCCCATGAAGCACCAATAGGCTTATAGAAAGTGAGAAAAAAAGGTCAGAGGCCGGGCTGGAGAGATACCTTAGCCGTTAAGGTGTGTGCCTGTGAAGCTAGAGCACCCAGGTTCGATTCCCCAGGACCCAAGTAAGCCAATGTACAAGGTGGCGCATGTGCCTAGAGTTCCTTTGCAGTGCTTGGAGGCACCCATTTCTCTCTCTCCCTCAAATAAATAAATAAATAAATAAATAAATAAATAAATAAATAAATATAAAAGACCAGAGGCCCCTTGCAAGGTCTCCTGGGAGAGGTCTTCATTCTACCATCAGAGAAGCCCCAGGTCCACTGTTCATGTATAACCCAGGACTTTCAGTACCCACCCCCCGAATAGCTGTCATCTAGCGTTTGCACTAAGGAGGGTCTGCCAGCCTCTCCTGCTGAGCTCTATTAGAGATCAAAGTTCACAGTCATGTCCCCTCCGGCCACCAGCAGTCTAGGCCTGGACCACACCTGCCTCTCACTAGACTCAGGATCCACCATGACCCAACCAGCCTGCTCCCACAAGACGGAGGCCCCAGCAGTCAGCACCTGGTTGGCCCAGGCCTGCTGACACCTCCCAGATGGCTGCACACCCTGGCACACAGCCTGCTCTTGGGTGGCTGTTAGTCACAGAGCAGCCCATTCCTGCCTGCTCACAGCACTGAGGTCAGAGGTTAGGTGTGTGGACTAGGGCTTTCAGCCCTGACTCTCCCCCCGCATTTCACAAAACTGAGCCCAGAAGAGCGGGGTGGGGGGTGGGGGGGACAGAAGCCACACCTCTCTTGCCGCACCTGTTCAGGTAGAAGGAGAAGACATTCTTGTCCACCAGCTTCTGTTGCATCAGATTGTCGAAGACCGGAAGCACGTTGTTGACAGAGATGCGGGGGTAGGCCATGCCCAGGATACCATCAAACTTGGCCGCGATAAAGGTGATTCCTGGCTGCTTGGTGGCCTCACCAAAGATCTGATTCTCCACCTTGATGCCTCTCGGGGGGGTCTGCTCTGACTTACATGGCACCTGCAGGCCAGGGCATGCATGCCACAGCTGACACCTCTCTCCAAAGAGCCACATGGGCAGAGAGAAAGAATGGACAGAAGGGCTGGCCACAGACATACAGCTAGGGAGACACTTCTCTGTAGAACTTGTTAGGACCTTCTGTTAACCAGAAATAGGCAGGAAGAAGACCAGGAGGGCAGGTCCCTGGCTCTGTTTCCACCTCACCCACACCTCTCTAATCAAAATCGACCTGGCCAGTCTTACTCCTGCCCTTGACCCTAAGGAGAACTCACTGAAGCTGCAACATGAGCGGCTGGGGAACCCACAGCCCCCCACCCAAAGGCACATTTCCCCTGTCCCTAAGCTGCCCATACCAGGTAGTTAAGGCTACAGAGTCAGAGCAGGATGTGGGCAGAGCAGCTGCTGAGGTCAACCCACGAGTAGCATGTTGGACAATATCCTGCTCTCTGAGGGGCCCTGAGGAGGCCCTGAAACACAGGGCATGGGCAGGAGGGGGAGCCCTGTCTAGAGCCCTAGCAAGACAGGCACGAGGTGCCCCCCCTACCCCAGACAAGGGCCAGGCAAGCAGGAAGCCAGCTGGACCCTGGGCCCCAACCTGTCAGTGGGTGGAACCTGTAGCTTCTTTGCCCCATCCTGAGCAGGAGGGGTGTGTCCTCTCTAATCGTGGCCCCACAGACTGCCTGGAGCCCTCTCCCCTTTTCAGAAGCCAATCTAACACTGAGTGTTTCCTACCCATCTCACCTTCCTTTGGCCTAGACACCCCTACTCAACACTTGGTCCTGGACACTCTGCTGGGCACCTCAAACCCAAAGCATCTTAACACAAAAGCCAATCATCCCCAGTTGACCCACACCCTGGCCCCTGCTGCACCAGCAGGCCAGCAGCAAGAGGGTATTTGTCTGTCACTCACTAAGCCAGGCAGGGCCAACAGCTACCCAGGGTTTCCTGCCCAAGTTCACCATCCAGACTCCCCCATGCTCTTCCAACCCTGGGGACTCCTGGCTGTCATCCTAGGTCTGTCTGCTCCCATCTCCTTCCCCCTTGCTTCCTTACCACCAAGCACATTGGGCTGTCCTGACCCAGGGCCTTTGCACAAGCCATCCTCTCACCTTAGAATACCAACACTGCGCTCATTCCCCCCTACTTAGCAACTGTCATGAGCCTTCCGAGCCCTGCAGAGAGCTGGGGTCTGGCTGGGGTCACCATGCCCTCTCTTCAGCCACAGGTGATCACAGGTGAACCTTTCTCCACGAGATGAGTGCCCAGAGCCCCAAGACAGGCTTCAGAGACTCACCGATACAGTGTCCTGGCTCAGGTACCCGGACAGGCTGCCAGAGCCATAGTGGATGTCAAAGGATGTGCCATTCTTCACATAGGTGCTGGACTTGCCACTGTTGTATTTGTGATGGATCCCTATGGAGGAGTGGGGAACAGGGAGGGGCATCACTCTGCCATCCACTGCCAGTGGCCCAAGCTGCCTCCTCCATGGGATCACTGAACATGACTCATGGCCCACACACTGGAGACCCCTACACCGTGGGCTGTATACCCATCAGGAGCCTTGCTCTCAGCCCCACAGGTGACCCAGGCCTTACACCATTCTTGGCCAGCCTAGTCCCCAAGCCCCCACGAAAAGGCTGTGGCACTCATGAACAGGTTCACCCAGAAAGTGGGCAACCTCAGGGCAGGGCAGAGAAGCCAGCCCTGTCTGATGTAGTGGAGAGGCAGGAGCACACTGTCTAAGAAACATCCTCCATTGGGGTACCTGCAAGTCCCAAGCCCATTCTATCTTCCACAGCACCCTGGCCTTCCACCCAGCTACATTCTCAAAAGGCTGAATTTGGGAGAGATGGGGCTGGGCCCAGAGCAGGGTCACAACTGGCTGTTCAAGGGTCCCCACAGCAGGGCCTCAGTGCCCCTGACCACTCCAAAGGCCACTGAGAACAGCTTAGTGCACAGGGTGGCAGTCAGGGTACCGCAGAGCCGGGGACTTTAAAGGCCACAGCAGCTTGGGTCTCCCCTTTGGGCCCTTGGAGAGAGACATACAGGGAACTCACAGCAGGCAATATCCAGTAGTTTGCAGTGGATGGAGGGGACCCACAGGTTGGAAGAGCCGGTGTCGAAGACAACTGTGAAACACTGTGGGGGGGTCCCGATGCCAATCTCCCCATAGTACTGGGCCTAGTAGAGGAGCGATGTTCATCAGAATGTGGAGAAGCACCCTGTCTCTCCAGTGGACAGAAGAGGACCTCTGACTGTCCCAAGAGACACACCTGAAAGGCTCAGGAGGAAGGAGAAGCCTGAGGTTCAGGATATGGCTGTATCATCCATCTCTACCCATGGAGCCTGGAGGGGGGAGGCCTAGGACCCCAGAACTGAGTCCCGGGACTCACAGGCACAGGGGGTTTCTGGATTCTTTATAAATGTAGGTTCCACGGGGCTGGGGAAGGACTGTACCTTTGGAAAGCTGAAAACAGGGCAGGCCTGGCCCTTCATGAGCCCAGGTATGGAAAAGGCCAGCCTGGAAGGTCCCTCTGCTATTCAGGGGTCCCAGGACTGACTTTTGGAACCCTGTTTTCCACCCTGCACCTGTGCCGCTGAGTGAATGACACGAAAAAACTTGGGGCAGTGATGGCCCTGGCTGGCTCAGTTACTGCTTTGCAACTCTGCCCCCTCACCCAGCCTCAGTTTCCCTTTTGTTCACGGAGACAGCATGGGGCCATCAGCAGTGTAAACTTCTTGACCTGGCAGGAACGAGGTGGTCGTACACTCCTCTGAGGAGAGGCCCGGTCCTCAACTCTCTCACAGTGTGACAGAGACCATGGGGCCTGGAATTAAGTCACCTGGACTCTGTGTGCCTGCCTGCGTGTACCCTTCCCCAGGAGGGAGCGTGCAGGATTCAGGTTCCATTCTGCTTGGCTTTAAGGAACAGCAGCCACTAATTCCTCACTCAAGAGAAGTGACCACGAGGGACCATGACTCAGCAAGTCTGTCCTGTGTGCACATGCTTGGGGGAGGGGGGACCAGGAACTGATCACTTGGGCCCAGGCAGGCCCCCCTTTCCAAACTCCCCCAGCAAGTCACATGCCTGAGTCTTGAGCTTCCTGTTATTATCCAGGACTTGGGCCAGGCAAGAAAGAGGTCAAGACTACCTCTACCCCCAGTGGGCCACAAAACCTAGGGCTGTATGGCCCACAAGAGATGCTAGGCTCTGGCTCAAAACCTATCTCCACAGAGCTGGGACCAACCAGCCAAGCTCTAGCCTGTAAGGTGGCTTACAGATTGGGGCCTGTTTCCCCATCCAGAAGAGTGAGTTATAATCCCAACTACTTGGTAGGCCAAGACAAGAGGACTGCAAATTCATGGTCAGCCTGGGCAACTTGCAGAGACCCTGTCTCCAAATGAAAAGTAGAAAGAGTTGGGGTTGGTTATGGCTCGCTGGTAGAGGGCTTGCCTAGCATGCTTACTCAAGGCCCTAATAGGTTCAAGTCTTGGGAAATGGGAAGGAGGGGTTGCTAACTTTGGGGAATATGGCAAAGAGATAGCACTGGGCCACAGGTCACCCCAAGCCTCCCACCAGATGGACACAGACAGAGGCTTCAGCCAGTTATACCTCAGAAGGCCCTCACTCAGGGACCCCAGGACACCTATCTCATAGCCTTGGGTGGGACAGGGCTCAGATCAGACTGGGTTTAATTCCAGGCCTCTTCATGCCCCATGGGACAGTTCTGAGGATCAGATATCAGTACCAGCTCTGAGTTGGTCATCAGTGCTCAAGACACACATGGTGGGAGTCAGGGGTACTGTTGCACTTGTTAAAAGATGCTAGAGCTGCCGGGCATGGTGGCACACGCCTTTAATCCCAGCATTTGGGAGGCAGAGGTAGGAGGATCGCCATGAGTTCAAGGCCACCCTGAAACTACTTATGAGTTCCAGGTCAGCCTGAGCTAGAATGAGACCCTACCTTGAAACAACAACAACAACAAAAAGTATCTAGGGCTGGAGAGATGGCTTAGCAGTTAGGGCATTTGCCTATGAAGCCAAAGGACCCAGGTTTGATTCCCCAAGACCCATGTAAGCCAGATGCACGAGGTGGCACATGTGTCTAGAGTTCATTTACAGTGGCTGAAGGCCCTGGTGCAACCATTCTCTCTCTCTCCCCTTCTATCTGCTCTCTCTCTAAAATAAAATTTAAAAATAAAATAAAATAATAAAGTGTTTAAAAAAATATGCCAGAGTTCTTTTAGAGCAAACCAGGCATGGTAACACATACCTTTAAAAAAAAAATTATCTATTTATTTGTAAGCAGAGAGAAAGTGAGATAGAGATAGAAGAGAAACAGAGAGAATGGGCATGCCAGGGCCTCTAGCCACTGCAAAACGAACTCCAGATGCATGTGCCCCTTGTGTATCTAGCTTACATGGGGCCTGGGTTCTTTGGCTTCGCAGGCAAGCACCTTAACTGTTAAGCCATCTCTCCAGCCTCAAAGTTCTTTTAAAGTAGCAAGGCCACCCCTGCTCCCAACCTGTCACCTACCCCTGAGCCATGGCCAGTCAGAGGTAAAGATTCTAGGCTGGCAGGGGAGGGGAAGAGTGGCCAGGAAGGGCATGACTGAGCTTGAAAGTACAACCACTACAGATAAAGTACACTACTGAGAGCCACTGGCTACCGGACACCCAGAGACAGTCCCCCACTCCCATGCATCCCCTCAGAGCAGCACCCCCAAACTCACATCCATGTAATTCTTGAGCATTTCGGGCACTGGCCCTCTGGTCTCAGCAGGTGACTGCAAGGAGTACTTGGTTATGGGACCCTTAAGGATCAGGTCTTCCACGGAGCCGCCCACTTCCGTCATGGTCCGGCGGATGGACGTGAATTTGTATAGGGGGATTCTGTCAAGATGGAGTGAGACATGTCAGGGTGGAGCTCTGGCCACTGCTCAACCACCTCCCCAAGTCCAGGATACCCCAGACAGACCTAGGGAAGCCTTCCTAGTGCAAAGACAACCAGCCGAGGAAGCACGTGGTCCCCAGGTATCACAATACCAGCATGGTCTATACCAGGCTCTTTCCAGAAAGCTGTAGACCCAGCTGCCTCCAAATCAGCAGAGGGCAAGCCATCCCCAACCCAGAACAGCTCTGGCCATGGTCAGAGGAGGTCCTGTCAAGCCTTACCTCTCACATCAAGCCACAGGCCAACATATCCACCCTTTCCTCTCACCAGCCACACCCCAGCTGGAGGCCAATCTCAGAGGCTCAAAACAAAAACAAAAGCATAAACAAAAATACACTGGTCCTTGGCCTTCTCTGTACACCCACTGCTCTTTCCTGGGATAGTGCCAGTAGGGTCTGTTTAAGGTGTTGCTGGGTACCTGTCACCTCTGCCGTGGATGAACCTTACACTCCTACAGAACACCAAAACTCCTTGGGGGGGGGGTGAGACCTACAGGAGGCCCAACAGAAGGCACAGACATACTACTACAAGGCACACGTGGGGCACCAGGGGCAAACCACTGAACCTGACCATACTCCTCTCCAACGGAGGTGCTGGCCTTTCCAGGTTAGCAGTGACAGCCCTACGCCTGACTTCTGGGAGGTGGCTTCCTTCTGGCCATCCAGAGGCCTTCAACATCAACCCTTCCCACCCCTAACTGACCAACCCCATCACCTTTCAGAGGTCCCACCATCCTCCTCCTTGGGCACCATTTCCCACCACCAGACAGAGCCTCGGCTCAAGAATGACTCCTGGGGGCCATCCCCACACATGCCCCCTGTGCCACTGTTGCACACCTGTAAATGGGGGGGGGGGGTATCGTCATATAGTAGTTTCTGCCCTTTCCTCTGGAAATCCCTCATTCCCAACTGGCTCAGGCTCCCACGAGAGCTCCCCTGAGCCTGTAATGACTTGGATAAAACTTCCCTGCCCAGGGATTTGCGTTCAAGGTCACAGCTGGCCTTTCTTGGTATACCAAGGGCGTGCTCCAGGAAAATAGGAATCTTGCCTAAGAGTGGTGGGCTGGAAGAACCTGGTTTTTGGCTGGTGTGGGGGGGGGCACCCCCTCCAGGATTCAGGAAACAGATGCCATCAGTCCATGGGACCTCAACCAGTGTTCTCAGAGGAGAAGGGAGGCCTAAGGGGCAGGGCGGGTAATACCAAGGCAGGCTCCAGCTACTCTACAAAGGCTCCATTAAAGGCTACCCGCCCCCGGGGCTGCAACCTACAGCTTGTGGCACTGTACCTCCCAGCCCCCCTGTGCCCAGCCCGCCCAGCCAGCTCAGCTCCAACAGCCTGTGGCCTCACCCACCTGAGCACAGTCAGCAACCCCACAGCAGAGTGTGAGAACGACGAGGCACCCACAAAAGCCCCATTTGGAACAGAGGCCAGGTCCCTAGGCCTGAGCAGGGCCTGGTTCCCACTGGGGCATGCCAAGGCCCCAGAGTGCAGGAGCTGAACCATTCCTCCATATATCCTCCTCCCTCCTCCCCCCCCCTTTCTGGGCCTTGTGTGACTGGTGGTGGTGGTGTGGCGGGGTATCTCCACCGAGGGCCAGTGGGAAGATCCCCTGCATAAACTTCGAGCCGGTGTGTGGGTGCAAAGCTGGCAAACGGGTCTCCCAAAAGGGAAAAAATATCAACCCAGGTTCAGGGTCACCGAAGCCCACTCCTGGGTCTTCCAACCGCTGAGTTGGTTCAGACCCCTCACCTGCCCCCCAATTCCACCCACCCTAAAGCACAGCTGCTCCTCCACAACCCTCGGAGTTTGGAGGTGGGGGGAAGGCTAGGGGCCAGCCTCCGTTGCGGTCACCTCCCTGTCCCCTCAAGATCCTAGACGACCCTTGCTTGCACTCCTGTCCGCGGGGCCTCTAGGCCGGGGACCCTTCAAAGGGCCGCGCGGCACGCACAGGTGCAAGGCACCCCCTCCCCGCCTCCACCCTCCCCGGGGCGCCCCGTCCCCGAGCCCCCGCCCGCGGCCTCACCTGATCAGCGCGGTGGCCGATGCGGCCAGCAGGCCGAGGACTAGCAGCAGGACGCCGGGGGTCTGCATGGTGGTGGCGGCCTCCAGGAGGGAGCCCAGCCGAACCCTAAAGGTCGCGCGCTTATAGTCGGGATGACTGCGCAGGCGGGTCAGCTGACCGGCTTGTTTGCAACCCCGGGTGGGTCACGTGGGCCGCGACCCGCGGGCGCTGGGCGGGCGTACACAGCGCACCGCCCCGGGCTCGCGCACGGCGCTCGGGAGCGTGCGCGCCGCCGTCCCAGGCATCGTTGCAGCCCAGGCCATCCTGAGTCCCGGATCATGCGGGGGTGGGGTGGGGGGGAAGACCACGCCCGTCCCTAGCCTGCAGGCTTCCATTAGGAAGAGCCCCGCCCTTCTCCCTACTTGTCGCCCCACCCCCATACAGCCTGGGTCCTCGTCCCTCGGGTGTCGCAGCGTTCTGGCTCTCCCTGGGTCACACATTACAGCCAGGCCTCTTCTTCAATGTGCTCATCACCCCTTCACCTCGCCCTTGGAGAGTCTCGCAGGCAACACCCTGGACGCCTCCCAGGGTCCGAGCTATCTAGAAGCCTCAGTGCACCCTCTCTAATGCCCCACCACCCAATGTCCTAATGTCCTCTACTTTGGAGTACTGCCTTGCCTATCCCCGCCTGAGCATCCAAAACCCTTCCTTCCCTTGGGGCCGGGACCTGCCTGTCCATAACTTGACACTGTCACCTAGAGGCCTGACCCTCCAAGAATGGCATCAAGTTAGATAAGGGACCGTGAGAGGTCCCAAGACTGGGTGTGCGGCGAGCCTCAGGGACACTCCAGTGAAGGCCGTGGCCCCACGGAAGCTGAGGTGGTGGTTGTCCATCTGAACCTTACCGGACCCCTCCTTTAAGCATCTCGAAATAAGTTAGGGACTGCCCAAGGGAGAGGCAGGGTTCCATCCCTGGACTTCAGGAGCTCACAACCCAGACAAATACGTGTAAGGAGTATGTTCTGGGAAGGGACATTCTGTGGGGACCGCTGCTCTGAGAGGTGAGTCCTAGGACACTGAGGAAACTTCCAGGATCTCTGGCCAGGCTCTGCCAGCACTGGGGAGATGACACCTCTGAATCCACTCTACAGAAGGACAGACTAGCTGTTCTGGCTCCCAACAGGCAGGGCTAGAATTCCTCTGTTTTGTCACCAAGTTTGTCACCCTTGACCCCTATTGAGGGTCTCCATGCCTGGTTGGTCTGACAAACACAGGTGAGTAAGTGACCACAGCTGGGGCCCTGCCTCCACACCCACACATTACAGAGAAATGCTGGGCAAAGCAGATGTGGATCTTTGTTCATGGAATCTGACCCCCCACTTCTTTTTTAAAAATATATTTTATTTATGTATTTGTTAGAGAGAGGAAAAGAGGGAGAGAATGGACACGCCAGGGCCTCCAGCCACTGCAAACAAACTCCAGATGCATGCACCCCCTTGTGCATCTAGCTTACATGGGTTCTGGAGAATTGAACCGGGATCCTTTGGCTTTGCAGGCAAATGCCTTAACCGCTAAGCCATCTCTCTGGTCCCTGTTTTCTTGACTACCCCCCCCCTTTCTTTAGGTTCAAGATTGTCCTCCCCAGAAATAGGACCTGGCACCTGGAATTGTCACCTGCACCACGGGCTGCTATGATGGCTATGCCCTAAATGGGCGAGTATGAAGGCAAACCTGGGCCACCAGGCTGAGTCCCCAGCCCTGCTGTGGCCAGAGAGTGTGTTCCAGGGTGTTTAGATGCAGACAGAAGCATCTGGGAGATGGCCAGACATGGCAAGAATGGATGGCACACATGACTAGAGGCCCAGCTTGGTACTCAGCTGTGGATCATGTGCGTAGCTGGTACACACTACAGGCTAAGACACTTGGCTGTCCCTGAAGCTGACAAAGACCACCCCCCCCCAACAGTTTGTAATCCATTCTCTGTAGGACACTCCTTCCTGTCTCTCTTACTTTATCTCCCCACATATGGCACACAGAAGGTGTTCCATAAGTTGTGTGGATGAATACTTGGGTGCTCCCAGTCCTATAGGGATTAGCCCATGGGATTTGGAAGGCTTGGGAGTGACAGTCAAAGACATGGCTCTTATCTCACAGGTACCAGGTGCCAGCCACAGTCTCCAGAGCCCTCAAGGCTCTCCAGTACTGAATGTGCTCTGCCTCCCTACCGGGCTCAGGTCGTCAGGATCCCCACACATACAAGGCTAGAGCCTGTTTTGTACCAAGCTTGCCTTCAGCCCTCCCCAGGCAGTAAAGAAGGAACCCATCTAGGCCCTGTATTTCTGTGTGGAGCTCTCTCCCTTTGGTCCAGGGATGCCTCTTCCTAGTTTTGCCCCACATTTGGCAGAGACCACTTTGCAACCCTTACAGTCACTGCACGAGAGATGGACCCTGGTGGATTTTAGAGAGACCCTTGGACTTCTTGACAGAGCAGATGGGTTTCTCAGGGCCAGAGTGGTTTATGCAGTGGGGATGCAGGCTTTGTCTGGTGCACAGCCTGCAGCGAGCTAGGGAGGCATCTGGTGGAGGCCAGCTTGGCCAACCCAACACATGAAATCTCAACTGATGGAGCACCCCCCCCCCGCAAGCAAAGGGTGCTGGCTCCTATCTGAAAACTACTATAGGGCCCTGGGGCTGGGGAGGGGCTCCCTAGCTCCCTTCCTACTCCAGTTATTTCCTGACTCTTTGACAGAAGACCCAACTAAGAGGGAAGATAGATAAGAGAGTAGGCTCACTCTTTGTGCAACATCTTGTGGGAATGACCCATTGTTTAGACACTGAACCCAGCCCTGGCTCTGCAGGTGGGAGAGCCCAGGCCTAGGTGAGGAGAGGGGATCGGACGCTGCGACGCTCAGCAGCCACTCCAGAGCCTCCTAGGGTCCCACTCTGCCTCATAAGCCAGGCCCTCTGAGGTCCCTGGCACCTATACATTCTTGGAATCATTGCACACAAGATTACTGACTACCCACTACGTTCCAGGCTCTGATCTAGGTGTTGGGAAGAGGCCACGATGCAGAAATCGCTGTCTCCCTGCAGCTTCTACTCCAGATGAGGACAGACATGAAGCAGGAGGCTCATGCAGGCCTTGAAAGCCTGCCAAGATGGGTACAGGAAGCTACAGGGTGGTGGAGAAGATGTTGTAACCACAGAGTCCTCATTTGAGTAGCTTCAAGAAGGTGATGGGTCACAGAACAGGATCCAGAGACACTGGGGAGATAAGAGCAGAGACCTAAAAGTGGTTAGGCCCTGCAGGGGCCTGCAGGGGAAGGGAGAAAGAGACAGGTAAAAGAGTAGACAGGGACATTCAGGCTTGTTTGTCAAGCCCAGGAGAAGAGGGGGAGATGGAGCAGCCATCTAGGTGGAAGACAGTGTCGTGTGGATCAGGAGGCAGGGAGAAACAGCTTGTCTCCAGTGGGAGTTACTGGTGGGTCACGCAGATGGTGAGAGAGATAAGGCATCAGTACTGCCATTTCAGGGGTGTAGTCATCACTTTCTCATAGCTATGACCAAAAAAACCCAACAGAAGGCAACTAAAGGAGGGAAGGGCTCATTTCTGCTTACAGTTTGAGGTTACAGTCAGTCGTGGTGAGGAAGGCATTGGTGGCAGGACCTTGGGGCGGCTGGTCACATTCAGTACACAGTGAGAAAGCAGAGAAAGAAAAATGCTGGTTTTCAAGTACTGAGCCCCGAGGACACCCAGCGTTAAGAGGTTGAATGGGAAGGGGGGGGCTCACCAAAGGAGACTGAGAAGTGGCCATGTGGACCCAGGCTGAGAGAAGAGCGTCACTGAAGAAAGTACGTCCAGGATGGGCGTGGTCTCGATGTCGGATGTCTCTGAGGATGAACACGGATGGACAAGGAGGAAGACAGAAGCAGTCATGAACCATTGGGATTTAGCAATCTGACCTGGACAGTGAATTGGCCGTTGGGGGGTGGCTAAGCTGAAGACAGAATGACTCGGTCATGAAGACAGGGCGGTGTGTTGACAGAGATGGGTGGAAGAGAAGAAGTCCCACACGTGGTCAGTGTCCAGGTGATAAGAGAAAGGATAACCTCCGTGGTAAACAGTGCAGTTGAGCAGAGCTAGCTGCTGCCTGCCTCATGCCAGACAGAACCAATTCCTGAGGCACTGGAGATATTAAGGTGATGATAAGGGTGTGGGAGAAGAAGGAAGGACAAAGGCCTCTTTCTTCACAACTTGGGAATAAGACATACACAAGAATAAAAAAAGAGAGAGAGAGACAAGAGCCAGGCACGGCGGCACATTGTTGTCCCAGCATTCAGGAGGATGAGGCAGGGGATTACAATGAATTCTGGGCCAGCCTGAGCTATAGCGTGAGACCTTGTCTCCAAAACCCAGAATTGAATAGATAAATAAAATGGGCAACTGGTCTGAACAGTCCCTTCACCAGAGAAGAAACCAGAAGGTAATTATGTACGAAAAGATGGTCAGCACCTGATGTCACCACTGCACACCTACCAGATGGCCCAAATCCAAAAGGGTGACGATCCCAGTTGATGACAGGGTTATGGGGTAACAGGAAGTCCCAGTCTTTGCTGGTGAGAATGCAGCCACTTTGGAAAGCAGTCCAGCAGTTTCTTACAAAACCAAACATTCTCTGACCACGTGATCCAGTCATTGTTTCTCTTGGTATTTACTCAAAGGAGTTAAAATTTTAAGGTGGGTGTGGTGGTGCATGCCTATGATCCCAGCACTCAGGGAGGGAGGGGCAGGAGAATGGAGAGGTGGAAACCAACCTGGGCCACAGACAGAGACCCTGTCTCCAAAACAGAAAAAGAAAAGAAAAGAAAAGAAAAGAAAAGAAAAGAAAAGAAAAGAAAAGAAAAGAGAAGCCCATTGCACACATATACCTAAAAGCTTGGTTCACAAATGGTGGAAGCTGGAAGCAGCCCAGATGTCCTTCAGGGGGTGACTGGGTAAACAGGCTGGGAGCATCCCCTCAGTGAGGTGGGATTTGGCACCAAGAGCAGAGTTGTCACATCATGGCCACGTGTGGCAGACACTGAGATGCGCATTGCAAAACGAACCAGCAAGGGTGGAGGCAGCAGAGCGAGCAGTGTGTGCCTGCCACAATCAGAGAGGGACAGACAGGTAGAGCCCAGGGCATTTTTATGGCAGTGATTCTCTTCTGTTCAACAACTATGGAATGTATAGCACCATGGTGACCTGGAAGCACATGGTGACCTTTGGTAATCAGTAATGCGTCAATATTGGTTCATTGTTCAGTGGTCCTCCAGATGTCACTAATGGACAGCTCTGTGTGTGCGCGCGTGCGTGCGCGTGTACGTGTGTGTGTGTGTGTGTGTGTGTGCACATGCGCACATGTATTCATGTGTGTGTTGGGGAGTTAGGAGATCTCTATGCCTTGTGCCAATTTTCCTGGGAATGGGGGCTCATGCTGGTAACTTTAGCACTTGAGAGGCTGAGACAGGTGGATTACCTTTAGTTTGAGGCCAACCTGGGTTACATAGTGAATTCCAGGCCAGCCGGGGCTACAGAATGAGACCTTGGCTGGCTCAGAAAACAACAATAGCAAAAGGAGGAGGAGGGAAGAGGGAGAAGGAAGAGAAAAAAGAAGAAATATATACACATACACACATATATATACATGTATACATACATACATACATACATACATACATACATACATACATATGTATACACTTTCTTTAACAGGTAGTCTACTGGAAGCCAGGGAGATGTCTTTAGTGGGTAAATTATTTGCCATGTAAACATGGCAAGCTGAGTTCAGATCCCCAGAAGCCAGATAAAAGCCAGGCTCAGCTATATGATGCACACCTGTAATCCCAGAGCTGGGGAGATGGAGACAGAGGATCCCTGGCATAAATTGGCTAGCTAGTCTAGTTGAATCAGTGAGCTCCATGTTCAGTGAAACTCTTATCTCAAGGATAAGGTGAAGAGTAATTGACGAAGATACCTGGCACAGCCTGCTGGCTTACACACACACATGCACACACACACTTGTGTGCATACAGAGGATTATTAGCATGCACATACCCCATACTTGGAAAAAAAATCACAGTCCAGGGATGGAGGGATGGCTTAGCAGTTAAGGCCTTTGCCTGCAAAGCCAAAGGACCTAGGTTCGATTCCCCAGGACCCACGTTATCCAGATGCACAAGAAGGGGGCACATGCATATGGAGTTCATTTGCAGTGGCTGGAGGCCCTGGGGCACCCATTCTCTTTCCCTTTCTCCTCTCTCTCTGTCAAATACATAAAAAATATAAAAATAAAATCTTTTTTTTAAATGAAAGTCCATCAATAAAAGAAAGAGAGCCTCCAACTTCTTTTAGGGTAAAAATGAGGAACTAGACCATATTCAGATTAATGACGTTTGGTCCTCAAAACACAACACTCAGAAGTGGGACTGTCAGACAGGTGATATGAAAAGAAAGAAAGCCTCCAACTTCTTTTAGGGTAAAAAGAGGAACTAGACCATATTCAGATTAATGACTTCTGGTCCTCAAAACACAATACTCAGAAGTAGGACTGTCAGAGAGGTGATGTGGAAAGAGGGTCAGGCATAGGTCACAGCACTGACAGAGCAGTAGGGGCTGTGGAAGAGTGGCTGGACAAGAGCAGGGGTCCACCAAAGAGACAAGAGGGACAGCCCAAGCCCAGAGTCCAGAAGCAGGCGCTGGACACAGCTGCCCCTCTAACCTATACACCTTTGTGTAATGGACTTTTTTTTTTCCTAAAAAGAATAGATTAGGGATGGGGATTTGGCTCAGCAATTTAGAGTGCTTGCCACTTAGGAATGGGGGGGGGCTCTCAAGCTTGAAACTGCCAAGTTTAGCTCCCTAGAACCCCTGTAAAAAAAAAAAAAAAAAAAGAAAAGAAACTGGGCATGACCACACATGTCTGTAACCCTAGTCCCCAGGTGGTGAAGACCAGGGAGAATTGTTAAGGCTTGCTGATGGAGAGAAAGACCCCTTCTAAAGGAAAGCAATATGAAGGTAAGAGAACACCCAGTGTTCCCTTCTGGTCTTCACACATGTAAATGAGCACGTAGGGTATGCACATCTATACACACATGCACGTACACACACCACACAGTACTCTGCACACACCACTCACACATATGCAAGCACACACACACACACACACACAAAATAGGTTGAAGCGACAAAAATGAGATACTTGGAAGAAATGAGTGAGAAGATGAGTTGGATGGAGAAGCAGCCTGCCCTGGCTTCCCTTGTTCTTCCTCCATGTGAGGGTGTTACAGGAGGAGTGGAGCTGCCTCTGTTGGTGTCCTGTGGCAGCTGTCGTCAATGACCACCCGAGTGGCTTAAACAGTACACACTTAATTCTTTTGCAATTCCAGAGGCCGGAAGTCCAAAGTCAGCCATGCTGGGCTGCACTGGAAGAGTTACTCTTGTTGGGTTGTTTTTTTTTTTGGGGGGGGGGTGATGGGGTGCTCTGTAGGCTCTTCTTCCTTCTCCAGCTTTAGGCAGTGCCCACAGTCCTTGGCTGTAGCCCACCCTCCACCTCAAGACTTCCCATCACAGCCCCTTCTTTTCCAACTACTGTCCAGCTTCCTCTCTTTCTCTCTCTCTCTCTCATACATGCATGTATGCCTGTAGGGGGGAGGGAGCACATTCATGTCTGTATACATGTATGTGGAGACCAGAGGACCATGCCAGGTGTCTTCTTCAATTGTTTGATGTCGATTTGTTGAGACAGGGTGTCTTGAACATAGACTGATTCGGCTAGATTACCAAGCTCACCCATGCTGCTTGTCTCTGCCAACCGAGCACTGGGATTGTGGGCACATGCCACCATGCCTGGCGTTTCCATGCATTCTGAGGATTCAAACTCAGGTCCTCAGGCCTGTATGGCAAGCACTTAACCCACTTAGGCATCTCTCCATCCCTCGTTCTGCTTTCTCTAGAAGGACAGGGACCCCACCCCCACCCACAGACAGACCGGGAGGGCCACTCATCTCAGAAGTGGCTTTACTCACAACTGCAAAAAGTCTCTTTTGCAATGTGAGAGATCTTGCCTTTCTTGCCAGGTGCCAAAGGGTCAGGAAGGGGACTCTTGACATGGGGTGTTGTAGGATATTATTCTCATACACTGCTATTGGCTGAGGTGAAAATAGAGTGAGGGAGAGTGCAGTTTGGGGCTGGAGGGATGGCTTAGCGGTTAAGGTGTTTGCCTGCAAAGCCAAAGGACCCAGGTTCAATTCCCCAGGACCCAAATTAGCCAGATGCACAAGGGGGCACACGCGTCTGGAGTTCATTTGCAGTGGCTGGAGGCCCTGGTGTGTCCATTCTGTCTTTCTCTCCCTCTCTTTCTATCAAATAAATAAATAAATAAAAATAATTTTTTTTAAAAAGAGTGCAGTTTGGAGTAGAGACACTTGCTGTCTGAGAGTTGGATCTCCACTGTAGTCCCCAGGGTTCTGGACCAGCAGGTGAGGCTGGAATAAACTTGGTGGAATTCAGACAAGGGTTGAATTGATGTGGGAACAGGGACAGGGAGAGGAGGAAGGCTGAACCCTGAGGCTCTAGCATCAGAGAGGCCTTTGATGCAACTGGGCACAGGCAGAGGTCCAAGGAGGAGCTGAAGGGGGGTTGGGTGTGATGCTATTGTGGTAGTTTGGGGAGACAGTGTGACTGGGGTTAAGGGTCATCAGAGTGTGCAGTGGATAAGATGGAACCATCAAGTCTGGGTTAATGGCCAGGGACCATATGCTGAATAAGAGATGTAAAAATGGGGACTGAGTTAGGTGATCCTAGTGACATCAGAGCTGAGTTGGGCCATGGGCCGTTGGAGGTTGAGCTACATGATATAAGGCCCTCTGGAAGTATGAAGGGTGTACTAGTTAATTTTCTCATGGCTGTGACAAAATACCTGACAAAACCAAGTGAAGGAAGGAAGGGTTTGTTCTAGCCCACAATCTGAGGGTGGAAACATGGCGGGGAAGCATGGTGGCGGGATCAGGAGGCAGCTGGTCACATTGAGTCTGCAGTCAGGAAGCAGAGTGATGAATGCTGGTGCTCAGCTTGTGATCTCCTTTCTATTGATCCAGGACCCCAAACCCATGAATCGATGCTGCCCACAGGTAGGGTGAGTCTTCCCACCTCAATTAACCTAATATAGAAAGCCCCTCACAGCCACGCACAGAGATTGGTTTTGGATGGTGATTCGAAGTCCCATCAATTGGCAAATTAAGATTAGCCATCAAAGATGGGCGTGGTGGTGCACGCCTTTAATCCCAGCACTCAGGAGGCAGAGGTAGGAGGATTGCCATGAATGAGTTCGAGGCCACCCTGAGACTACATAGTGAATTCCAGGTCAGCCTGGACTAGAGTGAGACCCTACCTTGGAAAACAACAACAACAACAACAAAAGATTAGCCATCAGAGTTAATGGACCACTGCTGGTGGACTTGGAGGCCTGGGCTTATGTAGAAAGGACAGTCATGGTGGCGAGGTGACTTAGCCAGCTCAGCTGGGCTGGGTTCACTGTGGGACTATTTCTGTGTGCTGGGCACGTCAACTGGCACTGAATATCACCTGGGGCTTCCCTGCGGGTGTTAAGGCTGCTATCTATGCTTTCAGAACAAAAGGCATGGTTATTTCCCCCAGCTGGGGCCCTTCATGGTCCTAGGACACCACTCACATGCCTGAATCACTCCAGACGCAGCCTGTGATCCTCCAGCAGACAACTGGCCAAGTTGATCTCTGTCACCAGCTGCACTGGGCCACCTATTGCAGTTAGGTTCACATTGCTGGCAGAAATCACCCAACCAAGAGCAGCTTGTGGGGAAAAACGGGTTTATTTTGGCTTACAGGAAGCTCCAGGGAAAACAATGACATGAGCAGAGGGTGGACATCACCTCCTGGCCAACATCAGGTGGACAATAGCAACAGGAGAGTGTGCCAAACACTGGCAAGGGGACACTGGCTATAATACCCATAAGCCCACCCCCAACAATACACTGTCTCAAGAGGCGTTGATTCCCAAATCTTCATCTGCTAAGGATACAGCATTCAGAACACCTAAGTTTATGGGGGACACCTGAATCAAACCACCATACCACTCTTCTTAGGGGACTCCAACTTTCCCACTGAGAGGACTCAGGGCATCCCTGCTCAACAGGAAGTCCCTGCCTCAGAAGGACAGGAAGGACACCCCATCTCCCCACTTTGTTTCTCTGGTTCAGCACCTGTCCACAGGGCAGGGCACAGTTAACCCTCTGATGACCTTGTTGCACTGGGCCTAGGAGAGGGAGATGACACAGGCTCACATGGGGCTCAGCTTCCACTCCTGCCTGAGAACTGTCCTGCCAAGCCTATCTGGTGCCACCCTCCACCCATAGCCACAAGGCCTGTTCCCCAGGGTATGCCAGTGGTGGCGGTCAGTGCCTGCCTGCTTTTGGGATGCTAGCTTCCAGTGGCACCTGCCCCTCCCAAGCAGCCAGATGAACGGGTCTGGGGCTGCAATACCCCCTCTTTTGGAGCAGTGACTCAGAAGGCCAGGAAGTGGTGGGTGGGCCAGGGTGGCCTCTCCTTCCATGAATAGCAACTTCCCAACTCTTCCAGCCTGAAAAGAGGTGAGGGATGGTTCAGGACAGCCAAGGTGAAGCCAGATGTGAGGATGAGATGGCCCAGCTCAAAGACAAGTCCTGGGCCCTCCACTTCCCACTCTGGAAGGACCCTGTGACCAATGATGAGAGATGGGAAGTAGACCCTTGCCAGTGCTTGCTTCACTGATAATACCAAACACCGCTCTAGATACAGACTTCTAGATCTAGGTGTCTTCAGGCAGACCCTCTGCCTCAGAAAGCCTCAGTCTCTCCATGTGTAGGATTGATCTGTCCATTCTCTGGCCCTGGAGAGGTGCAGGATGGGTGAACCACACCCTCTGTTCCCAAGTGGCTATGTATCATGAAGGTTTGGGTCTCAGACTTCCTGGGCCACAGAGAGAACACACAGAAGGTGAAGGAAACATGGGGCCAAGTTGGGGCATAGAGGCCAAGCCACCAGGCTGTGGCTGTGGGGGGCAGAGTCTGGCCTAGGGAAGGGGAGGACAGTGGGTGAGTTCTGCTAGAACCGAGAATCAAAAGGCTCAGGAGGAACTGTAGGTGTGCAGCTGGGCAGTGTGGAAGTGGGCATACTTTCTACCCCTTGTAAGGGTCACTACCACACTTTAAATTTTTTTTTTTATTGACAACTTCTATACTTACATACAAAAAATGCATGATATTTCTCTCCCCTCCCCCCATTCCCCTTTAGAACTCCAATCTCCATCATATCCCCTCCCTCTCTCCATTAGTCTCTCTTTTAATTTGAGGTCATCATCTTTTTCTTCTATTTTGAGGGTCTTGAGAAGGTATTGCTAGGCACTGCAAGGTCATGGATATCGAGGCCAATTTCTGTCTGGGCAGTTGCATTGTAAGAGGTCATACCCTTCCTTTGGCTCTTCCATTCCATCCGCCCCCTCTTCCGCAATGGGCCCTGAGCCTTGGAGGGTGTGACAGAGGTGTTTCAGTGCTGCACACTCCTCCATCCCTTCTTCTCAGCACTATGTTGCCTTTTGGGTCATCCCAGTGGTCATCACCATCTGAAAAGAGAAGCTTATCTAACCAGAAGTGAGAGTAGAATTAATATGTGAATATGAACATTAAGTGTACTGCTTTCAGGGCAGCTTAGTGGGAATAAAATATACATTTAGTCTGACAAGATCAGACTTTATACCCCTAAGGCTCATGACCTCCCCTACCATAGACTTTTGCTTATGTTTTTCAGTATCAGGTATGTATTCCCTCCCATAGAGAGGCCTTCAGTCCAATTATGGAGCAGTTGGTAACCCCATGAGCAGACATGCCACTATTGCACCCGTTTAGTCATTGGGCCTGTCTGGCCAAACTTGAATGTTCAGTGTCCACTGTACTTTTTAAAAATTTTTATTAATTATTTATTTGCAAGGAAAGAGAGAGAGAAAGACATACACACACACACACACACAGGGGGAATGAATGGATGTACCAGAGCCTTCTGCCTCTACAAACGTTCTCCAGACACATGTGGCACTTTGTGTATCTGGCTTTACATGAGTACTAGGGAATTGAACCTCTGGCCTTTTGGATGCCAGGGTCAGGCTTTGCAAACAAGTACCTTTAACTGGTGAGCCATCTTGCTAGCCCAAGTCACCACCGCTCTAATAAAAGACACCTATTTAATGACAGCTGTAACTGGCTGAGCCTTCAGGAACCAAGAGCTTGAGGGCCAGAGAGGTAGCTTTGTTGATAATGTGTCTGCCTGGCATGCATGAGGCCCTAGGTTCAGTCTCCAGCAATGCACAAACTGGACATGAAAACACATGCCTGTAATCCCAGCACCCAGGAGGATCAGAAGTTCAAGGTCATCCTTCACTACGTAGGCATTCAAGGCCAGCCTGGGGTGGAAATTCTGTCTGAACGAGACAAAAACAAACACAATAACAACAAAAAGAAATCAAAGGCTCCAGACCCTGGGTACTGTCTGTCCGGCTCTATGACTCAGCTTAACACAGTGTGTACCACATGACAGGATCAAGGCTGTTAACCTCGGAGCAGTGGACTAGGGGATTTCAGCAGGGCTGGTCAGCTGGCATTCCTCCTGGGACTATAGAAAGACTTCCCTTCACAGGGATTTGAGATAGTCCCCTCTAGAAAGAAGTTCTCAGGACAAGATCAAGCAATCTGGGCCTGAGAACTCTGACCAGCAGCCACATAGAGGGTGGGAAGCTTAGACAGCTATTAGGTTTTGTGGCTGGCCTTGGGCAGGGGATCTGGGTTTCTATGGCCTACCTGTAGGCAGGAGGAGATAACGGGTCATGGAGAAGCTGGCAAAGTCCCACTATGATGCATTGTGTTCTGAACCTCGGGGATAGGTAGGTTCAGCCTCGGATGTTGTGTGTGGGGAGTGGGACTCTTCCGAAACCATGGGCCAGGTCAGAGGTTACTGGTAATGCTAGGAAGTCGGGTCCCCCTAGAGTCCTGGCCAGGACACTCCTCCTTCTCTCATTAGCCCTCACTTGGCTTCTGGGACTGCGCTCCTGTGGAAAGGAGGAGCCAAAGGAGAGCTGAGTTTAACCTGTAGGAGAAGGCAAGCAGGAAGGGTGAACAGCGAGGCCCCCGTGCTGCTCCTCCCTGTCGGCTGCAGGACGTTCTTGGGAGGACCTTGAGTCATACAGGAGGTAATCTCTGTGTGCGAGCCTGCACTAATATCCCTAGAGCTACAGAGGTTGCCCGCAGTACCAGAGCACACACCCATTGCTGACCCTGAAGGCTTTACTCTTGTGTCCACAAGGTTATTGCCAGTAACCTCTGGCCTGGCCCATGGTTTAGGAATGACCCCACTCCCCACATTCCTCCCTTGGCAGGCTGAGTTCAGGGAAAGAATGAACACATCTGTAGTTGCCAGGGAAGAGTGTGGTATAGGATAACCAGCCTAAGGGGAGGTGACAGGGCTGGCATAGGGCATCTGACCCCAGGCCCTGACATTCGGACATGTAGGCAAGATCTCAGGACAGTGGAAGTGTCATTCCTGCCCTGAGTGTTCTACACTATGTGATGGCTGGCCCCAGGGCATTGACCACTGATCATATGATGAGTCATATGATGAGTCAGCCAGCTGGTAACTTCCTTCCCTTTCTCAAAGTGGCTCTTACTGTCCCCACACTGGGGATGATCCTGTGAAGCTGGCCTCAGTTCTGACACCATGGATCATCCCCAGCTCCTCACGCCGCCAGCCCCATCCTCAGCAAAGCAGCCCCTTCTCTTGGCCACAGTTATTCACCCCACATATGTAGGCCCTACTCGCCACAGTCTCTTCCAAAGTGATCCCCATCCATGTGCTCTGGGAGATGGATCGGTGGGTAAAGTATTTTCTGTCTAAGCAGGAAGACCTGGGTTTCAATCTCCAGCACCCACTCACATAAAAGTTGGGAGCAGAGGCAGGCTGGACAGCTAAAGATAGGAGAATCCCTAAGGCTTACTGGTCAGCTAGTCTAGTTGAATCGTTGAATTCTAGGTTCCGTGAGAGACCCTGGCTCAAAGAATAAGGTGGACATCACTTTCTGGTCTCCACACACACACACATGTGCATATGCACAGCCATACACAAGTGCCTACACACATACAAACACACATGCACACAACGCACATATAAATTAATCAATCAATTAATTGATTAACGCTACCAATATGCCCAGCTTCCTGGCCTCCAGCCCTAGCTATGTCTGCACTGGCAGGTCTTATTTTTTTTTTAACTTTTTAAAAAAACTATTTATTTATTTTAGAGCGACAGACAGAGAGAAAAAGAGGCAGATAGATAGAGAGAGAATGGGTGCACCAGGGCCTCCAGCCACTGTAAACAAACTTCAGATGCATGCCCCTCCTTGTGCATCTGGCTTATGTGGGTCCTGGGGAATAGAGCCTCAAAATGGGGTCCTTAGGCTTCACAGGCAAGTGCTTAACTGCTAAGCCAGCTCTCCAGGCCGGGTGGTTCTTCTTTCTTCCCAGGCCTGGCCAACCTACCCTTCCTCTGCCAAGTCTATATATAGTAGGTGTCTACTCTCAGCTAGCATGTGTTTCCTGAAGACACGCTAAGGGGGAAAATTGTCACCATCACCGGGGCTGTGGACTTCAGGTCTGACTCGTCAATGGCCCGTGAAGACTTGAGCAAAGAGCAAAAGGCCTGGAGGAGGAGAGAACATTGCAGACTCTGGAGAGCCTGTGTAGACATCTGCAGAGGGTGACCACAGCTACATCATCCCAAGACCACAGCTGCCAAACTGTCTTGTCTCACTGTCCCAGGCCCAGGGCAAGGGAAGAGGCAGGGGAGGCAGGGCCTAGTCCCCATGCCCCAGATGAAGAAACCCAGGCCACCCACAGGAGGAAGTTGCTCAAGGACACACACAGCATCTCCTGATTCTCATTTCTTGCCACCTTGACAGTTTTGTGGAAGTCACTGTCCCTATCAGCATTATGGCTGTCCCCTATAGACGCTTCCCCCATAGAAGCTGTGGATCTCTAGCTCTCCATCTAAGAACCAGGTGGCCTCTCACTATGGACTGGACCCTGCCCCTGATAGGCAAAGGCTTTCAGCGTCCTTTCTGCCATCACCCTCCACACAGTGGCCCACATCTGGCCACTTGAATCTCCAGAGATCCTGAGCTAGAGAGACCCCAGCCCACAAGGCCACACATTGCTGTTAGCCCAGGGGGAAGACACATGCCCTGAAACCCATGGAGGGCAGGACGTTTCTGCACATGTGTATGGCACCCTTCACCCTTCCCATCACACACCATATGTATGGCTGTCTGCCTACACTCCACCTTTCCTCTCTGCTTCCCAATTCTCTTTTCCTTGGGCTAGAATCAGCCTCCAAAGAGGCTCACCTACTGATCCCCAGAACCTACATGGTAAAGAGGCCTTCAGGTAAAACTAAAGAGTCTGAACTGACAATGAATTTTGCGGAAGAGGGGGCGGAAAGAATGTTAGAGCCACAAGTTGGGGCATTATGCACAGAGACTTGGCCTACCCCCCAGAACTCTTGACTACCCCCACAATGCATGACCCACATTCCCCATCGATGAGGGTCCCTTTGGAAGAGGGAGGACAGGAAGGAGGATAATGAAGCCAACACTATGAATGTAAAATCAGAATAATATAAATAAAAAATAAATTATAAAAAAAAGAGTCTGAAGTGAGTGCCAACCCTGCATTAGCTGGTCTTTTCTCCATGCATGGCTGGAACTCTGGCTCAGCGGACCCTGCCCCCATCATTCCACTCACTTCTCTCCTCCTCCTCCTTTCTTCTGTCTTCTCTCCTCATCCAGGATGCCTCATAACTGCCAGTGCTATTGGAAACAAACCGAATGCCCTCCTGCTCAGTGCTCCTGCAACCTTAGTAGGTCCCAATGACCTAGTGGCCAATACCCAAGACACTTGCATGGCAGGTACCAACCCCTCTGTCCAGCTTGTCCTGTGTAGACACTGGACTACCATCCACGCAGAGGAACATGCTTCCATTTCTAGGCCCAATCACCACTCGTACACTTTGATGGAGCCGTTGTTTGTGTCCTCTGGGGGATCATTTTCCTTCAATAATTGTATGGAGTACGCTGTACATGGGGATTGCATGCCTCTGGGAAAAGGAGGCATGGATGCTCCAGGGCATGCTTCTCCAAGGCCAAGGTAATGAAGACTCATCACTGCAAAGCCTTGTACTGCTTCCTCCCCGCCTCCCCCATAGTTTCCAGGCTGCTGCGGTCAGCTTGTCCCTGCAGATGAGCCTGAGTTTTATATAGATGGAGTCAGACAGCACGCGCTCACCCTTATCTGGCTGCCTGCACTCAGCATAATTATTTTGAGATTTATCCATGTGGCTGTTTATGTGAATGCATTAGTTTCCACAGCTGCTGTAACAAATTGCTACAGACTTAAGGGGACGAAAACACTGAACGTCTATGATCCTACATTTCTGGAGATCAGAATCCTGAAGGGACTCACTGAGCCCAAATCAGGTGTCAACTGGATCCTTGTGCTTCCTCCCTCTGGAAGCTCAGGAACAAGCCCAGCATCTTCCTTTCCCAGCTCCCAGGCTGAATTCCTTGGCTTTTAGACCATTTCCCTCTGCAGAACTGGCACTGGCCCATCGAGTGGTGACATCACAGGCGTGGATCCGCCTCTGGGGCCTCCTGCTTCCGTTCTGTTAAGTACCTCGTGATTTCATTCCTCATTCTGTGATCCAGGATAATCTCCCACAATGAGGTTGACTGCTCAGCAACCTGAATTCCACAAGTAACCCTAGTTCCCAGGTGCTGGGTGGCTGACACACACAGGTCGCAAGGCCTGTGGCAGGAACCTCTTTGGAGGCGAGGGGAATAGAACATTCTCCTGCCTGTCACGGTTGGTCGATAATTGTAATTGTTGGGTTTCCATCACCTGTGCATGCCACAAAGGGTTTAGCCACTGTGTTCTTGGTCACTTGTCAAGAGTCCAAGGTGGGGACACTATGAAGGAAGCTCTGGAAATAGTCACATGCACGTTGTCACAGGATTCAGAGTTTTCCTTCTGCACAAACAGGAGTGGGTATGCAAAAGAATATGGTGAAAACAGATCATCCAGGTGTGGTGGCACACACCTTTAATCCCAGCACTTGGGAGGCAGAGGTAGGCAGATCACCGTTAGTTTAAGGCCACCCTCTGACTACATAGTCAATTCCAGGTCAGTCTGGGCTAGAGTGAGACCCTACCTCAAAAAAAAAAAAAAAAAAAAAAAAAAAAAAAAAAAAAAGCCCTAGATTATTTTTTAAAACTTTTTTTGTTTGTTTGTTTTTCGTTTTGTTTTGTTTTGACTATGTAGTCTCAGGGTCTCCTCATACTCACAGCAATCCTCCTACCTCTGCCTCCCAAGTGCTGGAATTGACTATGTGGTCTGGGCAGGCTGGCCTCATGACCTGGAATTGACTATGTAGTCTCAGGGTGGCCTCGAACTCACAGCAATTGTCCTCCTACCTCTGCCTCCCAAGTGCTGGAATTAAAGACGTTCACCACCATGCCTGACCCCTAATCTTTTTTTAAGTTTTATTTGTGTGTGTGCATTGGCATGCCAGGGCCCTTGCTACTGGCAATGATAACCAGATGAAAAATATTTTTTTATTTATTTACAAGGAGAGAGAGAATATGAATGGGTGCACCAGGGCCTTTAGCCACTGCAAACAAATTCCACCACTTTGTGCATCTGGCTTTACATGGGTACTGGGCAATCAAACCCAGGTCATTAGGCATTGAAGGCAAACACCTTAGCTGCTGAGCTATTTCTCCAGCTTAGATTTCTTCATTCTTATTGACTACTTTCTGGATTTCATTTCAGTTTCTTTCTTTCTGTTTTTTTCCCTCTTATTAGTTAAGGTTGAAGTGTTACCACAATCCCCATCATAAAACCGGACTCTGGGTCCAAATTTCTCCCTGCATTACAGGAAAAATAGCATAATATATATAGAGAGAAATGGAGGCAACCTTTATTCTGGTTTATGGTTTGTTGGCTCATAGCAGGGAAGGCATGGAGAGAGGAGCTTTCTCACATCTGGGTGGATCAGGAAGCAGAGAAAGAAGAATGTTTTCAGCATACAACTGTTGTGGAAGGATTAGTGTGACAATACCTGGCAGAACAACTTTAAGGGAGGAAGGATTTATTTTGGCTCACAGTTTCAGAGGGTTCAGTCCATGGTGGGGAAGGTGTGGCAGAGCAGAGCAGCTCACATCATGATGGGCCAGGAAGCAGAGAAAGGGAATTCTGGTGCTCAGCTCTCTTCCCCAACCCCCCCATCTTTTTTTTTTTAAAGTTTTCAAAGTACGGTCTCACTCTAGCCCAGGCTGACCTGGAATTCACTATGTAGTCTCAGGGTGACCTTAAATTCAAATTCACGGTGATCCTCCTACTTCTGCCTCCAGAGTGCTGGGATTAAATGCATGTGCCACCATACCCGGCTTCTTTTCCTCTTTTGTTCTGCAGGAGGCCCAGGCTCATGGGTCAGTGCCAATCACCTTCAAGGCAAGTCTTTCCCACTCGGTTAATCCTCTCAGGAAACACCATTTTAGTCGCACAGAGGGGTACCTCAACCTCCTAGGTGATTCTACATCAGTCAGGTTGACAGTAAAGATCATCAGCACCCCATTCCAGAATTGATGCATAAAAGAAAAAATAGGAAACTGGCTTCATGAGACCTTCCTGCTTTTTATTTTATAAATATATTTTGCATGTGTATGTACACTCATGTACATGGGCATACACACGCACACACACACGTGTGTGTGTGTGTGTGTGTGTGTGTGTATGTGTGTGTGTAGGCCAGAGGCCTACTTTCTTTCAGTCTTCCTCAATTGCTGTCCACTTTACTTTTTGAGACAGGATCTCACTGAATGTGAAGCTCACCAGTTCAGCTAGAGTAGCTAGCCAGTGAGCCCTGGTGATCTTTCTGTCTCCACCTCTCGAGCTCAGGGATTACAGGTGTATGCCACCATGGCTGGCTTTTACGTGTGTTCCAGGCCTCTGAACTCAGGTCCTCATGCTCGAGGGACAGGCATGATACCTGCCGAGCTGTCTCTCCAGCCCCTTTCCCAGGAGAGCACAGCTAAGTCTGCTGTGGTCTTGTCTTCGCTCCATTCCAAATGCTTCCTCATTTCCCTCTTGAGATCTGCTCTTGTGGCACTTAAGGGCCAATCTCTGTGTTGTATTCTTTTTGTGTAACTGCATAACAAATTCCCCAGATGTTGTAGCTCCAACTCACACATGGTCATTGCTACCTTGTTGTTGGAAGGCCAGGCTGGCTCTGGGTCAGGGCCTCAGCTTGCCTGTGCTCCCACCCAGAGAATGGAGTCTACTCCCAAGATCTTGTCTATGGGTAGAACTTGTGTCTGTTTAAAGATTTTATTTATTTATTTATTTATTTATTATTTTATTTATTTATTTGCAAGCAGAGAGAGAGAGAGAGATAGAAGAGAGGCAGACAGAGAGAGAATGGGCATGCCAGGGCCTCTAGCCACTGCAAATGAACTCCAGATGCATGTGCCCCTTGTGCATCTGGCTTATGTGGGTCCTGGAGAATCAAACCAGGATCCTTTGGCTTTGCAGGCAAACACCTGAACCACTAAGCCATTTCTCCAGCCCCAAGATTTTATTTATTTACACACGTGTGTGTGTGTGTGTGTGTGTGTGTGTGTGTGTGTGTGTGTTAGGGTCTCTTGCCACTGCAAATGAATGCTTGATCAACCTTCTGTGGGTGGCTTTGGAATTGAACCCAGCCCAAAAGGCTTTTCAAGCAAGTACCTTAACCACTGAACAATCTTCCCGGACCCAAACTTGTGTCTTAATTACAAGACTGAGGTTAGGGATGGGGAGATAGCTCAGTCAGTTAAGTTCTTGCTTTACAAATGTGAGGATCTGAATTTGATCCCCACAATCCACTTCAAAAAAAAAAAAAAAGGTAAACATGGTGGCTGCATGCTTATAATCCCAACACAGAAAGATTCCTGGAGCTCACTGGCCAGCCAATCTAACCAATTTGGCAAGTTCCAGGCCAACAACAGAATTTGCCTCAAAGAAAGGTGGACAGGCCAGCATGGTGGCACACATCTATAATCCCAGCACTCGGGAGGCAGAGGTAGGAGGATCTCCATGAGTTCAAGGCCCCCTGAGACTACATAGTGAATTCCAGGTCAGCCTGTGCTAGAGCAAGACCCTACCTAAAAAAAAAAAAAAAAAAAAGGTGGACAGTGTTCCTGAGGAATGACATCTGAGCTTGTTCTCTGGCCTCCTCATGTACTTCCCCACATACATGCACTCCCACACACTTAACACAGACACACAACACAAGCCTGAGGTCATAACATACCTTAAAAATATCGGAGAGCTGGTATCGTGGTGCACACCTATAATCCCAGAATTTAGGAGGCAGAGATTGGAAGATCAAGAGCTCAAAGGCCATTTTCAGCTACATATCAAGTTTGAGAACAGCCTGGGCTACATTAGCCTCTGTTTCAAAACAAGTTAACATGTAAGATGTACTATATTATTATAGTCTATATTGACAGATTACCTATGATATACACTAACATTTATTTACATCATATATATGTATGCATGTTCCTGCATTTTTATACCTCCCAGGCACACCTAGACCACATTATCCTCAGCCTCTTGAGTGCCATCACACTCAGCTGAGCGCTATACTTCCGTGCTGGCTGTGGCCAGGGTCCCAGCTTGTAACCACCCATCTCTGCAGTTCTGAACTCTCAATATTCCATCCCAAGTCCTCTTATACCAACAGCTGCAGAAACTGCCCTTCAAGCATTCCCAGAATGATTCATTGGCTTGCCTTTGGCTGATTGGCAAAGGGGTCAACTACACATATGATACCTTTGTCCACATATCATAGTCCCAGGAGTGATGCCTAAGGACAAAGGTCATGGGGCCAAAGTAGAATCCTGCCTCCGAACATATTTTTGGAGACTCCCATTTCAATTTTCTTCCCAGGTGGCCGTACCATTTTATATTCTCACTAGCAAGGAAAAAGATTTCCTGTTGTGTCATACCCTTGCCAGCACATGCTGACCTCACCATTTGGATTTGAGCCATTCTAATGGGCGTGCACTGGCGTCTCACTGTTGTTTTAGGTGACATAGGACACTGAGCATCTTTTCATATGTCCAAAATTTGTCAATGGGGACAAGTAGACTATTTGAAGATCTTGATTCAAATGTATCTCCGTTTGAATATCTTTGTTAATGAGGTATCTACCTATGCCTTTTACACACACACACACACACACACATACACACACACACACACACGTCAGTGCTGATATTCAAACTCAGGGCTGGGCACCTTTTAGGCAATCACTTTAGCAATGAATTATTTCCTCAGCTCTGCCCATTTTTAATTTTTAAAAAATATTTTATTTATTTATTTATTTATTTGAAAGATGGAAAGAGGCAGATAGAGAGAAAGAGAAAAAGAGAGAGGGCATCTCAGGGCCTCAAGCCACTGCAAATGAACTCCACATGCATGCTCCACCTTGTTCATTTGACTTATGTGGGTACTAAGAAATCAAACCTGGGTCCTTAGGCTTCACAGGCAAGTACCACAACGGTTAAGCCGTCTCCCCTGCCCCATTATTTATTTATGTATTTATTTTTGGTTTCTCGAGGTAGGGTTTCACTCTAGTCTAGGCTGACCTGGAATTCACTATGTAGTCTCAGGGTGCCCTTGAACTCATGGCACTCCTCCTACCTCTGCCTCCCGAGTGCTGGGATTAAAAGTGCATGCGACCATGCCCGGCTTCCCTGGAAGGGTTTGTTGTTGTTGTTGTTGTTGTTGTTTTGTTTTGTTTTGTTTTGTTTGTTCTAAGGTAGGGTCTCATTCAAGCACAGGATGGCCTAGAATTCACACTGTAGACCCAGGATGGCTTCAAACTCACAGTGATCCTCCTACCTCTGCCTTCCAAATGCTGAGATTAAAGGAGTGGACCACCAAGCCTGGCCTGGAAGTTTTTAGTTTTAATGAAGTCCAACTTACCTACTGTTGCTTTCATGGAAGGAGTCTTATCAAAGCATCACCAAAGCCAAGGTCAACTCAGCCTTCTGTTAGCTATTGTTTGTGATTCTGTGGTTATGGTTTGTTGTACACCTGGGTCTGTGATCCATGGATGTGGGGGGGGGGGGAGCTGGGTCAAGCCCAGGGCCTTATTCATGCCAGGCATCTACTCTTCCACTGAGCTGCACCCTAAACCTAAAATGTACTTTGAAGTAAGTTTTGAAGGGTGTTAGGTCTAGTTTCTGCCTACATTTCTTCTTTCCTTTTTGGCTTTTGTTTTGTTTTGTTTTTTGCCTGTGGATTACAGCACTGTCTGTGATCAATCTACCTTTGCTTGATAAATTTACTGTCCTTCCTTTGTCAAAGACCCATTGATTCTATTCATGGAGCCTTTTTCTCTGGGCTGTCTCTTCACTGGTCAATTTGTCTGTCTTTTGTACAATACCACACTCTTTTGATCACTGTAGCTTTGAGCCATCCCTCCAGTCCCCCTATCTTTCTTTAACATGCCTATGCTTCCCTTTAGCGTCCTGGACAATGGAGTCTGATTATAATAAAGTTTGATAGTCTGTCTACAAATTTTCTCAGATGGTCACTTATGAATCTGTTTCTATGGGCTGATTTTTCTCTATGTGAAGATCACACTTTTCTGCCCGTTTGTATTTCTGGTGATTTCTTTTTAAAATTTATTTTATTTATTTAAGAGAGAGAAAGAGGCAGAGAGAGAGAGAAAAAAAAATGGGCGTGCCAGGTCCTCCAGCCACTGCAAAGCAAACTCCAGATACATGTGCCACCTTGTGTATCTGGCTTACATGGGTCCTGGGGAATCAAACCTGGGCCTTAGGCTTCACAGGCAAGAGCCTTAACTGCTAAGCCATCTCTCCAGCCCCCTTTGAAGTCTTGCATTTATTTATTTATTTATTTATTTATTTATTTATTTATTTATTTGAATTTATAGACAGGGCCTTTCTCTATGGATCAAGCTGGCATGATCCTCTTGCTTCAGCCTTCAGATCTTACACAAAAGCCTCATTAGGCAGAATTATTGCAGTATTTTATGTAGAGTTAAATTTTCCACCATGGCTGGTGAAGGTGCCCATAATTTACCATCCCATATGAGCTCTGAAGAGTAGCTAGCTCCTTCATCCCCTCTGGAATGGTGCTGTCTTGTCTCTGGAAGTTTTTCCAGGAAGTGCCAGCTATGTCCAGCATCCTCCACTCCTGCACTCAGCCCCTCGCCTTGGTGACGCTGGCTGTCTCTCTCCAGCTGAGCACCACCGTGGCCTAGAATCTCTTCACCTATTGGCCGGTGCAGCAGCGATGCTGAAGTCACCACTTCTCACTGCCCTCCACTTCCAGACAACTGGGGTCTGATCAACATTTTTCTGTCCACACTTTTTTTCCATTTCTATTTGTTTGTCTCAAGATTGCATTAGCTACTCTACTTATTGCTATGCCAAAACACTTGAAAAGAGGCAAACTAGGGGAGGAAAGGTTTTTTGTTTTTTCCCTCACAGTTTTAGAGGATGCCATGCCTCATGGTGGTAGGCAGCTCATGGCAGTGTAGCTGGGACTCTTCATCTTTCAACAGACAGGGAAGCAGAAAGAGGAAGGCTGGAAGTCAGCTGGTTTCCCCTCCTCCCCTTTTTGTAAAAAATTTTTATTTATTTATTTATTTATTTATTTATTTGAGAGAGTGAGAGAAAGAGGCAGACAGACAGAGAGAGAGAGAGAGAGAGAGGGTGTGTGCATCAGGGCCTCCAGCCACAGCAAATGAACTCCAGATGCATGCGCCACCTTGTGCATCTGGCTTATGTGGGTCCTGGGAGTTGAACCAAGGTCCTTTGGCTTTGCAGGCAAATCGCTTAACCACTATGCCATCTCTCCAGCCCCCCTTCTCCCTTTTTATTCACTCTGGGACCCTAGTCCATGAGACAGTGCTATCTACCTTGAGAGTGGGTCTTTCTCCCTCAGTTAGACCTCTCTGGAAACACCCTGACAGGCATGCTTAGAGGTGTGTCTCCTAGGTGTTTCCAAGTGCACCCACGCTGACGATGAAGATGAACTGACACAAAAATGGAGGATTCACCTGTCCCCTAGCTCTCCTTCTTGGTGGGAATCAGCAGTCTCCCAGAGGGTGATAACCTGGAAATGACATTGTTCTATCCTCTCTCCATTTTTTTTGTTATCTTGGAAGGTTTGGAAGTCTGGGTCCTGTGAGTCTCTGAGGCCAGGCCTGGGCAGGAGGCAGGGGTTGCTGGTCTTTAAATCTAACCAAGGTCCATGGAATGGGGCTTTCTAAGAAAGTGAAAGCCAATGGACATGTCAAGTTGCAGGCGGAGCTCGCATCACTGCTTTTGTGTTCGAGGAGGAGTTTTTTGTTTTGTTTTTTCCCAAGGAAGGTTTGAACTGGGCGTGGTGGTGCACACCTTTAATCCCAGCACTCTGGGAGGCAGAGGTGGGAGGATCGCCATGAGTTCGAGGCCACCCTGAGAATACATAGTGAATTCCAGGTCAGCCTGAGCTAGAGTGAGACCTTACCTCGAAAAACCAAAAAAAAAAAAAAAAAAAAAAAAAAAAATCAAGGAGGGTTTGAACCTACCAGAGACCAGCTTAAAGTACAAGCATCATCAGCTCAGGTCTGGGTTCACCCTGCCATCCTGCATGAGTCCCTTCCCCAAGGTCCATGCCATGACACTTGACCTTGAAGAAGTCGAGTGAGTAGGGGAGATACATCTCCCAGCCTCGGGTGTAGACATGAATCATCCTGAGAGTCTTGGAACCTGAGCAGGTTGAAGGCCACTGTTCCCGGCAGTGACGTGACTGGGCTTGAGGCCCTGCATGCCCTGGGAGGGGTGAGCAAGCCCATTGTGTGCCAGAGATCCTATCTCCCTGCAACGTCACTGCAGGTGGATACTTAGCTTCCTGGCAGAAGGGCACAACAAGCTCGCCTGCCCTGTGGTGCGAGGTGATCTGGAGCTATGAAGGGAGTCATGGAACAATGGCTTGGGCTGGGGTGGCCACACTCTAGTTTCGAATGAGAACTGACTAGATCTGCTGTTGGTTTGTGTCTGAGGCCTGGGATCAGGTGTTCAAGCTGAGTCCAAGTTGGGCTGAATCTGAGCAAAGGACACATTGAGTGACAGTGAATGTGCCAGGAATGCAACTGGGTCATCTTAGTGACAATGTGGAGCAAAGAACTTTCATGAGCTGAGCTGAGCTGAGCTTGGAAAGAGGTCTGGGCTTTGTTTGAACCTTTGGGGGTTGGGGCATACATAGAATCTAAAGTCATGGAATAAACCTGATCTCTGAGAAGAGGCCAGATGGAGGCTGAGATAATGTGGTATCTTAAAGCACAGAGAAGGGGCTAAAGAGGTGGCTTAGTGCTTAAGGCACTTGGCTGCAAAGCCAAAGTACCCAGGTTTGATTCCCCAGTACCTACATAAAGCCAGATGCACAAAGTGGCGCATGCATCTGGAGTTTGTTTGCAGTGGCTAGAGGCAGAGGTAGGAGGATCACCATGAGTTCAAGGCCACCCTGAGACTACATAGTGAATTCCAGGTCAGCCTGAGCTAGAGTGAGACCCTACCTCGAAAAAAAAAAAAAAAAAGAAGAAGCATCTAGCAAATGTTGGTGACAGCAAGGGACCTCCAGAGACAGAGCACGAGTCGAGTTCTAGCTCTGTGACCTTGAGCATGCTCCTGAGCTCCCCCCGTGCCTTGTGCTCCTCCTCTGTAAGGTGCAATAATGGAGAATAAACAAGGTGAAACGTGTTAAGCACGTACAACGGCCTATAGGGCTCATGAATCACTAAATGAGCATTTGCCGTCATTCTTGTCTTGCATCATTTGGAATGGGGAAAGCCTTTCTAAGTCCAAGACCTAGCTAATCACTGACCAGCATGGAAAACAGGAGATAGTCAGGTCCCCTATTATATGAGAGACCCTGTAAATAATTAGAAAGGAAATATTAGCCACCCAAGGAGTGAGTGAGACAAGTGAAAACGTGGAAGGAAGGGAAATTTAATTGGCCTCAGATGGAGGGAGAGATGTCCCCACTCTTCAAAAGAATGAAAGGAATGGGGGCTGATAGGGGGCTCCGTGGGCAAAAGTACTTGCTGTGAAAGCATGAGGGCCTGATTTTGATGCCCAGGACTCACATTGAAAAGCTGGTTGTGGCCCTGCATATCTATAACCCCAGTGCTGAGGGAAGGAGAGAAAGGGAGCTTCCTAGGGCTTGCTGCTGGTCCGCTAGCCTGGCTGAAAGCTGGACAGGTCCAGGTCCAAGAAATAAGGTGCATGTGTGGTAGAGGAGAACGTTCAGCATCCTGCTCTGGCCTCCCCAAACATGCACATAGGGTGTGTGCATCTGTACCTACATGTGCATATAAAAGGGGGGAGAAGAAACGTAGCTGTGGACAGAGCTTTTTGTGTTGTGGTAGGGGTAGTTTTGAAGAAGGGTCTCACTCTATCCAGGCTGACCTGAAACTCACTATGTCACTCCAGGCTGCCTTCCTACCTCAGACTCCCCAGTGCTGCGATTACTTTCTTTTTGGAGATTATTATTATTTTATTAAGTGAAAGTTGACTCCTGGGATAGCTTTTATCACTTCTCCTAGTTACTCTTCCTTTTTATTTTATTTTATTTTATTTATCTATTATTTGGGAGGTTTTTTTTTTTTGTTGTTGTTTTTTTTAATCGAGGTAGGGTTTCACTCTAGCCCTGGCTGACTTGGAATTCACTATGTATTCTCAGGGTGGACTCAAACTCACGGCAATCCTCCTACCTCTTCCTCCTGAGTGCTGGGATTAAAGGTGTGTGTCACCACGCCCAGCTATTATCTATCTATCGATCTATTGATCTATCTATCTATCATCTATCAATCTATCTATATTTTTTGGGGGGGTTCAAGGTAGGGTCTCACTCTAGCCCAGGCTGACCTGGAATTCACTATGTATTCTCAGGGTGGACTCGAACTCATGGCAATCCTCCTACCTCTGCCTCCTGAGAGCTGGGATTAAAGGTGTGTGCCACCACGCCCAGCTATTATCTATCTATCTATCTATCTATCTATCTATCTATCTCTATCTATCTATCTATCTATCTGTCTATCTATCTATATATTTTGGGGGGCGGTTCGAGGTAGGGTCTCACTCTAGGCCAGGCTGACCTGGAATTCACTCTGTATGCTAAGGGTGGCCTTGAACTCATGGTGATCTTCCTACCTCTGCCTCCCAAGTGCTGGGATTAAAGGCGTGTGCCACCATACCCGGCTTCAATTTATCTATATTTTTAACAAAGAGTGAGAGTGACAGTGAGACAGAGAGGGGGGCGGAGAATTGGCACACCAAGCCCCAGCCACTGCAATCGACTCCAGATGCTTGTGCCACCGAGTGGGCATATGCAACCTTGCACTTGCCTCACCTTTGTGCATTTGGCTTACATGGGATCTGGAGAGTAGAACATGGGTCCTTAGGCTTCACAGGTAAAGCGCCTTAACCACTAAGCCATCTCTCCAGCCTCTAGTTACTTTTCTTTTGCTGTGATAAAACACCCGAGAAAACAGACTTAAGGGAGGAAGCATTTGTCATGTAGTGCAGTTTCAAAAGGATTTCAGTCCATCATGGCAGGAAAGACATGATCATGGCTGCTCCAAAGCAACGGTAACTTAGCTATTTTCCTCATCAATTTGACAGAAGTAATTTAAGGGTAGGAGGATTTATTTCACAATTTCATGGCTAGAGAGAGGGGTGCATGGTGCTTGTAGCTACATACTTCGTAAGAGAGCTTGTGGTTGGTCACATCTTGGTGACAGGTAGGAAGCAGAGAAAGACCCAGGCCAAAACTGCAACTGATGTCAAACTGTGATCCTAAGCCCTCCCCCAGCGATCTACTTTCACCAGCCATGCCTCCCTTCTTAAAGGTGCCACATGGCTGCCCCACAAAACAGCACTGCCAGCTGGGGACAAAGTGCTCAAACATGTTTAAAGAAAATCCACCCATGGACTGATGGTTTGGAAGTCACATGTACTGGAGGATTGTATGTTTGCATACTCAGTCCCCAGTTGGTGGCACTGTTTTGGAAGGCTGTGGAAGCTTTGAGGGATGGACCTGGCTGGAGGAAGTAGGGCCCTAAGAAGTGAACCTTGAGGTATATAGCCCAGCCTCACTTCCTGTTGGTCTCCACTTCCCCATTCACCCAGATGCGATCCAGCAGCCTTACCTTCTGGCTGAGAGCTGCTATTTCCACCAAGTCTTCCCCGCCATGAGGGTCTATACTCTCAAACCATGAGCCAGGATGAATGAATCTTTCCTCTTAAATTGCTTCCTGTCAGGCACTGGGCCACAGCAACAGGAAAAGCACACTAATACACAGAACAGAAAAGGGGAAACAGCACATGACTATGTCATGGGTTGCAGAAATTCTCCTATTAAAATTCAGTGCTGGGTTGGAGAGATGGCTTAGCAGTTAAGGTACTTGTCTGTGAAGCCTGAGGGTCCAGGTTTGATACCCCAGCACCCACATAAGATGCACAAGATGGTGCATGTGAGCCTGGCGTGGTGGTGCACACCTTTAATCCCAGCACTCGGGAGGCAGAGGTAGGAGGATTGCCATGAGTTCGAGGCCACCCTGAGACTACACAGTGAATTCCAGGTCAGCCTGAGCTAGAGTGAGACCCTGCCTCAAAAAAAAAAAAAAACAAAAAGAAGGGCTGGAGAGATGGCTTAGCAGTTAAGGCGCCTGCCTGCTAAGCCTAAGAACCTGGTTCCAATCTGCAGGTCCCATGTTTAGCCAGATGCAAAGTGACACAAGGGCGCAATGCCGCACTTGACCACAAGGGGGCGCACGCATCTGGATTTCATTCACAGCAGCTGAAAGGCTGCTGGCGTGCCCATCTCTGTCTGTCTTCCTCTCCCTCTCTCTCTGTCTCTCTCCAAAAAAAAAAGAAAAAGAAAAAGAAAAAAGAAAACAAACAAGATGGTGCATGCATCTGGAGTTTGTTTGAGGTGGCTAGAGAACCTGGTGCGCCCATTCTCTCTCTATGTATATCTACCTCTTTTTCTCTTTCTTAAATAAATAAATAAATAAAATATAAGAAAAAAGTTTTAAAAATCCAATCCCTATGTATTATCTCTTTTAAAATGAATGCTAAAACCAGTTAGAAATTGAAGGGAACTTCCTTATCCTTATAACAACTGCTAAAACCACAATGAAATATTAATTGCAATGAGTTTGAGGACAGATTATGCTACATAATGAATTCCAAGTTAGCCTGGGTTACAGAGTGAGAGCCTGTGGGGAAAAAGAAAAAGAAGAAGACAAACATGCCTACTATTGCTATTTTGTTCTCTTTCTCCTCCTCCTTCTGGTATGTGTATTCATGCGATGTATGCATGTGGGGGTGTGAATGCATGTGTGTGAAATATATGTTCTGAGTGTTTGCATGTGGTATATGCATGTGAGTGTGTGTGTGTGTGTGTATGTGTGGTGTGTATCCACACATTGGTGTATGCATGTGTGTCTTTGTGTGTGTAGTACGTGTGGTGTGTGTGTTTGGATGTGGCGTATCATGTGCATGTGTAGTATGTGCTTACTTGCAGGTATGCATGTGTATGTGTAAGGTGCATGGTGTTTATATGCACATGTGTGGGGGGCACTGTGGTGTGTGTGTGCATGCATGTGTGTGTGTGTGTGTGTGGACAGATGTGCTGTCACACGCACATACGTGCAGAGGTGAGAGAAGGACGTGAGGTGTCTTCCTCTACCATTGTTCTGCCTTATTTCTCGGAGACGGTCTGGCACTGGAGCCAGAGCTCACTCGATTTTGATTAGACTGGCTGACCAGTGAACTCCAGCGCTCCTATTTCTGCCTCCTCAGCACTGGGGTTCTAGGCATGCGCGGCCATGGCCAGCTTCTTACACGGGTGCTGGAGAGCGAACATAGGTCCTCATGCTTGTGAGCACGAGCTTTTACTCCCTGAGCCATCTCCCAGCCCTCCCTGCCAGGTGTTCTCATGGATATTGGCAGAAGCCTATTCAATTTAGGGATGAAATAAACCACTATGTAAGGGAGGGAAAGTGTCAAAACTATAAAAGAAATGGGAAAAGTTCCTTTAAAAAACATTTTTTTAATTTATTTTATTTATTTGAGAGAGAGAGAGAGAGAATGGGCACGCCAGGGCTTCCAGCCACGGCCAACGAACTCCAGATGTGTTCACCCCCTTATGCATCTAGCTTACATGGGTCCTGGGGAATCAAACCTAGGTCCTTTGGCCTTGCAGGCAAGTGCCTTAACAGCTAAGCCACCTCTCCAGCCCGGAAAAAGTTATTTTTAATCTCAAGAGACAATGTTATTGGCAGAGTAGGAGGATCATGCATGTGGGGGTGTGAATGCATGTGTGTGAAATATATGTTCTGAGTGTTTGCATGTGGTATATGCATGTGAGTGTGTGTGTGTGTGTGTGTATGTGTGGTGTGTATCCACACATTGGTGTATGCATGTGTGTCTTTGTGTGTAGTAAATGTGGTGTGTGTGTTTGGATGTGGCGTATCATGTGCATGTGAAGTATGTGCTTACTTGCAGGTATGCATGTGTATGTGTAAGGTGCATGGTGTTTATATGCACATGTGTGGGGGGCACTGTGGTGTGTGTGTGCATGCATGTGTGTGTGTGTGTGTGTGGACAGATGTGCTGTCACACGCACATTTTATCGTCAGAGGTGAGAGAAGGACGTGAGGTGTCTTCCTCTACCATTGTTCTGCCTTATTTCTCGGAGACGGTCTGGCACTGGAGCCAGAGCTCACTCGATTTTGATTAGACTGGCTGACCAGTGAACTCCAGCGCTCTATTTCTGCCTCCTCAGCACTGGGGTTCTAGGCATGCGCGGCCATGGCCAGCTTCTTACACGGGTGCTGGAGAGAACATAGGTCCTCATGCTTGTGAGCACGAGCTTTACTCCCTGAGCCATCTCCCAGCCCTCCTGCCAGGTGTTCTCATGGATATTGGCAGAAGCCTATTCAATTTAGGGATGAAATAAACCACTATGTAAGGGAGGGAAAGTGTCAAAACTATAAAAGAAATGGGAAAAGTTCCTTTTAAAAACATTTTTTTAAATTTATTTTATTTATTTGAGAGAGAGAGAGAGAATGGGCACGCCAGGGCTTCCAGCCACAGCCAATGAACTCCAGATGTGTTCTCCCCCTTATGCATCTAGCTTACATGGGTCCTGGGGAATCAAACCTAGGTCCTTTGGCCTTGCAGGCAAGTGCCTTAACAGCTAAGCCACCTCTCCAGCCCAGAAAAAGTTCTTTTTAATCTCAGGAGACAATGTTATTGGCAGAGTAGGAGGATCACTGAGAGTTCGAGGCCACCCTGAGAACAGAGTGAATTCCAAGTCAGCCTGAGCTAGAGTGAGACCCTACCTCGAAAAACAAAACAAACAAACAAACAAAAAACAATATAGGGCTGGAGAGATGGCTTAGCGGTTAAGGCGCCTGCCTCCTAAGCCTAAGAACGCTGGTTCCAATCTCCAGCGGTTCCAATCTCCAGGTCCCATGTTTAGCCAGATGCAAAGTGATGCAAGGGTGCAATGCTTTACTCGCCCACAAGGGGGCGCACACATCTGGAATTTGTTCACAGCAGCTGAGAGACTGCTGGCGCACCCATCTCTATCTGTCTCCCTCTCCCTCTCTGTCTCTCTCTCTCTCTTTCTGTGTCTCTCTCCAAAAATAAATAAAAATTAATAAAAAAATATATAATGAGAACAAAATTAGCACATTCCTAATAAACCAGGGTATCAGAACATATATTTTATTTTTGTATTTTTAATATTTATTTATTGGGCTGTAGAGATGGCCTAGAGGGTAAGGCATTTGCCTGCAAAGCCAAAGGATCCCAGTTCGACTCTCCAGGTCCCACGTAAGCCAGATGCACAAGGGGGCACATGCATCTGGAGTTTGCAGAGGCCTTGGAGCACCCATTCTCTCTCTCTCTCTCTCTTTCTCTCTCTCAAATAAATAGATAAAATATATTAAATATTTATTTATTTATTTCTGAGAGAAGAATGGGCATGCCATTGCTTCCTGCCACTGCAAATGAACCCTGGACACTTGTGCCACTGTGCATTTGGCTTTACATGGGTACTAGGAGTCAAACTAGGACCATTAGGTCTTTGCAAGCAAGCACCTTTAACCACCAAGCAATCTCTGTGGCTGCAGAACATGTATTTTTAAAAAACGTGTGTCAGCTGGGCATAGCGGTGCATGCCTGCAATCCCAGCACTTGGGAGGATGAAGCAGGAGAATTGCTACAGTTCAAGGCCAGCCTGGGCCACTGAGCAATAGCCTGTCTTAAAACAAATATGTAATTAATAATAGCAATATTAAAAGCTTCCTAGGAATATGTCTAAAATACTGTATTTGTGGTGTTGGTGGAGGAAACTATAAACAATATAGTGAAAAGACTAAAGATCATTGCTTTTTAAAAAATACTTTTATTTTATTTTTATTTATTTGACAGAGAGAATAGGGGAAATAGAGAGAATGGGCATACCAGAGCCTCCAGCCACTGCAAACGAACTCCAGACGCATGTGCCCCATTGTGCATCTGGCTAACGTGGGTCCTGGGGAATTGAACCTGGGTCCTTAGGCTTTGCAGGCATGTGCCTTAACCACTAAGCAATCCATCCAGGCCCTAAAGGACATTGCTTTGTCCCAGCAAACCTGCAGCTAAAAGCCACCTTAGCAGATAAGGCCGGGAGTTCCCAAGAGGGAGATCCTCATACCTTCTTAACACAGGGGCCCATGGGATTTCCAAGAAACCATACAGGCCAGAGAGGTCAGACCAAGAATTTATTGGAACTTACCTGCAGAGGGTCCTGCTGCACATTCTTAGGCCTAGGAGAAAGAAAGGACATTCTACAGCCAGGAGTCCACAGCCAGGATGTGGGCATGGGACTCTTGTGAGGATAGAAAGACCGGCCTGGGACCAACAGCCTAACACACTTTTACCTGTGCCTGGAAATGCTTAGAGTCTGGCTTGGGCTCAAAACTATGGGGAAAACTTGCATCTAGGGGTTGAAAAGATTGCTCAGTGGTTAAGGCACTTGTTTAGAAAGCCTAAGGATCCAGATTCAATTCACCAGTACCCACATAAAGCCAGAGGCACAAGGTGGTGCATAAACCTAGAGTTCGTTTGCAGTGGCTAGAGGTCCTGGTGCGCCCATTCTCATTCTCTCTCTGTCTGTCTCTGTGTAAATAAATAAATAATAAATAAATAAATGAAACTTGAATCTGATGATAGAGTGGTCAGGGAACTCTGTGACTTCTGGTCAGGATGCATAAAAGAATAGAGAAGAGCAAAGAAATCCCAGAGAGACCCACACAAAGGGAGAGGCAGGCCACAGCTATGAGCGGGAAATTCAATGCTAAAGATGGATTGTAATGGTTACTCTCTGGTTGTCGCCTTGACAGGATTTAATATTATTCTCACTGTGTGTGTGTGTGTGTGTGTGTGTGTGTGTGTGTGTGTGTGTGTGCACGCTTGTGGAGATTAGAGGACAACCTCAAGGTGTCATGTTGTCGCTCTCCCTTCCTGCCACTGCAAGCATATGTCAGACTAGCTGGCCCAGAAGCTTCAGATGCTTCAGGTTCTGTCTCCTGTTGTCCCAGGCATGCTGGGATCACAGACATTTGCCTTTGCCTCCAGCTTTACATAGGTGCTGGGGAGGATGGAACCTGTGCTAAGAAGATTTGTTAGTAAGCACCTTTAACTGCTAAACTATCTCCCCTTTTCTCTCTCTTTCTTTCTTTCTTTCTTTCTTTCTTTCTTTCTTTCTTTCTTTCTTTCTCTCTCTCTCTCTCTCTCTCTCTTCCTTCCTTTCTTTCTTTCTTTCTTTCTTTCTTTCTCTCTTTGTTTTCTTTGGGTTTTTTTTTTTTTTGGTAAGACAAAGGAAATTGAGAAAAAGCTGGAGGCCCCAAAAGTATCCAAGCAAGTACATTTGGGATGTTGGTGAGCATCCAAAGAAGAAAAAGAAAGAGAGGGGAAAAAGTTACACTTTTTGAGTTAGAACTTAGAAAAGTGAGCAGGTTCTGCAATAAGGGTCTGCAGGCAACTGCCTTGACAGCATTTAGAATCACCATGGAAACAAACCTCTGGAGCAAGTCTGTGAAGGAGTTTCTAGATTCTGTGAAATTGGGATGGGAAGGCCCACCTTAACTGTGGGTTGCACCTGGGGTCCCGGACTATGTATAGAGAGCTGAGTGAGTGCCAGCACTCATCTAACTTGCTAGCTGGCTGCACAAGCAGTGTGGCCAGCTGCTTCATGGTCTTCTACCATGCCTTCCATGACATGATGGACTGTAGTCGACAACTATAAACCAACATAAGCCCTTCCGTTACTTTTAAAAAATATTTTTATTTACTTGCAAGCAGATTGAGATAGAGAGAGATGAGATACAGACAGAGAGAATGGGTGCACCGGAGCCTCCAGCCACTGCAATCGAACTCCAGATGCATGTGCTACTTTGAGCATCTGGCTTTATGTGGGTACTGGGGAATCAAACCCAGGTTGTTAGGCTTTTGCAGGCAAGTGCCTTAACCACTAAGCAATCTCTCCAACCCAGCCCTTCCTTTCTTTAAGTCAGATATTTATTTTGTCACAGAAACTAGGAAATAACTAATACAGAACATCGGGGCTGAGATTGGGGTCACTGCTGTGGTAAACCTGACCGTGTGGTTCATAGGCCTTTTGAATTGGGTAGCAGGAGGAATGTGGAAGGGTTTGGAAGCCTGAGCTAGAAAAGTCCTTGATTGTTGTGAGCAGAATTTAATGGGGCATTCTCATGGGAGCTTGGAAGCCAACAGAGATGCAGACGGCAGAGACTCGGCTCATGAGGTTTCAGAGGGGAATAAAGACTCCATCAGGAAGTAGGCTAGAGGCAGTCCATGTAGAAGGCTGTAAAAGAAAACTGGTGCACTTCTGCCTGTGTCCTGAGAACTTGAATGATGCTGAACTCTAAAATAATGGACTAATTTTTTTGGTGGAGGAATTCTCAAGACAGGATAGAATGCAGGCTGGTGCTGGGAAAGCACATCATCTGGGACTGAGGGCTAATTCTAAACAATATGTTAGAGTTGAATCTAGGAGGCTGGAGAGATGGCTTAGTGGTTAAAGCACTTGCTCGTGAAACCTAAGGACCTGGTTCGACTCCCCAGAACCCATGTAAGCCAGACACACAAGGTGACACATGCTGCACAAGGTCACACATGCACACAAGGTGATGCACAATCTGGAGTTCGATTATAGTGGCTAGAGGCCCTGGCACAACCATTCTCTCCTCTCTCTTTCTCTCTCATAAAAAATGTTAAAAAAAAAAAAAAAGAAATGAATCTAAGGTCTGAGAATAAGTATACAATCCAAAAATCTATTCATAAGGCCATGTTTACTTCTGCAGGTGGGTGCATAGATATTTTTAAAAAGTTTCAGGCAAGCAAGCGCACCAGCAGAAAGTCCACTGGTGCTTTTATACTCCCTAATGCAGGCAGGGTCCTGGGCATTACTCTGAGTCAGAGTTTGGACTTCACAGTCTCACACCATTGGCTAAAATATAAAAACGCTGCAGTCTCTAGGGAAACCTACAGAAATGGAAGATTTAGGGACCTTTTACCAGACACGAAGATAGAAGCTTTGCTTTCAAGGAGTGTTGACTCTCGGTCTCAAGGTCAGCTGACTTTCTTCATCTCAAGGCCTACTTGACTCTTCTGGTCTCCAGAACAGCTGACTCAGGAAGGGTGGGGGTGCTTCCACATTCTATGACATTCTACCAGAATCTCTTCCAGTTTCTCTTCCTTTTTCACCCTTTGACAGAAAAGACAGCAGCACCCTTCCTCACATTCCTCACAAATATCAGGACAGGATTTTTCATAAAGAGACAAGATTTCTAAAACCTATCAAAGAGCACTGTTGTCAAGGACAACCATATGCTTAGTGAATCCGTATCTTATGTGTTCCCGCAGAGACAGAGATGGAGGAGAGAAGGAGAGAAGGAGAGAAAAGTCCAGGGCTTGCTCCCTCCAGGAAGTGAGCCTTGTCTGGACACAAGTGCTCTCAGGAGCCGGTGGCCTCTTCCAGAGGCAGATCTCTTTTATTTTCATTCATGTGCATGCTGCACCCAGCCGATGCCTCAATACCCACTTCCCAGTAAACACAGGTGCCCTGAGTTTATTCACCAGGAGCCTTCAGAGTTTGGCCATGAAACACTCATCCTAATCTCATCTGGAATAAGGCGCCACCCTCAGCCCTCCCACATCCGTGACCTCACCTTAGCACACCCAGAGCATCCAATGCTGAGTCATTCTTAAACGCCTGGCCCAAACCAAGTTGGTCAAGAACATTTGTCACATGGTTCAAGATGTGATTAGATGACACTTTCTTTGAGACTTCTGCATTTAAAGTAAGTTTTCTTTTTCGGGTTTTTTTTTCTTCTTTTTTTTCTTTTTATTTTGTTCTTAGTAGGGTCTCACTCTAGCCCAGACTGACCTGGAATTCACTATGTAATATCAGGGTGGCCTCGAACTCATGGCAATCCTCCTACCTCTGCCTCCCGAGTGCTGGGATTAAAGGCGTGCACCACCATGCCCGGCTAGTCTTCCTTTTCTTTACTGTGGATTTCACTGATGTGGGTATTATGAGTTACAATGACTTCATAAAATGTTTTCCAAAACCATTTTGTGGCTGGAGAGATGGCTTAGCAGTTAAGGTGAATGCCTGCAAAGCCTAAGGACCCGGTTTGATTCTCCAGGTCCCACATAAGCCAGATGCACATGGTGGTGCATGCTTCTGGAGTTTGTCTGCAGTGGCTAGAGGCTCTGGTATGCCCATTCTCACTCACTCACTCTCTCTCTCCCTCTCTCTCTCTCTCTAATAAATAAATAAAAATAAAACAAAATAAAAACATTTTGTATTTGTTTGCGTGTGTGTGTGTGTATGTGTACTGTATACATGTATAAAGAGGCTAGAGACCAAGCTTGAGGGTGGTCCTCAGAAACAGCAACTGCTTTTTTTTTTTTTTTTTTTGAGACAGGGGCTCTTATTGGCTTAGTGCTCACTAATTAGGCTAAACTGGCTGGCCAGCAAGCCCCAGGGCTTCCCAGAGCTGTGATTGTAGATTACACTATGCTTGGCATTCACATGGGCTCTAGGGATCAAAGGTAGGGCTTTACACTAGCGAGGCAGGTCCTTTACTGGCTGAACCACTTCCACAGCCCCGCCCAAACAACTTAATCTTATATTTACTGGAAGAGCTTGTGTGGTTGGGATCTTTATTTATTGACCCCTTGTTTTTATTTGTCTTATTTTTCAAGATAGGGTCTTGCTCTAGCCCAGGCTGATGTGGAAATCGCTATGTAGTCTTAAGGTAACCTCGAATTCATGGCGATCCTCCTACCTCTGTCTCCCGAGTGCTGGGATTAAAGGCGTGTACCACCATGCACGGCTGACCTTTTGTTTTTAGAAGACACCTCTTATTTACCACACTGGTGCTATAGGTGTATCCAGGTTGTCTTTTGCTCTGTGACTCAGCTTGAGTGTCTTCTCCTGAGTCCATTTGTTTATACAATTCGGCTAAATGACACATTATTTGGTGTCAGGTGCCCACAGCCCTTACGTTACTGTCTAACACTTCAAGTGCATTTCACTTACAACTCCTCATCTCTGAGAGCAACATGGTTTGTTTTCTCATTGGTCTGGTTCTATCTTTCCAGAAATGTGTCTTTTTAACTCTTTCCACAGAACTCCCGTGCAGACCTGGTAAGCACTCTTTGCTTTGAATTCCATTAATTTTTTTAAAATTATTTTTATTTTTATTTATTTATCTATTTGACAGAGAGAAGAGAGAGAGAAAGAGAGGAGAGAGACAGAGAGAGAGGGAGAGAGAATGGATGCACCAGGGCCTCCAGCCACAGCAAAAGAATTCCAGATGCACATACCACCTTGTGCATCTGGCTAACATGGGTCCTGGGGAATCAAACCTGGGTCCTTTGACTTTGCAGTCAAACACCTTAACCACTAAGTCATTCCTCCATTAAATTTTTTAAATTTTTTATTTTTATTTACTTGAGGGTGACAGAGAGAGAAAGAGGCAGATAGACAGAGAGAGAGTGAGTGCACCAGGGCCTCCAGCCACTGCAAACGAACATCAGATGCATGCGCCACCTTGTGCATCTGGCTTACGTGGGTTCTGGGAATCAAGCGTCGAACCAGGGTCTTTAGGCTTCACAGGCAAGCGCTTAACCGCTAAGCCATCTCTCCAGGCCCCTTCCATTAATTTTTTATTGTTGGGCTGGGAGAGGATTTGTTCAGCCATGCATAAGACACTGGGTTCCATCCCCACCCAGCAAAAAAAATAAACAAATAAAATAAAATTGTCAGATTTTGAGATCAGGATAGTGGTACCTGGACAGTCTTTAGGTAAGACAGTCTTTAGGTAAGACAGTCTTTAGGTAATGGGTGTGAGAGAGAAGTAAGGAGAGACAGAGGACAAGGGAGAGAAAGAGAAGAGAGAAAGGGGGTGCATATACTAGGGACAGAGAAGGAGGGGGAGATATAGGGAAAGAGGAAAGAGAAGAGGATGCTGGGCTGGAGAGATGTCTTAGCCATTAAGGCGCCTGCCTGCTAAGCCTAAGAACCCAGTTCCAATCTCCAGGTCCTACGTTTAGCCAGATGCAAAGTGACACAAGGGGGCAATGCCGCAGTTGACCACAAGGGGGCGCACACATCTGGATTTCGTTTACAGCAGCTGAGAGACTGCTGGCGTGCCCATCTCTATCTGTCTCCCTCTCCCTCTCTGTCTGTCTCTCTCTGTGTCTCTCTCCAAAAATAAATAAAATAATAATAAAAAAAAAAAAACAGAGAGGAGGATGCACGCACTAGGGAACAGCAAAGCCAAAAAGTATCAAGAAAAGGCCGGGGTGGGGAGGAATATGGGAAGAGGAAGAAGACTGGCCCTGCAAGGGAAGGGTCTGGGGTGATGTGCTGAGGATGAGGAAGAAAGGGGTGGCATTTCCTCTTCTCAGCCCAGAATGAACAGGATGTGGTTCCAGAATCTCAAACCTAGTCTATGCATGGTCAGGTGGAAGCGGGGAGAGAGTGCTGGGACTCTTACAAATTTTTTTAAGTAAAAATACTGTATCTGAAAAATGTTTCATTTGAACGCTAGGGATGGGCAATGCGTGCTGATGGCAGCCTCTCCTCCCTCCCCAGCCACTGCAGCTGGTTTTCTGTAAATATGATTTTATCAGCAGCAGCCTTCAAGCTCTGATGGACTCAGAAAATAGCTTAGCTTTGGTTCTAGATCATTTCTGAGATGACGTATTCATTGACGTCCAGCTATACAGAATGCTTTGCCTTATTTTTAAATAACATTTCTTCTTTTTAAAATTTTTATTTATTTGCAAGGAGCGAGAGAGAGAAAGAGAATGGGCACACCAGGGTCCTCTGGTCACTGCAAATGAACCCTAGATGTATACACCACTTTGTGCATCTGGCTTTATGTGGGTCCTGGGGAATTGAACCAGGTCCTTTGGCTTTGCAGGCAAGCGCCTTAACTGCTGAGTTATCTCTCCAGCCCTAGAATATCTTGTCTTACCTTTGGCAGTTTTCTAACATGTCAGCACTCTGCCCCCACCTGGGATGAAGGGTGCAGGAGAACTGCTTCAGGACTAGAGCACAGTGCACAACATGGGCAGAAGAGTGATCCCCTGCTTCAGCCTCCCCAGTTCTGGAATTACAGGTGTGCATCAGCATACCCAGCTTGGGAAAAAAAAAAAAAAACTTCTTAAAACTCTTTAAAGGGATGGCTTAGCGGTTAAGGCATTTGCCTGCAAAGCCAAAGGACCCTGGTTCGATTCTCCAGGACCCACGTAAGCCATATGCACAAGGTGGCACATGCATCTGGAGTTCGTTTGCAGTGGCTAGATGCCCTGGTGTGCCCATTCTTTCCCTCTCTCTCTCTCCTCTATCTATCTCCCCCTCTTTCTCTTAAATAAAATATATATATATATATATATATATATATATATATATATATATATATATATAAATCTTTAAAGGAATGGGAAAGTGGGACCCAGTCAGGCCTGGGTGGGATTCTCTGTTTGAGAGATGCAAGGGGCTTACTTCTGGACTGAGCAAGCAGCAGGATGGGCTGTCTGACTGGACGCTGGGGTCAGATGAGGAGAGTGAAGTTCCCAGAGGAAGCCACACCCACGTGGAGCATTCTGCAAGGCTGAATGACTGATGAGAACTTCAGTGATTGTGAGGAGTCGGAATGTTGCACGTCCAGAGCCTGATTATCTTAGGCTATCTTAACCACTTCAACGGCCACTTATTGCCCACCTCTGTGTGTGACCTAACGTCCTTGTGACTCTGGGAATCAAGCGTCGAACCAGGGTCTTTAGGCTTCACAGGCAAGCGCTTAACCGCTAAGCCATCTCTCCAGGCCCCTTCCATTAATTTTTTATTGTTGGGCTGGGAGAGGATTTGTTCAGCCATGCATAAGACACTGGGTTCCATCCCCACCCAGCAAAAAAAATAAACAAATAAAATAAAATTGTCAGATTTTGATATCAGGATAGTGGTACCTGGACAGTCTTTAGGTAAGACAGTCTTTAGGTAATGGGTGTGAGAGAGAAGTAAGGAGAGACAGAGGACAAGGGAGAGAAAGAGAAGAGAGAAAGGGGGTGCATATACTAGGGACAGAGAAGGAGGGGGAGATATAGGGAAAGAGGAAAGAGAAGAGGATGCTGGGCTGGAGAGATGTCTTAGCCATTAAGGCGCCTGCCTGCTAAGCCTAAGAACCCGGTTCCAATCTCCAGGTCCTACGTTTAGCCAGATGCAAAGTGACACAAGGGGGCAATGCCGCAGTTGACCACAAGGGGGCGCACACATCTGGATTTCGTTTACAGCAGCTGAGAGACTGCTGGCGTGCCCATCTCTATCTGTCTCCCTCTCCCTCTCTGTCTGTCTGTCTCTCTCTGTCTCTCTCAAAAAAAATAAAATAAAATAATAATAAAAAAAAAAAAACAGAGAGGAGGATGCACGCACTAGGGAACAGCAAAGCCAAAAAGTATCAAGAAAAGGCCGGGGTGGGGGAGGAATATGGGAAGAGGAAGAAGACTGGCCCTGCAAGGGAAGGGTCTGGGGTGATGTGCTGAGGATGAGGAAGAAAGGGGTGGCATTTCCTCTTCTCAGCCCAGAATGAACAGGATGTGGTTCCAGAATCTCAAACCTAGTCTATGCATGGTCAGGTGGAAGCGGGGAGAGAGTGCTGGGACTCTTACAAATTTTTTTTTAAGTAAAAATACTGTATCTGAAAAATGTTTCATTTGAACGCTAGGGATGGGCAATTGCGTGCTGATGGCAGCCTCTCCTCCCTCCCCAGCCACTGCAGCTGGTTTTCTGTAAATATGATTTTATCAGCAGCAGCCTTCAAGCTCTGATGGACTCAGAAAATAGCTTAGCTTTGGTTCTAGATCATTTCTGAGATGACGTATTCATTGACGTCCAGCTATACAGAATGCTTTGCCTTATTTTTAAATAACATTTCTTCTTTTTAAAATTTTTATTTATTTGCAAGGAGCGAGAGAGAGAAAGAGAATGGGCACACCAGGGTCCTCTGGTCACTGCAAATGAACCCTAGATGTATACACCACTTTGTGCATCTGGCTTTATGTGGGTCCTGGGGAATTGAACCAGGTCCTTTGGCTTTGCAGGCAAGCGCCTTAACTGCTGAGTTATCTCTCCAGCCCTAGAATATCTTGTCTTACCTTTGGCAGTTTTCTAACATGTCAGCACTCTGCCCCCACCTGGGATGAAGGGTGCAGGAGAACTGCTTCAGGACTAGAGCACAGTGCACAACATGGGCAGAAGAGTGATCCCCTGCTTCAGCCTCCCCAGTTCTGTAATTACAGGTGTGCATCAGCATACCCAGCTTGGGAAAAAAAAAAAAAACTTCTTAAAACTCTTTAAAGGGATGGCTTAGCGGTTAAGGCATTTGCCTGCAAAGCCAAAGGACCCTGGTTCGATTCTCCAGGACCCACGTAAGCCATATGCACAAGGTGGCACATGCATCTGGAGTTCGTTTGCAGTGGCTAGATGCCCTGGTGTGCCCATTCTTTCCCTCTCTCTCTCTCCTCTATCTATCTCCCCCTCTTTCTCTTAAATAAAAATATATATATATATATATATATATATATATATATATATATATATATATAATCTTTAAAGGAATGGGGAAAGTGGGACCCAGTCAGGCCTGGGTGGGATTCTCTGTTTGAGAGATGCAAGGGGCTTACTTCTGGACTGAGCAAGCAGCAGGATGGGCTGTCTGACTGGACGCGGGGGTCAGATGAGGAGAGTGAAGTTCCCAGAGGGAAGCCACACCCACGTGGAGCATTCTGCAAGGCTGAATGACTGATGAGAACTTCAGTGATTGTGAGGAGTCGGAATGTTGCACGTCCAGAGCCTGATTATCTTAGGCTATCTTAACCACTTCAACGGCCACTTATTGCCCACCTCTGTGTGTGACCTAACGTCCTTGTGACTATTAGGTCAATCTTTTGGGAATGTAGGGACAGACCCCCCCCCAAGCTTCCTCCAACCCAAAGGCTAAGAATGTCATCTGAGAGAACCTGAGGCCTACAATAGAGATTTCCCCCACTCTACTAAAACTCCCATACCTACTTATTTCCAATGTATTTTTAAAATGTTTAATATTTTATTTATTTATTTGACAGAGAGAAAGAAAGAGAGAGAGAGAGAGAGAATGGACACGCCAGGGCTTCCAGCCACTGCAAACGAACTCCAGATACATGTGTCACCTTGTGCATCTGGCTAACTTGGGTCCTGGGGAATCGAACCTGGGTCCTTTGGCTTTGCAGGCAAACACCTTCACCGCTAAGCCATCCCTCCAGCCCTGAAAAATGTTTGGCTTTGTGACTTTCTTTTGTTCTGTAACTACCATTACCACAGTGGAACTTGGAATTTGGAGTAACCGAAATCCTTTCCCATCATGGTCACTCACACTTGGTTCCAGGATAGACTATGTCTTCCCCTTTTGATGTGAAGGCTGTGCATTGACAGATAAAAAGTCCCAAGCAGGAGGGAGCCACAGAGGGGAGCCCCCAGGAGGGAAGAAGACCTGGGCCCTGGTGAAAAAGTTCAGCAGAGCTATTATTTATTTACTTACTTACTTATAAACAGGGTCTCGTGTAACACAGGCTGGCCTCAAAGTCAAGGATGACCCTGAACTCCTGACCCTCCTGCCTCATCAAGTATTGGGATTATAGGCATGTGCCACCATGCCTGGTTTATGTGGTAGTGGGGATTGAATGCAGTGCCTTGGCATGCTAGGCAGGCACCCTACTCACTGAGATATATCTCAGCCCACAGAGCAATAATTTTTACAAATTATTCTTTCGAGATAGTCTTACTATGTAACTGGAACTTGCTGTGCAGCCTACATTGGCCACAAACTCACAATTCCTCTTGCCTCAGCCTCCTGAGTTCTGGGATCACAGGTCTGCACCACCACATGCAAGTGAGCAGAACATTGAAATGATGCCCTCCAGAGAAACCAGAGAGCCTGTGGAGTTTGAATCACACCAAAGCAGGGGTATTGAACCAATACCTCGGTGTCCCTTGAGCCCCAGGAGGACCTTCACTCAGGAGCACTGACAGAAATCTAGTCTAGATATCCCTGGAGCTGATACAGAAGTTGAATTTACAATTGAAAAGCTCCCAAATGAGAAATTTCCAGGCCCAATAGTTTCTCTGGAGGCTTCCACAAACCTCTAAATAACTAATGGTAACTCTAGACCCGCTCACCCAGGAAGCAGGTGAGAAAGCACACACAGCCTAGTTTATCCTCCGGAACCACACGGGCTGGACAACAAAACCAGGCTAGGAGAGTGGGAATCCACTCAATCCCCAAAGCCTCCCAACTTCTGGACTGTGTGTAACAGGGAAATTTGGGGTTCTCAGGTGCTATCTGGAACCCTAAACCCTGAGTTCATATCTGCAAACTAACCAAAGAATCGCCAGTTCCAGATTGGAGAAAATGATATTCAAAACGCCACATTTTATTTAGATAGCACAGAGATGGGGGCAAGGGAAACAAGTGAGGGCTGAGGAAGGGAAGATAAAGTGGGGAGAAGGGAAGATAAAGTGGGGAGAAGAGAGATCCGCCATGTAGAGCCCAGGAGCCCATGTAAATGAACATGGATCATAGATAAAATACACACACACACACAAACACACATTAAAAAAAAATGAAAAGGGAAAGCCGGGTGTGGTAGCACATGCCTTTAATCTCAATACTCGGGAGGCAGAGGTAGGAGGATTGCCGTGAGTTTGAGGCCACCCTGAGACTACATAGTGAATTCCAGATCAGCCTGGGCTAAAGTGACACCCTACCTTGGAAAAAAAATGAAAAAAAGAAAAAAAAGAAAAGAAAAAGAAAAACATGCACTTCCAAAAAGATTAAGAGTGAAGACAGTAATAAAAGGTAAAAATTTGCTGCTGGGGTGGGAGAGAAAGATCTTACCGACCAACAGGAGTACCCAAGAGCAATGCTCCTGAACGACATAGTTCTGGGGAGAGAGAACGAGAGCATCTCTCTGTGGGTCAGGGCACATACATTTTAGAATTCAGTACCAGCCCACCAAGACACACCTACCCCAAGTATCGCAGCCAATTGGCCTGGGCTTAGAGGAGAAATATACCTACACCTGGGCAGGGTGCGTGCTCCAGAGAGATCTAATTGGATACGATGGGAGCAGGCGGGGTGAGCTGAGATCAGGTTCGGCCAGCTGGCATAGGTGTGGTGAACTCCACAGAAATTAGACCGTAGTCTTCAAGCCAAGCATAGTGGCACATGCCTGACAGTACTTAGGAGGTGGAGGCATGAGGATCAGGGGTTCAAAGTCATCTTTGGCTCCACAGTGAGTTGGAGGCAAGCCTGGGCTACACAAAACCCTGTCTCGAAACACCAAAAGAATACAAGCCAAGCAAAACAAAACAAGAGGAAAGACAGCTCGCCGACATCAGGAAAGAGAGGGGGTGTTGGAGGGCCACACTGGATAGATCTCTGGTGTTTCCACCCACTCTGCTCCCCTACCCTAGACCTTTGCAGGAGCCGGTGCTGTGTCACTTGGCATACTGGTGGATTTAAGTCAAAGACACTTGAGCAACAGCAGGTGCGGCACGACTGCTCTGACCTTCCAGTTGCTTCTTAAAAGCAGAAGATGAAATTCCCCCACGAGAGATGTGACATCCTTATCTTCAAAGGCCCAGCAGAGCCTGCAGACCTTGTTAACTCTTATCTCTTAAGCCTCCCAACTTAGGCTCTTTATACAATTCAGTCCTTGAATGATGACTTCCAATTGCTTATTTGGGTCTTCAATTCCTTGTGTGTGTAGGCAGTGGGGGGTGCGGGGGGGAAGTTCTGAGTCCCATACAACTTGTATTCAATGAATGCCCAGGCTTCCTACTCATCTAGACTCATTTAATTCTGGAGCCAGCCTAGACACAGAGGGTGGAGATGGGGTTTGCTGTCCCCGTGCTTCCTTCCTGGTGACATTTGTGAAGACAGCGATGTCAGAAGAGGAAGTGCCTGTCCACAAGGCAGTCGGCAGACTGCCCAGGAGAGTAGACATAACTTCCTGAGCCAATGCTGGGCAGTATGAGAGCCTCTCTTTATGAAAGGCTGGGGTTCCTTGCTGGGCTGTAGCCCCACTGTGCACACAGCATCCCTCTGCCAGTTGTTAGAGGCATGAGGCTTAGCTGTGTGGTGTGCTATGAGTGACAGTGCCCTGGTCCTCAGGGGGTTCAGCTGTTCCCAGGGAAGGGAAAAGGGAGAGTCCCTGAGTAAGTGGAGAGGTCTGCCACCATGTTCAGCAGTCGGAGGGAGGACTGTGTGCTGTTTGGATGCCAACTGTCTTTGAATTCCTCTAAAGATTTAACCCAAGATCATCAAAATCCTAGCAGCATTTTAAAACATGCCTGGAATCTCAAAGAGCCACAATCACATTTCAAAAGATAAACAGGGGAGGCTGGAGAGATGGCTTAGTGGTTAAGACACTTGCCTGCAAAGCCAAAGGATCCCAGTTCAATTCTCCAGGACCCACATAAGACAGATGCACAAGGGGCATACATGTCTGGAGTTTGTTTGCAGTGGCTGGAGGCCCGGGAGCACCCGTTCTTTCTCTCTCTCTCTCAAATAAATAAATTAATAAATTTTTTTTTTTTTTTGGTTTTTTGAGGTAGGGTCTCACTCTGGTCCAGGCTGACCTGGAATTAACTATGTAGTCTCAGGGTGGCCTCGAACTCATGGCGATCCTCCTACTTCTGCCTCCTGAGTGCTGGGATTAAAGGCATGCACCATCACACCCAGCAATAAAATGTTTTTTTAAAAAAAGATAAACAGGGCTGGGAAGATGGCTCAGTGGGTAAGTGCACTTGCCAGAAGTATGAGGGCCTGAGATTGCCTGGACCCAGATAAACAGTTGGCCATGGTCATGCATATCCGGAATCCCAGTCCTACAGGGAGCAGAGACCAGAGGATCACTGGGTCTAGTGAAAACCACAGCTTCACCTTCAGAGAGAGGGAGAGACTTGGTGTCAAGAAATACGCAGATTTAAAAAATATATTTATTTACTTGAGAGAGGGAGAGATAGAGAGACACAGAGAGAATGATTTGGGGCATGCTAGGGCCTCATGACACAGCAAACAAACTTCAACACGTGTACCACTTCATACATCTGGCTGTATGTGGGTACTGAAAATGAGAGGGAGAGGCAGAGAGACAGAGGGTAAACGAGGGTCTTTAGCCACTGCAAACAAACTCCAGACACATGTGCCACTTTGTGCATCTGCAAAGCAAGTTTTTGACAAAAACACAGAGCAAATTAGTGGAAAGAGGATTGTCTATTCAACAGATGGTTCTTCAGTCACTGGAGCAAGTAAGTTCTGTAACAAATAAGAATTGTCTAGGTATGCCGGACGTGGTGGCACACACCTTTAATCCCAGCACTCGGGAGGCAGAGATAGGAGGATTGGCCATGAGTTTGAGGCCACCATGAGACTACATAGTTAATTTCAGGTCAGCCTGGGCCAGAGTGAGACCTTACCTTGAAAAACAAAAAAAAAAAAAAAAAAGAATAAAAAGAATTGTCTAGTTATTCTTCCACAGAGGAAAGTGTGTAGACCACAGACCCAAATGAAGGAAGCCACACAGACTTCTAAAAACTAAGCTGAGTTCTCAATTTAAAAAATATAATCTTAGCAGAAGGTGACCATACAGAGGTCTTAGCACATTCCAAATGAAGCTTGCAGATGGGAGGGTTGTGTGTGTGTGGCTTCCTCAATGTTGGGAACATTCACTCTTCCAAAGATAGCGCTTAATAGAGATGCTGAGAGTGTGGCTCAGTGGTGAGCTCTTGTATAGCATGCACCCTGGGTTCTATCCTAAGCACTGCAAAGAGGAGGAGGAGGAGGTGGTGGAGAAAGAGGAAGAAGAGGAAGTGAAAGAAGGAAGGAGGAGGAGGAAGGAAGAGGAGAAGGAGGGGGAAGAGAGGACAAAAAGAAAAAGAATAAACCAAACCAAGGCAAACATAGAGCATAGTTTAGCCACAGGGCCACCACTTTGCTTGAGCAGAAAATACACTGTGGTACTAGACAATGCACCTAGGCTGGGAACCCCCACCTGTATGTACGTACATCCTGCCTCACACAATGGACTAAGGATTTTCCTCCTCTTAGTGACCATTCTTCATGACCAGTATCCATTCAAATGCATCCTTAGATTGGAATCCAGATAGCGGGAGGTCATCCAGCCTGAACTGGTTTGGGGTGCATGTGCTGTAAGACAAACTGTGTCCTCTGATTTTTGTGGTTGTTGCTGTTGTTTTGTTTGTTTGCTTGCTTAATTATATGTGTGCACCTTTCGTCAATTCTTTTTTTTTTTTTTTTTTTTTTTTTTTTTTGGTTTTTCGAAGTAGGGTCTCACTCTGGCCCTGGCTGACCTGGAATTAACTACGTAGTCTCAGGGTGGCCTTGAACTCACAGCAATTCTCCTACCTCTGCCTCCCAAGTGCTGGGATTAAAGGCGTGTGCCACCATGCCCGGCTCATCAATTCTTTTTAACTTTTTATTAACAACTTCCATAAGTATAGGCAATAAACCATGAAAATCCCCTCCCATAACCTCCATTTTCCTCCTCTCAAACTTGCCCTTCTCCTTTCCAAACTGTCTCTTTTTCTATTTTGATGTAATCTTTTTTATATATTTTATTTTATTTATTTACTTGAGAGAGAAAGAGGCAGAGGGAGAGAGAGAGAGAATAGAGAGAGAATGGGCACACCAGGGCCTCCAGCCACTGCAAATGAACTCCAGATATATGCGCCCCCTTGTGCATCTGGTTTACATGGGTCCTGGAGAATTGAACTGGGATCCTTTGGCTTTGCAAGCAAATGCCTTATCACTAAGCCATCTCTCCAGCCCTTTTTTTTTTTTTTTTTTTTTTTTTTTGAGTAAGATGACAAGAACCTAGAAGTACCCACTGACCACAGTAACAAAACAACAAAAAACAAATTTAGAGGCATACCCTTGGGCAAGTCATCTATCTGGTTCATGGATTTGTCCAGAATCTATGAAGCTCTCTCAAATTTTAAGCCAGCAAAGAACTCAATGAAACAATGGGCATAGGACTTTACCAGTGGCACATACAGTGGACAAGTACACAAAGATGCCGTGTTAGTTACTTTTCTGCTCACTGTGACCAAATCCCTACAAGAAGTAACTTAAGGGAGGAGAGATTTTCTTGGTTCATGGTCTGAGGGCGTACAGTCCATAGTACAGGGGAGGTGTAGTGGTGGGCAGCTCTCTCGGGGGGACTCAGCAGCAGCTGCTTGCTCACACCCCTGGAGACTAGGAAGCAGAGTAAGATGAGTGAGAACTGGGGTCCAGCTATAACCCTCACAGTCCCTCACCTCCATAAACCACTTCTTCCACCAAGACCTCACCTCCCAGAGGTTTCATAACCTCCCAAAACACTGCCACCATCTGGGGGCCAAAGTATTCACTCACCTGAGCTGTGGGGATCATTTCATATCCAAACCTATCTGATGTAAAGATAATGAGTATCATGGAAATATAGACTGAAGCCATGAGCTACCATGACCTGCCTGTCAGAATGACTGAGACAGCCGGGCGTGGTGGCTCACGCCTTTAATCCCAGTACTCGGGAGGCAGAGGTAGGAGGATCACCAAGAGTTCGAGGCCACCCTGAGACTACAGAGTGAATTCCAGGTCAGCCTGAGCCAGAGTGAGACCCTACCTCAAAAAAAAAAAAAAAAAAAATAAAAATTAAAAAAAAGAATGACTGAGACAGTTGAGAAACAGGCCATTAGGGCTGGAGAGATGGCTTAGCAGTTAAGGCGCATGCCTGAGAAGCCTAAGGACCCAGGTTTGATTCTCCAGGTCCCATGAAACCAGATGCACATGGTGGCGCATGCATCTGGAGTTCGTTTGCAGTGTCTAGAGGCCATGGTGCGCCCATTCTCCTTCCCTCTCTCTCACTCTCCCCTCTGTCTGTCTCAAATAAATGAATAAATAAAAATAAAAATCTTTGAAAGAAAGAAAGAAAGAGGAAAGAAAGGAGGGAGGGAGGGAGAGAAGGAAGGAAGGAAGGAAGGAAGGAAGGAAGGAAGGAAGGAAGGAAGGAAGGAAGGAAGGAAGGGAAGGCAGTTAGTTCCTGCTAGCTCCAGTTAGTGTAGGGGAGGGCGTGGAATTGGATGCTCTCTCTTGGGGCTGGTGTGGCTCTCAGGGGACAGGCTGGCAGACTCCTGTAAAGTTTAGTGGACAGTTAGTGGACCCAGATTTGCACCTCAGTGTGTTGGGGGTAAAACAAAAGGTTATGGACACATGCGTGCACACCTACATACTCGCTCACACCTGCACAGGACTGTTCTAGCCACACTGCTCCTCATAGTGAAATACTGTAAACAGCCATCATGACTGTCAACACAGGATGGGTAAATATCTGGAGAAACACACATGTCATGGAACCGCACATGCCATGCGGAGGAACAGACTTCTGAAGCTGAGTGAGAGATGCTGCATGCTGTGGGATTGCATGTACGTGACTTTCTGGATGTGAAAAGGCCTGCAGCAGGCCTGGAGAGATGGCTTAGTGACTAAGGCACTTGACTGGAAAGCCTGAGGTCTAGGTTTGATTCCCCAGGACCCACATAAACCAGATACATATTGTGGCACATGTGTCTGGATTTCGTTTGTAGTAGCTAGAGGCCATGGTGTGCCCATTCTCTCCCCCCCACCACCACCACCTCAGAAAAGAAGAAAGGAAAAAAATATTTTTTACAAAACCTACAGTACAGGGACCAAAACCAGAACAGTGATGGCAGGTGTGTGGTTAGGGGAGGGGAGCTAGGATGGTAGGGTGTGCTGGCCACACCAAGGAAGCAGAAGAAAGTGTTTTATATCCAGATTTGTTTGTTGTTGTTGTTGCTTTTTTGAGTCAGGGTCTCATTCTAGCCCAGCCCAGGCTAATCTGGATCTCACTCTGTAGCCCAGGCTGGCCTTAAACTCACAGCAATCCTCCAAGCTCAACCTTTCTAGGGCTGGGATTAGAGGCATGAAATACCACACCTGGCTTCTATATCCTGAATGTTGATGGGGGTTTCAGAACTATATATTCACCAAAAAAGTGAAATTTGGGCTGGAGGGATGCTTAGTGGTTAAGGCGTTTGCCTGCAAAGCCAAAAGGGCCCAGGTTCAATTCCTCAGGGCCCACCTTAGCCAGAGGCAGAAGGGGGCACATGAGTCTGGAGTTTGTTTGCAGTGGCTGGAAGTCCTGGCACACCCATCCTCTCTCTCTTCCTCTCTGTCAAATACATAAATAAATAAAAATAAAATATTAAAAAAGTGAAATTCACTGTGTGAAATTAAAATGCATTTTAAAATAGCCAGGCATCTGGAGAGATAGCTTAGTGGTTAAGACACGTGCCTGCAAAGCCTAAGGACCCAGGTTCGATTCTCCAGATCCCACATGGTGGCATCTGGAGTTCATTTGCAGTGGCTAGAGGCCCTGGCATGCCCATTCTCACAATCTCTCCCTCTCAAATAAATAAATATAAAAAAATAAAATCTTTTTAAAAAAATAGCCAGGCATGGTGGCACACCCCTTTGATCCCAGCACTCGGGAGGCTGAAGTGGGAGGATCGCTGTGAGTTTGAGGCTACTGTGAGACAACATAGTGAATTCCAGGTCAGCCTGGGCTAGAGTGAGACCCTACCTCAACACACACACACACACACACACACACACACACACACACACACACACATGTCATATAGTTAATTGCTAATCAATACCTGTCCCTTCCTCTCCAGGAAGCAAGGTCCTTACTAGCCTAGGTGCCAATCTTGTTTTCTTGTCCTAGGGGTTATCAGTAAGGATTTTATTTCTATATGCTCTTTACCCGTACAAATTAGATGTGTGTGTGTGTGTGTGTGTGTGTGTGTGTGTGTGCTACTTTGGGATTAAAACCCAGGACAGACGCTCTCTCCACTTTCCCAGTGAACCATGATTCCAGCCTCTCTCTGGTGGACTCTAGGTACCTATTCTACTGCTGAGGTATGTCCCCACCCCCTCTCTAGGAAACTATAGGGGGTGCCTGTTAGTAAACACCATGTCATACCCACTCATTGGTTGAAGGGCATCAAGTTGGTTCCGTTTCTTAGTCATTGTGAATAGAGCAGCAATAAACTTGGATGAGCAAACCATCTCTATAGTAATGAGTACAGTCCTTAGGGTCTATGCCAAGGCATGGTATAACTGACCTTCCTGGTGCTTTGGCTTCAGTGCCTGTCATCCCAGAAGGATCCATCAGCAGCCTCTTGGCTCACGGTTAGGGATACATTCAGCTTCTTGTTTTTTTGCCAGTATTGGATAGTCAGCTATGTGAAGACAGGAGTCCACGTTCATCAGACATGGACTTGGGCAAAGACCTGACTGGGTAATCCGTTGATTGCCATTTGACATTTTGTACGAATGGTTCCCTTACAATTTGTAGGAAGAGTGAACCCCAAGCCATCTCATTCAGCGTCTCCTGTTTCTGACTTTACATGGAGTCCATCACGTTGGAAGCATTCTCTCCCCACCCTCTGCCCAAGGATTTGGGCTCTCAGGCCTGAGTGTCACACACAAATGCCATCTGGGACACAGGTACTCCTGGGAATATCACACGCCACAGACACTGACTTAGCAGCCCAGATCGGGCAGTGTGCACATGAGCGTGCACATAGCCTTATGGGCACACACAGGCTTCAGCTGTACCAAGACCAACCTTGAAAAGTCACCCCTAGCATGGCACTGTTTCATGGGGATACCAACCAGCTGCTCAGTAGCCAGTTACACCAGGCCCCTTTGTGGTGGAAGGGCCAGCAAATCTTTCTCCCAAGGACAGACACCTATTCCAAATTTTTCTGTCCACAGAGTGTGGGCACACACACAACACACACACACACACACACAATCCATGATTATGGGAACCCACTCTATACAGCACCCATCTAAGGCACCACAGAGAGGGAGGTAGGGGAAGCTTGCCCATGAATTCGAGGCTCCCTGGGCATGCCATAGACCTGCTCTCTGCTCCCCAAAGGAAAGGCATATGACAGTAAGAAGGAAGAAGCAGGTGTGGCCCCATTGACATCACACCAGGGACCACCACAGCTTGGGTGCCTCCCACTCCACCGCTTGACTGTGCAGAGATGGAGGCTCCACTCCCTGAGGGAGACAATACATTGGAGGTGTCCAAGGCTGCCAGCCATGACCTCTGCCAGGGCAGGTGAGGAGTCAGCCTCCCTTCTAGCTAAGTAATCCCACAGGCAAGCTGTGATGGGGCAGAAGAGATACACATCGGGCCAGGAAACACACCAGGTCCTCCCTGGCCCCACTATCATAGTGCATGGACAGGCTGACATTCCCAGCCTCAAACAGGCCAGTCCAAGACCTACCCAGGAGAGAGCTGAGAGAGGGAGGACACTGAGATTGGAAAGAGACAGAGGGTGGGGACTATGACCTCTGTGACCCAAGTCCAGGCAGTGACCACAGCTGTGGCTCATTCACTAAACCCTTCCCAGTTTTCACCCTGGAAGAGTGGTCCCTAGGAACTACTGGACAGTCGTTACTCATATCTGATAGGAAGTGTGCAGCCTGGCCTGGAGCACACGGTGGTGTGTTCCCGCTTGAAAGAATCATTGATTGACAGTCTCAGCTGCTGGCCCTGGGAGCCTTCTCCTCTGCTTTTATGAAGAGCCCCGGAGGCCTTGGGCTACTTCATTACAGGCTGACTGCCTCTAAGGATTCCCACCCAAGCCTCCTTCCTCTCCTCCTCAATCCCCATCTCACCATGGCCAAAAGCTGTCCTCTCTCCCTCCCTTTCTCTCTCCTTCTTCACTTTCTACCTTGTTCCAAGAGATCTCTGTATATGTGTGTGCCTTTGTATGCCTCTGAGGGTGTGCATACACTTGTGTGTGCTTATGTGTGGAGGCCAGAGGACAATCTCCGTTTTTCTTCAGGCACCCTCCACCTTGGAGACAGAGTCTCTCACTGGCCTGAAGCTTACCAATTGGATTCTATCTGCTTCCCCCTCCCCAGTACTGGGATTATAGGTGTGTACCACCCTGTCCAGCATTGTATTTTTAATTTTTAATTTTTTGGATTTTTCAAGGTAGGGTTTCCCTCTAGTCCAGGCTGACCTGGAATTCACTATGTCGTCTCAGGGTGGACTCGAACTCACAGCGATCCTCCTACCTCTGCTTCTGGAGTGCTGGGATTAAAGGCGTGTGCCACCACACCCCACTGGGTTTTATTATTTATTTATTTATTTATTTATTTATTTATTTATTTATTTATGGGAGGGAGGGAGAGAGATAGAGAGAAAGAAAGACATAAAGAGAAGCCAGGCATGGTGGCGCACGCCTTTAATCCCAGCACTTGGAAGGCAGAGGTAGGATGATCGCCATGAGTTCAAGGCCACCCTGAGACTAGACAGTGAGTTCTAGGTGAGCCTGGGCTAGAGTGAGACCATATGTAGAAAAACAAAGAGAGAGAGGGAGAATACATATGTGTACACCAGGGCCTCTGCAAACAAACTTCAGGTGCATGCACTTTTTTGCATGTCTAGCTTTTCGTGGTTACTGGGGGAATGGATCCTAGACCTGCAGGTTTTGTAAGCAAGGGCCTTTAACCTCTGATAATCTTTTTAATCCCTCTAGCCCAAGCTTTTTGTTTAAAGTGCATTCTGAGGATCAAATTCAAGTACTTCGCCAACTGAGATATCTCCCAACTCCAAAATAGATCATTTTAAATTTGGTAGGGGGCAGTACTGAGGCTGAAACCCAGGGCCTCTTGGATGCTAGGCAAGCCCTCTGCCTTCCAGCCTAAACTACATCGTATATAACCCATCCCGTGTGGCAGCTCTGTCTCCAAGAACCTGGAGAACCTGCACAATCACCATGTCCACCTCTGGCTGTCCCTTCTAGGTACTGATTTGGGGCAATGAAGGAGAAGAGTTCACCCCAACTTAATATGTCCAGTTCTGAGCAGGGGCTGGCCAGGCAAGGCCCATTCACACAGTAGAGTCCCACGCTGCTGTGACAGGATGCTGGTCTCAAGACTTGGATCTGAGGAACAGAGGGCACAGCAGGTGGCACCGATGAGTCTTCATTTACTTACCAGGGGATCAGATACGCACATATATTGAAGCCAGGAGGCAGAAACCCGCTCACAGAAATGCTCACCTCAGGCTGAGGGGAAAGCGCAGGGGTCGGGGGGAAGGGAATTCCAAGGCTTTGACTTTAAAGGTGTGGAAATATTTTACATGAGCTCGACATACAGGGAAACTAAAATGCAGAGCCCCAAAGAAGGGCATGGGAGGTCCATGTCTGAAACTTCCTACCAAGCTGGCTTAACCACTTGGGAGAATTATTGTTGTGTACACATGTATGTAGGTGTGTTCATAAGTGTGGGGGCACTCGTGCACAAGTATGCATCTGTGTGGAGGCCACAGTGTGACATACAATGGCCTCCCAGTTGTTCTCTACCTGTTTGTTTTTTTATTTTTAATTTCATTTTTATGGCTTTGAGACAGGGTCTCACACTGAATCTGAAGTGTATTGATTGGGTTAGACTAGGCAGCTTGCTCTGTTCATTTCCGCCTCCTGAGTGATGAGCACATGCTGCCACACTGGGTATCTGACATGGGTGTTGGGGCTCAGACTCAGGTCCTCATGCTTGGGTGGTAAGCACTTTGCCCCCGAGCCATTTCCCAGTGTCCAGGAGGGATTTATGTCAAGCAATTTAACAACACAATAATGAGAGAGAGAAGAGAGAGAGAGAGAATGGGTGTGCCAAGGCCTTTTGCCACTGCAGATGAACTCCAGACATGTGGACCACTTTGGGTGTCTGCCTCTACTCAGGTACTGGGTAGTTGAGTCTCAGCTGACAGGCATTGCCAGCAAGCACCTTTAACCACTGAGCCATCTCCTCAGTCCCACAATACAGTAATTTGAGGATATTCCTGGCCACATGGGGGGGAGGGGTAGAAAAGCTGCTGGTATCCCTGCTTCGCCTCACAGATTCTTGGCTACATCTGCCAGAGGGTCACAGGAGAGCTTCTGGCCTCCAGAGTGAGTCCCTGCCCAGAGACACCTGTATCACCTATGGCTCCAAGGCTGTGCCCAGATCCTGGCCTTGGCTTTGAAACCCTAATGGCAATCTGCAGATGGACTATGGCCAGATCTTCTGCTGGAGACTCTCCCCATGGTTAGAGGCCAGGAGTATGGCACTATGTTGACCCAGACTGGACAGTGGTCCCCACTAGCCAGTCTAGGATCTCCATGGCACCCACAGCCCATTCCACCCCATGCGGCAGACCCCAACTTCTAGTCCCTGTGTACAAGATCCTGTGCACCCCCCCCCCAAAACTGGTCTTAAACAAATCACCCTGACTGGTCTTTGGACTTCGTGTCTCTAGTGAGTTCTCTAGCCTAGGAAATGAGCCATCATCAGTCTGTGGACCAGGTGATATGGAATCCGGCAAGTGAAGGGAGGGAGAGAAGGAGGGAGGGAGGAAAGAATGATGGAGGTTTTTCCTGAAGGGTGGATGGGTAGGGGGGTGGGTAAATGGATGGGTGAGTAGATGGCAGGTGGATGGATGGATGGATGGATCAATGGGTGGATGTGGATAGATACAGGGAGGAGGAAGATGTGTTGGTGGTAGGGCCCTAGCAGAGAAATGGTAGACATGGGGTGGCCTTGCAGGGTAACATGCACTCTTGGAAACAGAGGACACTTAGCTTTGGTTCTGGGCTCTGGCCACATGGCAGTTCACTTGGTACTCTGAGCAGCCCTTCGAGGTGGGGCTGGTGTGATTCCCATGGAAGGAAAGCAAATAGTCCCTAGCTTAGCTCAGGGGCACACGGCTCTAGGTGGAAGACTCCATACCAGGTGGCTCCTGACACTGCTGAAACCTATAGTGGAGGGCCATACTTATAGTGGCCATACAGGTCCATAGATCATGGTTGAGAGTGGACCTAGAGATGACCCAGAAGCCAAACACACCAAAAGGTAAAAGGGCGCAGACAAGATGCACACAGACCCTCAGAGACCAGTAAGCAAAGCCAAGGAGAAGCCCACAGTGCAGCTATACAGGCCCGAGACTTCTGTGACCAGGTTGCCAGCTCAGTGAGTGAGGATCCAGGGACCCCCGAAGCCCTGAGTCACTGAGGAGGGACTGGCTCCCCGCTGATCCTCCTCCTCCCCACAGTGTGCCCCTGCATATTCTCCTGAGAATGGGCTGCAGTGTGAGATGAACCTGCTCAGACCCTTGGAGCCCTTTCCAAGGCTTGGGTTTGGGGCAGGAATCCTTTGATGTGTCCAGTTCCAGAGAGGGCACGTGAGGCTGGGGAGGCTGCTGGAGGCATAGCCCAGGCAGACAGGCTAAGGAAGAGAAGCTCAGGCTCCGGGGGCAGAGGGAGTGCAGACTCTCCATCCCTCCATTGTCCACAGCCTGCAGAAGGAAGTCTAGGGCACCTCAAATGTGGGCGGGGTGGTGGGATGAGCAACAAGTTCTCAGCTGCCACATTGCTTGGGCACATCACGGTGGGGAGGAGAGAGAAAGGAAGGTGAGAAGTCGGGGTTTCAAGGAAGGCGGGTTGCACTTCTCCTTACTGCCGTAGAGACTGTGTTTGGCTCTGGAGAGTGTTCTGGTCACCTTCAGACCCCATATGTCTTGCTGTGACTGTTAGGAGCAAGGTGGGGGTTGAGAGCCCCTGGTTTCCAGCCGAGTGCTGCCTGAAGAGGCTGGTAACTCAGCCAGTGCCTGAGAGTGGACTCTCCTGCCAGCATCTGCTTGCAGGGGCAGAGCCACCACGGGTGCATCTGTGGGCAACCGTCCTGTGGGGTGGTTCAGGGTATATAGGATAAGACTTGTTCCTTCCATGACAGATCTGCGGCCTCGACACACAGCCAAGGGCTTCCACCAGACAGGAGCAAGACCCGGATGGAGAGATTCACTGTTGCCTGGTAACTCAGGAGCTAAGATGACTGCTCAGGCTTCAGCTTTGAGAGAGAGATTGGGAGGGGGGGAGAGAGAGAGAGAGAACCTGTCCATCTGAATGTCTATGTGGGAACTGCATGTCCACTCATAAAAGTGTGTGACTGAGTGTGCATGCCTCCCACACTTGGAGAGGAGCTACTTCACTTCTTGGAGGATCCAGTGGCTACATGGCAGGACTTCAGCACATGTCCAAGGAGAGAGGCCCACTTGCCTGCTTGTCTGCCCGTCCTCTCCCAGGGTCTAATGCCTATACTCCTTATCTCCTCTGCCCTGGCCTGTGAACTCGCCTCATTTCAGTGCCTGCCTGCCCATCTCCTCACTGGTCCTGTGCCAACCTGTGTCCTCCAAAAGTCCCTTTGCCTATTTTCCTAGGAATCTTCAGTCCTCCCTCTATAGATTATATTTTTAAAAATTTTAATTTTAATCTTAATTTTTGTTTTTTTGAGGTAGGGTCTCACGCTAGCCAGGCTAACCTGGAACTCACCATGTAGTCTCAAGGTGGCCTTGAACTCAAGGCGATCCTCCTACCTCTGCCTCCTGAGTGCTGGGATTAAAGGCATGCGCCACCAAGCTAGCTTAAATTTTTCATTTTTATTTATTTATTTGAGAGAGACAGACAGAGAAAGAGGCAAAGAGAAAGAGAGGGAGAGAGAGAGAAAGGGTGTGCCAGGGCCTCCAGCCACTGCAGACTCCACACACATGCGCCACTTTGTGCATCTGTCTTATGTGGGTCCTAGGGAATTGAACCTGGGTCTTTAGGCTTCACAGGTAAGCACCTTAACCATTAAGCCATCTCTCCAGCCCTACATTCTGCTTTTTTTTTAAACTTTTTATTTTATCTTATTTTTTTGGAGAGAGAGACAGAGAGAGAGAGCGGGGGGAGGAAGACAGAGATGGGCGCGCGAGCAGTGTCTCAGGTGCTGCGAACGAAATCCAGATGTGTGCGCCCCCTTGTGGCCAAGTGCAGCATTGCGCCCTTGCGTCACTTTGCATCTGGCTAAACGTGGGACCTGGAGATTGGAACCAGTGTTCTTAGGGTTAGGAGGCAGGCACCTTAACCCCTAAGCCATCTCTCCAGCCCTACATTCTGCTTTTTAATGGACAGGGCTGTCACTGTGAAAGGTTTTATCTCCCTTGATCTGTCAGCTGGTGGCCTCCTCCACCCCATGGGTCATCCACTCTCATCTACCCAGGTGCACATGTATTTCTTGGTCTGGCCCTGGGTTCCGGTCTGTTTTTTCTTCTCTCCCAGCCACTTTAGTTTGGGGATTGCTTTTGAGACCTTCACGGTGGGTGAGGCCTTAGCCTGACCACCAGCTGAGGTCAGGGGATGGGGTGATGACTCAGTGCATAAAGTGCTTGCTGTGACCCCATGTAAATGCTGGACAGGGGTGGTGGCCAGCCTGTACCCCCAGCACTCGGGAGGCAGACACAAGAGACCCCCAGGGCAAGCCGGCTAGCTAGACCCTGCCTAAATAAAGACCAGTAAAGCAGGGCAACAGATACTTCTGGCCCGACACACACGTGCACACAGGCACCCACATGCATACACACACTAAAAAAGAAAAGATTCAAGCTCCTTCCAAGATGAGCTGGAGTCCTGAGGCCCAGTGACCGCTGTTCAGACCTTGTGTGAGTGCAGTAGAGGGTCCAAGGGCTCAGTCCAGAGCCCAATTGCCCCAGGGTTGATTTTTACCCAGAAAGTGAGGGCTCAGAAAGTCCAGAGGCTCAGGACAGCCCCCTGGGAGGAGGAAGGTCAGCATGCTGCACTAGAGGGGCCCTGTGAGAGGCCTGTGTACAGAAGGGGGCGCCCAAACGCCTGCTAGGCACCCGAGCAGGGCGGAGCCAGGCAGGCTGGTCAGTCAGGAAGGAGCAGGGGTCTGGTAAGAAGGAGAGGTCAGGCGGCCTTCAGAAGCAGACTGCGGACAGCAGGGGGAGCTGGGAGCCTGGCTGGGCCTGCCCTGCCTTGCCCTGCCCTGTAAGGGGCTTGCTGGTTCTGACCTCTGGGTGTGGGCTGTCTGGGACCATTGCTCCTCTTTCAGAGCCGGTAACTGCCCTTGGGATCCACCCCCAAGCTCAGAAAGCTGAGTTATGGCACATATAGGTCAGATCCTGAGCCACCCAAAGCCAGTTCGGGGGCCAAACACTTATTCAATGACAGACCTTCAGTCAGGCACGGAAGATACCCCACCCACCTCAGAGCTCATCCCGAGCTAGAGCTGAGGCCAGGAGAGGGGAGCTTCATGTGCCAGGCGCTCCTTCTGGGGCTGTGGGTAGACCCTTACTTGTCCACAAAGGAGAAGAGCAGCTGACGGTAATGATGGTCCCTTGATTATACTGAGCACACAGGCCACTGCCATGGGCCCTAGTGAGCAAGCACAACCCTTTCCGGGGGTCTCTATGCTGTGGGTCTCCCACAGAGCTTTGCCCTTCACATCCTCATCAACCAAGTCCTGGGAAGTCTTGGTCCCCTTTAAAAGACGCCCCCTTCCCACCCCACCCCCCCACGCTTGTTTGAAGTGACCCCTTTCTATCCTGACAGAACACAGATGGGTTAAGTAGGCTAGATTGTTGGGACTGGGATGGGGTGGGTGGGGTGACTAGGGAGAAAGCATCAGTGAAAAGCATGAGGTCAAGGCCTCGCGCAGCAGGACGGGGGTGCCACGCCAGCACTCTAGAATGAAGGCCACCCACAGCCACAGACAGCAAACCAGGCTAGTCCAGCGGGTAGGAGGGCAGGATGCTCCAAATTGGGGGGGGGGGGACACGGACCTCTGGGTCCTGAAAGAGGGGTTCAAAGGGGCTAGTTTTAGTAACCATGACCACCCAGGGATACCAATTAGCCACCCAGGCAGCCAAGATGAACACTTCCACACCAAGAGGATGTGGGCAAGCCCCTCCCGCAACCCTTGGAGAGCTGTGATCAGTTAGTCTCTCAAGTACCTCGGAAGGGAGGGGGGACAGCTCCCAACTCGCACAGAGGACAACTGAGCAACAATGACCCCGCGGCTCTCAGAAATCTTCTAAGACTTATTCCCCCCTTCGCCTCGTCTGGAGAAGGTGCCCTGGAGATCCAGGAGCCTGAGCCAGGGATGGTCCTTCAGAGAGCCTGACTAGAGACAGGAGCCAGACACCAGTCTCCCTCCAGTTCTCCCAGCACTGAGAAGCTTCGTCTGGGTCGGTGAGGAGCAGGGGCCTATGGCAACTAGAGGTGAAGCCCCCATGCTCACCTCTGACCCTCTCTCAACCCAGGACCCTTGCCCAGGCTGAAACTGGCCAGTCTGTCTGGGGGATGTTCCCCCTCTCCGTCCAAGCAGCCGTGGGTGGGCAGCTTGGTCAGGAAATAGCCACCATAGTGGAGGGCTCTTCTTCCCACCCTGAACATAGCAGCTGCCCCCGCTGGCAGCCAGTCCAGGACATGCCTTTGTCACGGGGAGGGCTCATGTCCCAGTTATTATCTTTTTGAGTGCCGAACACTGTGTGTCTAGGGAAGGCTTGGATCGCATACCCCCAAACTAAAGGTTCCTCACTCCCCCACTCACGGCCCCCCTCCTCCCCTCAGTCAGTCCCACGCCTGCCTGCCTGCCCCGCTTGGTGTTCATGCCAGCAAAGCTAAGGTTTGCGTTGGCTTCAGGCCAAACCCTGGAATGTGCCTGCTGGCTGCCCGGCAGCTGTTCCTGGAATAGGGGGGACAATGCACAGACTGTCTCTGAGACGGGGAAAGGGGGGCGGATGGGGTGCAGACTGCCCACAGCCACGCATGAATAGAGCACAGAGACCCCCCGACACAGGGATGAACAGGCTCACCAGAGCCAAGACACCCCTGAATGGGTCACAACATCCAAAGACACACTGGAGCTTGGAACTGGCCACCCGGGAGGCCCCGCCTGGAATGTAGACCTATGTGAGGTCTGGACACATGCCTCTCAGAGACCCTGGTGGATAGGGAACAGTGTGCCCCAACACTCAGTTCACAGGTAGACCGCAGAGTGGGGTACAAACTACAGTACCCTGGTTCCATCTGAGTATCTACAGTCACTTAGGAACTTGAATGTGTTGGGTATCACACTATATTATGAGGGTACAAGACACCCAAATTCTTGCATTAGTGGGGTTCACATCTCTCTCATATGCTCCTGGGATTGTGGGATTGGGGGGGAGGGTTCAGATCTCCAGGGTAGGGCAGGAGCTCTCAGATGTTTGGAAGGGGAAGGAGCCCGCCTGGCGCCATGCATGAATAGGGCCCAGAGATGCTCGGACAAAGATGAATATGGACTCACATGAGCCGTGACGCCTGCCGATGATGAATGGGCAGTGGGCATCCAAAGACGCAGTGCAACTTGGAACAGGCACAGGGAGGTCTGGCTGTGGGATTTGGGCCTACGTGAGAGACAGGCTGTGGGGTGTTAGGCTGCCAAAGACCCTGGTGAAGGGGGATAAGCTGTCCAAACCTCAGGCGATGAAGAAAAGGAGCACCTGGGTCTTGGAGTGGGGTGCACATCAGCTAGCACTCTGGGGTTGGCGCACAGGCTCTTGGGTGAGGGGTAGGCTGCACAGAGACCCTAGAAACTGGATCAGGAGAGCTGTGGGGTGGTGTTCAAAGTCTTTGCTACCTAGCTATTCAGAGGAATGAGGAGCAGGCTGCCAGACACACAGAAAAGGAAAGATGCCCAGGAAGAAGACCCAGGAAATGCAGACAAGTTATTTTCTCAACCCAAGGGGAAGCCTGTTTCCAAGCTACAAGCTGTGTGGGGGAAGGAACAGGGTCACGCTCAGCCTCAGATAACCAACGGCATCTAAGAAGATATGTGATAAGGGGCTGAGGAAATGGCTTAGCAGTGAAGGCGTTTGCCTGGGAAGCCAAAGGATCCATGTTCGATTCTCCAGGACCCACATATGCCAGATGCACAAGATGGCGCATGCATCTGGAGTTCGTTTGCAGTGGCTAGAGGCCCTGGTGTGCCCAATCTCTCTCTGTCTGCCTCTTTTCTATCTCTCTCTCTCTGCTTGCAAATAAATAAACACTTAAAAAAAGGGAGATATGTGATAAGTGCTCAAGATCTCTTAGGAATTGGTACATACAGCACAGACACTTGGGAGGCAGGTGCCAGATATACCCATGTTGAGAGGTTTTGGCCTGGGTATGAAGACTCTCAGATGGAAAGAGACAGGACAGCCAAGTTTCACAAAATGGGGCACTTGGAACTTAAACATTCTGATTCTAAGGGCACGAGGCACCCATACACTTGGACACATGAGGTACAGAGTCTCCAAGGACCAGGCACTCTGATGTTCAGGGTTCAGATCTCCAGTACATACGTAAAGCTTGATGAGCAAAGTGATGCATGCATCTGGAGTTCTCTTTCTCTCCCTCCTTCTCTCTCTGCTCACAGATACATGAATAATTTAAAAAAAAAAAGAAATGTTAATGAAGGGTGATGTAGAAGTCACTAGATTCTTCAAGGAATGGATTACCAAGCCACCCAGCCCCAACATTAGTTTTCACCCACTCACAGGACACAGGGGTAGCCAAGATACAGACATGAAAGAGACTCTATGGGAGACTCAGTTCTGTAGTGGAGGGAGCTATGGGGACCCAGGTGCTCAACTAATAGGGATACAAGGACTAGACAGACTTGTGAGGTACATGGATCAGACACTCAAACTCTTGGGGTGCAGAGGTCAGAGCCTGAGCCCATTGGGCCCAGAATTCCAGCCATCGGCTCCTGGACAGGGCGCAGCTCATGGGACGCAGGTAGAGTCCAGACACCTGGGCGGCTGTGGCAGGCAGGCGGCCCAGCACTCAATGAATGGCACATATAGAAAGAGACAAGGATGAATGGGACACACACAGCAGTGCGATGGACAGAGAACGGTGTGTCCAAAACCACAGGAACCAGGCGCCGGCCCTGGGCCCTGGGCCCGGCACGCAGGCCCACGTGATCTATGTCAATAGGCAATTCAGTGGTTCCAACAAGTGGGGTATGGGCTGTCCAGGACCCTGGTGACCACATAACAGACCCCTGTTCCAAGAAGAAGAGAGAACAGGTCACCCAGCTGCACGGGTACTCAGGGCATGCCCTCCCCCATACACACACACATATTCACAAGTATGGGATAAGATACCACTCCAGCATTCCCCTGACCGAACAGTGATCTGAGACAAGGGACCCTCACAAAACTGTACAGAAAAGAAGCCCTGGATCCTAGGTCCCTAGGACCTTTGGGAGATGCTACAAATTGGAGGAGGCACATATACCCCTATGTACCCAGTGGGTGGGTTCCATGGGGGTAATGGGGAGACCACCCAGACACTCCAGGGAGTGGGGTTCACATGCTAGAATCCTACATATGGATTCTCACAACTCACGGTGTCATGCCCAAAGACTGTGCAGTGCAGCATCACATTCCACTTGGGGTGCGGGGTCCTGATGCCCCCGGTGGATGGGGTACAACCCCCTCAAAGCTCCTGGGGTACAGGTTCTGCATGAGTTTGGATGATAACGCCTGTGTCCCAAAGAGCTGAGGGACGTAACAGGGTACAGGCTCCCCAGATGTTCAGAAGTTAGGTGTTTTTTTTTTTTTCTTAAGTTTTGTAATGTGTATGGTGTTTAGGCATGTGTGTGTGTGTGTGTGTGTGTGTGTGTGTAGTTGATATTGGAGCCTTTAATCCCAGCACCCAGGAGGCAGAGGTAGGGGGATCTCCGTGAGTTCAAGACCACCCTGAGACTACATAGTGAATTCCAGGTCAGCCTGGGCTAGAGTGAGACCTAACCTTGAAAAACCAAAAATAAAATAAAATAAAATAAAATAAAATAAAATAAAATAAAATAAAATAAAATAAAATAAAAAACAAAGAAGTTGATATTGGATGTTGCCCTCAGTCACTCTCCACCTTAGTCTGTGATGCAGGGTCTCTCACTGAACCTGGGGCTCACAGAGTCAGCTAGACTAGCTAGCCAGTGGTAGCTCCAGGGAGTCTCTTGTCTCCACCTCCCCAGTGCTGGGGTTAGAAGGCACCATCATGCCCGGCTTTTACACGGGTGCTGGACTTCTGAACTCAGGTCCTCATGCTTATGTGACAAGTGCTTTACTAACTGAGCCATCTCCCCCACGCTCTCCAGGTGTTTGGGGCGATGAGACTCAGGTTTGCACAGACACTGAAAGGCTGGGGTAAAGCCTCTCCAAGTGACGAACCAAAGGAGACAGGGGCACACACAGACTAGGCACAGAGGACTGTGACAAGCTAAAGACCCATCCTTGGCCATCTCAGGCTCCGGATAAAAGAGGCATCCAGCCCAACTGGGCCTCTAGCGGGGTCAGTACGGACAGTAAGCATGTGTGCAGACCCAGCACGTCTTCTGCCCCTGTGGCAGCAGCTTGCGGCTCCCCCCACCAGCGTCTGCCGTGTGTTCCAACCTCAAACATTCCCCAGGCATCCTCAAAGGAAGCATCTTCGTCCAGGAGCCCCGCCAGGGTCTCCATGGGGCTGCCGGCTGCCAAGCCGCCGTCTGGGGGCCGCGGGGCCAGCCATGGGCTGCCAGTTCTGTTTGGTTTTCTCCTTCCTGCCCAAGAACCTCAGACGCCGTCTGGCCATGGAGGCGCCCTCATTCTGGGGAGGCACAAAGCCCCTACACAGCCTAGTTGAGAGAGCCACTTGTGGGGCCTGAAGCTCAGCTGCACATTGGGGCCTGATGTGCCCCAAAGCACAGGTGCCTGCTTGTGCAAGTGAGGTGCTTTGTTGTCCTGGACTGTGAGTGGGTGTACTCCTGGCCCCTGTGGTCTTAATCATGTCTATGTCCCTCTCATACCAGTTAGGTCACACAAGCTGGGACCCTTCCCCACAGATAGATGTCCACGATCATGTGCACAGAGCCAGTTGTGAGGATCACATGTGCCCACATGTCACCTACTGTGACCCCAGAGCATCCTCCAGCTGGGGTTCCCTCGGTAAGTCCTGTCCAACCAGCCTGCAAGCTAGTGAGACGGGTGTTGTTAACCATTAACCAACCCAACCTCCAACTGCCTGCCACAGATAAGGGCTGGTGAGACACATTGACTGGGCCCTAGAGTAACCAGACCAGACCAACTAGCTGGAGCACAATGGGAAGCTGGGATGACAAAGCCTGGTTGGGTCCAGTAAAAACAAGCACTGAGATTAGACCACAAAGAGGACTTTGACCACCTAGGTGAGGACTGGCCCAGTGGGAAAACAAGAACTCAAAGGAGTATGTTCGGTTGGTGGGATAACCCCAAGAATGCTTTCTGGGGTAGCAGCAGGACCAAATAGGTACTCATGGTACCTCTCATGAGAGGACTGCACAGTACTGCCCAGGACAACCTGGCCAGCAACACCCTGCAAGTCCCCTGCCCAGTCCCACCTTCCTTTTGCGAGCTTCCAATGCTGGCGCTGTCAAGAGGCACTCTTTCCACCTGGCAGCCCCGTGACTCAGAGATCTACTTGGTGTGAGGGCCTACTCAGACCCAGTCCGCCCTCAGAGATCAGCCTGGTAGACCTGTCACCCCTTCTTGCGAAGTTTGAGAGACCCCTGGAGACAGCCCAGAGCCCAGAAACCTGGACCCAGAACATTGGATGGGGGGTCGAACCTTCTTTCCCAAGGGAGTTTCCCTGGCCTCTGAGGACCAGCACTTCCGGTCATGAGGTGGGGCTCCCCGAAGCCCTGCCTTTCCCCTCCTTCCCCTCCCCCTCCCAGACTCCTCCAATCACTGGCATCAGAGCAGACACTGGCTCTGCTGTGGGCCCCAAGAGCGGACCAGCCTCCCGATGGCCAGGGTCTGAGCAGAAGGCCAGAGGCCAGCTGGCCAAAGAAGCCATGGGCATCAGGTGAGAGGGGCATCCCCACACTTGGGGGATCTTGCTCTTCTAGGGGAAGGACCCACAGAAATCTGCTCCCACTGATGGATGCCAAGGTCTGGTTGGACTGACAGTGAAGGGAGCAACCCGAATTCACAAGGGATGAGTGGCCGCTCCTGGTCTTGCAGGGAATTGCAGGGTCTCGGGTCCCACTGTACTGGTCTTTTATCTGGGCAGGACCATTGGGTGGCATCTGGTAAGTGACAAGGTGGCCTGAGGGGACATCAGCACTGGGAAGGAGGATTCCTGCAGGAGGTGAGGTTCTAGCAGAGCTTGAAGAAAGAAGCAGATGAGATGGGGTTGTGACAACGAGGGCAGGCTGGCAGAGACAAATCTGCAGGGTCACTGCCAGAGAGCCTGGGGGTGGGGTTGGGACACCTGTCTCTTTCTTGGCCCATCAGTGCTGGCCCTAAAGATGGACAGAAGCTAGCAGGAAAGCCTGCCTGCCTCCCACTGGTGGGCACCACCCGAGGCTATCCCGGCAAAGATGACCAGCCCCTGGGGTAGGGAGAGGGAGCTAGAGAGCCTCCCTTGTAACTGTCCTGCTCAAGCTATCTGCCACTTCTCCAGCAGTGGATGAAAGCCGTTGCTTGGTGGAAACCAGTGGGATGCATGGCGCCACCTGGTGGCTGCATTCTGACCCGCACCTTTACCACCACAAGGACCTGGGGATCCAAAGGGACCCTGAGCTCTCTAGTCCTTGGGAAGCTTCCAGTACTAGCAACTGGTGTTCCCAGGGTACCAGGGACCTTCGGGGCCAGCTTCCAGGCATCCTATGCTCCTTTGTGGATGTGTGTCACCAGGCCACCCAGGAATGCTGCCTGGTTAGCAGTGGAAAATTCACAGCTCTGGGGTCCTCAGGGAGCTCTGTCACCTATTCTCAGACTGAAGGAGGGAGAAGCCCAGTCAAACAGGGGCTTAGGGAGGAAGCCATGTGCAAATACACGTGCATACACACGTGCACACAAAACAGAGACTTCCACAACTTTTCCTCAATTCACAACTGTAAGTCTCAGTGTTACTTGATCCCCGGCACGCATGCAAGTTCCAACATTTCTGAACAGAAATGTGGCATTGAGTTACACTTGGGAAACAAGACCTGTTTGAGCCTGGCCTGGCCCTCTTGCCCTTAAGAACCCCAGGAGCCCTCAGATACTCCTTCCAACCCATCCCACCTTCTCCCACAACCTCCTTTGAGCTTCGGGGTCCGCCTGGGAGGATCCCTTAGAAGGGCAGGAGGGCAGGTAGTAGACAAAGGGGCTGCCAAGGCCTGCAGTTCACCCCTCTATTTCAGGGGCTTCACCAAGGGGCCCACCAGCCAAATTACAGACTGGATCAGCTACATGGATTTATAGGCTATGGGGCTGAATAAAAACATGCCACCCTTTCTTCAATATTGAGGAATTTTTTTTTTTCTTCAAGATAGAGTCTCACTCTGGCCCAGGCTGACCTGGAATTCACTCTATAGTCTCAGGGTGGCCTTGAACTCACAGCAATCCTCCTACCTCTACCTCCCAAGTGCTGGGATTAAAGGTATGCACCACCATGGCCGGCCCAATATTGAGGAATTCTAAGAGGCAATGCCGGCATTGAGCCTAGCATGGTGTTCCTCTCAGGAGGAGCTTGCGTTCAGGTTTCCACCATCCCACCCTCCACATCTGTGATGAGTTTCTGTAACAGTCCACCCAATCTGCTCCAGGGCTATGCTGGCCTCAGGGACACATAGCTGGGTTCCAGCCCTCAAGCCACCCCTGGAGACCTCCCAGGTCCATGCGTGCAAAGCTCTAAGGAAGGCAGGTGAAGAAGGTTCCTCCTAAGCTGCAGCCCTCTTGGATCTTTGAGGGGTGGGTGGTTCTGGGCCAGGATTGCCTCTCCCCCAGCCTGTCGGACAGTGAGATTCTGATGCTGTGGTGTACTGGTGCTGGAATCAAATGGAGCCGACTCTGAGCCGGATTTAGCCCAACAACTGTTTGTTCCTGGAGGGGGGTGGTCCATTATGATAATCTATGGCTAGTCTGGGCTTGGCCATGGCAGGAGGGGTGGCAGACCCTTGTGACACCCCTCACCAAGTTGTAGGAACTGACTTCTGGCCAGCAGAGGTCCTGGGTGATCTAGGGGAAGAAATGAGTCAGGAAGTCTCCCTTGGACCTGGGGTCACAGTGCCCTCTCCCAGCCCCAGCTCATGGAGGGAGGAACCAGCCTTTCCAGGTGAACATCTTCCTGGGCCCCGGGGAAGATGGAGTGCAGAGGCCGTGGCAGCCGTATGGCCGCCTCATTTGCAACCACATGTCAAGGATGGCCATGTAAGCAGGTAGGCGAGTCCGGGCAGGCACTGAGTCAGTGTACAGGAATGTTCGGGCCCTCCCAGCTATGCCCTGCCCCTGCCTGCCCCCACCTCGCCCTCATCCCCAGGCACTGCTGGCCTGGCGCCCATGCCAGCAAAGTTTCTTCAGTCCAGGCTTGCTCAAACCTGCACCCACCTGCTGGCAGCCTCATGCCCTGGACCTCCAGTGCCCTCCCCCATAACCTCACAGAACCCCGTCCACGTGACTCAAGCCGCTCCTGAGACTAGGGCCACAATGAATAGGACTTGGGTGCTGGGGTGTGATTGGGACCCCCCACCCCCCAGGAAATGAGGAAGAGTCTTTGACCCCAGGAGAGAGGATCAAGGAGAGGAGAGCTTCCTGCAATGGGAGAAGGGGGACTCACTGAGCAAGGGCCAGTAAAGGCAGTGACCGACCTGCCCAGGCCTGGCCTACTTGGTTGAGGCTGGGAGCTGGGGGCTGGGAAAGGTGGCTAGGAGGCCAGGTTTGTGGCAGCTAAGCCAGTACCTTTAGTTAGGAGTCAGAGGCTCCCTCTGCCTGGTTTCCTGAGCCCAGAGCCCTTGACTCTTGCCATCCCAAGCTGCCTCCTTACTCAGGCAGACCCAGCACTGTCTGCGGCAGGTGATGGGACAGTGGACAAGGATCAAAGGCCCACCTTCTGGTGACCTGTGTTCCATGGTCATCTTCTTTCAGCCAGCAGGGCAGGATGATGGGGCATGCCCCAGAGCCCCTGAGCACCTCAGCTCCAGCTGGCACCACTGCTGTGCCAGGTCTCATTCCAGACCTCATTGCCAGGATCCCCTGTGAGTGGTGTGGACCCCAAGGGTGGCGTGGGGATGGCCGGGCCTGGCTGGGGACCCAGGTTCTCTACAGCGGCATCTCAGCTGCACACGTTCCTGGCCCAGGGCCACGCTGGGTACTCATTATCATTGCTCTTGCTGTCGGCATCCTCATCTTCTCCTGTCTGCTCTGTGTCGCCTGCTGCTGCTACCGCCGCCACCAGCGCCAGAGAAAGCAACGCCAATGCAAGGAGGCCGTGGGCCTGGGAAGCGCCCGAAGCAGTACCACCGCCCACCTGGTGAGGGGCAGGGACCCATGTTGGTGCACTCCAGAGAGGGTAGTGCAAGGTCCAAGCTGGGGAGCTCGGAGCAGCCTGGGCAGGCCTTCCTAACATAGGAAGTACATGAGCCAAGATGAGAAGGGAGGTGGTACTGCAAAAGCAGACGGCTGTTGGTCTGTGGGTCACAGCAGATCTCGAGGGAGGCAGTAGTGCCACACATACCATGCTGGGGTTGTCAGGTAGTCTCACAGAGCTGAGCTGAGGATGTAGGCCCTTTCGGTGGGCTAGCCGAGAGGTGGTGGCTTCACCAGTATAATGGAATAGAACTGTCTCCTGGGAGCCCAGGACTCTTGGTGTGGGGAGGGGGAGTTGGGGGCATAGGTCTCGGTTTCAGCCACATCTGTCTGCCTTGCTTTATCCAACCCAGGTCCAGCCAGATTTGGACATCCCAGAGTCCAGCTCTGAGGGAACCCATCAGTGGGGGCGCCTGCTGCTCTCACTGGAATATGACATTGGAAGCCAGGAGGTGAGGAGCACTCAGCAGGCCCAGGGGCTCTGCCGTTGGTGGAGAATGTGATAGTGAAGCACTGGGTCGGGGGAGCCTGGGAGAGAAGCTCTGTGCTGATCTTACCTGCCCGCTCCCAGATCAGGGTAGGCCTGAGACAGGCCACGGACCTAAAGGCAGAAGGCACTGCAGACCCCTACGCTCGTGTCAGTGTCTCCACCCAGGCTGGTCGCAGACATGAGACGAAGGTGCACCGGGGTACACTCTGCCCCATATTTGAGGAGACCTGCTGCTTCCCTGTGAGTCTGGGCCGGCGGGGGTAGGCCAGGACAAGGGCACCAGGGCCTAGCTCACAGTCCTGCCTATAGGTCCCTCAAGCAGAGCTGTCCAGGACCACGCTGCAGGTGAGGCTGCTGGACTTCAAGCGTTTCTCAGAGCATGAGGCACTGGGGGAGCTCCACCTGCCTCTGGACACGGTGGATCCACAGCATGTCCTAGAACACTGGTACCAGCTGAGCCCGCCAGGCACTGCTGAGGTGAGCCAAGTTGGCAGGGGTCACAGCTCTGTCTGTACTGTAGGGGAGGCCAAGGCCCGAGGGGGTTCAGCTGTAGGGCCCAAACTCCCCCAAGCAAGGATAACCTTTCCAGCTCAAGCCCTGTTTCGCTGGCAGCCCGAGCAGATTGGTGAGCTATGCTTCACGCTGCGCTACGTGCCCAGCTCCGGCCGCCTGACCGTGGTGGTGCTAGAGGCCCGAGGCCTGAGTACGGGGTTGGCAGGTGAGTGCTACGCTTGCTTCCTTGGGTGGACAGGGGATCAGGACTCACGTTCAACCTGCCTGTGGGGGGGGGATGCGCTTTCTGACCCCTCTTTTCTGCACAGAGCCCTTCGTGAAGGTTCAGCTCATGTTGAACCAGAGGAAATGGAAGAAGAAGAAGACCTCCACTAAAAAGGGCACAACCACCCCCTACTTCAACGAGGCCTTCACCTTCCGGGTTCCTTTCAGTCAGCTCCAGGTGGGCAACTGGGAGGAAGGGCAAAAGCGGGATGAAACCTTATGCCAGGCCTAACTCACCATGTTTTCTCTCCGTCTCTGCAGAGTGTGGACTTGGTGCTGGCCATCTGGGCCCATAGACTACAGTTCCGGGCTGAGCCTGTGGGCAAGGTGTGGCTAGGCCCTAGAGCCTCGGGCCAGCCATTACAGCACTGGGCAGACATGCTGGCTCATGCCCGTAGGCCCATTGCCCAATGGCATCACCTGCAGCCCCCCAGGGAAGTGGACCATGCCCTGGGCCTGCAACCCCAACTGCGCCTGCCCAGGCCTCGTTCCTGAAATCATCCTGGGCCTCCCTTTCCCTGAGTAGAGCCATACGCATTGGCCCAGTCTGCCCTGGAGACCCTTCTGTAATAAACATTTTCTTTCCCCCATATGTGTCCTGATGGAGCTTTGTTAGGGGGGGGGAGCTATGAGATGCAAAGCTAGCTCCACCCTCAGTGCCCACACACCCTCCCAAGGATACCACAAGGTATCCCCTTGGCATACTCACCAGCCTAAGCGTCTGTCCAAGGCCTGACTCCAAGAGATAGAAGCCCTCCTCTCTTCCCGTTGGGGATGGCAGATGAAGACAGAGCTGCCGTGGGTCCTGTGCAGACACGCTAGGCAACGGGGAGGCACTGTGGGTGAGGATAGTCACAGAAGACCCCCAGACACCATCTGGGACCGATGGAACAGGGCATTCCCTGTGTGAGCAGCAGGGGGCAGTAGATGCCTTTGGAAGCTGCTCTGAAATCTTTGGGGGTGCAGCCGTGGCCTGAGAAGCACCTCCTAATCCTGGCACATCTGGCTGGCTTTAGCGACTCCAACTTTCTTCTGATCCCCAGGGGCCCAAGAGCAGCAGGGCTGGGGCCAAGCCATAAGCTGGGTACTTCTGCAGGGTGGGGCCCCAAAGGCAGATGAGGATGGCAATGGCTCCAGCTTGGGGAAGCAGGGCAATGTAGGGCCTGCCCAGGCAGCCGGGGGTGGGGAGGCAGTGGGGGCAAATCTCCGTGGGTCAGAGAGAGGTTCCTAGGGCGGTGGCACCACTCTCCAGGGTTGAAGGACATGTTCTAAGCTGTGTCTCTGCAAGAGGCACCCACAGGCAGGGCGTGTGGCAAGCTGGGAGAAAACCAACTGCTGGCCCAAGGTCCCATCCTATTCCCCCTCTCACAGAGTGGGAAGGCAGGTTCATGTGGAGGGGTGTGAACCCCCTTCCCTGGACCCGGACTCCCTCACTTAGGGACTCAGGAGACTGATTGTGGGAGTCCTGACCCTTTGGGGCCTGGGCTTGTAGGAGGGCTGAAGTGGGAACAGTCAACCAAGGGGTCTAAGCAGGGAGTAGACACCCAGTGGGGGTGGGTGCTGGGTGGGTGATGAGCTCACACCAGGAGGTACATTTAATGATGACTCTGTGTCAGTAAGCTGGTCGAAGGGGTCTGGTTCCTCTGGAAGGGAAACTGGTGGATGCCTGTGCTGGGTGCCTGAGAGACCTACACACGTAGCCACACTCACTGTCCTTGGGCTCCTTGCAAGAACAAGGGTGGCATCTTGAACTGGTCACTGAGCCATAAATAGAGCAAACCAGCTCCCCCACCCAAGACCTTCTTGGACAGGCCAGTGCTTGGGCTGGCCGGGCAGGCGGCTGGGCAGGTGGGGAGTCTCTCCAGTTCTCTGGGCCCCCATTGGTCTAAGGAGACTCCATGCCCTTTCTGAGCAGGGGCCCGGCCTGGGGGAAGCCATTTATACCCCTCCCCCTGGCCCACCAGCCCAGCTCGCTGCTGTAGACCTGACCTCGCTCCCAGATCTGCTGCCCTGACTTTAGGTGAGGCCTTGGCCTAACCTCTTAAGGCCAGAAGACAGGGCTGTACTTAAGCTAGCTCGCAAGAGGACTTCCTGGGGCAGGGGCTTGGGAGGGCTACAGGGTTCGGGGGCTGCTGCCAGCAGCTCTTTCGGTGGGGGGGCTTCCACAGAGCTGATAGTGAGAAGCAGTACACGTTGAAGGGGGCAACTGGGATGGGTAGAAGTTTTGGACATGCCCCTAATGAGCGGGCTTCGGCTCTGAGGACATGCAGACCAGAGAGTTTAGGGGTCAAGCAAATGGGGACCCCAGGCCACATCAGGGAGCACTTTCTTCCATCACAGGAGCAAGAGTTAAAAATAACAGCCTCTGGCACCACCTGTGCTGGCCAGCTCAACCCCTCCCCTCAGGGACAGCTGCAGCTCCTCCGGCCCTGCCTGGGACATTTTGGGATCACTCTCTCCTCTTACTTCTCACCCTGGGGTGGAGGGGGGGGAGTGTCACCCAAGACCTTACCCTCTAAGGAGGTCGGAGTTGGGGGCAGGGCCGAAGTGGCACTGGTGAGTGAGAGGTCCTCTATGACTGCTGGGGACAACATCCTGCTGGACAGGCCCTGACATCTCTGCCTTTGTCTCCCCACAGGCTCTAAGCACAAGACCTCAAGATGGGAGAGTAAGTGGCACCCATTGCGCTTGCCCCCCGTTGTCCCCCCACTAGGGCATGGGTCCCCTATCTCCCTGTCCTCCCTGACCACCCACACACCCCTTCACCCCCATCTCACCCAGAGCTCCAGGGCCGCTCCCACCATGGTCTAACCTTTCTTTTCTCTCTCTACCCTACCGCCATCTTCCTCCTGGGACAGTGAGGAGGTAAGTATCACTTGGGGTTGGGGAAAGTGACTGAAGGCCCCTGGGGATAGGGCAGAGCTTAAGGCCCTTGAAGCTCAGGAAAGATTCCCTACCCTCTCTAAGTGCCCCACCCACTGAGACACCCCTGAAGAGACAGGAAGTGGCTGGCCAGTGTCTTATGGGCTAGGGGAAGTGAGGCTGGGGCTGGCTCATAGGGAAATCACTTCTGCTTTCTGTTCCCACTCACCTTCTTGGTGGGCTTCCCCATGGCCTGTGAGGCCCAGCCACACCCTCTGCCTCAACACTCAGCCCCCAGGCTCATTTTCCCCTCCAACCCTATATACCACCAAAGCGTCAGGTTCACAGGCACCTGAGCATGCCTTGGACTGGAGGGTAATGAATGGAGTAGTAGGTAGGGGTTCCCATGGTCTCCTCAGAAGTCCCAGCTCCATCCGCCAAGGTGGAAGGCAGTGGGGGCTCCAGCAGACTGATTTACTGACTCTGTTCCCTCTGCCCTGTCCCGCAGAAACGCAACAGGGCCATTACGGCCCGGAGACAGCACCTGAAGGTAGGGACAGGCTGTGGCAAGGGGTTGGGATGGGAGCATGGGGGGGGTGAGGTTGCCACAACCCCTCACACCTGGCGCGTCCACCCCGCAGAGTGTGATGCTCCAAATTGCGGCCACCGAGCTGGAGAAGGAGGAGAGCCGCCGCGAATCTGAGAAGCAGAACTACCTGTCAGAGCACTGCCCACCACTGCACCTCCCCGGCTCCATGGCCGAAGTGCAGGTAGACCCGCTCTCTGTGGTCTGTGGTTGCCCCGGGTCCTCAGAGAGCAAGCCAGAGTGGTCAAGGTGAGGTGGGGATGGTGTGTTGCCAGGTATCAGCGTAGCCCATTCACTGGTCCCTCGTTCACCCAGGAACTATGCAAACAACTTCACGCGAAGATCGATGCCGCTGAGGAGGAGAAGTATGACATGGAGGTGAGGGTGCAGAAGAGCAGCAAGGAGGTGAGCGGCAGGGCTGCGACCTGTGGGCGGGGCCGCCATCAGGGGGCGGGGCCACGCGGCATTGGGTGGGGCCAGATGATATGGAGGTGGGGCCAGTGAACATGGGGCGGGGACACAGAACAAAGACAGAGACATGGGGTGGGGCTAGTAGTGTGGGGGCGGGGCCGTGGAGTAGGGCCAGGCAATATGGAGGTGGGATCAGAGGACATGGGGGGGTGTGGCCCAGGGTCATAGAGCAGGGACATAGGACAAAATCATGGACATTGGGGGTGGGGGGTGGAGCCAGGGGCATGAAAAAGAAGCCAGTAGTGTGGGGTAGGACCATGATGGGTCATGGGGTGGGGCCAGACCATGTGGAGATGGGACATGAAGAAGCGAAGTTGGGGCCACGGGCATAGAAGATGGACACAGTGTAAAACCAGGGACATGGGGGGACCAGTAATACAGAGGAAATAGGAATATGGGAGATAGAGCTAGGTCAGGTAAGATGGAGGTGGAGCCACGTGATATTATGTGGGGCAAAGAGACATGAAAGTAGGGCCAGGGCACAGGGCAGAGGCACAAGGCAAGGCCAGGGACGGGACATGGGGGCTGCCAGGTCTATACAGCCTGTCCTTCCTCCCAGCTAGAAGACATGAACCAGAAGTTGTTTGACCTGAGAGGCAAGTTCAAGAGGCCTCCACTGCGGCGGGTGCGCATGTCAGCTGATGCTATGCTGAAGGCACTGCTGGGCTCCAAGCACAAGGTGTGCATGGACTTGAGGGCCAACTTGAAGCAGGTCAAGAAGGAGGACACCGAGAAGGTAGGCTGGGCCTGTGGAAGACTCCTCTTTTCCCTTTCCCCTTTCCAGGAAGTGGGGGTGAGGGGAGGTCGAACCAAGGCTGGGGATGGTCTGTGGACCCACGGGTGGCTGTGGGTCTCATGCCTCCCTGGTCCTGCCCCCAGGAGCGGGACCTGCGCGATGTGGGTGACTGGAGGAAGAATATCGAGGAGAAGTCCGGTATGGAGGGCCGGAAGAAGATGTTTGAGACTGAGTCCTAGACTGCTCATGCCCCTGCCCCTGCCCTGAGCATCCAGCACCCAGCAGAACACTGGGGAAGCCCCTGACAACGGGGCTGGGGGCACCTGGCCTCACTCCGGTGGTCAATAAAGGATTCGCATCCCCGTGACTGTCTGACCTGGTTCTGTTCTGCCCCCTCCGCCCCCCCCCCCCATCAGCAATGATTCCTAGCAGCAGCAGCATGGGAGGGAAGTCCTGGAGGTGTGGAGGCCACATGGGACTTAGAGAGATTTCAAGGAAGCCCCTGGGTGGAAACCACCATGGGCCGTATCTTAAAACTCATGGGTGTGGTCAGTGTGTGCCTCCAGGCGTCTCTGAGTTCACTCCACAGGGCCTGGAGAAAGATGACCACCCTGCCTGAGCAGGAGTGTCTAAGACTCCTTGCCTCTTGCCACAGTCATTCAAGGACATTCTCAATGGTGGTAGGGGCCATTTCCCCAGGGCAGGGGCAGTCCGCATTCCTCCAAGTCTGCCCCTCCTCACTGTTCTCTCTGGGGCAGGAAACTGGGAGCTCCCCGGCACCCCCCCCCCAGGTCTTCTGGATGACAGACCCTGTGACTCTACCCCACATGACTTTAGGATAGGCACCTCCACCTCAACACACACACACACACACACACACACTGTATCCAGTGTCTGCCCCCAACACTAAGAGATGAGGGCAGGGCTCAGTGTACAGTTTGTCTTGATGCCGCCCACTGCCACCCCACAAGACCAGTAATGTCATCCTCCCACCCCAGTGAGGGACAAAGAACCTGGACTGGTTTAGCACTTGTTTTCTAAAGCTGGGCAGTCAGCCCCAGGCCTTCCCACAGAGATGCACCAAGGACTGGCCGGAGTCAGTGCACCACCAGGAGAAGCCTGTGTCCACCTAGTGAGGCCTGAGTGTCTGTCCGTGGGCTAAGACTGGTAGCAGGCTCAAGATGGCCCCACCTTGGACTCTTGTTTCTGCTCAGGCCCTGGACCTTGCTCAGACAGAATAATGTGCTCCCCAGCGGGCTCTACCAACAAGAGCAGTCATTATGCAGCTGTGTAGCCAGACTTTCTTTGGGTGGGATGCTATGGGGGTCCTCAGAAGTCCCTGTGCTGGGTCTGCAGTGGGGACCCCAGAAAAGGCTGCTCCAGTGCTTTGCCCTTGCCCTACAGTTTCCCACACTGGGGCTCCCAGAGCACTGCAAGGTCAGCCATGGCTGCTGGGTGCCCACAGATGCCCAGAATGGCTTTTACTGAGGATGTCTCCTTCACCCTCACTCCAGCCCTAGAACCTATGCTCCTCTTTAAAATATATATATTTTTTATGGGCTGGAGAGATTGCTTAGCAGTTAAGGCACTTGCCTGGGAAGCCCAAGGACCCAGGTTCAACTCCCCAGAATCCATGTAAGCCAGATGCACAAGGTGATGCATGTGCACAAGTGTTATACACATTTGGAGTTCATTTGCAGTGGCTAAGGCCCTGACGTGCCAATCCCCTCTCCCTCTCTCTCTCTCTCTCATAAAAAAAAATAAAAATAAGGGGATAGAGAAATGGCGTAGTGTTTAAGGCACTTGCCTGCAAAGCCAAAGGACCCAGGTTCAATTCCCCAGAACACGTAAGCCAGATGCACAAGGGGGTGCACACATCTAAAGTTCGTTTGCAGCAGCTGGAGGCCCAGGTGTGCTCATTCTCCTCCCCTTTCATATATATATATATATTTTTTTAATTTGTAAGGAGAGAGAGGGCACACCAGGTCCTCTAGACACTTCAAATGAACTCCAGATGCATGTGCCACTTTGTACATCCAGCTCTACGTGGGTACTGGGGAATCAAACCCACTATGCTCCTTTTGATAGCTGCAGGAGAAGGCCAGGGACAGCCCTTCCTCACCATGGAGCTCACGAGCACAGCAACTCAGAGCCAGGCCCGTAAAGAGACAGAGCCCTGTGTTGGGGTTTCATGTTGAGGCACGTGTCTAGGGTCCAGCACTTTCAGGCCACTTCAGTGTCAAGAGGATGGGGACCAACCATGGGCGGCCGAGAGTGAAAGAGCCAAGGTGTTCCAGGCTGGATGTGTCCTGGGCAGAGCCAAGCAGGCACATGGACAGTGACTTCAGGGAACAGACTGTGGTTCAAGCACTGAGACTGTCCTGAACACAAAGTGAACCTGGGGCTCTCGAGGGACTATGTAACTGGAACATGACATTGACGTCCCAGCACACAGGGCATCTGTCATCTACAGAGAAGCAAGGCAGGCCTAACATAGGGCCTACTCTGGGCACACAGGGTGTTGTGGTCCCCCCTAAGGCCAGCCCAGGATGGACGGCAGGGTCTCTGCTGAGTAGGGGGTGAGAGGCGCAGAGTCACGACACAGACTCTGGGAGTTGGGTGGAAGCGGCAGAGGGTGAGCTGCTAGAAACTCGTTTGAGGAAGTACATGGAGTTTTAAGGGGCTTGACTGGCCAATCATTGTATGGGGTGGTCCCCTTTTTGTGACCAATGACAGCTTGACTACAGACAGATTATCTCGTAGCAGGTTTCTCGCGGGCATGCGACTGTAGCTGTTGTCACGCCAGGCCTGTGCCAGACGCCATGTTCACAGAAGCCACTTCCTGGTTTCTCTGCCATGCGGTCTGGCTAGGGCCAGGCCTGCATTGTGCCATACAACAGGGCTCAGTGCCATATGAGTAGGAAGACGTGCTGGATGGGAAATGATCCTTCCCCCCTTCCCTGATTTGGTAAAACAAGTAGGCTTCAGATATGAAGATTCAGACCGTCGTTCTTTAGTTTGGGTGTGGTGGGGACAGGGCAGGTGTCATGGACGGAACCCTTAGAGGGTGTTGTAAGGTTGGACATGTTGCAGATCTTGGTGGGTGGCAGATTTATGGGCACTTGTTACATTTTCAGTGAATGGATGAAGTGCAAGAGACCCCTACAAACCAAACCAACTGTACCCAGTACCTATGTCAGCTGCTGCTCTGAGACTGGGTCCATCTCTCTGCCTTATGCTAACCTGTGCTCTGTGGAGTGACTCTGGGTGTCCCAGCTGGAAGGTCGTGTAACTACAGGGCGGTAAGACTGAATGGATCATTTCCTGAAGAGTGCATGTCTGTCCTGGCTGCTCTGCATTCTGGAAAGATCCCTGGGCAGGCGGAGAGTTGATGAGTAGAAGGAGGTAAGGTGGAGCATGGGGCATGAAAGCCAACACCAGTTCTTGGGAGGGGAATCCAATGGAGATATTGATCAGGTAGGATCCCCAGGACTTAGTGCCTGGTATAGGTCGTTCTCCAGGGTCTAAAAGGAAGTGGATGTGGGCTATGGGGTTTGGGGAGGGGGGACTGTGGGTGTTCCCCAAAGGAATAACTAGAAGTGGGATCTGGACTTGAGATGTGGATCAGGGTGTCTTTGGACATAAGATGGGAAGATGGGCTGGGGCCAGAGAAGGGGAGGAGGAAGCTGGGGAGATGAAAGGGTTGAAAAACGCCTACCCAGAGATCAAAGGTCAAGTGTGAAGCGTACAACTGCTGACATCTAAAGTGACTTGTGTGAGTGGTGGCCAGGAAAGGAAGAAGTGGAAAAGGTGAACAAGAGCTTCCTTTGTGTATAAGTGTGTTTGCATGTTCATATGTGTGTGGGTATATGCATGCATGCATGGGGGTGCATGCATACGTGTGGGCATGTGTGTACGTGCCCATGCGTGTGCACTTGTGAAGGCCAGAAGGCATTGCTGGTATCTTCTTCAATCTCTTCCCATCTTAATTTTTGAGACAGGGTCTCTCACCGAACCTGGGACTCACAGATTTGTCTACACTCGCTAGCCAGTGAGCCCTAGAGATCCACTTGTCTCCACCTTCCCAGCATTGGAATTACGGGCCCACACTACCGTACCTGGCATTTTTATGTGGCTTCTGGGGGGTCTGAACTCAGGTCATCATGTTTGTGCGGCTATCTTCCCAGCCTCAAGACCTTGCTTTTGCAATTGGCTGTTAAGGGGTCAAGGAAAGGAGGGATTGAGTGGCAGGTGTGAGGGTGAGTGGTACCAGGCTGTGGGTCTGACATGCAGTTATTTCCTGGGCACTAGGGGCCTGAAGCACCAAGGACTTGGCTGTACACCATGGCAAGGTGAGACCGGGGATACATGAAGGATTCAGATAGCCTGTCAACTAGAAAGTGATCCAAACAATTTTTTAATTTTTTTTTATTTATTTGACAGAGAGATAGAAAGAGAGAGAGAGAGAGAGAGAGAGGATACGCCAGGGCTTCCAGCCACTGCAAATGAACTCCAGATGCATGCGCCACCTTGTACATCTGGCTTATGTGGGTCCTGGGGAATCGAACCTGGGTCCTTTGGCTTTGCAGGCAAGTGCCTTAACCACTAAGCCATCTCTCCAGCCCCCAAACAAAACTTTTAAACGAGGAAAATTCCTCACAGGACAAACATTGGTAAACTAGATAAAAGCTAATATTTTGATAACTGTACCCTGCTAGCTTGGGGACTGACTTCTTGTCAGGAAAGACCGCAAAGTTGCAACGTCTCTAGGATTGATGGAGGAAAGGTGACAGAGAGGGAGACACAAGTAAGGGAGAAACTGTTCCTTGCTCCATTCTTTTTTTTTTTTAATGTGTATGGTATGTGTATTTGTGTGCGTGTGTGTGCACACAAGGCCAGAGGTTGATATCAGGTATCTTTCTTGATCACTTTCCACTTTATGTACTGAGGCCGGATCTTTTTTAAATTTTTTATTTTATTTTATGAGACAGAGAGAATTGGCATACTGGGGCCTCTAGCCACTGCCATTGAACTCCAGATGTATGCACCATCTTGTGCACATGCATGCATGCGTCACCTTATGCATCTGGCTTATATGGGTTCTGGGGAGTCGAATCTGGGTCCTTAGGTACTTCCCATCCCTTACTCCACTTGGCTCTATCCGTAGTCAGTCTGCCATCGCCCTAGGAAAACCTGATGCTGGCTCTTTGATCAGCCTGATATAAAAGTGTGTCCTGTGAGAACAGCAACTTTTTTTTTTTGCTTCTTTTTATAGACAACTTCTATACTTACATACAAAAAACGCATGATATTTCCCTCCCCTCCCCCATTCCCCTTTAGAACTCCAATCTCCATCATATCCCCTCCCTCTCTCCATTAGTCTCTCTTTTAATTTGATGTCATCATCTTTTTCTTCTATTTTGAGGGTCTTGTGAAGGTATTGCTAGGCACTGCAAGGTCATGGATATCGAGGCTAATTTCTGTCTGGGCAGTTGCAATGTAAGGAGTCATACCCTTCCTTTGGCTCTTCCATTCTATCCGCCCCCTCTTCCATAATGGTCCCTGAGCCTTGGAGGGTGTGACAGAGGTGTTTCAGTGCTGGGCACTCCTCTATCCCTTCTTCTCAGCACTATGTTTTGGTCATCCCAGTGGTCATTGCCATCAGAAAAGAGAAGCTTCTCTAACCAGAAGTGAGAGTAGCATTAATATGTGAATATGAACATTAAGTGTAGTGCTTTCAGGGCAGCTTGGGGGAAATAATATATACAATTAGCCAGACTAGTGCAGACTTTATACTCCTAAGGCTCATGACCTCCTCTGCCATAGACTTTTGCTTAGGTTTTTCAGTACCAGGCATGTATTCCCTCCCATAGAGAGGGCCTTCAGTCCAATTATGGAGCAGTTGGTTACCCCAAGAGCAGACATGCCACTATTGCACCCGGAGAACAGCAACTATTAACTTCTCCAAAAGAGTGTCTGTGACTACTTCAAGAAAACCATTTAAGGACCTACTGATGGTCCCTCATTCAAGGAAGGGGCAGACATCATTAGACCCTCTCTCAAGATCTCAGCCACTCTCCCCTGCACCTCCCTGCCAGCTGTGTGAAAATCTGCCCAAACTGCATACGGCTTCATTGTCTCAGGAGGTGCTAGTACTTCGTATGTGGAAGGCTAGCTGTATAGGGTTCCCATCTATGGGGAAGCTGTCATCATGCTGGAGTGAATTTTTCAGTGATGAGTTAGTTACTTTCTCACTGCTGTGAACAAATAACTGTCTGTAAGCATCTTGGGGTAAGAAAGAGCTTATCTTGGCTTAGAGTTTCAGAGAATAGAGTCCACCATGGTGAGGAAGGTGTGACGGGCTGAAGTGGGAAGCCAGTGTCATACTGTACTGTAGTCAGGAAGCAGAGAAAGAACAGGAAGTGGGGCCAGTCTAACAAAACTTAGGGTCCACTCCCAGTGACCTATTTCCCCCAACAAGGATCCATCTCCTAATAACTCCCTGTGGTGACTTGAATTAGGTGCCCATCATAAACTCACGTATTCTGAATGCTTGGTTTCCAAGTGATGGCAATTTGAGAGGTAGAGCCTTGCTAGAGGAGGTGTGTTTGGGGGGGCAGGCTTGTGGGTGTTATAGCTAGCTTCCTTTGCTAGAATTCAGTTCACTCTCTTGCTGCTATTGTCCACCTCATGTTGGCAAAGAGGTGACCATGTTCAGCTTCGGCTCATGCCATCTTTTTCCTGTCATCGTGGAGCCTTGAGACTATAAGCCAAAAATAAATCCTTTCCTCCCATCAGCTTCTTTTGGTTGGGTGCTTTGTCCCAGCAATGAAAAAGTAACTGCAACACTTCCCAACTTCCCAGATGGTGCCATCAGCTAAGAACTAAGTGTTCAAACACATGAGCCTCTGGAGAGCAATTTATATTCAAGCTACAACACTCTTCCCCTGCCCCCCATAGGCTCATGGCCATATCATGATGTAAAATGTATTCAGCCCAAATGTAAAAGTCCTCATAGTTTTCAACAGTCTGAACCTTATTCAAAAGTCCAAAGTCTTGCCTGGACCAGAGTGAAACCCTACCTCGAAAAACCAAAAAAAAAAAAAAAAAGTCCAAAGTCTTATCTGGTACTCAGGGCAATCTCTTAACTGTGAGACCTTATAAAATCAAAACACAAGTTATATACTTCTAACATATAATGGCACAGAATAAATGTTCCCATTCCAAAAGGGAAGATTGGGAGCGCAGCAAGGAAAGACTGGACCAATGGAAGACCAGAACATAACAGGGAAAAACAGCAAATCTGACAGTTCCATGTCCAGTGTCGGGGCAGGTGTGTGGGTGAGGAGTCATGGCAGCCTCTATATGCTGCCCTTGAGGAGCAGGGAACTCCTAAATTCTCCTAATCTAATGCCCAGTTCTCAGCACCCCTGAGTGACATCAAGGATGACCAAACACGTATGCAAAAGCAGAGAGCTTTATTTTGTGCTTAAGCTCGGGCTCTGACCTCACCAACACAGTGGATCCGTGTCAGAGCCCTGAGAAGCAGGAGAGCAGGATTTTTCTTGTGGTTTCTTGCAAGCTTAGGTGGTGTGGTAGTTTGAATATATGTCCCCCAATATATTCAGTATTTTATTAGTTTATAGTTTGCATCTGCAATCACCTTGCTAGAGGCAAGGTCACTGGGGGCCCGGTCTTAAGGTGTGGTGATGGGTTTGAGATTCCATTGTAAAGATATGCAAATGTGTCTAGCAGGAGTTCCTGAAGTCTGCTGTGTGACCTTTTGGCTGTAGTTTGTTTTGCTCTGTGTGCTGTGGTGGCTGGTTGGCTTTTTCTCTCTCTGCTTGGCCCTGAGGAGAGCAGGCCACTTCTCTTGCCATTATGGAACTTCCCCTGGATCTGTAAGCTTCAATAAATAATATCCCTTCCTCCATAACTGTGCCTGGTCTGGAAGTTCATCTCAGCGAACCTGAAGCTGTCTGCAACAGTAAAGTGGTACCAGAAGTGGGGTGAGATGAACCTGACCATGTGGATATTCGTCTTTTGGAACCTTTGTTTTGGAGGAATGGGCATGGACTTGGTGCTTGCAACTGAAGATGCCTTCTGGAATGGTAAGCCAAGTTTTATGGACTATTCTGATGAGAGTTTGAGAATGCTAAGTGCAGACAGTATTGAACTTCGAGGCTTGGCTTATGAGGTTTCTAAGGGGAAGGAAAGACTGCAGAGGACTTTGTTGGAATTGGGCTACTGGCATAAGGGATGGCTACGTTCTGCTATCCAGGCCCAGAAAGTTTGATGAAGGTTAAATTTGTAATGGACTGATGTGCTTGGCTAAAGATATCGGACTGAGATTTTAAGATTTTAAGTTGGAAAACCTCAATCAAGTTAAAAGCAGAGGCACTGAGACTGGTTTTAGGTTACTGGAGCTGCTATTGTCAACACATTAGCAATCTTAAGGAAGGTGGAAGGAAGGTGGCCCGACTTGATTTACATTAAAACAATGGAGAGGATGCCTGAGGAAAGACTGTTAGAAATGCAAACTCTTTGGAAAGAGTTGACTGGAGAAGGAACCTGCTTTTCAAGGCAATGGTTTATTTTGTCCCTGGATTTAGAATATGGCTGTGTCCTGCACACCTGGTATTAGTTTTGGAAATATGAAAAATGCATGGAGTGGTCATGAGTTGCACACAGTTCCAGGAGCCGCTGCTGAGTTGCAGCATGAAGGCAGGGCATGAAGTTCCTGAGGAATAGGCTGCAAGAGCCTTTTGGAAGATGGACTGTGGTTTGCATGGAGACCTGAAGATGTTTTGGATATACCAGGACTGTGCAAAGGGCTACCATGGAGTGCAGTGTTGGCATGGGATGAAAGTTTTCCCTGGCGACTCTGCCCAGCTGGAGGGCGGAATTGGTAAACATGGAGACTGTTAGTCTCTGGTTATATTGAACTTGAACTGCAGAAGTTTGATGATGGCTGATGGTGATTGAGTTTGCATTGTTTTAGTCTCTCCTTGCTATTCCTTATACAGTTAAAATGTTTACTCTGTGCCTTTACATGTTGAAAGTATTTAACTTGTTTGATTGTACAGGACTCACTATCTTAAGTTGATCAAGACTGTGAGAACCTTTGAAATTGGACTGAGTACAATTTACAATGTGTGATAGTTATAAATCTATTGGGGACCAGGAGCTAAATATATTGGGGGCCAGGGCGGAATGTAGTAGTTTGAATATATGTCCCCAATATATTCAGTATTTTTATTAGTTTATAGTTTGCATCTGCAATCACCTTGCTAGAGGCAAGGTCACTGGGGGCCCGGTCTTAAGGTGTGGTGATGGGTTTGAGATTCCATTGTAAAGATATGCAAATGTGTCTAGCAGGAGTTCCTGAAGTCTGCTGTGTGACCTTTTGGCTGTAGTTTGTTTTGCTCTGTGTGCTGTGGTGGCTGGTTGGCTTTTTCTCTCTCTGCTTGGCCCTGAGGAGAGCAGGCCACTTCTCTTGCCATTATGGAACTTCCCCTGGATCTGTAAGCTTCAATAAATAATATCCCTTCCTCCATAACTGTGCCTGGTCTGGAAGTTCATCTCAGCGAACCTGAAGCTGTCTGCAACAGGTGGTTTCCAGGTGGGCATACATTTGATTGGTTAACATTTACATCAGTCTAAGGCCTTATTGTGACAGTTGGCCCCTAACCACAAGAATGCTAACCCAAGCTTAGGGGATTTACAAGTTTGGGGGGGGGTCTCTAAGTTATGGGGTTTCTAAGTTATCTCTGATTGGTCCTGTACAGGTGCTGCTAGCTGGTGGTTTTTCCAGTAACTGCTTGTTCTGCCCTAGATCTTGACATCAAGGCCTTCAGGGTGGCTGAGGCTTGTCATGGTGTCACTCTGGTTTGTATTTTAGCTTTTTGGGTCCTTCATTCCCCCCTCTTTATGTACTTAAGGGGAGCCAATCTTGGGTCCTATATATCATTGGGTCCGTCAACAGCAACAGTGTGGTATTGAGCCCTGAGAACCATCAGTTGGACCGAGTTGATGCAATCTCTGACAAAACTAACAAGCTTATTGACTATACAAGGTCCTAGGGTGATTATAGTCAAGAAAAGAGCTAAGGGTCCTATCAAGGAAGATACTAAGGTAGTAAGCCAAGGAGAATAGTTGAACAGGGACTCAAACCATCCCTGTGAGGCTTCACGTTCTTGCTTTCTTTTTGTTAGTTCCTCTCGAACCTTTGCCATGGAATCTTTAACTACACCTGAATGATCAACATAGAAACAATATTCTTCACCTAAGGCTGCACAGAGACCACCTTGTTGAAGAAAGAGTAAATCTAGGCCTCTTTTATTTTGCAATACGACCTAAGCCAGGGAGGTCAGTGATTCCTGAAGCTGAGAAATTGAAGTCTCTATTTTTTCTATGTCTGTGTCAATAGCTGTCCACAGGCTGGAGTAGTATTGTTTTTGAGTAACTAGGGCTGCTGTACCAGTGCCCACCCCAGCTAGTCCAGCCCCCAATATAAGGCTTAAGGTGAGAGCCGTGATGGCCTCTCGTTTATTTTTTTGGACCTGTGGCTGTTCTAGGCTGGCAAATAACTCATCTTCTGTATGATAAAGGAGCTTGGGCATCAGTCTAACTAACACACAAAAACCTTTTGATTGGTTGAGGACCTCTAGATGGATACAGGGAGTTAACCCTGTAGAACATGCCCACCACATGTGGGGGGTGGGGGGGAAGCAGGTAGGTGGAAGGGTGATCAGGCTCTGGGGTTAAAACAGTGATATTGCAGAGATGTGTCTGGTGGGGGGCACTGTTCCTATGCATAGTCCCTGTCCAGTAACTGATGTTAAAGTTAACTTGACTTTTTGTTGCCATCTACAAGTAGAAGTATCAGTAGCACTTGTATAGTCACCATGTCCTGCAATTCCTTCATAATATGGAGGCTGAGTGTCACAGCAAAGCCAACAAGCAGTAGTGAGCTTGGGTACAGAAGCATTTAAAAAATCAAAAGAGCACTCTTAAGAGGTCAAGAAGGGGTTGACTTCTGAGGGGTGGTTAGAGGTAGGGACAGGGGGAATAAGGGGAGCAGGGGGAGGGTCGATGGAGGAGGGCGTAGGGATAAGCGGGGGAGAAGTAGGTAGTGGTAAAGGTGGGGCCAGGGCTTTATTTGGGCCTAGGGAGGAACTTTTAGGTTGTGAAACCCGTAAGCGTACTCCTAGGAATCCCCCAGTGTCGCGAGCGCCCCAGCCTGTTTCATAAAGTTTTATTTCCCAGGTTAATCATTGTTGCCATCTCTGATCCTGTTTGCCACAATCAGTGAAAGAAAGTCTAATCGGGTTACAGTGTCCATTTCCGTGTCTCTCTGAGAGCCCTTCCAGAGGCCCCGACTGTACTTTTAAGCAAGGGGGCATGGAGTCCCTGGCTATAGAAATGAAATCATCTTCCTTCAGTGCCTTCCACCATATGTGTCCTGTGGAAACAGTCCCATGATTTACAATAATAGCTTTCAGTTCCCCCACAACCTCTACCATGTTTTTTGTCAATAATATATCCTGGGCACACATAAAAATGATGTTTTTGGAGAAATCTGTCTGTGAAAGTCACTTCAATGAAGGCTCCCAGTTCAAAATATAAATCTGGGAACCAAGTCCAAAGTGGATACATGCCAGTGGTAGAGTTTAAAGTCTCTAAGGTTGCCACATTGTATATCTCCCATGTAAGATTTAAAGGAACATGTGGATTAGGGTTAGGGAAAGTACACACAGTTTATAACATGAAAACCATTAGGAGTGCTGGAGCTTGAGCTTGAGGGGTGACTCTGGGTCCCGCTGGACTTTCCATTCTGGTTGGTAGTCCTCAGGTTCAGCTAGTGAGTCTGCTGGACAGATGTGAGTGTGATGAATTAAAGTGGCGATCCCGTCTACCTTGACGGTGGTGGGGGTTGTCAGGATGATGATGTAGGGTCCCTTCCAGCGAGGTCCGAGCATCTCACGATGGTGACGATAGACAAAGACCCAATCCCCTGGCTGGTATCTATGTGTCGGTGGGGTGATCCAGTTTCATATATGGCCTTTAGACAAGGCCGCACTTCTTTTTGAATTCCGATTAAGGATTGAAAAGACTCATGTAAGCTGGGCATGGTGGCACACACCTTTAATCCCAGAACTCGGGAGGCAGAGGTAGGAGGATCGCTGAGAGTTCGAGGCCATCCTGAGACTACATAGTTAATTCCAGGTCAGCCTGGACCAGAGTGAGACCCTACCTCGAAAAACCAAAAAAAAAAAAAAAAAAAAAAAAAAAAAACAAAACAGAAAAAGAAAAAATAAAAGAAAAGACTCACATAAATTTTGATTATTAAATCAATTAGTTCTTGTTTTAAATCAGGCAAAATGGGAGGTGGTCTCCCAAACATAATCTCATAGGGAGTTAACCCTATCATATAAGGAGTGTTTCTTACCCTATAAAGGGCGAAGGGGAGAAGAGTTACCCATCCCCCCCCAGTCTCTATGGTTTAGTAAGGGTCTCTTTTAGAGTTCTGTTCATCCACTCTACTTGTCCTGAACTTGGGGGTCTGTAGGCACAATGCAATTTCCAATTTGCCCCCAATATTTTAATTACCTCTTGTGTTACCTGAGAAATGAAAGCTGGTCCATTATCTGAACTTAAGAGTGGGCATTCCATACCTGGGAAGAATATCTTCCAAAATCTTTTTTGTTACCATCTGTGCTGTTTCATATTTGGTAGGAAAAGCTTCTGTTCAACCTGAAAAAGTATCTACAAAAATTAAGAGATATTTATAGTTATATTTACCAGGCTTTACCTCTGTAAAATCTAGTTTCCAATGTGCTCCTGGTTTGGAGCCTCTCAGACAGGTTCCAAGTCCTTTAGAATGTTGATTGTCCACATTCGTCACCTTGCAACTTAAATATTTGTTAGCAATTTGTTCAACTTGGGATCTTAGATTAAGTATTTTTTTTTTTTTTGGAGAGAGACAGAGAAAGAGGAAAAAGAAGACAGATAGAGATGGACGCACCAACAGTCTCTCAGCTGCTGCTGAACAAAATCCAGATGTGTGTGCTCCCTTGTGGTCAAGTGCAGCATTGCGCCCCTTTTGCATCTGGCTAAATGTGGGACCTGGAGATTGGAACCGCTGGAGATTGGAACCCGCGTTCTTAGGCTTAGGAGGCAGGCGCCTTATCCGCTAGGCCATCTCTCCAGCCCTAGATTAAGTATTTTAAGATGACTGTGTCTTATCAGTTCCTCAGTCCTTTTGGTCCCCAAATAGGTGGACTGGTGCAGGTGTTGCAGGAGCTGCTTAGCAAGGTGAGAGGGAAGGATTAGTTTATAATCTCCGGCTCTGACCCAGCCATTGTCCATTTTTTGAGTCATTGTCATTTTGTTGATGAGTTTAAAGTCCTCAGTGGAGTATCCTGGAGTATCTGGTAACACAGGTGGGCCTGGGTCTGGGAGTTCAGTCATTACCAGTTCTGCCTCTAAGGCAACTTGTTTGGCTGTGTTATCAGCTCTCTGATTTCCTTTGGCCACTGGAGTATCAGCTTTTTGATGACCGGGACAGTGAATAATAGCCAGCTTTTGGGGCAGCCATAAGGCCGCCAGTAAGCTAAAATCTGTTCTTTGTTTTTAATAGTTTTTCCTTCAGCTGTTAGGAGGCCTCTTTCTTGGTAAATGGCTCCGTGCACGTGAGCAGTAGCAAAGGCATAGGGGCTATCAGTGTACACATTTAGCCTTTTGCCTTTGCCTAATTGTAGAGCTTTAGTTAAGGCAATGAGCTCTGCCCATTGTGCAGAAGTTCCTTTTGGACTGTCTGCCGCCCAGACAGTCTCTGTTTCCATTACTACAGCCGCCCCCGCTTACCTTTGTCCATCTTTCATGAAGCTGCTGCTGTCTGTGTACCAGGTGACCTCTGCATCCGGTAGAGGCCAGTCAGTGAGGTCCTCTCTGATGTTGTAGACTCGGCTCAGGATGTCAGCACAGTTATGGAGTGGTTCCTCCAAGTCAGGATCCGGTAACAAGGTAGCGGGGTTTAGGGCTGCACTCGGAAAGAACTGTATCTGGGGTGAGTTTAGAAGTAAGCTTTGATAATGAGTTATGCGAGCATTGCTGATCCATCGGTCAGGAGGTTGTTTGAGGACCCCCTCTATGGCATGAGGGATAACCACCTGAAGTTCTTGTCCTAATGTTAGTTTGTTTGCATCTTTTATTAATTGAGCTGTTGCTGCTATTATTCTGAGACATGGTGGCCATCCGGCTGCTACTGGATCTAATTTTTTTGATAAGTAGGCAACTGGCCAGTTTCATGGTCCCAAGGTTTGAGTCAAAACTCCTTTGGCTATTCCCTTTTTCTCATCCACATAGAGGCGGAAGGGCTTGTTAATGTCAGGTAGCGCCAGCACAGGTGCAGTCAGTAGCACTTGTTTTATTTCATTGAATGCCTGATCTTAGGTTTGGGACCATTGGAAGGGACTTCCTTCCTTGGTCAGTTCATATAGAGACTTAGCTTTTTCAGCAAACCCGGGGATCCACAGACGACAAAATCCAGCGGATCCCAAGAACTCGCGTACTGCTCTGTGAGTGGAGGGAGTTGGTATACTTAATACAGTTTCTTTTCTAGCCTGGGACAGCCATTACTGTCCGTCTTTTAGAATATATCCTAGGTATGTTACCTCCTTTAAACAGATTTGGGCCTTTTTGGCAGAACCATGGTGCCCCAGGTTTCCCAAAGTTATTAACAAGTCCTCTGTACCTGCTCAACAGGCCTGTGCCATGTCTGCAGCTATGAGTATATCATCAACATACTGTAACAAGTTAAATGTGGGTGCAGCTGACAGCACTCACCCAGATCTTCATGGAGAGCCTCATCAAACAGGGTGGGTGAGTTTTTGAATCCTTGGGGTAACTGCGTCCAAGTCAATTGTCCATTAAATCCTTGTTCTGGGTCATGCCATTCAAAGGCAAATAGCGGCTGGTTTTGTTTTGCCAGTGGCAGGCTAAAGAAAGCATCCTTTAAATCCAAAACCATGTACCAGATGCTGGATGGGGGCAAAGAACTCAAAAGAGTGTATGGGTTTGGCACTGTTGGGTGAATGTCCATCACCCGTTTGTTTACCTCTCTTAGGTCCTGGACTGGTCAATAATCTCTGGTATGTGGTTTTTTTTACTGGCAGGAGCAGAGTATTTCATGGGGAATGGCAGGAGACGAGTGCCCCAATGTCCCTGAGTCACCTAACATGGGGAGTTATTCCCATGTGGACCTCCTGTGACATAGGATACTATCTCACTCTGATGGGGATTGCCCCAGGTTTTAGTTCTACCCAAATGGGTGGGCGATGCGAGGCCAGTCCCATTCCCCCAGTCTCTGTCCAGGCCCAGGGAAACCTTTGCAACCATTCAGTAGTGTCCATTAAGAGACTTGGTTGTTGATGGAGCCTGTATTCATCTCCTAATTGTATAGTTAATACCTGTATTGGGTGCCCACTTTTATCTGTGAGGTGGGGTCCATCTGGGTCAAAAGAAATGTGAGCTCCCATCTTAGTAAGTCAGTCTCTCCCCAACAGTGAGTAGGGGCACTCAGGTATGACCATGAAGGAGCGGGATACTTGGCCTGTGCCAAGGTCCACTGTTCTTTGGGTAATCCATGAGTATCGGTTCATACCTGTGGCCCCCTGTACCTAGGACTTTTTGTTTGATAGTTTTCCTTGAGAATTTAACACTGAATGTTGTGCCCCAGTATCCACCAGAAAATTAATTGGTGTCCCCTCCACTCTTAAAGTTACCCTAGGCTCAGGAAGGGGGTCCGAACGCCATCCCCTCTAATCTGATAAATCTCCCAGCTCCAAGACTTTCATTCGTTTTGCCTTTTTGTCCTTGTCTATGAGGGGTTTCTTAGGGCTTGGGCAGCTAGGGCAATCCTTGATCTAGTGCCCCATTTCCTTGCAGTAAGCACACTGATTGTGCTGGAGCCTAGGTTTATCTTGTGGGGGTCCCTCCTTACCTTGTTCTCCTGTGAGTTTCTTGTATGACTTCTGTCATGTCTCTGGAGACTTCTCAGTGGCAGCCAAAAGGATCTTGGCAAGGGTGCAGGTATTTTCTTCAAGTTGTGCCTGGCGCTCCTCAGGACTCTCTCTATTGTTGTACACTCATTCTGCCATAGCCACCAATTCCTGTAGACTTCTTCCCTGCAGTCTATCTAGCTTTTGAATCTTTTTCTTAATGTCTGGGGCTGCCTGACTAACAAAACTAAGAATGACCGCTGACTTATTCTCTGGGAGTTCTGGATCCATAAGAGTATATGTACAGTATGCCTCCATAAGCCTTTCTAGGAAGGCAGCAGGAGATTCATCTTTTCCCTGCTGAACACTACCAACCTTAGCCAAATTTGTAGGTCACCTGGCGGCGGCCCTGAGACCCCCTATTAGAATCCATCAATAGACCTGGAGTCTCTCCTTACCTTCTGCCATGTTGAAATCCCAGTTAGGCCTGGTCAATGGAAAGAAAGCATTGATAACAGCCTGGTTAGTTGTAGGATTGCCGTCTATGCCTGGAACCAATTTCCAGGCTTCCACCAGGATTCTATCCCTCTCCTCTGCAGTGAAGAGAATCTGTAAGAGTTGTTGACGATCATCCTAAGTTAGAAGGTGGGTAAAAATGATATAATCTATGAGGTTAATTAATCTTTGTGGCTTTTCAGAGAACTTAGGAGTCTGCATTTTCCAGTTGTATAAGTCACTAGTGGCAAATGGCCAATAGAGAAGAGGTTGATGACCTGTCTCATCTGGGGGCCCCAGTGGCCTCAGCAGGAGGGCTGTGACTTCGGACTCCGAAGTTGGTCCCTGGGGAGCCCTACTACGAGTGTGTGGGGGGCTTACAACGGGGGAGGCTGTGGAGTCTCAGGGTGAGGCTGGATTTGTGCTGGCCTTGTGGACTGTGGTGGGTCCAGAAAAAGGGGAGGATAAGGGGAAACATGAGGAATTCTTCCTGCTGGGAATCCTGTAGGACAGGGTGTGGAGGGGCAGTAGGTGGGGAAGAAGAAAGAGAGAGTTTATCCTTATCCTTGGTGGGCAAAATAGTAGACGCTCTTCTCTGTGGAGGCAAATAAGGTTGCAGCCAGGTTGGAGGGTGTTCAATCAGATCACGACAAACTAGAATATAGGGTATTTTGTCAGGGTGTCCCTTCCCCTCCTGGAAGATGATGTTCTGGACTCAGCGTATGATGGGCAGGTTGAAGGTGTCCTCCAGTGGCCAGCCCACATTAAAGGTGGGCCATTTACTCCTGCAAAAGATAATTAGCTTGCCTTTTTTGACTTCTACACTTAAATCGGAGGCTTTCTCTTTTACATCTTTAAAATGGTCTGTCAAGAGGGAAAGGGGAGTAGACTGAGTCTGTCCCATAATCCATCCAGTCACACAAATAACAAGTCCAACAAAGCACAGGAAGAGTAGACAATAGACAAGCTCAGCTGGCCACTGAGTACAAAATCAAAAGCAGGACAGTGGCGTCTCGTTGCTCTGCGATAGCAACCTGCGCTGTCCTCCAAATACTAGGAGGGGAAAGGATTTCCCCTTAGGTGGGCCAGAGGTACTCTGGTCTCCCCTTTCAAGCAAGGTAGGCTCCAGGGTGCATCGACCCAGCTACAAAGCAAGTTTAAAATACTAGAGAGAAATGAGAGACCAGGAGACAAAGAAAGATAACAATTAGACACTCACTGGCCGGCTGTCCAAGCTCCACGTGTTGGTGACCTCCAGGGGTCGGGGGATCCCAGACGAGCCCCCAAATGTAATGCCCAGTTCTCGGCGCCCCCCAGTGACCTCAAGGATGACCAAACATGTATGCAAAAGCAGAGAGCTTTATTTCGTGCTTAAGCTTGGGCTCCGACCTCACCAACACAGTGGATCTGTGTCAGAGCCCCGAGAAACAGGAGAGCAGGCTTTTTATTGCAGTTTCTTGCAAGCTTAGGGGGTTTCCAGGTGGGCATACATTTGATTGGTTAACATTTACATCAGTCTAAGACATTTGTTTGTTATTGGTGGGCCTTATTGTGACAGTTGGCCCCTAACCACAAGAACGCTAACCCAAGCTTAGGGGGTTTCCAAGTTAGGGGAGTCTCTAAGTTAGGGGGTTTCTAAGTTATCTCTGATTGGTCCTGTCCAGGTGCTGCTAGCTTGTGGTTTTTCCAGTAACTGCTGGCTGGTGGTTTTTCCAGTAACTGCTTGTTCTGCCCTAGATCTTGCCATCAAGGCCTTCAGGGTGGCTGAGGCCTGTCATGGTGTCACTCTGGTTTGTATTTTAGCTTTTTGAGTCCTTCACTTCCAATTCCATTCTTACAAGCTAGAGCTTTACATGGGTGGTATTTTGTCCTCAAGACATCTTTCCTATTATCCAGTGCAAAGCAGTAGGCTTTTCTTTAATGTTGCTAATCTCCTAATAAGTGCAGCCACTTTGCTGGCTATAGGGTCCTTACCTGCAACCCTAAACTTGTTCGTATTTTTTTCCTTGCCAGGCTTCACGTTGTACCTCTTTCTGCCCTACCTTTTGCTCTGAATCAGAGCACCAAAAATAATCCATGCCACAGATTCAATGGTTTGTGCCTTGATTTCCTCTGCCAAACTCTTTAGTCCATTGCCTTTAAGCTCAACCTCAGTCAAGTTCTTAGGACAGAGCAGAACATAACCAGTTTCTTTGCCAGAATATCATATGAATGGCCTCGAACCTGGTCCCAACAAAGTCCTTGTTCCCTTCGGAAACTTCTTGAGCCCAGCCTCCACATTCCACATTCTTCTCAGCTTTCTTATCTTCCAGACTTCCATCCAAAATGACCCATTAGGGCTGGAGAGATGGCTTAGCAGTTAAGGCTCATGCCTATGAAACCTAAGGACACCAGTTCGATTTTCCAGGTCCCACATAAGCCAGATGCACAAGGGGGTGCATGTGTCTGGAGTTCGTTTGCAGTGGCTAAAGGCCCTGGTGTACCCATTCTCTCTCTCCTTCTTTTCCCGCTCTCTCTGTCTAATAAATAAATAAAAATAAATTTAAAAAAATAGTATGACCAGAGGTCCTGGCATGCCCAGTCTCTCTCTCACACATAAATAAGTAAATGAATAAATAAGTAAATGAACGAATAAATAAATAAGTTAAAAATGGCCCATTAAGCTCTGCTATACAGCACTATAAGGCTTCTCTAGCCCACACTTCCAAACTTTCCCACATTCCCCTCATAAACCAGACTTTCAAAGACTTATCACAGTCAGGACCCCTCGACTCAGTGCCAATTATTTGTATCACTTATTTTCACGTGATAGTGAATAAATGCCTGAGCTGAAGCAACTTCAGGAAGGAAAGAGTTTATTCTAGTTTACGGTTCCAGAGGGAAGGTGGAGTCCATCATGGCGGGGAAGGCACGGCAGGAAGGAGTGGAGAGCTACTCATCACATCAGCAGGCAGAAGGTTGAGAGAAAACAGGAAGCAGGGGTCTGGCTATATACCTCAAGGCTGGCCTCCCAGTGACCCACTTCCTCCGGTGACATTATACCTCCTATAGGTTCCCCTGCCTTCCCAAACAGTATCCCCAGCAGGGGACAAACACATGAGCAGTGGGTGGGGGTGTATTTTACATTCAAAGCACAACAAATGAAGCGGCTGCACCCTCCTGTAAGAGTAAGCCTTGTACACTCACTGGTTCACTAAGTTGGACTTTGGTGGTGTCCATACTTTGGGCTGTCTTTGGTGCTCTATCTGAGGGAAGCATAGTTGTTTATGCCCCAGGGAAAGTTCACACAACACAGTCCCAAGGCATCCAGACTGTCTGTGGCCAGGGTCTGGAGGCTCCTTGGGAATCTTCTGAGAAGTCACCTCCTCTAAGACACCTTCCAGGAGCCCTGGTGGGCCGTTCTCATGATCCCTCAGCCTTGAAGTCTCTACCACTTCTCCCAGGCAGATTCCATATTGATTACTTTCCTTATTGTTGTGACAAAATACCTACGGAGTGTTTCACATTTCAAACCTACCTTCCAAGGCTCAGGGTCCATTGCGGAAGAGGTGGGGGAAAGAATGTAAGAACCAAAGGAGGAGTAGGACTCCTTACAACGTGCTCCTCCAGACACAAAATGGCCTGGATATCCATGACCTCACAGTGCCTGACACTACCTACATCAGACCATCATAATAGGAGGAAAAGATCATGACATCAAAATGAAAGAGAGACTGATTGAGAGGGGGAGGGGATATAATGGAGAGTGAAGTTTCAAAGGGAAAGTGGGGGGAAGGAGGGAAATAACATGGGATATTGTCTATAATTAAAGAAGTCAATAAAAATAAAAATAATGAGCCGGGCGTGGTGGTGTACGCCTTTAATCCCAGCACTCGGGAGGCAGAGGTAGGAGGATCGCTGTGAGTTCGAGGCCACCCTAAGACTACATAGTGAATTCCAGGTCAGCCTGAGCTAAAGTGAGACCCTACCTCGAAAAACCAAAAAATAAATAAATAAATAAAATAAAAATAATGAAATAAAAAAATATCTAGAGAGTGTTTCATGACACTTTTTCTCAAGGGGAGACACAAACACATGTCTATTCACCCCCAACTAGGGCACAGAAGACAAACCGAAGCACAATTGCATCAAAAGCGGTTTTGGTGAAGCAATGAGTTTATGGAGGTTACTTACAGTGTCTGGGGGAGGGATTACCTACAGGGGGGTGGAAACCCCAAAGCAGCCATATCATGGAGATGTCTCATTCCAACATGGATGATGGCTTCCTTGTGGCTGGGGCTGGGGCTCTACTGTCCCTTGATCTTCCACCCTCTGTATACTTCATCTCCCCCTGAGGCCACGAGACCTCAGGCATCATTACATACAACTGGCACAGGGGCCAGAGATCTCAGGTGAGGCTCTGAAGACTTTTCCCACACTTTGTGGGCACGTCAACAGGCCCCTATCTCGAAGCTTCTCTCATGAGTGGTGCCAGCTGCTGCTGATAAAGACGGTCAATAGTTGTTTTTCTCAGAGGACAGCTCACAGAACACTGGTCAGAGTCTGCCCCTCGACAGTTGTTTAATCCCCCTGTTATATATAACCTTAGGGAATGGGAGTGCTCGTGTGTGATCTTTTAAGTTTCAGCTCTCCCAGACTTGACCTGCTGAGTCTCCCTCCTTCCTCCAGCAGGGAATTAAAAAAAAAATTGTTTATTTTTTATTTATTTGAGAGTGACAGACAGAAAGAGGCAGATAGATAGAGAATGGGCACACCAGGGCCTCCAGCCACTGCAAACCAACTCCAGCTGCATGCGCCCCCTTGTGCATCTGGCTTACGTGGGTCCTGGGGAAGCAAGCCTTGAACCGGGGTCCTTGGGCTTCACAGGCAAGCGCTTAACCGCTAAGCCATCTCTCTAGGCCCAGAAGGGAATATTTTAATTTGGAGGAATTTGCTACACAACAAGGAGGAAGTGTTTGTTTACAGTTCCAGGGGATGCAGTCATGGTAGGGAAGGCATGGTAGGAGCATAAAGGAGCTGGGCACACTGCATTTGCAGTCGAGAAGCAGAGAGAGATGAACGCTGGTGCTCAGATGGCTTTCCCAGCTCATGGAAGGATGCTTCCAGTAGTTACTGTGGGTCTTCCCACCTCAATTAATCTAATCTAGAAATTCCCTTACAGACATATACAGAGGTTTGTCTCTGTGGTAATTCTAGCTCCTATCAAGTTGATAATATTAACTGTCATAGTTTTTTGTGTTTTTTTTTTTTTTTTTGAGGTAGGGTCTTACTCTAGTCCAGGCTGACCTGAAATTCACTGTGTAGTCTCAGGGTGGCCTTGAATATGGTGATTCTCCTACCTCTTCCTCCTGAGTGCTGGGATTAAAGGTGTGCACCATGCCCAGCAACTGTCATAGTTTTTTTTTTTTTTTTTAAGTCTATATATTTTATTTATTTATTTGAGAGAGTGAAAGAGGCAGGGGGAGGAGGTTGGAGAATGGGCATGCCAGGGCCTCCAGCCACTGCAAACAACTCCAGATGCATGTGCCCTCTTCTGCATCTTACGTGTGTGGCTTACATGGGTCCTGGAGAATCGAACCGAGATCCTTTGGCTTTGAAGACAAGCGTCTTAACCACTAAACCATCTCTGCAGCCCCAACTGTCATAGTTTTAAGTGACCATCAACTTGCTTCATATTGCTTGTCTGTCTCCCCTTCACCCTGGTGGGTAGGCACTATGAACCTGAGGACCTCACATGCTGCTGTTACATCATTGATACTGGAGGACGGACCAGGACTTTCCCAAATTCTCAGATCCAGGATCAGATATGCAGCACTGTCCAACAGCACACCGAGGTGTGAGGCCTTGAGGGTCAGATGTTTTTGCACGTCCACTGTGCCCACAGCACATCAGGGTGCCCACGCTGTGGCCCATTAGTAGGATCTCCTGTTTGCAGAGCCCCTCCAGGCAGCTCCTTGCTCCCCAGTTTCATCCTGCTAGTCCTAGCACTCCATCTCTGGGCAGCCACCCTTGGGCTACATGGCATCTCCCTAACCCTCATCCCTGTCACCCTACCTCCTAATCACTGGCATCAATCAATCATCACAAAGTCTTTGCCCTGTCTTAAAGCCACTCTGGCTGGGTCCTGCCACCATCCTCAGAGCCAGCTTCAGCTTCTCCTGCTAGACCGTGTTATCTTGAAACATCTACCCCTGCACGTACCAAGGTCAGCCTAAAGTCCCCCTTCCCTCCTCCCCACTTCTATCCATCCAGGGTGGCCCTCTACTTCCAGGTGCAGCTGCTCATCCTGCTGTGCCCACTGCAGGGGAGCAGGGTCCCCAGGAAGTGGCTGACAGAAGCCCAGCCCAGGCCCCACTGTGAGATCTTCCCCTACCTCCAGCTCCCTGAATCTCTTCCCTCACAGCAGATAACCTGCTGTCTCCTCTCAATCTCAATCCTGAGGCCTGTGGAGAGAACCCAAGGAGGCCTCTCTCCTTGTCACAGGATGCCCATGTTTCTGGGGCAGTGGGGAAGAGTCCTGTGATCACGGTGCCAATATCACGGTGCTTAAGCCATACTCCACCCCACTGGGTCCCCAGCAGTTCCTCCATGCCAAGTCACTGTGTCGCACTAAAGAAGAAAAGAAACATGCCAGACTTTCTTGTCCCCAAGTGGCCATGTGCCCTCAGTCCATCTCTATCTTGAAACCTATAGCCCTTATCTTGGACTTTCTAGACCTTCAAGCTAACAGAAAATAAATTTCTATAGTCCTATCTGCTTAGGAGGCTGAGGCGGGAGGATCTCAAGCTCAAGGGCAGCCTGAACAGGGTCTCACTAAGTTGTCCACGTTGACTCTTTCCAGAGCTTGGCTCTTCTTAGCTACCGTCCCTTGAAAACCTGCTCACTGACCCCTGTCTCCACATGCCAGCCCTCAGCTCTCACCACACTGACTTCCTGGCTTACGTCCTCTCAGCCCTCTTCCTGATGTCCGCCCTCTCCTGGCATCCCCCTGACCTGTGGGCCATCTGCCATCTTGACGACCTTCCCACCCTGCTCTCACCTCTCCTGCCTCTGGTCCGCTTTTCACTCACTAGGGAGCAGGGTCCAGATGCTTTCCCCAGCTAACTCATGGTTGATGTAGGGGAGGAGAGAATGGTACCAGTTCCCCTCTAGAGTATGCCTCACCCCACAACCTTGCCAGACATGCCCCATGGAAATGATTCTCCCTTGCCCCTTAATCATTTTTTAAAATATTTATTATTATTTTCTTTATTTTTATTTTTTCTGATTTATTTTTATTTATTTATTAGAGACAGAGAGAAGGACAGAGAGAGAGAGAGAGAGAGGGAGAATGGGCATGCTGGGGCCTCCAACCACTGCAAACGAACTCCAGATGCATGTGCCACCTTGTGCATCTGGCTCACATGGGTCCTGGGGAATAGAACCTGGGTCCTTTGGCTTTGCAGGCAAGTGCTTTAACCATTAAGCCATCTCTCCAGCCCCCTTAATCATTTTTTTTAAGCTTCTGGACTATTTCATAATACTAGAAAGTTTATTAGTGTTGTTTTTCTCCTTTTCATGCTTATTAGTTTTTTTTATATTTAGCCTAATTAGTTAATAACTGCATTTGAAGCCGGGCGTGGTGGCGCACGCCTTTAATCCCAGCACTTGGGAGGCAGAGGTAGGAGGATCGTCGTGAGTTCAAGGCCACCCTGAGACTACATAGGTAATTCCAGGTCAGCGTGGGCCAGAGTGAGACCCTACCTCGAAAAAACCAAAAAAAAAAAAAAATTGCATTTGTGATAACTGATTTGCTAAAGACAAATGTATCATTGGTTTTGTTTTGTTTTATTTTATTTTTGTTTTGTTTTGTTTTATTTTTCAAGGTAGGGTCTCTCTCTGTAGCCCAGGCTAACCTGGAATTCACTATGTAGTCTCAGGGTGGCCTTGAACTCACAGCAATCCTCCTACCTCTGCCTCCCGGTGCTGGGATTAAAGGTATGCGCCCCCATGCCCAGCGCCTTAATCATTTTTTAAGACCTCATTTGAGTGGCATGCTAGAAGGCAGGGAGGGCTTCAGGGTGTGAATTTTTAGGAGACACAAAAAGCCACTGTAGTCTCCAGGGCCATTGCTTCTTCCCAATCCCACAGTGATCTGACCTTAGACCGTTGGCTTCCTGCCTGTCTGCCCAGCCCGTATCTGTATCTTTCTGCCTCCTGCCCACCCTCTTCTTCTCATCCACTGTGACTTATTTGCAGCCTCTACATTGCCTTCCTTGAGCCTTTCCAGGGCTTGGCTCTGTAACAGGCCTGGCTCTGTAATATGGCTTCCCCACCTTCAGGTGGGATCGTGTCTACTCCCTGCCTGTCACACTGCCCTTAAGATAAGCATCACCACCGATGCCTGCTTATTTCCCACAGGTGACCTCACCTCCTTGTTCTCTCCCCCATAGTCCTGCCTCTGCTGATTAACCAAAGCCACCCATGAGACATGTTTTATCTTTCCCTGCCTTGGCTTGTCCGTATCTTTGACCTTGTCTGCACACCTCAGACTCTACTCCTCCCTCCCTCACCTCACCCATTGTCTACCATCTGGTCCCCCACCCCACGAAACTCTGTCTATGGACCCAACAGACAATAAACAGGCTATCTCTTTGTCCCTGGGCGGAGCTGAAGCCTCCACAAAGGGCCTAGCTCCCCATCTTTTTAATGTTTGCAGTACTGGGAACTGAGTTTCTTGCAGTGCTCTGTCTTTTTTTTAATGTTTATTAGCAGTGGTGGCGCATGCCTTTAATCCCAACTGAGTTTTCAAGGCCAGTGAGACTACTGTCTTCCAAAACCTGGACCAGAGTGAGACCCTAAATTAATTTATTAAAAAAAAAAAAAAAAAAAATTTATTTATTAAAAAGAGCAATTTATTTTATGAGAGAACAAAGAGGCAAAGAGGCAGAGAGAGAGAGAGAATGGGGGCACCAGGGCCTCCAGCCACTGCAAATGAACTCCACATGCATGCACCACCATGTGCATCTGGCTCACGTGGGACCTGGGGGATCAAGCCTCGAACTGGAGTCCTTAGGCTTCACAGGCAAGCACTTAACCACTAAGCAATCTCTTCAGGCCCTTTAAATTTTATTTATTTATTTATTTATTTTTATTTTATTTGCCAAAACCTTTTGAAATTGTTTAAGACAGGGTCACTAGGTTGCCCAAACTGACCTTGAACTCACTATAGCCCAGGATGGCCTTGAACTTGCAGTAAACCTCCTGCCTTGTCCTTCCAAGTTGCTGGGACTATAGAGGCCTGCATCTCCAGTCCTAGGCTGGCTTCTTGTCTGTTACAGTTAAGGCTCAATAGGTAGGAGGAGTTCTACCCATCCCCCCTCCCTCCCCTACTGCCTGGCTATGAAAGGGGCCCCAATACCCAAGGCTCTTCCCTCCACTGGGCAAGCCAGCACACCCCCAGGGCATGGCATAAAAGCCTTTCTACCATTCTCTTCTGCCCTCCTTCCCTGAAGTACGAGGCATGCTCTCTGCTTCTCCATCTCTGATTGTATCTTTCTGCCTCTGCCTCTGCCTCAGCCCCCCACCCACATCTGCTTTCCTTTTCACACGTGTTCCTTTTGTCTCTGCCCCTCCCCATCGATGCTTCTAGTTCCTGGCCACTCGCCCTTTCCTACAACTCCCATTCTGAGTTATTAATAAATAATAAACTCCTTATTCCCAAGAAAGAGGTATGGGTTTAGTCCTCTAATTCGAATCCTAACCTCTAACACTATCTTAGCCCTCTCTTGCAGCCATAACAAAACACTTGAGGCTGGATCATTTAAGAAAACTAAAAATTTATTTTCTCTCAGCTCTGGGAGCTAGGAAGTCCAAGATCAAGACCAAAACAGATTTTGTATTGATTAAGGGCTCTGTTTCAAAGAGGATTCCTTGAGGCTGGACAGATGGCTCCGCGGTAAAGGTACTTGCCGGCAAAGCCTAACAACCTGGGTTCGATTCTCCAGTACCCATGTAAAGCCAAATGCACAGAGTAGCACATGGGTTTGGAGTTCTTTTGCTGCAGCTAGAGACCCTGGTGTGCCCATTTTCTCTTCCCCTCTCTCTCTCTCTCTCTTTCTGTGTATGTATCTGTCTGTTTCTCTCTGCTTGCAAACAAATATTTTAATATTTTATTTTTATTTACTTATTTAGTTTGAGAGAGAGACAGAAAGAGGGAGAATGGGCACACCAGGGCCTCCAGCCACTGCAAACAAAGTCCAGACGCATGTGCCACCTTGCAGATCTGGCTTAAGTGGGTCCTGGGGAATCGAACCAAAGTCCTTTCGCTTTGCAAGCCAGTGCTTTAACCGCTAAGCCATCTTGGCAGCCCCACAAACAAATAAATATTTTTTTAAAAAAGAGGAGGCCTTGTCACCCTTATTGGTTGTGCAGTGGAAGGTTACAAGGGCCCAGTGAGACCCTCTTGAGCCCTTTATGCCTCTGATAACAATTCTGAAGGATGGAGCTTGGGGATGGCACTTCCCAGACAGAGCCTCACCTTCTACCTCAGTGCTTCTTGGTCCCAACAATATTTTAATGTGGGGGACACATCTGCTCAACCTTCAGCATCCCAAACTTGCCTTTCTTTCTGTTCACCTGCTAGTGAACGCCCAGTCTCAGCTCAGTGTCAGCTCCCTCATCTCCTCAACCACAGGTGACCTGTCATTCTCTCCCCATAGTCCTGCCTCTGCTGATCTCACCATGAGACATGTTTTATCTTTCCAGTGGGACCACTCTGTCTCCCTCCTCAATTCCTCCTGGAGCCCCCTCTGTCACCCAACAGACATCCCTTCCCCCAATCCTGGAGGCCACCTCCCTTCCCTCCTGAGGCCACCTTCGCTTCCTGCATTCTGTTCTCACTCAGAGGGGACAGCACCACACTATGGACTTTGGCCCAGGCCTCGCTCCTGCCATAACCCTTAGGAGACTTTTCTGGTAGCCTTTGAGGTCCCACCCAGTTCTACTGGCCTCCAGGCCACTGCCTTTCCAGTGGCTACTCAGGCGAGATGGCCTCTGCTTGTCTGCTTCACAAACGTCTCTTTCCATTCCCCATTCCCCTCCTCTTCCACTGTGGAATCCAGCGCATTTCAGCATCAGCTTGCTCCCTTGCTCAGTCATTCCCTGTTTGTTGGATCCTGGACCAGCTGTGGGGTCAGGAGGAGATCCTACCCAACCCCCTGGCATGTTGGCTCTTGGAGTCTGAGGAGTTGATTATTCCAGGTGAATAAATGATTGTGTCTGAACTCTGGGGTGATGCTCAGCTTACAGGCCTGTGTCTTCGAGTTTGTTGAGCCTGCCTTCTATAGGAAGCTCATGGGGCTCAGCCAGCATGCCCTGACGAGTGACTACATGGTCAGCGGTTCCCACCAGGGGTACTTGGCATTAGCACACCTGCTGGTCCAGGTGGAGTGGAAGTTGAGAGTGGAGACACAGGTCCAGTCAGAAGGGCTGGGGGAAGAGGAGTGGTTATGGAGGATGGCAGTAGACATGTTTTGTCTTGGAACATGTTTTTCCCCTGGAATATGAAATGGCTATAGTCCAGGGCCCAGGAGCACTGAGGCCAGCAGGAACCCACTTGCTTTCAGGTTGAGAAAAAGACTGGAAATAGACATAGGGACAGCATGAGGACTCCCAGTGTCCTGGCTTTAATGTCCCCCAACAAACAGAAGGAGGAGGGCAGGAGCACAAGGCAGGGGTGGGTTCACCTGGCCCCATGGCACCCTGTAGAATTCTCCAGAGCATCGTGCCATGGCCTGTGGTCAGGCCTCTAGTTCTGCAAGCCTGGGAGTGGGTAGGCCTGTTTGAAGGACATATCAAAGTGGATATGATTGAGTGCCCAACAGTTAGGAGACCTTGGCCTTGGCATTGTGACCAAATACCTGACAGAAACAATATAAAGGAGTGTTGTAGTTAACTTCTCACTGCTGGGATAAAGCACCCGATCAAAAGCAGTTGATGGGAGGAAAGCTTTTTTTTCTTCTTTCATTTTGGCTTCCAGTCTCGAGTGGAAGCTTCATGAAGGCAGGAGGAAGCATGGCATGAACAAAGGATGGACAGCAGCACTGCCACAGTGAGAAAACAGCAGCCGGAGAGTGAACCGACTAACACACTGGCAAGCTAGGGATCATAAACCTCCAGGTCCACCCCCAGCATCACACCTCCACCAGCGGCCCTTTAAATTTTATTTATTTATTTATTTATTTATTTATTTATTTATTTATTTATTTTATTTGCCAAAACCTTTTGAAATTGTTTAAGACAGGGTCACTAGGTTGCCCAAACTGATCTTGAACTCACTATAGCCCAGGATGGCCTTGAACTTGCAGTAAACCTCCTGCCTTGTCCTTCCAAGTTGCTGGGACTATAGAGGCCTGCATCTCCAGTCCTAGTCTGGCTTCTTGTCTGTTACAGTTAAGGCTCAATAGGAGGAGTTCTACCCATCCCCCCTCCCTCCCCTACTGCCTGGCTATGAAAGGGGCCCCAATACCCAATACCCCCAGGGCATGGCATAAAAGCCTTTCTACCATTCTCTTCTGCCCTCCTTCCCTGAAGTACGAGGCATGCTCTCTGCTTCTCCATCTCTGATTGTATCTTTCTGCCTCTGCCTCTGCCTCAGCCCCCCACCCACATCTGCTTTCCTTTTCACACGTGTTCCTTTTATCTCTGCCCCTCACCATCGATGCTTCTAGTTCCTGGCCACTCGCCCTTTCCTACAACTCCCACTCTGAGTTGCTAATAAATAATAAACTCCTTATTCCCAAGAAAGAGGTATGGGTTTAGTCCTCTAATTCGAATCCTAACCTCTAACACTATCTTAGCCCTCTCTTGCAGCCATAACAAAACACTTGAGGCTGGATCATTTAAGAAAACTAAAAATTTATTTTCTCTCAGTTCTGGGAGCTAGGAAGTCCAAGATCAAGACCAAAACAGATTTTGTATTGATTAAGGGCTCTGTTTCAAAGAAGATTCCTTGAGGCTGGACAGATGGCTCCGTGGTAAAGGTACTTGCCGGCAAAGCCTAACAACCTGGGTTCGATTCTCCAGTACCCATGTAAAGCCAAATGCACAGAGTAGCACATGGGTTTGGAGTTCTTTTGCTGCAGCTAGAGGCCCTGGTGTGCCCATTTTCTCTTTCTCTCTCTCTTTCTGTGTATGTATCTGTCTGTTTCTCTCTGCTTGCAAACAAATATTTTTTTAATATTCTATTTTTATTTACTTATTTAGTTTGAGAGAGAGACAGAGAGAGGGAGAATGGGCACACCAGGGCCTCCAGCCACTGCAAACAAAGTCCAGACGCATGTGCCACCTTGCAGATCTGGCTTAAGCGGGTCCTGGGGAATCGAACCAAAGTCCTTTCGCTTTGCAAGCCAGTGCCTTAACCGCTAAGCCATCTTGGCAGCCCCACAAACAAATAAATATTTTTTTAAAAAAGAGGAGGCCTTGTCATCCTTATTGGTTGTGCAGTGGAAGGTTACAAGGGCCCAGTGAGACCCTCTTGAGCCCTTTGTGCCTCTGATAACAATTCTGAAGGATGGAGCTTGGGGATGGCACTTCCCAGACAGAGCCTTACCTTCTACCTCAGTGCTTCTTGGTCCCAACAATATTTTAATGTGGGGGCACATCTGCTCAACCTTCAGCATCCCAAACTTGCCTTTCTTTCTGTTCACCTGCTAGTGAACGCTTCACCCAGTCTCAGCAGCTAGCGCCTGGGTGTCACTCCACCTCCCTCATCTCCTCAACTACACAGGTGACCTCACCTCCTTATTCTCTCCCCCATAGTCCTGCCTCTGCTGATTAACCAAAGCCACCATGAGACATGTTTTATCTTTCCCTGCCTTGGCTTGTCCGTATCTTTGACCTTGTCTGCACACCTCAGACTCTACTTCTCCCTCCCTCACCTCACCCATTGTCTACCATCTGGTCCCCCACCCCACGAAACTCTGTCTATGGACCCAACAGACAATAAACCTGTCTGTCTCCCCAATTCCTCCTGGAGCCCTCTCCTCTCCACCCCACATCCCTTCCCTCCTGAGGCCACCTTCGCTTCCTGCATTCTGTTCTCACTCAGAGGGGACAGCACCACACTATGGACTTTGGCCCAGGCCTCGCTCCTGCCATAACCCTTAGAGACTTTTCCAGGTAGCCTTTGAGGTCCCACCCAGTTCTACTGGCCTCCAGGACACTGCCTCTCCAGTGGCTACTCAGGCAAGATGGCCTCTGCTTGTCTGCTTCACAAACGTCTCTTTCCATTCCCCATTCCCCTCCTCTCCCACTGTGGAATCCAGTGCATTTCAGCATCAGCTTGCTCCCTTGCTCAGTCATTCCCTGTTTGTTGGATCCTGGACCAGCTGTGGGGTCAGGAGGAGATCCTACCCAACCCCCTGGCATGTTGGCTCTTGGAGTCTGAGGAGTTGATTATTCCAGGTGAATAAATGATTGTGTCTGAACTCTGGGGTGATGCTCAGCTTACAGGCCTGTGTCTTCGAGTTTGTTGAGCCTGCCTTCTATAGGAAGCTCATGGGGCTCAGCCAGCATGCCCTGACGAGTGACTATATGGTCAGCGGTTCCCACCAGGGGTACTTGGCATTAGCACACCTGCTGGTCCAGGTGGAGTGGAGGTTGAGAGTGGAGACACAGGTCCAGTCAGAAGAAGGGCTGGGGGAAGAGGAGTGGTTATGGAGGATGGCGGTAGACATGTTTTGTCTTGGAACATGTTTTTCCCCTGGAATATGAAATGGCTATAGTCCAGGGCCCAGGAGCACTGAGGCCAGCAGGAACCCACTTGCTCCAGGTTGAGAAAAAGACTGGAAATAGACATAGGGACAGCATGAGGACTCCCAGTGTCCTGGCTTTAATGTCCCCCAACAAACAGAAGGAGGAGGGCAGGAGCACAAGGCAGGGGTGGGTTCACCTGGCCCCATGGCACCCTGTAGAATTCTCCAGAGCATCGTGTGCATGGCCTGTGGTCAGGCCTCTAGTTCTGCAAGCCTGGGAGTGGGTAGGCCTGTTTGAAGGACATATCAAAGTGGATATGATTGAGTGCCCAACAGTTAGGAGACCTTGGCCTTGGCATTGTGACCAAATACCTGACAGAAACAATATAAAGGAGTGTTGTAGTTAACTTCTCAGTGCTGGGATAAAGCACCCGATCAAAAGCAGTTGATGGGAGGAAAGCTTTTTTTTCTTCTTTCATTTTGGCTTCCAGTCTCGAGTGGAAGCTTCATGAAGGCAGGAGGAAGCATGGCATGAACAAAGGATGGACAGCAGCACTGCCACAGTGAGAAAACAGCAGCCGGAGAGTGAACCGACTAACACACTGGCAAGCTAGGGATCATAAACCTCCAGGTCCACCCCCAGCATCACACCTCCACCAGCAAGGCTCCACCTGCCAAACTGCCGCCAGCTGTGGAATAAGCATTCCGAACACATGAGTTTATGGGGGCCGTCTGATTCAAACCACCACAGGGAGGAAAGGTTATTTTGATTCGTGATTTCAAGGGAGCTTCAGCTCACCATGGTGGGGAAGGTAGGGCATAGTGGTGACCCTTGTAACAGTGGAAGTGCGAGGGTGGAGGCTCCTCAGAGAAAATAGCCTAGAAACAGAAGGGGATATATATATATAACCTTCAAGTCTGCACCTGAGCCGGGCGTGGTAGTGCACACCTTTAATCGCAGCACTTGGGAGGCAGAGGTAGGAGGATCACCATGACTTCAAGGCCACCCTGAGACTACATAGTGAATTCCCAGTCAGCCTGGGCTAGAGTGAGACCCTACCTTGAAAAACCAGAAAAAAAAAAAAAAAAAAAAAAAAAAAAAAAAAAAAAGCTCTGGCAGGTCTACCCTACCTCCTAAAGGCTCCTCAACTTTGTGTGTGTGTGTGTGTGTGTGTGTGTGTGTGTGTGTGTGTGTGTGTGGGACAGAACCCACAGGGTCTTATGGACGCTGAGCATCCATCCTATCCCTATCCCTGAGCTACATCTCCAGCCTGTGTACCATTCTTAAAAATATTACAACAGGGCTGGAGAGATGGCTTAGCAGTTAAGCACTTGCCTGTGAAGCCTAAGGACCCCAGTTCAAGGCTCGATTCCCCAGGACCCACATAAGCCAGATGCACAAGGTGACACATGCATCTGGAGTTCGTTTGCAGTGGCTGGAGGCCCTGGCATGCCCGTTCTCTCTCTCTCTCTCTCTACCTTCCTATTTCTGTATCTCTCTCTCTCAAATAAATAAATAATAAAATATTTAAAAATATATATATTACAACAGGGCTGGAGAGATGACTTAGCGGTTAAGGCGCCTGCCCTCTAAGCCTAAGAACATCAGTTCCAATCTCCAGGTCCCACGTTTAGCCCGATGCAGTGATGCAAGGGCACAATGCCGCACTTGCCCACAAGGGGGCGCACGCATCTGGAGTATGTTCGCAGTGGTTGAGAGGCTGCTGGCGCGCCCATTCTCTATCTGTCTTCCTTTCCCTCTCTCTCTCTCTCTCTCTGTCTCTCTCCAAAAACAAACAAAAAAAAATTACAACAAAGAGTGGAGGGTGTAGCTCAGGAGAACATGTGCCTAGATGTCCAAGCACCACACCAAAAATTAAAAAATAAAAATGAAAAATTATGATCAAATTACATTATCTTTTTAAATTTAAATTTAATTTTTATCTATTTATTTGAGAGAAACAAAGAGAGAGAGAGAGAGAGAGAGAGAGAGAGAGAGAGGGAGGAAGAGAGTATGGGTGCGCCAGGGCCTCCTGCCACTGCAAATAAATTCCAGACTCACCCACCACATTGTGCATCTGGCTTTATGTGGGTACTGGGGAATTGAACTTGGGCCACATGCTTTCCAAGCAAGTGCCTTTAACCACTGAGCCATATCTCCAGCCCTACATTGTCTTTAAGTATGAAAATGGTCATAAAAATCAATAAACAAAAAATAGTGCCATGAACTGGGGACCAAGCATTCAAAACATAAGCCTATGGGGGACATTACCAATTCAACACAACTGCCATAGACTTTGTTCTCTGTCAGTCTGGAGGTAGAAGCCTTCCCAGGCTGGGAGGGGGAAGTATGTCCAGCCTGTCCAGCTTCTGTGACTACCAGCTACCCTTGTTTTGTAGAAGCATCACTGATTTCTGCATAGCCACCAGAATTCTTCCTCTATGTGCTATGCCCAAATTTCTTTTTTTTTTTTTTTTTTTTTTTTTTTTTTTTTGGTTTTGCGAGGTAGGGTCTCACTCTGGTCCAGGCTGACCTGGAATTCACTCTTTATTCTCAGGGTGGCCTCGAACTCTCGGCGATCCTCCTACCTCTGCTTCCCGAGTGCTGGGATTACAGGCGTGCGCCACCACACCCGGCTCCAAATTTCTTTGTTTATTTAATTTGAGTGTGTGTGTGTGTGTGTGTGTGTGTGTGTGTATGCATGTGTGGCGATGGATACCGTCCATCGGTGTTTGGGTAACCATGAAATGAACACACACCAGGCAAACTGTGATTTAATGGAGGGTCAGGGAGATGGATTTGAGCGCTTCCCCCACTGAATGTGCTCCCAGTATTAATTCAGATTCAGGCAGTCAAAGCTATGGTGAAGTCTGAGCACAAGACAGAGCACAAGATGGAGCACCAGTTCGCCTCAGCTCAGATCAGGAGTTGTTTATGTTTATCAGGAAGTCTCTGGAAAAGCTGTGAGGTTCCTGTCTTCAAGAAGCTCCACCCAAGGGGCGTAGTCTTCCATGTCCCCAGGCTTAGCCTGTGCAAACATTAGCCTTCTGCCAATTAGCTTGATCACCACATGTGTTGTGTATGTATGCATGTTTATATGTGTGGGGAGGCCAGAGGTCGACACTGGATGCCTTCCTTTTCCTTGGTCGCTTTCTTCCTTATTCTTTGAGGCAGCATCTCTCACTGAACCTATAGCTCACTGATCTGGCTAAGACAGCTAGCCAGCAAGCCCTAGAGATCCTCCTGTCTTTACCTCCCCAGCACTGGGATTGCTGGCCTGGCTTTTTACATGGGTGCTAGGGATCTGAACTCGGGTCCCTATGCTTGTACACCAAGCACTCTACCCACTGAGTCATCTCCGTTGTCCCATGTTTCCTCTTTTTATAAGGACACAAGTCATATTGAAGCAAGGCTCCCCTCCCCCCCAGTGACTTCATCCTAACTAGCTACATCTTCAGCAAACCTGTTTCCAAATAAGGTCACATTTTGAGGTCCAGGGTTTGGAAACTCAACATATGCATTTTGGAATATGCAATTCAGTCCGGCTCTGCACCTGCCTGGAAGGATGGAGAGAGACAAAGAAAGGAAGTCCCCCCCCCAAAAAAAAAAAACTGCCTTGAGAGCTGAGGCCTGGCTGAAGGCTCAGAGGTGGTAAAAACCCACCTCAGGGGCCAGGGGTGGGGGGATGGCTCAGCAGTTAAAGGCTCTTGTCGGCAAAGCTTGCTGGCCTGGGTGCAATTCCCCAGCACTCTGTAAACCCAGATGCACAAAGTGGTACATATATCTAGAGTTTGTTTGTAGTGGCAAGAGCCCTGGCATGCCCATACAAAATCTCAAAAGTAATTAAAAAAAAAAAAAAGCCAAACCTCAGATGAGACTGACACAGTGGATGAGGCAGGTCACATGGGGCGTCTTGCTTCACTTACTGTTGCTGTAATAGAACCCTGAAGCTAGCTGACTTATAAAGAGTAGAGGTTGTTCTGTTCTGGAGGCTGTAAGTCCAAGAGCACAGTGCTGGCCTCTGGTAAGGCCTCCTTGACACTATCACACTATCACATGACAAGACAGCAAGCCTTATAGAAAGAGATTGCAGGCTGGGCATGGTGGCACAAGCCTCTAATCCCAGCACTCGGGAGGCAGAGGTAGGAGAATTGCCTTGAGTTCAAGGTCACCCTGAGACTACATAGTGAATTCCAGGTCAGCCCGGGTTATAGTGAAACCCTACCTTGAAAAAACAAGAAGGAGGAGGAGGAGGAGAAAAAGAAGAGGGAGAAGGAGGAGAAAGAGGAGGAGGAGGAGGAAAGAGATTGCTTTTATAACAAATCCACTTCAAGCAATGTGCTTGTAACTCAGGGATCCATCATCTCTCAGAGGTCTCAATTCTCAGCTCTTCAACTGGAGGCTGGACTTCCTACACTTTAACTTGTAGGAGCACAGTCCCTAACTGGGACTTCCCCTGAGGTAGAGCTAGCTCGGCAGACCTGCAGAAGCCCTGCCTGGTTTTGAACTCTGCATCTCCCTCTGAGAGCTGGGAGGTGCTGGAGCCAAGGCCGTGCATGTTCCCACTGCACTCTGGCCCTGGCAATGAGGGAGCCAGGTTAGCCTGTGGCAATGGTTGGTAGGGGTGGATGCCAGCCTCCATCTGCCCAATTTCCAGCCATACCATGAGACCAACAAGCAGAGGAAGGTCCTAGAGGATGGGCTGAGCAACAACCCATTGATGTGACACCTGGACCAGGTAGGGGAGTTGGAGGACATACGTGACAGACCTTGGGACTCATGGGAACCTCTTAAGAGGTCTGAGGTTGGAGGTGGCACAGCCGACTGGGCTCAGTCACATGTCATGTGAGTACCCAGTCACACCATCAATGGGGGACTTGAGAGGCTCCAAGGAAGTAAGGTGCAGGAAGCCTCAAGGGAAGAGGCTGGAGGAGAAGAAAGTAGGGGTCCTGAGCTCATCTGCGGGGTATGGTTGATATGGGTCTTCTCAATGCCTCCTCTGGGGGCTGGGATGGGGCAGCCAGACTTTGCCAGCCCTTGTATGGTGTGAGTGGGGAAAAGTGCTCATCAGTCTTTATTGGCCTAGAGTCCCTATTCCTTTCCAATTTCCTCAGTCCATGCCCATGGCCCTGCCCTTGACAAGCCTCTGAACCACCTACTCGAAGCTGGAGGACACTGATCCATAGTCAGTTCCAAGGGTCCAGAGCAGAGACAATGAGAGGCAGAGTAGTGGCGGGAGAGGAAGGGACAGCAGAGAAGCAACATGGCGGCCCAACAGCTCAGAAGTGACAGGACCCAATGTTAGACAAGACCCAAAAGGGTGTGAGTGCTTCGTAGGGCTCCTGATATGGCCAGAAAACCAAACCTAGTGGTAGTGCCCAAGTCCATGACCTTAAAACATCCACAACAGGTTCTACCATGTTCTGTGGGCACACTCAGAAGCACAGGTCCAGGAAGATTTCCATCAAAGAGGCCCAGAGGGTTCTGTAAATGCTGAAGGGACCATGTGAGAGCCACCCATGTAAGTCATTTACTTACAGAGGTACTGGCGGGGACCCTGGAGATATACAAGATGTCTCAAGGTGTGAGAAGCTTCCTGAAGCCACCTCTGCCCTCTTCTCTGTCACCTCAGGCTCCTGCTGCTTGCTCAACACTTCCTGGTGGGTGGCTTGGTGTTTTGTTTTGTTTCTTTTCTGCTCTTGCAGCAACAGATTTAAAAAAAAAAAAAAAAAAAAAACCCAAGCCCCATAGGTTCCAAACCTCAACCTGCAGCAGGAAGGGGGAAGTGAAACCAACTGGGGTGGGGGCTTCAGGCCACCGCCCGGCCGCTCACTTGCTGAGAAGTACCAAGAGCAAGAGTGTGCACCCACCCCAGAGGCAGACAGACGCAAGGCCCATGGCGGAGGCTGCGAGTGATCCCAGCGTGGAGGAGCAGGAAGAACTGCTCAGGGAAGACGGCTCTGGGTAAGCATCTACAGCCACCGCAGCTGCCTGAAGGCTTGTTCTGAGAGTGTGAAGTGCTGGATAATGGTTCCTCAGACCATGTCCTCACACAGGAAAACTCAGGGGTCTTTCTCAGTATGGAACTGTGCAGTTCCTCCCCCTGACTGGGTGAGGCTGGGTCTCCCATAAGCTTGTTAAGATCCAGAGCCTGGACGCTGGGTAGGGGGTATAGACACTTACATGACAGGGAGTCATGTCAGGATGTGGCCTGGACAGACAGATGGACAGACGATAAGACAGCAGCTGTGCAGGGAGGGAGCATGACTGTTGACTCTCCCACCTCCAGTCTCATCTGGGGGGTACTACCCTGACTTAGGAGGAGGCTAAGCCTCGGGGGTCCCCAAAATTGCCCCTGCCCCATGAGGATGGAGAAGGCTGAGAACATTGGCAGAAGCCTGTCCTGAGGGCCAGGAGCTGAAGTTGGGTGTGGTGGGTTTGGGGAGGGGGGAACCTTGAATAAAGGCTGTAAGGTTCCTAGCAAAGCAGGCTACTATTCTGCCATGCCAGAGCCGGCCAGAGGGGCCCTGAGGCTGGGAGCTGCTTAGGAAGCAACTGTGTTTAGAGCAGCCACTGAGCTCCACCCTGTATTGAGTCACAAGCCTGGGGTCCCAGGAAGAGAGGCTGTTGGCAGGCAGGTATGGTGGCCCATTCAGATCATGCCCTGCCCCTGGGTACAGGTCAAAAGAGTGTCAGTTGCCTGACGACAGGCAAGGCTTGGAGAAGCAGAAGGGGACATTTTATAGCCTGAGCCCATGGTAGAGACGGATGTGAGAGCTGTGGCTTAGATGTGCAAAAAAAAAAAAAAAAAAAAAAAAAAAAAAAAAAAAAAAAAGGAAGAGGGTTAGTCTGGGCCAGAAGGGGGCAAGACCCTGGGAGCCCCAGAGCTATTGGAGGGCATGACCCTCAGGGCTCAGCTACAAGTGCGCCTAGGCTGCTGTGCAAAATAGAAGCTGGCTCCAGCTTCTGGGCAGGGGCTGGAAGTAGAGATGCCTCAGCCTTCATTAGTGATAATGGCACTAGAGGCCTCTTCACGAGGGGTGCTTGTGGAGGGGGGCAAGGGGCCAGCTCGGCCTCAGCCTTCCCATTGTGGGTTCCCTTTTAGACAATGGTTTAGGGGCTGCCACAGGGATCCTAAGGTCAGGAAGGGTGTCTGAGACTAAGCAGATGCTGGCCTGGGTCTGGTCAGCATGTGTGTGGCCAGTCCAAAGTTCTCAGGACCACACTGCCCTCAGAGGGGCTACATAGGGACTATTCCCAGGGAGAGAATGAACAACATGAAAGGGGTCACAGAGGGCTCAGAGGATGTGCTGCCCAGGTTGGGTGCCCTTTGAGGACACAAGCGGCTGGGTGTGCAGAGCAGAGAGATCAGGCAACAGCTGTGACCCTGCTCAGAAATGTTCTCACGTCAGTGCCCCTGCCACCTCATGTCCATAGAAGGGCATGGCGCAAGTAGCCAGGCTTGCCCCCGTCCTCCTCCTCCTCCTCAGCCCTTCCTTGGCCCCCCCTCTCCCAGCTGTCTCAAATGCCACAGGTCTGGGCAGCATCGTCAAGGCTGCCTACAGCCCTGGCAGGAACAGTGACTCCCTAGGCATCTTGGTGGAGGTCTGGGGTTTGGCTGCACCTGTGCCAGTCTGTCAGGGGCTCCTATTTGATACTCCTTAGGCCCCCAAGGGCCTAGAACTCTACCAAAGGTATCTCTTGAAATATGTCCAGAAGCCAGCCTATATTGACCTTTAACTAATTCACTCATTTAGTCTTTAACTTATTTATTTATTTATATGTGCATATTCATGTGTGTGCATGTGCACATATATGTGCATGTATGTGAGGGCCAGTGGATAAACTCAGTCGTCATCCTCAGGAATGCTATCCATGCTTGACACAGGTTCTCTCATTGGCCTGGAGCTCACCAAGAAGGCTAGACTAGCTGGCTAGCCAGCTCCAGGGATCCTCCTGTCTCTGTCTCCCCAGTACTGGGATTATAGATTTATGTCATCATGGGTGGCATTTAAAAATATATATTTTTTATTTATTTGCAAGCAGGGACGACAGACGAGAGAATGGGCACACCAGGGCCCCTAGCCACTGCAAATGAACTCCAGATACATGTGCCACATTGTGCATCTGGCTTTATGTGGGTACTGGGGAATTGAACCCCGGTCCTCAATGCCCTGTCCTTAGGCTTTGCAGGCAAGCACCTTAACCATTGACCCATCTCCCCAGCCCCAAGCCTGGCATTAAAAATATATTTATTTATATATATTTTTTTTAAACTTCTTTTTTTTATTTTATCTTCTTTTTTTGGAGAGCGACACAGAGAGGGACTGAGAGAGACAGAGAGAGAGAGAGAGAGAGAGAGAGAGAGAGAGAGAGAGGGGGGGCCAAGGAAGACAGAGATGAACGCGCCAGCAGTGTCTCAGGTTCTGTGAACAAAATCCAGATGCGTGCGCCCCCTTGTGGTTAAGTGCAGCATTGCACCCTTGCGTCACTTTGCATCTGGCTAAACGTGGGACCTGGAGATTGGAACCAGCGTTCTTAGGCTTAGGAGGCAGGCGCCTTAGCCACTAAGCCATCTCTCCAGCCCTTATATATTTTTATATCCAGCACTCAGGAGACAGAGGTAGGAGGATCACCATGAGTTCAAGGCCACCCTTAGATTGCACAGTAGTGAAGTCCAGGTCAGCCTGGGCTACAGTGAGACACTATCTTGAAAAACCAAATAATAGTAATAATAAATATTTATTTATTTATTATTTAAGAGAGAGAGAGACAGAGAGAAAGAGGCAGGGGGAGGGAGAAAATGAGCCTTCTGTCACTGCAAATGAACTCCAGACACATGTGCTACTTTGTGCATCTGGCATTACATGGGTACTGGAGAATCAAACCTGGACCATCAGGCTTTGCAAGCAAGTGCCTTTAACCACCGGGCAATCTCTCCAGCCGATGCCTGACATTTTTACATGGGTACTTGGGATTAAACTCAGGTCTTTTTGCTTATGAGGAAGTACTTTACCAACTGAGCCATCTCCCAGCCCCATGCTGACCTTCTAGAATGAAATTGCAACCCAGGGCCGTGTGGGACTTTCCTTTAACAGGATGACTCTGGGACAGGGAATTCTCCTGTCTAAGGTGGTAAGAAGTCCCCAACACTTAAAAAGAGATGTGTGGCCTGGGAAACTCCCACCCAAGAGGACCCAGAACGATCAGGGCAGGAAGATCAGCAGGGCTGGAGTAGAGCAAAAGGCACCCTCAGCCCTATCCCATGTTGCCCACGAAGAGTCAGGTACAGCAGGCTCTAGGGGTTTCAGGACACACGTGCGCACCAGGCTCAGCAAAGAATGAATGCCATGGGGCCTTCATATAGTCCTGACTGCGCTGTCCCCTCCTCTCCTTCCATGTTCCTTCTGCTGCTGCCGCAATGTAATTCGTCCTCATTAGGAGTGGGGGTTGTCTCCCTGTCTGGCTACAGGGTCCATTAGCTTCTCCTTGTCTCTGCGTGGCGGACATCTCCATGGGGCTGCAGGCGGCTCTGCTGAGACTCCCGGGTGACAATAAGAGCGTGTTTTGTCTCAGAGTCTCCCTGTGATCCCCAAGAATGGAGCTCAAGCCCATACTGTGAAGTGCCTGAGGAGCCAGAGGACTCAAAGCCCCAGAACATACTGGGAAATCACCTGGTTCACAGATGGAAAAGTATGTCCTTGCGGGTGGGGTGGGGGGGCTTGGATTCAATACTCTGTCCAAGTCTTAGAAGTCCAACAAGACATGGGAATAGCTCTTCCCTCACTGGGGTCAGAGACTAATGCCTTTGCCCAGGCATCCAGCTATACCTGGCTACCTTTCCCTGTCTGGCTCTTGCCTCATCTGGCCCCTTGAGGTGGATGCCACCCTGATTCCAGAAGCATCTATTCTTGCCTTGCATGCAACCCTATCATGAACCCTGCCCACCCTGGGTGCCCGCCTGCCCACCGATGCCTCCTTTATCTCTTCCAACAGGGTAGGCAAGGACGGAGACAACTTGCGAGCCACCCAGGCAGGGTCCCTCTCTGGGCCATCTACCCCTAACTTCATGTGAGGGTCAGGAACCCCCAGGAGATACTCACTCACCTCTCCTGGCAGCTGAGCCCTGGGGTTTGTTCCCCAGCAGACGGAGCCTAGCCTACCCCAGGCTGCCCCACCCCCACCCCCACCCAGAGCAGAGAGGAGCCAAGCTCACCTCAGACACTGGATATCTTCCTTCTGGTGGGTCCCAGGTTTTCTCCTGTCTTCCACCTGGACTCTTCATGGCACCATCTTTGGTGGGGGAGGGGAAGGCCAGATGCCTGGTGCAATTTGGGGACTTCACAAGCCCCAATTCTACTGATTTTAGGATCAGAAACTCTCCCCTCCACCCTGTCCCTGTCCGGCCTTGTCTGCCTGCTAGAGGCAGTGCTGGGAGCATGCAGGGTACAGATGGCCCTGCTTGGTGGCATCGTGGGTCTGCACAGCAGCCAGTCTTTCCTCCATCACCTCACAGTGGTTGCCTCTGCCTTTGGGAGAGCCCTAGGGAGGTGACATCTTGGCAGAAGAGGGGGCCTGGGAGAAGGGGCATGGTCTTTCCTTTGAAGATCTCAGGCTGTGAGGAAAGCCACTCTGAGGTGCTACTTCCAGTGAGGAAGAGGAGGGCAGAAGCCCACCCTTCTGGTGCCTCACCAGGATTATTTATTTATTTATTTATTTATTTATTTGTTTATTTATTTGGTTTTTTGAGGTAGGGTCTTGCTATAGCTCAGGATGACCTGGAATTCGTCTCAGGCTGGCCTAGAACTCACAGCCATTCTCCTACCTCAGCCTCCCAAGTTCTGGGATTAAAGGCATGAGCCACCATGCCCTGCTAAGTTTATTTTTTTTTTGTATGTGCATGTGTGTGCAGTTTGAGTGTATGGGTGTATGCATGTCATGTGGACAGGACACTTGGGTAAGTGCATGTGTGTGTGTGTGTGTGTGTGTGTGCACGTGTGTCCTGTGTCACTCCCTTCTTTATGTTGCTGTGGCGGGGTCTCTCACTTGAGCCCAGATCTCCCAGATTCGGCTTGTCTAGCTAGCTAACCCTAAGGGTTCCCTGTTTCTGCCTCTTCTGCTCTGGGATTACAGGCAGCCATGGCACTTCTGTGAGTGTTGGGGATCTGAACTCTGGTCCTCATGCTTGCATAGCAAGCACTTTATCCACTCAGCTCTCTCTCCAGAACCCCGTGTGTGTGTGTGTGTGTGTGTGTGTGTGTGTGTGTGTGTGTGTTGTCTAGGTAGGATCCTGTTAAAGCCCAGGCTGAGTTAGAATTCACTATGTAGTCTCAGGCTGACCTCGAATTTACAACAATCTTTTTTTTAATATAAATCTATAGTTTTATTAAGACAAAGCCTGACAATATGGCACAAGGTTTACATTTAAACAAAATTTTCAGACATCTAACACATGCCTAAAATGGTTTAACAATGTAGCTCTAGGTGCAGGTCTAGATGATACCAAGAATCTTTCTACCTTGACCTTCTCAAGTGCTGGGATTAAAGATGTGCTCCAGATCCCTTTTTAAAATATTTATTTATTTATTTTCCCCAAGATTTTTTTTTGTTTGCTTGGTTTTTGTTTTTTGAGGTAGGGTCTCACTTTAGCTCAAGCTGACCTGGAATTCAGTATGTAGTCTCAGGGTGGCCTTGAACTAACGATGATCCTCCTACCTCTGCCTCCAAGTGGTGGGATTAAAGGTGTGTGTGCCACCACACCCTGCTTTTCCCAAGCTTTTTTTTTTTTTTTTTTTTTTTTTTTTTTTTTTTGTTTTTGAGGTAGGGTCTCACTCTAGCCCAGGCTGCCCTGGAATTCACTCTGTAGTCTCAGGGTGGCCTCGAACTCACTATGATCCTCCTACCTCTGCCTCCTGAGTGCTGGGATTAAAGGCGTGCGCCCCCATGCCCTGCTTTTCCCGAGCTTTTTAAACCAGGGCTCTCACTTCATTTCTCCCACATGCACAGAGCACATGCACTGTCTACCTGAAGGTGACCTTCCCACAGCTGGCTTAGTGTGGCTAGCTATGGCCACTGTGGGCTCAGGGTAGAAGCCTGATACCTAAGTCTGGACTGCACCAAGCTATTCCTCCAGGGTTTTCCCATGATAGGCCCCAAGAGTGTCCCTCAGCTCTGCAAAGGAGGCTTCCAAAGATTCAGGAGTGCTCTGTATGGCATGGTGCACACCGTGAGAGTGCTGCACGCTTAGCTCAGGCCGGTGGACCCACAGGCCTCTGCATGGGCAGCACTGGGCCCTGGCACAGTGGAGCTGGCTTTTCTCAAGGCTTCCCTCACCCAGCAATTTGGTATCAGAGTCCAGAGCCACAAGGTCACCCTCAGGAGGTTTCCACTTGGCCCTGAGGCATCAGGGTCTGTCTGTGCATGGCAGATCGCAGGGAACCCCCAGCATGGCGGGACTGGCCCAGAGAAGCTAAATCCCTTTCCCAGCACTAGGTCTCCCCAGCCAGCCATGTTGCTATTAGAAGTTTCAGGAACCATGAGCCCACCAGCTCTAACAACTCCATCCAAGGGCTCCCACTGTTCATGGAGCCTTTATCTGTCTTCTGGGGGTGATGATAGTGTGTGGACCAGAGGCTCAGAGATTCATGCTTCTAAGGCACTATTTAGGATATGTCGTGGGACTTGGTCTTCTGGGGCTTTATTCTTGGACCTAAGTCAATGCCTTAGTCACAGAAGAAGAGAAATAAAATAAAAGAAGATTCAACAATGAAGAAAGGTATAAATAGAGAGGTAGGTGAAGAAGGGCAGGCAAAAGGTGGCTAGATGCATGCATGGATGAATGGATGGATGGGTGCATGGATGGATGAGTGAGTTGGCAGATTGATGTATAAGCAGGAAAATAAATAAAGAATTTTGTGATGGATAGATGTATAAAATGTAGATACATATTTAAAATGTTTAACAATGAATATGAGACAGATGTTAATGAGTGGCGGCTTTAGTTCATTGAATATATAATTATATGTTGAACTGCGCTATGCATGTGTGTCAGCTGATTATAAGCTCTGGATAAAGAAATTAACAAACACACCAGATAGATAGTAGATAGATAAATGAGTGAGTGGATGGATAGATGATGGGTGAAAACATATAGGAATGGGTACATTGATATGTTGGGAAGATGGGCACATAGGATGGAAGAATAGATAGGTGGATGAGTAGATGGATGGGATATTGACAGATAAATTGAAACATATCAAGATAGATGTGCAAATGGTCAATACAATAATATATAGGTGGGCAGAAAAATAAATGAACAGATAAGAAATCAGTAAATGTATGAATTGGTGCTGAATCAACTGCTGAGAGCATAGATGTGTGAACAGACATCTCTCCATCAAGAATCTGGTTCTTTCACCAAGTGTGATGGTGCACGCCTTTAATCCCAGCACTCAGGAGGCAGAGGTAGGAGGATTGCCGTAAGTTCGAGGCCACTCTGAGACTACATAGTGAATCCCAGGTCAGCCTGAGCTAGAATAAGACCCTACCTTGTACCCAAAAAAAAAAAAAAGATTTTGGTACTTTCATTCTGGAATATTTTCCAGTGGGAGAATTAATCCCTGCTCTTCTCTGGAAATGCTTGTTCCTTTCTATGAGGCGTTTCTTGACAGTTATACACAAAATATCAATTCCCGTGGCTCCATGTTCCTTCCCCTGCTTCATGTTTTTGCAGCATCTATCACCATCTGAGAAATTGTAGTATATATTTCCATACTTGTTTATTCCCGTTCAAGTGTCAGCATCACTCAAGTGGGAACTTTCTTAAGGGCGTATCCCCACGTGTTCAAGGGGCTTGGGATTCAATGCTGACTTGATGGATAAGTACAGAGCAAATACACAGATACATAAACGATATGAATGGGGGAAAGGCTTATTGGATGGGTGAATGGAGAGGTGGAAGATGAGGACTGTTTTCCAGTGACTTTGAAGTGAATTCATTAAGATGACTGTGGTGGTGGCTTGAGCGCAAATGTCCCCATGGTCTCAGGTGTATATGATTGAGCTTCCTGTTTGGTCCCCACGTAGTGGAGTCTCTGAGAGGTGGATTCTTGCTGTAGGAGGTGTACTGCTGGTGGGCAGACCTTAGGATTGAGGATTCTTGCTTACTGTGTGCTCAGAGCTATTCTCCCTCCGCTGCTGCTAGGTGATGAAGTGAGCCAGCTTCCTTTGCCATGATGAAGTGTCCCCTCAAAACTGTGAGCCTGAAATCAGTCCTTTCCTAAGATGCTCTGGGTTGGGTGTTTTGTCTCAGCAATGAAAAGCTAACTGGGACAATGACCATGCGTACAGATGGACACACACACAGATGTGTGGGTTGCTAGATGAGAAGGTGACTATATGCACAGATAGATTTGTGAATGGCTATGTAAATGGTATAAGGAAAAAGTAGAAATTTGCACCAGTGAATTAAAATAATAGCAGAGGAATATCTGGAGATAAAAGCATATAAAAAACGAAATCACCCTAGTTAGATAAGTGGACATACGAATTGATGGGTGAGCACATGAGATAGTAGAAATTAGCATGTAATGGGTGGGTATTGTGTTCCAAACAGATAAGTGGTTGCTCAGTGCTTGTTTTAAGTGTTTGATATGTATTAAGACATTTAAAGGCTGGAGAGATGGCTCAGTGGCTAAGGCAGTTGCCTACAAAGCCCAATGACTGGAGTTTGATGCCCCAGTACCCACATGAAGCCAGATGCGCAATGGCACATGCATCTGAAATTCATTTGCAGCAGCTGGAGGTCCTGGCACAGCCATCCTCCTTTCTGTCTCTCTTCTCTCTATCTCTCTCAGCTTGTAAATAAATGTGTAAATATTTGTAAAGGACATTTAATTAAGTAGATAGGTACATGAATGGAGGATTAGTGAATGGATGGAGGGGCAGAGAGATGGATGTATGCATGTACAGACAATGACTAGATGGATCCATGCGCAGATAGAGAGATGAACAGATGCATGCTGCATGTATGTATGGATAGGAAGAATGAATGGATGCATGGATGATGAATGGATGCAACAGTGAATACATGAGTGTGTGTATGGTTGAATGCATGGGTGGATGGATGGATGAGTGGGTAGATAGCAAGAATGCATTGAGAGGTACTTGCTCAATGGAGAAATGTGATGAAGGATGGATGGACATAGATATATATGGATGATGGATACTTGAACTGATTGAATGAAAGGGTGCATTGTGTTTATATAGATAGGGGATGGAGAGGCATGGTTTTTGGATTTTGTTTTTGTTTTATTTTGATTTTTTTTTGAGGTAGGGTCTCACTCTAGCCCAGGCTGACCTGGAACTCATTCTGTATTCTCAGGCTGGCCTTGAACTCACAGTGATCCTCCTACCTCTCCCTCCTGAATGCTGGGATCAAAGGCTTGCGCAACCACGCTCAGCTGGAGAGGCATGATTAATATGTGTTGGTAAATGATATAAAGAAAGATAGGCATCATTAAGAAAGGATGGATGTGGGCCTGGAGAGATGGCTCAGAGGTTAAGGCACTTGCCTGCAAAGCCTCATGACCCGTGTTTGGTTCCCCAGTACCCATGTAAAGCCAGATGTACAAGGTGGTCCATTCATCTGAAGTTCATTTGCAGTGACTAGAAACCCTAGAGTGCCCATTCTCTCTCTCTCTCTTTTTCTGTATGTGTGTGTGTGTTTGCAGATGAATAAATAAAAATACATTTTAAAAAAGAAAGGATGGATGGAGAGAGAGAAATACAAGAGTAGATAGGTGGATAGAAGGAGACTTCAGTGGGTGGATGGGTGGATGGATGGATGGATGGGTGGGTGGCAGATGAATGGATAAATGATCCTAAGCGCTCTGTCCTGTTATCCACACAAGGATGTGTCATGGTTGTAGAATCATAAATTCATTCAAATATCACATCTCTACTGTGGCCATTCTCACCTGTCCCCATTTCTGATGAGAGCATTCTCTAGTGACAGAGAACTCCCCTAGTCAAGGCAGTCTTCTCCTTTTGGAAAATCCTCCTTGTTTTGAAATGAAATTGCCCTGGCCCCATTTCATTCTTGGGCCCCAAGGCTGGGACAGAGAGCAGACGTGAGGAGCTGGGAGTGAGCTGAGGTGTGGAGGATCCCTGCTTCCTGTGGGCCCACCAGAGGCAGACTCAGTCTTTTTCCTTCCCTATCCTTATTCTCTCAGAACCCTTCAGTTTCTGGGCTCCTCACAGTCCCCTCAGCTGTGTGGACCCATGCTGCAGACCCATGCACCGTGGACCTTCATGGCATCTCTTCTGTGTCCCTCACTCAGCGCATGCCTCCTTGTTACGGTGACCCTTGCGTGCATCCCCCGCATGTTTATCTGAGCCTAACCTCAACTTCAGGCCTCTGAGTACTCCCCATGTGTTCCACGGCCTGACTTCCTGTCTCAGTCAAAGGTCACAGTATCTGGGATGTGCCTGTTCTCCCAGTATGGCGATAGACTATGGACAGCTGGGGGGTTGACCAGCTCTGCACATGGAGAAGCAGTGAGGCCCTGCTGAGATGGCACTACTGTGATCCTGGGTCTGCCAGGCCCTGGCTCTGTGGTCTGGGACCCAGTGCCTCTGGCTAGCCTCAGTCTTCCCATCAGGCTCATGATCCGGTGGCATTGTTTCTCAGAGGCTGTGGGTATGGCTGATGTAAGCCTGTTCACCCAGAACTAGCCCACATTGACGTTCCACTAATGTGAGGCCAGTTCCTCCCCTTGTCCAGCCACTAGCCTCCAGTGTTCTCAAGTGAGTCACAGTGACTGAGCCCAACCAGGAAAACAATGGGCTGGGCTGTTTGTTCCTGGGTCTGGGCCAGAGGACAGGGCAGAAGGCTGGCTGGTGAGGGCACCGACCACCCGGTGCCCATGCCACTCTGGGCACCAATGATCCTTACACCAAGGGAGGCCACTGTATGTGGTGTCTGGGCTACCAAGGGCGTCTGAATCCAAGTACAGCCTGGAATGCTGGGGAAGGCAGCAGCCTCCCCACTGGGGACCAAAGAGGACTCCTGAGATGGCCGCCTTGCCTTAGATGTGATACGAGAGCAGGGGACTGGGAATGAAGGGGAAAAAATGGAGACCCAGAGGGAGAAAGAGGAGGGGGAAATAATAGGGACAGGAACACCAAAGGGGAAGGAGAGGACAAGGAAGGGGAGCTGGGGCAGGGCGGAGCAGCTGAGGTCAGGACTCTGGAGAGAGGCAGGGGTCAGGTAGAGCTGGACACAGGGCAAGGCCCAGGAGGCAGGAGAAGACCAGTTTCTGGAGATGGGTAGGCGGCCTATAGGTTAGGTATCTGGGCTGGAGCAGTCGGCAGATTGCTGAGAGGCAGCAAAAGCTGCCAAGGTAACCCAAGGTGGGGATGCCTCCACGTTGCCCATGAGCTGGTGCCGAGGTCCGGCTAGGTCCCATGCTGCTAGCCTGGGAGAGTTTCTCTCTGACATTTTTACTAGTCTCGGAAGGAGGAGGAGGTGGTGGAGGAGACCGAGGGGGCGGAGAAGGGGGCTGGGGGACAAAAGAGAAGCAGCTGCGAAGCGTCCTGAGGAAGGAGAGGGGAGAGAGACCCATAGAGACGGGGCCCAGGGACAGTGGACAGACCTAGGGGCCGCCAGCTGGGAGCCAACCCCAGGCCCCCAGCCCCAGAGACCAGAGGGGCTGAGACAGATAGACATCCGTCAGACAAAGAGGGGGCGTCTGAGCCAAAGAGACCAGACAGACTGGGCGGTGGGCAGGGACAAGAGAAAAGGACACAGTGAGAGGGACAGGAAAAAAAGAAGGAACAGGAGGAGAGGGAAAGAGAGAAGAGGAGAAGAGAGGAGAGAGAAGAGAACAGAAGAGTGTGAAGGGAGAGAAAAAAAGGAAAGAAAGGGAAGGAGGAAAGGAGAGGGAGCAGGGCAGAGCTGCTGGGCCACAGTGCCAGCAGCCACGAGCCAGGAGCCTTTGAAGAGGCGGGCTGCATCCCCAGGGCCGGGGTCAGGCCAGGTCGCTGGCAGCCACCGACAGGCCAGCAACATGAACGGCCCTGCACTTCTGAGGAGGAATTCTAGCAAACTGGGCCTGGAGAAGCTGTTGAGGTAGGTCCCTCCTGGCCCAGGCACGGTGCTCACTGCACCCTTCCTCCCCTCCCCTCCAAGAGTGGCACCCCTGTGCCCAGGCCAACAGATGTGGGGCCCGAGAGGCTGTGCCAGGTCGTGTGTTCACGTGCACAGGGAGATGCTGATGAAGTCCAGCACGAGGCCCGTCGCCTCCTTTAGCCTGGCAGCCACACTCCTTCCTCCTACCTTTCCTAAAATCCCAGGACCCACTGAGAGTACTTCCTCAGAGTGGCTGGCAAGCCCCCTGCCATGCTGTATTGCTATTCCCAGTCACTCCCCATTTGATTGATGAGAGATTAGGCCTGCAGCCACACAAGCCTGGGATTCTATGGAGAGCCACAGGGAATCCTGGCTTTTTGGTCACAAAGCCTTGGGCTCAGCCTTGACTTCCTCATTTTTAAGGTGCGTGGCTCATCTGCCTGGTGGGATCACGGTAAGAGAAAGATAAAAAAGGGCCTTCAGACCTCAGCTACTGTCTGTGGTGGGTCACTCAAGGCCACCCTCTGAGCCACTTGCAGTGCCCTTCCTTCTTTTGAACCCTTTCATCTCCAAGGCTCTACTGAAATGCTACCTCCTCCAGGAAGCCTGCCTTGGTCTTCCTAATTGGGAGGGCACTGCTCCTCTATGAGCCCATTGCTCAGACCCGCAGGTTCCTGAGGGTGATCCAGCATTGCTTAGCACCACCATGCACTCTAACTCCTGTTCTTGGTGGTGGGGCAGGGGCACAGATGGGTGGGCTACTCAGCCTACATCAAGAGGTGGCCCTTTCCAGATCCCAGCTCTGTCATGGCCCCATGGTCAGGACCAGTACCAGGATCTGAGCTGGCCCTGTCAGCACGCTGCATGGAAGTCTTACCCCATTCCCTAACCCCAGTCAATACCACATTCTGCACCTCACACCTGTCCTTCCTGCTCTGCCAAGCCTGCCTAAGGCCTTGGTATCTGGCTACCTGATTCTGGACAGATCTCCCTCCTGCCCAGCTAGGATGTGTCTCCCAGAGATCCCTATTGCTGTCCCTTTCCCAAGATGCCCTGTGGCCTGAGAATTCAGAATGTCTTCAGTCAGCCCCGCTGGCTTATCAACACTGCTCAGCAAATGGGGAAACTGAGGCCAGGGAGCAAGTAGCACAGCACCTGGGGGACAAGAAGAGCCACAGGATCTGGTTGTGTGTTCAGCTGTGGCCACATCAGGCTGACTCCTGCACTGATCAAGGGACCAAGGGATGAACCATAGGAGCTTTAAACCCAGCATGGTTTTGGATAGGGCCAAGGTTTGACACAGCTCTGGACAGGGGGTCCTTGACAGGAAACAGGTTGGGAAGGGGGCCCAGAGGCCATGACCTGCAGTCAGCGGGCAGGACTGGAGGACCTGTCTCTGGGAGCTCCCAGGAAAATGCACCCAGATGGGAGGGCAGGGTGGCATAGGAGAAAGGTCCTTGTAGAAGATGACAGAGATCTGCCTGTCCACCCATGCTGAGCCAGTTCACAGTGGGTGGCATGTAGTGATGCTCAGGGTGCCCTTATGCTAATATATACATCCTCGGGGACTTGGTCCTGCATGCAAAAGTACACTCGCAGGCGTGCAACCACTCAATGCACACTGTCGTGACCACCCTTTGTGTATCTAATTGCATCATCCACTATGGTCCACATCACCCAGCCCTGATAGACAGCTCTCCACCTTGACCGTGTTGGACAAATGAGGAAAGGAGGTTTAGAGAAGTCAAGTGACTGGCTCAAGGTCACCAAGCAGAGAGTGCGAAGCCTATCTCCCATGCCTGTCCACCACTTTCATTTTTGAGCCTTCCTCAGTTATCAGGGCCCTCCCACCATACCTTGAAGTAGGATCTTGCCTTTCACCTCTGTGAAAGGGCTGCTAAGAACTGACAAGGTCAAGGTGCAGAGTGAAACCCCGAGGGAAAAGGGGTCGTATCTCCCCTACTTATCTGAATCTGGGTGTGCACTGGGGACTCAACATGTGGTGGCCCTGGCCTGATGGCCTCTTTGTTTCCTGTGTACTAAGGATCTGAAAGCACCCCAATCCTACAGCCTCTGTGCCTGCCTCCAGGGATGTCAGGGCCCTCTTCGGCCCACCATGGGCCAGACCAGGTCTAGGGATGATCACCTGCAGCCCTCAGGGGCCTGGCTTTGTGGCAGAGGTAGGAGGGTTAGGAGCATCTTCTGGCTGCTACTGAGCAGAGAAGCTGAGTAGGGGTCACCCTGGCAGCTACCCCTAGCCGAGGTTTCTTGGGTGATGTGAGCCCATGTCCCGTCAGTCCCAGCACCCATCTTCCAGCAGACAAGGTACCCCTGCCAATGGGTTTTCTGGGACCTAAGGCCCTTCAGACAGGTCCCCACACCATCTCATGATCTGGGGGGGCTTTTGGGGACCCCAGTGCGGCAAGTAGGGTAGCAGATGAGACTGGCAGTCTTCTGGGTGGCCCCAGGGGGTGGGGAAGCCAGGCCTCCAAACCACAACGTCCAAGGAGGCGTGGCTCCACGGGCCCATCTGAGGCAAGATCCCGAGGGTGGGGTGGCCCCGCCCTGGCAGGGCCTGCGTTCGGTGGGAGGCACCCCCGCGGGCCGGGTGGTCTGTCTGCCAGAGCCCATCCTGCCCGGAGCCTGGCCGAGCCGGCAGCAGGGGGTATAGGGACCGAGTGGCCCAGCCCCCTGGGCAGGGTGTCAGGGCCAGAGCCCAGAGGACTGAGGTTCCCTTTCCAGTCCCAGCCGGTGCATCAGAACTGGACAGATTGGGCAGCAAGCAAAGACCAGGATGCCAGGGCACCTAGAGGCTCTGTGCTGCTGCCAGCGCCTGGAGAGGATGACCTGAGCTTCTCAGGACCTTCAGGGCGCCTGGAGGGGCACAACCCCCAGGGACAATGCTGCAGGCTCAGAGCAGCTCACCAGAGGACAGTGCCAGGATGGACCATCAAGGTCTCTGGAGGGCAGGTGGGCACAGGGGCTACAGGTGGGAGCCGGGGGGGTGGTAATAAACCCTTGGGTGGTCCCTGGGTAAAGAAGGGGAAGTGTCTGGGTCAGGTCACAGTGCCAAGTGGGACCAGATCTCTACCTTCGGCCCACAGGGCTGGCTATGCAGACTGCTATCCAGGGGGGCAGGATTGTGGCTATGAGGGTGGGTTGCGACCAAGCCAGGGCAGGGGACATACTGAGGCTAGCTTGTAGTGACACTGAGGAGATGAGGTCCAGGGCCTGGCCTAGAGAAGCTGGGATTGTAGGATGGGGGGCACAGAGCTCAGGGACCCTAGAGGGCTGGGAGGTGCTCCCAGTGAGACTGTGGCCTGCCACATATGGGGAAGAAAAAGAGAAAAGAGGAGAAGAGGGGAGATGAACATGATGGGCAAGAGGGAGGGCCTCATGCCAATGTGAAAGGGGATGGGATTGGGTGCTTCCTCTGCTGCTCCCACGTAGTAGATGGGAACAGACGCCGCGGGGGGGGTGGTGGTAGCGAGAGCAGTAAGGGGGCAATGGGGAGAGTCTAGAGCCAGGAAAAGAATGAGGGATTCATAAGAGGAGAAGACCTGGGGATGGAGAAAACAGAAAGGAAGGAAGGAGCCAGTTTCTCCCTGGATTGAGACCCTGGGCCCTGGAACCTGGGCCCTATTCCCCAATTCCTATCGCTGCCTCGATTTCTCAGGGGCTTAGGAGTCACCTCATCATGCACTGACCACCCAGGGCCCCCAGGTTCAGGGTGCTGTTCTCTGAGCTTTGGCATGCAGGTCTATGTTCAGGACATGGCGGGGAATCTCAATTATCAGCTTCACTTCCCTGCAAATATGCTGTTGAGTACAGCCCTAAGTCTCAGCTGGGATCTCGGGGTCAAGTGCTGCTGACCTCACATGCTATAACACACATAGATACACACGAATCTCCCATAGTCCAAGTAGGCGGCCTTTCCCCCTGAACCCCCACCCACCCCCGTGAAGCTCAGAACTGAAGCCTGGGCTGCAGCCTTGAGAACTTGTACAGGAAATCTTGGAAGCTGAGGTGGCCCGGCTTAGTGTGGGCCAGCCTCTCATGACACTCCAGGAATAAGCAGGCCCCGAGGAACTGGACAGCACCCAGCACAGAGACCTCAGACATAGCCATGGGGCCAGGCAAGGCACCTCGGTCAATGTGCAGCACACAGTGTTGGTGGCATCTGACTGCTCCGAGCTGGAGGCAGGAAAATCATGGCACTTGTGGGATTTGGGGGCCAGGAGCCGGACAGTGGTGGGGGGGTGGCAGGTTGTCCCTGCTGCATGCCTACCTAGGTGGGCTGCCAAGGTGAACAACCAGAAAACCTGTGACCAGATGGACGATGGAGGCATTTGGACAGAGCCACAAGCAAGGCCTTTGGGGTGAGATGATCTGGGCATAGCAGGCCAGGGAGGAAAAAGGAGGGAATGGTAGCGTCTTGAGCCAGAGTCAGTGCCAGCTGCTGTCGCGTGTCAGGGAGCGTGCCAGAGCCTTGCCTCGTGAGCACTGTGAATGCTTTGCCAGGGCTGCCAGTCAGACTCTCAGAGCCATGGGCTCTCTGAAGCCTTGAACCCTCCGCCTCCCCCAGGAGATCTTGGCACTGAGCGGGGTTAGCCTGGAGACACCTCTGAGGCACAGTGACGGCGGGGCATGGGTGCCAGGAAGGTCTACAGGGCTGCTGTGCACTTGGCCCTGGCCCCTGTGGCATTGTGGTCAGTGACATGGACAACAAAAAGGCCCTGGATGCTGTGCAGAGCCAGAGAAAGGAGGAGGAGCAAGCTCGGGCCAGTGCAAGCCACAGCCACACTGGGGTGTAACAGATGCTGCGAGGAAGTCTAGGCCCTGACCTCCGACCCCACACCCTGAGAGTCAAGCTGGACTGAACAGACCAAGGCCAGAGATGTTTAAGTTAGGGTCCAGAATGAGGAGGCTGAAGACACTGGGCTGACCTGGGAGTGCACCACAAGAGGTAGGGGCTCCCAAACCTAGGACAGTGATGGGCTTATTACTGGGGCAGCCAATTTGGCTTTGGACCCCACTCTGAGAGTCCAGAACCCTGATCTTGAGGAAAACATAAGATAGAGGAGCTGGGGATATCTCCACTTCGGGCCCTTTGGTATTTGAGGCAAGCCTTTGCACAGCCCAGCTGTAGGCGTCTCTAGGAAAGGATGCTGATGCCCGGACACCTATAAGTTGAGGTTTTGTCCTGTCTGGCACCTTTCCCAAGAATGTTTGGGAAGAGCTGGGGTCGGCCTGGCAGGTCTAGGTGGTATGCCGGGCAGGTATGGTCTGTGGCCTCACATCTGACTCATCGTCAGGCTCCTCCGAGAGATCTTGAAGTCCCCGGATAGGTCACCGCATCATCTCCCTGGGGTACAGTGCCAAGTGTGTTTATTCCTTGACGCAGAGGGTAGATGATGCCTGCCTCACCCACAGGAAGGAATGGGCAGCTGGCAGGTGGCTGGGTGGGAAGCCCCAGTGTGGAGAGTAAGCAGCTTTGGGGTTGTGTGGGTGGGAGTCAGATGTAGAAGGAGCACCCCTTCCCTGTATGACTCCCTCGGAGGCTGGGGAACTTTGGATCCCTGACCAAGTGCAAAGTGGGACCAGCCTAGACCAAGGGTCATGGAGGCAGGAGGCTGTGCTGCTGTGTTTGGGAAGATGAAAAGATGGGAACACCTTAGAGGAAAGCCAGGTTTCCCACTGGTTTCCTGCCCACCTCCAGATCTCCTAACCAATGGCCCACCTGGAGATGTTTCACACATGTCTGTGTGTCTGTTCATTGCCCTGTCCATGCTACAGTGGCTCTTCCCCATCACCGTGTCCTCCTCGCCCCCCTGCCCAGAGGCAGTGTGGGCAATGACACCGCATTTGAGAACACTGTGTCAGCTCTGCACACATGGAGAAAGCTTGGGGCTTCCTCTGTGGCCTTCGATCCACACTAGGGGGTCAGAGCTGACCTCTCAGGCCAAGATTTGCTCACAGGGGCAGCGGAGATCTCATTGCATTGACATCTTGGGAGAAGAAGGTGCTGGAAAAGAAAGGGGCAGGAAATGGCCATAGAGGAAAGAATGGTGCCTTGGAGCTGGATACAGCCAGAGAGAGCCTATGGCCTGTGTGGGGACTGCAGAGAAGTGGGCTGGGGATATTGGGATGTCAGAGGGGGAGCAAGTAGCCAGGCCTTGTGGACTAGAGGCAGTGGCAGGGTGAGGCTTTGGGCTTTGGTCTCTGGCTCCTCTAGTGCTGGTAGAGAGACAGTAAACCCAGCTTATCCTCACCAGCCTCCACTCAGCTGCAAACATGGACGCACGGCCTGCCTATGGTCTGCTATGTGAGCTAACTCTGAAAGCTGGGTGAGCCTGGCTGTGTCTGGAATCAGCGGCTGAAAAGAGGGCCCAGGCTTGTCAGAACACTCCCAAGGGACTACCGCCTTGCTTGAGTTAGAGGCCATGGGATGACCACACAATGCATGGCAGTCTCATCCACACTGGGGGTTCTGGGGGGGAGAAGCAGTTAGGAGGTCCCCTAATGCCACATGCTGCCGCATGAGAAAAAGAAAAAAAGTAAAGAAAAGAAAAGAGAGAGATGCTTTGTGGGAACTACACAGGTCATACAGGAGTTAAGTGGCCACAACTGCCCCCCGCCCCCGGGGAAGAGGCCGATCTGGGCTAGGGGTGCTGTTTGTGTAGGCAGTACCCATTCCTTCATTTCCCATTCCAAGGGTACAGAGAGGTGTAGTTGTTAGCCCAAGATGCACAGCGCCTCCTTCTGGTGAGAGGGAGACAGCCAAAGTCCACAGTCTCTTCTGGAACCCTCTGAAGGATGCCTAGGTCCGGTGGGACCTAGTGTGGCCAGGCCTTGGGGTCTTGAGAATGCAGAGGTCACAAGGAGGGGCTTTCATCCCTCCCCTAACCCATCCACCATGGCTGTAGAGAAGCCATGGCAGGAGCCAGGGAGGCTCGCCTATGCCAAGGACGAGGGTGTGGGATCCTTGGCTGCTTTGCCTGCATAGCTCAAAGAGGGCATCTGCTGTCACTGCTGAGGTGTTGGGGTCCTGAGACATCACAGTGATGCTAGTCCTGAGAGTCCCAGCTCTGGCAAGAGGAGGCAGGTAGGCCAAGGCCTCTGCCCATGCCTCGCCAGAACTGGGCCCCTTCCAGGCACTGTCCTCGCTCCCCAGTAAGAGCATATATTCCCAGTCTCTAGCTTCTCTGCTGCCCTCCACCTACTGGCCCGGTCCCTCCTTCTCCCCAGGGCAGGAGATGGGCTTGTCCAAACTGACTACAGCTTCTTCAGTGGGACACTCCCACTCTAGGGCTCTATGCTGGGGCATCCAAAGGGCAGCAGCATACCCTGCTCACTTGTACACACAAGTGCCACCATCTGCTTTTTGACCTCTTTTTTTTTTTTTCCTTTTTATGCCCTTTTTTTCCTCTCCCTGCCCAGAACCTCCTTTGGCTCGCATAGCCCCAGCCAGGAGCTCTGTACTTTGTGATTGTCCCAAGACCTGCCCCCAGGACCATCCCTTGCAAGGCTAACATTGACCAAGTCCGAATGACATTGGGCCCCTTGTGCATTCTATGGCAGGCCAGGCTGAGCAAGGACCACAGATAACACTGATTCTTGTGGAACGGAGGACACTGAGACCACAGGGACTATTTAGCTGTCCAGGGTGCTTGTGACTGTGGGTGGTAGGCTGGGGACATAAGCCCTCTGGGCTAGACTCCATCTCTCACTCCTGTATTATCCTTCCTTTCTGGATGTACATGGAACCAACACCAACCCAGGTAGTGCCCTGATCTGGGGAGACCTATATCCCAGATAGCCAGTGGACATGGCACCCCAGCTTTCCCTGTGCTATCCAGCTCAGCCCCCCCTCAGTCACATCTGACCTTTTAGGCCGCTGCCTTGGGGCCCCTCCGAGGTCTCTACTCCAAGACTGAGCTCCTCCTGCAGCAGAGACTGTGTGCTGACTCTTTCTGCCCGGCTAACCCTATGTTGCATATCCAGGCTCTGCTCAGTGGCTCCCCCAACTGAACCCCAGGTCCTGCCTCACATTACACGGACACTTTGCCAACCTGGAGGCCACCGTTTCAAACCATGGCTTCTCTCTCCCAAGCTCTCCGGCCCCCATCCCTCCTCCTTGTCTTTCCTCACTGGCTCCTCACAGTAGCCAGGGCTTCCTGGGTGCTAGGAAGCAACTCCAGTAGCACCCACCACTACAAGAGGCCACCCTGTGAGTCATGGGGAGCCCTCTGAGGTCTGAAGGCTCCTCAATGGACCATTCACATCACTCTCCCTGCTCTCTCTGGCCAAGAACTTTGCTCATTTTTCACAATTATAGTCAAGGTCACCCCCAGCCAACTTAGTATAGTGCTTCTGCAGGTCTTGCCAAGTATACTGTCCGCTTCGATCACTGCCCCTGATGACAGGAAAGGAATCCCCACCACCCTACCCATGCCTAAGTAATAGGGCATAGACACACTCATGACGGAGGGAAAGCCCAGCTCAGAGGGTGAGCTGGACCAGAGCCAGGCATCTGGGGGAAGGAGGGACGCAGGCTTTCATCTCCCACCTGCCCCTCCCAGCACCTATCTTCTTGCCTCAGCTACCTCTCCAGGGATGAATGACAGCTGGGCAGTGTCACACCTGCACCCATCCCCGGCCTGTCCATGGGGAATGAGAACCTTTGTTGAGGTTAGCCTCTGAGATTGGCGTCTCCAAGTATAGAACTGGGATACAGGGCAGTTTGTGACTTCTGCCTTCAGAGGCTTGCTTGTGGGCCTCATGGTGGGGGTCGAGGCACTGACTACCCCACTGTCCTCTGGCAGCCAGCATCCAGCATCCAGGAAATCTGCCTCTCCTTCCTCTGTCCCTTTCCCCGAGGGCTATGTAGTCATGTGAGAAGCAAGTGTCCTCCATAGTGGGCAGCCAGGTGATGAGACCCTAGGGAGGCTATACTCCTGAGGGCAACAGAGACCTTGGTGTTGTGGGGGAGCCAGGCACCCTGCTCCTGTGGGAAGCTCCCTAGCTCTCAGACTCCTCACCATCCATTCCCAGCCCCGTTTTGCCCAAGAAACTGAATTGGGAGTGTCCCCTGTGGCCTGAATTATAGGCTGTCCCTGGCCACCCTCACTAGGGTCCCAGTTTCCAAGCCTTCTTGAGTTCTCCTGAGGGCCTGGGAACTGCCCCCGCACTGACCTGTAGGCTACGGCATGCTGGAAGGGGCAGTCATGCGGGCTACCTGCAGGGGGCAGAATTGGGACAGGGACCGAGGCTATCTGTGGGAGGACAGAGGGTGGGCAGCTGGCAGGGTTGGGCGCAAGAAGAACTGTGTTGAGGACTTAAGTGAGGACTGGGCAGCACGACCAAGGACTGCAAAGGAAGAAGTGGGGCTGTAAGACGTGGCAGGAAGCTGCAAGAGCGCCACTCAGAATGAGACTCAGTTGGGGTCTGGACCCGATAGTGCTCTTGGGTGGGGATCCAAGTTCGTGATGAACCCTGGGATAGTACAGGCAGTTCAGGCAGTACAGGGGAGACAGGGCCCCACTCCTTGGCCCTCAGGCTGAGCCCTGGGCCCCCGAGCCAGAACACATGCAGGAAATGGCCTGATTTGCACAGGAACACCAAATCCCTCGCAGCTGCAGCTCAGTGGGGCCAGGGCCACGGGCGGGTCGGCCATCGCCAGAGTCTTGACAGCTCAGAGGAGCCTGCCAAGGGGTCTGGGCTGCTGGCCGGGGGAAGGGGGGGGTGCCTTTCCCAGGCCAGAGGCCCCCACCCCACCCTACCCCAGGAGAGCCGCCCCCTTTCAGTTCCCAGAACGGGGCCCAGCTGTGGAATAGTGAGGGGGTGAGGTCATGGGGAGGAGGCCCCTCACTCACATCCTGGGGCAGGCAGGCGGGGAGGGAGGAGGCTAGGGAAAGGGGCCTGGAGGCCTCTCGGCCTCAGCAGCTGGGTCGGTAGCTAGGTGCCTCAGGGTCCTGCCCTAACATGGGGCGTGAGGAGAGATGCCTGCAGACCCCCTACTCTGCATCCACACCGTTCCCAAGCCCTTGTCCAGAGAAGGCTAAGTGGGACTGGTCTAGAGAGGAGCAGAACCCACAGGGAATATGTTTCCAGAAAACACACCTTGGCCTCCAGCCAGGCCCAGGCCCCGGCACCGCGTTGTCGGGGTGATGTTGAAGAAAACAGTAAATAGTGAGGCAGGGGCAGCCCCAGAGGAGCCTAGGAGGGGTGGGATCATACTTTGTCATCCTCTGTTCCCGAGCTTTGTCCTTACATGCTTGAGGGTGACCGCCTTGTGCACGTGTGTGAGCACGTGTGGGCGAGGGCATTGTGTGAGTGCCAGTGTGGGCACATAGAGATGTGTCCACCATGTCCAGGTATGAGCTGTGTGTGTGTGTGTCCCTGCACAAGTCTAGGTGCCTGCTCAGATCACTTTGCACATCAGCGGCAGGCTATAGTGACCTAGATTCTCTATCTCAGTAACAGGCAGTTGTGTGGACATATACGCTCCTGAAGGTTGCCCTCCTTCTCGATGGAGCAGAAGCAAGGTTATGGTCCCAGCGAGTGAGACCCTTGCCAGGGGTTCAGACCCGAGGAGTTGCTCAGCCCATCTCATTCTTTTTTTAAAGATTTTATTATTTTTATTTATTTATTTTATTTATTTATTTATTTGGGACAGAGAGAGGAGAGAGAGAGAGAGAGAATGGGTACGCCAGGGCCTCTAGCCACTGCAAACGAACTCGAGAAGCGTGTACTCCCTTGTGCATCTGGCTTACATGGGACCTGGAGAATCGAACTGGGATCCTTAGGCTTCTCAGACAAATGCCTTAACCGCTAAGCCATCTCTCCAGCCCCCCATCTCATTCTTACATAGCCACCTGAGTCGTGTGCGGCGCGCACACACACACACACACACACACACACTGACACACTGACACACGCACACCAAACCCATACATACAGACTCAGAAATGGGAACTAATCCATGCCCAGGGGTCTCTCCCCACAAGGTGCCCCAGAGGCATACACAGGGATACCTTCTCCCAAGCCACTCTGCCCTAACATTCTTTGGGGGAGTTACTGGTTTGTGTGGGTGTAGGAAGAGAGCCACAGTCCCCAGAACTGAACTTTACCAGGTAGAGTAGAGGTTGAGGAGCATGCCTCCCCCCCCTTCACCTACCCTTCCCCCCGTCAAGCCAGTGAGGGAGTCAGGAGGCCCTCAGTATCGGCTGGTGATGGAAGCCAGGTGTAGGGAATTAAAGGGCTTGCTCAGGCCGGGAGTTGAAGGCTCTTTCGAGGCTGAGGCAGGCAGCTCGGCTGGGGGGTGCAAGGCAGGAGCTAGCCTAGCGGGCAGGCAGCTTACGTGGCTAGAGTCCCATGTGGCTGCTGTGGTGGGGTGGGGGGGGGTGAGTGGGCCTCCTCCTGGAGCCTGTGGAGAGGCCTGGCTTTCATCTGAGAGGCTTAGGGGAGACCTGGAGAGATTAGATCATGTGCTGGCAGGGCCTCCTGGCCAGGGGACTGAGGCCCAGAGGGGAATGGGCTGGGGGGTCATTCAGTGGACATTCCATGGAAAACATGGAGACCCCAGCAGGGAGACCCAGCCCTGAGCAACTCAGGCACCCTGGACCTAGGGCAGTGAGTCTGTAGAAAGAGAGCCCCTAGCCCTCCTGTCAGTTCCAGTGATCTGGGGGCAGGCATGTGTGCAAGTCCTGTGGGGTCTGCTGGGTAGGGACTCTGATCCCCAGGCCCAGGCCAGCCTATATCTTTCTAAGATAGGGGTCAGAGCACCTATCACCTGCCTCAGTTTCCCCCACCTTTACAACAGCTCATAGGAGCTGGGCGTGGTGGTGCACGCCTTTAATCCCAGCACTCGGGAGGCAGAGGTAGGAGGATCGCTGTGCCTGAGACTACAGAGTGAATTCCAGGTCAGCCTGGGCCAGAGTGAGACCCTACCTCGGAAAAAAAACAAAAAAAAAAAAAAAAAAAACAGCCCATAGATACTCTACAGAGGACCCTGAGATGAAGGTGGAGTGTTCTCCAGGGCCCCTCAGCTATCAGCTATGGGCTGGCCAAGCACAAGATGGAAGGAGGAAGGGACTGGTTGAGGACAGGGAGTGTCTGGCCTGGCTTGCCAGACACAGGCCTTTTAGCCCTTGGAGCTTGTGTGGTGGCTCAACTTCTTAGGAGGGTCCCAGATGGGTGATATGCCAGTAGCTACCAGACTGGTGGCTATGGACTATGCTGTCTTTGCACTTTTCAAGTCCTCCATGGTCCCCACCTGGAGCCAAGTGTCTATATTCCAACTTAGGGCCTAGGGTAGGCCCAGGGAGGTGGCCAAAAATGAGGGGACATTTGGTCACCAGCCCCAAAATTGGGTCGCTTAAAGCCTGTGTGAACACTGATGCTCAGATGTATGCAGAAGAACTCTGGGACTGCCCTGTGGGCTAGAGCAGTTTTACAACTACTCTAGTTGAGAGTAAACTGAGGCCTGCAGAGCTGGCCCAGGGACTGGCCCTCGCTGTCCAGTGGCAGGGCCTGTCCACCGTCCTCACTGTGTGCAGCATCTCAGCCATGTTGTGATTGTTTCTTTGTGACTGTCCCCACGCCCCGCAGGCTCACCACTCAGTGGAGAATAGAAGACACAGAGGAGGCAGCTCGTGAGCAACGCCGACGAGAGCGAGACAGGCAGCTGAGGGACCAGGTCCAGGACCAGGATGAAGGTGGCCATTCCCCAGAGCTGCTGGGGCAAGAGGCACGGTAGGGAACTGGGTCCTGGAGCCCTCTTTCCTGCCTGGGGCCTAGGTAGGGTACATGCTAGGGATCAGGTCCTGAGTTTGGGGGTCACAGTGCAGGAGTTGGGAAAGAGGAGCAACTCTTGCGGGCAGCCTCTGATAAGCCTGTCTATAGGATAGGGACGAGGGAGAGGGGCCACAGAGCCATGTGAGGTAACCCCCTCCCAGCCAGCCACAAAAGACTCTGACTCAGGCTCTGGACACCCTGCCTGGCCCCAGCCCTGGCTTGGACCGATGGTGACCCCAGCCATGAGGCCCAGGGCCCCAAGCCCCCCGCCCAAGCTCTGCGCGCTGCCGGTGACTCATGGAGGCCACATCCAAGTTGGCGGCCACGGGCCGGCTCGTTTCCTCCTCGGGCCCAGGAGGCCTCCGCGGCTGGGCTGGGCTGTTTTTCCAATAACGTTCCCCTTCCTCCTGGCCCTGTTTTGTTCCATTTTCTCCGAGTCAGCAGCTTTGGGCGGGGTGGGGTGCCATAGGGGTCATGGCCTCTCAGTCGGGTCCTTAGCCACTGGGTTCTTCCTTGCCCCCAGCCCCTTTTGTGGTATAGCCCACCCCGCTGATCTGAAAAGCTAGTGAGAAGCAACTTGTGGGGAGATCAGCTTTGGGGAGCCCCAGAATGATGAAGGAGGCATAGTTGTCTTTTCAAGCAGCCCCAGACTGATAGAGGAGGCATAGCTTGTCCTAGGGGAGTCCCAGACTAATGGGGGAGGCATAAGTCTGTCTGTAGGGAGCCCCAAACTAATGGAGAATCATAGCCCTGCCTTTGGGGAGCCCCTGTTGATATAAGAGTTATAACCCTGTACTTGGGGCGTCCTGAATTGATAGGGAAAGTACAGCCCTGTCATTGGGATGGCCCTGACTAATGGGGGAGGCATAGCTCTGCCCTCAGGGAGCCCCAGACGGACTGGGAAGACACAGCTTTACCTTCAGGGATTCTCTGACCATAGGGAGACAACAACCTAGCCATGGATAGCCTCCTCTAAGTCAGGTAAGGGGTCCTACACTTGGAGCTAGGGTCTAAGGGACTTAGGCCAGGAAGGAGACATGGCCTGTAGTGTGGGAAGTGAAGTAGTCCTAACCTGCCTCTCCTCCTTCTCCTTTCAGCCTCAGCCCGAAGCCCTCTGAGGCCCCTGAACTTGATGAAGATGAGGGTTTTGGTGACTGGTCCCAGAAGCCAGAGCAGCAGCAACGTTGGGCAGCTGAGGGGGGGACCACAGGGGGCAGTGAGCTGCCTCACAGCAAGAGTCTAGCTGAAGACCAGGCAGAGAACAGGCAAGTGAAGGTTAGACCCAGAGGTCAGGCTGCTGCACAGGGTTCCAGCTTTCCCTGAGCCATAGCTTGAGTCTGGGCAATAGCCTCTGTTTTCCCTCACCCACCAACCCCCCAAAATGTCCAGAGGCTGTGAAAGGGAGGAAAGGACAAACGGAGCTGGATGGCAGAGTGGCCTGTGAGGGGCTGCAGGGAGAGAGTGGTGAGGACATTGCATTCCTGGGCTCCCTGGGGCCATGGGCCCCATCCCGACCAGCTGTGGCCAGCTGGGGGGGCCGCCACATCAGCACACAGCTGCGGCCCACTTACGTAATGCAGGCGCTGCAGCCCGCGGCCGCCCGCCCGCCCTCCCCAGGCTGGCCAAGCTCCATTCCCACGAAGGGGAGCAGGTATTTCCAGATGTGCGCCTGCGAGGCAGCCCAGGGGACACACTTTCCAGATGTGAGAACGTGTGTGCTTTTCTGAATTGGAGCGAATAGGGGCCCAAAGCCCCCGCTCCATGGGCCGGAGAACAAGGGACTGCCGGTGGAGTTTTCTCCTAGGTCAAGGCCAGAGCCCATCAGGCCTAGGTAGTGTGGACCCCCCCCAACCCTGTTCATGAGTTCCCAGATTGGGGGTCAGGGCCCATTGCCTTGAGTGGGCAGGAGCCTGGGGCTGAGCTGTTCGCCCTCCCTGATCCACCTCCTACTGGCCCCTCAGAGGCCCCTGGGCCAGAGAGAGTGCCTGCTCAGCTTTCTCTCAGTTCGTGACCTTTCTTCCCACCCACAAGCAGCTCCTGTACCCCAATAGCCTCCCGCCTGTCTGAGGCCCTGGTCCTGGCCTGCCCACTGCCAGTCTCAGTTTCTCCTTTGTGCCTGTGGATGTTCTGCACACTGTTGTCAGTCTAAAGCGGGGCGGCAGTGGCAACCCTGCCTGCTGCCGACTTTCTTCCCCTGCTCAACAGCAGGGGGCACTTTTGTTCTTCCAGTAGTCCCGGCAGTCTCCTCCCCCACCCCCAAACCTGCCTGGCTGCATAGGCTGCCTGGCGGCCAGCTCCTCAATGGTCCCTCTGTGTGGCTGTGGCTGGCTCGGACCCTGGCCCACCTTGGGCGGTGGGTCTGGGTCTTGGCTGGCACATGTACTAAGGGGCCTGAAATCATGGAAAATACAAGAATTTACCATCTTCTCCACCAGGTTCAGCATGGCTCAAATGCAGACTCAGATTCTGCCACCCACTAGCTGGTCACCGTTTCCCAAGGCCCTCTCAGTAACACAGTGCCTTCTCTGACTTTCTCTACCAGCTGACCCAGGCCCCAAAACACCCAGGGTCTTCCCCTGTCTCCCCTCCATGTCCTGTTCTGCTGATCCACTTGCCTGCATGCTGAGCAAAGCCAGAGCTCTAGAAGGCTAGCCTGACTGGGGGAAAGTGGGAGCGTTGTCTAACTTCAGTGCCTAGGTGGCCTTGCGCAGTGGGGACCAGGCCATGGTTGCTGTCTTTAAGGGTTCCCTCGGCCTTCAATACAGATGCTGTAGGAGACAGGGCTAGTTGGGAAGCCCTCAGATCTCCTCTGCAAAGAAGCTGGGGTCTTAGTTGTCCGGGGTGTCACCTTACCTCATCTGACGCTCTCCATTTTACAGATGAGGAAACTGAGGCTCGGAACCAAGTGATCAAATGATCTTTGAGTGCTCAACTTTGCCTACTTTACCACCCCTCAGGCCTTTCCAGAATGTCTATGACAATCAGGACCATGATAACAGTCTACACCAAACTGATGTCTACCTGGAAGGGTTGTGCCTGAGCCAGGGAAAGCCTAGCCCAGAGGATGCCATTGAGGGCCCTGAGGAGGCGGAGGAAGAGGTGAGGGCCATAGTGGAGATGGGTCTGCAGTACTCTGTGGGGCCTCCTGGGCTTAACATCCCCAGACCCTAGACTTGAGACTTTCCAGGCCACATTCTTGGAGGGTGGTGACACTGGTGACCCTCTGGGCAAGTTCCTCCTGCATTACCAGGAGACACTTCCCTGCAGCTGGGAATTCCAGAACTGCACCATGTCAAAGCCAGACAGGACCTGAGGCTCAGGGAAGGGAAGACCTCTGCTCCAACAGGCCCTGGGTGGGGCAGAAGGGGTGCAGGGAAGGGTCACCTAAGCAGCCTGGGTTTCCTATCCTAGTACCAAGCAAGTCAACAGGCCAGGGCCCCCAGCCCTGTGGCCTTGGAGGGGACTGCTGACCTGAGCTCACCTCCCTTGAGCCCCACCACAAAAGTAAGTTAAACCTGAAGCCATTCTTCCTCCTCTCCCAACTTATATCCACTGTGTTCTGTTTGTTCCCTGGCCCAACATACCAGCACCTTGTAAACCCTTGTGACTCACAAGGAAGTCACATGGAAGGTCAGTCGGTGGGCTCATTGGGGCAGGAGCATGGGTCTTGCTCTGGCTGTGTAAAGCCCATTCCCCTGTACTCCCTCCACAGCTGGCTGATAGGACTGAGTCCTTGAACCGCTCCATAAAGAAGAGGTGGGTCTCTCCGCTTGCCAGCATTCTCCAAGAGTGGGTTGAGGGTAGAAATGGGTGGGGGGGAGGTCCACAGAGCTTCCCAAAAAGCTGAAGGTGGGCTGAGAGGGTGGGATAGAGAAGGGGTGGTGGGATGGAGGAACAGTGAGTATGAGGGTTGGGATGGGAGGCAGCTTGGGCTCACACCATCTTCCATCTTCAGCAACAGCGTGAAGAAATCTCAGCCAGCCTTGCCCATCTCCACTATTGACGAGCGCCTGCAGCAGTACACTCAGGCCACTGAGGTGAGGGCTCCCAGCTCCTCCACCCATCCTCCTTCTATCTAAGCAGCACTTCCTTCACCTCAACGCACTCCCATTCAACCAATGACCTTCCATAATTCTCTCACTGCAACAGGCATGCCCCCGTACCATCACATGCCCCTCTTCCCACACACCACGCCTCCATGCAACTAACATGTCTTGATTCTGCCCACAGACCACGTGCTTTACCAACATCCTTCCAGACAGCCAGCACGCCTCTCCACCCAACAATGCTCTTCTGTCCAACTAGCACACCTCCTTTCTTTACCCCACACCTCTCATTCCAACCAACACTCGTCCTTTTCAATCAGTACTCCTCTATCCACTGTACCCCCCTTTCCCACAAACCGTCCTTCATCTCACCACATCCCTCCACCCAACTGACACCCTTACATCTAATGTTCTTCTACTTCACTGACACTGCATCTCCGTCTAACCCACACGCTCCGTCTCCTCTGGTCCTGGGCTGTGTAACACAAGCACACCTCTGCATGACATTGTGTCCCCTGTGGTCTTCAGAACCAGGAGTGGCTCTCCAAATGAAGGGCAGAATGTCTGCTCCTAACCCTGCTTCCCGAAAGCCTCCCAAGGAAAACACAAAGATGTACAGGAAATCCAGATGGACCCTCTGGTGTCCACCATGGTGACTGTCCACTAAAGCTATCCTGATATTCTGTCTCCTTTGCAGTCTGCTGGTCGGACCCCCAAGCTGTCCCGCCAGGCTTCCATAGAACTGCCCAGCATGGCCGTGGCCAGTACCAAGAGTCTGTGGGAAACAGGGGAAGTACAGACCCAGTCTGCTGCTAAAACCCTTTCCTGCAAGGTAGGGTCCCTCCCCAGGCAGGCTGGGCTGGAAAGGCAAAATGTAGGAGGTTAGCCACTACGGGCCATCCAGGGTGAAATAGGGGTTCACAGAGCCTCTGCTGTGGGACATTCGGGGTAAAGCATGAGTTGACAGAGTGGCGGGGGCCACTGTGGATGGTTCACAAAGAAGGCCATGTGCCAGCTTGGTGAACAGGCAGGATCCCTGTCGAAGGCGAGTTGGGAAGGTTCACCACCACCTGGCTAGGAAAAGCCAGGCAGAAAAAGAAGAACCCAGAGTTTCCTGCCCCTTGGCCAGGATTTGCCACATAACAGCTCCCACTGCCGCCCCCAGGATATTGTAGCTGGAGACATGAGCAAGAAAAGCCTGTGGGAGCAGAGAGGAGACACCAAGGCTTTGCCTTCAATCAAGGTAGATCTCCACGTGCTAGACACAGGCTGGTGTGGGCAAGGATGGCTTCCCCTGAGTCCCAGAGAGCTTCCTGGAGGCTGTGGCACCTCCCTTCTATAACTGTGGCCTTGATGCTTGTTATCCTCCCCCCAACAGAGCACCCCATCTGGGAAGAAGTTCAAGTTTGTGGCAACAGGGCATGGGAAGTATGAGAAAGTGCTTGTGGATGAAGGCTCAGCACCCTAGGCCATGCATCTCGGTGAGTTCAGGGCAGTGACTTGACCATGACAAAATTGACCATCTTGGGAACATGTTAGCACAGACAGGACCTACATGTCCCACTTGTGCCTGGAGGGCTGAAGACCTAGTCTAAGAGCTGGTCACATCGCAGACCCACTCCATCTTCCTGGCTGCAGGCAAACCTGGGACTCTGTCCCCTTCGCTAGGGTCACGCTCTTCCATCTGCCACTCCTAGGAGGCTCAGAGCTCTCTGCAGGAACTCCCACCACATCCAGAGGGGCTTGTCATGGAAGCAAGGTCTACCCGGCCATTGGAGGGACAGGGTTGGAGGAGGTAGATGGGATTCAGCCCCTGGGAGTGTGGGTTCCCACACATCAGGAGAAACAAGGGTCTATAAAGGGACTAGGACCTTGGCCTCGCCCTCCTGCCCAGGTGAGAGCCACTGGAATGTTCTGCTTCCCTCCCCATCTCACAAGGAACACAGAGGTGATGCTTGCGTGGGCACACACATTTATTCATGGCTCCATCTACAGCACCCAGCACATCCCAGGTGGGATGGCCAGTCTGACCTCTGCTTCCTTCTTCAGCCAGGTCCAGCTGTGGTTAGAAGCCTCTCCTGGCCCCTCTGGGTTCCTCTCCTCATGGCTGATGGCACATCAGAGTGGCAGATCACATCAATGAGGTCTCTCTGATGCCTCCTACCGACTTCTCTGTTTCCCTCTGGCTTGGCTATTCTCCCAGCCCAGTGTTGAAGATGTCCCTCTTTACCCAGCTAATTAAAGTCTGGCCATGACTAGCACTGACCTCTGCCCTTCACTCCCCTTAGCAAACCCCAGCTGACAAGGAAGCAGAGGGGCTGCAGATGAGGTTCATAGCCAGTTCCTCTGCCACTGCCCATCCGACCTACCTCTGAGCACCTCACATTGGGGTCAGGTCTGACGGGGCCTGGTCTTCCCTTTCTATAACCTTGCATCCACCAGACCTCTTGCAGGCAGCACTGGCCACCATGGCTGGCCAATGAACCCATCCCAAGCACAAGAGGATATTTGCACTTCAGGTTGTGATAGCAGAAGGGAGAGGAAATGCCAGCCTGGCAGTGAGGTGACTAGGGCCGTTCAGTGGGCCCATACCCTGCCTCACCACACACACACACTCTCTCTCTCTCTCTCTCTCTCTCTCTCTTGTTTGGTGCTGACATTTTTGGTCCTCTCTTCCCTTCCACACCCCCAAACAGACTCCTCCCCCCCAGCCACATGCTCCTGACTTTGCCCACCTCTTCCATTTGTCCTTCCTGATCCTGCCACCTGGTCTACATTCACACAACACACTCCTTGCACCACCCGGCATCCATTACCCAGCTGCTGCTGCGGTCATAACTTCTGCCCCACAATCCATTGCACTTTAACTTGTAAGAGCCATGGTCTTCCCATAAGAGCTTCAGCCAGTCTCTGTCCACCCTACAGTCTTGGACCCCAGAGGCCACTTCGGCCACTTCACTGGAGCCTCCAGCCAATAGCTGTCCGGTTGAAGTTCTTGGGCTGGGGGCTCAGCTCTAGGGTAGAATGGAGGCTGGGAGGAGCTCGGACAGCCTCCTGCAGCTTCCGGGCATTGAATCGAGGTCGGTACAGAAAGGGTAAACAGCCACGACCAGACAGGGGATGTGTCCCATCCCTGGCCCCCACAGGAGGCCCACTGCTTCGGGATTCAGCCAGAGACATGCGGTAGAGCACCGCATCCCACATCCTCGAGGCCCGGGAGGCAGGGGGCCGAGCACCAGCTGGGGCAGACACCTCTTGCTGCTTGGCCTCCAGGTTCTGCTCAGGCCCAGGGAATTGGGGCTCCTCTGCCTCCTCCATCAGCTGCTTCTTCAGACGTGTCCAGCCACTGAGCCGGGGCTTGGGTGCAACTTTGGGAACAGGGCATGGGTGGGGACCTGATGATGCCACCTGAATCGAGGCTCCTGGGGGGTTAGATGCCTTCTTGACCTCCACAGAGGAGCCAGCCATAGGTGGCTCTTCCAGGCGCCCTGCTTCAGGGACTACAGGGGCTGGACTGTAAGGCAAGGGGCCAGGTGAGCGGTAAGTAGGAGCTATGGGCACCACAACCCTGGTGCCAGCCTCCCTGGACACCGAAGCCTGGAAACTGGGCAGCGGCCTTATTGCAGGAAGCTCCTCTGGCCCAGGACTGGCTGCCTGGTCTCCAGCAGGCAAAGGACGGATGTGGGCCACTGGGATCAGAGGTTGGGTGCAGGGGGGACACAGGCCTGTTTCACCATCCACAGGCGTCCTTGGGGACTCAGGGCTCCCTGCATGTGGGGATGGTGACAGCTGGATATGGACCTGGGTGATGTGGGTGCCTCCTGCTGCAGGGGCTGAGACATGAGCATAACCCCTTGGGGGTTGGGCAGGTTCTGGGGCTGGAGTTTCGAGTCTTGGAGAAGCCTTGAAGTGAGTGGCCAGGGCTCTACGCTGGGTGAGGCTGAAGGAGAATGTGGACTTCTGTAGGGGTGAGGCCACGTGATGGATGACAGACGTGTGGGGGGACCGGGGCAGGGAAGCCACCACGTGTGGGGCCTCGGTGGCATGTGGGGTGGTCTCCAGATCATGGCTAGCCTCACTCACAGGAGACAGGGAAGTGCGGAAGGCCCCAGGTGGGGTGAGGGCCACCCCTGTCACCTTCTTCCGAGCAGCTTTTCTCAGCAGCTTCTGAAGACGCTGGTTGTCCTTTCCTGGTTTGGGTAACAGGGGTGGCGGGGGTCCAGGGGGACCTTCAGGTCTTGGGCCACCTGCCTCCGGGGGCATCGATGAACCTGAGATGAACATGTTTGGCCTTGGGATAGGGAGAGACAGACAGCAATCAGGCCAGCCTTCCTCCCCTACCCACAGGTAGGCCTGAGTACACAATCTCTCAGTATAGGAGGTAAGGGTGTGAAGGCCTAGTTTCAGGGAAAACCCCTTGCTCAGCCCCTAGTAACTGGTAGGTGACAAGGGCTGGAACCTGCCTCCAGAGCTCCATCTTCTTCCAGCATGTGCATCACAAGCTGACCCATCTGAGAGCACAGGCTGGGGCCAGCCATAGTGTGGGGCAGCATGTAGGGAGAGACTCCAAGCTGGATGCCTATGCCTGGCCAGCTATCGGTTACAGCTACAGCAGAAGGTGGAATGAGCAGGCTGCCCACAGACACGTGAGGGGCGCCATACAGTCACCGGCCCAACCACAAGCTCTTCAGTCCACTGAGAGCCGGTGGTGAGGGGTGGCGGCCAAAAGGTTCTGAAAAAAAGCTGAGGCTTCATCGTCAGAGGTGGATTGGCCGGAAAGTGGGAGCGATTTTTGCTGAACTGTGCTGAATGGGATATTCCCACAGCCCTTCTGCTCAGGGTGGTCTTGGCCAAGTGGCCCGCCATGGTTTCTGGGCGCCACGTGTTTGCAAGGACATTGACAAATGATATTTGGGCCGAGCTGAAGCATTCTGGTTTGTGGGAGGAAGGAGACCTAGGGCTGCTGCGGTGGAGGTTGGATCCCTGAAAAGGGGCTGGGGGAAGGGGAAGGTCTGCCTTGGCTTACTCCCAGCTGCTGGCTGCTGGGCGGGAAAGGGAGCTAGGATGCAGGCATTAGGGCTGCGCTGGTGAGTAAACAGCATTCCTTCCACCATGAGATGGGCCTGAGTTGGTCTAGGCCCAGGACACTAAGTTCATACTGGGAAGCAGGTCTCCCAGGTGGTCACTACAAGCAGGAGTTTCTTCTGATGGCAGGAAAGGGTGTGGCAGGGCCTGGTTGTCACTAGGAAGATGGTATGGGGGATGGCGGTGGAGGTGGGAAGAGCAGGCAGAAGGTAGTGGTTTCTCCTTCAGCTCCAGCCTAATGCACCCCATCTCTTGCCTGTGTGTGCTTCAACAGGTGAAGGTGAGCAGTGCCCACCACATTCCCAGGGAAGACTACAGCTAGATGCCACCTATAGCCCTGGCCAAGAAGTCACTTCCTGTTGCCAGCCTGACCCGTTCCTGTTCCTCCAACCATCCTGCTGTTACTGCCTTCTTTTGCTCCTGGACCCTTCAGCCTCTCTCCCATCCCACTCTCTGTCCTTCCAGCTCTGTGTCTTCATATCAGTTAAAGGGACCAGCCCCTAGAGGGTCAAGGGCTCCCAAGGAAGGCTGGAGAATGAGAGAGCGCAGGCCACCCAGCCAAATCTGAGAACCCCCTGTCCTGTGCTGAACACAGGACCCGGCATCCCTCCTGCCCTGCTTGCAGACCTTTTGTTTTGAGTAATAAAGCTCCTCAAATGTCCTTCTCACACTGGCTCTCCTATGATTGCTAACAAGGGAGGGAGAAGGGAGGTCAGGTCAGAAGGACTTCATCTGTGGGCCAGCTCAATGCACACTGACTCTAGAGGCGGTCATTTTGTCCTGTATCGTGGTAGTGCAGAGTGTTAGGCCCCAGGATCTGGGATGTACGGTGTCTCAAGTCAGGGTACTGTCCAAGAGGGTGATTCACATTTCCCTTCCAGAACATTGATGACACCTCTGTCTCTTCCCTGGCTTCAGGGAAAACCCCTTGCTCAGCCCTTAGTAACTGGTAGGTGACAAGGGTGTTTCCATCTATACCTGTAAGTGCCCAATGAGGACAAGTGCCACTACAGGGTATGCCCCCCCAGCACTCAGGCAGTGCTTAGTGAGGGGTGTGGTGATAAACAGATGGATGGAGAGGTAGGTGAGGGATGGGTGAATGGATGATGGATGAATAGTTAGCTAGCAGGCAAATGCTTGCATGGATGCATGCATGGATGGACGATCAGTGGGTGGGCAGATGGGCTGATGTGTACATGATCAGTGGCGGATAAACGTGTTGATGGGTACATGATGGATGTATAAGTGGATGTATGGATGGTGGAGAGCTATATACGGGTGGATAGAGACACAGACAGACTAATGGGCAGATGGGTGAGTGGCTGGAAAAGTGAGTGGGTAGGTGAGTTGGTGGATGAATGGATAGACATGTGGGTAGCGGGGTGGATTGATGTGGATGGACAGGTAAATGGATTATGGATGAATGAGTAGCTAGATGGATGTTTGGATAGTGAATGGCTAGTTGGATGGATGCATTGAGTGGATGGATAGATGGGTGAGTGGGTGAACAGATGGGGGAGTGGACAAGCAGACGATGGCGAAAAAGAGAGAAGAGGAAAGGAGGGAGAAGTAGTGGATGTGAGAATTGATGCGTGAGAATAAATGATTAGTGGTTGAACACGTGTGAATGGGAGTCAGGGGGTCTAGGAGCTATCCTCCATAGCATCCTTCCTCTTGTCAGATCTCCACCCAGGCCTGACACGGAGCCCTGTGGCCTCTTTGTCCAGTTGTTGATCTAACATTGACCTTGAATACTCAGCCACGCAACCACTCACAGCCTTGACTTTCAGAAGGCTTCGAATTCTGCCTGCCCTAGGAGCACAGATGGAAACTTCAACATCAGCAGACACAGCTGCTAAGACAGGGAGGAGATGGCCCCATCCCTCCCACCTATAGCCTCACTCAGGACCCTATTCAGGCCAACAAGGAGCTTTTCTGGAGCACAGGACACTCCTGCCCTTCCTACTCAGTCAAGCTCGGACCATGAGTAAGGGGAGCAGGCACAGGCAGGCTCGCTCCAAGGTCCACAGCAGAAAAGGGAACTAGACACCAAGCACGGGACCAGAGTGGGCACACTAAGCAGCAGGGTGCCCATCACGCTATGCTCCTCTGACCTGCGCAGCTTCTCGTTTCATTCTCCGGAGGAGGATTCAAGGTCTGCACTCGGTACAGTTCCACTCAGCCTCGCTTGGCTCTCAGATGTGGAGCCTACCTCATGTTGCAGCACTGCCCACCCTGATGTGGAGTACAGGGGAAGGAAGGCCCCTGGCCAGGGACACTGCCATCTTCCTGCCTGCCTGAGGGGCAAAGAACTACTGCCTCCTCCTCCAGACACTCATTGAAGCCTCACACAGGAGGGCCCCAGATACCTACAGAACCATCAGCAAGATTGTAGAAGCAGGAGAGGCCATCAGGCATGGGGCAGCTGCTGCCTAGATCAGAGTGGCTGTGTCCCAAGTGCCATGTCAGCTGCTCCTATCCTTGATCTGGCAGAACCAGCTGCAGTGGGTCAGCCAGGGGCACTGGGTAAGGCTCCAAAGTCCAGCGGCTCCTCTAACTCCCAGTCATGGGTGCTGGGGCCAGAACCCAGACTGAGAGCCTATGCCCACCTCACCGTAGTGGGTGTCCCCCACACAGACCACTGGTGCCCAAAACTCCAGGAGAATAGAATGGGCATTTCTGCCAGCCTCCTCTGCTCCCTGGGCTCAGGGCAGTATTAACCAACTTTGAGAAACCCTACCACCACCACCACCATAGTGCTGCACACTCGGTCCTCCGTCTCCTTCGGTGTGGAAATCAGTCCACCACCCACCAGACTTTGTCTCTGCCCCCACCAGAGTCTCCAGTCTCCTCCCAAGTTCCCCAAACAGCCTTCTACCCTATTTCTTCTCCCACCCATTTCTAGCCAGACCAGGTGAGACCTGGTGTGGATTACCTGCCCAGGTCCTTGGTGGCCGGCTGCTGCTGGTCCAGTGGTGCCACTCTATGCTGTCCTGCTCCACCTTGGGCCTGGTGCCCTGGGGAGGATGTGGCCGTTGCCCAAAATAAGACCTACTCTGTCCCTCTGACCTCACTAAGAATACCTGCCAAAGGCTCTCAAAGCAGGCAGCCATCCTCCCCTGCTGGCCAAGCAGGACCACTGCAGAGCAGGTGGCATGCCCTCCTGTGAAGTTCTAAGGACTCCCGCTCATCCTGGGCAAGTACTGCTGGATGCAGGGGTTTCCAGGCCAGGATCCAACAAGACCTACAGACTGAGGAACCCCCGCACCACCACCACCCCCAACACACAATGCCTACTGTCTCAATGCATCTCACCTGAAAGGGTCTCAGCCTTGTACAGTGGAATGGGAGAAGCAGGTCTCTCGAGACGAGAGGTCAGCCCCACCATAGGAGAGAGTTAGAGGTCCACAGGTGCCAACTTGGAGTCTTTGCAGCTCCATAGACACCCATGGCCAGAGAACTGGCAAGAGTTGGCCAGGCATTTATGACTTGCCAGGGCTGTGAAGCCCACCTGCCATCTGAGGCCATGGGCAGGCAGGGCAAGAGGCACAGAGTGGCCCAGCAGTTCCAGCTTCAAGGTACTTTCAAGACTTAAAGCATAGGAAGGCAGAGGAGAGGCCGTGTCCTGGTAAAGGAGTAGTCTGGAAAGCTGTCCCCCCACACCCCGGGGCCCCAGGCTAAGCCCCGTGTATCTCTGGCCTTTGCGGTCCTATCTCTGTCATATAGGGCTAGCCTTTGATGTAGGGAGGGCTCAACCACAGCCTTTCAGAAAGCATGAGAACCAACTAGGACTGGGTCATTGTGGGCCTCCTTCAAGTTATCCTAGTTTCTAACCCCAAGGGTGGTAGAAAACAAGAACACTGTTTGTGTCTCTTGGGATTCATCAGGTCCTCAGCACTAGCTCACACCTGACATTGAGTCTTGCTTTATATCGGGCAGCTCCGCGGACCTCACCAGCCGTGTCCATCCCATGGAGTCTAGGATTGAGGGAAGTGGTATCAATGGTGTCAGGCTGGTCTCTCGTCACTTTGTGCCTCAGCTTCCCTAGAGGTGATCCCATTCAGGTGCATGGGGACCATCAAAGGCCCAAGAGAGGCCTCTGTGGTTGGATGGTAGCCCCTGGAGTGAGTCCTGAGGAAAGAAAAGCCAGGTTCAAAGGCACATGACCTGACTTGCTCAGTGCCTTGCAGGGGACAGGCCCCCTGGACAGAGAGATGCCTCTGGGTCTCCATCTCTAAACAGGGAGCCCACAGGCTAGCAACAGAGACATGACCTAGTCTCGGGAGGCCCGTGCCACTGGGGCGGAAGCTGGAAGCTCCTACAGCGTTTCATCTACCATTTCTCCTACGCTTTCACTTTGTGTGACCCAGTAGTGTCCACTTGCAGAAACAGAGCTGGCCTCTAAGAAACTTGGGTGAGGTGAGGGACAAGGACATGGTGTCTTTCATTCTGTGCGCCTCTAGGCTTGTTGCTCTTATGGAGGAAGTAGGGGGAGGGGCCATGAGGAGTAGACCCCTGTCCTGAGCAAAGTGTCTATTTCTACAGAGTGCCTTGGGCGAAGGATTGGGGGGCCAGGAAACTTGAGTTCCAGGATCCTGGGACCCCTATAGCAGCCGGAACCAAGAACGGACCTTGGTCCCATCCCAAGGCTATCCAATCCCTCCCTCCTCCCTTTCTTAGCCCATCAAGAATGTACCCGCTGCTGGGGGGTAAAAATAGCAGCTGACACCTTTCTGGAGGAGGCGGGGACCTTGCCTCCTCCTCCAAGCACGTCTCCTTCATCCTCGCCTCCTTCAGCCTCCTCCTCTGGCCATTCCTATACTTGGTCAGGGGCCTGTGTGGGCACACCCTCACCCCCCCCATACCCCATGCCCCGGCTACCCAGCCACTGACCAATGGGCATCTGAGAAAGATCAAATGTCACTATAACATGAGGCTGTGAGGCCAGAGGACAGTGTCTGCAGCTGGTCCTGTCCACAGGGAGCCCCCAGCCCTTCTCAGACTCAACCACAGGTGGGTATGATGGGAACGGTCTGCCCAGGATGGGTGACTGTGTCAGGGCTGAACTGTCCAGCATCTGAGGGGCATTCTGGGTCCGAGGTTCCATGTGCTGTCTGGCACCTTGACTGGAAGCATGATGGTTGCAGTCAGGCAGCTGCTCAGGGTCCAGGTGGGCATTTCTGACATGGAGCCATGAAGTTGTCTCAGCCTTGGCATGACTCAGAAGACCCCACTCCCAACCTGAATGAAATGCATGGAAGCTGCAAGGGGAGCTCCTTTAAGGCAGGAGCTCGAGAGATGTGGAGTAGGAGGCGAAGGGCCCATGCAGGTGACTTGCTTAAAGCTTTGAGGGCTTCCTGCTATGGTCAGGTTAGATGGGGAACCCCCTAGGGCTCTGTGCAAGTGCCCTGAAGGAAATAGGGAGGGGTTGTAGCTCCTTTTAGGAACCTGGGGCTCCCTCATTGTGTAGAGATGTGGGTATATCTCAGGTCACCCCAGAAAGGAATCCAAAAAGGAGAAAGGCCTAGGCCCCAAATAGCTTTGTGGCAGCTCCTTGGGGTCCAAGTCAAGAGTGGACAGGGTCAGGCTGGGGCAGGCCAGAGGGATGAGAAGAGTTTGGGCCTTCCTGGGAAGGTTGTTGCCCACCTTGCTGGTGGCTGGGGAAGGACGGGAGAAGCAGCCTTGTCTCACTCTTCCTTGCCTTAGCCTTTCTGGAGTACCCAGGCTGGGCACCCTCACCCACCAGAGCTTTCTGGAGGTCCTCGGGAATCCTGGGAAGAGATGGGGCTGGGAAAAGTTGGCCAGAAGGAACAACCCAGATCAGGGCGTGGTCAGGGTCTCACAGCAAGTGAGTGGCAGGGCCTTCTGCCTACTTCTTCCTCCCCCTACTTCCATCCCCCTTGAGCCTTGTCACCTTTGAAGGACAGAAGGATGGTGTGTGTCCCCAAGGAACCTGACCTCACAGGCTATTTTCATACTCCTCCTCTGAGGGCAGAACCTTATCCTGGACAACTGGTTTCTTTCTCAGCTGTTGACTTGCTGTCCCGGCCCCATCCTTCCCAAACCAAAAGGGACAGTGACCCAGAGCACACGGAGCTGGGGGAGGACAAAATAGGTCTGGTGAGACTGTAGGAGCTCCGTGGAGGTGTTGGAATCCAGTCTCCCCCTCTGTAAGGAGGAGGGAGGTCCCTGATGCCTTGCCTTGGAAGGGAGCAGGAGTCTTCTCCAGGTCCCTACAGGAGTCAGGAGGGGAGCCAAGGGTGGCTGAATTGCTCTCCGAACCTCCCCCACCCCACCCCCCCACACTGTCTTGGGTTTCTGGACAAAGGCATCTTGCCTATTTCTGGACATCTCAGCTGCCACTGGTCCCTTATATATCTTTCTCCCCCCGCCCGCCCCAACGCACACCGCATGGGCCACTCTGTTCCCTCCCTTGGCAACTGACAGGTGTGGACCCTGCAGAGACCAGAGGTGGACAAAGTAGGGTGGGGCCATGACTCCACCACCCGTTCCTCACTAACTCTCCCATCCTACAGAGGGTAGCCCTATGGGGAGGGGAGGCTCTGAGGAGGTCTAGGGCCTGCACACGCCCCACAAAAAAAAAAAAATAGTGTCTGGGCTGGAACTATGGCTTAGTGATTAAGGGATCTGACCACAAAGCCAAAGGACCAAGGTTCGATTCTCCAGAACCCACATAAGCCAGATGCACAAGGTGACACATGCTTGTGGAGTTTGTTTGCAGCAGCTAAAGGCCCTGGCACGCCCATTCTCTCTCTCTATCTGCATATCTCTCTCTCTCTCTCAAATAAATAAAATTAATAAATAAAAAGTAGTATCTAGCCAGGCGTGGTGGCGCATGCCTTTAATCCCAGCATTCGGGAGGCAGAGGTAGGAGGAGCACCATGAGTTCAAGGCCACCTTGAGACTACACAGTGAATTCCAGGTCAGCCTGAGCTAGAGTGAGACCCTACCTCAAAAAACCAAAAAATATATATATTTTTAAAAAGGTAGTATCTAAGGGTGAAAGGTTACAGGGATTGGTGGAGACCAAGGAAGGGCAGTTGGAGAGGTGGGTAAGTCTGGCTGTTTGTGGCCAGTAGAGTCTCACACAGGGCCGTGCCTGGTGCCTGGCTGAGGGACTTTCATGTATCTGAGGGTTAATTTCGCACCAAGCTTAAATTGCTCTGGGAAGATAATGTCATCAACAGAGCTTGGAAGTAGCTCCCGCCTTAGCACCAAGCTGCAGAGCATATTTAGCTGATGAACGGCTGTTTGTCTTATACACCCTCCCTGGGGGGTGGGGGGGACTGCAACCATTGTTTTCAAATTATCTGTAACATGTCACGAACTTTGTTTTTTACACTCTGAGCCAACATTCTGATACAGCTGCTAGGGTGATTCCAGGCCCTGGCCGCTGCAAACGTGTGTGGTGGCCAGCTCACGGAAGGCCTCCTGGCCCTATAGTCACCATGCCTGGATGCATATGGCTGATCCCAGGCACAGTGCTGAGAAATCTGGGGTGCTGGTGCGCTCAGCCCACTCAGCACACATGTGCCAGGCTCAGGCGACCCACAGAGAAATTGCTCGAATCTGCCCTCAGGATCTTAAGGTTTGGTAGGAAAGAAAAGAGACGAGGAAGTTAAATAGCTTATGTGTTCCTGTGATTTAAAGAATGGGTCCTCAGAGGGTTGTAGGGTGTCACAAAAGAGGCTTTGGGGTACCACACAAGAGATCTAGGCCCTCAAGAAAACCATGAGGCCCAGCAGGGAAGAGGGGTTCACCATGGGTGGACTGCAGGGCCAGCTGGCTAAGGTGTGTACCTGCCTTGGAGGAATTGGGCTTAGCCATCTTGGGGTGGTTCCCTGGACAAAGTCCATCAGCTTAGACCAGCAGGGTTCCCCAGCATCAAAACCTCCTCTGATCTGCACAAGCCTCTGCATTCTGGGTGACTCTCCATGATACACACTATAGTGAGGATATCTGCCTAGGGTGGGGGTGGACACCACAACCTTCCAACATCTCATCATTGGCTTCAGGAGTCCAAGCTCCAGGCTGGAGCCAGGGCAGGAGGGAGTAGTGTAACTCTTGGGGAGGAGGGCTGGAAGGGGGCCAACGAGGAGCAACAAGAGTTGGCCCTCAACCCCAGTGCATGGATGTCGCCTCTCAACCCCCAGCTCTGGCAGCCCTCCCCCCTTCTAGTGCTTCTTAACCAAGGCAAGGACTCACCATCCCCTTCTCTCCCCAGCCTCTGTCTCCAGAAACAACCCACTGCCACCATGTCTGACGAGGAAGTGTGAGTACCCTTCTTGTGTGGCCACCTTCCCTGTGTGGCCACCTCCCCTGCTGGTTGGACTGATCCTCTGGCTTGAGTACAGAGGCTGGGGCCTACGAATGGCTGTCACATCACAAGCCAAGCTCATTACTTCTCTCTCTCTCTCTCTCCCAATCTCTCTTTCTCTCTCCGCCTACCATCCTGGCAGTGAGCAAGTTGAGGGTGAGTATCACCACTATTTTCTTTCTCTTTACTTCCATCTCCAGACAAAAGAATGACCATCAGGAAGGGGCTCTGATTGGGGAGAGTAGAGTCCCAGACCAGCTAGATCAGCCAGTAGGCTTTGGAGACATCCCCTCCCCAACCCAGGCCTGTACCTCTAGTCTCCTCATTTCCTCTAAGGCAATCACACTGAAACTGCTAATCCTGCATGCCTCCTGGGGGCTAAGGCCTCAAGGAGTACAAGCATCTGGGCAGCCTCCCTCTTCCTATCATCTTGGGCCACTTGTATAACCAGGGTAGAGCAAGGCAACCAGACACCTGATGTCTTCCTCATGGTCACGCCACCTCCTCCTCCAAGGCCATGCAACCTCATTGGGCTGAAGACCCTTGGCCCCTGGCCTGCACCAGCAGAAGCCATGGGGCTGTCCAGAGACAGTGTGGGCTGGTCCCTTGCTGCCTTGCTAACATGACTTCTCTCTTGTTCTATTCTCATGCAGAACAGTACGAAGAGGAAGGTAACTCAGGTGGCCCTGGAGGCCCCTTAGCTGGCCATGCTTGGTGAAGGCCCTTTGGGTCCTCCCTGAGCTGACAATTAACTGTCTACTTTCCTCATCATTAATGCACCATTAACTACCACCATTAATCATTAATCATGTGATCACACTTAATTAGTGATCAATGGTTTAATCATTAATTAAATCATTAACTTCCCATCACTTCAACGGATTAATAGACATCCATTAATCACTCACAAATGCTCTGTGGTCACCATGTCCATGCTGTGTGACAGATGGAGTCTGGTCATTAAAACTCTCACTCATTAATATTAAGGGGTCTTGACACACTGCTGTCTCTCAGAGTCTCTCATCTCCATTTCGCTGTGTCTCTTGGCATCTCTCTGAGCATGTCTCTGTCTCTGTCTCTGTGTGTATCCCAGGATCTTTCTCAGCCACTCACTGTTGCTCTCTGCCCATCTCTTGTCATTCCATCCTTCTATCTGCCCGTCCTCATTTGTTTCTATACCTGTTTCTGTCCGTCTGTGTCTGTCCCGATCTCTTTCTCTGTTTGTCTCCATCCCTAGTTCTTTCTCTGTCTTTCCGTTTCTCTATCTCTCCATGTGCTCATTCTGTCTCTGTCTCTCTGTTTCTGTCTCTGTCTCTGCTTGTTCCTGTCTCTGTCTCTGTATCTATGACCCTTTAGCGTCTTCCACCTTGCTCAAAAAATCTTCTCTGTAATCTTGGGCATACTTAGAGACCCTCCCTGGTTCTTTCGTGCCTGGGCAGGTGTGGGCGGGCAGAGCACCGAGTGCAGGCGCACCTGGGAGCTGGGCAGCTTGGCAGTTCCCAGGCCTTGACAGCACTTCCAAGCTGTTGCTTCTACTCAGCTTGGGAAGGCTTCATGCAGCTCACCCAGGCAGGCCATCCTGCAAGGGCTGCTGGGTGCTATGTTTTGAAAACACTTGCTACCTTAACAACCTGAGCAAACTTTTTTTTAGGCTCAAAGGTGGCAAGGTTGGTTTCTGAATAGGAATTATGACTCCGGAGGCCACCTTGACCTCATGTGAGCCAGCCAGGAGGGTCTTGTTTCCTTGAAGCCCCCTAATACTGACCTTGCTTCCTGACAGCTAGATGGGGCCTCCTGGATCAGAAATGGGCCAAACACACAGAGTTTTCCCATCACACATGGGCTGTGTCCCTGGTCCTCGCCTCAGAATTGGATTATAAACACCTAGGTGTGGGATGTAAGGTATAGGGGGACAGACTTGAGGAGGTGGAGGAAGACACGGGCTCAGTTCTCCAGCAGAGACAGTAGTGTGTGGCCTTGGGGTGGCTGACACCCAGGAGCTAAGTATGGGGGTCTGACTGTCTACCCTGAGGAGCACTCATGAGACTTCCTGTTTCTAATATCTATCTTTGTTCCTTCTCCTTCCCTCTTGCTATCTCTCTACTGCCATTGTCCCCCTCAGAAGAGGCCCAGGAGGAAGGTGAGTAGTTCCAGAACCTTCCCCACCACCTCCCAGCCTTATTGCCCCATCCATTTTCGCCCTCATGGCGACTGTGCATGACCTTCCCTCCATGGGGCTGTGACCCCAGCCCTGCCTCTAAGGACCTGCTATGTGTTCTTGTCTAATCCTTTCCTCTCTCTTCCCTACCACCCTACTACACTCCCCGGCATTCCTCAGTCGCAGAAGTCCAAGAGGAAGGTATGAGGACACAGGACTTCTGATCCCCATGTGGAGCCCGGGGTCTGGCTGGAGCCGTATGGTCTTGGGGAGAGGGCATGGAAGTAGGGAGGCGCCAGCCAGCCAAGGGGCCCCCCATGTGGTCCCCTATAATCCACTAACCATAGCCAATGCTTGACCAAAGAGGGTGAGGACACCAGGAACCCCCCTTAGCAGAATAGCTAGTAGGCACCCAGACTCCCTGCTACATGGGACCATGTGGTTCCCATGCTACAGAAGGCAGTCTAGCACAAAAGCAGTGGGAGAGTGGTGGCCAGGCCAGGATCCCAAAGGCTAGATGCTTGAAGAGAATTGGGAAGATAAGTAAGTGAAGCCAGCATCCCAGTTGCCGGGCTTGGGGTGAAGACAAGAAGGCTAAGACCACCCAGTCAGTCTCGCTGGCCCCTATATTCCTTACCAGTCCCAGCATGGATTCTACTCCAACTCTCCTTAGGGTTAGGGTTAGGGTTAGGGTTAGGGGGTTTTTTTGTACCTATCTCTTGGGTGGCAGGGGATGGGATGTCCTAGGTAGGCCTTGGCTCTGTTCCATTGAGGTCCAGTCCTGCTCACAGCCTGGAGTCTTCAACCAGGCTATAGCCCTAGACAAGGGCCTAGCTGCTCAGTCAGAAGTCTGGAAACCGGTGGGGTTGGGGAGCGGGGCTGAGCGTGGACAGATAGTGAATGATCACCACAAAAGCAGGATTCAGCATCCCAACTCCCAGCCTCAGTTTCCCCACGTGTGAGGTAGGACAGGTTGAGGGTGGGCTCAGTTCTCCTTAGCACCTCCTGTTCCTAGGTTCTGAGTGGGCCCTAGGGTTTAGGGCATGTGGTCTGGGGTGGAAGCACCCTGGCTAATTCTGACCGTGTCTTGCTCGCCTCTTGCACGCACCCCACCCCTTCACCTCGAGTGGCAACGGGCTGTTTCCTTTTAACCTCGGATCCCTTCTCCTCTGACCTCTGACCCGTGGTTTTGCCTCTTGTTCCATGGCCCTCCTTAGCCCCTGAACCAGGTATGTGACATGACTTCAATACCATGTGACACATGTGGCCATGTGGGGGTGTGTACAGGAGCCAGGCCAAGAAGGAACAAGAGGGGGCCATGCAACCCACTCATGCCCTATCTCTGCTGTTCACCTGCCCCTCTCTCCCCCACCCCACATTACCCTCCATTCACTCATTCTCTCTCCTCCCTCCCTCTCTCCCCACCTGGTGCTGGTCCACAGAAGAAGTCCAAGAAGGTAGGTCCAGGTCCACTGTGCAACCACCGCTCGGAACCCTCCCCTCCTTCCTTTTCCTTTCTCTTCCTGTTTGTCTCCCATTTCCCCTTTTTTGATGTCCTTTCCTTGGACTGAGCCATGCTGGCCTCTGGACTGGGGATTAAACAGTTGGGAAGTTAGCCTGTACTGATGGCCCAGATGGCTGAGAGGGGCTGCCCCCTCATGGTCCGCTTCATAGCAATTACACAATCATTATAGAGCAATGAAGCTCTTCCTGAGCTACCAGCAAGAAAATGTAAAGTGTGGGCTGTCCTGGGCCCAAGGAGCAGGCCTTGGGAAGTTGGTGCTGGAGGGGTCCATTGTGACCCTTTGGGGACCCCACTGGGGTGGGTAGAGAAAAATCAGAGAAGAAATGGCAGAGTAGAGAGCCTCCACCCTACCCCAGATACGAAGCCCTAGGGAGGAAAGTAAGGAGAGGTGAGGCTGAAGGAAGGGTAAGCAGGGTGAAGCAGAAAGTCAGGCTGAGGTCCAAGGTGGGGATGTCAGGGATTTGGAACAGCCAAGGGCCATGCATGCTCAAGAGCCATCAGTCAGGTAACAGCATCCCACCCAGTGCTGGGCATGAGCCAGACACACCCGGCAGTCACGAGGAGGGCTGGGGATCTACCCTCTCTACAGTCAGGGAGCACCTTTGGGCTCCATTCACACAGTGCCTTTGTGAGGCTGCAGGGACCTCTCAGCTGGGCCTGAGCCTGGACACAGATGGGTCATCTAGACGGACACTAGAGAGGGACTCAGGAGAATTCTCAGTTTGTGCAGCTTGAAGATAGCTGCTGGCTCATCAGGCCACCTTGGGACCAGAACTGAGGCTGAGGGATGGACAGATAGACACACAGGACAGCAGAGCCAGGACACATAGGAAGCTTTGCCTCTCAGCTTTGCAGCCAAGATGGCTCTTAGGGGTATGATGGCAGGCTCCCAGAGTTAGAAGCCCTTAACTTACCCTCAGGGCCAAACCCACCAAAGTCCATGGCCATTGATGGGCCAAGATGGACATTCTGGCTTCGGACAGGCTCCATGGGCCAAGACTGTATTAAAGTAACTGTAGATGCCAGCATAGGCACCCAGGGATGACATTAACAAAAGTGACCTTGAAGACAAAGGGCAGGATCTGAGGCTTCTTCCACCCAAGGCAAAGTGGCTGCTGCCAGCCTAGCTCAAGCCCCCATGTACGTATACACAGTCCGATGCCCTCCACTTCCAGCCAGACCATCCCGTTCCTTCCAACAACCCCAGGTAGAAAGAGACTGACTGGTTACAGGGTTAGGGATGTAGTAGCTCATTTGGTAGAGTACTCACTTAGAAAGTAAGACACACCCTAGGTTCCATCCTCAACACCACATAAATTGGGAGTGGTGGCACATGCTCAGCGCTCAGATAGCAGCAGGAGGGTCAAAAGTTCAAAGTCATCCTTGGCTATGTAGTGAGTTCAAGGCCAGCCAGGACTACACGAGACCCTATTTCCAAAAATAAATAAATAAAATAAAAAGACCTTTGCTAGCTAAGGGTCCTCATGTGGGGTTGTGGTGGGGGGAGGTAGCCTAGGCCCTTGGGAAGGCACGGTCTCTGCCTGACCCTTCCGCGGTCCCATGGCCCTGTGCGTGCCTGCCTCTGCTGCTCGCGTGGCCACTGCTGCTGTGTGGCTGCTGCGCTCCGACAGCTGCGCGGCTTTTCTCTTGCATGTGTGCTTGTGCCCACACCATGAAGATGCCATCGAGGAAGAGCGGGAGGAGGACGAGGAAGGTGAGGTCCGCCAGCTGCCTGCAGCCACAGCCCTCCCACCCACCCACCCCCAACCCCACTGCTGCCCACAGGACCCTGGCTTTGGCCGGCTCTGCTCTGCCCACCAGAGACGGAGAGGAACCACTTCCCTGGTGTCTATGTCGCTGGCTCTCCAGCCTACTCCCTCTTCCTATCTATCTGTCTATATGTCTGTCCTTTTTTTTTTTTTTTTTTTTTCTTTTTAACCTGGTGTGGGGCCTCAGTAGCTAGGTGTCATGGCTTCGCATGCATTTGCCATGCCAGGGCCAGGGCCAAGGTCAAGTTTCTGCCCACCAGAGGTGGGGAGGTGGTCAGTGAGGACAAACCAGCATGTAGTCCAGCAGCCTCCAGACCCCACAAGACTCCAGTGCTCCTGTCTTTCTCCCCTGTCTTCCCTCCTGGCCCTGGAAGACATGCACTTCCGCCTGTGGTCTCTCCCTTTTCTCTCGTCACCCTCACACCCTAAATCCTTCTCAGAGCCCTCCCGGTGGCTTTCACAGGCCTGGAATGGGGTCCAGGTCTTCTTGCTTCTGGAGGGATAGGTGGGTGAGGGTGGGTTTAGCTGGAAGCCACCAGCCTGGTGGTGCCCATGGTAAGAGGGTCCATCTCTCTCACCTGGTCTCTCTTCCTCCCTCTCCCTATGCTGGCCCTGATGTGACCAGAGGAGAAACCAAGACCCAAGTGAGTGTGTGGGTTTAGGCAGGGCCGGGGTGGAGCGGGGGGGGGGGGGAATGGGGAAATCACGGGTGGGCAGAGTGGGAGCCCAAGTCTGTTTGGGAGGTAAAGCCCAAGTCAGGGAAGATGATGGGGATCGTGGTTGCCATGGAAATGAATAGAACAGTAGGGTGTGACTACACAGGAGGAGGCCACTGGCCAAGGAAGGAAAGGTCAGTAGGGAATAGTGGGGGTGGAAGCCAGGGAATGGGACTCAGTCTATCTAGCACCCTAGTCTACTATCTCTCTCTGAATCATACGTACCATGCCCGGCTGTATTTGGAGGGGGTCTCTCAGGGCCTCAGAGGAGAAAAGTGGGCTCTTGGATGGAAACCCCACTTTGGATGGACCAGGCCCAAGCAAGCGTACCGTTCAGGGTACTGAACCTCCTGGCAGCCACTCTTTCGGAGGGAAGTTCTTGTCCCCAATCTCCTTCACTTGTGAGCGCCTCAGGGTCCTTTAAACCAGTTCCTTTGACTTTGAAGCCCACAACCCTCTGTCCTCAGCCAGCTCTGGTCTCTCTGGGCCTTCCTGCCTGCCCCTCTCTCTAAAGCCAGGTAGAGATTTGTTTCACGATAGGTAAGGAGGCAATGGATTGCCTGTGCCCCTCTCCTGCACTTTATTTTTCGGCAATTTTACAGAAAGGAATGCCAGATCTTGAGATAGTTTCTCATTTTAGAAAAAATATTTGCATTTTCAATATGAAAATAAAACACCTCCCTAAGAAAATTTGGGAAATATGTAAAAGTCAAACGAAGAAAAAAAAAAAAATTCATCCATAATTCTCCCACCCACCCACCCACCCACCAGTCAGACTGTGGAAAGGAGCTGAAAGAAAAAATGTCCTTATTTCTTCCTACTCTTTTTCCATGCAAAAGCCTCGGAAAAAAAAAAAAAAAAAAAGATCTCCACTCTGCTGTTTTTTCAAACACCAGACTGTCTATACAGCCTTGAATTTTACTTTTTTTTTAAATTTAGCACTATTCATAAGTGTTTTTCCATGTTTTTACATAGTCTTCTTAAATATTTTGAATGGCCACATAATATTCCATCAATTGGACAAACCATAATTTTCCTAACCATTCCCCTATCGCAGGCTTCCCCCAATATTTTACTATCATAAATAACGCCGGGCGGAGAGCATTTTCCGTCTTTAAGGCTGTTTCCCTAGGCCCCATTCCCAGAACTGGAATTACTGGGTCAAAGAGGACGAACGTTATGAAGACTTTGACATTCTCTGCCAAATTGCTTTCCACCAGAACTGGGCCAAGGCGGCCTCCTATGTGGGCTGTGAGCCGCCTGTGTCCCACACCCTCCGCGCCTCTGCCCCTCACCCATTGATGGATAGCCAAGGGCATCTCATGGTTGTTTGCATTCACATTCCCCGGATGGCACAAGGACCGACTGTCCATGTTTGTGAACGGGTTGTCATACTTGGAGAGTCCGTGGCTTGTGCCCTCTGCTCATTTATCTCACGCTCGACACGTCTCTGTGTTTTCTTAATCCTCAGTTTACTCAAGGATATAAGTCTTCTCTGTATTTGCTGAAAATATTATTTTTTAGTCTGTTTTTCCCCCTGCATTTTGATTTTTTGCCTTTTCCCCTCCGCATACATAAGTTTTTCATTTGTACGGCGTCATCTGTACAGCTTTCCTTTGGAGGGAACTTCGGGGCTTCAGAGCTTAGAAAAAATCCCTTCCCGCCCCAGGTTTTCAGCATATTCAGCTCCCCTTTCTTCTGCGGCTTGTTTCTAAAAGCCCCAGTTGTCTGAGCTCGCCACTCCATCTGGAACGTGTTGGTGGAAGGAGGGGTCGCATGGCTAGGGGCTCCTTTCCTCCTCAAGAGCCCCAATCCTCCTTTCTTTAGGCACCCAGAAAGAAAGGGTGACCAGACCCCATAGGTCAGGTCTCAACAGCTGGTCCTCACCGCAGAGGCCACCACCACCCACTGCCTCTGGAGGGTCTATGGTGGCAGCTTTGTCTTCCTATGGGACCTGCCCACATTTGTTTATGATAAGTTCAAGAAAGAAACCAAGGTGCCACTTCCAGAGAGGTGGGGTGAAGAAGCTGTCAAAACAGGAGGGCACAAGAAAGGCTGACGGCTTCGTGGAAGGGTCAGGGCCACTCTTGGGATACAAGTTTTAATCAAGTTTTCTCACAAGAAAAAAGCTAGGCAAACCCACCATTAGGCCAGGAGCCCTCAGCCTGGTGCCAGGATGCAAGTGGATGAGGATCGGCCTGGGCCAGGGTTGAGGCAGTCTCCCCTGGGGGTACGTCCCTGATTTCCTGCTTATGAAAAAATCTCTGTCTCTCTTACTCAGACTCACAGCTCCCAAGATCCCAGAAGGGGAGAAAGTAGATTTCGATGTAAGTTTATGGGACCCAGATCACCTTCAGCCTTTGGGCTCTAAGCTAGGCCCCCAAAAAGTCATCTGTGCTCAAGCAGCCAGACCTAGGCTGCCTGACTCCCCGCAGTGCTTTCACAGTTCATTCCCAGACCGGAGGGAACTTCTTCAAAAACAGACTTTTAGCCGGGCGTGGTGGCACACGCCTTTAATACCAGCACTCGGGAGGCAGAGGTAGGAGGATCACCATGAGTTCAAGACCACCCTGAGACTCCATAGTTAATTCCAGGTCAGCCTGGACCAGAGTGAAACCCTACCTCAAAAAAACAAAACAAAACAAAAAAACAGACTCTTCTCCCGATCTCCTCCATCTGTCCTTGCATCTATCCACTTTTCCGCCCATCCACCCACACATCTGCATCCACCCACCCATCCACCCATCCATCATGCATCCTTCTATCTACCCATTCACTCTCTACCTGCCTGTCCATCCATCCATCCATTTCTCTAGTCATCCATCTGCTCATCCTTCCATCTCTTCATCCATCATTCTGCCATGTTTATCCATCTGTTTATGCGGCAGGTTTTCCCTAGTTGCCTCCCTACCCACAACCTCACAGGTGTCCCTGAGGATGGAAGAGCCAAATCTGAGCCAGGGCTTAGGCTGATTCACCAAAAAAAGGGGGGGGCACTGTCCTGACCCAGAGAGGTGGGGATCAGGCCACCTTGGGTCCTGAGAAGGCAGTAGCTATGGGGGTGTGAGGTCTGTAAGGCAGAAGGAGATGCCACTTGCTACAGCCGGGTCCTGGGCTGGAGAAGGAGATGGGGACTGAGGGCCTCTCCTGACCCCAGGACATCCAGAAGAAGCGTCAGAACAAGGACCTCATGGAGCTGCAGGCCCTCATTGACAGCCACTTCGAGGCCAGGAAGAAGGAGGAAGAGGAACTGATTGCTCTCAAGGAGAGAATTGTGAGTCCAGCTATCCTGGAAAGGGCTGGGTGTGGTGGAGCTGGGCTCACCCCACTTCTCTTGGTTGCAGGAGAAGAGGCGTGCAGAGAGGGCCGAGCAGCAGAGGATCCGCGCCGAGAAGGAACGAGAACGCCAGAACAGACTGGCGGTAAGGACAACATCCCCACCTCGATCCCCACCACCACCCCACCCGTGAGCCTAGAGAAGCACAGAGTCTCGGGCCTTCCTTCCCCTGAAGCCCCCGCCATATGGCCAATGATCAGAACTTACTGGCCATTGCCCCTTGCCCTGCAGAAACTCCAAAAGAGGGCGGCCCCTGTCCTTGGGAGCTTTCTTCAGAAGGTTTTAAGTCCAGGACTAGTCTTAGAAGCCTGTCCACAACACAGCCACAGCCCTACCTCTAAGGATGTTGAGGATGGTTGGGGGGGTCTCCACAGGAGGAGAAGGCCAGGAGAGAGGAGGAGGATGCCAAGAGAAGAGCTGAGGATGACCTGAAGAAGAAGAAGGCTCTGTCCTCCATGGGAGCCAACTACAGCAGCTACCTGGCCAAGGTGAGGCGTATATTCCTGCCCTTGCTGGTACTCTCAGGACGGGCTGGTGCTCAGGCTGTGCCCCTCCCGAGTCCAACCTCTCACTCTGCTTCTCATCAGGCTGACCAGAAGAGAGGCAAGAAACAAACAGCCCGGGAGATGAAGAAGAAGATTCTTGCAGAAAGACGCAAGCCACTGAACATTGACCATCTTAGTGATGACAAGCTGAGGTGAGGGCTGGAGAGTGTAGGTTGGCCCCAAAGACAATGCCAGGCCTTCCACAAAGACCCTGAATCCCACATCTCTGTGGTGGCTGGAGGAGGATACAGAAACTTGACCATGCACCAAGTCTCACCTTTTCCATCTTCCAGGGACAAGGCCAAGGAGCTCTGGGACACCCTTTATCAACTTGAGACTGACAAGTTCGAATTTGGGGAGAAGCTGAAACGTCAGAAATATGATGTAAGTCTAGAATCTGCAGAGTCTCATATTCCAGTGGAGGTAGCTGCCTCCCTGTGACCCTGTCATCTTCTGGTTCTACTCCTTGCCTTGGGACCCTGGGATCTGAACCTGGCTGGGGATCATTACTGAATCATTACTGAAGACTGTTCTCCAGGGCAGGCATTTTGATGTGCTGAGCCATCAGCCTTCTGGGCCTTCTGGGTACAGTGACCAATGCTGTGGCAGGAGCTATCAGGAGCTCTGAGCTCCTTAAGATGTCTGGTTTCCTCCTCAAGCAGACAGGGTGACACACACCTCTACCTGTAACTGGGCCTGTATCCCTCTAGGAGGGGGTGCCGCTCACAACACAGACCCACCTTCCCATTCAGACACTGGTGCCAAGGGCAAAGTTGCGGAGGGAGGTGGGCTGCAAGGGTGAGGATGGGAGTCAGGGACTGGGACAGAAGCCAAGCTCTTTCTCATCTGTAGAGACAAGAGTGGGGTACCCATCCTGTGGACCACCATGCTCAGTGCAAACACAGGCACTTTGGGCTCCACCAGCAAAATAGTGCTGCTGTCCCCTCGTACTCCTCCAGTATCCCCAGGGGGAAAGGCACATATGAGCATCTCCCACTGCCACTAAGACAGCCTACAAGTCCCTGGCTTTTTCTTGGGAGTTCTGGGAAGTTATGCAACCTGGGACTTGTTTTTACAGAGCCATGGCCTCTATGTCCCCTCACTGGTCATTCCTAGCAGAAATCCCACCTCTCAGCTTCCAGGCTGTTTGAGGGGATGACCCAGGCCCAGAGATGACTTCACTAAGTGGGGTCCAGGATCCCTCTTTTTTTGGCAATCTATAGCTGAGTCAGACCCAGGGCCTTGGGCTCCACTCTGCCTACATTAGGTGATATGGTCTTAGAGAACTGTGAGAGACATCAAAATACCATCTGGGCACACAGCAGGGTCTCAAAGCCTCAGTCACTCACTCAAATCTGGTAACCATGTCGATCTTTCTAGATCATGACTGTCCGGGCCAGAGTGGAGATGCTGGCCAAGTTGTGAGTAGTAGGCGGAGCCTGCCACAGGCCAGGCTCGTGGTATGCAATGCACGGTGGCGCCTCTCGCATGGCAAAGATCTTGGGTCGCTGAGGACACTGGTGGCAGAGGGTCTTTCCCTACTACCCCAGCTCCTCCCCCCTGCTCCCACTCGATGGCTTCGAGGCTGGCTTGGTGCCCTTGTTGGCAAGTGGAGAAGGAAGGACCTTACCTCTCCAGAGCTTCACCTGGAGCCAGACCCACCCCCTCAGCCACTGAATGAGGAGCAGGGGCCGTGGGCCAAGCAGCAACAAAGTCTGGGTCAGGGGAGTCAGGGCTGGAAGAAGGGGTTTGTAGACCGCATCTCCGCCCTGTCCCCCCACCCTGCACTGTGTCCTGCTGTGGCCGCAAGGTAAGTGGCCAGCTCACGAGCTGCTGTGTGTAGTGGTCGGTGAGATCTAATTGAGACACAATCCAAGGGCGATGGAGACAGTGAACCCCTACAAAGGAGCCAAGAGACAGTAAGGAGGTTGGCAATGGAGGCTGTGTCCTTCAGTGGAGACAACTACCTACTCTGTGATAAAGACATGAGTCCCCCGGCCAGTGGCTGGCTGGACTTCCTGGGTCCCCATCACAGTAAGTGGCCTATATTGTTACAGATCACCACCCTCAGAAGCCGTATCGACCAGGCCCAGAAGCAGTAAGTAACCTGGTTCACCCTTGTCTGTGCTGGCCTCAGCGTTCCTGGGGCTAGCCTCCCATCTCGCCTTTCTTTTTTTTTTTATTTTTATTTTTTGCCAGTCCCTGAGTGAGGACCACTGGTGGCTGGCCCTTGGCAAAGCAGTAACAATACTAACTGGCCAGGCCACCTCAACCAGCATGAGCAGACCCTGTGCCCAGGGACCCATGGGCTCCTTCCTTACTTGCATGTAGGGGGTTTCAGATGGAGCTTGCTGCTGATGACCCCCAATCCTGCCCTACACTGACCAGTGGGGACAGTATAGTCACAAGGCCCCCAGGGTGGTCTTTGAATAACCTGGCACAATCAGTATGGCTGTTTCTCAGTGTTTCGGCCTCAAAAGTGGCATGGGATGGGCGACTTGGAAGCCAGGGCCCCAATAATCAGCCCTTCTGCATCCTGAGCAAGAGAACTGACTCAAGGCTGGGCATGATGAATACCTGTAATCCCAGCATTCCTCTGGAGGTAGAAGTAGGGTCAGGAGTTCCAGGCAAGCCTGGGCTACAGGAGTCCCTATATCATACAAAACAAGGGGAGGCCTGGTCTGTGGCTCAGTTGGCAGAGTGCTTGCCTAGCACGCATGAAGCCCTGGGTTCGATCTTCAGCATAGCATAAACCAGGTGTGCTTGTGCATTGCTCCAATCCCAGCACTCAGGAGGCAGAGGCAGAAAGATCAGGAATTCAAGGTCATTCTTAACTACATAGCAAGTTGGAGGTGAGCCTGGGCTACATGAGAAAAAAAAAAAAGATGAGAGAGAGAGAACTTCTTGGGAGGGTGATCTCTCTCCATCTAAAAGAATCAGGTCCCCATGAGCTCCAGGACATATTACAGCAGCCAACTCCCACCCTGGACCCTATGCTCAGTGTCATGCTGTGGGCCTGGCCACTGAATCTGGCCACAGGGCTTTCTCACTCCAAGGACAGTGATGACCAGAGCTATTTAGTACCTGCGTTTCCTTGGATTTCTCTGCCCCCCCACCCCACCCCCAGGGCCTCCTTGTCACTCAAGCAGATGGGATTCTTCTTAGAGGGAGCTGGTGTCCTCTGTTTCTATTGTAATGGTCAGGGGTCATTACAGACTGGTTCTGTGAGCATGGGCTATTCTGTATGGGTGCATGAATATGCGGGTGTATGAGGGCGCTCAAGAAGTTCCGTGAGGGCACAGCTTCAGCAGCCTGAGGTCCCGCTGGACTGACTGTGGGTGTTCACATACTCATCCTCCTGCTTGCCCACCAGAGACCCTATGTGGCCTTGGGGCTCGGGGCTTGCTGGGAAATAGAGGTCCTCAAGTAACAGTCCCAGTCCTGGGGATGGCCATCCTCCGCAGCCATCCAGAAGAGCACAGACGTTTCAGGCATGATGGCAGTTCTCTACCAGAAAAATCCACCCCACTTGGGAGTGTCTGTCCACAATAGTGCCCCGAGGCAAGGCAGGAGGATAGAGGGTGGGCCTGAGTCAGCTAACCCCATTCTAACCACGCTAAGTGCCCAGACCCTGCTGGACCCTGACTGCAGGTGAGTCAGCCAGCACTGCTGGGGCTGGAGTGAAGTTTGTGTGCCAAAAGACATGGGATATCAGAGCTGAAGGTCTCCTCTACCTGGCTGGAAATAAGGGCTGGAACTGGGTATGGTGGTGCACGCCTTTAATTCCAGCACTCGAGAGGCAGAGGTAGGAGGATCTTTGTGAGTTCAAAACCAGTCTGGGGCTACAGAGTGAGTTCCAGATCAGCCTGGGCTAGAGGGAGACCCTATCTCAGGGTGGTGGGGTAAGCAAACAAAAAAGGCTGGGGCTGGGGCTGGGGCTTGGTCTTGCAAGGCCTCCCCTCCCTGGGCTCAGCTAGAAGTCCTGACCCTCAAGAACAACTCGCTTCCCATTTGCAGCAGCAAGAAGGCCGGGGCCACAGCCAAAGGCAAAGTCGGTGGGCGCTGGAAGTAAAGGAGCCAAGAGGTGTGTGGCGGCAGAGACCCTCCACCCTGATTCGTGCCAGGGCCTGATTCTAAAGCTCTGTCTCCTCCAACCCTCATGCCCAAGCCCCTTCTGGGGCTCAGGACCCATCCTGCCGCACCGCCTCCACCCCCTGGGGTCTGGGAATAAAGTTATCAGACTCCCTTCTATGGAGTGTGTGCTGTTCTGCATAGGGATCTAGGGAAGCCAGGAAGCAGAGCCCAAGGGCAAAAGCACCCATGGGTCCCCCAATTCAAAACAGCCCTGGAGTGCATAGGGTGTACCCTCCACACATGACAAGCAGCTGAGGCCCAAGTTCCCAGTACCCGCATGCGCCTCTACAACTCAGCAGCTTCTCTCATCAGAGGCTTTTCCTTCCTAGGGCACCCCCACCCCGCCGTCCCCTGCCTCAGATCCCTCCATGGAGGCTTTGTCTACCTCAGGCAGCCCCCACTTTGGCAGCCCTGTTTGGGAAAGAAGAGCTGGGCCTTGGGAGGGTCAGGAAGGAAGGCTGGCTGCCTGGAGAAGTTGCAGACACCCCAAAAGGGGAAGGCGAGGGGCCCCTCCTGGAACTCACACATCAAGGGGGGGGAAGGAATGCAGGAAAGTACGTTTCCCACGAGGGAGCGAGCACGGCAAACAGCCTTTTCCTATATTATAGGAGAACACAGAACACGACTGTGCAATAAATTTGAAAGTCCTGACCAAATAGAATTATGGAAAATATAAATCACAGAAATTGGATCAAGACGCGGAGCCCTGCACAGCGAGGTATTCATAGAGAGACAGGGGCTTGTACACAAACACCTCCGGGAAGGCTGGGGGAGGCCAGGGCAGGCTCCTGCCAGCACCCTGCAAGCAGAGCCCCTCAAGCTGCAGCCACCCCAGGTCAGGACACTGGACATAATATGCAACCCCCCAATCCACACTAGTGTAGCTCATGTGTGCACTTCAATATGTGGAAGTATAGCCCCCATGTGAGTGCCCCAACACACACAGCTGTGTAGCCCCCCATGTGGTGTACTCCAATGCACATAGCAATGTGGCCCCCACATGTAAGCCCCAGAGCACACACACATATATTTGTACTGGCAGCGCTGTAAATACACTATAGCAATATATCTGAACGCTGTGTCCAGTTGTGTGCACTGTACTGAAGAAAAAGAAAAAAGTATCCCATGACCCTGGTGAAAGCCCAGGGAAGGAAGGTTCTGTGACCACCAAGTCAGTTGCAGGGACCCTGTGTCTAGAGACAGGCTCAGCCCCATGGGGTGTGGGCTGTGGGACTCAGAGCAGAAGTGCAGTAGATGGACCATGGCTAGAAGGAGACGCCAGGGTAAGGAACACTGGCTAGGTCAACCCACCTAACAGGTTGTTGCTGAAGGTAGGCCAGGGGATCAGACATTGTCTGAGGCTGGGGGGGGCACCCTGACAAGACATAGGGGTGCTCAGGTGTCAAGATGGAAGGGCTCACTGACCAGACTCAGCAGGGCTCTTTGCTAACTTGGCTTGTATGAGGAAGCTCAGGAAGGACCCAGAAGGAAACGCAGAGGCCTGGCTGAAGTGTGGCCAAACAGAGAACCTTTGTTTATACCCAGTACACCAACACGCAGCAGCACAGCCCCACAACGCACATGCATTAACGGTTCTCACAAATAGAATCCTATAATGTAGACACAGTCCAACATACACCCGCTCCTTCACCCATGCACACACGCACACCACACCCTCCCGTGCCCTCCTGTACATGTAAATTTAAATACACCAAGTGTGACCCAGCACACTTTTTTTTTTCCCAGCCATGCAAGTGTGAACAGTAACACACGGAATACTGAAACACATTGGTCCATATTGCCAATCTTCTGTCTTTGCCTTGTTCTGAAAAACAACTGAACAGTCCAGAGTTGCCAGCACAGGGCAGCTGTGCTGGGGATGGGGATAGCCACCACCCCAGGCAGAAGGCTCCATGCACCAAGAGCTGGTGGCAATTCAGAACAGAATGAGGGTGACCTGGCTGGGAACCCAGCAAACCTGAACTTTTGAGTGTGCATCTTGCAACAATGGTGAATTGTCGTCTATGAGTGAGACCAGAGGACGTGTGAGACTGGGAGAAAACAAGAGGATGGGATTGAACACTGTCCCATGCAACCCCCCCAGGCCAGGAATGCATGTGAAACTCGCATGGGTGGACCTCAGCCTGGGACTGCATTCCAACAGAGGCAGAAGGACAGGAATCCCTCCCAGACAAAGTGAAGAAGTCAGCCTGGAGGTGACTGTTTTAGCATATGTTTAGAAATATGAAAACAGGCTGAATAGTTCTGCATCAGAGAGGAAGTCATAGAGGAAGGCAGGAAGCACTTAGGGCTGAAGGATAATGGATCATGGTGCCCGGGAACAGGACAGACCCCAGGGAAATCGTGAGGCCCCATGCTTACATTAGCAGAGGGAACGTAGCCTCAGACATCAGTAAGTTACAGGAGTTACACACATAGAATTCAAAAAATTAACAAACAAGCAAAAGAAAGAAGGGGAAAAAAAAAAAGACTAAGCCAAGAAACAGAGAAGCAGAGATGATGGGAAACAGAAAAGAAGTAAATAAAGTAGAAACCCATATGACCGGGGAAGCTTCACAGAGGTAAAGCCTCCGTTGGGCTCAGTGAGACGGTGAGCACAGTTAGCCACTGTCTGCGGGGGAATTAAGCGGCCAGGGCACAGGCACAGGCAGGGATAGGCCAGAAAAAGGGGCCATAACCACAGAGAGGTCCAAGACTCTAATTTTCCTAAAAGAATGTCATAAATACATTGCTGTGATTTATCTGCACGCTGGGTAAAATGGGGAAGTCAAATCTTGAATAGCCGATTCATTTTGAAGGCACTGAACCAGTGGTTCACTCAGTCACCACAACAGTTTTACATCAGGAAACTAAATGGTATGGTTCAAGTTCACAATACGAAGAATGTAAACTGAGACTACAATTTTTTTTTTTTTTTAATGATGAGGGCAGGGGCGTAGCACTGGCCTGGCATGTATGAGACCCTCAACTGCAAAAATCAAAAAAGCTTTTGAAAACTTGAAAACACACTGAAGAAAAGCCAAGGAGGGTATCTTCCACAAACCTACAAAAACTTCATGCTGGACAGCATATTGCTAGAATATTCCTTTTATAATTAAAAATTAGGCAACAGCCCAACATAGTGATGCACACATAGAGTCCCAGTACTCGTGAGACTGAGGTAGGAGAGTTGCCATGAGTTAGAGGATAACCTGGACTACATATTGATTTGTAGCCTGGGTTAGAGTGAAAACCTATCTCAAAAAATAACAATCAAGGCTGGAGAGATAGCTTAGCAGTTAAGGCATTTGCCTGTGAAGCCTAAGGGCCCAGGTTCAATTCCCCAGTACTCACATAAGCCAGATGCACAAGGTGGTACATGCATCTGGAGTTTTTTTTGTAGTAGCTAGAGGCCCTGGGGCACCCATTTTCTCTCTCAAATCAAATAAATAAATAAATAAATAAATAAATAAATAAATAAATAAAATTTTAAAATACAAATAAAAAGTGGGGCTAGGGATTATAGGTCAGTTTGTACAGTGTTTGCTTAACATGCATGAGGCCTTGGGTTGGGTTCCCAACACTACATAAACTGTGTGTGGTGGTTCATGCTAATAATTCAGTAGATGGAGATAGAAAAATCAGGAGTTCAAGTGTATCTTTTAATATAAAGTGAGCTCTAGAGTAGCCTGGTCAGAAAGGGAAGGAATAAAGAAAAGAAGAAATAAAGACAGAAAGAAAAGAAGGAAGGAAGGAAGGAAGGAAGGGAGGGAAGGAAGGAGGAAAAAGAGAGAAAAGGAGGGAGGGAAAGAAAGAGGAAAGTCAGACAACAACTTATGCTTCAAACAGATCATGTGTCCTAGTCAGAACTTAAGCCAAGACAAGGGATTTTTAGAAAAGGGACTGAGAGGCAGGGAAGAACCAACTGCCACCATCCACCACTGCAAAATCATCTGTAGGAAAATCCAAGAAGATTCAAGACTCTGAAATGTCAGACCCAAGTTGTTCAGTGCAGCCATTAGGAAAACAAGAGCCAGAAGCAGAGGCCTCCTTAGGAACTAGCAGCAGTATTGGGAACCAATGATTTGACCCAGGTGAAGTGCTATGTACTATTATCTCAGCACTCAAGAATTGGAGGCAGGAGGATCATGAGTTGGAGGCCAGCCTGGGCTACATAGCAAAACCCTGGCCCCCTCTCAAAAACAGACCATTCACAGTTAAAAAATTTTAAGACTATATGATAGTAACAATAAACCTAATAAAAGATGAGACAATTCCAGAGAGAGAGAGTAGAAAAACAAAAGCAAAACCTCTATTGAAAGACATTCTGAAGATGGTGACTACAGATTGTTCCTTGTTCCAGCTAACGTGACCCTGGCTGCATCCCGGGGACAATGACTCCATGCAAGACCATGGTGGTAGCCTCACAATAGGAAGGGAGGGCCTCAGCCCCACTGGGCATGGACAGAATGACCCAGTCCTGAGGCACAGTGGAGATACCAGAGTAGAGTTACTCTTGCTAATATAACAAGGTGTTTCTGAAGGGGATTGGACATGCTCAGAGGTGAGGGAGCACCCCGACAGGTCATGGGTAGGCTCAAGTATCAGGATGGGGGTTCACTGGCTTGGCTAAGCAGGGCTCTTTGTTACTGTTGACTTATATGATGAAGCTCAGGGAAGGGCCCAGGAGGAAGTGCAGGGGTCTGGCTAAAGTATGGCCAGAGAACCTCTGTTAAGAGTTAGCATTTAGGGCTAGAGAGATGGCTTAGTGGTTAAGGCATTTGCCTGCAAAGCCAAAGGACCCAGGTTCAATTCCCCAGGACCCACATAAGCCAGATGCACAAGATGGAGCAGGCATCTGGAGTTTGTTTACAGTGGCTGAAGGGCCTGGCATGCCCATTCTCTCTCTCTCTCTTTCTCTGTGTCTCTTTCTCTATTGGCCTCTCTCTCTCAAATAAATTTAAAAGTTTTTTTTTTTTTAAGAGTTGGCATTTAGGACTGGAGAAATGGCTTACTGATTAAGGCACTTGCCTGAGCAGCCTAAGGACCTAGGTTTGACTTCCCAAAACCTATGTAAGCCAGACACATATGCTGGCACGTGCTCTTGAAGTTCGTTTGCAGCCATGCTCATTCTCTGTCTTTCCCTCTCTCACTCTCTCTCTCTCTCTAATAAGTAAATGAATAAATAAAAATAAAATATGAAAAAAGAGTTAGCATTTAATACCTACAGAGAACATAAAAAGTGGCAATTGCACAAAACTTAAAAAGTATTCTGGGGCTGGGAGTGGGGTTAGGCATGGTGGTGCATGGTTGCAATTCCAGCACTTGGGAGAGAGAGGTAGATGGATTACAAGTTGAAGGCCAGCCTGGGCAACATAGTGAGTTCAAGGCCAGCCTGGGCTATATAACAAGAACATAAATAAATAGGTAAATCTGTGACCCTCCATCAAGGGGAGAATGAACAGATCGGCTATGGACCTGTGGTTTAGCTGTGATAAACTCACACCATGCAAGCAACTGACCCACAGGCAAAACCCAGAAGATGCCTGCTAGGTGGCAAGGAGCTATGTACAAAAGAAGAAATGCAGAATTTTATTACTTACATATAACTTAAAACTATTTTATATTAAAAAATATATTGGTCTGGATATATAGGTCAGTGGTAGAATGTTTGCCTGGTATTCATAATATCCTGGGTTCAATTCCTAGAACCTCAAAAAATAAAAATAAAACACTAAAATCTATATGTTTTGTCTGGGCTTAAAGAACATGATATTCAGACGGAGCGTCCCCTGGGCTCTGTAGGGGAGGAAATGTGATGGTCAAGGGGCCACACAGAGCCTGGGGACACATTCCTCACGTTCCGTTTCTTGAGCCAGCAGTGGATGGGTGGTGGTAGTTCTTCCTGTTTTTATTTATGCCTTCTGGTATATCTCAAATAGTTCTGAACTATTAACTATGGCGGGAAGGGCACTGCAAAAAAAAAAAAAAAGTCAGTCTTTAGGTCCCAAAGCAAAATAGAACAAAAGCTGGAATATGCACACAGAGCTATAAATAAGTGCTGTCTTTATCTCTCCTGCCCGTGGATCCCTGAACCCCCCAGCCTGGGCAGGAACCATACACGGATGCCTGCTTTTGCCATTACTGCTCTGCCCGGGTCTGGAAACCAAAGACAATGAGAGAGATGGTCAAAGGAAATCAGATGTATAACTTCTGGAAAGGAGGGGACCAAAATACCACATTCCTGAGGCCCCCAGAGAGCTGGCGGAAGAGTTCTCAGGATGAATGAGGGGTTCAGAGAGCAGTCAGATGCAAAGCGCATCTTGTAAATCAATATCTTTTATTATTTTCCACCAACACCAGACGATACAGTACAGCGAAAAAGTTTCCATCTCAAAAAAAAACAACAAAAAAACCCACCACACATAAACCCAATAACAATAGCAACCTTAAAAGTATTTTGTAACAATTCTATTAAGAACTGAGTAGGTCTGTGGGAAAAGAATGACAGGCTATTGGTATATCTAACATGTCATGCTTTTGATATAAAGTTTGTCTCATACTAATCACTTTTGTCAAACAAAATTATTGTTTTTTAAATTTTATGGATTTTTTTTTTAATAGTCTCATGTAGATCAGGCTGGCCTTGAACTCCTGATCCTCTTGCCCCTATATCCAGGATCAACCAAAATTGTAATAGAATTTGTTTGAAAGTGAAGCCCAGTCAAGGAGTACAGGGGTCTTTGTCATGACAAATCTAAAATTTAGAGGGAAGAAATGGGCAGACATGGCTGAGAAAATGCATGTCCCATTAAGATGGAACACTCCTTGCAGCCTGGACCTACACAAAGCAAGCCTGGGCTTTGCCCCTGCAACCCTCACAGTGCAGGAGGAAGTAGACTCTCCCACCACTTGAATTTTCCAAAAGAGCCCATGGCAGCTCTGGCCAAGCCCCACAAAGTGCCCAAATCCTTCCAGCACCACACAACCAGCTCAGTGTGGACACCATCACAGTGTCTTTCACACCCTGGGCCTTTGGGATTGTCAGCATCTCCTGTTTCTATCATAGTTATCACCGTAAGGTGTGTACGGAAGACTCATGCAGCATCCCAACCAGAGTGGGGGGATGTGTTTAACAGATGAGGTTAAGAAAAATCCAATACAAACTTAGGAGATTAAAGGGAATGAATGAAGAGATGGCTTAATGGTTAAGGTGCTTGCCTGCAAAGCCAAAGGACCCAGGTTCAATTCCCCAGGACCCACATAAAGCCAGATGCACAAGGTAGTTCATGTGTCTAGAGATTGTTTGCAGGGGCTAGAGACCCTGATGTGTCCATTCCCTCTCTCTATCTGCCTCTCTCTCTCTTTCTCTGTGTCTGTCTCTCAAATAAATAAAGGAGGGGGTAACCTCCTCCATGTAGACCATCTGACAGAAAGCTGGAAAAAGCTATGCTGCATGCATACAGCTCCATGGGAGAGAAGTCATCAGTGGAGATAAACAACAGTGGACACTGCAAGCCTTAAGTTGGGCCAGTCAGCTCAAATGAGCCAATGGGTGCAAGAGTGGCATGTCTGTTATTGTTATGGGGGAAACCAACCGCTCTCTAATTGGACCGGAGGCTTGCTTCACTCAAGGGAATACATCCCTGATACTGAAAACCTATGACTGGAGAAGTCATGAACCCTAGGGGTGTAACGCCTGCTGGTGTCTTGGCTAAATATATATATTATGCTCACCAAACTGCCTAGTAAGCATTTTACTTAAAGTACAGACCCATATATTAATGCTACTCTCACTTTTGGTTTGAGAAGCTTCTCTTTTCAGATAGCAGTGTCCTCTGGGATGACTTAAAAGGCAATATAGAAGCCGGGCATGGTGGCGCATGCCTTTAATCCCAGCACTAGGGAGGCAGAGGTAGGAGGACCGCCAAGAGTTCAAGGCCACCCTGAGACTACATAGTGAATTCCAGGTCAGCCTGGGCTAGAGTGAGACCCTACCTCACAAAAAAAAAAAAAAAAAAAAAAAAAAAAAAAGGCGATATAGTGCTGATAAGAAGAGACAGAGGGGTGTTCAGCACTGAAACAGCTCTATCACACCTTCCAAGGCTCAGGGTCTATTGCAGAAGAGGTGGCAGAAAGAATGTAAGAGCCAAAGGAAGGGCAGGACTCCTTACAATGCAATCATCCAGACACAAAATGGCCTGGATATCCATGAACTCACAGTGCCTGGCATTACCTACACAAGACCAGTATAACAGGAGGAAAAGATGATGACATCAAAATAAAAGACAGACTGATTGAGAGGGGAAGGGGAGTGGAGAGTGGAGTTGTGAAGGGGAAAGTGGGGGGAGGGAATTATATCTATAATGATGGAAATTGTCAATAATAAAAAAATTAAAAAAGAAAAAACAGGAGGTGGGAAAAAGTTTTCACCCCATACCAATGGCCAAAGCATAGATCTGGAGAATTAGAAAGTTTGGTGAAGGAAAGACTGTTAAACACAAAATCAGAGGGACAGTGAAGTATATTTTATCCTTTTTGTTGGTAGGGAACAATTTTTAAAACAGAAGTATTGTGGAGAAAAAGAGAAAAGTTAATAAATTCCACTACTTATAAGTAAAAAAAAGAAACAAACAAATTAGGGCTGAGGAAATGGCTTAGCCGTTAAGGCATTTGCCTGTGAAGCCTAAGAACCGCAGTTTGATTCCCCAGGACCCATGTAAGCCAGATGCACAAAGGGGCACATGTATCTGTAGTTCTTTTGCAGTAGCTAGATGCCCTGGGGGACCCATTTTCTCTTTCTCTCTATCTTCCTCTCTCTCTCTCTCTCTCTCTCTAATAAATAAATAATAATTTTTTTAATTTTAGACAGTTTCATGTAACCCAAATTGGCATTGAGCTTGCTATACAGATGAGCTTTAATGACTGAGATCCTTCTGTCTCTATGTCCTTAGTGCTGGGAGAGTTTAAAATTTCTGTACATCAAGAAGTTGTCCATCAAAATGAAAAGCAAGTTTCCACTTCTGGCCAAGAAGGAATAACGGAGACCGGATTGTATCCGCTTGCCTGTAGCAGCCAACAAAACAAAGCAAAACAAGACACAAATCTATGGAACAATGGTGTCTAGGGCTCTGCACATCAGCCCGCAAAGACAATGACCTCTGCGCAACGGGAAATGTCCAGGGGCCTCTTGCTGCCCAGCTCCCTTCCCTGAGAGAATTCCCAGGCCTTGGGCAGGAAGGGTGTGAGGTGGAGGCTCCTTGAGTGGATGAGCTGAGGAGGGGCTGAGGCAACTGAAGGTCAAAAGAGAATCAGAGTGGGGCAGGGCAGTGCTGTATAGAGAGAGAACTGAAGTCCTATAACGGCCCCTCAGGTGGTCAGGGAGCCTAGTAGGCTGTGCTATGGCTTGGCCCACTGGGCCAGGATTGATGGCTGTTCTCAGCAGCCAGGCTGCAGGCTCATGGGCATCTAGGGTCCACAGAGGACTTGCCCCAGTTGTAGAGATCCTTGGACTTGGGCTGGACATTCTTCTAGACCTGCCTGAAAAGCCATAAAAACAAGAGTGTTATATGGCAGCTACATCCCAGAATAATGCTCAAAAATAGTCACTGAAATGGAAGGATGCCTGACACCCACTGCAGCAAAAATGAACATGCCCAGTGTTCCATAAAGACATAGTGACATAGTACTAAAATCCCAGCACTTGGAAGGTGGAGACAGGAGGATCAGGAGTTCAAGGCCAACTGTAGCCACATAGTGAGTCTCAGGCCAGCCTGAGCTACATAAGAGCAAAAACCAACAAGCAGATAAAGCAGAGGGAAAAGAGGCTGGAGAGATGGCTCAGCTGTTAAGGCACTTGTCTGCAAAGCCTAAGAACCCTGGTTTGATTCTCCAGTACCCATGTAAAGCCAGATGCACAAGGTAAGGCATGTGTCTGGAGTTTGTTTGCAGTGACTCAAACTAAATTAATTTAATTTTTTTTAAAAAAGTGGAAAAAGGTAACCCATAGGTAGGGGGTGGGGGCAAATTAGGCCCCAAATCAGGTAATGTGAAGCTTTCCTAAGTGGTCCTAAGGCTCCCAGTAAAACACTGCAGGGCACAGCTAGAAAGCCACAGAGAACTTCAGATCAATGCAAAGTAGAGCAGGGAGAGGAGAAAGGGGAAAAGATCACAAATGGAAGACAGCCACACAGGCCATGGACCAGCAAATTCTTCACTGGGGAGGTAGCTCTTGGGCTCTGGAGTAGCTCAAAGACACAGCATGTGCTTAGCAGGCATTTCATCTCCAACATCCAAAAGTAACAAAAAGGTAAATGGTCTGAACACCTCAATTAAGGTGTTTGGCAGGCTTGACTGGGACCAGCTTAGTTGGTAGAGTGCTTGTCTAGCATGCACAAAGCAATCCTTAGCACCATATAAACCCAGCAGAGCAGAGCACAGCTGAAATCCCAGCACTGAGGAGATGGAGGTAGGAGGAGGAGTTCAAGGCCAGCCTCTAGCCTTAGCTACAAAGTATGCTTGAGACCCCTATCAAAGAAGAAAAGGAGGAAGGGCCATAGAGAAGACTTGTACTTGCCAGGTTAGAGGGTTTTTTTTTTTTTTTTTTTAATTTTCTTTTATTTATTTGCAAATAAAGAGAGAGAAAGAATGGGTACACCGGGGCCTCTGGCTACTACAAACGAACTCCAGGTGCATGTGCCACTTTCTGCATCTGGCTTTAAATGGGTATTGGAGAATTGAACCCTGGCCATGAAGCTTTATAAGTAAGCACTTTTAGCCATTGAGCCAAATCTCCAGCTCAGGTTGGAGGGTTTTAAAGGGTAAGGCTTGGAAGATTGCTCAGTAGCTAGAGCAGTTGCTGCTGTGCAAACCTGAGGACCCAAGTTCAATCCCTAGAACCCATGTAAAAAGGCCAGGTGTGGTGGCATGCACTTATAATCACAGGGCTGGAGCGGCAGAGACAGAGGATCCCTGGAGCTCACTGGCTCGCTAGTAAAGCCTGCTTAGTGAGTTCCAGGCCAGTGAGAGACCCCCCATCTCCAAAAGAAAAAGTGGGTGGCACCTAAGTGATGATACCCAGGGTTGCCATCTTATTTCCAAGCGTGTGCGCGCACACACACATACACACACACACAAGTAAGACCTCTGTGTAGCCAACAACAAAAACTTAAACATGCCTTAAATGCTGACACAAATGAGTTAAAATAAATACAAGGGCTGAAGAGATGACTCAGTGCTCTTCAGCCAATAAGGCGCTTGCCTGCACAGCCGAACTACTCCCGTTCGATTCCCCAATACCCATGTAAAGCCAGATGTACAAGGTGGCATATGCATCTGGTGCTCATTTGCAGTGGTTATAGGCCCTGGCATGCCCATTCTCTCTCTCTCTCTCTCTTTCTCTCTCTTCTTGTCTCTTTCTCTCTCTTAAATAAATAAAAAATAAAATATTTTTAAAAGAAATAGAAAGGTTCCAAAAATATATACAGAAAACAGAGAACTGAAAGGAGGAATAGACAGCCCACAATGAGCTGGGTGTGGTGGCACATGACTAGAATCCCAGCACTCAGGGGATTGAGGCAAGAGGATTGGGAGTTTGACGGAAGACTGGGCTACACAGTAAAATCTTGTTTCAGAAAGAAAGAGAGCAAAAGAAAAGGGAAAGGAAAGGAAAAGAAAGGAAGGGGGAGAAGAGAAGCGGGGGAAGGAAAATGCACAATGGTAGCCTGACATTTCAATGACTTTCTTGCAATAATGAATAGCACATGTAAGCAGAAAATCAGCAAGCATAGGGTAGACCTGACAATACTGTCACCAGTGTGACTTGATTGGCATTCATGGGGCATCCCCTCCAAGGCATGCCCTTCCAAGTGTGCAGGGAACACTTTCCAGCACAGGCCAAGTTCTGAACCCTCACATAAGTCTTAATGGGTTGAGAGGGATTCAATTCATATGAATTATGTGCTTTGACCATAATGGAATTAAATTATAAATCAATAACAGAAAGATCCTTGGAAAATTCCCAAGTATTTGGAAACTCAATAACACGCTTTTAAATAGGAAAAACCAAAAGGAAATCAGGACGTCTTCTCCACAGAATGAAAATGAACACGCAGCACTCAGGAGGCACTGAGGGGAAATTCATGTCACTGAGAGCCTGTGTGAGAAAGTGAGAAAGGGCTTGACCCAGGGATCTCAGCTCTCACAGCAAGGAAGACAGAGAAAGAAAAGCCATGGAGACAAAGGAACCAGAAGGAAGGAAACAGTGGAGCCCAAGTGGAAGCTAATGGAGTCAAAAACAGAAAAATATCAAGAACCCCAAAGCCTGGTATCTTACAGGATACCAGTAAAATCAATTAACTTGTAGCCAGTGTGAGAGGGTGGGGGAGAGAAGAATTGAACCTACCACCATGTGGAATGAGGGAGGTGATACCATCACAGGTTCTTAAGGAAATATTTTGAACAGCTTTCTGGTAATAAATTTGACAAGTTAGTTGAAGTGGACACATTTCTTGAAAAACTCAAAATACCAGAGCTGTCAGGAAGTGGGGCCCTGCAAGTACTCACAGCCCCAAACCTTCCCACCCAGACCCCTAGGCCACGTGGCTTCTCCAGCAGATCTGACCAAATATTTAAAGAAGCAATAATAGTCATTATATACAGCTTCTTAAAAAATAAATAAGTGAAGAGGAAAGAGTACTTTCCAGCTCATTCAACAAGGTCACAATTACTCTAACACACCATCACAAACAGAAATGAAAACTAAAATGTCAGCTGATAGAATCCAATCATATATAAAGATAATGTGTGATCATCCACTGAGGTTTACCTCGGGAATGAACAGTTATTATGACATTTGAAAATCAAAGAGATTCACAAGATGAATAACTGAGCAAGGCAAAACACAAGATAGTCTCTGTTGTTGTTTGTGTTGTTCTGTGAGACACGGTCTTATGTAGCTCAGGCTGTCCTCCAGAACTAAGTATATAGCTCCAGCTAGTCTCAAACTCCTGATCTCCTACCTCAACCTCCTGAATGTTGAGATAATAAGCATGCCACCACCACGCAGCTGGCAGTATTGCCTTCATAAGTGCAGAAAAGGCATGTGCACAAGACCACCATCCACCCCTGACTTAAGAAAACAGAGAAGCTCTCTGCAAAGTAGAACGAAGGACAACTCCCTCAGCCTTCTCAAGGATGTCCCAGACAGTCCTCAGCTCCGGGTGAGAGGCTAACCACCCTGCTGGGAGCTGAGGAAGGCCTGGATGGCCTGTCCCCACGCCCTTGCTGTGCCCTCTTGCATCTCTCCAGTGGGAGTTCTCCCTAGGGCAATCTGGTAAGAAGGAGTGAGAGAGCACAGCAGATAAGAAAGAAAACTGTTTACAGAGAACACAGTCATCTAATCGGGTGGAATCTACAAAAAAAATGCAAGGCTGGGATTAGCAAGGTTGCAGGAGACAAGATCAATACACAAGGTCAAGTTTATTTCTACAAAACTGTCTGGCATTGACATTTTCAAGATATCCCTTCTTAAGGGTTTGAAAAATATATCAGCTTTAATGACATATCTGAGGGAAGTTGTGAGATACCTACACAGCTGAAAAGTACACAACACCCAAGTTGAAGGAGATCCTGCATGGGGATCTGGGCGGGGAGGCGGGGGAGGATGAGGCTCCACGCTGATAAGATGTCCCCATTCTCTCTAAATTTGTAAAAATTAACAGGCCAATTGTAAAATTTATATGGGTTTTGAGACTTGCTGATGCTAAGATAAAATTGTTCTTGTCAGACTCAAACAAAATGAGAGCCGGGAAGCAATAAAGAACTCCTGCCTGGCTGGCCGAGATAACTATTTTCTCAGGCACTTTTTGAAGTCCCACCAGAGATTCCTTCTCATTCCACAACCACCACCCCCCAACCCGGCTCTGCACGTATGCACACACTTCTGCAGCAAAGTTTATCTTTAACATTCTTGAAGACTCAGCAATGCCTCCAAGATGCTCAGGATAGAACACATGCCTGCAGAGGTATCTCTTACCAAGGAGCTGACGCCAACACTGGCCCTGGCTCTCTGAGACTCATCAGTAATCTTTGTACCCAGGAAGCTTACATAAATTTCCTCCTTCTTTTGCTCTTTAAAACTTCCCCTTGACCAGGCTCTTTGAATACCCTCTTGCTTTACTGTGGCACTAGCATTCCCATCATAATGCTCTGCTAATCCCCAATAAATATCATTTGCTTTGGAGAACCTCTGACTGTTATTTTTTTGTGGACAGAATATAGTCAATGGCCTAGAACAGCCCAAACAGCCTTGAACAAGAAAAACAACAACAACAACAACAACAACAAAAATCAAAGCACTCACATTCTAAGAACTATTAGGATAAGGCTGGAAGAATCCAGACAAGGGGATATTGGTGTAAATAGATCAAAGAACAAGATGGTTCAGAAGGGAATCCACACGTAGGCAGAAACCGACTTTTGACACGGGTGGAGAAGGCAACTAACTCAGTACAGAAATGTTTGCTTTTTTGAGGAACTGTGCTGAAACAAGGTGATGTTTGTATGGAAAAAAAAACACAGAACAAACAACTTGAGTTCATACCTCACATCATATATAAAAATACATTCCGAAAGGAGCACTAGAAATGCAAAAACATAAGAGAAAATCTTTGTGATTTGGGATTATGCAAATAATTGGTAGCCACAATACTACAAGCAGAATCCCTAGAAGAACAAATGGACAAACTGGGGCTGGGCATGGTGGCTCACGCCTGTAATCACAACACTCAGGGGGCCGGGGTAGGAGGATCACTGAGAGTTTGAGGCCAGGCTGGACTGTAATAAGTTCCAGGTTAGCCTGGGCTAGAGTAAGATATTGCCTCAAAAACAGAAAAACAAAGCCACATTGGAGTTTACCAGAAATTATTTTTAAAAAGTTTATTTCTTGCCGCCTTTAATCGCAGCACTCAGGAGGCAGGAGGATCACCGTGAGTTCAAAGCCACCCTGAGACTATAGACTGAATTCCAGGTCAGCCTGAGCTAGAGTGAGACCCTACCTCAAAAAAAAAAAAGTTTGTTTCTTCAAATGACTCTAGAGTGGACAGGAAGACAAGCCAGGGACTGAGAGGAAATTGCAGCATGGTAAGTAACTCACAGGGCTCTGATAAGAGATCTTTAAGTAACTCTCAGAAGTTGGCAATCAGAAAACAGATACCCTGACTGAAAAATGATGGGCTAAGATTTAAGCAGATACTCTATCCAGTAGAATATATGAAAGCTGGGTGATAGCATGTGTTGCAGAGATACAGATAAGGCCCCTGGATAGCACCATGCACCCACAGGGCAGGCTGACATTAAAAGATCATCAGAGGGCTGGAGAGATTGCTTAGTAGTTGAGGCACTTGCCTGCAAAGCCTAAGGACCCGGGTTTGATTCTCTAGGACCCACATGAAGACAGATATACAGGGTGGTGTATCCGTCTGGAGTTCATTTGCAGTGGCTGGAGACCCTGGTGTGCCCATTCTCTCTGTCTGTTTCTCTTCTCTCTATCTCTCTTTGCTTGCAAATAAACACACTTTAAAAAATGGTTATTTAAAACAAAGATTATCAGAGAAAACATTGACTGGCAAGGTACCCACCATGGTGGTGAACTTCAGAAGAGCTATGCTATAAAGAAAGCCACCTGGGAGTTGGGAGTTTATTCCCATGGGCCATAAAGCTATAGGAAGACACTTTGGGAAATCACTTTCTCCAGATGGGTGTCATCACAGGTGGATAGCTATACTACCACCTTCCATCCAACTGTCCACTGTAAATGTAGGCCTATCAGTTATACTTCACAAAAAGAAAAAAACCTGGGACACACCTTGAGTACAAAGAGATTGCCATGGGGTCAGAACCTTGGTCCTATCACATGGCTAGTCACAAAGCTGGTCAGGTTCCTTGGGCCTCAATTGCTTGGTTTCTGAAGGCTCCAGGTCTTTATCTTGTCATTTGTTCCAGCGATGATGACTCTCAGGATGGGAGGCAAGCGCCTAAACCTTTAGGCCATCTCTCCAGCCTATTTTAAAGTCTATTTTAAAATGTAAAAAGAACTATTAGGGCTGGAGATATGGCTTAGCGGTTGAGGTGTTTGCCTATGAAGCCAAAGGACCCAGGTTCAATTCCCCAGGACCCACGTAAGCCAGCTGCACGTGGTGGCACATGCATCTGGAGTTCGTTTACAGTGGCTGAAGACCCTGGTTCATCCATTCTCTCTCTCTCTTTTTTTCTATCTCTCTCTCACATAAATAAAATGAAATTTAAAAAAATTTTAAAAAGAACAATTAGCTGTCAAGCCCAAGCTCAAATTTAACTATATTTCATGTGAAAATGGAGTAGGAAAGAATATCAGTGTTTGTGCATAGTAACAGAGGGAGGGAAGGAGGCAGAGCGTGGCTGCTGGACCTCCAGGTCTGTCCGTGCCACGCATTGAGAGAGGCCTGCTTCCATGCTCAGAAAGTCCAGACCTTGTGAAGGAGATCTTGTTGTCAGGAGCTCTGAAGAGAAGCAGGGACTAAGTGTTGGGGGAGGTCTGGGCCACTGATTTTACCATCACAGCCAAACCATGGTTGTACCCACCAATGCTCCTTTCCTGCTTGGCTTGCACAGAAGAACCTAGCTTTTGGCCATATCTCTGAGCCCCTCTGGTCCCCTTGGGCCCCTCTCCTGGCCAGTGGCCTCTTGGAGGAGGTATGGAACAGGAAGTGTGCAAGGCTAGAAGGGGACAGCAAAAGAAAGGAGAAGAGGGGGAAGGGGATCCTGAAAGTCTACTACCCCAACCAAGTGGGGAGAGGGGCCTCAGACCCTGTGCTAGGACAAGGCTGTCTGCTGCTTGGCCCTGGCATCAGCTTCATGCTTGGCATATATCCGAACATGGGGACCTGGACAAGGGTGGGGGGACAGTTCTTCTGCTTGCTGCTGCCCCCACCTTACTGTCATAGCTAGCTCTCTCTGTTCCTTACCTTCCACTTCATCCCAGATAAACCTGCCAATGGGCTGGGCATGGTGACGCATGCCTTTAATCCTAGCACTTGGGAGGCTGGAGAGGTAGGAGGATCGCCGTGAGTTCAAGGCCACCCTGAGACTACATAGTGAATTCCAGGTCAGTCTGGGCTAGAGCAAGACCCTACCTCGAAAAACCAAAAAGCAAACAAACAAATAAAAACCTGCTAATGGATTCCATCATGAAATGGGATAATGGGGAAGGGGTGGAGTCTAGATACTCCCCAGCCCCTCCTCCTGGGGTCAACCTTACCCTACCCAGATTCACCTGGAGGCCCAGTGGCCCTACCTGTCTTGGGAAACAGAGCCCTTCCCTTCTTCCTGCAGGTCCGCTGCAATCCCCAGAGCTTGTTAGCATCTTCATGGACGACCTCCCATCTTAGAAGGACATCTAAGGTGCCATGGAGTGTCAATAGAAAGCAGACAGTGGACATGGGAGGCAGACGTGCATGTAGGCCTGAACAATGGCTAGAAGGCAATATAAAGAAGTAGCAAGAGCGTGAGGCCCACAGACAGGAAAGGGTTGCAACCTTTTCTGGGGCGGCAACACGAAGTCAGGGATGGGAGTCCCCTGTGTAAGGGCCAGGCTGTGCCAGCGCTGGAGAGCGCTTGGTTTGCAGGGTGGAAGCAGGGGAGGGTAGATAGAAAGGCCTGGGGAGGCCAGTGGCCTCTTGCAGGAGGTGTGGCCAAGGGCTTGTGAAGCCACCAGCAGCCCAGGAAGAGAGGGAAAGGAAAAGATGGAGCCGGGTGGGGAGAAGGGTGTCAGACACCAGACCCCAAGTCCAGCCCTTGCCCCGTTTCCCCTACCCCACTGCCTGGGGCTGGGAGCTGGGAGTGGGGTGCTCAGGCTCTTGATGTGAAGGGAGTCAGAATACTGGGTATAGAGGAAGAGAGGAGAAATTGTGGGAGGCTGTGGTACACAGATGGATGTTCTGGGTAGAATGTGGTTTGGGGTCTAGACAACGGGGTCCTGGTGGACCCTGTGTGGTGGGCAGATGTGAATGAAGTGCAGGGTGGGAGCAAGGGGGGTTGAGCGCTGGGCCACCCCGTGGGGTCTTGCCAAACAGGAGTGCAGCCTATGTGTGGGAAGGTGTATATTGTTGTAGAATAGACTGGGGTGCATGGCTTGGTGCAAGTCAATGCATGGTTGGGGGCAGTGTAAGGGGACAGGAGATACAAAGGAGGTGCGGGCAGTGTTGAGGTGGCAGGCTGCTTCCTGGGCACACTGGGGTGCATGCACGGGTGGGGTACGGGACACGGGGATGCAGAGTGCTGGGGGGGGTGTATGGGGAGGGCTTGCGGTGCAGGATGAGGTCGGTGCGGAGGGGTGCGGGACACACGGATGCAGGGCGCGTGCGGAGCCTTGCGGTGAACGGGTGCGGGGCGGGCAGGGGGGCAGTGCGCGGGCGGCGTGCGGGGCTCGGTGGGGCGCGGTGCGCGAGGGGCGGCGCGGTCCTCCGGAAGCGAGGGGGCGCTGTGCCAGCGCGGGCGCCGTGCGGGGCGGAGGTTGCTCCTTCCTGCCGGCGAGGTGCGGCCGCCATGGCGCGGAATGTGCTGTGAGTAGTGTCGCCTCGGGGCCCGCGCCGCCCGGGACGGAGGGGGAGGGGGGATCCGGGAGGAGCTGCCCTGCCTGTCTCCGCCGGCAGCTCCGGCTGCGTGGCAGGACCCGGGGACCCCCAAATTGGGCCCGCACGGCCGGTATCCGCAGGGGTCCCTGGCCCACACTCCCACGTGGCAGGCCGGCCCCATAGTCTAAGCAGGAAACGCATGCGCGGAGAACACGTGACTCGCTGCAGGGCTGGAAAGCTGGCCCCAGATTGGCCTTGGGGAGCAGTAATGGTGTTTGAGGGTCCTCGTTGAGACAGGATTGCGGGGGGGCGGGGTGGCGAGCCGTGCACACACAGCTGGAGAGGGGCCACCCATACCGTGTGGCTTCCTTCTGCAGACATTTGGACCCCCAGAATCAAAATAAAGGCCACCTGAATCAGCTGACATGCATTCCTCCCCATCCCCCCAAGCTTCCCAAGCAGCTGATGGGACCCACTAGAGGATGTGGGTGGAGTGGGGGCTGAGGTTAGGGTGGGATCATAGATCTTTCATCCTGGGGCCCCAGAAGCTAAGGCTGGTAACTTAGGATCTAGGTTCCATGTATGGTATAGTGTATTTGAGGTGCTTGTACCATCTTGGGGGTGTTGGTGAGAGAACCAGGCCTCAGAGAGACATCAAGCCTGAGAGCCCTGTGTCCTAGGACCAGAAGGAAGCTGTGGGCAGTAGGTTTTCAAGGCTGGTGCCCAGGCTTGGGATAGGGCCTGGTAGCCAATGGGGAGGGTCTTTCCGGGGAAGTCTAGGGTATAATGGAGATCTGTGTAGTCCATTCAGAACTCTTGGGGCCTCCACCCTCTGGTCCCAATCTGGAAGAGTCAGATTGGGGACTCGATCAATCCTTTGAACTCCTTCCACCACTGAGTAGATGGTCCCTGCAGTGCCATAGTTGGGAGCTATAGGGAATACGTGTGCCCCTTGGTTTCCACAGTTCACCTGAACCTGCAGTGAATCAAAGCAGGTCTCTTGTTCCCCTTCAGCACCCGAAAAACTGCCGAGAGGCTCTGCCAGAGTATCCGTGGCATCCTCTACATTGAAGACCTAGCCCACTGGTGCAGTCACAGTGGTGGGCCTGGTCACTAGGTGGATACCATGAACCACCGTGTTAAGCCCATGTCTGACCATGGAAGCCCACCTCTGAGGCTCCCAATAGGCTGCCAAATACCTACTTAGCTCTGAGTCTCCCCCAGTCCCCATGCTCCCTGCATTTGGAGAGCCAGTATGTGCTTCCCCCAAGGACAGGTAAGCGTGGTTGGCTTCACAGAATCTCCTGTAACATAAGGCTGAGTGCTCCCAGATCCAGCTCACATGCTACACCTCAGATTCTGTGCCCCTCCCTTTCCTCCTGGATACCATAGACCTGTCACCCAGAGAAAGCCCTCAGACCTTAGACTCCCGGTTTCTTCAGCGTGAGCTCTGTTGCTGCATGTCCACCCAGCTGGGTCTGGGGGCAGGCCCATGAGACCACTTCACAGAGATTCTGCTCGGTGGTCTGAAGGCCTCACGTTGGTGAGAAGCCATTGTTCCCCCTAACTCCTCAGCTACTTCTGCTTGTATATAGCACCATGTGTTGAAAGTGCTGTCCTTGGCAGCCCTCTGTTGACCTGCTTTCTTAGGAATCAAGGCCCTTCTTCTGGGGGGGGGGGAGATTGTAGAGCCCTTCTGCCAGACCATGGACACACACCGGAAGTGGGGTTTGGGTTTGCACTTCTTTGGAGGAGATTGGCACCTCCAAGTTGAGTCCCACCATCAGCCTTTTTTGTGTTTGTGTGAGGCCTGCTCTCCCTCCAGTGCTAGGGTTAGAGCCCAGAGGTCTGCCACCATGCCACACTGAGCCCTGAACATCAGCTCCTGTTTCTGTGGGTTTGTGTGTTTTTTTTTTTTTTTGGCCCCTTCTGCAGCTGTAGAGATTCTCCAGCCCTAGTACCCCTGAGGTGATGCTAAGGACAGGGATATTGCTGGTCACTTACACTAGTCAGAGCTGATGGCCCTCTATGTTCTGGCTTATGCCCTGTGCCTCCTACACTTGATCTTCGCCAAAGGCCGAGAAGCCATCACTGCCTCCTGCCTGCCCCAGCCCTGTTGAAGGGAGTGGACACGTGAGTCTGCAGCATTGAGTATGTGTTATGGACCTTAATCTCTCCTGAGCAGGTACCCTCTGTACCAACTGGGTGGCCCCCAACTCCGCGTGTTCCGAACCAACTTCTTCATCCAGCTAGTGCGGCCAGGCACGGCCCAGCCTGAGGACACGGTGCAGTTCCGGATCCCCATGGAGTAAGCCCCAAAGGAATTTGGGCTGGGGCGCACCCTTGGGGGATGTAGGTCCTGGCATGTTTCTTAGCTCACCTCCCCAGGGTCGTGTTCTTCCTGCCATGGAAAGACCTTGGGCGGGTCTGCTTGGATGGTGGAGGGGCCTGGTGTTTGCAGAGCCTCAGGGAGTGAGGGAGCGAGCGTGCTCTTGGCCAGCTTCCTGGCTCGCCCTCCACCTGGGGAAAGCTTAACTGAAAGCCCAAGATTTGTTGAATTCTTGCCTCAATCCTCTTCCCAGGAAAGACATCCCTGGAGGCTGGGCTGGGAGCATGCTGAGATTCGCAGAGCTTCCAGAATGTTAGTCTTGAGTTCCTCGCCTCATTGCCGACTGCGTTCCATGTGCAACTTCTCCTTGAGGGAGGTGCACAGTTCCCAGCCACGTCTGCCTGGTGCTGCTCCGAGTCCTAAGAGTCACAGGGACAGGCTCAGGCTGTGTTCAAAGGGCAGGGGCAGCAGCAGATTGCTGTAGACACTGGGGTCAGTTCTGTGCAGCCTTACAGACAAGGCAGAAGAGGCCTTAGAGCTGAACTTACAGTGGCTCTTATGGTTCTGCTAAAAACCAAATGTGGATTTCACCTATTAAGTCCCAAACAGTGCTTTCTAGCAAGTGTCTGATAGGCTGTGATAGTTCCCAGCTGTAGGCAGTAGTGCAGGCTAGGGGGTTAGCCTGGTACCCTGAAGTCTGAGAGTACTCAGCTGCCCATGTCTTCCCTGTGTGAGCCTTGCTGGACCCTGGTAATGAGCAAGAACCCTTGTAGGAAGGGAGATCAAGTAGACCAAGCTCACGGTGCCTCTGCCTTGTCCCTCTGGCACCCTGTGCTAGTGTCTGGAGGGACAACAGCACAGGGGGCTGAGGTCTGCCTGGGCTTACCTGGCCACAGCTGATAAGGCCCTGCTCTGAGACGCTCATCCTCAGGCTAGGACCGGCTTCTGTCGAGCTCCCTATCTTTTACCTAGGCTCTGACTGGCTTTTCTTTCTACCACACCCAGGATGACCCGGGTGGACCTCAGGAATTATCTTGAACGCATTTACAACGTGCCCGTGGCTGCTGTCCGCACACGGGTGCAGCATGGTGAGTGGTCACGCAGGGTGGCTGTCCTCCACACTGCGGGGTGCTCTGACAATACCCAGCCTCGCGGAAGCACGAGGGGTTTGAGTGACTTGTTAGGGTCACCTGGGGCCCCACCATGGAGCTGGCACCATGAGCCACTACAAGGCCTGCCCCTAGCCTGCCTCTATTGGGATTCCTGGACACGGACTCCACAAGGCTTTCTGCTCCCTTGAACCACTTCTTTGGGCCTTGGCTGGTACCTGCTAGGTGCCCACAGTCCCTCCAGTCCTCCGTGACCTGTCAGCCCACTTATCAGTGCCATCCTATCACCTTCCTAGAGATATTTGCAGATCTCAACAGACAGCAAACAAAGAGATCCCTTCTCTTTTCTCCTTGTCAAATCTTTGTTATTTATGTTTTCCAAGGTTATTTTTTACCTAAACAGAGACTGGTTTTAGAGGCCCTGAGAGCCCTCCTGGCGCTCTACTTGTCTGGTGATGCCCCCTCCCCTGGTGATGGGGGCTGGGATTGAGGTGGTTTCTGGACTGTGGGGCTGGCCCTGGGCCAGGAGGCCAAGTCAAGGTCTGCTGTGCCTCCCCCACCCCACAGGCTCCAACAGGAAGAAGGACCATAGGAACGTAAGGATCAAGAAGCCTGACTACAAAGTGGCCTATGTGCAGCTGGTGAGTGAGGCAAGGGAGCAGGGTATAGCCTCTGTTCACTGTCCACTGGGCCCTCAGAACTGTCTGTGTACTGTGATCCAGGGCATCTCTACATAACACCTCTGAGAAGAGGGGTAGGCCAGCTTCTCAGGTGGGGTGGCATTTGATAAAGTCTTCCAGGTGGCCATTCCTCATAAGAGACTCTTCTGGCCAGGAAGGGGGGACAGGAAAGGTTCCCACAACCTGAGCATTTATTCATTGAGACTTGATTGTCCCTGAGAGACCCACATTGTCAAAGCATGCATTCTCTCCTCCCTCCTGCAATGTCCTTGAGACCAGACTTAAAGCAGCCCGTGGTTCCTGGTGGGCCCCTCAGTCTCCAGGCAGAATCCACTCTGACCTCTATGGTCTTGGACCGTGTGGCCTTGGTGGGAAATTTGCAGGGAAGGCTCTGCCCCATAGGGTCCATTAACCAGCCCCCCACTGTTTGAAACCAACAGGGGGGCTTCCTCCAATTTCTCCAGTTTCAGTGTAAACAACCCTCCAGGGAGACCGGCAGCATGGGCCACCACTAGATGGCAGTCAGGCTATTGAGAAAGGGCCCTTTCTTCAGCCCCAGGTTGGAAGGCTGTCTTTTGTTCATAGACACGGTGAGGAAGATGAGGAAGACAGCTTTTCCAAAAAAGAATCACAGTTGTTGATCTGCACAGGGCCCTGTAATCATCTGGCCTAATGTTGTCTGTGCATAAAATCAGACAATGCAGGTAGGGAGAGCTAGCCGGGTCCCTGTGATGGCCCGTGTGTGCTGGACATCAAATCCACCCATCTGTCTCTTGTCAGCTCATGGGGCGACATCCCATATGTCCACATTTGCCACGAGTCACTTCAGAGACAGCTATTGTTACAAGTGGCTTTTGAGTCATCTGAGCCCCTACGTTGTTCCCTGGGCCCCACCTCACTCATGAAAGTTGAACTCAGCAGCGCTTAGATCTGGCGTCTGCAGCTGCCGCCCAGCACATCCATCTTCCTCTGTGAAATCCAGAGGCATGCTGGCAAGTGGGGGCCCAGTATGTCTCTGTGAGCATGGCTCCCTAAGATTTGCAGTGACTTCTCTCCTCCCAACCTCCCCCACCCCAGCACCAGCAGGTCCACCCAGCCTAGGAACTGGCTGGTACGTGGGGCTTTCAGGCTGCATCTGCAAAGATGGTCTTTGCCCTCCAGTGTGTCCTTTGGGTGTGTGTGTATATGGGAGGGGGTGTCCTGGGAACAATACTTCGTGAGGCACAGGAAGGGGCAACCAGAGACAAATTATACCAGGGAGTTTTATTGTGCACTGGCTGCCCTGGGAAGGGAAAGGCGCGTTCCACAGGGTGGGCGTCCACATTTTTCTTCTGACAACCTGATAAACATCTTTTTGGCCCGGTGGGGAGGGAGTCTTAGCAAGCCCTCAGTCACCCGAATAACAAAAAGAGCATTGACTGTGCTTACACAGAGCCCAATTTGACTGAGTGGTGCATACAGGCCGTGGTGAGCCCTAGGCTTCAGAACAAATGCGGGCAGGCACAGTCCAGCCCAACAATGGCTCGTGAGGCCCCAGGATTACTGGAGTCAGGGCTGGCTCTTCCACTTTTCTTCCTGACCTTTTTCTCCTTTCCTGTTCTGGGCCCCCGACCAGCTCTCCCTCCTTGGCGGGTGGAGAGTTGCATTTTTTAAAGTATGAGGTGATATTTCTACAGAGGGGAGTCCTCAGGGAAGCCAGCCGGCACCCACAGATGGCAGGGCGGCTCCCACACTGGCCGTTTCTGCTCTTTCCCAAACCTCCTGTCCAGGCTATCTTATTTTTATCTTTACCTTAAAAATGTCACTTTGAATTTCAGCTGCCTCAAAACTAGCAGAGTGGACTAAAGATGTTGCACAATCAGCTCTGCCTGTTGCCTTTTGATGTTTTAAAAAGGAAAAACATCTCAGATCTTGTCAGGTAGTCACAGGCTGGCTACATGAAGTACTCCAGCCAGCCCCTGAGGCTTGAGCCTATGACCAGAATGAGGTAGGGGACCTGTAATGGCTTCAGGCTAGACCTGGCCTCCCACCTAAATTTTCTTACAGAGCAAGGGTCTGCGAGGACTAAGCACACCCACTGACTGTACTTCTGAGGGCCCTCCAGATCCAGCACCCTACATGCTTGTTGGCCTATTCGGAGGCAGAAGGGCTCAGCCCTTTGTGTGGGGACCCCTTTGCACCCCTTATCTTGGAGCTTCTTAGCAATGGTAACGAGTAAACCTGCCTGCCTTGCAGATCTGCTTAGGGCTGGCAAAGCAGGCTTCCCCCCCCTTCTAGGGCCCTCACTGGTGCAGGCCGACGTACTTGGGGCCTGGACTGGGACGTGGCCATGCTGACACACTCTGAACTTCTAGTGAAAGACGTAAAAGTAGGTAATTTGCAGAGCTGGTCTTGATTTATAGACTGCTGGGTATGTGGGTTTCTGTGTATGTTGTATGCGTTTTATTTGCCAAGTTCGGAGCCTGGAGGAGGGCGGCCTTTAATGTGGCTGAAGGCCTTTAGATATTTTGGATGGAAAAAGTTTTAGCATGGCACCAGACGTCATTTGTGTCCTGTTTTTCTGCGCCTAGTTCCTGCCCCCAGTTCCACTGGCTGCTGCCTGGTGAATAGGCCTTTGCTGGGTTGCTTTTAATGAGCCTGGGGCTGGTGCAGACCCCACAGTAAAGAGATAATGTCTATGAAAAGGGGCATTGTCCCAGTAATGGCCTCCCGCTGCTAGATAAAGGTGGGAGGCCTGAAGCCTGGGAAGGTGTTTGTTTTTTAGGCAAGGATCCTGCTTGGGGACACTGGTGGTCCATCCTCCTGCTTACTGGGTTCTAGGGTCTAGGGGTCACTAGTCTTTGAGCCATTGAATCACATATGGAGAAAGGGTGAAAGTCCAGACTCCAAGCATTGAGCTGACCCCTGCTTTTCTCCCCAGGCCCATGGGCAGACCTTCACCTTCCCAGACCTGTTTCCAGAAAAAGAGCAAAGTTCCTTGGACTCTTATGAGGAGGAACAGCAGCAGAAGCAGAGCAGCGACCCCCTGCGTGGTGGCATTCCCTCCTGGTTTGGCCTGTGACCTGTGACAGGCAGGGCCCGGGCCACAGACCCAGCAGGCAGAGTTTTGAAAACCCAAATAAAAGTCCTATGTGGAGAGAGAACTGGATGCTTTGCTTCCTTCTGTCCTGGGGTCTTCAGGTCTCTGCCAGTGTATTTCATGAGGCCTGGCCATGGCTGAGTCCATAGGCTCTTCTGGGAACGTGAGCCCAGGCTGGTGTCTCACAGGACAGAGGCAGAGGTGAGACCCCCACCACCACCACCACCACCACAGACAGATTTTTGTGTGGCCCCATTGGCAGGAAGAACGTGCAGAGGAGGGTGAGCAGGGAGGGTGTGGGAAGCCCGAGCAGGGTTTTAGGCTCCAGGGTGTGAAGAAATCCAGCTCACTGCAGAGTTCCGTGCCTCAGTCTGTCAATGTATCCCAGATGTCTGCCGTTCTGCCCCCAAACCTGGACAGCCAGAGCCCCTGGTGATTCGGCAAGAGCAGGTTGAGGTTTCACAGTGCCCCTTTGTTGGACTTTGTAGTAGGCTCTGGCCCATGAAACTTGTTCTTCTTCCATTGTTAGGCTTGCTTGCCTGTGAGGTAGCCTCAGACACTTGCGTACGGCTGTAAAAAGAGCAAAGCCTTCAGCTGTCTTAGCTAGGACCATGGAGGATGTGTGTCTGGGTGTATGTCTGCTTATGTCTCAGTGTTTCCAACTGTCTGTAGTATGCCTGGGCGTGAAGGTTTGATTTTAAGTAGGAGAGATTTGGGGAGCAAACATGAAAGCATAGGTGGTGCTATGGAGAACCTGGTCGTAGCGCCATGTGGCATCTGACCCCCAGCCTTGGGGCCTGCTGCCTCCCCTCTGGCAGCCTGGATTTGAGAACCCCCCCCCCCTGCACCATGGCTCCACAAGGAGGTCTATGCAAGGCCTCTTCTTCTTCCCTTGCAGGGCGGCCCCTGAGATCGACAGGGCGCTCTCGGCCCCACCCCCACCCAAGCATGCAGGCAGGGGGTGGGGGGGACGGGACAGGCTGGCTGGGGGCTGAAGACCGGCAAATGTACCCTTCAAGTGTTGATTTAGAGGATGGGGAAGGGCAGGAAGTGGGGCAGGAGAAATGGAGTCAACTGTATTTTCCTTAGAGAAATAATTCATGGGGCCCCCGGGGCGCTGAGGCCCCTCACTCAGGAGGGGGAGGGGGAAATCTCATCCTTCATGGCCGCCCGCATGCAAGGACTGTTAGCAGCCCCCACAGGGTACAGGCAGCACTGGGGGCCAAGGTCACCCTTCATCATGGCCTGCCGGCTGCCATACCGGGGCCCCTCCAGCCCCAGTTTCTCTTCCACTCGCCCCAGCCCCCCACAAGCCCGGGCTGCGGCTTGCCTTTCCAGCCAGGGGAGGAGGCAGGGACTTGCAGCTGCTGATGTCTGCTCCCCGACCCCTAGTCTCTGGGCAGCTCCTGGGCAGGGTACCGTGGGGTGCAGTGAACAGCCTGGGGCTTCCAGTCATCTACAGTGAGGCAGCTTAGAGTGGGGTATTGTGGGCGAGTGAGGGTGAACACAGGGCCGGGGATGCCTGCCCCCACCTCAGTGTCCACACCCCTCCCTTGCTGTCTCTCCCCTACACACAAGCCTGCTGACCACAGGCTGAGGGCAGTCTTTGGAAGAGGCCCCTCTATGTCTCTCCAAACACTGTTAGCCTAGGTTCCAAAGGGGTACCCATGGTGAGGCGGCCAAAATGTAGGGGTGTGCTGTTCAAAGCAGCTGAGGACTGCCCTGGAAGGAGAAAGCGATGGCTGCGTGGCTTAGAAACGGCGTCCTCGGCCTCCTCTACCTGTGAGCCGCAGACAACAGGGCAGCGGCTCCTGATCCCAGGCCAGCAGGCTGAGCTTTGCATAGAAAGCCACTAGTGCGTCTAGATCACAACCTGGGACTACCAAATGGATGAATATGCTTGGTCTAGTGAGAGCTGGTCTTGGTTCCTTCCTTCCTTCCCTCCCTCCCTCCCTCCTTCCCTTCCTTCCTTCCTTTCTTTCTTTCCTTCCTTCTTTTTCTTTTTTTTAAATTTGGTGAACCAGTGAGTTTATTGGGATTACATATGAGAACATAAGCAACTCAAGGGCAGCGTCAGGAATCCCTAGTGCTCCCTGCAACTTGAGGCAGCTCCACCTAAGACAGTCTCTTTCATTGTTGATTTTTAAAATATTTTATTTGAGAAAGAGAGCAAAAAAAAAGGGCATGGCAGGGCCTCCAGCCACTGCAAACGAACTCCAGACACATGCGCCACTGGGGACTTGAACTTAGGCCTCCCAGCTTTGCAAAAACCAAAAAAAAAAAAAAAAAAAAAAAAAGAATCTTTAGCCGCTGAGCCCTTCATTGCTGATTTAAAAAAAATTTTTTTTTCTTTATTAGAGAGAGAGAATGGGCACACCAGAGCCTCTAGCCACTGCACAAAGAAACTCCAGACATGTGCATCTAGCTTATCTGGGTCCTGGGGAGTTGAGTCTGGTAAGCACCTTAACCACCAAGCTATCTCTCCAGCCCTTATTGCTGATTTTTAAAGAGCTGTATTGAGATGCAGTTTACACACCTTGTAGACAGTGCAGTGTATATCTGCTACTGATTTTAGGATATTTTCTCTGTCCCCACACAATCTCACACCACTTAGCTATGGGTCCCCTTTGCCCTCCCCTTCTGTCCTATGGAATGTGGCAGCTCTAGGCACATCACATGAATGATGTTTCTCAGGATCCGTCCTTTCCATGCCTGGCTTTCATCACTGAAGTGTCCTCAAAGTCCAGCCATGCTGTGGTAGAGTATGGCGGTTCCTTCCTTTTCAAGACTGACTAACATCCGTTGTGCCTGGGCCCAGGGGTACTGTCCATCCTGTGAGCAGGCTCCCTCCTCTGTCATCCCCCTGTCTCGGGGTCTGTCTGCATGCCCATACCTTTTCCCAAACCCCATCCCCAGGCCTTGGAGGCTGGTATGTTTCCTACCTGAGACTACAGATGACAGAGTAGCTAATGGGTATGCGGGTCCTTGTCCCCTCCCTGCAGACGACTGTAAAGAATTATGCTTCTGAGGGCTTTGGAGGTAGTTCAGTTGGTAAAGTGCCTGCCATGCAAGTAGGAGGACCTGAGTTTAATCCCCAAAACCTACATTAAAAATAACAGGTCCCCGGGCTGGAGAGATGGCTTAGCAGTTAAGGTGCATGCCTGCAAAGCCTAACGACCCAGGTTTGATTCTCCAGGTTCCACATAAGCCAGATACATATGGTAGTGCATGCGTATGGAGTCCATTTGCAATGGCCAGAGGCCCTGGTGCACCCATTCTCTCCCTCTCTCTCTCTCTCTATCTCTATCTCTGTCTCTAATAAATAAATAAGTCTTAAAAAAAAATAAATAATAACCAGGCTCAGTAGAGGCAGAGACAGGTAGATTCCTAGTACTCACTGGCCAGTCAGTCTAGGCAAATTGGTGAGCTCCAGGCAGGTAAAAGACCTTGTCTCTAAAAAGGTAGACAGGGCTGAGGAGATGCCTCAGTGATTAAACTCACTTGCTTACAAAGCCTGCCAGCCCCAGGTTCGATTCCCCAGTACCCATATAAAGAAAGATGCAAAAGTGGTACATGCATCTGGAGTTTGCAGCATCAAGAGGCCCTCTCTGGAACGCCACACACACAATTTTTTTAATTGTTTCTTGTTTTAATATTTTATTTATTTATGTGTGTGAGAGAGAGGCAGATAGAGAGAGAATGGGCATGCCAGGGCCTCCAGCCACTGCAAACAAACTCCAGATGCATGCGCCACCCTATGCATCTGGCTTACTTGGGTCCTGGGGAATCGAACCTAGGTTCTTTGGCTTTGCAAGCAAGTGCCTTAACCACTAAGCCATCTCTCCAGCCCTTGATTGTTTGTTTTGGGCTTTTTTTTTTTTTTTGAGGTATTGTCTTACTGTATCCCAGATTGACCTGGAATTCACTATGTAGTCTCAGGGTAGCCTCGAATTCACAGCAGTCCTCCTACCTCCACCTCCTGAGTGCTGGGATTAAAGGAGTGCGCCACCATGCCGGGCACACACACAAATTTTAAAAAGGTGTTCAGCATTCCTGGGGTTGGCACCCGAGTGTCTGCTGGTCTCCACATGCTCATGCATGTACATGCATATGTACCCATACACACATATGCACCCCAGTACACACACAGACATGTACATAAACACACACATGCACGGACATGTGGGGTAGGCCATTGGGGACCTTCAGAAGCACACCCCCCTACACACACACACACACGCACACGCACACACACACACACACACACACACACACACACACACGGGAAACCTGCTTAGCATCAGCATCTATCACCCCTGTCAGAGCTCACCGCCCAGCACCAGTCTCCTCAAATCACTTCATTATTTCTTTGTAAATAGGGCTTTTCTAGTCAAAATACTCAAGCATCTTTTTGTTGTTGCTGCTGCTGCTGCTACATCTGGCTTTGATTGGCCCTGTCCTCTGTGGATACTGGAGTCCTGACGTTATGACCCATAAGGGAAGGCCGCCCCTGGCCCCACACCCCTCCCTGCTCTGGGCCAGCATCCACACACACATTCTGCCTCCCCGTCTTTCGTATGCAAGGCAGGCCCTTGAGTCTGTCTCTGCAGAGTTGGAGACCCAGGGACTTCACCCTGATCTAATCACACCCCATCCTCACTCTGTCATGTCTACAGACTTGTGATGACTTTCAGAGGTGTTCCTGTCCCCAGAACCAAGCCAGGACTTCACCTTCCCTGAGAAACATAAGGTAGAAGTGTCCAAAGCTGTCTCAGCATTGTTACACACAATTTATGAAGCATGGCGAGGCGGGCCCCTCTCTACCTATCCCAGGGGCGCATGCTCCTGGCCCCTGCAACCAGCACTTCTGCAACAACCAGGGTCCTCAGGGTGGAGGACTTCTCCTTTCTGTGGAGCTAAAGGCTGGCAAGGTGGTGGGCATGCTCAGTCCTGCTTCTCATCTAGACCAGTTCCTTCTGGCCAGACCTGTGTACCATGCAGTGTCGCTAAGAGGCCAAGGAGTCAGGACTCACCATTGTTCCAGTTCCCCTGAGAGTTCCCTTGAGGCAAGGTCTGGTGTGGGGCCTTGGTTGGGCAGAGCTGGGCCGCTCCTTTTTCTAGCCACAGTCTAGGCAAAGGGTAGCCTGGATGTTCAAGTGAGAAACGTAAGTCCCTAGACTCATGACACCCTCAAGCTCGATCAGTTTTCATTCTTGAGCTAGACCTTTCTCTCCCTGCCTGCCAAGGAAAATGTTCCTAAGGTCCCGATGAGTAGGGAGCTCACTGTGGATTTTGGAGCCAGCCATGAAAGGAAGGGTACACCCAATACCAGTAGGTCCTGCTGCTTCACAAATACGGGGAGCATGCTCGGGCGCCAAGAACCATGGGCATGCATCTAGGCATGGAGGGCTGATGGAATGATGTGTGCCTGCCTCCTCCTGCATGCTCCTCCCCATGTGCAAGCCCCCAGAGCACATGTACTTGGGTGCCCTGGGCCATCCACCTCTCCATCCCTCTACCAGCCGCTGGCCTTTGACTGGCCCATCATGGCTGTTCGTGACGAGTTCACTCACAGACATGGCACGAGACCTGGTAGACGCCAGGTCGATCCCACAAGAACTGATGTGCACCACAGAGTTCCTAGCATGACCAGCCCTGCAGGAGTTTGCCCACCGATCCCGGGAGGTTACGGACTAGGAGGGGGAAATGGAAAGACCACCAGGAAGAGCTTCAGAATGATATTGGCCCCTGTCACACACAGCTCGTGCTCCCGGGCAGGCTTCCAGATGGGGTTGCAGATCAGTGAGGTTAAAGTCAGATTCACCCCCTCTCACCTTCTTGCAGGAGCCCAGAGCCATGGACACTCAAGGCAAACCTCAAGGACTGAATGAGCCAGAACTGACTTGACCCTCTCAGCTGCAGGGAACCCCACTAGCCTCCCCCAGCCTCCCCTCCAGCCCAGCGCGGCTGGGAGTTCCCAGCAGCCTCTGGGCCAGGGCAGGGGTGAACTGCTGCTCCACAAAGCAAGGTGCCCCCCCTTTCTACCTGCAGTTTATGAAGTGTTTGGAATTCCACGGCCTAAACAGCTGGCTGCTCTCTACCTCAGCTCTCCCTGGGACTTTAGCGGCTGCTAGAACCTTAAATAATTCTTATAAAAACCATGTCAGCCACAAACTGTGTGATATCTGATTTGTAGCACTCATAAAACGCCATGCCTGCTGCCAGAGAGGGGGAGGGCTGAGACCCGCTCACAGAGGCCTCATTTCCCGCCGGTGTGTGTGTGTGTACATGAGTGACTGGGGGATGCCCTGGTGGGGGAGGTTACCCCAAAGAGTAGGACCCTGCAGCTCCAACCTTGCTCCATGTCCCGTCCTCCCCACAAGCAAGAAAGGCTGGGCGCCCCCCTCCCCCTAAGTCTTAGCATCTCACCCAGCCTTGAGAAGCTTACTGCTTCACAAATCACAACCGTGGTTAGAAGAGGCTGAGAAGTCCTTGGAGGTCAAAGTAGCCTGGGAAGGGGACTCGTGGAGGATGCGCCCCTCCCAAATGGACAGTCATCCCAAATGAACCCCAGGAACCCAAGGGGCTGGTGTGACAAGATGTTGGGGAGGCGGTGTCCCCTGCCTCCAAACTCCACAGGAGCATCCTGGCAGAGCAGGTGAAGTGCCCTCAGATCTGGGCCATGTGTTTATTTCTTTGCAATCCCCAAGTGACAGGAGATAAAGAGAGGCACTAATTAGGGGATCCAACATCAGTCATGGAGATGCTCAGGTGACCCTGGGCACAGTCTGGCTTAGCTGGACATTTCCTAGGACCAGAGGAAAATGCCTCCCCCAAGAGGGAACTAGAGCCCTTAATGCCCACCACAGGCTGCTGGGCAGTGGATCTGGATAACAAGCCCTGTAGGCTGCAGGCAGGGAAGAGAGGCTCCTGGGCAGGGGGTGGTCGTGGTCATTAAAGCCATAGATCAAAGAGCCCTGGAAACAGCTCATTAGGAAAGCTGGCCAGAGCCGCCCGGTCTGGGCGGGCGTGCAGACAGGTCTGCAGTTCATGTACTTTGCCTTTGCTTGATGAGAAAGCCCAGCCCCCGCTGGATCTGCTCCCTGGGGCTGCAGATCAGCCTGGGGTCTGGGCAGGCTCAAGTCAGCCTCCTTGTTTGCACCATCCCTGCCTTCAGCGGTCATCTCGCAGTTCCTGAGAGGATACAGGTCCATGGGGATCTGGTTCCAAGTGCCCGTGTGAGGGCTTGCAGGCATAGTAGGGGGCATAGCACTTGCCCCCTCACTCCTAATGGGTGGCAGACAACAGCCAGAAGCTGGGCATGGGGGCATTCCTATAATGCCAGCACTTACGAGGCTGAGGCAGGAGGACTGTGTGTTCATTCAGGGCCAGGCTGAGTTACATAGTAAGATTCTAAAAAAAAAAAAAAAAACAGAAAGGTGAGGGTTGGAGAGATGGCTTAGTGGTTAAGGTGATTGCCTGTGAAGCCTAAGGACCCAGGTTCGAGTCCCCAGTATGCACGTAAACCAGATGCACATGGTGGCGTCAATGTTTGCAGTGGCTAGAGGCCCTGGCATGCTCTTTCTCTCTGTCTATCTGCCTCTTTCTCTCTCACGCATAAATAAAAAATTATTAAAATATTTTTTTAAATACTTTTAAAAAAACAGGTGACAAAACAGACAACAGAGACAGGGAACTCTCATTGCTCTGGCGCATTTGATCTATTGGGAGTCAGAAATAGGTGAGGTGGAAGCTTTTGGAAAGGAAACATGGTTGTGGGGTATCACTTGGGCTGAAAGGGCCTGTTCTCTCTGAGCCTCTGGCTTTACGATCATGAGGTCCTTAGTTGTTGTAACCTTGTCTAAAATGTGGCAAGAGGCTGGAGAGATGGCTTAGCAGTTAAGGTACTTGCCTGCAAAGCCTAAGGACCCAGATTTGACTCCCCAGAACCCATATAAGCCAGATATGCATGGTGGTACATGCGTCTGGAGTTTGTTTGCAGTGGCTACAGGCCCTAGCATGCCCATTTTCTCTCTTTCTCTCTCTCTCATAAATAAATAAATAAATAATAGATTTTTTAAAATATTTTAAAATGTGACATGAAGGCCAGGAGTGGTGGCACATGCCTGCCTGTCATCACAGCACTCAGACAGTGGAGGCAGGAGGATCAGGAGTTCAAGGCCAGTCTTGGCCACATTAGCAAGTTAGAAGCCAGCCTGGATTACATGAGACCCTGTCCCGCCCCCCCAAATTAACAATAATAATAATAATAACAACAGCAAAGAAAGAAAACAGCTAAGGGGTTAGGGAGATGGCCCAGCAGTTAAAGGTACTTTTTTACAAAGCCCGATGGCCTAGGTTTGATTCCCCATAAAGCCAAATGCCCAAAGTGGTGCCTGTAACTGTAGTTTGTATGCAGTGGCTAGAGGCTCTTGCATTCATTCTCTCTCTTTCTTTCTCTCTCTCTTTCTCCCCCTCTCTCTCAGGCATAGAGAAGTAAAACAAAAGGAAGGAAAAAAAAGAGCCTGGTGTGGTGGCACACGTCTTTAATCCCAGCACTCGGGAGGCAGGGGTAGGAGGGTTGCCGTGAGTTCGAGGCCACCCTGAGACTACATAGTGAATTCCAGGTCAGCCTGAGCTAGAGTGAGACCTTACCTGGAAAAACCAAAAAAAAAGAAAAGAAAGAAAGAAAAAGACACTTGGGAAATGAGGACAGGAAGATCAGGAGTTCAAGGCCAGCCTTGGCTACCTAATGAGTTTGAAGCCAGGGTGGACTATTTGAGATTCTGTTTCAAAAAAAAAAAAAAAAAAAAAAAAAGAAAAGAAAAGAAAGAAAGAAAAGAAAAGAAAAAGAAATGCACCAGTGGCTGAAGTTGATTGTTTGAAAAACATGGCAGCCAGGGTTCAATTCTCCAGCACCCACGTAAAGCTGTATACAACATGGTATATGCATCTGGTATTTGTTTGCAGTATCAAGACACACACTCTCTCACACAAATAAATAAATATTTTATTGTTATTTATTTGCAAGGGGAGAGAGAGAGAGAGAGAATGAATACCAGAACATCTTGCTGCTGCAAATGAACTCCAGATGCATGTGCTATTGTGTGCACTTTACATGGGTACTGGGGAATTGAACCCAGGCAGGTAGGCTTTGCAAGCAAGTGTCTTTAACTGCTGAGCCATCTCCACAGCTCCAATAAATATTTTTTATTATTAAAAAAATAACAAAAAGTGGTGTGGGCTGATAGAGCACTTGCCTGGTGTGTGCAAGGCCCCGGGTTCAATCGCCAGTACCATCAAAACAAAACAAAAAAGTGGCATGATAATGCCAGGCACGTGAGGGGGCCCAGGTTGGCAGAGGACTGGCAATAGGCAGATTTGCTTCCAGGATCTCTGTCTTCCTGATGCCCAGCCCTGTGCAGTCCTGGTATTAGGCAAGGCTTTGGCATTTCCCTGCCCAGCCTGGTCCCTGTCCCTTCCTCCCAACAGCCACGGTGTGGCAGAATATGGCCAGGCACGGGAACCCAGAAGCCCAGTCCTGGTGGACCGGCTGTTCCTAGAGGTGGCGCTTCTGCTGGCCCAGGAACAGAACCTTCCTCCGTGCCTGCCCAGACCCCGGCCACGAGGTGGCGTGGCCAACCCGCCCAGTCACCAACTGACATGCCAGTTGAATGACTCTGAACTCCCAGGATGGCCACATCTTTGGAGGAATCTTTGGGTAGGACCTACTAAGACCCCTTGGGCATCCAATTTCCTGAAGGAGGGTCCCAAGTCTTAAGGACAGGGATTTCTTGGGGCAATTGGTCCCTGGTAAGGAGGAACCTGGAGGGTTCCATATCCTTATAACTTGACATTGCTCTGGGGATGGAGGTGACCCTTCTGTGGTTATAGGGTCCTGCTGGGTCCCTTGCCAGGAGGTCCACTCACCACAGGGTCTCACCCTGCTACTGTTTTTCTCTCCACATAAGAAAACAAACTCTACTGTTACCTGGCTTGTTCCTAGCAGACATGCCCCTCCTCAGTTTTCAGAGGCCCCACTGTTGCGGACATGAGGACTTGACTTCAGAAGCATGATACCCCCCCCCCGGCCATCCAGCTCAGCTGGGCAGCTCTAAGTGAATGGTTTATGTATATTTCACTGGGAGAAGGGGCTGTTGGCAAAAGGCTTGGTCCCAGTCAGGGCTATGGGTCTGGGGGGACATTGGGGCTCCTGCTAGGCTGCAGCTGTGGCTGAGTGTGCTTTGAATAACCATGCTCAGATGGCAGCACTCAGGGATCTGGGCCATTTACCCCAGAGACCAGAACTGGGGAGTCCATTGGACACCCCCAGTTGTTGGGACACCCTGGTGCGTGACTGCTCTGAGCTTGTCGCTGTGTCCTTGGGATGAAGCAACCTAATCTCTGGAAGGGGATTCCTAAAAATAAATCCCAGGCTCAAGGCTCAAAGGACCCTCTGGGGTTAGGAGCAGCTGTTCTTCCCATCCAAGCCTGTCCTCACCTCCTGGAACATCTCCTGATCGCGAGGCCCCCGGGCCTCACCCTGACTAAATCCGCCCTGGCCCCTCGGCCGGTACATAACTGGAAAAGTATGTGTTCTAAGCCTCCTTTGGGGCTTGGGGAGGACATGACCACTTGTGCTAGGATAAAGGGAGCCAACAGCTGCCCAAGGAGAGTGATGAAGGATGCCAGGAATGTCCTTTATCCGAAAATATCGGATGGCCCTCGAGATGCTGGGAAGCTGGCCCCAGCCATTCTCGACCGAAACAGAAGTGGCTCTGGACTGGTCACAGTTGCCTCTGTCTGTCAAGATGGCCCCAGCCAGAATAGTAGTTTCTCACTGTCTGACTTTGGGCAGTTCCAGGGGCTGTTCCTTGGAGATACCCCCCACCCCCGGCCAGGTTCCCAGGCCAGGGAGGTTGCAAAGACCCTCAGGAAAGGGTTTGGGAAAGGTCACCCCAGTTCTCCAGGTCCACTGACTCACCCAGGACCCTTGAAGGGCACATGATAGGGCTTCCATTGGATACACCCCTCCTCTCCGTGGCTCCTTCATCACAGGCTTTTCTCCCCACATCTTGGGATCCCCACTTAGTATCCACAATGGAAAACTAGGGGACCAAAGACTGGGACAACCCTAGAATGTAGAGAGGGCAGTGTAGATAGTGGGTGTCAGTTCCAAAGAGCCCCCAAGAAATTGCAAAGGCAATGTAGACAGGCAGGGAGTTCCCCAAGCTAGAAAGTTTGAACCTGAGAATTATGTGGACCGAGGCCCTGAAGAGAGACAAGGTGACCAGGTGGGGGCTATGGGGTTTGAAAGCAGGCGCCAGCCTGGTGTGCTTGGCCCGGGACACTGGGCCACATGCTTGCACACGGGGCTCATGGAATATTCTTAGTGGGGCCAGGAGGGCTGGGGCCAGGGTATGAGAGTCCTGAGTGGGCACAGGGCGCCAAATGGTTGGCACAGTGCCCCCAGCCCCACTTGGTCAACTCTGATGTATGACTCCCTCCTGGGCCCCTGTGTCATCGTCCTGGCAACGCTGGGAGGGGCAGGCAAATAGAGGGTAACAGTGGGTCCATGCCTCCTAATGTCTCCTTGAAGGAGTTAGTATAGTAAGAAAGACATGGCCAAGTTTGGGAGAAACTGGCCTTATGTCAATTGACTAGCTGTGTGTGCCCCTGCCCTTCCCTGTCCCACCCACCCAAACCAGGATACCATGTGAGGCTACAGTGGGGAACAGTGAGAAGGGGATTAGGGGAGGGTGGCCACATCCTCAAGGTAGAGGCCAGGGGTTCCTGAGACCTTGAAGTCTTGCTGACAACATCAAGCTCCCACCCTACCGAGTTCTGGGGACTCTGGGGCCATTAGTGCACGAGACAGCAGCTCCGACCCCTGCAGTTAGACACAGGACCCCCACCTGTTGAGTTGGCTAGGTTTCAGCTCCCTCAGGAGTGCTGGGCAGGGTCTCCAGGGGAGTCAGCCCTGTGCCTTGGGCCACCTGAAGGGGGCAGTAGAAGAACACGAGTTCATGCCTAGCTGGGCTCATTGTTGAGGGGAGCCTCCTGTCCCCAAGCCAAGCTAGTTGGTTCCACATGACACCTACTCCACACCTTCCCAGCAGGAAGGTCTAAAGCCCAATACTCTTCTAAGGTGTTTTCCAGTATTTTCTGGGTGAAGACTGCTGATGGCAACCTAGGTGAGTTTAGTTAGCTTCACAGAGGTTGGGTGAATGAGACAAGAGCCAGGAGTTTGAGGTCCTTTGTCTTCCTGAGAAGACCCTGTGCCTAGGGTCAGGTCAGCTTATAACCTTACATGCCCAAACCTAAGCCTTTGGGAACTGAAGGCAATATACACCCAGGACCCTGTTGGGGTAGGGGACAATGTGAACATGGTGTCTCCAAGTCTCATCCAAGGGTGGCGCTGCTGACCAGGAGGCAACAGGATGCTGGATGGAGAGGTCATGTGTGGTGTTGGCCTTGCTGTCTTTTGTGGCTTAGCTGTTCCCAACCTGAACCCTCCAGCAGCCTAAATTAGGATCTGAGGTGGCTGGTCAGGAGGCCATGGCGTCACTGGGAAACCCAAACCTCTTGGGGCAGAGGGGCCCAGACCAAAGAAAAAGAATCTGTGTCCTCAGAAGGGGTAGATGGGCCTTCCAGAAGGTGCAAAAGTGTCCCCTGAGGTGGATGTTCTGCCAAGATTGCCAAAACAGTCCTCTTGCTGGCCCCTCAGCCCCATAGCCTCAGCTACACAGCCTCTCTGTCTGCTTTCTGTACCATAGGATCATGTTCCCCTCCCTGGCCGTGTCTTATCTCTGGGAAAGAGATTACAGAGTTTCTACATTATTTTTCTGCGTGAAGTTTTCAGCATGAAGTTTGAAGAGGGATTTTTCTTTTCTTGTCTTTCAAATAACACCTGGAGAGGAGTTCACAAAGGAAGAATGTTGGCTCACCACAAAACTCTGGGCCCGTGTGTCAGTCCCACAGGCCCTCCCCACTCAGCCCTCAGTGGCTCCTGCCCTGTGCCATTGTGAATGATCCCTTCTGGCCATGGGGCTCTCACGATCCCTACAGACACGCACCTACGTCTCTCTCTGCTATGCCCTAGGGGTGGGTGATACGGCTCACAGCGCTTTGGGTTCTATGCGCCTGGATCATAAACTCTCCTTTGGCTCTTTGTTCGATGTGTTCAGCTCTAGGCAGCCTGACTCACCTTAGCTGAAGCAGGGCATGGCCAGCTGGCTTACATCTCCTTCCCCAGGAGAAGTGAGCCGTCTGCTGGGGACGCTGCTGGACCTGAAGTGTCCCCATGTGTGGAAAGTGGTCCTGGGCGGGGGGGGGGGGGGAGGCGGCGGCTGGCTGTTTTCCTCTCTTGGTAATTGAAGGGGCCACTTGGAAAATGGAGTCTCGAGTTTTGTCTGTTGGGTCATTTTGATTTGGGGATTTCCAAACATTGGGGCCATGAGAGGTCACCCCACCGACCCTAGCCTGCCTCATTATGTCACAGCCAGATTGCTGTGGTACCTGATGGAATCCAGAAGGCCCAAGCAGGCGGGTGTGCGGGCTGGCGGGCAGGAGGCTGGGATGTGGGGGCAGGGCACCGGCTGGGGCTGCACACCAGACCCAGCTCACACCAGTTCAAAGTACCCTGGGGTAAAATGGCTTCCCCAGCCTCCATGCTACCCAAAACGTGCACCCCAGAGTACACTGACCTTGACGTAAGCACCCCGAGAAAAGCCCACCATACTAGTCTTATCAATGTGGCTGCTGGTCATCTGCTCGACCCCCCAATTCCCAGGCCCTTTCTTGAACCTGAACCCTCCCCCAGCCCTTACCAAGGGTTCTGCCCTTCTACCATTCTCCCCACCTTTATGAAGTGAGGGGCTAAGATGCTTTCAGGAGCCCCTCTCACCGGTACCTCTGTACCTACCGGCTTCATGAAGCCCCCAGGGTCCTCCCTGCAGCCCCCCGCCCATGCTGCTGGTGACTTGCTGATCTGGCCAAAGGAACACTTCATGCTATCCACTCTCTTGTTCATTTTCCTGTCTCCTTCAGCATCTTGATGGGACAGTCAGGGGGCTCTCTTTTCCCCATAGCACATTTCCTTGGGGGATTATTGGGCTCCCGTCCCTTCCTTCTCCCCCCACCCCCACGCGGGTTACTCTTCACTAGGAGAGATGTGCAGGCTTGGGGAAAGGCACCTGGGCTCATCTTTTTGCTGCCCCAAACTTGCAGAACCATGGCTGTCCCTGGCCCCCTCTCCTTTCCCAGTGTTTCCTTTTGCCCACGGGGTCTCCAAGAGATCTCTATGATCAGCCAAACTGTTCCTTGTCTGTGGCTTCCGGACACACCTGTGACCTCCAGCCGAAGGAGGGAGGCAGCCAAGAGAACAAATATGGCTTTCCTAGTCACCTGTCTGTCTCCTGTGCTCCAGCTTCTTCAGAGCACCTGTCCACTGCTAGGGCTGATGGGCAATCCAGTGTAGCCCTCATTTTCCTAGAAGGAGTGGGGATCAGCAGGAGATAATTGCTCCTATAATCAAGCCTTCCTCCATAAAGAAGAACTGGGGGTACTCTGGGGTTAGGCAGGGGCTAGGCGTGATTGGCGGCTCCATCTCCTTGCTTTCTTCATTTGTTCTCAAAAGAGATGGATTGTCCAGGCCCTTGGAGGATCAGATGGGAAAGTAAGCACTCAGGGTAGGGGCATCCAAGAGCAGAGAGGACATTTAACCTCCTCCTTGGGTGACGGCCTGCAGTCCGGATGAGCATCCAGGCCTTGCCCCGTCCCCGGGTGCCCTGGAAATGGGAGATGGGTCAGCAGTGCCCGAGGCTGGGCAGCACGCAGGGACACTGTGCTCCTTCCTGTCCCTAGAAGCCTGGTTTGACCCATGGGGCTTTGCCCGGTCAGCACTTTCTTCAAACCCATGCATCAGGCAGAAGGCACAATCACCCTAGGCCAGCGGGCCTCCTGTGCCAGGCACAGCCATGTTCCCCACTGCCTGGTCATTGTCATTTTGTCACCAGCTCTCTTTTCCCTCTTTGAGACTCCTTCACCTTCTGCAACCTCCCCTGCCTCTCGCTGCCCTTCTTCCCCCATGAAGACCCGTAAGAGGCAAGATGATTGGAGCGCTGTCTGTCCAGGACCAGTTCGTTTTCTCTTTCAGCAGGTTCTAGCAGATTACAGCAGGAGCAGGCGAGCCCAGGGCACAGGGCACCCCAGACCTACCTGGTGTCCCTGGGATGGCCCTAGCCTCAGAGGGCAGGGTCTGGAGCCGGGCCACAGGACCTTTTGGGATAAGAATCTCTCGTACAAGTAAGACCTTGGCAGCCCTGATAGGGGTTTGGGGTTGGTTGTGGACCCCAGATCCTTCTCTCCTGCTGCACTGAAGTTCAGTCCTATTGGGGGGAATCCTCAGGGTACAGTGGGGATCCCATGGTCCCACTGTGATAAGAGCAGTGACCACCACTGCAACATAGTGGCCTCCAGAGTGAGGAGACACCTCATCTGCTCCTGGTGACAGGTATCAGTGTGGACACATGGTTTTCCCTCTTGTCACAAGTGAGCTCAACCCCTAGGGAAACTGCACGCTGACCCTCCCCAGCTCCAAGGCAGGAGCTCCCCAAGTACCTTTGGGCTCCAGCACCCCAGATACAGCTTTTCCTACAGCAACACACCCTGTGTTCCTAACCTTTTGTTCATCTCCTCAGGGAAATTCCTAAGCCATGATATTCTGGCCCAGAGTCCCTGGGGCCACAGGCTCTTCTGATCTGCCTGCTACTGTGTGAAGAGGGACCAGGGAGAAAAAAAAAAAAAATAAGTAGAAGGTCCGGGTCAGGAGAGAGGGGCTGTGGGAGATATAGAGTCAGGGCTGACCCAGGAGGGAATAGTAATTGGGGAGGACAGAGGGGCTTCATGGAACAACATAGACACTTAAAGAAGGGCTTTGGGGAGAGCAAACACAGGGCTAGATTATGAGAGGAGGAGGGAGGCTCGTGGCTGTGGAACCATTCCTGTCCAACAGTGGCTAGGAACCTGGCCCAAGAAGGGTGTTCTGGTGGGGAGAAGGGATAGATTTGGGTGTGGGTGACATTTTAGCAGAAGGAAAGACAAAGAATTAATCAGCAGGCTGGAGGAGAGAAGAGAGGCCATTGTTGGCCAAAAGAGAGAGTCCTTCCCCAGCCAGAGGACCCTCAGTCACCCTGGGATCAGGACTGCTGGGACATGGGCAGCCCGGGTACCCTGAGGCACTCATAAGAGAAAGAGTTTCAGAGAGAAAAGACATTTCTACATCTTGGGGATGGTAGAGGGTGAGCCACGTGCTGGTGAGGGGGTGAGTGGGAAGGATGGAGATGAGTTGGGGGTTCCTGGGGTTCACTTCCCCTCTCTTGGCAGCCCCCACCTAGGAAGCTTAACAAATTGAGAGGGAGAGGGGTCCTGGACATCAGGAGGGTTGTCTCCAGAACTGGCGAAGAGAGAGGTTCTGGGAATCAGGGTTTGGCTATGGCTAGATGGAACCAAAATGGGCTTCATCTCATGGGGTCCAGCCAAGAACCCAGACAGATCCCACATCCCTGTTACACTCCTGCATGTTCCCCTGCATGCACAGAGTGGTCCACCCTCAGGTGGTAAGGCCCCATATAGGCCCCAACTCTCTGGGCCCGGGCCCACAACTCCCTCTGTTTTCTGGGTGTTGGTTCTGTTGCAGGTTGGGGTGCTGACCCATCACCTATCTCTGTCAACTTGGGCTAGAGGACATATGGAGAAAACATCAGAAAAAATGTGAAACCTTGTGGTTATCTCAAGATCAAAGTGGGGCGGGCAGGAGGAAGCCAGGGGAACAAAGATCAGATTCCTGACTTCAAGCCCCTTTAGCCTTCCATTCCCTAGACTAATTATTTGCTTAGGTCAAAGCTCCCAGCCCGCTGGGCTCCAGGGCCGGGGATTAGAGTAAGGGGCACAGGGCTCTTTCCTGATGAAATCTGCTTATCCCAAGGCCAAATGGCCTTCAGAACAGAGCTGTGGGGGTGACTCACTTGTCCCCAGGCACAAGCAGGCTTATCTGCTCAGAGGGGCACCTTGCTGAGACTCAGGGGCTGGGAGAGGCCCTTCTGCTCTGCATTGCCTGGGAAGGCAGGGGAGGAAGAAGGGATGGAATTAGATGGGGCTGGGAACACATCCTGATAGGATTGAGAGTGGTGCCCTGGTCCCCGGGGTGTGGTAGGACCCTCCAGTGCCAGGTCCCACTGGGAGTTGGTGGGGAAGGCACCCCTCTCCAAGGTGAGGTTGCTGGTACCTGAAGTCCACAGAACTGGACACTGGGAGCTGCCTCTTATGTGCCATCATCTTCCATGGGGGTGTTCAGCCTTGGTGGCTCCTGAGAGAGTGCCCAGGGATTTCAATGTGCTCTCACCTGGCCCTACCTGGTTGGAGCTAAACCCCGAGACTCAACGAGGGCTTGCTGTCTTCATTCTCCAGGGCTCCAGCCTGAACATCTTGGGGAACTGATCTGTCCCGAGCTGGTGGGCCAAGATGCAATGGTGTCCATGCTGGCCTGTGGCTCATAATGATGTCTGGCTTGATCCTGGGGGTTTGGCGGAGAGGGCTGTTTTTTTGAGAGACGTCCTTCCTCTCTGGCCTTCATATTCCTCCATCCATGAACGTTGGTGCATGACCATCTCCATCCCAGGCCCATCCTTGATCATCTCTTCAAGACTCGGGGACCCACAGTGGCTGTTCCCCCACCAGCCAGCCGGGAAAAGACCCAAGGTGCAGGCCACATCGCAGGGCGGCTGGGGATTGGTCACTGCCTGAATGTCCCCGGACGGATGCCCGTATGCCCTTGGGCAACCTTCCCCCTCAGACAGGCTGTCCAGGCCCAGGAAACCCTAAGCCAAAGGGATTAAGAAGAAAGAACACAATTGACTCTCCCTTGGCTGTGCTAATTTGTGCCTCATTAAGGATATATTCACCCAGTGGGTCAAAAACACAGAGGTGAGGATGCCAAAGGTCTACCAGCTTCCCCTTGCTCAGGTCAGCTTCTCACAGATGCCCAGCTCCGCCCCGCTCCGCCCTACCCACTGCACCCTTGCCTGCCTCTCCCCTAGTGGCAGCCATCTTGCAGACTCGTGTGACTACTTAGGAAAGGACAGAGAATTTGTCCAGGTTTCTGCATACGTGGAGGGATGTAGAGACCTCTCTGTATGGGGGCCCCAAGCTAGTCTTGAGGGAACAGCAAGCTTGGGTTAAGACCCAAGGGTTCTAAAAAGTACAGCCCCTCCACACCCTTGTGCCAACCTCTCCTCGGGCAAGATGGTGGCTACGAGCTGGGCCTGTTTCGGCAGCCGAGCTTACTGTCCCCACACGGGACCCAGGATGTCCTCTTGTAGGCCAAGAATATTCAAGGATGCTAACAGAGGGCCCTGAGAAGATTACTGAGCCAGGGTATGACCAGAAGAGCTAAGATCTTGGCTTCTGTGGCACGTCACACCTTTGCTGGTCCCCTTAGCACTTGTCCTGGCTCCCATCATTGGCTGGAAGTCTCCTGGAGGCCACTGGGCTGGAGAGAGGCGGTGCTGGGTTGGGGGGGAGGGAGGTCTTTCCTACAAGGGGCTGTGAAACAGACACTTGGATCCCCTCCTATCTATTAAGAACAGGATACCGATGGAACTTTATCTATAATTATCCCAGGTTACTTTCAGGAAAAACAAGGAGACCCCCAGGTGATGGAGAAGGACCAGAGTTTTACCTCCGGCTCCTCCTGAGCTCCAAATTCCTTTGGTCTCGCCCCTCCCTCAGTGTTTCAGTCCAGTGTTGTTGGGCCTCACCACAGAAGCCCCTCTGGGATCAGTTCTCCATCATGCTCAAGCCCCTAACATGCGGCTGGAGTGATGGGAGGTGGGGGCAGGGCAGTTCTTCCTCTCCTCTCTCCCGAACTCAGACTGGACCACTTAAGAATAATGAGGCCCAGGTGGCCCCACGTGAGTCTCGATCCTTGCTGGCTGCAGGGCCAAGCCTCCGCCTCTCCACTTCCCGCTAGGAGCAGCTAATGACAACCAGAGTCAGGAAGGTGTGACTCCTTAGCTGTCAGGGCTGTGAGGGACCCTTGCCGGCAGGTGGGATGCAGGGCAGGGCCCGGTCAGGCCTCAGGATCCACACTGCTGCTCCACTCCGAGTAACAAGCCTAGGAGTTTGATCAGTTCTGTTGGACCCAGGCCTCTGCCCTACCTCTCCTGGCCCTCAGTCTATGGTCGCTTAGGGAAAGGAGATGACATTTCAGTTTCTTTGCCACACAGAGCCACAAGTGCACGTAATCTGCCTTCAAGAGGACAGCGAGCAGGCTGAGGCTGCTCAGTGCCTTGTGTGTGTGTATGCCCACTGCCACTCAACTGTGTGCTGGAACACATTTGGATGGCCACGTCTGTTCTATAGCTTACCATAATGAAATAAAAATGCTCACGGTGCTATAGAAAGGAGAGAGTCCTCAGAGGCCTAGAGTTTTGCTCTTAGCCCTCTAGTCAGCTCTGGAAAGAATCAAATTTTTAAGAGTCCCTCTGTCCCTCAATGCCCTAGCTCCAGCCTCCAGTTTCCTGAGCAAAGGAAGCCATTCAGCCTGGCCTAAGCCAACAGTGGCCATCTCAGGAAGATGTGAGGCCATGCAGAATGCCAGAGCCATTCACACGTGCACCCCTTGAGCACATGGGACTAATGCTTCTGAGAGATACAGAGGGCTCTACCATAGACACACATCAGTTCCTCTTAAAGGAATGCCTGGGCATGGTAGGTGACAATATCTCGTATAGAGATAGCAAGTTCAAAACTGCACAGAAAGGGGGCTGGGGAAATGGCTTAGCAGTTAAAGTATTTGCCTGCAAAGACTAAGGACCCCAGTTCGATTTCCCAGGACCCACATAAGCCAGATGCACAAGGAGGGGAGCATGCATCTAGATTTCGTTTGCAGTGGTTGGAGGTCCTGGTGCGCCCATTCTCTCTTTCTGTCTGCCTCTTCCTCTCTCTCTCAGATAAATAAATAAATAAAATAAACTACACAGAAAGGGCCAACTGAGGGGAGAGGGTGGCTGAATAAGCCATTTCATGGTGGTCTCAGACCAAGAGGGTATTTTGGCCACATGGCTTGAGGTCCTATTGCCGCAAGCAGAAAGGATTGGCAGGATGGAGAGAGGAAGGGCAAGAGTGGGGGTTCAATCTGGCTGCAGGGAACTGGGTGCAAAGGGCAGGCAGCAGGCGTGGCGGGGCCAGGTGGGCGGGTGGTGGCCAGGGATCAAGGCCAGCAGGCTGCCCATGGTGGGAAGAACAAAGGCTGAGACCGCCTGAATACTTGCCGATAATCACACGTGGGGCGGGCGGGAGGGCGCCCAGCCCTGCAGCCCACCAGACTGCTAGCATTTCCCCATCCAGTGATAAGACACTGGTTACACAGTTACAGACTGACTGGGACTGACCCCAGAGACGCCAGCCTGGGGAGAGGCTGGGGTCCAGGGTCTGATTCCGCCTACCCCTCCCCACAGGGCGGGGAGGTCATTCCCCTGTTGTCTTCAGCAAACCTGCCTTGTCCCTGCAGGTGGTCACCACGTGGCCCCTTGGTCACTTCTCACTGAACCCAGAACATATCCTCCTCTAGGTCCTCACGGACACATGAGTATTGGGATAGGAGTCACACAACCCTATAGACCCTCCTGCCCGCCGGGCTAGGGGCTGCGCACTGAGCTTTCTTGCTAGCCATCTCATGCCTCAGAGTTCATAGCCAGGTGGTGACCAGCCTTGCGCCCAACAGGGAAGACCCTTACCCCAGTCAAGAACCCTTCCTTGACTGGGGACATGTGAGGTATCTGAGCTATCTAAAGCTCTTGGGGGTGGCCTGGCCCTGTGCTTAGTGATCTATGAGCTTATGACCTGGTACCCACACTTGGAGCCAGGTAACACCAACCAAGAAAGATGGACATTACTGGCAGAGCCTGTGGCCAGCAGAACACATGTGTCCCCAGCTGGGCCTCCCATCTGCCTCTCTCCAGGACACTTGGAGACCAGAAATCCATGCACAGTGGAATGGGGACACCAGCACGAGAGGTCTCTGGGTAGCCTTCCTTTGTGGCTTTCCCACGACGTCCCTGTAATCGAGGCTTTTCTCTCTGGCACCCCGACTCTTCACAGCTGTCCAGGCACAGCCAGCTGCTCCTCTACCCACCCTGTGCTGCATACAGCCTCGCTTGGAGATGCTGTCTATGTTGAGGCAACAGTGGCCTTTTCCCATGGCTGGGATTTGGGGGGGGGGGGTCCAGGAATTTGAGGAGGAAACAGCAGTGGCCTGAGAATTTGGGAAATGTGTCCAACTGCCTGGGCTCTTGGGAAGAAGCCTATAAGAGGATTAGGAGTGGGGGGCAGTGTGGTCCTGGGTGGGCCATGAATGGCGGGGCACTGAGTTTCTAGCTTGAGAAGGGGGGCCTCTCCATGTAAGCCAGCAGCTGTCCCCTTCCTTCAACCTGTCCCCCCTCCTCCTGGCTGTGAATCAAAAAGACCTTAGACCCTCCCCGCCCCAGCTGAGGGTGGGAACCAGATTCAGTCCTATAGTTTGCCATACCTTTCGGGTGACCTGCGGCAGGTGCCCCTTGCTAGGCCTCTCATCCCCATTTGTAAAATGAGACTCAGGGGCTGGGTCCTTGGAAGCCAATGGCTTACTTTGGGAGCCCACTGGTCACCTTTGGTACCAACTCCATTGTCTCTACCACCCTGAACATCTGTGGGGCCCGATTCTCTCTGAATTTGACCAGACTTCCCAGGAGACACTTGGAAGAGAGAATGGGTGTCACTGGGGGCTTCCCTGGGCTGCCTGATGGGTATGACCACTGGAAGCTCTGGGGACAGCAGCTGTCCCTGCCTCTTGGAGCTGGCTGACAGGTCTACCCAAGCCCCCCCCCCCCGGGCTAAGCCCTCCATGGTGGATTACAATGGATATCTACACCAAAGGAAATGAGCTCCAAGAAGCCAAGCAGCTGCTTGGGGGGCTGAGGGAGCTCCCCATCCCTTCCCCCACTGACCACAGTGTTCAGCTTTGTCCTGCTTGACTGGACTGGCCCCTGGGGCTTCCATTCCCCTCCCACACCTATCCCTCATCGAGGACAGGCAGGGCTTAGGGCTCTACTGACGTCAGTTGGGTAAATGGAGGCATTTCCTGTTAGCCTGACCCCCTCCCTGTTCCCTGCCTTGGGATGATGTGATTAGAGACTCCCCCTATCCCGTCCTCTCTCCATCCTTTCCAGGGCAATTAGCAACAATGTGGAGGTGGAAACTACCCAGGCCAGACAGACTGAGCACACACATATAGGTTCCAAGGGCCACAGGATGAAGGACAGTGCAAATGTCGCTGGGGGCAGGGGCCAGCCTCAAGTGGGACCAAAGGGGCAGATGCTGAGCTGGTTTTTTGGCCAGCAGAGCAGAAGGGCTTGACAGAGGCAGACAGAGGGGCCACGGTTGGCCCCTGACCCTTGGCCTGTTGTCTGCTTAGCTAACTTTGCAGAGGGGACACTGTATACAGAGAGAGGCCCAGGTGATAAGGATCCTGGGTCATTGACGTCTGTGGCCCGCACTGGACTTAACTCCGTTCCCACCCCATAGCCTCCTGACCCCTCCAGTCATTGTCTTACCCTTTTCCGGAATCTTCTGAGTGCCTTGGGAAATGAAGAGAAGGCCTTGTTTTCCTACCATGTAGAAGCTCTCAGCACCCCACCCCCCACCAGGCCAGGGGCAAGCAGGCACTTGGCCTTTTGGACGCCCAGGAGCTCCTGCATGCCTGCCTTCCTCCTGGGCTTGGGCTTTGCAGCCCCCCTTGGGGTGGAACTCCCCAAATAGAGAGGTTCTGCAGGAGCCCATGACTGCTTCTCTTTATGTTGAGGCACAGGGCAAAGGAATTCTCCCAAGGGTCCTGGCTCTGTTGATGGATTGAATTAGTTGTTCTTGCAGAGGGCTACAGGGTAAGCAACACCCTGGCCATTTGAGACCCAAGTGCAATTCCTCCAGTTACTCTCTGTGGGGGCACCAAAGCAAGGGTATCCCCGAAGGCTTCTTTGCCCTCAACCTGGCCTTCCCGAGGGTCCCCCTCCCACCCCATCCCCATCTCCTGCAGCTGAGCAGGGGTAATTGTGGGAAATGCAAGCCACATGCCTTGGACCTATTTACACTTAATTCAATACAAGGAGCTTCCTGGGCCTTTGATGTCTCCCGGACCTGTGGCCTTTAGTGCTTTGTGGGCTGTGAGGCAGGAAGCCAGGGGCTTCAGGACCGAGACGCAGCCCCTCCACCCCTTTGCAGCCATCAGGGCCCTGGGGCCAGGCCCCCCAGGGGAAGAGAAGGCCTGTTGTTCCCTGAGTTCTGCTCACAGGAGGGATGAGGTCCCCCACCGGCACAGCACCCTTCCTGTGGGTGCACAGAGAACTCTTCTAGAAAGCCTCAAGGCATCCCAGGACCAGAGACAGGCCAAGTAGATAAGATTTGGAAAGCAAGCTCCAGGGCTAGATTGGGGACAGCTCCAGGGCACTTCTCTAATGACATGCTACCTACCAGCCCTTCTCCCCAGGGGTCAGGGAGTGGGTCACTGATGACTAGGTAGAGCAAGGGCCACCGGCCCCTGGGAATCAGACCACAGAGCCAGCCTCTGCTGGCATGACCTGTGGGCCAGGGGCCTCGGGACCCTCCAGCAAACTGAGCTTTGGGCATCCTGGGTGCCATGAGGGCTTCCCAGAAGAGGAGGAGGAAGAGGAGAAAGATCTGCGGAAGGCTGGGTGGGGCAGCCTGGGTGGCAAAGAGCCTAATGTGAGCAGAGGCGCTAAGGCGGCCTGGGGTTAGGCGCGTGTGCACCGAGGCAAGCGCTGAGCAACTCCACACTAGGGGTGCTGGGCCCTGCTGGTCAAGACAAGCTGTCCCTTTATGTATGTGACCCCAGGGCCGTGAGGGTGTGGGCACCCTGCTGGGGACACAGCAAGGCTGGGAACAGAGCCCAGAGCTGGAGCCTGTGTCCTGACCATGCTGTCTGCTGTGTCCTTAGGAGGTAACCCATAGTCCCCTGCCCCCAGTGAGGGGTTTCACAGGGTCTGGGAGAGAGACAGCTGTTTGTGTCCCCACATTCCAGGCACAGGGTCAAGCGTTTGGGGAGGCCGTTTTTCTTAAAAATGTCATTTGAAAATAAACACCGTTGCCTGCACTGCTGTGATTTCTTCTTGGAGACGGGCCGGTGGGGACGGGCCTAGCTACAATTGCCCAGGTGGCTGGGGGCTCTTCCGGACCAGTGTGGCCTCTGACCTTCCTGAACAGGCCACACCACACCTCTAGGCCAGCATCTTCTCTGGCCAGATGGCTCTGGCGGCTGGGCACTCCCCCAACCCCATTTGTCACCAGAAGAAAGGCCTATTTTGCTTAGCCAGGGGGTCCAGGAGGTAACCTTTCATTCACAGGTCATGTGTAGTTGTGGTCCTAGACCCAAGGGTTCTTGCTGCCAGAGGAGGGGCTGCATAATATTTATGAGGGTGGTAGGGAGTTCACCCACTCTTCCTGCGAGCCTCTAGGTATAGCAGCTACCTTCCTATACACCTGGTGCTTTGGGGAACGCAGATGCCCCCCTCCTCCCAGGGTGTGTAATGGGTTCCATGGACCCTGCCATGAGCTCTGAGGCTCTTTGGAGGAAACCTTGGCTGTGGGTCTACTCAGCTCCTTTTGCCCTCTGCTAGGGCACAATGGCGCTGTCTTCTTTCAGCAGAAACTAGCCCCTGTCCTTCTCATCCTACCTGGGCCCAAAGCCCACAGTGATATCTCAGGATCCCTTCCATGATGATGCCAACCATTTCCCAATACAACTGCTTTCTCCCCTCACTCACCCAGGATGTGTCCAGAAGCCCCATGAGGAAGCCCATGAGCAAGAACTTGGGGGGGGGTATTTGAAGGAGGACCCCTACAGTAGCCTGAGGGCTGGGACTTTTGAAGGTGGCCCTCAGAAGTATCTAGAAGCTGGCCCAGAGTTGACCTACATGCTCAGTGTATCCCTTTTTACCCTCCCGCTTCAAACAGCTCTGAGGGCCAGTGGGCAGTGGGCTGGAGTGTCCTACCCATGGTTCCTGGCACTGTGTGGAAGTCAGGCCACTTCCTCTACCTGCCTCAGCCCAGGGCTCAGCTGATCAGGTAAACAGGACACCTGCATTTCCGCTGTCCCCCAACTCCATGGGACTCTCAGGAGTAGAAGTAAGACCATGTTTCCTAAAACCAATAGGGCAGGTCTGGAATTGCCTCTAAGGTTAGGATTGATGAAGTGGACTGAGAGGGCGCCCCCTGAAGCCCTCGTCCCCCCAGGCAGGAGCCCAGTGCTAAGGAAAAGTGAGAATCTTCTTCAACACATGGAGGCAAGGTGCCAGGCTGCAGCGTCACCAAAGAGACCCACAGAAGCTCTGGTCATAGTTCTTACTGAGGCCAGCAGGCCTGGCTCATGCACCCCACTCTAGGCAATGCTCAGGGGCCCTCCCAGAAGCTCCTTGCCCACCCAGGCCACGGTGTCACCTCTCCAGAGAGGCTGTGAATTGCAGCAAGGGCTGTGCTCAGAACACTGAGGGAATGTCCTGTTTAGCCTGGGTGTGCCCCCCTTCCTCTTAGTGTCCCATAACCCAGTGCCCGTCCAGGGGGTCTGGCCTCACCCCTGTTTGAACTCTGCGGTCAGTGTCCTGGGACTTTGCACCTCTCTGTCCTGCCCACGCTGTCTGTCTGATCAGGGAGGGGCTGTGGCCTTCGGCAGAGATCTGCATTCCTGCTAGCTTTAGTGGAGGAACCTTTCACATTCTAGAAAGTTCCTCCTCAACGTCTGTGTCTTTTCCACAGCCAGTCCCTGGGACTATCTTCTGGCTGGTGTCCTTGAACCTTGGAGTGTAGAGGCTTCTGGTCACCAGTGCAGGTGTGATGTCAGAGGGTGGTCTGTACCACGGATAACTTTTTCCCTATAGAGGAGAGGGACCAGTTTGTTTACATTGCCCTGGCAGAGCTGGGGAGGGGAGTTCCTTATTGCTTAATATCTGTTTTATTAGAAGTCTATGTGACTGTCCATCTTGCTGATGTGCCCTACCCCTAGGCCCTGATAGTAGGAAGCCAGAAGTCTAAGCACCCCCTCCCTAGCAGCTGGTCACAGTACCCTAAGCTTGGGACCTGTTCCTGTCTTTCCTTTACTCATCCCCAGAGCTTCCCTGGAGCCCTTGGCTAGTGCACCCCAACTTCCCCCAGAAACCTTCTGAAGGTCCTTCAGTGGTAGGGAGAGAGGCTGCCCGGATGAATGGCAGCTGCCCAAGGTCAGGCTGCCCAATGGGAGCTCTCTGCCTGTCCCTGGACACCTGTGAACTCAGTGTTCCAATAAAATATAAATAGAGAAATTCATGGAGTGAGAAAGGTGAGGTCTGGGGAATCCCAGGATGCAAAAACAGGGAACACAACTTATATCCCAGTGAGCTGGTGGCCATCAGAGTTCAACTGGATAATGAGGGCCTGTGGGAAATATGTGGCCGTTCTGACATGGTTACTCTCTTCTGGAACTTTCCCTAACAGCACTCTGCTCACCCTTTCCCTTTTTATGTTGCAAGCAATGTGATTGAATAAGGTGGGGGACAGCTGACGTTAGAAAATAACCTCCTGGTACCATCCAGCCCCCTCTCTTGGCTTGAGCAGAGGCCAAGGGGTACTTACAAGTCTTCTGTTTCCCAGTGAGTGCTTACTCCACCAGCACTCATCGAGGGCCATGGGACCCTGGTTCCTATAGGTTCTGCTGCCATTTTTAAAGTCTCTACCTTGAGGGATGAGCTGCCTTCTCTGGAAGTGGAGGCACTGGGCCCAAGGAGCACTTGCTTGGTGGCAATACAAACCACTGACTATACCGGGGCTTGGCCATGAGGAAGTGGTCAAGGCCAGTGGCCATGGCAGGTTTTGTGGGGTGTCAGGAAGATATGAACACAGCCCCTTCTTTCTTTTGGTTTTTTGAGGTAGGGTTTCACTCTAGCTCAGGCTGCCCTGTAATTTACTATGTAGTCTCAGGGTGGCCTCGAACTCATGGTGATCCTCCTACCTCTGCCTCCTGAGTGCTGGGATTAAAGACATGCTCCACCATGCCCAGTTTACAAGCCTTTCTTAAGAAGACATCAGGGAGGCTGGGCACTAGAGGCTGCTCAGATGGACATGGCATGTGTGCATAAACCCTTGGGCCTGCATGTGGGAGGCACACAGGAAACCCCTCCCCCACTCTTGAAGGCAAAGGGCTGGGGGTACTTGAAGCTGATGCCCTCCCCACAAAGAATGCATATCTGAATCACACTCAGAGCTCTCTTTGCCAGCCTCTTCCTAGGGCCCTTGGGCTTCCTCCAGAGACCTCAGTGGACTGGAGCTGGGCTGGGGAAGTGATTTCCCTGCCATGAGAAAGGCTTCTGCTAGGACTGCCATTCCATGCTCAGAAAGACATAGTGGGCAATGGTAGGGGTCCTCTTCCAAGCTAGAAGCTTTTTTTGGTACTCACTGAGTTAGGCCTGCCAAGCAGGTGGCGGTAGAGGGGCTGAAGTCCCATTTCTTGAGGTGCCCTGACTACATCCTTCCCACCCCACCATGTGTCTGCTCACCAGTCCCATGGGCCCCTGTCCATAGCACTTACCTGTGACATGAGCATCATATAAACCCTTAGTCCTGTTGCCCTGGTCCTACCCACGTCTGCCTTGGGCTGGGTGTCCTAGACACTCCTCCCTCTTTAGGTTCTGCAGCCCCTTGAGTAGAGGCTGTTTCCACTCCAATCACAGAACACACAAAATTCACTCACAGTTGGGCAGTGGGATGATTGGACCCTTCCTGGGACCCTCCAGAGCTGTCTGTTGACCACTCAAGGAGGGTCTCCGGAAATGGTGGGGCTGACAGCCTCACTTCTGCATTGTTCTACAGCAATACCCCTTTCACAGGTACAAAGGCACAGGAGGGGGCGCCCTAGGTTGTGTGAAGTCCCACAGCCTGGCCCTGACTTCTGTGGCCCCTCAGCCCCCTACTGGCCCAGCGCCCACTGAGAAAACTTTGTCTCAGCCACTTCCAGTGAACTGCAAACAGCCACGTGTCCTGTGGGGCCCCTCTTGGCACACATGCACTCTGCCCCGCGACCCGAGGGAGGCCATTCACCCTCCGGTGGGGGGCCATGGGATCAAGGCTTCTGGCCTCATGTCAGGGGAGGGGTATGTGACCAGGTTGCAACTCTGATGGATATAGACCACTCCATGGGGTGGTGCAATGAGGCGAGGAGGAGTTGAGGCCAAGGCCTGGTCACTAGGAAGGGACGTGGGGACAAACAAGCAAGAGGATGTGGAGGCAGACAGCCAAAGCCAATTAAGTTTGGGGTCACAGTTTGCAGGGACATTACCAGGTGAACTCAGGGGGCTCGCTTCTTCTACCTGTTGCTTCCCTTTCTACCTTCCACCCTCCGTACTTCCCCCTCACCCTTTCCCTCCATTCTGCCTTTATTTCCCCTCTGACTCCGCTCAAATGTGGAGTGATCCTTCAAGAGCTCCTGGGCATGGCTCACTGGTGCCAGAGGACCATGGCCGTAGGAATAGAGAGGAGAGAGACAGACGGCAGTCAAGTTCTTCCCCTCCCATCTCTCCAACTCCCCAGACTGGGGCCCCTCTGGCCTGCCCATGAACCTACTTTTGCTCAGGACATCCCAATGTGTCTCTGGCCAGCAGAGTGGTCCATACTCCCCCTGCCCCAACTATCTGTCAAGCGCATCCCAGCTTCAAGAGGAATCACAACGCCAAATGGGCAGGGGCGGCCATTAGGCCAGCTTCTCACACCCCCTTCTGACCTGCGGCCATGGTGCCAGAATTTGGGGGCAACAAGGGCATGTATGTGAGACTGACCCATGTGGTAGGAACTCCTGAGTCCCCCCAGGGCTCTCTCCTTAACCTGAGCCCCCCTTTTTAGAGGCAGCATTATGCCCCAGTCAACCACAAGCACAGGCCTCAGAGCTCCATGACTTCAGTGACTCCGGTCTCTTTGTAGAGGGAGGGACGCATGTGGGTGGGGTAGGAGGGATGCAGGCTGCATATGGGCTGGTGGTGGTAGAGGTGGAGGGTGGTGCCCAGAGGGCAGCACCATTTCAGGAACTCAGAGGTAGGCGACAGGGCAGGAGGCGCCAGGACACCATGGTGTAGCCTCCACCCCCAGACCCTAACAGTGGGCCAGTGTGTGGGTTTGGTGGGGTGGGGGTCGGGTCCCGCTTCATAAACCCTGGCCAGCCTGGAAGCTGCAGACATCCTGGTGTTGACATAGGGGTGATGTCATCAGCAGCCAATGGGGAGCCCATAGGGAGCGCAGCACATACCTCCCTTCATCCCATGGGCCCCCGCCATGCATGTGCATGACCTGAATGCCACCTGAATAAACCAGTCTTTCCCAGCCTCCCGCAGGGCCCCACTTTCCCCCTAGGCTCTATCCTTGGCTGGTGGCTCCCTAAGCCTTCAACCTAGCACTAAGGGGCTGGGCACAGTGAGAGATGGGAGCTGAGCCTCATGTCTGAAACCTCAGACGTCTGGACCTCCGAGCTCAGACACCCAACACCTTGTCTTGTTACCCCTACCAGCTACTCGTCTGTCTTCCATGGTCCCGCTTGGCCACCATGGATCCCCATAGTCACACTTGGACGACTCCTTTTTCTCCTTCCCCTTCTTCTTTTCTTTTTCTTCCTTCTCTTCCTCCTCCTCTTCCTCCTCCTGTCTCTCTCCTCTCCTGGCCCTGACCTTACAGGCTGTTCTGTGTACCCACTGCTGGCCATGCACCCCATCTGTCAGATGCTCTTCATTCAGCTTGCTCCAGGGCTCAGGCAGATCTATGTCAGTAAGCAGAGGCCAGGCTGTTCCCAAATCAATCTCTCTCTCTCTCTCTTTGATAGGGGCTCATATAGCCCAGGCTGGCCTCAAACTCCCTATGTAGCTGAGGATAACCTTGAGTTCCTGATCCTCCTGCCTCCACCTTCAAAGCCCTAGGATTACAGATGTGCACCCCGACTGAACCAAGAGCCTTGTACAATGCTAGGTGAGCACTCTATCAGCTGCACTAACCCTCCCACTCTTAGTTTTACTTTTTTTTTTTTTTTGAGGTAGGGTCTCACTCTGACCTGGAATTAACTACGTAGTCTCAGGGTGGCCTCGAACTCTCGGCGATCCTCCTACCTCTGCCTCCCGAGTTGCTGGGATTAAAGGCATGCGCCACCACGCCCGGCTTTAGTTTTACTTTTTCTCTCAGGGAAGCCTGGAGTCTAGGCACAGTCTTTGCATTCTTCCTCCCACCTCAGGTATCCACTCCAGGCCCAGACTCTGACCCTCCTCTGTGGCCCTCTTTACCCACCTGACTCAGGCTAAAGGCTTTTGTCCAGCCCACCTGCCCTCCCCCACTATTTCAGTGTCCCCTCGTCACGTAGCCCCAGATCCAGGCAGATTTCTGCAAAATATGGGGCCCAAAGTTGGCCCCTCCATAGACTGCTGGCTGCTCTCTCCAGGGTCTGTATGGCACCCACTTCTTGGAAAGCTCCCTCTGCACCCATGGCTGGCTAGTTCTCACACACTGGGGCTTGGCATGGTGCTCATACTGAAAGGTGTCATACAGAGGATGGAGTAGGGGCCTCCTGCACTTGGAGACTGCACTTGTTTACCGGTCTAGCCCCCTACCGCTCTCAGCCCCCCCTCCGCCGCTCCCCATGGCCAGACTGCCCGCCCGGTGTCCTGCCAGGTGTGGGGTGATGGAGCAGGGCTCCCTAAGGATAAGGAGCACAGTGTCTGCTTTATTTGCAGGCTCGGCGCTGACAAGGAACAGAATACCCCCAGTGACTGCTTCCAGGAAATGGCTGTGGGCGGGTGGGAGCCTGAGGGAGAGCAGGCCCCTTCCCAGCAAGCCTCTGCAGGTGGGCTTCCAGGAAGGGCCCCCGCAGGCTCCCCTCAGCCCTGGAAAGGGGCCAACAGTGTCACCAGGAGAGGGGGGAGGAGGAGAAAGGAGAGGAGGGAAGGAAAGAGGGTGGGCAGCCTTGCTGAGCCAGCCTGGATATTACAGTCTGAGGGGAGGCCAAAGCTGACCACAGCACCTTCCAGAGCCTTCTGTTCCCCATTTTGGAAGTCCATACTCACATACAGATACATGCATGCACACACGCGCAAAGAGCAGGCCTGAGAGGGAACAATCCTGAGCTCAGCCTCTGATTTCCAGTAAGACGCTAGCCATTTGGTTGAGCCACGCTAGCGCCCCTTCTTCGTGCGAACCTCTATACTGGGCCCATTGCCCTTTGAGTCCTCTGGACAGGAGAGCCCCGTCCTCCTGAAGTTTGGGGGGGGTGGGGTGGGGCCCCTGCCCTTCATGTTTGAGACTTTCTAGAGTGTTCTGCAGTTAGACTCACAGTTCTTCTGTCCCGTTTGAAGTGTTTCCTTCCCTAGGTAGTGTGAGAATGTTCTGTACTCACTGTGGAGTAGTGAGGATCCTGCCTTCCCCTTCACCAGCGCTCCATGAGCCTCTCCTGAAATGTCCTCTTGGGTCACTAAATTCAAGCTGAGAAAGGAAGCCACACAAAGGCCTCACACACAGCCAGGCTCAGGGGTGCATTTCCTACCGGGCACTGGCCCTTCGTGGGCCCTTGACCACACACACCGGCGCAGAGCATCTTCCGAGGGGACAGGGCCTACACCCTTGTCTCAACTTGAGCTCTAGCTGCTACCACCAGTCAGTCAGCACACAAAACCCATCATGTGGAGCCCCCTCACTCACGGGCACAGAGACAGCAGGGGAGCACACAGTGATTGGGGATAGGGGACGCACACTTGGCCCTCAAGCACACAGTTAGACATGCTAACTCCTCCGAGCACACAGGTCCCCAGGGGCTCTCCCAGTCACCAAGGTGGCTGCACCACATTTGATAAGTCCTTCTCTGGTGGTCTACTCCAGCCTTCGTCTGAACCTAAACTCTCTTCTGAAGCCCAGGTTGTGTAAGGGGCAGGTATGAAGACCCCTGGCTGGGTGCCTGACCAGGTTGGGTATGCTGGGGACTCAGGGTCCCACCCGAGATCTGAAACCACTCTTCCCAGGCTTTGTAGTACAGAGGCAGCCAGCCCCTCCCCAACCACTCTGGCTGGGGGCTGGGGATGAAATTCAAGCCCCTGTTAGCTTCTCAGCACAGAAGTGGGGGGTTGAAAGTGCCTTTGGGTGGCAGGCTCAGAGCCTGTCTAGCAACCCTCTCTAAGCCCCTTTTCTAAAAAGCAGGAAATCAGGTTAGGTTAAAGGTAAACACATTCCAACCTGTGGGCTGATGGAGGGGCTGTGTTGGGAGGGCGTGGGCTGGGCCACATCTATTTTCCCAGCCCCCACCCCTGGGCGAGGCTTGGGGGCTCACGATCCACTGGCACACCTGTTTGTAGAGTGATGGTGATCTAGCCCAGTTGCTTCTCACCCCCATCAGCCAGCACCCCCAAGATCCTGTTCCCATACACCCCAGGCCTCAAAAATTCCCCGGCGGCTCTCCTGGACACAGTTCCAGCCTCCAAACACTGCAGAAAGTACAGAGGAGCTGTGCAAAAGCCCTGGTTAGACCCTCTTGTGACACCTCCCTACCTGTGACATTTCATAGGAGCAAAGTACCCTTGACAGGACTGATGGTAAGGAAAGAGTAATGCCCACTTACTGCCCTTGCCCTTGATTTCCTCCTGCCGGGGTCCAGCGGGAGAGGGTGCAATCTCAGTACCCCAAGTCTGTATGGAGTCCCGTCCCATCATCCCATGATGGAGACTCCAGGTGACCAGGAGGGCAGAGCCCTGAGTCCACTTATACTCTGCAAAATTCCATCTTTTGTCTCCAGACAAGCCCTGTGCCTCCTCTCCTCCATCTCCCTCCCATCCCCAGGGGTCCTTACAGTCCTACAACTCACTGCCCTGGACACCCACCCCCTGGGCCACTAGCTATTCCAGCTGACACCTCTGGGAAAGTAGTGTTTATCTTCTGAGCCAGGCTTTGTAAACCTCCAGCCGAGTCGGATGTTTACCATAAAGGCCGTTTGTAGAGTCCCTCTCCTGACACGTAATGGATGGCTACTTTGTCACTTGGGCAAGTCACCTCTAGTGGGGGGTCAGGAAGGTGGAAATAGTTTGACTGGCAGTTTTCGAAATATGCCATGAAGATGGCTTAGAGAAGCGCACTCACCTGATGGTGCCCAATGGGTGCCTAACTACCTTAACCTACGCAGAAAGGCTGCAGAGCCACTCCTCTCCCCCCCAACCCCCAGCAAATGTACGGGCCAGGAGCGGGGGGTGGTGAGAGGCCTGGGGGAGGCTCAGAAAGGAGATCAGACACATAGTGGGGGAAGGGAGGAGCTGGCCCATCGCCCAGGGAGGGTATGAGTAGGGAGGGTGGGTGTTCCTGTCTGGTCTTTGTCAGCCTGGAGAGGTTTTCCTCACTGCTCTCAGCATTGGGGCTGGGGGAGGGGAATGAGGGCTAAAGACCCCAGCCTCATTTCTAAGAGGGGCCCCTTTGAGTCCCTTCACAGTGTCTGCATAGTTCAGGGCCCAGGAGCTAGGAGGCCGAGGAGGAGGTTCAGAAGCAGAGGGTTCATGTGCCCCAGAAACAAGATCCCAGTGACATTCCTCCACCACCCTCTTCTCTCCTCTCCTCCGACGTGTGCTAGTCCTTTCTTGTCCCCCAGGACGGCCACTCAGAACTGTGCGTGTCCCTGTCTCTTTGTTGTAGCCCTTCAGCGCAGAAAGGAAAGGGACACCACGCGTGTCTGCCAGACCTCCGAGTCCAGGAGCTCAGCGCCCCTACGGAAGGGGGAGCACACGCACAGGAGAGGATGGCTAAGGGGCCCCACCATGGCCGCATGGCTAATTCACTCTTATAAGGTGGCTGCAAACCTAGACCAGGACCCAGGCTCTGGAGTCAGCATCTAGATTCAGTGAGCTGTTCAAGCAGGACTGGCAAGCAGTTCAGATCCCAAAGTGAAGCCTGAGTAGGGGTCTGGCCTCTCTCACAGCCATGGACACCCTTCATCTCCCCAGCCCCCACCCTTTTCCCTGCAGGACAGCCCCCCCATCCCGTCCCCACCTCCATCTCCACGTGGCACCTGGCACTCTCCACTTGTGATGTCTACCCTCCTTGCCCAACTCTCCAGAGGCCCCCTCGTGTTTACAAGTCCCATGGTACCCTGGGACTCTTCTGTGCCACAGTTCCTTGACATTCTGTGTGCCCATTCTGTATGGTGTTTTAGCCATCCACACTCCCGTTCATAAGCCCCTCCCCATCCACTGTCTGCCCTCCGCCCCCCCCCCCCGCTCCATCCCAGAATGCTCCTTCCATTCTATAATCCCCTTCTCATTCCATAATCCCTTTCTTTCTGGGTGTTTCATTTCATCCCTTTGCCCCCTCCCCCTCTCTTATGCCCCTCCTTTGCCCCTCCACCCCCAGGTGAGGCGCATCCCAAGAAGAAAGCATAATTCCAGAGACTAATGACTGTATTTATTGATGAAGCCAGAACCTCTGGTGAGGCCCTGGTGGGGAGGGGCACAGGATGAAGTGGGGCGTATGTAATGAACGCTTTGTGATGGAACTTCCAGACGAGGCTAAGGGAGGGTGAGGCCTCAGGCACGCAGCTGGCACCCAGTCGCCCCCAGATAGAGGTGGAGGGCAGGCAGGCGCTGGGGCAGCATGGCCAAAGAGGCCCGTACACTCATTGCACACACTCATACTAAGAGACACAAGGCTGTTTCCAGAACTCCAAACCAGTGCAAACGACTTAGTGCAAATTGAATTCAGGAGGGATGAGTGGGGAAACAGAGTCACGGATGCTTTGAGTCTCTCAAGCAAAGAAAACAGGAAAGGCAAGAAACATGAGAACACAGGAAAGGATGAAGAAGATGAGAGGAAGGAGGTGATGGTGTTGCGGGTCATCCCCGGGCAGAGGCTCAGCTCTGGGATGACATGTAGGTGGTATCCTTCTGGGCGTGGCAGGGTTGGCCACAAAGATGGAATCACAGGGGGTGGGGAGTGGTTGCTGCGTGTCTGCCAGTCCAAGGTGTTGACACTGTCCATTCCTTTAGCTTTGCCTGCAGAGAGTGAACAAAACACATGAGCTAGAGTAAGGGGTGGTGGGGCGGGTGAGCTAAGGACGTTTCCAGAAGGGTCCCCTGGCTCACCTTTCAGAGCCGATTCCTGAGGCAGGTAGTGTAGTGGTTCCGAGCTTAGTATATTTCTTGAATCAGAGCTAGATGGACTTGAAGAAGTCCCCAAATTCGAAGGCCCAGACGTGAGCTGGGTAGCACCATTTCTGTGGGCGAGAGAGAATGAGTACCCCTGGCCGGGATGCCCATCATGTCCCACCCATATGAGGCAAAAGGGACCTCACCTTTTCATCTTGAAGGTTCTGGGGGTCCAGAGAGCAGCAGTGATGTGTTGGCTCATTGGGGAAAAGCAAAGGAGCAGACGATTCTTGTGGCAGTTTCCCGCAGTGCCAGCCAATGGTGTTCTGCAGAAGACAGAGTCAGGATGAGTGGGAGAGCAGCTGTGTGGTTAAGTAGGCTGCGTCTGTACTTGGCGGGGAGCATGCTTACCAGGAAGGCTGGACGACAGCCTTTCTGTCCTCACCATCACACCGGACCATATCATGTCCTTCTAGTATGTTCCTCACACCTGCCGTCCTGGCCTTCAGTGGCTGGTAGGCACATCCACCTCTGTCGGAGACCTGGCTGTGGGGAAAGAGAGGGCACTGATTTAGGGTGGATTATGGGTTGATGGGGCCAGAGCGGCTAGTGGCGTTGGACACATACTTACCCTTGTCTCCTGTCTGAGCTCGGAGGCACCGATCAACGCTCCGTCGTCGCCCAAGAGGCCCTCCTTGGCCACAGGCTCTGGAGTCCAGTGCCTCGTTGGCTCGATGCCAAGCTGCCACACCTCGCCCTGCCTGCACCTCACCTCCCTCACTAGAGGGTTCACTCACTCCGCCCCGCCCACCTCGCCTCGTCTGGCTTCGCCCCATGCCCTTGGCTCCCCTGGTACTGTCCTGTCTGCCATGCCAGACCCAGGGGCTGAGCGGCTAGGGCATACAGTGTCACCAAGTCCACTGTGGGCCCCTTCCGCGCCAACTCCTGGGCCGCAGTGCTGCGTGGGAGCGGCGTGTCCACAGGCTGGGCCCGCTGCAGCCTCCTTGCTGTGATATCTCTCTGGAGCCCGCCACCCGTGGCCACCACTCCTCCCCGATGATGCCACGCCATGTTGCTTGCACTGCCCTTCTTTTCCCGCTCTCCAGCCCTCAAAGCTCCAGCGAAGGCCTCTCAAGGCCCTGCTGGAGTCCATTCCTGAACCTACTTCTAAATGGATTGCAGTGGGTGAGATGTGGTGGCAGCTGGGGACCAATCTGTGTGTCCTGTGATACCTTTCCCTGCACTGTTCAACCCGAACCTGGAATATGCCCATTCTTGCTGGATCCATGCAGCTTCTGCCACTGTCCCCAAGGTCACTTATCACCTCCCTGGAGTCAGCAGCCTCAAGTCCTCACTGGCAGCCCTACTCTATCTCTGACTTCACTCTCTCATTGCCTTTCTGCCTGGTATAAGCCCATGGCCACCCAGCCTTCCCCTGTCTCGGCTCCCCCCGAGAAGATATCACCTTTACTAACTGTCCTGCCCTCATGTGCCGGTCTGCCGGGAAGCTAGCCACTCCTCTTCCCCAGCCTTCGCTCCCTAAACCTCCTTTTTACAGAAGGCCAGTGTAGCGAGGCCAGGGAGGAGAAGGGGACTCACCTGCCCGGCAGATGGCGGTCCTCACCTGCCCTTTGCTGCCAGCTACACCTTCAATTGCCCAGGCCTGAGGATTGGACCCTGCCCATCAATCAGTTCCCCCTTGTCCGACCAGCTGCCACGTCCTGTAACCAAAAGTGACCGGGATGAATGTCTGGCTCACTCTTTCCTCTCCAGCGCTAGCTCGGGCCAGTCTACCCCACGCTGATGTTTCCCTGTTTGCCCGACGCCTGGGAGTCACACCATGCCCTTCCCTGGTTCCCAGGCGCCAGCCTTGGCTCTGCCCGAGCTAGCGCCCCAACCCTTCACCATTCCCGCCAGACTCCAGATGCCGAGGTGTTCCTCGGCCCCCTCGACTCTCCTCCAGCACCCCCATCTTCCCCAGTTTCCCCCATTACCCCCCCCACCCCTCCCACCCCCCTCCCACCCCTTGCTAATGCGGCCTCTAGCCCGGGCTTTTTCTAACTGGGGTGGCCCCGCCCACAATTCCCGCCCCTGACCTTCCAGCCAATCAGCTGAAGACTCTACCGCGGGGAGGGGGGGGCGGGCCCACCTCCTCCCTGGACCGTTCCAGCGCACACGTTCCTCTCACCCCGCACCCGTCCTGGAATTCTCCAAAGACTTTCCCCACACCCCTCCTTTGGAATCCTTTAGACAGGGCCTGGCATTGTCCCCGAATGTCCCCCTCTGAATGGAGAACTTCTACCCTTCCTAACCATTGGCGCTCTTCAGAGAACCGTGTTGTACTCTTGCTGCCATGTAGTTGCTAGGCACAGGCTCTGCTTGTGGATGACAGTCCTAGAAGAGGCCCTTGGAGGACTCACGTGGAACACAGAGCATCTTCTGCTACCACCGTGGCTGAGAACCCATGTTCACTCAAAGGCTCTGTCTATGGAGTTGACAGTGAAAAGTTGCCGAGGGGACTTAAGCACAAAGGGTAGGAAGAATCAGGGCTCAGGTCAGATTGAAGGGTACGGGAAGAGGGGGGAGTGCATGAACCAAGGAGCCATCCAAGGGTCCCCCACCCTAAGTCTTTGTCTCATCCAGCTGACCGAACTGGTCTGGCCTCAGTGGGTTCCATGAGACAGCTGGCTGGGGACACCCCACGTTCCCCTCACTACTTTTTCCCCGAGATCTGTATGTAACAGATTACTTGCTTATGGCTCACCGATACTCTTGTGTGATAAGCTCCAAGGTGGCCTTCCAGCTCCCCTTGGAGAACATCCAGTGTTCCTGGCCACTTTGTGTGTATTGCCTTTAACCTCTGTAGAGGGAGTGTTGGATCGCTACAGCTCATGAAGATTGCCCAACAAGTCAAGGGTATTGGAGCCACAAGAGGGTGGAACAACCCTAGGTAGATGTGAATGCAACCTTAGGGCCAAGGACTTGAGTGCAGACAAGTCACAACCACTCACAGAGCCTCAGGTGAGCAGGAATGCAGAGTCTCTTGTGCATACCTTTAACCCCCCTCCCACCCCGTCATCTCAACCAAGAAGTGTTGGACAACAGCTAGGCAGACTTCTAGCTATTGCTGAGGGTGGACTCCCACTTTCACTCTGTGAAAAACCTCAGTTATCAGCATGGCTGGACCTTCAATTACAATATACAATTGTAATACAATTACAATTGGCACCCCCAATTCTGCCATAAATAGACCCCAGTCTCAGTATGGTGACATGTGAGTTAGCACTGCCGCCTCGCGGTCATGGCTGTCTCCACACCTTTAAACGACTCTGACTCAGGGGTCCACACATGAGACCTGAGAAAAAGACCCTAGAAAGCCTTCGATGCTAGAATGAGTGCTCCTGGGCCTGCGGGGATGTTGTGAGAAAGGCCTCTCTCTGAAGCTGAGAGCCTTGTCATTCAAGGAATGGGTTCCCCTCATTGGTCCCCATTATCCACTCTTCACCCTCAATTTCAATAGTGTGGCCTGCGGTGGGTAATAAAACTATGCCATCCCCTAATAAACTTCACAAACCTGGCAGCACTAAGATTGGGTGACCTAGGACATTGGCATAGGTGAACCCCAACCTCTACATCCGGTAGAGTATCAGTGTGTGCACTGTGTCGCTATATCTCCAAGCAAAACTTGCGTCTCCACACACTACCGATTCTGCACTGGTCAAGGAAGACACACATAACTCTCTTGTCTTGGAGGGACAGAGACTGAAGTGGAACACTCTAAAAACCCAGAAGCACACAACTATCCTACCTGCTGATGACCATCAAGGATGAGTGAGGAACCGGACCTGAGTGGCGAGGGACTTTGCCTCGGGACAAACCCAAACCTTGGCCGCCAGTGAGTTACAATGAGTGGGATTGCACCGCCACCACGCGGTGACTTCACTCGGCCCGCCACAACCAATTCTGTGCCATCTGGTAGTAAGACAGACTTAACGGGGTTGGTGCCCAAGACTGGGCAGAAGGGTCTGGACTCCAACTTTGGTGTAGCTCCAAGAGGCAAGGATAAAAAGAACCCTCTGCCTTGGAACCAGGTGTGACAGGAAGCCAAGGGGCTTTGTCAGTTCATTAGCATCTAAATTCCTCAATTAGCATTTCAAAACCCAAATTGGCCTCTGACTTAGATGTAAGGAGTTCTGATGGGTTGCCTAGGTGTGAGCTGTCATTTCAATGAAAGGCTCGGGTTTTGAAACTTGTCCTCAGTGGGGTCTGGGTTCTAAGGAACCTACTGGTCATGCCCCAATCGCCGTGACGGAGAGATGTGACTGGATTTGAATACCGCGGCACTGGGAGCGTGACGAAGAGGGTATACATATTACACTGTGGGTATAACCTAAGTCAGGTACCTTGAGCATATTGCACAAAAATGTTCTCTGCATTGAAGTCCCCTATGGACCCCGAAACCCAGCCTGAGGAAACCCCAGCATTTTGCCAGGAGTGAACCCCAAACTCAGTTGCCGGCTGCTTCACGTATGCAGCATGAGACTGCACTGCCACCGTGCGGCAACGCGAGTGTCCGCAAACGGATAGCATTGCAAGGTGAATATCTAATCAGGTCACTTAAGGGAAAGATCACGTGAGGTCCCTCCAGAAAGGTAAGAGTGTCCTACACACTGATGACCCTTCTGGACCACTGTAATGGGGACTGCTTTACCTAGGGACATCACCTTGGATGAAACACAACCTCGTTGCCTTGTGGGTAGGGATAAAAAGTCTGCAGTTTCACCAGGGTGGCAGTTTCAATCGCTTCACTCTCAACCAATACTGTGCCAAGCTCACTGGTTTAGGGAGTTTGAGACAGAAGGGGATCACTCCAAATATGCATATGTGTCCTGTCTTCTTATGGCCTTAGAAGCCATTCAGGTGTCAAGATTTGGGTGACATGGGGGTCATTGCCACAGGTGATGTCAAACCTGGCTGCCTCCGGAATTACAAACTAATGAGAGCGCTGCCACAGCGCGGCAACTTTAGTCAACCCACCACAACCAATTCTGGGACATATGATGGTGACACCGACTCTCAGGTGGGCACACAAGGCTGGGCATAAGGGTCGTGGTTTCAACACTGGTCGAGCTCCAACCTGCCATGATAGAAGGATCCTCTGTCCCCACTCCAGGTTGTAGCCTGGAGTCAAGCAGTCTTGTCAGTCCATCAGCATCTCAATTCTTCAATTAGCATCTCAAACACAAATTTGCCGCTGACCACAGGAGTTCTGATGGATTCCGTGGGCGTGAGCTATCAATTCAAACAAAGTCTAGGTTTTAAAACCTGTCCTCAGTGGGGACGTGGTGTCAAGGTGATTGTCAGTCCTGCCCCAATTGATCACGCCTGGTACATGTGAGTGGATTTGAACAGCGCGGCACTGAGACCACGGTGACTCCGCGTACATTACCCAAGCCAGGGACTTTGGATACATCACAAGAATGTTCTCTGTCCTGAATATCCCAATAATCCCCCCCCCAAGCCCATCCTGAGGAAGACCCAGAATTTTGCTGAATCATAGCTGTCAGCGGCTCCACAGGTGTACAGTGTGAGAACGCGCTGTCACTGCGCGGCAACTCCAGCCACCGCCACTACGCCATCACTGTCGCTGTCACTGCTGCAGCCACCGGCTCTGCCTCTGCCACCATTGCCATTGCCGCCCCCGCTGCAGTCGCCATGGCTGCCTCTGCCACCGCTGTCACCGCAGTCGCTGCCGCCGCCACCATTGCCGCCTCTGCCACCACTGTCACCTCTGTCGCTGCTGCCGCCGCTGTCACCGCTGTCGCTGCTGCAGCTGTCACCGCTGTTGCTGCTGCTGCCGCTGCCTCCACCACTACCTCCATCACCACCACCAAGTTAGCACTGCCATGTGAGGATGCAGTCAGGTTGCTTTAGGGAGAGATAACATGAGGTCATTCCTCAAAGACACAGCTGTCCTACACCCTGATGGCCATCATTGATCACTCACTATGTTGGGGGCCTGGGTGACCTGGTTCATCACCTTAGATGAACCACACAAATTTGGCCTCATGTGGGTAGTGGTGCGCAAATCTGTACAGCTAAGTGTGGGGCAATTCCAACTGCTCCACTCGCATCTAATACTGTGCCCTTCAGTAGGGAGCTAGGTTCCCTCAATTATGGGGTCCAAGACAGAAGGGGATCACTCTGGAATTGCATATGTGTCCTGTTCTCTCTCATGGCCTTATAAGCCATTGAGGTGTCAGGGATGAAGTGGCATGGGACATTGCCACGGTTGATGTGAGAAACAGGCTGCCTCTGCATGGCAACTGTGATCAACCCTCTGGAACAAGTTCTGTGTCATCTGGTGGTGAGACAGACGTATGGATCATACACCATCGCATTACCCAATAGATGTGAATGGATTCCCATACAGAGGCACACACAGAATGGGGAATGGGGAATGCCTTGGGTATATTGCGAGAAGTTGTCTGCCATGAAGAACCCAGTAGATAGACCCCCTAAGTTCAGCTTGAGGAAGAGGCCAGTATTTTGCTGAAAATGAACCCCACTTTTTGTTGCCTGCTACTCCACAGATGCGCATCGTGAGAACACACTGCCACCGCGCGGCAACTCCGGCCGCTACCACCGCTGCCGCAACCACATCCCCCCACACCTTAGCGCTAGCAGCTAAGTTTCCAATCAATCTCTGAGACCCATGCCGTCGCGCGGCAACTTTAGTGAACTTGCCACAGTCGTTCTGTGCCATCTGATTGTGAGACAGAGTATCAGGTTGGCACCAAAGGCTGGGCATAAGGGTCGTGGTTGTAAGATCAGTGGAGCTGCAAGCTGCAATGGCAAAAGGAAGAAGGACTTTCAGTCACAGAACCAGGCGTGGCCCTCACTCAAGCAGGCTTGTCAGCCATTAGCATCTCAATTCCTTAATTTGCATCTCAAATGCCACTGACTTGAGGAGTTCTGATTGGTTCCTTGGATTTCCATTGTCAAACCAACCAAGGGCTAGGTTTGGAGACGGGCTCAGGGAGACTGGGCGCCAAGGTGCCTACCAGTCATGCCCAGTTGATCACTGTGTCTGGAAGATGAGACTGGATTTGAATACCGCAACACTGACACGGCCATGAGGGTATACTTGTAACTCTGTGTATATAATCCAAGCCAGATGCCTTGGGTATATCGCGAGAAAGTTGTCTGCCATGAAGAACCCAGAAGATAGACCCCCTAAATTCATCTTGAGGAAGAGGCCAGTATTTTGCTGAAAATGAACCCCAGTTTTTTGTTGCCGGCTACTCCACAGATGCGCATCGTGAGAACACACTGCCACCACGCGGCAACTCCGGCCGCTACCACCGCTGCCGCAACCACATCCCCCACGTTAGCGCTAGCAGCTGAGTTTCCAATCAATCTCTGAGACGCATGCCGTCGCGCGGCAACTTTGGTCCATCCGCCACAGCCGTTCTGTGCCATCTGATTGTGAGACAGAGTATCAGGTTGGCACCGAAGGCTGGGCATAAGCATCATGATTCCAAGATCAGTGGATCTCCAAACTGCAATGACAGAAGGACTTTCTGTCACAGAACCAGGTGTGGCCAGCACTCAAGCAGCCTTGTCAGCCCATCAGCATCTCAATGCATCAATTAGCATCTCAATTCCTCAATTAGCAATGTCAAACCCACCTTTGCCACTGATTTAGGCTTGAGGAGTTCTGATGGGTTTCCTGGATGTCAGCTGTCAATTCAACCAGAGGCTCAGGCTCTGCAGTCTGGCATGGATAGTTTTCTCAATAGTATGATCCCACATAAGCCAGACGCACAAAGGTGAGGCAAGCACAACGTGGCACATGCCCATTGGGTCGCACAAGCATCTGGCATGTGATTTCACTGGCTGAAGCCCTGGAGCGCCCATTCTCTATCTTTCCTCCCTGTTTCTCTCTTGCTCTCTCCAAAAAAAGCACTTGGGAGGGGCTGTAGGGATGGCTTAGTGGTTAATGCATTTGTCTGTAAAGCCAAAGGTCCCAGGTTGGATTCCCCAGTACTCACGTAAACCAGATGCACAAGGTGACAGAAACGTCTGGAGTTTGTTTGCAGTAGCTAGGGTCCCTGGTGCGCCCATTCTCTCTTTGCCTCTTTCTCTCTACTAAATATTTTTAAAAATTTTTATTTTTATTTATTTATTAGCGACAGAGAGAGGGAAAGAGAGAGAGGGAGAGTAAGAATGGGCATGCCACGGCCTCTAGCCACTGCAAACGAGCTCCAGACACGTGTGCCCCCTTGTGCCTCTGACTTATGTGGGACTTGGAAAATCAAACCGGAGTTCTTAGGCTTTGCAAGCATGTGCCTTAAGCACTAAGTCATCTCTCCAGCGCTCAAAGAAACATTTTTTATTGAAAAAATTTGGCCTGGAGAGATGTTTCAATGGTTGAAGATGCTTCCTTGTACAACCTGAAAGCCTAATGGGCCAGGTTTGATTCCCAAGTACACACACCGCTGTTGCTGCTGCCGCCGCTGCCTCCACCACTACCTCCATCACCACCACCAAGTTAGCACTGCCATGTGAGGATGCAGTCAGGTTGCTTTAGGGAGAGATACATGAGGTGATTCCTCAAAGACACAGCTCTCCTACACCCTGATGGCCATCATTGATCACTCACTATGTTGGGGGCCTGGGTGACCTGGTTCACCACCTTAGATGAACCACACAAATTTGGCCTCATGTGGGTAGTGGTGCGCAAATCTGCACAGCTAAGTGTGGGGCAATTCCAACTGCTCCACTTTCATCCAATACTGTGCCCTTCAGTAGGGAGCTAGGTTCCCTCGATTATGGGGTCCAAGACAGAAGGGGATCACTCTGCAAGCAAGTGCTTTTAACCACTGAGCCATCTCTTCGTCCCCAAGAAGGAGATCACTCTGGAATTGCATATGTGTCCTGTTCTCTCTCATGGCCTTATAAGCCATTGAGGTGTCAGGGATGAAGTGGCATGGGACATTGCCACGGTTGATGTGCAAAACAGGCTGCCTCTGCATCACAACTGTGATCAACCCTCTGGAACAAGTTCTGTGTCATCTGGTGGTGAGACAGACGTATTGATCATACACCATCCCCATACCCAATAGATGTGAATGGATTCCCATACAGAGGCACAAACAAAATGGGGAATGGGGAATGCCTTGGGTATATTGCGAGAAGTTGTCTGCCATGAAGAACCCAGTAGATAGACCCCCTAAGTTCAGCTTGAGGAAGAGGCCAGTATTTTGCTGAAAATGAACCCCAGTTTTTTGTTGCCGGCTATTCCACAGATGCGCATCGTGAGAACACACTGCCACCGCGCGGCAACTCCGGCCGCTACCAACGCTGCCACAACCCCCCCTCCCACCTTAGCGCGAGCAGTTGAGTTTCCAATCAATCTCTGAGACCCATGCCGTCACGCGGCAACTTTAGTGAACTTGCCACAGCCGTTCTGTGCCATCTGATTGTGAGACCGAGTATCAGGTTGGCACCAAAGCCTGGGCATAAGTGTCGTGGTTGTAAGATCAGTGGAGCTGCAAGCTGCAATGACAGAAGGAAGAAGGACTTTCTGTCACAGAACCAGATGTGGCCCTCACTCAAGCAGGCTTGTCAGCCATTAGCATCTCAATTCCTTAATTTGCATCTCAAATGCCACTGACTTGAGGAGTTCTGATTGGTTCCTTGGATTTCCATTGTCAAACCAACCAAGGGCTAGGTTTGGAGACCGGCTCAGGGAGACTGAGCGCCAAGGTGCCTACCAGTCATGCCCAGTTGATCACTGTGTCTGGAAGATGGGACTGGATTTGAATACCGCAACACTGACACGGCCATGAGGGTATACTTGTAACTCTGTGTGTATAATCCAAGCCAGATGCCTTGGGTATATCGCGAGAAAGTTGTCTGCCATGAAGAACCCAGTAGATAGACCCCCTAAGTTCATCTTGAGGAAGAGGCCAGTATTTTGCTGAAAATGAACCCCAGTTTTTTGTTGCCGGCTACTCCACAGATGCGCATCGTGAGAACACACTGCCACCATGCGGCAACTCCGGCCGCTACCACCGCTGCCGCAACCACATCCCCCACGTTAGCGCTAGCAGCTGTGTTTCCAATCAATCTCTGAGACCCATGCCGTCGCGCGGCAACTTTGGTGAAACCGCCACAGCTGTTCTGTGCCATCTGATTGTGAGACAGAGTATCAGGTTGGCACCGAAGGCTGGGCATAAGGGTCATGATTCCAAGATCAGTGGATCTCCAAGCTGCAATGACAGAAGGACTTTCTGTCACAGAACCAGGCGTGGCCAGCACTCAAGCAGCCTTGTCAGCCCATCAGCATCTCAATGCATCAATTAGCGTCTTAATTCCTCAATTAGCAATTTCAAACCCACCTTTGCCATTGATTTAGGCTTGAGGAGTTCTGATGGGTTTCCTGGATGTCAGCTGTCAATTCAACCAGAGGCTCAGAGTTTACAATCTGTCCTCATTGGGTCTGGGTGCTTGTTTTCATGTGTTTCTGTGGCTTATGCCCCATCACCACACCCGGTACATGTGGATGGATTCCCTTAGGGCGGCACTAATGCAATGGGCAATGATGTATCCCTGTGTCTCTGAAAATATAACCCATGATAGAGACTTTGGTTGGACCACAAGCAAGTCCTCTAAAACCTGGAGCTCTTGCTCAGCAGCCAGGGTGCTTGATTGCAAAGCTTGATGACACGGGTTCTATTCTTTGGCGCCCAAGGAAAGGCAGAAGCACAAAGTGGTGTATGCAACTCGAATTTGAAGGGAAAATGTGCATCTCACCCATTCTTTGTCTCGGTCTCTGTCTTTCTTTTGGCAAATATATATATATAAATAAATAAATATTTGAAGATATAATTTTAAATAGTGAAAGACAGCAAAAAAAGAGGCAGACAGAGATAATGAGAGTGAGAGAGTGAGAATGGACGTAGCACACCAGGGCCTCCGGCCACTGAAAATGAACCCCAGCCACATGCGCCAGCTTGGGCATCTGGCTTACATCATCTGGTACTGGGGAATCGACCCAGGGTCCTCAGGCTTTGCAGGCAAGCGCCTTAACCACTAAGCCATATGTCAAGCCCATAAATAAAATATTTTTTAAAATAAATAAATGAGTTAGGCTGGGAGTCACATGCCTATAATCTCAGCATCAGGGGTGAGATAGGTTCACTTTGAGTTCAAGACCAGCCTGAGACACAGTTAATTACAGGCCCTCCTGGTACCTATTTCAGTAAACGAACGAACAAACAGAAGCAATGCATGGATAGTTTTCTCAATAGTATGAACTGTTGTTTAAAAAAACTGTTTGGGGGCTGGAGAGAAGGCTTAGCGGTTAAGGCACTTGCCAGTGAAGCCTAAGGACTCATGTTCTACTCTGCAATTCCAACATAAGCCGGACGCACAAGGTGAGGCAAGCACAAGGTGGCACATGCCCACTGGGTCGCACAAGCATCTGGCATTTGATTTCAGTGGCTGAAGCCCTGGAGTGCCAATTCTCTATCTTTCCTCCCTGTTTCTCTCTTGCTCTCTCCAAAAAAAGCACTTGGGAGGGGCTGTAACGGATGGCTTAGTGGTTAATGCATTTGTCTGTAAAGCCAAAGGTCCCAGGTTGGATTCCCCAGTACTCACATAAACCAGATGCACAAGGTGACAGAAACGTCTGGAGTTTGTTTGCAGTAGCTAGGGTCCCTGGTGCGCCCATTCTCTCTCTTTGCCTCTTTCTCTCTACTAAATATTTTTAAAAATTTTTATTTTAATCTATTTATTAGCGACAGAGAGAGGGAAAGAGAGAGAGGGAGAGTAAGAATGGGCATGCCACGGCCTCTAGCCACTGCAAACGAGCTCCAGACACGTATGCCCCCTTGTGCCTCTGACTTATGTGGGACTTGGAAAATCAAACCGGAGTTGTTAGGCTTTGCAAGCATGTGCCTTAAGCACTAAGTCATCTCTCCAGCGCTCAAAGAAACATTTTTTATTGAAAAAATTTGGCCTGGAGAGATGTTTCAATGGTTGAAGATGCTTCCTTGTACAACCTGAAAGCCTAATGGGCCAGGTTTGATTCCCAAGAACACACACCGCTGTTGCTGCTGCCGCCGCTGCCTCCACCACTACCTCCATCACCACCACCAAGTTAGCACTGCCATGTGAGGATGCAGTCAGGTTGCTTTAAGGAGAGATACATGAGGTCATTCCTCAAAGACACAGGTGTCCTACACCCTGATGGCCATCATTGATCACTCACTATGTTGGGGGCCTGGGTGACCTGGTTCATCACCTTAGATGAACCACACAAATTTGGCCTCATGTGGGTAGTGGTGCGCAAATCTGCACAGCTAAGTGTGGGGCAATTCCAGCTGCTCCACTCTCATCCAATACTGTGCCCTTCAGTACGGAGCTAGGTTCCCTCGATTATGGGGTCCAAGACAGAAGGGGATCACTTTGCAAGCAAGTGCTTTTAACCACTGAGCCATCTCTTCGGCCCCAAGAAGGAGATCACTCTGGAATTGCATATGTGTCCTGTTCTCTCTCATGGCCTTATAAGCCATTGAGGTGTCAGGGATGAAGTGGCATGGGACATTGCCACGGTTGATGTGCAAAACAGGCTGCCTGTGCATGGCAACTGTGATCACCCCTCTGCAACAAGTTCTGTGTCATCTGGTGGTGAGACAGACTTATGGATCATACACCATCCCCATACCCAATAGATGTGAATGGATTCCCATACAGAGGCACACACAGAATGGGGAATGGGGAATGCGTTGGGTATATTGCGAGAAGTTGTCTGCCATGAAGAACCCAGTAGATAGACCCCCTAAGTTCATCTTGAGGAAGAGGCCAGTATTTTGCTGAAAATGAACCCCAGTTTTTTGTTGCTGGCTACTCCACAGATGCGCATCGTGAGAACACACTGCCACCGCGCGGCAACTCCGGCCGCTACCACCGCTGCTGCAACCACATCCCCCACGTTAGCGCTAGCAGCTGAGTTTCCAATCAATCTCTGAGACCCATGCCGTCGCGCGGCAACTTTAGTGAACTTGCCACAGCCGTTCTGTGCCATCTGATTGTGAGACAGTGTATCAGGTTGGCACCAAAGGCAGGACATAAGGGTCGTGGTTGTAAGATCAGTGGAGCTGCAATCTGCAATGGCAGAAGGAAGAAGGACTTTCAGTCACAGAACCAGGCGTGGCCCTCACTCAAGCAGGCTTGTCAGCCATTAGCATCTCAATTCCTTAATTTGCATCTCAAATGCCACTGACTTGAGGAGTTCTGATTGGTTCCTTGGATTTCCATTGTCAAACCAACCAAGGGCTACGGTTGGAGACGGGCTCAGGGAGACTGAGCGCCAAGGTGCCTACCAGTCATGCCCAGTTGATCACTGTGTCTGGAAGATGTGACTGGATTTGAATACCGCAACACTGACACGGCCATGAGGGTATACTTGTAACTCTGTGTGTATAATCCAAGCCAGATGCCTTGGGTATATCGCGAGAAAGTTGTCTGCCATGAAGAACCCAGTAGACAGACCCCCTAAGTTCATCTTGAGGAAGAGGCCAGTATTTTGCTGAAAATGAACCCCAGTTTTTTGTTGCCGGCTACTCCACAGATGCGCATCATGAGAACACACTGCCACCGCGCGGCAACTCCGGCCGCTACCACCGCTGCCGCAACCACACACCCCCACACCTTAGCGCTAGCGGCTGAGTTTCCAATCAATCTCTGAGACCCATGCCGTCGCTCGGCAACTTTGGTCAGCCTGCCACAGCCAGTTCTGTGCCATCTGTTCGTGAGAGAGAGTATCAGGTAGGCACCGAAGGCTGGGCATAAGGGTCATGATTCCAAGATCAATGGATCTCCCAGCTGCAATGACAGAAGGACTTTCTGTCATGGAACCAGGCATGGCCAGCACTCAAGCAGCCTTGTCAGCCCATCAGCATCTCAATTCATCAATTAGCATCTCAATTCCTCAATTAACCATGTCAAACCCACCTTTGCCACTGATTTAGGCTTGAGGAGTTCTGATGGGTTTCCTGGATGTCAGCTGTCAATTCAACCAGAGGCTCAAGTTTTGCAGTCTGTCCTCAGCGGGGTCTCGGTGCTTATTTCCTGTGTTTCTGTGGGTTATGTCCCATCACCACACCCGGTACGTGTGGATGGATTCCCTTACTGCGGCACTAAGGCAATGGGCAATGACGTATACCTGTGTCTCTGAAAATATAACCCATGATAGAGACTTTGGTTGGACCACAAGAAAGTCCTCTCAAACCTGGAGAGGTTGCTCAGCAGCCAAGGTGCTTGATTGCAAAGCTTTATGACATGGGTTCTATTATTTGGCGCCCAAGGAAAGGCAGAAGCAAAAAGTGGTGTATGTAACTCGAATTTGCAGGGGAAAAGGTCCATCGCACCCATTCTTTGTCTCTGTCTCTGTCTCTGTCTTTCTTTTGGCAAATAAATAAATAAATAAATAAATTTTGAAGATATAATTTTAAATAGTGAAAGACAGCAAAAAAAGAGGCAGACAGAGATAATGAGAGCGAGAGAGAGAGAATGGATGTAACACACCAGGGCCTCTAGCCACTGAAAATGAACCCCAGCCACATGCCCCAGCTTGGGCATCTGGCTTACATCATCTGGTACTGGGGAATCGACCCAGGGTCCTCAGGCTTTGCAGGCAAGCGCCTTAACCACTAAGCCATATCTCAAGCCCATAAATAAAATATTTTTTAAAATAAAAATGAGTTAGGCTTGGTGTCACATGCCTATAATCTCAGCATCAGGGGTGAGATAGGTTCACTTTGAGTTCAAGGACAGCCTGTGACACAGTTAATTACAGGCCCTCCTGGTACCTATTTCAGTAAATGAACGAACAAACAGAAGCAATGCATGGATAGTTTTCTCAATAGTATGAACTGTTGTTTAAAAAAAACTGTTTGGGGGCTGGAGAGTAGGCTTAGTGGTTAAGGCACTTGGCAGTGAAGCCTAAGGACTCATGTTCTACTCTGCAGATCCCACATAAGCCAGACGCACAAAGGTGAGGCAAGAACAAGGTGGCACATGCCCACTGGGTCGCACAAGCATCTGGCATTTGATGTCAGTGGCTGAATCCCTGGAGCGCCAATTCTCTATCTTTCCTCCCTGTTTCTCTCTTGCTCTCTCCAAAAAAAGCACTTGGGAGGGGCTGTAGGGATGCCTTAGTGGTTAATGCATTTGTCTGTAAAGCCAAAGGTCCCAGGTTGGATTCCCCAGTACTCACGTAAACCAGATGCAGAAGGTGACAGAAACGTCTGGAGTTTGTTTGCAGTAGCTAGGGTCCCTGGTGCGCCCATTCTCTCTCTTTGCCTCTTTCTCTCTACTAAATATTTTTAAAAATTTTTATTTTAATTTATTTATTAGCGACAGAGAGAGGGAAAGAGAGAGAGGGAGAGTAAGAATGGGCATGCCACGGCCTCTAGCCACTGCAAACGAGCTCCAGACACGTGTGCCCCTTTGTGCCTCTGTCTTAGGTGGGAACTGGAAAATCAAACCGGAGTTCTTAGGCTTTGCAAGCATGTGCCTTAAGCACTAAGTCATCTCTCCAGCGCTCAAAGAAACATTTTTTATTGAAAAAATTTGGCCTGGAGAGATGTTTCAATGGTTGAAGATGCTTCCTTGTACAACCTGAAAGCCTAATGGGCCAGGTTTGATTCCCAAGTACACAAACCGCTGTTGCTGCTGCCGCCGCTGCCTCCACCACTACCTCCATCACCACCACCAAGTTAGCACTGCCATGTGAGGATGCAGTCAGGTTGCTTTAGGGAGAGATACATGAGGGCATTCCTCAAAGACACAGGTGTCCTACACCCTGATGGCCATCATTGATCACTCACTATGTTGGGGGCCTGGGTGACCTGGTTTATCACCTTAGATGAACCACACAAATTTGGCCTCATGTGGGTAGTGGTGTGCAAATCTGCACAGCTAAGTGTGGGGCAATTCCAACTGCTCCACTCTCATCCAATACTGTGCCCTTCAGTAGGGAGCTATGTTCCCTTGATTATGGGGTCCAAGACAGAAGGGGATCACTCTGCAAGCAAGTGCTTTTAACCACTGAGCCATCTCTTCAGCCCCAAGAACGGGATCACTCTGGAACTGCATATGTGTCCTGTTCTCTCTCATGGCCTTATAAGCCATTGAGGTGTCAGGGATGAAGTGGCATGGGACATTGCCACGGCTGATGTGCAAATAGGCTGCCTCTGCATGGCAACTGTGATCACCCCTCTGGAACAAGTTCTGTGTCATCTGGTGGTGAGACAGACGTATGGATCATACACCATCGCCATACCCAATAGATGTGAATGGATTCCCATACAGAGGCACACACAGAATGGGGAATGGGGAATGCCTTGGGTATATTGCGAGAAGTTGTCTGCCATGAAGAACCCAGTAGATAGACCGCCTAAGTTCAGCTTGAGGAAGAGGCCAGTATTTTGCTGAAAATGAACCCCAGTTTTTTGTTGCTGGCTACTCCACAGATGCGTATCGTGAGAACACACTGCCACCGCGCGGCAACTCCGGCCGCTACCAATGCTGCCGCAACCCCCCCCCCAAGTTAGCGCTAGCAGCTGAGTTTCCAATCAATCTCTGAGACCCATGCCGTCACGCGGCAACTTTAGTGAACTTGCCACAGCCGTTCTGTGCCATCTGATTGTGAGACAGTGTATCAGGTTGGCACCAAAGGCTGGGCATAAGGGTAGTGGTTGTAAGATCAGTGGAGCTGCAAGCTGCAATGACAGAAGGAAGAAGGACTTTCTGTCACAGAACCAGGCGTGGCCCTCACTCAAGCAGGCTTGTCAGCCATTAGTATCTCAATTCCTTAATTTGCATCTCAAATGCCACTGACTTGAGGAGTTCTGATTGGTTCCTTGGATTTCCATTGTCAAACCAACCAAGGGCTACGGTTGGAGACAGGCTCAGGGAGACTGAGCGCAAAGGTGCCTACTAGTCATGCCCAGTTGATCCCTGTGTCTGGAAGATGTGACTGGATTTGAATACCGCAACACTGACACGGCCATGAGGGTATACTTGTAACTCTGTGTATATAATCCAAGCCAGATGCCTTGGGTATATCGCGAGAAAGTTGTCTGCCATGAAGAACCCAGTAGATAGACCCCCCTAAGTTCATCTTGAGGAAGAGGCCAGTATTTTGCTGAAAATGAACCCCAGTTTTTTGTTGCCGGCTACTCCACAGATGCGCATCGTGAGAACACACTGCCACCACGCGGCAACTCTTGCCGCTACCAATGCTGCCGCAACCACATCCCCCACGTTAGCGCTAGCAGCTGTGTTTCCAATCAATCTCTGAGACCCATGCCGTCGCGCGGCAACTTTTGTCCATCTGCCACAGCCATTCTGTGTCATCTGATTGTGAGACAGAGTATCAGGTTGGCACCGAAGGCTGGGCATAAGGGTCATGATTCCAAGATCAATGGATCTCCCAGCTGCAATGACAGAAGGACTCTCTGTCACACAACCAGGTGTGGCCAGCACTCAAGCAGCCTTGTCAGCCCATCAGCATCTCAATTCATCAATTAGCGTCTCAATTCCTCAATTAGCAATGTCAAACCCACCTTTGCCACTGATTTAGGGTTGAGGAGTTCTGATGGGTTTCCTGGATGTCAGCTGTCAATTCATCCAGAGACTCAAGGTTTGCAGTCTGTCCTCATTGGGGTCTGGGTGCTTTTTTCCTGGGTGTCTGTGTTTTATGCTTCATCACCACACCCGGTACATGTGGATGGATTCCCTTACCACGGCACTAATGTAATGGGCAATGTCGTACACCCGTGTCTCTGAAAATATAACCCATAATAGAGACTTTGGTTGGACCACAAGAAAGTCCTCTCAAACCTGGAGAGGTTGCTCAGCAGCCAAGGTGCTTGATTGCAAAGCTAGATGACATGGGTTCTATTTTTTGGCAACCAACGAAAGGCAGAAGCACAAAGTGGTGTATGCAACTTGAATTTGCAGGGAAAAAGGTCCATCTCACCCATTCTTTGTCTCTGTCTCTGTCTCTGTCTTTCTTTTGGCAAATAAATAAATAAATAAATAAATAATTTAAGATTTAATTTTAAATAGTGAAAGACATCAAAAAAAGAGGCAGACAGAGATAATGAGAGCGAGAGAGAGAGAGAATGGACATAGCACACCAGGGCCTCTAGCCACTGAAAATGAACCCCAGACACATGCCCCAGCTTGGGCATCTGGCTTACATCTTCTGGTACTGGGGAATCGACCCAGGGTCCTCAGGCTTTGCAGGCAAGCGCCTTAACCACTAAGCCATATCTCAAGCCCATAAATAAAATATTTTTTAAAATAAATAAATGAGTTAGGCTTGGTGTCACATGCCTATAATCTCAGCATCAGGGGCTGAGATAGAAGGTTCACTTTGAGTTCAAGGACAGCCTGTTACACAGTTAATTACAGGCCCTCCTGATACCCATTTCAGTAAATGAATGAACAAACAGAAGCAATGCATGGATAGTTTTCTCAATAGTATGAACTGTTGTTTAAAAAAAACTCTTTGGGGGCTGGAGAGAGGCTTAGCGGTTAAGGCACTTGCCAGTGAAGCCTAAGGACTCATGTTCTACTCTGCAGATCCCACATAAGCCAGACGCACAAAGGTGAGGCAAGAACAAGGTGGCACATGCCCACTGGGTTGCACAAGCATCTGGCATGTGAGTTCACTGGCTGAAGCCCTGGAGGGCCAATTCTCTATCTTTCCTTCCTGTTTCTCTCTTGCTCTCTCCAAAAAATCACTTGGGAGGGGCTGTAACGGATGGCTTAGTGGTTAATGCATTTGTCTGTAAAGCCAAAGGTCCCAGGTTGGATTCCCCAGTACTCACGTAAACCAGATGCACAAGGTGACAGAAACGTCTGGAGTTTGTTTGCAGTAGCTAGGGTCCCTGGTGCGCCCATTCTCTCTCTTTGCCTCTTTCTCTCTACTAAATATTTTTAAAAATTTTTATTTTTATTTGTTTATTAGCCACAGAGAGATGGAAAGAGAGAGAAGGAGAGTAAGAATGGGTATGCTAGAGCCTCTAGCCACTGCAAACGAGCTCCAGACACGTGTGCCCCCTTGTGCCTCTGACTTATGTGGGACTTGGAAAATCAAACCGGAGTTCTTAGGCTTTGCAAGCATGTGCCTTAAGCATTAAGTCATCTCTCCAGTGCTCAAAGAAACATTTTTTTATTGAAAAAATTTGGCCTGGAGAGATGTTTCAATGGTTGAAGATGCTTCCTTGTACAACCTGAAAGCCTAATGGGCCAGGTTTGATTCCCAAGTATACACACACCGCTGTTGCTGCTGCCGCCGCTGCCTCCACCACTACCTCCATCACCACCACTAAGTTAGCACTGCCATGTGAGGATGCAGTCAGGTTGCTTTAGGGAGATATAACTTGAGGTCATTCCTCAAAGACACAGGTTGTCCTACACCCTGATGGCCATCATTGATCAATCACTATTTGCGGGCCTGGGTGACCTGGTTCATCACCTTAGATGAACCACACAAATTTGGCCTCATGTGGGTAGTGGTTCGCAAATCTGCACAGCTAAGTGTGGGGCAATTCCAACTGCTCCACTCTCATCCAATACTGTGCCCTTCAGTAGGGAGCTAGGTTCCCTCGATTATGGGGTCCAAGACAGAAGGGGATCATTCTGGAATTGCATATGTGTCCTGTTCTCTCTCATGGCCTTATAAGCCATTGAGGTGTCAGGGATGAAGTGGCATGGGACATTGCCACGGTTGAGGTGCAAACCAGGCTGCCTCTGCATGGCAACTGGGATCACCCCTCTGCAACAAGTTTTTTGTCATCTGGTGGTGAGACAGACGTATGGATCATACACCATCGCCATACCCAATAGATGTGAATGGATTCCCATACAGAGGGACACACAGAATGGGGAATGGGGAATGCCTTGGGTATATTGCCAGAAGTTGTCTGCCATGAAGTACCCAGTAGATAGACCCCCTAAGTTCATCTTGAGGAAGAGGCCAGTATTTTGCTGAAAATGAACCCCAGTTTTTTGTTGCCGGCTACTCCACAGATGCGCATCGTGAGAACACACTGCCACCACGCGGCAACTCCGGCCGCTACCAATGCTGCCGCAACCACACACCCCCCACCTTAGCGCTAGCGGCTGAGTTTCCAATCAATCTCTGAGACCCATGCCGTCGCTCGGCAACTTTGGTCCATCCGCCACAGCCGTTCTGTGCCATCTGATTGTGAGACAGAGTATCAGGTTGGCACCGAAGGCTGGGCATAAGGGTCATGATTCCAAGATCAGTGGATCTCCCAGCTGCAGTGACAGAAGGACTTTCTGTCACAGAACCAGGCGTGGCCAGCACTCAAGCAGCCTTGTCAGCCCATCAGCATCTCAATGCATCAATTAGCATCTCAATTCCTCAATTAGCCATGTCAAACCCACCTTTGCCACTGATTTAGGCTTGAGGAGTTCTGATGGGTTTCCTGGATGTCAGCTGTCAATTCAACCAGAGCTCAGGTTTTGCAGTCTGTCCTCAGCGGGGTGTCGGTGCTTTTTTCCTGTGTTTCTGTGGGTTATGCCCCATCACCACACCCGGTACAAGTGGATGGACTCCCTTAGGGCGGCACTAATGCAATGGGCAATGGCGTATACCTGTGTCTCTGAAAATATAACCCATGATAGAGACTTTGGTTGGACCACAAGCAAGTCCTCTCAAACCTGGAGAGGTTTCTCAGTAGCTAAGGTGCACAAAGTGGTGTATGCAACTCGAATTTGCAGGGGGAAAGGTCCATCGCACCCATTCTTTGTCTCTGTCTCTGTCTCTGTCTCTGTCTTTCTTTTGGCAAATAAATATATAAATAAATAAATATTTTAAGATATAATTTTAAATAGTGAAAGACAGCAAAAAAAGAGGCAGACAGAGATAATGAGAGCGAGAGAGAGAGAATGGACGTAGCACACCAGGGCCTCCGGCCACTGAAAATGAACCCCAGCCACATGCGCCAGCTTGGGCATCTGGCTTACATCATCTGGTACTGGGGAATCGACCCAGGGTCCTCAGGCTTTGCAGGCAAGCGCCTTAACCACTAAGCCATATGTCAAGCCCATAAATAAAATATTTTTAAAAATAAATAAATGAGTTAGGCTTGGTGTCACATGCCTATAATCTCAGCATCAGGGGCTGAGATAGAAGGTTCACTTTGAGTTCAAGACCAGCCTGTTACACAGTTAATACAGGTCCTCCTGGTACCTATTTCAGTAAACGAACGAACAAACAGAAGCAATGCATGGATAGTTTTCTCAATAGTATGAACTGTTGTTTAAAAAAACTGTTTGGGGGCTGGAGAGAAGGCTTAGCGGTTAAGGCACTTGCCAGTGAAGCCTAAGGACTCATGTTCGACTCTGCAGATCCCAAATAAGCCAGACGCACAAAGGTGAGGCAAGCGCAAGGTGGCACATGCCCACTGGGTCGCACAAGCATCTGGCATTTGAATGCTGTGGCTGAATCCCTGGAGCGCTCATTCTCTATCTTTCCTCCCTGTTTCTTTCTTGCTCTCTCCAAAAAAAGCACTTGGGAGGGGCTGTAGGGATGGCTTAGTGGTTAATGCATTTGTCTGTAAAGCCAAAGGTCCCAGGTTGGATTCCCCAGTACTCACGTAAACCAGATGCACAAGGTGACACAAGCGTCTGGAGTTTGTTTGCAGTATCTAGGGTCCCTGGTGCGCCCATTCTCTCTCTTTGCCCCTTTCTCTCTACTAAATATTTTTTTAAATTTTTATTTATTTATTAGCGACAGAGAGAGGGAAAGAGAGAGAGGGAGAGTAAGAATGGGCATGCCAGGGCCTCTAGCCACTGCAAACAAGCTCCAGACACGTGTGCCCCCTTGTGCCTCTGACTTATGTGGGACCTGGAAAATCCAACCGGAGTTCTTAGGCTTTGCAAGCATGTGCCTTAAGCACTAAGTCATCTCTCCAGCGCTCAAAGAAACATTTTTTATTGAAAAAAATTAGCCTGGAGAGATGTTTCAATGGTTGAAGATGCTTCCTTGTACAACCTGAAAGCCTAATGGGCCAGGTTTGATTCCCAAGTACACACATAAAGCTGGGTGCACTAAGTGGAGCATGCATCTGGATTTCGTTTGCATTGGTAAGAGGCCCTTGCATGCCCATACTTACTCTCTGTCTATTACTCTCTCAGATAAATAAATCAATTTTTTTGATTTTTGAAAAATATTTATTTATTTCAGAAGGAGATATATATAGAGTGAAGCAGATAGAGAGAGAATGGTCATGATAGGGTCTCTACCCACTGAAAAGTATCTCTGGATACATGTGCCACGTTGTGCATCTGTCTTACATGGGTACTGGGGAATGGAATCTGGGTCCTTAGGCTTCACAGGCAAATTCTTTAACTGCTAAGCCATCTCTCCAGCCCTAAATTTTTAAAGATTTTATTTTTATTTATTCATTTATTAGAGAGAGAGAGAGAGAGACAGAGGATGGGCATGCCAGGGCCTCTAGCCTCTGCAAACAAAGGCAATTGAGGTGTCAGAAATCACGTGCCCTTGGCCATGGCCAGTGGCAATGTATGAACCTGGCTCCCTCTGGAGTGGCCAACACTGAGACTGTGCTACCATCGGTATTGTGCCATCTTATGGTGAGACAAACTATCAGGTTGGCACAAAAGACTGGGCATAAGGATCGTGGTTCCAACATTAGTGGAGCTCCGTGCTGCAAGTATTGAAGGACCCTCCTCCCCCGTTACAAAAGCAGGCATCCTCTCTAGCTCATTAGCACCCATGTTCCTCAATTAACATTTCTAAACCTGAATATGCCACTGAATTTCGTTGAAGAAGTCCAGATGGCTTCCCTGGTTATGAGCTGTCAATTCAACCAAAGGCGCATATTTGGAGACCTGTCCTCAGTTGCCTGTAGGCACTATGATACCTGAGAATCCTGCCCCAATCTCCACACTTGGTGGATGTGAGTAGATTCCAATATGGTAGCACTGGCAGAATGGAGAATCGCTTATACCCATGGCTCTGAAAAGATACCCCGAGACAGATACTTCGGCTGGACCCCAAGAAAGTCCTGTCTTTTAAAGACCACCATGGACTGAGGAAGAGCCATGACATTGCTGTGATACCTGAGAATCCTGCCCCAATCTCCACACTTGGTGGATGTGAGTAGATTCCAATATGGTAGCACTGGCAGAATGGAGAATAGCTTATACCCGTGGCTCTGAAAAGATACCCCGAGACAGATACTTCGGCTGGACCCCAAGAAAGTCCTGTCTTTTAAAGACCACCATGGACTGAGGAAGAGCCATGACATTGCTGTGAGTGAACCCCAATCTCAGATGTCAAGTGCTTCAAGAATACATGGTGTGAGATTACTACCACTGTGCAGAACCTCTGGCTGCCAGCACTACCAGCTTCCACCCACTTTGTGCAGCTGGGTGAGGAGCCAACCAGGCTTTTTAGGGGAGAGCGATTCAATGAGGTCACTCCAGAAATGCACAAGTGCCTACTCGCAACCAATACAGTTTCATTCATTAGGAAGCCAAGTGCCCTGGTTTCTGGGGTCTGAGAAAGAAGGGGATAACTCTGGAAATGCACATGTGTCCTGTCCTTTTATGGCTTCATAAGCTGTTGGAGTGTCAGGGACTGGGTGACGTGGGTCATTGTCACGGGTGATGTCAAACCTGGCTGCCTCCAGAATTACAATCTATGAGAGCGCTGCTACAGCGCGGCAATGTTATTCAACCCACCACAGCCAATTCTGGGACATCTGATGGGGAGACAGACTCTCAGGTGGGCACACAAGGCTGGGCATAAGGGTCACGGCTCCAACATCCATGCAGCTCCAAGCTGCAATGACAGCGGGACCCTCTGCCACAGAACCAGGTGTGTGGCCTGCAGCCCAGCAGCCTTGTCAGTCCATTAGCATTTAAATTCCTCAATTAGCATCTCAAACCGAAATGTGCTTTAAATTTAAAAAGCTCTGGTGGGTTCTCTGGGTGTGAGCTGTCAATTTACCCAAGGCTAGGTTTTGAGACCTGTCCTTAGTGTGGTCTCGATGCTAAAGTACCCACCAGTCATGCCCCTATTGATCACCACCCTATTGATCACTTCACCTGGAAGATGTGAGTGGATTTGAAAACCGCGGCACTGACAGCATGGTCACGATGGTATACTTAGGACTCTGTGTATAAAATCCAAGCCATGGGCTGGACAGATGGCTTGGTGGTTGTGGCGTTTGCCTGCAAAGCCAAAGGATCCGGGTTCAATTCTCGAGAACTCACATAAACCAGACGCACAAGGGGGCGCATGCATCTGGAGTTTGTTTGCAGTGGCTGGAGGTCCTGGCATGCCCAATCTCTCTCTCTCTCTCTCCCTCGTTCTCTCAAATAAATAAATAAATAAATAAATAAATAAATAAATAAATAAATAAAATCTATTTTAAAAATCCAAGCCAGATTCCTTGAGTATATTGCAAGAAAGTTCTCTGCCCTGAACCCCCCTATAGACTCCCTAAATAAAGCCTGAGGCAGACCTAGGATTTTGCTGAATGTGAACCCCAATCTTAATTGCTGGCTGCTCCGCAGAAGTGCAGTGTGAGACTGCACTGCCACTGCGCGGCAACTCTGTAGGCCACCACCGCTCCATGAGCACTAGCCGGGTGAGTATCTGAGACCTCTATGGCTACGTGGCAAGTTTGGTCAACCCACCATTCTGTGCCATCTGATTGAGACAGACTGTAAGGTTGGCATCCAAGGCCGGGCATAAGGGTTCTGGTTGCAAGATAAGTGGAGCCCCAAGCTGCAATAACAGAAGGACCCTCTGCAACATGAACCAGATGAGGCTGGTCACCCAAGCGGCTGTGTTAGACCATCAGCACATCACAATTGTGATGCTAATTTCACAATTAGCATCACAAAGCCCAAATTCCCCTGGCTTAGGTTGAAGGAGTTCTGATAGGTTCACTTCATGTGAACTGTCAGTGCATCCCGAGGCTAGATGTTGAGACCTGTTCTAAATTGGGTCAAGGTTCTACGCCACCTGCGAGCCCTGCTCCGTCACCACATCTGGTCAGTGTGACAAGATTTCAATATGGCGACACTGACAGAATGGAGAATGGGGTATACCCATGGCTCTGAACACATAACCCAGGGCAGATACCTTGGCCGGACCCCAAGAAAGTCCTTTCTCAACAAGACCGCCATGGAGCCATGACATTGCTATGTGAACCCCAATCTCAGATGCCCGCTGCTTCATGGGTAGGTGGTACGAGACTGGTTTGTGACTATGAGAACCACGGCCACCACTACTGCTTTTTGCATCTGGGTTGCGGAGCCAACCAGATTCGACTGGGGAGAGATGAAGTGAGGTCACTCCAGAAATGAACAAGTGTTCTACTCTCTGATGGCCCTCTTGGGACACTGTAGCAGGGGCTGGGTGACCGAGGATATCCCTTTGGATGAACCATAACCTGGGGATAGTAGTGCGCAAGTCTGCGGTGTGGCCAGTGTGGCAATTTTGATTGCTCCAATCTCATGCAATACTGTGCCATTTGGTGTGGAGCCAGGGTTCTGAGAGTGATGGGGATAATTCCAGAAATGCACATGCATCCTGTCCTCTTAAGGCCTTACAAGCCATTGAGGTGTCAGGGATTGCGTTACATATTGCGTCGCCATGAGTGATGTGTGAACCAGGTTGCCCCTGCACGGCAAAATTTGTCAACCCTCTACAACTAGTTCTGTCATTTGGTAGTGAGGCAGACCTGTGCATCATACCCTGATCATCACACCTGCTAGATGTGGATGGGTTCCCATACTGCAGCACTGACAGAATGGGGAGTGGAATATGCCTGTTGCTCTGAACATATAATCCAAGCCATGTGCTTTGGGTGGACCACAGGAAAATCCTCCCAGGCCTGGAGAGATGGCTCAATGATGAAGGCACTTGCTTACAAAGCCTTATGTCCCAGGTTTGATTTCTAAGCACCCAGGTAAAGCACAATGCACAAACTGGCAGATGTGTCTCAAGTGTTTTGAGGGGCAAAATGTCTTGCATACCCATTTTTTGTCTCTGCCTCAGTGTCTCCCAGCTTGGAAATAAATAAATACATAAAATATTTTAAAAATAAATAGGGCTGGAGAGATGGTTAGCAGTTAAGGCACTTACTTGCAAAGCCTAAGAACTCATGTTCTAATCTCCAGGTCCCATGTAGCACAATGCACAGGGACGCAAGTGCACAATGTCGCACATGTGCACAAGGGGACGTGCACATTTGGAGTTTGTTCACAGCCAATTAAAGGTCCTGGTGCACCCATTCTCTCTGTGTGTTTCTTTCTCTCTCTTACTCTCTCAAAAATTTTAAAAAAAAAAAAGGCCAGTCTGTTGGTCTTGCCTCAAAAAAAATAAATAAAGTTATACTGCATGGTCTTCCTAATAGCATGAAGTGTTATTAAAAAAATAATAAAGTAAATCCTCTCTCTTAAAAACCCCCGGGGACCGAGGAAGAGCACGAATATTGTCATGAGTGAACCCCAATATCGATTGCTGGTTGTTTCATGAATGTGTGGTGTGAAACTGCACAGTCACTGTGTGGCAGCTCCATCTTCTATCATCTTGGTTTGCACTGCCTGGAGAGAAACCAACCAAATTGTATTGGGGAGAGAATTAATGAGGTCATTCTAGAAATGCACAAATGGCAGCCACGGATTATTAAGGTCAGGGCCCTGGGTGCCCTAGGACATCACCTGGGTGAACCATAGCACCAGCAGCCTGTAGGTAGTGGTGTGCAATCCGCAGTGCCACCTGTGTGGTAGTTTCTATGTTTCTACTCTCATCTAATACTGTGTCATTTGTTAGAAAGCCAAGTTCATGGTTCATGGGGTCTGAGAAAGAAGGGGATAACTCCCAAAAATCTACATGGTTCCTGTCCTTTTATTCCTCTATAAACCATTGAGGTGTCTGGGATTGGGCGACATGGATCATTGTCCCAGGTGATGTGCGAACCTGGCTCCCTCTGGAGTTATGATCCATGAGAGCGATACCACCGCGCGGCAACTTTGATCAACATGCCGCAACCAGTTCTGTGCTCTCTGATGGTGAGACAGACTATCAGGTTGATACAAAAGGTTGGGCATAAGGGTCGTGGTTCCCACACTAGTAGAGCTCCAAGCAGCAATCACAGAACCAGGTGCAGCTGATAGCCAAGCAGCCTTGTCAGTTTATTAGCATCTAAATAGTTCAATTAGCATCTCAAACCCAAATTCTCACTGACTCATATTTAAAGTGTTCTGAGGGTTCCCTGGGTTTCAGCTGTCAGTTCATTCTAAGTGTAGGGTTTGAGAGCTGTCCTCAGTGGGGACTCGGTCCTGCAAAGGTGCCTGCCATACATATGCCAACTAATATATAACCACGTCTGGTAATCGTGATTGGATTTGAACACTATGGCACTGACAATATGGCGAGGAGGGTACACCTATGATTCTCTGTATATAATCCATGCCAGGTACCTTATGTATGTCACAAGTATGTACTCACCCTAATAACCCCCCCCCAAGCCCATCCTGAGGAAAAGCCAGGATTTTGTCGAAAACAAACCCCAATCTTAGTTGCTGGCTGCCCCCCAGATGTGTGGCATAACACTGCACTGCCACTGTGCGGCAACTCCACGGCCACCGCAACCATGTTAGGATGGCCGCAGGAGGATCCGGTCAGATTGCTTTAAGGAGAGATCTCACGAGGTCACTTGTGAAAGACACAGATGTCCTACACCCTGATGGCCCTCATGGGCCACTGCGTTGGGGCCCTGGGTGACCTAGGACAACACTTTGGATGAACGACAACCCAGGCAGTCTGAGTAGTGGTGTGCAAGTCTGAACAGCTGAGAGTGTGACAATCTTTATCGCTCCACTCTCGGCCGATACTGTGCCCTCCAGTAGGGAGCCAAGTTCACTGGTTTATGGGGTCCAAGACAGAAGAGGATCACTCTGGAAATGCTCATGTTTCCTGTCCTCTCATGGCCTTATAAGCCATTGAGTTATCAAGGATAGGGTGGTCTGGGTCACAGGCAATGCGAAAACTTGCATGCTTCTGCATTTGGGATCTTGGCCACCGCTGCCACCGTGCAGAATCTTTGGTTGACCCAACACAACCAGTTCTGTACCATCTGGTAGTAAACAGACTCATGGAGGTTGGCACCCAAGGCTGGGCAAAAGGATGGTGGCTCCACCATTAGTGGACCTTCATGCTACTATGATAGAAGGGCCCCCTGCTAGTAAACCAGGTGTGGTGTACCAGGCAGCCTGTATCGTCCATTAGCATGTAAATTCCTCAATTAGCATCTCAAGACCCAAAAATCCCACTGGCTTAGGCTGAAGGAATTTTGATGGCTTCCCTGGGTGTGAGCTGTCAATTCAACCAAAGGCTCACATGCGGAGACCTGTCCTCAGTTGGATCTAGGTTCTGTGATACCTGCTAGTCCTGCTCCAAACTCTAGACCTGATGGATATGACTAGATTCCAATATGGCGGCCCAGACAGCATGGAGAATAAGGTATAGCTGTGGCTCTGAAAATATAACCCAAGACAGACCCCTTCACTTGGTCCCCCAAGAGTCTTTTCTCCTAAAGACCACCATGGACTTAAGAAGAGCCATGACATTGCTGTGAATGAATCCCAATCTCAGATGCCGACAGTTCCATGGATACACAACATGAGACTATAGGGTGGAGCCTTTTGCTTCCACACCTACTGCTTTTGCACGGCCTAGCAGTTTTATTGGGGAGGGTTTAAATGAGGTCACTCCAGAAGTGAACAAGTGTCCTGATGGCCCACAGGGAACCTTGAGATCTGGGCTCCAGGTGACTTAGGCCATCACCTCAGATGAACCACAACCTTGTTCACCTGTGGGTTGTTGTGCATAAATCTGCAGTTTCACCAGTGTGACTATTTTGAGCATCTCCATTCTCATCCTGTGCCATTCGGTAGGGAGTCACTGGTTGACGGAGTCAGAGACAGAAGGGGATAGCTCAGGAAAAGCACATGTGTCCTCAACTCTTAAGACCTCATATAAGCCATTGAAGTGTCAGGGATTGGGTGACCTGGGGCATTGCCATAGTGATGTGCAACTTGGGTTTCCTCTGGAGTTATGATCTCTTTGTCAGTCACCAACATGTGGCAAATTTTGGTCAAACCACCTCAACCACTTGTGCTTCATCTGGTAATGAGAAAGACTCATCCAGGTTGGCACCCAAGCCTGGGTGTAAGGGTCGTGGTTTCAAGAACCAAAAGAACTAAGCTGAAATTAAAGGGCCCTCTGCCACAGAACTGGGCACAGCATGGAGCACAATAGCCATGTTGGACCATTAGCATTTAAATTCCTCACTTAGCATCTCAAAAGCCAAATTTCCCACCAGCTTAGACTGAAGGAGTTCTGTTAGGTTTTCTGGGTGTCCGCTGTCAATTCAAGGAAAGGCTCAGATTTTTGAGACCTGTCCTCAATGGGGTCTACGAGCTATAACACCTGTGGGTCATTCCCCAAACTCCACCCCTGGTAAATGTGATTGGATTCCCATACCACGGCAGTGACATAATGGGGAATAGGCTTTATCCGTGGCTCAAGGACACTCAAGGGCAACAAGAAAGTCCTTTCTCCTAAAGACTCCCATGGACTGTGGAAGAGCCTGGACTTTGAGGGAAGTGAACCCCAAACTCAGCTGCCCGCTGCTTCCTGGGTGTGCGGTATGAGACCGCACTGCCACCGTGCGGCAACTCCGACCTCTACCACCGCTAGTTTGTGTAGGCGGGTTAGAAGCCCCACTCAGTTGGTTTGGGGAGCAGTTAAATGAAGTCACTAGAGAAATGCACAAGTGTCTTACTCTCTAATGGCCCTCACAGACCCTTGAGGCCGATGCCTGGGTGACCTAGGACATTGCTCCACAGAAGCCAGATTCACAAGGGAACTCTCATGTGTTCGTTTGCAGCTGCTGGTGTGCCCATTCTCTCTCTCTCTCAAATAAATGAATGAATGAATAAATAAATAAATAATTTGTAAAAAGAGTGAGGGCCATTAAGTCTATATAAGACTGCGGGATATGCACAGCAAAGCTTGGCTCCTATCTGCTTCTGTTGTGGTCCTCTGACCCCTCAAGCCCACCCCCACACAGTGGCTCCCAGCTCTGTATAAAGCTCAGAGACTGACCCCCACTAGTTTCTGGCGTCTTAGATCACACAGCAGGCAAGCTCATCTCTAGCTCCACCAACCATCCCTCTACCCCTCTCTTCCTTCATCCTCTTCTACTGAAGACAAGTCCTCTCGGGATTTCTCACTTCTGCTCTCACTGTCCTCTAGGACACTCACTGAAGAGCTTCCCCTGGACCTTCCTTGGGTGAGCTGGGCTTTGGCTACCTCTCTGTCCACCTCCCAGCACAAGGTCTACATCCAAGAGCCGAGCTGAGACACAACTCTCCCAGGGTGCCAATCCCCTTCAGTTACCACTCTCTACTTATGTCTAACTGCTCACCAGCTGCTACCCACCAGCCAGCCCCCAACCTGACACCAAAGTACTCCAAACCGAGGACGAACCTCCAGCACTCCCTTCTGGATATCATGTTCCCGTATGCATGTACAACCTCCACAGAACCATCCCTTAGACCATTGTGAGCACTGACGATGTCAAGGAGCCAGTGCTATGGGCATGGACAGCGATGTGGGTACATTGGTGTCCCTTAGAGGACACCAGTGCTGTCACTTGGAAAATGACATGTACATGGGGTTGGCATTTGAGCATGCGAATGGCTGAGAGAGGAACATGGAGCACATGGTGTCACTGGGACAGCAGTAACACCTGAATGGGACATTAGCGTTGTCATTTGAACAAGGACACATGCTCGCTGCTATTGGTCAGGCAGGCACAAGAATACAACACTAATGACCTGGATGGGGATAAGAGCACAACCTGTTCAAGGACAAATGTCTGAGTATGTCACTTGGATAGGGATGAGACAAAGCGGTGTTATCTGGAAATGGGTTGAAGATGCTATCTCCAAGCCAAAGAGAGCTGTGAAGAAACCAACCCTACTGACCTACCTTGACCTTGCATTTGCATCCCAGGGGGCAGGTGTGAAAGAGTCGATTCTGCTCTTCAGGACGCTCAGTCCTTAGTGTTTCTTACACACTTGGCAAACAGGCATGGCTGAGATTGGACGGTGAGAGAGAGCAGCAGCCAGTTGTGTACCTGAAGGTGGGAACTTGCTGCTGCAGCCTACACACAGGCTAGCCCCGTAGCTGCTCTGAATTCTGGGCTGCCTATGTATTGGAGCTCCCTCCATCCAGGCAAGCTTGCCTGGATGGCCCATCACCCTGGTTTTGGAGATGTGTGTGGGTATCTTGGGGTCACCCAGACAAGTTATCACAAACTGGAACTTAAGAGCAGGAATTGATTTTTCCACAGCCCTGGACACCACAAATCCAAATTCAAGGTGTGGGCCAGCCATATTCTCTTGAAGGCTCCAGCTGGAGGGTCCTTCCTTCCCTTTCCAGGTTCTGGTGACTCTAGGAGTCTTGGCCTGGTGACTACAGTCCTCAAGTCTCTTCCCATTGTCACTTCCTTTTAGTGTCCATGTCTCTGTTCCAAAATCTCTCTTCTGGGGCTGAGGAGATAGCTCCGTGGTTAAGAGTGCTTGCTCCTTAAACATAAGGGCCTCTCTGGCTGGAGACTGCCAAGTTGTTCTCCCCAGAACCTACATAAAAAGCTAGGTGTGCACTTGGGAGGCAGAGATAGGAGGATCTCTGTGAGTTCAAGGCCACCCTGAGACTACATAGTGAATTCCAGGTTAGCCTGAGCCAGAGTGAGACCCTACCTCAAAAAAACAAACAAACAAACAAAAAAAAAGCTAGGCGTGGGCACCTATATCTTTAATCTCAATTGGGTGTCTGGAACAGGGACAGAGACAGGAGAATTTCTGAGGCTCACTGACAGACAGCAGTTCCAGGTTGAGGAAGAGACCCCCATCTCAAGGAAATACAAGGATAAGCAAAAATAGAGGGACACTCAACATTCTCTCCTGGCCTCCATACATACATGCATGAGGCACATGCATCTGCACACACAGCCATGTATATTTCACACATCACATAATACTCTACATACACAGATGTTAAAAAAAAAAACCTTTCTTCTTGGGCTGGGGAGATGGCTTAGTAGTTTAGGTGCTTGCCTGCAAAGCTTAAGGATCTAGGTTCAATTTCTCAGTACCCACATAAGTCAGATGCACAAGGTAATTAGTGCATGCATCTGCAATTTGTTTGCAGTGGCTAGAGACCCATTCTCTTTCTCTCTCTGTTTCTCTTTCTCTCTAAAATAAATGAATAAATAATTTTTGGGTTTTTTTTTTTAGGGGGTAGAGTCTCACTCTAGCCCAAACTGATCTGGAATTCACTATGTAGTCTCAGGGTGGTCTTGAACTCACAGTGATCCTCCTACCTCTGCCTCCCGAGTGCTGGGATTAAAGGCATGTGCCACCATGCCCAGCTAAAAAACTTATTTCTTCTGATAGATAAAGGCACTATCATTGGATCTAGGGTCACTCTAACATTGTGTGGCTTACTGGGTCATACCTACATAGACCCTGTGTTCAGGTGAGGCCAGACTTGATTTGGGGGAACATGACTCAACATAGTCCAAAGTGGCAAGAGACAGATATAAGCTTGAGTACTCAATTGTTGGATCCCACACATCCTCATGATGCCCAGGTGAAGTGAGTCCTCTCCTGGGTCTTGTCTATTTTCTTCCTGACCTGCTGGCTTCAGAACCTGAGCAGAGGCCTCAGATAGACAACCACAGCTGAGCCCATGGGGCTCCCTCACACTCCATCTGATCCTAGAGCACTAGCCCCTGTTCTGCGGCCATCGCAGGCATCTCTGGATGATCCCTAATGGGCACGCTTGGTCTAACGTGCCATACAAAGCATGCTAGCCATTCACATGAGGGCATGTGGGGCAGGTTGGAAGAGTGACCTTATCCATGGCTCAGCCCTAAGTCCATCTCTCTGACGGAGTGCTGAATGGGGTGCAAAATCGCTGCCTGAGAGCGTTCCTACTTCCACCTAGGTGCACCCCCACAGAGGAAGAATGCATTTTCCTCCCTTGGAATTTGAGGGTGCCCCAGCCAATAAAACTCTGTGACCTTCAAGGCTAAATTTCAAAGAGCTTTATGGGCCTTTCACCCATGAAATCCATCGCCATGTATAGTGTCCCACCACCGAGAGACCACTGTGCTTGCAAGAAGCCCAAGTTAGCCATGTGGATCAGCCACCAGTAGAGCTCAGCTGCTGGTAGAATGCAGCTCAGCAACTCTTAGGATGGCACTGAACAGTTCCACATAGCCAAGCTTCTTCCCGGGTCCCTGGCCTGCCTATGGTGGAGGTAAGAAGTCAGGGCTCTGTTTGGGCTAAGTTGGTTAGGCAGCGTTGAATAACTGAAGTCACTTTGTTCTACTTCTAGGCATGCTCTGTCCTGTCTGGAGAAGACCCCTGGGCAGCATCCAGGGGACACATGGCACAGCATTAACCATAGTCCTAAATGGGGCCAGTAGCCATAAAGATTGGGCCTCATGTTCCGAGACGGAAGAAGGCAGGCAGTCCTGAGACATTCCTGAAGAAATCTGCATGGGCGTGTGCCATGTGACATGTAATGTTTGGCACATGGAGCTTCACTGCTTAGTCATGAGGCTGATAGGATCTTGAGATACCAGATGATAGTGTTCCTTTAATTCTGACCCTAGGCAAGTCAGAGGTGGGCTCCATGAAGTGAGGAGATGGGGCCTAACCATCTGTTAGATCACACGAGGCTTCGAAGCTTGGCCACTTACCAATCCTGCTCCCGTCTTCCAGTTCTGCTCTGCTGGGACTCAGAAAGAAGAGCAGCCGCTTTCCTGGGGTGTCTAGACCTTATGGAAGCTCCAAATGTCCCTTTGCTCAATTGCATGAGCCCTCTGGGGACCTTGTGGCTAATGGCAGCATACTGCCAGCTGGGACTGCTTATTCCCCCACACTGAGGCTCCAGCATGGTTAGTGGCCCCTGCTCACTGCCTGGGAGCTCTGGGTTGGAAAGGGCCAGGACAGGGCAGTGTGCTATGGCTGTCCAAAGATATATCACCCATAGAGGTGGCGTCAGCATGGCTTTCTGACCTATTCCTGAGCTAGCCGACCCATGGCTTCTGCCACTTGTGTCTCTGAACTTCTGGCTGCTGGGATAGGAGAAAGCCAAGTATGTCTGAAGAACAGTTCTCGCCTTCCACAGCCTCGGATGAGTAGTGAGGCTGACGCTTGCTGTCATGGGCTTGGAGAACATCCACAAATGGTGTCTCCACCATCCTGGTGGCCCTGGCCTCTTTGGTTTTCACCCTGAAGCTTCCCCCAGCTCTCATTAACTCCTGGTTTCTCTCTTTCTTTCTTTTTAAAATGTATTTTATTCTTATTTATTTATTTGACAGAAAGAGAGAGAACTCCAGACACATAACACCACCTTGTGCATCTGGCTAACGTGGGACCTGGGGAATTGAACCTGGGTCCTTTGGCTTTGCAGGCAAGTGCCTTAGCCGCTAAGGCATCCCTCCAGCCCTGGTTTCTTTCTTTATCTTTCCCAATATGCTCCCATCCCTTCTTCCATCCTCATCCCTTGGCTCACTGTTTCTGCGTCTGCTGCTGAAGACAGCCTGAGTGTCATTTCTGGCCTGACGACCTCACTATTGTGATGGGAGTGCTCCCTCCGGACTGATCTGTTGAGATCGCCTGTGACGCTCCCTAGTTCCAACCTGGGATTCAGGGTCCCCAGGACTGCCACCTTCCTTGGCTTGTTTCTGGCTATATGTTCTTTCTTTAAGCCTCCTGTCCCCCTTGCCCCATACTGTCCTTCCCCATCGTCAGGAATCCTACCTCTGACTGCCTGTGAAGACTCTACATCCCCATATCTTCCTCATTCAGCTCATTGTGCCATCAGCACATACCCTGGACACGAGCCAGTCCCAAAGCTGGGGCTTCTGCAAGCTGCTTCCCTGCCCACGACCCCAAATACTCATAGAACCTATCCTGAAAGACAAGCCAGTTATTTTCAGGGGTCCTCTCCAATGCTTATGAACTGGCCCTACCAAATGAGCCCATCCATCACCTATCCCATGCCTTAGGACCACCACCATCCCAAACTCCAGTGAGCCATCACACCAGGTGGGCTGGGCTCAGGAAGTCTGGAGAAGGCTCTCAGATAGGGCAGGTGGCAGCTCATCACCCTGACCCCTGGGGACAGAGAGGATGTTAGCCTGAATCTTTGTGGGTCTGATAGTTTAAGAGAAGAGCCCCAGGAACACTGAGGGAGAGTCTGGCAGAGAAGACAGTAAAGGAAGCTCAGGCAGGGCCCAGGCTTGTCACTGTAAGCCTGTGGGAGCTTTCTGCTTGGTGAGTGTTGGGGGGGGGGGGCGGAATGTGTGTGTGTGTGTGTGTGTGTGTGTGCGCTTGTGGTGGAGTTTGAAATCCCTGGCTGTAGGTTCAGGACATGTCTGCTAAGAATGAGTGATGGGCTGAATGGACCGAATGATGCTTAGAGTGAGAAAACAATGGTCCCTTAGTCTGCCTAGGTGGAGGACACTGCCCTGGTCTGTGTTCAAAAGGGAACAAGGGCCTCTTTCCTCCAGCCCTGTGGATTGTTCCTGGCTCTTCTGGAATCATCTGGAAGTTAATCCTCTGGAAAACAAATATTTCAGACATCTCAACAACACAGGCCCTCCAAGTGGGAGCCTGAACAGATGGGCCAGAGGCCTGGAAACTCTTCGCCCCCACGCCCAGATACTTAAGCCCCTCAAACCTCAGCAGTGTCTATGGGGGATGCAGACTGCAGCCAGGAAAGTGTCAGAGCTGCCGGCCACCTGCCTGGGCCTCGATCTGGGGCCCTATCCATTCTCTTTGGCAGCTCCCACCATGGACAGGACATTCCTGAGGGCTGAGGCTGTGTGCTGAGGGGGTGCCACTGCAAAGGCCAGAGGAAGGTCCACCGTCACCCTGGGGCCCATGCTGCTCCCCAGCTTTCTGTTTCTCACAGTCCTCTCACCGCTTTGGAGCTTACCAGAAAGCAGGGCATTTTCCTCATTTTCCTTCCTACAGCCCATGCTGAGAGGTCCATCTGCTCTTTACCACAGTTAACATCCACTATACATATAGGCCCCCACTTGGGCTGGCTATGCCCAGGCTCAGGCATCCTCTTATGGGTAGGGCATCTCCTACCTTAGCCCTCTCCTAGGTTTGAGCTGCATTTAGCATCCAGGCTGGAAGTTTCTGGAACACAGATTGCATCCTCTAAACCTTTTCCCTCTCCAACAACCCAGCATAACACAGCTCTGCTCCTGTAGATCAAAAGTGCTTACCAGCCTTGCCTTACAAAACCCGAAAAGCAACGCCGACAGGAATGATAGAAGGGCCCATGGGAGAAAAGAGGCTTGGTGGTGGGGGAGTACTAACCAAGATCTCATCTCTGTAGACACGTCTCTCCGCCCTGTGTGTGGAATAAGGCCCACAAGTGAAAATAGAAATTATTGTGTTGGCCACTTCTGGGATGTCCCATAAAAGTCTCCAAAAGAGTGTCCCCTACTGTCTCCTTTGTGCCTCCAGAAAGAAAGGCATGTGTGGGCGCCTCCAGGATGCAGAGCCACAAGATGGTAGGAGCCTGGGCCCTTCTCACACACCCACTGTTCCTCAGTGGTGACCTATTGAGGTGTTTGCTCAGGGGGCTATGCCCCACTGTCCCCACAGAGAAATGAGGGGGTGGAATTGCGGAGAGAGCGAGCAGGAGGACAGAGGTCTTCTTTGCAAATAGGGAAGTAGAGCCACAAGCACAGGTGATGTGTAGTGTCGGTCCATAGGGAGTGTCTTTAGATAACCATAGGTCAGTTCCCCTTGGAATGGCCAAATGTGGCTTGAGCAGGGCTGGGGAGGGAGGATGCTGTTGTGATGTTACTGGCCTTGTGGCCCTCTTGGTCTAGGGTGGAACAAGTCCATAGGTGGGGGTCCTATCCTACCTTGGACCTTGGTTCTTGATCCTAAATGGCCCAGACCCTCCTGTGTCATCAGGAGACAACCAGGAATAGAAGACAAGTGGAGGGTGAAGGAAAGTGCTAGAAGGGGCTGTGGGAAGGGGATAGAGTGTGTGGAGTGTGTAGAGCCGGCAGTGTCTATCCTGAGGAACAGCCAGGCCTGTCCTTTATCTCACCCCTCAAGCTACATATTTCCAGAAAGAAATCATTTCCAATTCCAGAGGCTCCATGGAGGCGGATTTTTCCATCTGGGCTCTGCCGATGAGCTATTTGGAAGAAACTTCCCTCATCTGAGCCTCATGCATGGACCAGGAGGGGAGGTAGGGAGCCCATGGTGCCTGGGAGCCCCTCAGACCTTACAGACAGCTCATGCCTCCTATTCCTCCTGGGGTGCATCTCCACCTAGATGGTGGTATGACTATGAGGGGGTCTGGATCTCCTGAGGCCAGCAAGATCTGGGCAGAGGGGCCACGTCTCTGCACGTGCAGTTGGCTTGAAGGCCCTCCACCCCTCTCCTGGGTCCCAGCTCACATCCTGCTCTGGCGAGGCTGTTTCCCACACTGTGTCGTCCAAGTACTCAGTCCAGACTCGGCTCCCTTGTTTCCCTTCCCTCCCCTGGCTGAGATAACTGCCTGTCTTCCCATCCAAGACCCCTACACTCCCCACTCTCCCGTTCCTGGCCTGGGCCTAACCCCTGGGGCCTCCCTGTAGAGGAAGAAGCCCCTGCTGTCTGCTGTTCTCATAGGCCAGCTCCCTTGAGCTCTGGTATGGGCGAGTGGCCCCTCAGCCCCTATGAAAGAGACCTGCTACCCCTCATTCCTCCTGGTACTTCCCAGCAATTTGCTTCCTGAGTATCTCTGAGGTTCTGCCACAGCCCTCCCTCTAAATGATATTTCTTGGAATAATAGTCATAGGATAATTCATGTATTTTCCACAAAAACCCATAAGCTAAAGCTCTAACCTCAGTTCTTCTCCCCTCCCCTGGAAAGAAGTTTTCATGTAGCCTAGGCTGGCCTTGAACTTGTCACGTAGCCAAAATGACCTCAGACTTCTGCTCTTCCTGCCTCTATGTGCCTCCAAGCCCAGCTTTATGTGGTACTGGGGATCGAACCCAGGGCTTCCTGCATGCTAGGCAAGCCCTCCTTGGGAGCAATCAGCCCGTGACCCCTGGATGTTGGCCTCCAGCCTCCAGACGGCGTGGCAGTATGCATATTGTTATTGGGGCTGAGCCAATTAAAATACTGACATTTATGTTCTGCCTCAGTTTTCCCACTCTCTCTCGCCTCCACTGCTTTCTTGGCCTGCCACTCCTCCTTCTCAGCAAGGTGAAAACACCCCTCTCCACAGCCACTTCTGCCCTCCAGCTTACATCGAGCCTTGCCTCTGGGTGACCAGCATGCTCTTCTACCTCTCAGAGACCCCTCCATGCTCTGATGTTGGCTAGCCCCAGGTCTTACTCTCTGAGTCCCCTGTTTTTGGATTCAGGATTACCCTTTGGGGACCCACAGCCAAAGCTGTGATGTTCTTCTCTGAAGGCCTGCCTAAAGCCCATACCCAAGCCACCAACGTCAGCCCTAGCAGGGCATGGGGAAACACAGTCATTAGGGTCCGAGGCTTGGGAAGAGGCCAGGTCCTTGTTATGCACGTGGGAATTGTGAGGCCCAAGCAGAGAGGGCTAGATCCATAGCCCAGTGGCAACGAGCGACATCAGGAACTTTGTGGGCAAGTGAGGTATGCATGCTTCTGGGCTAGATCAGTCCAGAGCTGGCATTGGCATGGGCCACGGGGCTCTGTGAACCCCCCGACCAGGAGAGGCTCTTCATCCTCAGAGCCAATGGACAAAAGAAGAGGGGGCAGGGCCCTTCCAGAAGGGCTCCAGCCCCAGTCCACACTTACGGAGACCCCAGGGCAGTACGGCCGAGACCCTGAGTCCTCTTCCTCTGATTCATGTCTGGGAACTTGTCTGACTTCAAAGCTGTTCTCCCAGACCCAGTGGCAACATCTGGCCCTGGGGAAGGTGTCTCTTTCCTGTTGCCTCAGTGTCTACATGAACACCCGAGGGTGCATACCTGAGGCTTTGAAAATGCAATAGGGATGCCTGAGGGTATGGGTCCCAGTTTAGAATGGATTGCCAAGGTTAAGGTGAACTTGGGACCTGTGGGCAGGGGAGTCATCTGGCCTCTGGACCTAGCACCTTCTCAGACCTCATCTGTCCAATGGGTACTAGCTAAGTGGAGCTGGATGGAACCTCCATCTCTGTCCCTTTGGAGGGCTCCGGGGAGGTGGGCAAAGACCCACAATGTAAGGGGCCATGGAGAGTGACTGCCTCTTTTGGATGCATCCCCATAAAGCCTCAATGGTAGTTGTACCAAGAAGGTCTCTAGGCCAGAGGCCTCTTGACCAAACCAGCCAACATATGGGCTATCTGGACCCTCCCAAGGGGATATCCTTCTCTACTCTCAGAGCCCCACTTCAGGGCCAGTGCTGAGCTGCCTTTGTCTGGCCAGAGGACACCCTGCTGTTCACTCAGCTTCTTGCTGAGAACCCATGAGGAGAACTGTGTCCCCAAGAGTGACCCTGGTCCCTCCACACTGTTCCCTTGCCCAACCATCCCCCTCCCCTTGCCTGTTTCTCTTTCCTACGGGACTTCCTCTGGCTTTATTGTTTTAAGTTGGTGGTTGGGCCAACAGCCAGCTTAAAATTTTTACCCCTTGCTGCCTCTCTCGGCCTCCCTCGGCCTTCTTGCACCTCCTCCGGAATGTTTCTGCCCTAGGCCCGGGTTGGGCCCTGGGGCTAAGGCTGGGATAGCAAGAGTATGCCATTCAGGCCAAAGGGCCTTAGAAAAAGAAAAAAAAGAACAAATGTCTTTTTTTTCGGTAGTCTTTGCTCAACTGCCTCCATCCCCTTCTATCATAAACCAGGAATTTATTTTTTACATTGCACTTGGGGCTGCAAGCAACTCCTGGGTCTTCATGCTGTGCTGTATGACTGAGTTCTGGGCTTTATTCTGGAGGTTGATGGGAGAGCTTGCAGAGCGGTATGGAAAGTGTTTGTTTTCTATATATATATTTTAAGCAGGCACTGGCTATGTGGTATGGAAGCTACTCTGAGGACACTCTTCTGTTTTTTTTCTTTTTCTTTTTAAATATTTTTATTTATTTGGAGAGAGTGAGAGTGAGAGAGAGAGAGAGAGAGAGCACAGGAGGGAGAGAAAGGGCATGCCAGGGCCTCTAGCCACTGCAAACGAACTCCAGATGTATGTGCCACTTTGTGCATCTGGCTTCATGTAGGTGCTGAGGAATTGAACTCAGGCCATCAGGCTTTGCAAGCCAGTGTCTTTAACCACTGAGCCATCTCTCCAACCCCCAAATTCTGCTTTTTTTCTTCTGGGGGGGCACCTTGGGCAAAGCTGGGAAAGAAGAAGCTTAGCAGAAGCCCCTTTATTTTTCCCGAGGTAGGGTCTCACTCTAGCCCAGGCTGACCTGGACTCAACCTGTAATCCCAGACTAGCCTCGAACTCAGTGATCCTCCTACCTCTGCCTCCAGAGTGCTGGGATTAAAGGCGTGCGCCACCAGCCCACCTAGATTTTTTTAAAAAATATTTTATTTATTTATTTATTGATTGATTTGAGAAAGAAAGAGAGGAAGTGGCAGAGAGAAAGACAGAATGGGGGCTCCAGGGACTCCAGCTGTTGCAAACGAACTCCAGCAGTGTGCATCTCCTTGTGCATCTGGCTACCGTGGGTCCTAGGGAATCGAACCTGGGTGCTTAAGCTTTGCAGGCAAACCCCTTAATAGCTAAGCCATTTTGCCAGCCCTAGATTTTTTTTTTTTTTAAGGCAGCGTCTGCAATTCTGTAGCCCAGACTGGCCTGGAACTCACGATGATCCTCCTACCTCAGCCTCCCAAGTGCTGAGATTGAAGGCATATATTCTACGTACCACCACCTCCCACCTCTCCTACCCCCACTCCCACATCTCCTTTAATTTTTATTTGCTTGGGGGGCAGGGTATGGGCACACCAGGTCCTCTTGCTCCTACAAAGTAACACCAGATGCTTGTGCCACTTTTTTTTGGCCTGGCTTACATATGGGTGGCTTGGGAATTGAACCTGGACTGGCAGGCTTTGCAAGCAACCACTTTTAACCATTCAGGCGTCTTCGCATAACTCCCTTCTTCCTCTTCGGGGCTAAGGTGAAACAGGGGACAACTGGAGCTCAGGACCTTTGACCTCTGACATCTTTGAACTCCTGAGTCTTTGATGTCTTAGCATGCCCAAACTTCTCCCAAAGTTATAGAGTGGGGTCAGGCTTGAGGGAGTTAGATCCTCTACAATGATCCCTTAGGGATGCTGTCAAGCTGGGAACCCTCTACTTGGAGGTTTTGCCTGTTCATATGAGACAGGGATGGTGCCAGCCCCAGATTTGGCAGAATGGGTATAGATGGGGTATCAGGCTCCCCTCTGCCCTCATGTCCCTCTTCCAAGCCAGGGCTTCTTCTCTGGTCTTCTGTACTCCATGCACCTTGCCTGTCAGAGGCCTCCATGGCTGCCCACTGAGAGAGATCCAATACCTCTGCTGGCAAATCCCTTCCCACTTGTCTCTTGAGAAACCTGGACCTTCTCAGTCACTCCCCTCACCCCCACAGGCTCCTGCCAGGGTTAGAGCCCCTGGATGTGCAGAGAACGAGATTGTGTGGTGAGGTACGCCACCACCTTTTGCTTCTGAGTGGGTCTTAGCCCAGGGCTTCATGCTGACGCCACCTGCCTGTTGCATGTCCCTCTCACCCACCCCCGCCACACTCGCTCTGCATGTTTCCCATAGAACAGTGCTGGAGTGGGACAAGCCTCTCCCTTCATTTGGCAATTGCTCCCCACCTTGTGGGCCATCACTCACTTCTCAGACACCCTCCAAAGACACAGAGAAATGGAGGCCCCACACCCACCACAGCCTGTTCCCCAAGCCCACCCAGCCAGTCCCAAGTAGAAAGACGGGGCCCACAGGGGTGCTGGGCTCAGAGGGTGTCTACAGAACTCTCCTGACTGTTCAGGGGTAGTTTGAGGGTGGGAATGAAGAAGGATGAACCCTTGAGAAATAAGGGGTAAACCAGCACGGAGCCTAGTACACCCCACGCCCCAGCTCTCCTTTTTCCTGCCTGCTCCTCCCTGAAGTCTCCCAGTTCCATTTCCTCACCTGTTTTTGGTGGTGTTTGAGGTTCTCTTCATTGCACCTGCCTTGCCCCTGAGCAGGGATATGTCTTGGGGAAGTACCAGGTCACACTGGATCCCAGCCCTGCCTGGGTGAGCTAGTGTTTGCGTCCCCGCTACCCCGAGTGGAGTGTGGGGGTTAGACTGTGACTCTGGGTGTCCGTAAGTCCAGTGGGTAGGTAGAGGCTGGGGGCAGATCCCCTCGGCTAGAGACACTAGCGTGACCCCTTGTCTCTACCCTGTCCCCACCTACAAATCCAGCCTCTGCCAGGTTTCTGAGGGACATTGTTGTTACTGTTACGGTGGCTGCAGAAACAAGCACTAAGCCCTCGAGTGATTTATTTAGCATGCAGCCCTATTGATTAGGGCCGACTTCTCATGGTGGTGGGGAAGGCAGAGCCTGGGCCTCCAGGAATCTCTGGTCTAGGAGGGTCAGCCGCCTGTCGGGCTCTTCTGGGGAGACCCCAAAGATTCAGCCCTTCCCTCCCCCATCCTAGAAGAGGCCCTATCTGAGGGGAGGCAGACCCACTCCCAACAGGGACCTGAGCAGCCAGCAAACCTTTGTGGCTAGGCCTATGCGTGCTGGTAGCAAGGCCGCTGGGCTCTGGCCCTGGGTGGTCCTAGCATCCACTTCCTGTTCAGGCTTTTTATTGTCAAAAGGCATGTTGGGAACCAGGCATGGTGATGCATGCCTTTATTCCCATCACTTGGGAGGCAGAGGTAGGAGGATCGCCATGAGTTCGAGGCCACCCTGAGACTACATAGTTAATTCCAGGTCAGCCTGGACCAGAGTGAGACCCTACCTTGAAAAAAAAAACCCACACACACACACACATACACACACACACAAAGGCATGTTGGGGAGCAGAAGCTATGAAGACTTTAAGAGGCATCCCAGAGAACTGGGTAGGCTCTGAGCTTGTTACCAGGGGTGTGGGACACTTGGTGTAGGCCTGCAGCTCTTTGGGGACCCCATGCCAGTTCCTCTCTTATGTGAACCCATTGACTCCATGACCTCCTAGCATGGCATTGAGGCCGGAAGGCCAGGTCACCCCTACTGGACGTGCTGCCTTCATTGTTGGCTACTCTGCGTCTCCCAGGTGACAACATAGCCCCTGCTAGTGGCTGCCAGCTCTGCCCATGCTCCGTGAAAGATTAGAGTTCTCCCCCATTTCCCTGGACTGGGCAAGAGGGTTGAGAAAGGAATGGAGTCGGTCAGAGGGGCCCTCACCAGGCAGATGTTACCTTCCCAGCCCTGCAGGGAGCAATTCCCTCGAGCCCTGGAAATATTTTCTCCCATACTAGAAAGGCAGTGAGACTGGGAGGAGAGGCACAATTGCCTGTTTGGAGATAGTTCAAATTCCCAGGGGTCACCTTAATCATAGACCCCAGAAGCAGGCCAGCTTATCTTTGTCCAGAGACCAAAGCCCCTGAGGGGCCTCCAGCCGCCCTTGAGACATCAAGGCTTCAGCTAGCCGCCACGTTGTGCCACTGGAGATCTTCCTCACGGCTTCCCTACCACACCAAAGATGGTGTGCTAGGAAATTGAAAAGCTGGAACTGAAGGATAGGGTAACTATAGAGGGGCCTGGCCAGCCACAGGGTAGGCACAGGCCATGATCCCATACATAGGCATCCCTGTCACAGGTATTGGGTCAGGGGAGTCACCCTCCTGGTTGGCTCTGCCAGGGTTTTGTCCTGCTCTTGGCCCTTGATCTGCTTCTCCGTCCGGGGTTTGGTTAGGCGCTATCTACAGTTCTGATTTCTGAGCCTGAGATGACTGTGGAAGCTGATAACAGGGCTGGAGAGAAGGGCTAGGAGGTGAGTTTTACTCTGGGGTGTAGTTAGGGGAGCATCCCAGGGTGGCAAGATGGCTATATTCTTTTTCAGATGGGCATGGAGGGGCCAAGGGAGGTCGGATGTAGCAACATGGGAGACAAACTTCCAAGAGGTGGCAGATCCAGGAAGCACGGACAGCCCCACGTGTTTAAAAGAGGGCTCAGGGGGTTAGGGATGTGACTGAGTGGTAAAGTGCTTGCCTAGGGAGTGCAAAGCCCCGAATCAGTCCCAGCACCAAAAAGAGAGGGAGACTGGGGAGATGGCTCAGCTTTTAAAGGTGCTTATTTGCAAAGCCCACTGGTTAGCATTTAATTCCCCCACCAGCCACATAAAGCTGGGTGTAAAGTGGTGCATGCGTCTGTGATCCCAAAGCACTTATGACAATGGGAGGCAGAGCCAAGACAATCAGAAGCTCACGGGCCAGCCAGACTGGCATTCATGTGCGGCGGCAAGTGACTCTGTGTCAAAGAAGGTGGAAGAATGGCATAGTCACTTTGATGTCCTCTGATCTGTGCATGTGTGCTGTGGCATGTGAGAAACACACATGCATACATATGCATGCAAATGAAAAAAGGCTTTTAGAAGAGGGCTCAGAAGGGGGAGCCCTTTTATGCTACCGTGTAGACTCATGGGTCGCAACCGTTTAAAGGTCCCCTTACCTCTGCTCCACAAAGGCCAAACATGAGTGAGGCAAGAGTCACAGGGGCCCAAGAAACTCTGCTCTACCTTGAGGCCCATCAGTCCTCTGACCCCAGGCCCTGGAAGTAGATCTGGCTGGGGCTGCCTTTCAAAGATGTGTACACTGTCCAGGCTTTTCTCTCCAGCCAGGGCAGCAGCTGGGCTCCAGCCCCAACATGCTGCCGCCTCTCCTCTCATCCCTTTTTATGACTAATAAAAGGAATTGTAAAAACTGTGCATGTGCAAAGTGCACCCTGTAAATGGGTCCTGGTAATAATGACATTTGCAGTGGGGCTGCTTGGCCAAGCCCGCTCAGGGAGGGAATAGCCCTCCTGTACTTTGCAACATCTGGCTCACCGAGCGACAGAGGACCCAGCTCAGTGCACCACCACTGCCTCCCTGTCTAGCTCATCGCAGTGGAGGAGGGCATGAGAAGTTGAGGAGTCGTCCTCTCTGTGAGGTCCCTAGGTTGCCCTCTGCCAGGCCCTAACCCCAATGGACAGACATGGTACTATGGGTTTGAGATGGTGCCACCATTCTAAAGACAAGCGAAGAGGACTATGGTTCTTGCCCTGTTCACCCTCTGAGGTGCTGGACTGTTTCCTTTTCTGACTCTCAGCCTATAGGACCCAGGGAAGTCCATTCCAGCCCAGGGCTCCTTTCTTCTTCAGCTCCAATTGTACAGGTGACAGAAACCTTCAGCCCTCCCCCACAAACTCATGCCAGGATGGAGTGTCAGGCCCCGGGCCACGGACGGCGTGGGAGGCCCAGGCTGGATTGTGAGCCATGACCGTCTCCTCAGCAAAGCTCACAGGAAGGCTGTGGGGATTAACTCTTGTTTTCCCTCCTCCCTGACATGCTCTGTCTCGCAGAAGGTGGCCCTGGGAGGACACCCATCACCTTTTAAGGTTAATTTCCTATTAAGATTCTTGTGTTCAGAGAATGCCCAATGGAATGTTCTGTCAACTAATCCCACCCAGGCGAGCCAGCAGGCGCCGGGGCCCCTGCACAGTGAGAGTGACAGGTAGAAAGGGACCTGCCTGGGGCCGCAGGCCTCCTACAGGACTTTTATGGAGTTCTGTGTCCTGATGCATGTGTGATGGGGCTCCGGTGTGTCAGACCTCCTGCCCTTGTTTAAACAGACCAAATAGTTTCCTCTTAACAAAATTCCTGGGCAACATTGCCAACGACTGTCTTTCAGAGAATCACCCAAGCCTGAGCCAGCCATTCCTTGGAAAGGGAATTCCCTGCAAGGGCATGCATGCTGGGGAAGGGTAAGCTAAGAGGTTCATGGAGGAAAAGGTTTCCATCTGTCTCTTTGCTGGTTACCATGTGTGTAACACAGCTAACTTTCAAGGTGCTGTAGCCTCACTGAACATAGGCAGAGAGACAAGCCGTCAATGGCACCCTGTGCCACCCTAGGGCCAGTGAGAGTGAGAAAGGTGCAGAAGTTCACAGTGTGCCCACAAGGCTCTCCTGCCTCCCCAAGGGACAAGCCCAGCTCTTAGCTCCCTCCTCACCCAGGATCTTCACTACACCCTGGACACTGTCATGGGCATGCTCTTCTCAGATGGCCTTTGTCCTCACAAGGCCAAGAAAGTACTCTGGGGCTGGGGAGATGGTTCTATGGGCAAGCATGAGAACCTGAGTTTGAGTCCTGCAACCCCAGCGTCGGGCTGGCAAGACAGGGTATTCCTGGAGTCCAAGACCTGTCTCAAAAAAAAAAAAAAAAAAAAAAAAGGCGAGGGCTGGAGAGATGGCTTAGCGATTAAGGCGCTTGCCTGCAAAGCCTAAGGACCCAGGTTCAATTCCCCAGGACCCACGTAAGCCAGATGCACAAGGTGGTGCACACATCTAGAGTTCCTTTGCAATGGCTGGAGGCCCTGGAGCACCTATCGTCTCTCTCTCTCTCAAGTAACTTAATCAAATATTTAGAAAATAAGGTGGAGAATAAGCAAAACATAAGCAGTCACAGAAAACACTTGATGTCACCCTCTGGCCTCCAATTGTATACACACACACACACACACACACACACAGACATACACAGACATACATACACACACACACACATGCACATATACCTGCACACCTAGAAACATGCACGTACTCGCACACCACACACATGTATATGCAAAACAAACCAACAAAAAACCACGAAAGGAATGTAAATGAGAGAAGAGACGCTGGGAATTGATACTTTCAACCGACCTAGGCACAGACTACTGTGGGATTGGACAGGCAGCTAGCTGCAGGGCCAGCCTCCCGGAAGTCATCAGCAAGGCTTTAACCCAAATAGGCTCACGGTATTACCTGTTGGCATCTGTGTCCTTCAGGGGATACTAAAGGGCAGTGGGGGTGCTGGGGCCATGTTCTGCCACCCATCTTACCCTTCATCCATCTGCCTGATCAACCAGAGGTGGCTTCTATCCCCCAGGCTGAAGCCGGGGTCAGGGTTTCGGTGGGTATCAAAAGGAGCAGTGCCAGTCCACTCTTACTTACTGGGCTTTGAGGTGGGTGGGGTCTGGGCAACTCTGGGATTCACCAGGTCTTTGCTCCCTTGCTCGATGCCCTGCGCACTGGCACATGCTAGCAGTCCACTTTGCACATCCTGGTAGGGTAGAGGTGGAGGGAGATTATGGGTGCAGGGCCCTGCTTCAGGGAGAAGCAGCTTTGAGCCAGGGGTGCTCGGAGGAAGGGGCTGGCCTGACACCCATGCTGGCAGCCTTCCCGGTTCTGCTGCAGCCCTTCCTGCCGCCCCCACACCCGACTTTCATCACCTAACACCTGGACTGTTGTTGCATCCCTGCCCACATCACCACCCCCCCCCACAGGTCTGCACACAGTAGGCGCTCTCTGTATGCTGCAGTGCTCTGACAGCCCTGGACCCTGACATGGAAGTGGCTAGGAGCCCAGGGCTACACAAGCTGGTGTCATCTGCTGACAGGAACTTCTAGATAATGTTCCTAGTAAGAGGTGCAAGACACTGCTCAGAATGGCTCTCCTCCATGGGGCCAGGGAATCAGGAGCCTTTGGGCCCAGGGATCTCGTCTGGCTACGTCTTTCCCTTGCAGATGGCAGTCTCATTTTGAGCTTGTGATGCCAAGACTTGGACCATTCTGACTGAGGGGCTGCACTGTGGAATGGGCCTGGGAAGAGGAAATGGGGCAAACCAGAGCATCCTCCTTAACAAAATACAAACAGTGGGCCGGCTGGCCAACCTCCATGCTCCACAGGGCTGAGGGAGCTGGCTTGTCGGTGAGGTGCCATGTATGATGGCCATGAGCCTGGGAGATGGGCTGTTAATGGGAAGACACTGTCACTGACTTGTGACAATGGGGACTTAGGGGCTACCAGGAGCCATCTAGATTGTTCTACACCATCACTGGCCTGCTGGAACCCAGCAGAGCTCCTACACCTAGCTAATATATCTGGTCTCCAACTTCTATTCAGCCGAAGATGATCTCGAACTTCTGCTCCTCCTGCCTCCACCTCTTGATTGCTGGGCTTACAGGCTTGCGCCACCATGCCCATTTTTGTGCAGTGCTAGGGGTTGAACCTAGTACCCTGTACACATTAGGCATACGCTCTCCCAACTGAGCCGTGTCCTCAGCAAACGTCACTGAAATTAGAGTGGTAAGAAGCCATGGGCAGGACAGCCGAGGGATCATTGCAGGAGTGGCCTCAGGAGGCATTCACTCTACTCTGTGGCCTGGTCGGTCAGTGGATAGACTGCAGGTTGTCTGCTAGATGCGGCTCCCAGGTACACACCAAGGAATTCAACAGAGTGTGCTGCATAATGGTTGGAACAACACTGGGACACACGTTTAACGCTAAGTAGTAATGTGGCCTTTATTGGCCTGATATGTGTAATTTTTCTTGTGTGTGTGTGTGTGTGTGTGTGCACATTCATGTATATGAGTACTGGTGCGTGCATACCACAGCACACATGTGCAGCTAGAGGCCAACTTGAGGCATGCTGTCATTGTCTTCTGATCCTATTTAGAGGCAGGATCGTTTTCGTTGTTCACCGCTGCATTCACCAGACTAGCTGGCCCTTGAGTTTTCAGGGCACTCCCCTATCTCTGCTTCACTTCTCACAGTAAGCACACTGGGATTACAGATGCTAGCGCCAGCGGCCCGGCTTTACGTGGGTTAGGGTGATTTGAACGCAGACACTCACACCCTTACACTACAAGCACTTTATCCACTGAGCCATCTCCCTAGCCCCAGGAATCTTGTATTTTATCAGTAATTTTTTGTTGTTGTTTTCTCGAGGTAGGGTCTCACTGTAGCTCAGGCTAACCTGGAACTCATTCTATAGACCCAGGCTGGCCTTGAACGTAAAGTGATTCTCCTCCTTCACCTCCAGAGTGCTGCAATTAAAGGCATGTACCACCACATCCAACTGACCCTTATCAGTGGAATTTGGCTGCCCTGCTAGGTGAAGTTGGCCCACTACCCACAGAAACAGCCAGTGTTAAGCTACACATTTGCCGGCAAGCCACCCATTGGACTTCTGGTGGTCTTGAGAGCAAATGGTGTTCTGACTAAGCCCGTGCAAGTGCCCTGACTGCCCTGGGCCCAGTGCTGTATCCTGGCTACACAGACGAGGCATGTGGCCCTCCCCTCTGAGCAAACCCCAGACAGTAGGGCTGCAGCCTGGAAAAAAGTCCCCTCTTGGTCCTGCCTTCCGGCAGCCATGGAGGCTGCATGCAGACAGCTGCATTGCACAGTGCTATGTGGAAGGCATGCTCAGTTGTTGGTTCTATCCATCTAGGCTGGTAGGTAAAGGAAACCCTTGGGCATTAGCTCTGGCAGGTATCTTGCCTTGAGTCCCACAGGGTGCCCAGAAGGGCAGTGGCCCTGCTGCCCAACTCTCCTTGCATGTGGAAATACCAAGGAAATGGCTTCCCCCTCCCCGTTTATCTGAGCAGCTCAGGAAGTGTGTGGACACGTAAGGACAGGGAGAAGCCCAAACACGTATTCCTTCTGACTGTGTTTGTTTGCAAGGCTGGGTGTCTGCAAAGGAGAATGGAGCCTGTGCATCTATGGCTTCATGAACCTGTGTGCATATGAGGGCTGGGCCAGAAAGCTCTGTAGGCAGGGCCAGTGCTTACGAGACACCACGCTGCGATGTCTTTACCTAACACGTCACCCTTGCCAGCTAGGTGGGAGTAGATTAAGACCTGGACTCCACTGGCCTTCACTGGGGCCAAGGCTGGTCTCAATGTCCTCCCCTGATGGAAGTGGATGCTGCTGTAAGCTACATGCTAGGAAGCTGTGGGCTGCTGGGTAGATCAGATTCTGAACGGCTTGGCTGGACTCAGGCACCAGCCACGGCACTCTGTGAGGGTTGTGGGCACCTCTGTCTCTATCCTGGGGAATGCATCCAACATTTTGTGGGCTGGGAGTCCCCCGAACCAAGGCTAACAGACCCACACCCTCCCCCTTCGCATCGCCTCCCTTTCTAGGGCATCAGCCAGGCTGGTCAAGCTGTCTGTCGGCAACTCCTGAGTGCAGGCTACCATTTCCACCTTGTTTTAGACACCTCCTAACACTTTGTCCAGAGGGGAGTCTGCCACCCCCAGCCCCTGCCCAGCCATCTGACCAGAGAGCAAGGAGTACTTCTGCCTCGCCTGCCTGCCGTGGGGGAGGGTTTCTGAGTTTCCCATCCGAGGCCCTGCGGGATTTGCACATGGAGGCCGGGTTCGGTTACATTTAATAGAGGACAGGAGAATTTCTTCTCAAACCACCTCGTTGGCCCCAAACCAAGTGTGGGAGAGCAAGGCGAACATCAATCTTTCCCCTTTTAAAACAAGTTTTCTTTCTTTCTTTCTTTCTTTTTTTTAAAAGGAAAAAATTCCAGGCGCCATCTTTCCACGTATATGCTTTCCAGACAGCGACCCCCTTCTAGGACCAGGCCAGGCCGCCAGAGCTGCTGGGAAGGCAGGCTCTGGCACTTCTGTGGGGTCTGCTGCATTCCTTATAATGTGTCCTGGGGTCATGGATTATGAATGCACCCCAGAATTGCGCCTCAAGAATGGGGAGTTTGAAAAGCTGTGTGGAGCTCCCTTCCCACCTCTAAGGTCCCACAGGAGTTGGCAGGTGTGATGGGGCTGACTGACCACTCAGTGGTCTGGTAGGTAGAGGCCTTCTTACCAGAGTCTAAAGGACCCCAAGGTGTTTAGCTCAGAGTCAGAGCACCTACCAATGCTTGGGGTGTCTGCCTTCGGCTACCTACCATCCTCTCCCCAGAGGATCACCCTGATCTGTTCCTGGATGTTTCCTTTTCATTCTCATGCCCATTTTTCCCAGAACCTTCCTGTTGATGGCATGAGCATGCTCCACACATAAGAAAAGGATGGAAGCCAGGCGTGGTGGCACACGCCTTTAATCCCGGCACTTGGGAGGCAGAGGTAGGAGGATCGCCATGAGTTCAAGGCCACCCTGAGACTACATAGTTAATTCCAGGTCAGCCTAGACTAGAGGAAGACCCCACAGTAGGTATGGACAGTGGCCACCACCGATACCTCCACCCCTCTGTGGGCAGAATAGTCAAAGAACAGGTGCTGGTTTATGTGCTGGGAGTTCATCTGTCACACAGGTCTCTACCGTACCCACCACATTTCTGTCCCAGGCTATAGTCAGGGAGGAGCTCATGGGGAGAGAAAGGCGGCCTGAACTCTGGACTCAGAAGAATATACAGTCGGGGCATGGGCCCCTACAAAGAGAGGGTCGTGCACAGTTCTTATGGCTAGGCATGGAGCTGGACCCCCCGGGTTGGGAGCCCCAGAGGAGACTGCTTGAGTTGGTTTTGTAGAGCCTGTACTTTGGGGCCCGCTAGAGCCTTTGGGGCTGTCTGGTTCCCCCCTCTCCCACACATGATTTGACACATAGGAAAACTGACAGCACAGTGCAGGGAGCACAGAGGCCATGCAGACACTGAAGGTACTTTGCTATTATGAACTTTCCAAGAGGAGGGTGCTCTTTATGGGGCTCTGGGCATATGGACAGTGCTGAATCTGGGCCTCTGCCCTGACCCCAGTTTCTCTTCTCTGTACAGTCCATAGACTTCAGCTGGATGGGTTGGTGGGCACCTGGCCTGGGAGTTGGAGGAGTAAGGCGGCTGGGAGGAGGGAGAAGACGCCTTCCAGGGTAAGCCCAGCCAAGTATTCCAGGAAGTGGCCTTTGGAAGAAGCTCCCCGGCTGCCCGTCCCAGACCAAGGAAAGCAAACACGGGAAGTGGGGTGCAGTTGAAAGAAAGAAACTCCAGCAAGTGAGGGTGCACGTAGGCCAGGGCTTCCAGGAAAGAAACATCACGCGCAAAACATGGCACGGGGCCGTTGCCCCTGCCAGGCCACCGGCCGTGCATTTGTTCCCTCCCTTCCAACAGCTGCTCCCGGGCCCCCTGCCCTGGGCTTTCTCCCTCCCCCAGCCCATCAGCCTTGTTCCCCACCGGCTTAGGCCCACAGACAAGGGCATAGGGAAAGGGACAGAGGCAAGCAGGCAAGCGGTAGGTGGCGGGGGGGGGCAATGTGGATAACCCACACAGGACTCCTGTGGGCTGTCCCTCTCAGTGGCCTCTCCAGGGAGGGGCTGCTGCCTGATACTGCCCAGTGTCCCTGAGGACCTCTTTAGGGAGTGGTTATTTCTAGCCACAGAGCTCAGCTCTCCTCTTCGTCAAGAGGAAGGGAATGCAGGCATGAGGGACAGCTGGGAAAGACCCCAAAAAGGACATAAGCTGCTGAGCTGACAACAAGTAAAAATGGCAGGGCAGCTGGCCTGCTCAGGTTTCCCTGCTCTGCTCTCCCTCTCTCTCCTGGTAAATTCCCTCAGCTGCCCTCACCCCAGGCTCTCTTTATGGGCCTATGAGGGGAAGGGGGTCAGCATCCACAGTGTCTTCTCAGTCCCAGCTCTTCCCAGGGCCAGAAACCTGGAACACCCCTCCCCTGACAGTATTCTGTCCGCCAAAGGTACCACCTAGCACCTTCCGGAGCTCAAGACCAGGAGGACCTGGCAGGCGAGATGGAGGTGTCAGCGGTCAGTGGGCTTGGCAGCCTTTGCTCTCCACCCTAGACCCTCTTCCCAACCCCAATTCCTGTCCCAGCAAGGAGACATCCCCATTGTCCCTTCCTGCCCAGCTGTCTTCTCCCATCTCCACTGGTCCTGACAGGTGGAGAATGGCGGCCTCAGCTGCTGTTTTCCTTTGGCCCAGGCCTTCCATCAGGTACCACTGCCAACCTTTTCTCCAACTGCAGGCCTTTACCCTGCCAGGGCATGGGCACACTTAGAGAAGCTGCTGGCCTTGTTTGGGCCTGTCCACTGCAGGGCCGCCTATGTCACTGAGGAAGGGCCAAGCAGCACAGCCATTCCCAGAAGCTATTCACACAAGACAGTGGTTATTTCCGGCCTTGGCGAGGCTTTTTTCCTGTCCTGTTCCCAAAGAGCAAGAGAATGTAGACACACTGCCCAAAAGACATCAGCCGGACCTTCTGAGATCTCAAAAAGGAGACAAGGAAGGGAGCAGAGAGGTCAGCTCAGGCCTTCCTAGCACGCCCTGCTGCTCATGAGAACCAAGCTGTCAGTCCTTGGGCTGTTTCAAGTCTTTCCTCAGATGTCATTTCAGTCTAGTGAAGTCAGTTCTTCCTTCTGGTCACCAAGGTGGACATGGTTGTCCAGAGTAACCAGATTCTTTAGAAGCCACTATTGCACTCTGACCCACCTAGCCTTGGTGTTTCCATCATGCTGAGGTCGATGAAGTCACTCCTCATTTACCACCTAGTGGGCGGTAGGGCCAGCACAGGACAAGACAGAGCCATAGGATGGTTTAGGAGAGAAGCCAGCCCAGAATGCTGGGGAGGGGTGGCCACAAACACTAAGAGGCTATGCCACCCAGTGCTCTGCTAGACTCCTGAAGAGTGGTTAGAAATAAATCAGCCCCTGCACCACTCAGTGTCTCGGCTCTCCCCTTGTCTCTCCCTGTGTTCAGACAACCAGAAGAGTCAGCTCTGCTCCAAGGGTCCCTCTTAAGCAGTCCAAAGCCAAGGCGGGTCAGAGCCACCTACTCTGAGAGAGGGGGAAGCTGGAGGCAGCTATAGGTGAAGGGTCCCAGGCAAGCGAGATAGAGTATGCCAACCTGATGAGCTTCTCTATATCTGTCCATGAGCTTCTAGAAATGTCTGGGCTCCCTGGAGGATCCTTTCCTTTAAGGGGATACCCTGGAAGGTGCTTTCTAGAGTTGAAATGGCCTGGACAGCTCAACACACAGACACAGGTGGCCTGAGCTCCTTTATGGAAACTAGGTGAAACAGATAGTATAGGGGCCAGGGCACTGGGACATTAGGCAGCAAGGAACCTGGGCACCCTGAAGACATATTGCTTGGGTCTTGGTATAAGAACCCCAAAATAGACTCAGAGATACTTGGTTGCCTCATAAAGAATTCTTGCCAGGGCTGGCAAGATGGCTTAGTGGTTAAAGGGCTTGCCTGCAAAGCCTAAGGACCCATGTTTGACTCTCCAGATCCTACGTAAGCCAGACACATAAAAGTGAGGCAAGTGCAAGGTCACACATGCCCGCTAGATGGTGCAAGCGTCTGGAGTTCAACTGCAGTGACTGAGGCTCTGGTGCACCAGTTCTCTCTCTTCTCTCTCCCTCTGTCTCTTTCTCTCTCTCTCAAATAAAAATAAATAAATGAAAAGAATTCTTGCCAAACCCAAAGCTGTCTCAGTGCTGGACCCCATGGGACCCCACACCTGGCCACATATCCCATCAGTGGGAACAAGGGGCCAGTTGACCTCCTTAAGCCAGTGAGCTACCAGATCTGCCTGCTGTGGTGGTGGCTTTGGGGACCAGCCTACCTCAGTCTCTGGGGTCCCGCAATTTCTATGTGACCACACACTTGGTGGGAGGCTCTGCTATTGGGTGGCTGAGTTCTGTCCAACCAATAGCAGGGAGCTTGAAATTGCTCTCTGGGAAAATGCCAGGCTCTGCAAAGTATGGGCTTTGGAGAGGGGGGTCAGGGCTGGAAAACGGGAGTGGGCCCTTCTTAGAGAACAAGGGCCCAGGCTCTGGGAGGGGCCTTTGTATGACCAAACTCCCATTTCTCTCTACAAAGCAAGGAGAGGGGGCTGGCGTCTCTGGAAGTCAGAACCCAGACTCGTGACCACTGTGTCTGGACTTCAGACTCAAACTTAAGCACCACTGTCACCAGCGCAGGCCCACCAAAGATATGAGCAGGCTGCAGAGTCAGCCACATACTCTCAATGCCAGCCATGCTCTTGGGGCTGCTCGTAGCACCTAGCCCCCACCCCACAGAATTCAGAGCAAGAGAGGGATTTGGGACCTCTCTTTCTTTCTTTCTTTCTTTCTTTCTTTCTTTTATTTTAATTTTTATATTTTTATTTTTGAAGGTAGGGTCTTAATTTAGCTCAGGCTGACCTGGAATTCACTGTGTAGTCTCAGGGTGGCCTTAAACTCATGGTGATCCTCCTATCTCTGCCTCCCAAGTGCTCGGATTAAAGGCATGCACCACCATGCCCGGCTCTTGGTTTTTTGAGGAAGAGGTTTGCTCTAGCCCAGGCTGGCTTGGAATTCACTATGTAGTCTCAGGTTGGCCTCAAACTTATGACAATCCTCCTACCTCCGCCTCCTGAGTGCTTAAAAGCGTGTGCCACTGCGCCCAGTTCTTCCATTTTTAAAAATCCGTCCAGGGGCTCCCCCAGCCCCAGTGGTACTCTACTGCCCTTTCCCTCATATCAGACTCAGTGTGGGAAGGTGTCCCGACCTCTAGGTGGTGCAGAGTTGTGGGCAGATGCTGGAGACCACATTACCATGCTCCTTTCAAGAGGCCTGCCTAGTACTGTGGAGCCCCGGGAGGTGGGGGCAGGCAAGAAAGGGGCATGGGTCTAGCACCCATTTGAGGGCTATAGTCTCAGGCAGAGACACCTGGGTGCCTGAACTCCCCTAGGCCCTGAGAATCCAGGAATGCCTGCTGCCCGCTCACCCTTGACAGGAAGTAGATGCCCTGCCAAAGTGCACAACAGGTTGAGTGTCTGCCCTGATGACTGCTGAAACATCCCTGTGTCCACAATATACCCCAAACAGGGCACCCTGGACCCATGTCTACCCCAGATGTGTGCCTTCAAAGTCTTTTCAAAGAGAAATGTATAAGGAGACCAGGGTGGGGCGGGGGGGGGCACTTCTGGGACCCTTCTGCAAAATGGCTCAGAATTGACTGCCATGCATACAGGTACACTTCTATTCTGATATCTCCTCCATAAGGCTCTGTGTGCAGCCAGGGGAAATGTGGGGTGGATATGGGGAGCTTGGGTCTGGGCAGAGGGGCTGTGTAGGGGGTGGTCCTTCTGTGGCCTGGCCTGGAAGTCTAAGCGGCCAGCAAATTCAGGCTGCGGATGGTAAAGGAGTTCCAGCCAAAGGGTGGCTGGGTGTGTTGGCAGTGGGGCCCTGGCCACAGCAGCAAAGCGGGTGGGTGGGCCAAGGCTCAGAGTGATAAATGGCTTCCCTCACAGCCGGGTAGTTCTGCCAGGGTCTTAGGCCTCGGAATTCAGTCTTGTTGACCCTGAGGCCCAATGGGGGCCCTCAGAACAGAGAAGCTTTGTGGACAGACAGGGTGTCCTTAGGAGGTGTTGCTTGTGGTGGGTATGTACGTGCAGTGCTGGCATTAAGGGTACAAGGAATTCCAGGAGGCCTCAGCAGCACAGGGTAGTAAGCCAAACTCTGGGGAACAAATAAGCACCAGACTGGGAACTTGGGGTCCTGCAGCCCAGGGGCCTAAGCTCTGAGTATAGAGTGAGTTGACGTCTAGTCAAAACCAGAGCGTTGCCTACTTATATCCCTGTCCCCTAACCCTGCAGGAACCAAGTGTCCTGTTAGTATGCAAGGTAAAGATCAAGCAGTAACCCTAAACCTAGCCGTAGTCCTAACTCTAGTCGTAATACTAAAACTAACCCTAACCCTAACTCAGCCAGCGTCCATCCAAATGCATGCCTACTACCAAGCATGCCGAATCCTGGACTGGCGAGACGGCTCAGCAGTGAAGGTGCTTGCCTGCAAAGCCTAACGGCCTGGGTTTGACACCCAGTACCGACGTAAAGCCGGATGCACGAAGCGGCATATGCATTGGACTTTCTTTGCAGCAGCTGGAGGTTCTGGTATACTCATTATTCTTTGTCTGTCTCTGCTTGCAAATAAATAAATGAATAATTAAAAAAAATTTCTAGAACCTAATTCTACCACAAACCCTAAAGTAACATGAAACCTAAACCTGATTCTAGCCCTAACACTAGATCTAACCCAAACCCAAATTCTAACTTTAAGGCCGAGTGTGGTGGCTCACGCCTTTAATCCCAGCACTCGGGAGGCAGAGGTAGGAGGATCGCCGAGAGTTCGAGGCCACCCTGAAACTACATAGTGAATTCCAGGTCAGCCTGAGCCAGAGTGAGACCCTACCTCGCAAAACCAAAAAAAAAAAAAAAATAAATAAATAAAAAATAAATAATAAATAAATAAATAAATAAAAACAAATTCTAACTTTAACCCTAACCCTAACCCTGGCCCTAGCCCTAACCCTAGAAATAGGCCTAACCTCAGCCCTACCTCTAACCCTAACCCAATCCTAGCCCGAACACTAGCCATAGCTTTAGATCTAATCACAGCCCCAGTGCCAACTCTAAACTTGAACTTAAGCCTAACCTAACCCTAGCCTTGGCCCTAACCCTAACCCTAATCCAAGTCCTAGCCTCAGACACAAAACTAGCCTTGGCCCTGACTCTAACACTAACCCTGACCTTAACCCAGATCTAACCCTAACCCTAATCCTGGGCCTAGCCCTAAGCATAAATTTAGTCTGAGTCCTAACCCTAACCCTAACCATAGAACTAATGCAAAAAATAACGCTCGCCATAACTGAAGATAGCCACAACCCAAACACTAACCAACCCACAAAACAGGTTCTAACTCTAGTCCTACCCTAACCCCAGCCTCACCCTAGCCTTACCCATCCTGGCACGAGCCTTGGCCCTAATCCTAACCCTATCCAAAACTCTAACTTACCTTAGTGCGAACTGTAACAGAACAATAGCCCTAAATCTAAACCTAGGCCTAACGTCGGCTAGTCTAGGTTTAGCCCTCCCCAGAGCCCTAACCCTAACCCCAACCTCAGTCAGATCCTAACATCGACTCGAGCCATAAACTCACCACTTGCTCGAGCGATAGCACGAATGTCTGCCATAGCGCTAACCCTAACCCTAACGTGTTATAACTCTAACTTGAGCCATAACCCCAGCCCTAACTCGAAAACTAACCCTGACCCTAGCTGTAAATCAAATCCAGATCTAGCCCTAGCCCTAGCCCTAACCTTAGACTTGGCCAGAGCCTTAGTCCAGCCCCAATACTAAGGGCTAACCTTAACACCAACCTAGCCCAACCCTAACCCTAACCCTAGCTACAGTCTCAATCAAAGCCAAAACTTTAGCCCTAACCCTTAAACTGAGTCCTAAATCCTAGACCTTAGACATTAGAACTTAGACCTAACCCTAACCCTAGCTATAACTCTAGTCTTGGCCCAAGCCTAGCTATAGCCCTGGTCCTAGCTCTAACCCTAGACCTAACCTTAGCCCTAGCTCTAACCCTAATTATAATATTAAACCCTATCCCTGACCCCAACCCTATCTCACGCCTCGTGGAGGATGCTGTGGGCTATGAGCCCCTTGGACCCCACCCTTCCCAGGTTCTCCTGACTCAGCCCCTATGCTTGAAGACTCTTTGCACCAAAACCAGGAGAATCTGGGCACAGGCTAAGCTTCCCTTTCTGTACTGTGAAGTGTCTTGCTTTTCTTCCTCTTCCAGGAGATCTCCTGGTCCCTCTGGCTCTAGGATGCATCTCACACAGGTCTCTGCCACCAGAGGAAGCCACCCTATCTGGGCCCAGCCACTCAAAAGATTTCAGGTAAACCATGCTTGGGTTCCCACTGCTGTAACCAAGGGTTCTCCTGGCCCATCTCTTCTAAACAGCACCAGGCCACACAGCCCTGAGCTGCACAGGCTCTTGGAAACCTGGACCCATGGAAGGTGGGCTCCTGGAGACCCTGCCAAGCTGTCAAGCCCCCTTTTTCCTGTCCTTTGGGTCTCTCCACGTTTCTGGTTTACTCTCAACCCTACTCAGGGCCCTTGGAAACCCAGAGGAAAGAGGCCAGGTCTTGGGCGGTCGCTGCGGTTTGAGTAGGCTGGCCGCCTGCGTCTTTGGCTCCCTGGGACCCTTTGCGCTGCTGGGCTGGGAGGAAGCAGGCTGGGCCTGCCGAGGAGCCTCTTGGACCTCACAGGGCCTGTGGCTCTAATTGCTCTTTCTAAGAAATCCCTCAAAGTCTTTTGCAGGAAGGGAAGGCCTAGAGGAGTGGTCCAGGGGCCGCTTCCAGGCCACTGCTGTGTGAGCAGATCGGATTTGGGTAACACAGTGATGGCTTCAGCTTGGCAGACTTCAGCAGCTGACCGCCTTAGAAGTGCATTTCTTGGGACTGGGGTCTAGCTCTGGGTACTGGCCACCCCAAACCCCACCTCTGCAGTGGCTTTTTTTTTTTCCTCCTCCGTTCTTGCTGGCCCCACCCAGTCTGAGTGGGCCACAGGGCTGGAGCAGCCCACAAGGATTAGGAGAGGAGGAAAAAGTGACCATGGGAGGGCTGTGGGCTGCGGGAGGCAGAGCCGCCAACACATGTCCACGATGCTCACACACACGTGTCTACCCGTAGGAGCCTTGCCAGCCTGCGGGGCCAGTGGAAAGCATGAGTGGGACTAAGCAGAGAGCCCTCAACCCAGCCTGGTGCAGGCACGAAGCCCTGAAGCTCCCACAGGCAGGGCAGTTCCCAGACTAGGGCGGAGGGGCTGACCCTGGAGCAACCCCAGAAGAGCAAGAGGCAGCTTTGCCCACTTTCCCTCTTTGTAGTTTGCATCCTGTGTCCCTGGCCGGGGCCCCCACCCCACCCCAAAGAGAATGTATGGGGCTTAAGGACCCATGAGGGACTACTCTTTCTCCCTGCTCCTGTCTCTAACCTGTGCCTTCCAGGCCATGTATCCCCACATGGACAAACCTTGGCCTCCAGCTCCCCCAACCCCAGGCTATGCCCACTCAAGGCTCCCACTGCTTCAAGGGAGCAGGATTTGGGACTGGAAAAATACCCCTCCCTCAGGACAGAGCCCTGCTGGCCCCCACACCTCTTGGATCTAGTGGAAACTCCACCTCGTGCCTCCACTCCAAGGATCCTCGCAACATGAAGACTCAGGCCCCACGGGGAGTGGAGTCGAGGTGGGAGTGCAGAGGCAGAGTCCTGGGCCCAGGACTACTAGAGCTGCCCTGGTCACTGGAAGAAGAAAGGAGTCAGTGGCTGCGGCCTGGGAGAAGGCGTTTGGCATGTTCAGTTGGACTTCAGCCAGTGATTCTTGGGAATGGGGCTATCAGGCCCATGCTGGCTCTAGGGAGCCTGCAGCCCTGTGTACTGGATCCCAGGAGGGAAACTGTGCCTCTGCCCTAGGACATTTCATGGCACAGCTCTTCCTGACCCCAGGCCTCACCAGCTTCCCACCATGGTCCCACCCCAGCAGCCCTCTGCAGCAAGTAGGTCCCCTAGACCAGCCCTCACTGTGGCACTTGAACCTCTTGCCCTGGGCTACAGTTGTCTTTAAGAGGAAGTGTCAACCTCCTCCTTCTGCCCTATGAACATTACCAATGCACCTCCAAGTCTCCTCTTTTCTTCTGCTCTTGGTCTCTGTCCTGTCTCCCCAGCCTGAGCACCCCAGGGCTCCAGGGAAGTTGGCACCCCAGCTCTTGTGTGCCATATGCAAGCATGGCATACTCTTGGTCCTGGCTGCCCTCTGGCCTTGTGTCTCGTCACCCTCTTCCCTAGCATGTACTAGCATGTCTCTGGCCCAGGAGTATTGACTTTCTCAGGAATGGCCATCCCCACTCTAGCCCTGAAAGGGTGTCTTCAGGTGGGCCTGGCTTCCACTTACTCGCTTGCTACTGTGTCCTGTGGGAGCCATTCCAGGAGCCATGGAAAGAGGGCAGTGTATGGTCAGTGGCTAAGGGAGTTACATGGAGCAGGTCTACTTCTCAGGCGAGTGCCATCGGGTCTCTGAGAGTGAGTCCTCGCATTTGATACTGTGGACACTTTCAGATGGTGTGGCTCAGTTATCTGTGGCAGCCAGTAGATAGAAGGCAGGGTGGCCTGGGCACTGTTGTCCTCCTCCTACTCTGGACTCTTGACTTGAATCACCTCTGAAATGCCAGGACCTGTAGCCACTCAGTCCTCCAGCCTCACGGATGCAACATGCCCGCAAGGCCGCTGTGGATTAGTTGGTGGGGACTCTCTTGACTTCTAGCCAGGGGCCTGGAGTTAGGAGCTTCCTCAGAAAAGATGACAGTGCACTCCTTACCACCACTGCAAAGACCCCGTATCTCCATCATGGCCCATCTAGAGGTGCCCCTGGATTCGGAGGGAGACCTCTCAGAGAAGGTAGGGTCTTGTCTAATGTAGAGGGATTGAAACTGCCTGCCTGGATAGGCCCCTGGTCAGAGGGTGGCTGAGCTGCTCAGTGCCTCAGTGTGACCAGGAAAGGGTTGGGCAGACAATGCATGGTTTCTAGGCTCCAGCCTAAAGCAGAGTTCCTCTTTCCTTTTTCTTTTTTCTTCCTTCCTTCCCTCCCCTCCCTCCTTCCCTCCTTCCCTTCTTTCTTCCTTCCTTCCTTCCTCTCTCTCTGTCTCTTCTTTCTCTCTTTCTTTCTTTCTTTCTTTCTTTCTTTCTTTCTTTCTTTCTTTCTTTCTTTCTTTCTTTCTTTCTTTCTTTCTTTCTTTCTTGTGAGGTGGCCTCTCACTCTAGCCCAGGCTGACCTGGAATTCACTATGTAGTCTCAGGGTGGCCTTGAACTCATGGTGATCTTCCTATCTCTGCCTCTCGAGTGCTGGGATTAAGGACATGTGCCTGGCTTAGCAGGGTTACTCCTGATCACTTTATCAGAGAAGCTGGTTGGCAGAACCTGGAACTGAGGTTCTGGAGTAGTTGGAAGGGACCAGGTCCAGGTAAGCCCGTGGGCAGCCTGGACCTAACCACAGGCTGCCTGTAACTATAAAGATATGTTCAGGCCAGGCACGCACAGGTCCAGGGCAGATTGATGAGAGGGCATGTTCCAGTCAATCCTAGCACACCCCCCCCCACCAAACCCCTAGCAACCTGATGTCCTACAGGGGCCTTCCCTGTGGTAAGCAGCCACCCAGTGATTTGGAGCTGATCCCTAGAAGATAGTACCTGGGTCAGAGCAATCCCCCCCACCTTGAACACTCTGCTTCTGTTTGAATGCTTATGGGGTGCTGAGGCGGGCCCAGGGTGTGATGGTTAATATTGATCAGCAACGTGACAGGATCTAGAATCAGCTAGGAGACACACATCCCAGTGTGTCTGTAAGGAAGTTTCTAGATTAGGTTAACCAGGTGGGACTATCCACCCTAACTGTGATGGCACCATTCCACGGGCTGGGGCCCTGGACTGAATGGAAAGGAGAATGCGAGACTGGGGAGATGGCTCAGCAGTTAAAGACACTTTCTTGCAAAGGTTGGTGGCCTGGGTTCGGTTCCTCAGTACCCATATTAAGCCATATGCACAAAGTGGTGCATGTGTCTGGAGTTCATTTGCAGTGGCCCTGGTGTGCCCATATTCTCACCCCCTCATATCCTTCCCTCTCTCTCCTCTTAAATAAATATTTTTAAAAAGGAGAAAGTGAGCTGAGCACCAGCATTCATCTCTGCTTCCTAACTGTGTATGGAATGCAATCAGATGCTTCCAGCACCTGCCGCCATGCCTTCCCCACCACAATGGACAGCACACTCAAGCTGTGAGCCAAAATAAACCCTTCATCTCTTTGTCAGGTATTTTGTCACAGCAACAAGGAAAGTCACAATACACAGGGCTTCTGGCATGCTAGGCAAGTACTCATCAGGGCACACACCCCAGTCCTGTTAGGTGAGTATGGCTCAAGACATACTGTCCTGCCTGAGTGGGGCATGGGACACGGAACATGCCGAGAAGAAAGACCATCAAGGTCCCTGGGGAAGACCAGTCCTCAAGACCTTATGATTTTTTCAGCTATAGGGAGTGCAAGACAGTGAGGGGCCAGAGGGAGGCCAGAGTCTGTTGGCTTGAGCAGACGCAGACGCTGCAGCTGGAGGATGTGGCGGTACTCCACATGCCATGGGCCATTTGGTCCCTTAGTGCTGTATTGGGGCCTGGGGGGGGGGCATCTGAGAAGCCCTGCTCCACAGGGCGCAGACTGTCTCAAATGGTGTCCTAGTGTGTCCTTCCTCTGGGACGTCCTGGGGTTTGCTTTACTCCTTTGTGGACACTTGTACCCCCTCGGCTGTTAAGCCCTACAGAGACTACTTCCTTCTGCCATGTCAACCAGCAACAGCTGTCCTACCCACGGCCAAGGGCTTGACATGTCACCCTTGCTGGTGGGCTCCAGATTCCCCTCTCACTTTGTGAGAGAGAGAGGTCTTGTCAGCTCAGGTGGACATCCAGCCCCTTGGACACAGGAGCCTAGACAGGGACCTGGGGTCACCATGGAGCAGCAGTAATGAGCAGACTAATGAGGGACCTCTAGTCACCTGTCCTAGAGAGTGGGAGTGGGACCCTCAGAAGCCACAAAACCTCCATGTATGCATGCCATGTCTGGCTCTTCCTGAGGCAGACAGAGGGGAAGGCTGTTCACGTCACAGAAAGATGAGGAGTGTGTGTCAGATTTTGCAGTGGGTCTTCACCTGTGTTTAGGGTCTCAGTGCCTTACCACTGATGATGGAACGGGATCTCACAGGCATCCAAGCCCTCCTTCTTCCTCATTAAAGCTCCCGGAACTACCCCCACCCCCCACCCCCGGTTCCTAGCGTCTCTTAGCTGGAGGTCCTGTACCTTCTGCCAGGGTTGAGGAAGAAGATCCCAAATACCTGGCCAGCACCAGCCCTCACTCACTAGACCCTGGCTGCAGGGAAGACTCCAGCCTTAGGAAAGCCTTCCCAGAATCCTCTCTGTCCCAGCCCCCACTCCCCCCCTCCCCTGCTCAGCCTGGGCAGTCCATCCAGCTCCAAGCTGCTCACAGCAGGGCAGTCAAACCTCAGCTTGACCCGGGATTCCAGGCTTGGGGCTGGCTGCTGACTGCAGAGATAAATCGAGGAAGTCTCCCCAACCCCCCAGCCCTGGCCCCAACCAGCCCCCCGTGGTGGGCAGGCAAGGGAAAGGAGAGACCCCAGAGGCCTGTTTGCTGTCCCAGCTGGGCTGGCTGCAAGGCCCTTCCTCTGCTCTGGCTCTGGCCCCATCAGATCTGAACACATAGACATCCTTCCATGGGGCCATCAGCACTCAGGCCTGGGGGAGGAGGGATGTGGAGGGACAGAGAGCCCCTCTCCTGATAGGGGGATGTGGCTTCCGACCCTAGTTCCTCATGGAGGGCATCTGGGACAGTAGGGGCTCTGGGATGTGACCCCCCCGCACCCATACCCTTCTCAACCTACTGAAGCTTGATATGACTTGAACCCAGCCTCTTTCAAGACTATAGACATCCTGAAGACATCTCAGATAAGTCTTGGCCTTGGTGAGCCTCAATGGAACTTGCTGGTGGGAAAGCTCAGTAGTGTCAGAGTGTCTATGGACAGCACCTCAGGTGTCCACCCTGGGCAGCTCCCTGGTCCTTTCTTCCACCCATACCTAGGATCCGCTGTCTGGTCAGACTGACCTCAGGCTTCTTATAATTATTTCCCAACTCTTGGCCTGTAGGCAGCTATCCCCTAAGCTCTTGGAGCCAGTGTCCTTCTCAGAGGGTGAGGGGCCTCCAAGGTCAGGTGAGCTGAGGAGCTCCTGGGACAACCAGGGTGGGGAGAGGAAGGCTGGGGTAGGTCAGGAATTGCCTCCCCAGCCGTTTCTCCTCAGTGTCAGCTTTAGAGCTGTACTGGGGTGGCTGCAGCCGGGCCTCAGCGGCTTATCCTCCGAAGGCCTGTCCTCTGCCATAGCCCTGACTTAAGTGACTGACTCAGAGATAGCTGGTGTAGTACCCTGGGTATCCCCAAACCTTCAGCACACGTGAGTGTTGAGGACACGCTGGGCAGAAGAAGCTGCAAGGTCCGTGTGAGGCCACACTGGGGGGTCCCGGGAAGGGATGGGATCTGTGTGGGCTCAGAACCTGGGGGCTTCCCACTTGCTGGGGTGAAGGTCCCACGATGGGAGAAAGGAAAGGAGGCAGGAGTAGGGTTTGGCAGCTCTTCTGCTACAGCCTTGAGAGGCTGAACACATCTGGAAAGGTCTGACATCTCCCAGGCCCCTGGAGCACCCTGGGAGAAGGAAGGGACCTAGTTTTGGGGCAACGGGGAAGAGGCTGGGGGGTGCTTCCCTCCCATCCACACCCCCCACCTAAGGAGCCCCACCTAGGAGGCCAAATGGGTGTCATGTTGACCACTGACCTCACGGGGGCGCAGGAGACAATAAAATTTTAGCCAGTTTAGAGGCGAAGTCTGGCTGTGAGTAGAACCTCCTGGGCTGAGCTTTCTTAGCAGCACTCTGCCATCTCTGTCAAGGAGCAACAGTCCCAGCAGTCACACCAGCCCCTCAGCCCTGGGTTTCTGATAGGCCTCCTGCTCCCCTGGCCCTCTACCCTCTGACTTCCTCCCTCCCTTCCTTCACCCTAGGCGTCTCTCCCTCTCCCTCTTCTCTTCTTTCCTCCCCACTCTTCTCTCCCCTCTTATCCTCCCCTCCCCTCTCTTCTCTCTGTTCTCCTCTCTTCTTCTTTTCTCTCATCTCCTCTTCTTCTCCTCTCCTCTTCCCTCCTCTCCCTTTCCCATTCCTGCTGCCCTGGGCCAGGTTTGGGAATGGGGTGCCATTCTGGCCACCCTAGACTAGGCTAAGACCAATCCTCAACCCCGTACAAAGACAGTCGACTCCAGCCCCTCTGTGTGTGCAGTCTGGCAGTTGAGGAGCTGGGGGAATTGCGGGCTATTCAGGTGGTAGCTGGGAATCTAGTCGTCCTAGGGGTCAGGCAGTTGGCTCTGGAAAAGCACTAGGAGGGAGGTGGGGCCTGGAAGAGGCTGGGAAGAAACAGAACTGAGGCTAGGCCCTAGCAAGCCCCTCTCCCCAGAGCAGAGCGCGAAGACACTTGATAGCAGAATGAGGCACACGTGGGGCGAGGACAAGCAGGCTGGCAGGATTCCAGGGAGGGGTAGGGTGGGGCAGAGGAAGCCATTTCCCACAGGAGCAGTGTAGAGTGCCACTGCTGTGTCAGCAGCACAGTGATTTGTATGGGGCCTTTGAGAGACGCCATCGAGGGGCAGCTGGGGTGCTCCTCCTGGGTCCGGGGCTGGTAGAGAAGGTCCATGGAGCTAGGATAAGGACAGGCCAGGGCAGGGAAAGGTGGGACTACAGGCAGGGTATGTACAGACAGCCTGGCCAGCCAGTAGGCTTGGTGGGCTTCTCTGGGGATGAGGAAGGAGACCTTTTCATGGGCAGGCGAACAAAATACAGCCTTATCCAGTTTGCTTTGCCCCAACCTTTGCTTCTGAGCTTGTGCCAGGGCCCTCCCCAGGGCCTTCACCTTTGCCTGAGAGCCAGGGCTCCTGGCTGACTGTAGCAAGGACAACTGGAGGGGGGCTCATAGCCCCTCACTGGGCTTGTGAGAAGGGAGGAGACTCTGCAGCAGCCACCTGCCTGTGTCAGTCACTTAGTCCTCCACCCAGCCTGTTGTCTGGCTCCAGAGGGCGGTGCGGTGGGGAGGGCAGGAGCAAGGCCTGCAGGGGTCTTTTTGCCCACTTATCTCCGTGGGGAGGGCAGGAGCAAGGCCTGAAGGGGTCTTTTTGCTTACTTATCTCCGTGGGCCTGGGGCTGGGTTCGGGGGGGGGTGGTCTGTGGGCTGGCTGGGAAGGTATGAGGAAGGTCTGTGCGGGTTTGGGACAGTTGGAGGAGGGGCTGGTTAAGGGTCCTCTTGTTCTCTGTTTGCTAACTGGACCACTTCAGAAACTTCTTAGACTTCTTAAATCTCCATCCTCTCTGACAGGGTTTGGCTTGTGGAAATACCCAGAGGCTCAGGAAGTTCAAAATGAGGAGGAGGCCTAGGAAAGGGAGAGGCTTGAGCAGAGGAAGGCCGGGTGGGAGAAGTAAACAATAAAGATGGCTGGGGGCAGGAAGAGAGGGCCCAGAGACCATCGTAGGACAAGTGAGTCCTAGGACGCTGGGCCACCCAGAAGGTCCCCAGGGCAGTGCCTCGTCTCCCAGGTTTACCAAGGCCCCTGAAGTGTACAAGAGCACCCCAGAGTCCCCTGGTGCCCCACATTTCCCAGAAGGACCTCCAGAGTGAGGTGCTAAGCTAAAATCCAGGCACCTGGCCCCACCCCAGCCTTCCAAAGAGTTGCTGTCGACTCGGTTCCCCAAATGTGCACAGCCCTCTGCTGATAGGTGGCATGTCTGTCCATGAACAGCATGGCAAACTGATACCTTTCTTTGCTTGTGGCCCACAGGTGTGTGCGCATCCTGGAGCTACGTGTGACACGATAAGTGCTTGGCCACAAACGTAACATGTCTGCAAGAGCACCCGGGATACACTGAGAACAAGCCAGGTGCCACATCAGGAGCACGTCCACGCAGTAAATGCCTGTGTATGCTGTACACTGTGTATGCCGCAACAGAGGACCGGACGGACGCAGGACCAGCCAGCCGATCATAAACATCCTTAGAAGCAAAGGTAAAGCATCCAGGGTCAGGCTCAGACTGGGTGAGAGCGAGTCCACTGCATCATCTTTACTCTCCACGTCCTACGCTCCTTTCTTCACCATGCTCCAGTGTCCAGTCTGTTTTCCACGCTCCATTCTCCACACACGACGCTTATTCTTCATTCTCCATATTGCATTCTCCGCATCCACTTTCCACATGCTGTTCTCCGCTTGATTGCCCATCTTGCAATGTCTATATTGTGTGATCTATGGCGTGTGCACCACGTGGGTTCCGTGTGCACCATTCATCTCCAGGCCATTATCCATGCACCAGCATTTGTACTCTACCCCATTCACTGCTTGTCTCTGCATTCTTCATCCTGTATCTATTTTCCCCCTCTCTCCATACACCACTCTCCATTCTCTATACTCCAGTCTTTAAAAAAAGAGTTTATTTATTTATTTAATTTATTTATCTATCAGAGAGAGAGAGAGAGAGAGAGAGGCAGATAGATAGAGAAAGAATGGTGCACCAGGGCCTCTAGCTACTGCAAATGAACTCCAGAAGCATGTGCCACCTTGTGCATCTGGCTTTGTGTGGGTACTGGGGAATTGAACCTGGGTCCTTTGGCTTTGCAGGCAAGTGTCTTAACCACTAAGCCATTTCTCCAGCCCATATACTCCATTCTTCATACTCCATTTCCTATTCTCCACCCTCCATTCTCTATACTCCACTCTCCTTACTCCCCCTTTCATGCTTCACTGTGCATGTTCCACCCTCCAGACTGTGTTCTCCCCAGTTCCGTCCCATTCCTCACTCTTCATACTCCATTTCCATTCTCCCTACTCCATGCCTCACTCTCCCTACTCCATCCTCCATCTTCCACTCTCTATATTCCATTTTCCTTAGCCCATTTCCCACTCTCCACACTCCATTCTTCCCCCGCTATGCCCCGTTCTCCATTCTGCACTTCCCACTCTCCACACTTCATTTCCCACCCATCACGTCCCATTCTCTACGCCTCACCCCCCACTCGTCATTCTCCTGTCTCTGTGTTCTCCATACTTCGTTCCACATGCACCATGCTCTAGTTTCCATTCCCCACCCACATTTTATTTCCTGATCTCCATGTCCATTGTCCATAATCCATTCCCCACTCTGCTTCACTCTCTACTCTCCATACTCCACTCTCCATTTCCCTCTCTCCATTCCCCATTCTCCATTCTACAGTCACACCTTCACTTTCTAGACTCCATTCCACACGTTTCATTCCCCACTCCCCACTCTCCATACTCCAATCATTCCTCAACCTCCAAACTCCATTCTCCCTTCTCCATGTCATTCCCACTCTCTGCCACACTCCGTTTTTCCATCTCCATGCTATTTTCCATACTCCATTTACTTCTCCACATTCCACTCTTCCTCCTACTCTCTACACTCCATTCAATTTCTCATTTGTCAGTAGTCCATTCTCCACACTCGACTTTCCATATTCTATTCCTCACTCTCCATACTCTGTTCCTCATGCTGCATCCTCCACTCTTCACACTCCAGTTCCCTATGTCCATATTTGATTCTTAAATCTCCATTCTTGATCATCTGTACCCCATCTCTCTCTCACCATACTTTATACCCCATTCTCCATACTTCACTCCCTTCTGCCTTCTCCATACTCCATTCCTTACTCTCCATTTTCTATTCTTCATTTCCATATGACATTCTCCATCTCCTATGTTCCATATTCCATCCTTTTAAAAAAGATTATTTGTTTATTTATTAGAGACAGAGAGAGGGAGAGAGAAAGAGAGTGAGAATGGGCATGCCAGCGCCTCTAGCCACTGCAGACGAACTCCAGACACATGCGCCACCATGTGCATCTGGCTTACATGGGAACTGGAGAATTGAACCGGGGTCCTTAGGCTTCACAGGCATGTGCCTTAACTGCTAAGCAATCTCTCCAGTCCCTCCATATTCCATTCTTGACTCTCTGTTCCCCACTCTCCTGACTACACACACTTCCTTCTCCATTCCCATATTCCATTTTCACCCTCCGTGTGCCCTTCCTCATGCTCCATGCATTACTCTCAGTACTCCATTCACACTTTCCATGCTCTGTTCATTACTCTCGGCACTCCATTTCCACTTTCCATGCTCCACTCATTACTCTCAGCACTCCATTTCCACTTTCCACGCCCCGTTCATTACTCTCAGCACTCCATTTCCACTCTCCACGCTCTGTTCATTACTCTTGGGACTCCATTTCCACTTTCCATGCTCCGTTCATTACTCTCAGTGCTCCATTCCCACTTTCCACGCTCCACTCATTACTCTCGGTGCTCCATTCCCACTTTCCATGCTCCACTCATTACTCTCAGCACTCCACTCCCACTTTCCATGCTCCATTCATTACTCTCAGTACTCCGTTCCCACTTTCTATGCTCCGTTCATTACTCTCTGCACTCTATTTCCACTTTCCATGCTCCACTCATTACTCTCGGCGCTCCATTTCTACTTTCCACGCTCCACTCATTACTCTCAGTACTCCATTTCCACTTTCCACGCTCCACTCATTGCTCTCGGTACTCCATTTCCACTTTCCATGCTCCACTCATTACTCTCGGGACTCCATTTCCACTTTCCATGCTCCACTCATTACTCTCGGGACTCCATTTCCACTTTCCACACTCCACTCATTACTCTCGGCGCTCCATTTCCACTTTCCATGCTCCACTCATTACTCTCGGGACTCCATTTCCACTTTCCATGCTCCACTCATTACTCTCGGCACTCCATTTCCATTTTCCATGCTCCACTCATTACTCTCGGTGCTCCATTTCCATCTCGGTACTCCATTTCCACTTTCCATGCTCCATTCATTACTTCCAGTACTCCATTTCCAGTTTCCATGCTCTGTTTATTACTTTCCATGCTGCATTTTCCCTTTCCATGCTCCGTTCATTACTCTCCATGCGCCATTCCTTACTCTCCATGCTGCATGTTCACTTTCCCCGTGCCATTCTCATTCTCCACACCCCACTCCTTCCTCTCCATGTTCCGTTTTCACCCTCCACGTGCCATTTCTCACTCTCCATACTCCATTCCTTACTCTCCATGCTCCATTCCTCACTCTGCATACTCCATTTTCACTTTCCACATTCCATCCATCAATGTCCATTCTCCACTCTTCATTCCTCACTTTCCACACTCCATTCTCCATACTCGGTTTTCACCCTCCATTCTCCACTCCTCAATCTCCATTCTCCATATTCCATTTCCCACTCTCTACTCTCTACACCGCACTCCCTTCTCCACTCTCTGTTCTGTTCTCTCCACATGCCATTCTCCATTTTCCATATTCTATTCCCCACTGTCCATTCTCTACTTTGCATACTATACTCCCTTGTCCATACTCTTTTTCACTCTCCAAACCCCATTACTTCCTCTCTCTATTCTTCATGCTCCACTTCTTTCTCCACTCTCTATACTCCATTCCTCATTATCATACTGCATTCTTTTAAAAAACCTTTCATTTATTCATTTTATTATTGATCTTAAAGAGAGATGGAGAGGAAGAGGCAGATAAAGAGAGAATGAGCATGCCAGGGTGTCTGGCCACTGCAAATGAACTCCTGACAGATGTGCAACTGGCTTTTACATAGGGAATTGAACCTGGGTCCTTAGGCTTTGCAGGCAAGCACCTTAATCACTAAGTTATCTCTTCAGCCCTTCATACTACATTTTTCATACTCGATTTTCACACACCATATACTATTCCTCAACCTCCATTCCTCACGCTCTCTATTGTTTTTTATTTTTTTAATTTAATTTTTTAAAAGTTTTTTTGAGGTAGGGTCTCGCTCTAGCCTAGTCTGACCTAGAATTCACTCTGTAGTCTCAGTGTGGCCTTGAACTCATGGCAGTCCTCCTGCCTCTGCCTCCCAAGTGCTGGGACTAAAGGCAGATGCCACCACACCTGGCTTTGTACTCTATTCCTCATGTTCCACTTCTTTCTCTACCCTCCATTCCTCACTATCACACTGCATTCTTCATGTTGATTTTCACACTCCATATACTATTCCTGAACCTCCACTCTCCACTCTCCATTCTCTACATCCCCATCATCCCTTTCCCTCTCTCTGCTCTCCATGCTCCATTACCCTTCTCCATATTCCATTCTCCACTCTATTCTTTGTTCCCCATTCTTTACTCTCTGTACTATACACTCCACTTTCTATGCTCTAATTTCCCTACTTCTTTCCATCTCTGCATTTGCCATACTTTATTACTCTTTCTATACTTCACTCCCCATCTCAGTTTATATTCTTCCTACTTCACTTCTACATTCTCCATACTCTAGTCCTCCTTCTCCTTATCCTCCTCCTCCTTCTTTTTTAGTTTTTTGAGATAGGGTTTCACTCTAGTCCAGGCTGACCTAGAATTCACTATGTAGTCTCAGGGTGACCTCGAACTCACAGTGATCCTCCTACCTCTGCCTCCCGAGTGCTGGGATTAAAGGCATGCGCCACGGTGCCCGGCTCTTCCCTCTTCTTGTACTCCACTCTCCCTACTCCATTCTCCATACCCTAATCTTCATAGTCTGTTCTCCATACTCTATTACCCTCTGTCCATTCTGCATTCTTCACTCCTCACTCTCTATATTCCACTTTCCACACTCAATTCTTCATTCTTCCTATTTCATTTTCCATTCCCACTCCCTACTCCCCATTCTCTATCCCTTATTCTGCATACTCAGTTCTCCATCCAACACTCTTCATTCCTTGATCTCCATTTGTACGCTCCACTCTTCGTATACACTATCCACTTCATTTTCAATCCCTTCTTCCTATTCCATACTCCATTTTATATTCTCATTTCTTCAATATCTATGCTCTATTTCTGTGGTCTGGGCTCTTTCTCCACTTTGTATACTCTGTACTCAATTCTGTAGTATCTGCATACCATTTTCTTATACTCCGTTGTACACTCTCCATTTCACGTGCTTCTATATATGTATTCTATGCTCCATTCTTTGCATTATCTCCTCCATCCTTCTTACCCTCTTCTCCATTCTCTCTTTCTTTTTAAAAATATGTTTAATATTTGTATTTATTAGAAACAGACAGACAGAGAGAGAAAGAGAGAGAAAGACACAGAGAGAGATGGACACACCAGGGCTTCTGGCCACTGCAAACAAACTGCAGATGCATGTGCCACCTTGTGCATCTGACTTATGTGGGTCCTGGGGAATTGAGCCTCGAACCAGGGTACTTAGGCTTCACCATAGGCAAGTGCTTAACCACTAAGCCATCTCTCCAGCCCCATGCTTGCCCTTTCTTTCTTTCTTTCTTTCTTTCTTTCTTTCTTTCTTTCTTTCTTTCTTTCTTTTCTTTTCTTTTACCTTTTTTTTGGTTTTTGGTTTTTCAAGGTAGGGTCTCAAGGTAGTCTAGGCTGACCTGGAATTCACTATGTATTCTCAGGGTGGCCTTGAACTCAAAGTGATCCACCTACCTCTGCCTCCCAAGTGCTGGGATCAAAGGCATGTGCCACCACGCCCAGCTGGCTCTCTTTCTTAATATTTTGTCCTTCCTGGTATGCATCCTCTAGATCCACAGACCCACTGTGTTCTCTAGTCTGCGTTTTCTGTGCTTTATGCTGAAATATGAATTCTCCACCAGCCATTCTCATTTCTCTCTTCCCCATTCTTCATCCTCCTTACTCCTTTCACCATGCTCCACTTCTCATTGCCACACTCCATATTCTCTATTATCACACTGCACATTATAGATTCTCCATAGTCTCTATTATCTCCTTCTCCAAACTCTATTCCCATTCTCATATTCCACACTACCGTTGATGATACAATTTCCTCCTTGTATTAATACTCCATTCTTTGTTCTCCATGTGAAATGTTCCACTACCCATACTCTATTCTCCATATTCTACAAATTAGTGTTCATATTTCATTTTCTATATCCATTCTCATATATATATATATATATATATATATATATATATATATATATATATGTATATGTATATATGTGTGTGTGTGTGTATGTTGGTTTTTTTACTTTTTATTTATTTGACAGCAACAGACAGACAGAGAAAGAAAGAGACAGATAGATAGAGAATGGGTATTCCAGGGCCTCAATCCACTGCAAACGAACTCCAGATGCATGCGTCACCTTGTGCATCTGGCTTATGTGGGTCCTGGGGAATTGAGATTTGAACCAGGGTCCTTAGGCTTCACAGGCAAGCACTTAACCTCTAAGCCATCTTCTCCAGGCCCCTAAGTTGTTTTTTTTGAGGTAGGGTCTCGTTCTATCCCAAGCTGGCCCAGAATTCACTATGTAGTCTCAGGGTGGCCTCAAATTCACAGGGTTCCTCCTACCTCTGCCTTCCAAGTGCTGGGATTAAAGACATGCACCACCATGCCTGGCCATTCTCTATTTTTAATTCTATACTACAGACCTTAATCTTCACAATATATTTCCATTCTCCATACTGTATACCCATCTGTAGCAGATAGCTTTAGGTCTGCTGAGATGAGCTTCCAGACCAGGCACAGTTATGGAGGAAGGGATTTATTGAAGCTTACAGATCCAGGGGAAGTTCCATAATGGCAGAAGAAGCTGGCCTGCCTTTACAGGTCCAAGCAGAGAGAGAAAAGCCACAAGCCAAAAGCCACACAGCACAGCACACTTCAGGAACTCCAGCTAGGCACACTTTGCCTATCTTTAGATTGAAATCTCAAACTCACCACCACACCTTAAGATCCACATTGCCTTCAGCCAGGTGGCTGCACATGCAAACTATAAACTAATACAACACCACTACCACAGCATCTTTCATCATCCTATTTCCATACTCTCTCTTCATATTTTATTATTCTCCAGGCTTCTTGCTCCATTCTTAGTTATCCACATACCAGTTTCCATGTTCTAGTCTCCATTTCCATGCTTCACTCTCCATTTTCATACTTTCTGCTCCATTTTTAAATTATAAACCAAATATGATGTCTCATTCTTATAATCCCATCACCTGACATGCAGAGACAGGAAAATGGCTGTGAATTTGAGACCAGCCTGAGGTCCAGAGTGAGACCTTGTCTCAAAAACAAAGCAAAACAAATTTTATCTTCCATTCCCCATTTCATCTCCCTACTCCATTTGCCAGTCTCTGTATGTCATTCTTTATATTCTGTATGTTATTATCCATTCTTTCCCCTGTTCTCACTGAGATATACCCTCAGGCCAAATATTCACTATGCCTTTTAAAAAACCAATGCTGAGCCGGGCGTGGTGGCACACGCCTTTAATCCCAGCACTCGGGAGGCAGAGGTAGGAGGATCGCCGTGAGTTCGAGGCCACCCTGAGACTACATAGTGAATTCCAGGTCAGCCTGGGTTAGAGCGAGACCCTACCTTGAAAAACCAAAAAAAAAATCAATGCTGAAATACCAAACCCAAGGCTTTATACATGTCAGGTGAGTGTTCTTCCACGGTGTACCCTGTTCTCTAAGCTCTGATCACTGCTGTCCTTTCTCCTTCCTGCACAACCATTCTGCATACTGCATTTTCATTCTTCACCCATATATCCCATCACTTGAATCCTCTTCTCATATACTCACCTTATGCCTATTCCCTGCCCCCCATGTTGCTTACTCACACGCTACACTGCCCAGTCAGTTTCTGTTCTTTCTATTCCATTCTCCATATTCTAAACTCCATATGCCATCCTCAGTTCACCATAATCTGTTCAGCACATCTATGCTTCATTCTGTGTACTGCATTCTCCTCTGTCTCTTTTAGTTACAATCCATGTCAGCTCTTCATGACATGTACTCCCTTACCGTCTTTCAATCCCAGGTCTACAAATTCCCACACTGCACATTATGTATTCCATTTTCTGAACTTCAGTTTCTATTTTCCCTGTTCCACATGCTTACTCCATTCACCATGTCTATACTCCATTCCACACTCTCCGCCATCTACATTCTATTCTTATCTGTATTTATGCTACACAGCAGTGTGAGTTTTCATAAGAAATTCTCCGAGTTCGCTATCACACTCTTTCACTATGCATTCTCCAATCTTCACACTTCACTCACCACTCTCAATTTACACACAGCAGTCTCCACACTCCCCGCCACATCTCCTCTAGTCCATATCTTGCCTCCACCCTTCACTCCAAACACCAGGACTCAAACTCCATTCTCTATACCCTCCACTCTGGGCTCCAGTATTCAAGCTGCATTCTCCATTATGCAGGAAAATTCTCCACACAACTCTTCATGTTCCCGTCTTCATTCTTCATGCTCATTATTCTGTAATCTGTTCTTTACACTTCATTCTCCACGCCTGTGCTCCAGTTCTACCCAGGACTTTCTTCCCCCCTCCCCCCCCATTGTCTGCTCTCCCTACTCCATGCTCAATCATCCAGTCTTCAGTCTTTGTACTCTGTACGTCACACTACATCTTCCACTCTATTCTCTACATCCCTCGCCTCGTTCTCCATGTGCTACTCTCTGTTGTCCACGCCCTAAACCTCATTTTCTTTCTCCATATACCATTCTCCACTCTCTGTACTCCATTATCAAATTTGCATACTATATTATTTGTATTCTTCACACTCAGTTTTCTGTTCTCCATCCTGTGGAATCCATGTTTTTGTTTCCCTTCCTCCATTCTTCGGACTCCATTATCTGTACTCTATATTCTATTGACCTGCAACATCTCCATACTCTACATTCTATCTTCTACTCTCCACCTTCTGTTCTCTGTATACTATGTTTCTTTCTCCATATTCCGTGTTCCATTTTCATCCTCCATCCTCTTTTCTCAATGTTCATATACCATTTTCCACACAACATTCTTTTAGTGTGTGTCTCCTAGCTTTAAATTTTTTATTTTTTGAAAAATGTACTTTTTTTGATTTTGTGATGTAGGGTCTCACTCTGGTCCAGGCTGACCTGGAATTAACTATGTAGTCTCAGGGTGGCCTCGAACTCTCACGATCCTCCTACCTCTGCCTCCCGAGTGCTGGGATTAAAGGCGTGCGCCACCATGCCCAGCTAAAAATGTATTGATTAAATTTTTAAAATTTATTTGAGAGCCACAGACAGACACAGAGAGAAAGAGGCTGATAGAGAGAGAAGGGGCATGCCAGGGCCTCCAGCCACTCCAAACAAACTCCAGATGCATGCACCACCTTGTGCATCTGGCTTACATGGGTCCTGGGGAATCAAGCCTCGAACCGGGGTCCTTAGGCTTCACAGGCAAACGCTTAACAACTAAGCCATCTCTCCAGGCCCAATTTATTGATTTTTTTTATTAAAAGGTGGCACACATAGACTCCCTCCTCCTCCAGCCCAATTCTGCTGAGGGTCTTCAGTGGGATATTCAGTGTGGGGACGACCAAGAGGCCTCAGTCAGTCTCTGCAGGAATGGGGGAAACATGTTGTCTCAGGATAATCCCACTTACCCTGAGGCTCTTACAGTCTTTCTGCCCCTTTTCCCTGATGATCCCTGAGACTTGGTGGGGAAGATAGAGATCTGATTCAGTGTTGATTTCTCTGTAGACACTGGATCTCTATTTTTATGAGGGTTGAGTGGCCACAGTGTCTGTTGCCATTTCCCTGCAACTGGTTTTCAGGCTAACTGCGAGAGAAGTATTTGTGTGATCACTTCCCCTGTAATGACTTCTGGACCCAGGCAGACCAATACATCTCCTTGATGTATTGATGTATCCTTATTTCTCCCCATATCTTCCTCCATCTGTAAAACAGAACAGATTCTCCAGCCAGAAGTGAGAACAGTTTGAATAAAAGGGGTTAAGCAGACCTGGAGAGATGGCTTAGTGGTTAAGCATTTGCCTGTGAAGCCTAAGGACCCTGGTTCAAGGCTCCATTCCCCAGGACCCACATAAGCCAGATGTACAAGGTGGCGCATGCATCTGGAGTTCGTTTGCAATGGCTGGAGACCCTGGTGTGTCTGTTTTCTCTCTCTGTCTGCCTCTTTCTTTCTCTGTCTGTTGCAAATAAATAAATAAATAAATAAATAAATAAATAAATAAATAAATAAATAAAAAACAAAAAAGGGGGAGGATAAGCTTAGTCATTAGAAAACCATATGAGGTGTATATCCACTCTTCTTAGTTAGAGAGCAGAGGAGGTTCTTTCTGGAGCCTACTGGTTTCCTGGTGTAGGGTCTCTAGCTTGGTTGGTTCCCAGAGCCAGATATGAGTTCACCCCCATGTCCAATCCATAAGCGGTTGGTTACCTACATTGGCTGTGTGCCACTATTGCATGAGTGTGCTTCTTGCTTGGCTTTTTTTTTTTTTTAATTGGCAGGGTCTCCTGCTTGATTAATCTGTTGGCAACTTATATTCCAGCCGGTCTCAAAGCACGTTCCAGCACTATGAGGGCTAGGTGGGAGGGAACTGAATTCCCTCTCAGTTTCAGCATGATCACTTGATGTCCTATGGCTTCAGGCTATGGTGTCTTCAGCAACAGGGACTTACTTTTTAGCTCCTGCAGATAATCATGTGTTTTGGCAATGACCTGTATTATTTTGGGGATCTCATGTCTCCCTGACCAACAGCTCACTGTGTGTGTGTGGGGGGGGTGGGGTGGGGGCTGAACCCAATTCTGGCCATGGAAATTACCAGCCAGTGGCCGTAGTTTTAGGTTAATGTTTTCTTCACCTTTTGTGGAGCTCTTCTGTTCAGATCCCCCTTGCCCTCATTGAGGGTCATGATCTGTAGAAAGGTGTCCTGAAGAAGGTCTCTATGGTATTGATTCTTGTTGTCATTAGTTTTGTGTATCCCCCCACCCCAACACCTCCTTCCTCTACCTCTAGGTCTTTCCATACTCTCCTTTCTTCTATCCTTTCTTCCTTCCTTCCTTCCATCCTTCCTTCCTTCCTTCCTTCCTTCCTTCCTTCCATCCTTCCTTCCTTCTATCCTTCCTTCCTTCTTCCATCTCTCCCTCTCTCCCCCTTCCCTCTTTCTCTTCTTTCTTTCTTTCTCTCTCTCTCTCTCTTCTTTTCTTTTCTTTTCTTTCTTTATTTCATCACTGATTTGTCCAGTAGCCCTTCCTCCCCCTCCCTCTCTATTTCCCCTTTATCCTATTTTCATTCTAATGCCATGTCCATATTGTAGATATTTATTACAGCTCACAATTAACTGATGCTGGACCAGGTTAGGAAGTACATATGAGAGAGGTCATGTGGCATCTCTCTTTCTGAGCCTGTGTGACCTCACTCAGCATGATTTTTTCCCCAAGTCCATCCATTTTCCTGTGAATTTGATTGTTTCATTTTTCCTTACCACTGAGTTCCATTGTGTATGTGTACCCCATCTTCATTAATCATTCATTTGTTGATGGGCATCTGGGCTGATTCCAATTTCTGGCTACTGTGAATAGAGCAGCAATAAAAATGGTTGAGCAAGTTTCTCTGTGGTATATAGTAGAGTCTTTAGGGTATATGATCTAATAGTAGTTCTATTTTCAGCCTTTCAAGGAGTCTCTATACTGATTTCCATATGGGTTGAACAAGTTTGCACTCCTGCCAGGTGTGGTGACGCACGCCTTTAATCCCAGCATTCGGGAGGCAAAAGTAGGAGGATCACCATGAGTTTGAGGCCACCCTGAGATTACATAGTGAATTCCAGGCCAGCCTGGGCTAGAGTGAGACCTTACCTTGAAAAACCGAAAAATGAAAAAAAAAAAAAGTTTGCATTCCTACCAGCACTGGGTGAAGGTTCCTCTTTCCCCACACCCCTGCCAGCATAATTATTTTTTTTTCATGGTTGCCATTCTGACTGGAGTGAGATGGAATCTCGTAGTCATTTTAATTTGCATTTCGCTGATGAGTAGAGATGTTGAGCATCTCTTTAGGTATTTAATGCCATTTTACTATTTATTATCTTGTTCTCTCACCACATAATATAATACACCTCCACGTTCCTTTCTCCGGATACCATTCCTTATTCTCCACTCTGGACTCTATTCTCCATTCTATTCTATTTAATCCAGTTACTTCAGTCCACACAATCCATGCTCCACTCTGGACTCCAACTTAATTCACCACTGTCCATATTTTATTTTCCCATGCCTCATGTGGAATATTCCACACTCCATTCTCCAGTTGTTGCTACCTGCGCTCCACTCTCAATCGTCCATACTCCAATAACATTCTTCATGCTTTTCTGTTCCCTTCCTTTATACACAGTACTCCATCCATCACACTCTGCCCTCTTTTTACATTCTGTTCACTCTTCTCCATACTCAATGTACACTATGCTATTCTCTACTCCATCCTCCAAACTCCATGCTTCATTCAACCTATGCTACACATTGTTCTTCATATCTCCTATAATTTATTCTCCAGTCTCAATTCTCCTTCAGTCATTTTCCATTTGCCACACCCTGTTGTTCAGAATCTCTATTTGCTATTTTCAACTCCACATTTGGCACAATCCACTCATTCTCCACTCCTTTCCCCAAACCGCATGTTCCATTCATCATATTCTTCCCTCCATCCCCTCACTCCATACTCTTGTCTACATACTTTACATTTCATTGTAGGTGATCTGCTCTCCATATTTCACACTCTATTCACCATGTTTTGTCATCCATTCTCCAACTGCTCACTCCATGCTCTGTTACCACACTTTATACTTCATTCTTGGTACTCTATTCTATTATTATTATTATTATTATTATTATTATTATTATTATTATTATTTTGGGTTTTCAAGGTAGGGTTACCACACCATGCCAGGCAGCTTCTGGCTTTTTAAAAAAATATTTATTGATTTGCAAGTAGATAGAGATAGAGAGGAGAGTGAGAATGGGCATGCCAGGGCCTCTAGACACTGCAAACGAACTCCAGAACATTGTGCATCTGGCTTACATGGGTTCTGGGGAATCGAAGCTAGATCCGTTGGCTTCTCAGGCAAATGCCTTAACTGCTAGGTCATCTCTCCAGCCGTTGGTACTCTATTCTTCAAACTTCATTCTCCAGACTACATTCTCTATTATCCATTTCCCCTTTGTTTCATTCACTGGACACCATTTTTCAAAGCCATACTTCATACTCCCTATCTGTATTTTGCACTCTATTCTATATTCTTTAAAAAAAATGTTTTCAACCTTTTAAGAGAGAGAGAGAGAGAGAAAGAGAGAGAGTATAGCCACACCAGGACCTCTTGCCACTGCAAATGAACTCCAAACGTGCCACTGTGTGTCCGGTTTTACGTGGCACTGGGGAATTGAACCGAGGCCAACAGGCTTTGCAAGCAAATGCCTTTAACTACTAAGCCATAATCTCTCCAGCACCATCTCCATCTTTATTCTCAATTGTTCCTACTCCACGCACAATACTCTATCTTCTATCCTCCACTCCATACTATGTATTTTGGTGCTGGAGAGATGGCTTAGCAGTTAAGACACTTGCCAGCAAAGCCAAAGGACCCACGTTCAATTTCCTGGTACCCATGTAAAGCCATATGCACAGGTGATGCCTGTGTCTGGAGTTTATTTGCAGCAGCTAGAGACCCTGGTGTGCCCATTCCCTCTCTATCTGCATCTCTCTTTCTCTCAAATAAATAAATAAATAAATAAATAAACAAACAAACAAATAAAATATTTAAAATATTTTTAAAAATTCAACATACTGTGTATTTTGTACCCTAGTCTTCATTTTATGTGCTTCACACTCCGTGCTTCATTCAATATTGTCTATTCTCCTTACTGCCTGTACCATATTACATGTTCCACACTCTGCTAGGCATTTTACATACTCCATTTCCAATCTGCAAACTCCATATCCTATCACTCATACTCTATATTCTATACTCCATTCTCTATTGTCCATACACCGTTCTCCATACTCTAGTATGCATAAACATTTTCCATATTATATACACCATCTCCATACTCTATTCTGTTTTCATTATTCTACATTTTATGTACTCTATTTATCACACTCCAGTCTATCTTCTCCATATTCCATTATCTAAGCCATAAGCTCCATTCTTTCAAGCTCCATACTGCCTTATCCACTTCACCCTCTCCACATCACACTCTCCATTTGCCATACTCTCACATTCTTCACAAACTGTTTTCCATTCTTTGAATATTGATAGTACTCTATTTGCAATATTTCTTATCTATAATGCATTGTGTGCATTCTGTTCACTATTATCCATTAAGGATACTTCATATACTACACACTGTGTTAAGGACATAATTTGCCATATTTTGTGCACTTTTCTTTTTCTTTCCTCTTTTTTTTCCTTTTTTTTTTTTTTTCTGAGGTAGGGTCTCATTCTGTCCCAGGCTGACCTGGAATTAACTATGTAGTATCAAGGTGGCCTAGAATTCATGGAAATCCTCCTACCTAGCTCTGCCTCCCAAGTGTTGGGATTAAAGGCATGCACCACCATGCCCAGCCACTTTTCTTTTCTTTTCTTTTCTTTTCTTTTCTTTTCTTTTCTTTCTTTCTTTTTTTTTTTTTTTATGGAAGGGCAGTTTTATTTCAGCCTACAGTTTAGAAGGGAAGTTTCTATCATGGCTGGGAAAGCATAGCAAGAAAACACAGCAGGCATCACATGTTCCTATTAGCATGGAGGAAGTAAAGAAAGTAAAGAGCAATCTGGCAAGCAGAACTGGACTATAAAATCTCAAGACCCACTCACAGTTACACACTTCCTCCAGCAAGCCTCCACCTCCTAAAGGCTCCACAGTCTTCCCAGATAGCCCCAGAAAGTGGGGATTAAATATTCAAACACATGAGTCTATAGGAGATATGAGCACTGCCAGAAACACCTCAGTATCATTAAGCATTGGATTTTGAATGAATTTTTAGTAGTTGCACATTAGAAATGGTTTTAATTTTTTAAAAATTTATTTATTTGAAAGGGAGAGAGGAAGAGACAGAGAGAAAGAGAGAATGGGCACACCAGGGCCTCCAGCTACTGCAAACAAACTCCAGATTCATGTGTTCATGTTCTGGCTTACGTGGGTCCTGGGGAATCAAACCAGGGTCCTTAGGTTTCGCAGGCAAACACATTAACCACTAAGCCATTCCCCACCCCTAGAAATCTTTTGCTGTTGCCACAAGTTCATGACATTGGCATTTTGTGCTTTTTACCTTCATTGCCTATTGCCCATTATTCTTATGCAAGTCAAGAGACCCCACCACCCATCTTTTAGCTATATACACCACAGTCTATCTTCTGGCCAGACTATACATGCCATACTCCACCCTCCACCCTTCATTCTTTGTACACAGTGATCTACTCTCTATTTTCTACTCAACATTCCCCCTCCGTCCTTTGTTCTATGTACACCATGACCTAGCCTGCATTCCATATTCAACACTCTACCTGTCACCCTTCCTTCAATAGACACAATGATCCATCCTCCATTCCATTCTCAACATTGTCCCTTCAATCCTTCATTTTGTGCACACCATGATCTAGCTTCTGTTTCATACTCAACACTCCATTCTCTATCCTTCATGCTATGTATACCATAGTCTATCTATCATCCATTCCATACTCAATACTCCACCCTTTATATATTCATTCTATATATACCAATGTACACTGCAATTAATCTTCCATTCCATTCTCAACAATCCACATTTTATTTTACCTTTCTCCATTCTCCACAGATCTTGCTCTGTGTTCTGCACACTTCTACCCCACACTATACTCCACTGCCCTCTATTCTCCTGGAAGCACTCACCATTCCTTATTCCTTTCCCACATTTATTCTCCATGTTAAACGTACCATTCCACATTCTTCACATTCCCTACTTCATGCCCCATTCTCTTTATGCCATCCTCCATGGTCTCCACATACTCCACTCCAGAGTTTTTTTTTTCTACCTCTAACTCAGTACTACATTGTTTTCTGTCTGTACTCCATTCCCATAATTCAATCAATCTCCATTGCCAAATTCCATTATTCTCATTCCACTCTTAAAAGTATTTTAATTTATTTTAATTAATTTATTTGAGAGAGGGGGGGGCAGAGAGAGGGAGAGAAAGAGAGAGAATGAGCACACCAGGGCATCCAGCCACTGCAAACAAACTCCAGACACATGCCCCACCTTGTGTATCTGGCTTATGTGAGCCTGGGGAATCGAACCTGAGTTCTTAGCCTTTGTAGGCAAGTGCCTTAACTGCTAAGCCATCCCTCCAGCCCGCTCACTCCATTCTTTATCCTCATTAAGAATACTCCATGTACATATTGTAAATGCCACTGTCATACTCCTCTCTTCTTTCTGTCTATACCATCCTCCATTTTTCACATTCCACATTCCATTCTTCCCTCTCTCCTCCATACTCCTTATTCTGTACACCATATTCCAGTCTATGTAAACATTTACATACTATATACTTCATATCTTTCATTTGCATTCTTCAACTTCACTCTCCACTCCCTGTACCCTGTACACCACATTCCATGATCCACTCATTCCCATCCTCATCCTCATCCTTCCTTCTGCATTCTCCACACTCTATTTATTATATAGCCATACCCCATTCCTGATACTCCATTCTCCACTCACTGTTCATATCTTTTGTCTATGCATCGTTGTCCATTTCTTATATTTCATACTCCATATTCAACCTTTCATCTACCATTCTCTGTGTTTGTTTCTCCATCTCCATTTTCAGTTTCCATATTCTATACATTATACCCTATTTCTACTTCATTCTCCCCTCTTTCTTCTCTACCATACCCTGCTGTATTTCTATAATCTATATTCCATTCCCTTCTGTATCCTTCATAGTCCATGTTCTAATTACATAGTTCTTGAATATATATTCATTTTCTATAGTGCCTTCGTTGCTCTTCATGCCCCATGCTCCACTAACCATTCCCTTTTATCTGCCTTCCATCCTCCTTAGTATTTTCACCCTATTCCATTCTCAGTTATTTCTACTCCACATCCATCATTTTCACCCTCCAGGCTCTTACCTTTTCTCCATACATCATTCTCCATTCTCCACTGTTGCTTTTTCATGCTCTGTTCTCCGTGTTCTATGTGTCATTTTCCACGATAGGCTCCATAGTCTTTCCTCTGTTCCTCATTCTCTTTCCCACATTTAACTGACATGTATATAGATAGATTCATAAACAGTGAATCTACATGATCAGTTCCCATGCCCCATTCTTTTCCCGCACCATACACTCTGCACATGTACTCTGTTCTCAATTCTAGTCTCTAGCTGTATTCCCTTTTTCCATAGCTTCCCTTTATAGTCTATGCTCCATATGACATCCCTGTACAACAGTCTCAATCTTTCCTTCTCCATCCTCCATACTGTAAACTATTCTTCTCATTGCATCTCTTTTCTCCTCCATTCTCCACTTCTACTCTCTATACATCAATCTCTAGGACCCATACTCCATTATTCTTATAGTATATCCCACCCTGCACTATTCTGCCCTCATTCTCTATTCTACATATTCAGTTCTTGATACTCCATACTTCTTTCTCCATTCTTTACTGTCCATCCTCCACCCTTTAATAGCTATATTCTATTGTCCACTTTGCATTCTTCATTGTGTAGACACCATTTTCCTTTTTCATAGTTTATGTTTTATTCTCCAACTACTGTGCTCCACTCTCCCTACTCCATTCTCCAGTCTCCATATCTGTTCTCCACACTCATGATACTCTATACATTCTTTTCCACCCCCATACTTCACTGTCCACCTGTATGACTACTCTGCATGTTCCATGTTCACACTGTGTTCTGTATTCTCTGTCCACTATAGCCCAGGCTGTTACACTATACTCTTCACTCCGTATTTCTCCTCCCTTCTCCATACTTCATACTTCACATCCTATACTTCATCTTGCAGGCCATCCTCCACACTCCATTCATAGGCCATTCATGTTGCTTCGTAATTCATTCATTACCCTACCTCATTCTCCACATGCCATGCTTCATACTGCTCTCTTATCTTTTATTATTATTATTATTAATTATTATTATTATTTATTTGAAAGAGAGAGAGAAGCAGATAGAGATAGAAAGAATGAGAGAATGGGCACTCCAGGGCCTCCAGCCACTGCAGACAAACTCCAGATGCATGCGCCACCTTGAGCATCTGGCTTATGTGGGTCCTGTGGAATTGAGCTGAGGTCCTTTGACTTTGCAGGCAAGTGCCTTAACCACTAAGCCATCTCTCCAGCTCTACTGCTCTTTTATCCATCCACTCTTTCCACCTGGAATCCTTCTTTTTCTCCTTTGTATATTATTCTCCATCCTCCACAGTTGCTTTTCCACACACTGTACATCATTCTCCATATTCTTTTCTCTGTTCCTCACCACATTTCCTCTACTTCATCTGCAGTCTGTACATCCTCATGCTTGCTGCACTCATCAGTCTCCATTTCACACTCCTCCACATGCTGGTCTCCAGTCCACATTCCATACTGTTTTCCATGATGTGTCCACCACACTTTGCACTCCCTCCTGCATTTCCCACTCTCCATTCTCAGTCTGTGTCCTACTTCCCCATCATCTAAGTGTTGTGCTCCTTATTCACCTCCTCTACCTTCCTTCATTTCTGCCCCACACTCCACATTCATTATCCCACTCACTCATTATTCTCTATATTCCATTTTCATCTTCTGTTCTGTTCTTTCTATTTCCAAGTCTCTCCACTCCATGCGCTATTTTCCATACTCCACTGTCCCTCCAAATTCCATTCTCTTTATGCACACCCCATCCTTCCTTCCCTGTAGCTTATTCTCATCAATCTCCTTTCTCCACACTCCATCTATATCACCTAACTTCTGTACCCCACCCATCCATTCTCCACCTACTGTTCTCTGTATGTCATTTGTCATTCATATTATATTCTACATCACATCCTTGACACTCTATAATCCTACTGCATTACCTGCACCACAGGAAGTACTGCATGTCAAATGAAATACTCCATTACATTCTCTGTCCTTCAACTCTTTACACTCCATTCTCTATGCCCCTTGATATATTCTTCATGCTCCATTCTCTATAATCCACACCCCGTATCCACTACTGCATCTCTTGCCTCTATCCTGCATACTCCACACTCCATAGAACTTACTCTCTTTTCCACTCCAAGCTTCATTGTCCAAGCTGGGCATGGTGGTGTATATCTGTAACTCTAGCACATAGGAAACTAAGGCAGGGAGATCACAAGTTCAAGGTCAGCCTGGGCTACATAGAGAGACTCTATCAAAAATAACAGATTGGGCATGGAGAGATAGCTTAGCAGATAAGGTGCTGCCTGCAGTGCCAAAGGACCCGGGTTTGATTCCCCAAGACCCACACAAGCCAGATGCACAAGATGATGCATGTGGAATTCATTTGTAGTGGCTGGAGGCCCTGACACATCCCCTCTCTCTCTCCCTTTCTCAAATGAATTTTTAAAAAGATTAAAAACTAAGAACCTGCTGGGCATGGTAACCTATGCCTTTAATCCCAGCACTTGGAAGGCAGAGGTAGGAGGATTGCTATAAGTTCAAGGCCAGCCTGAGACTACATAGTGAATTCTAGGTCTGCCTGGGCTAAAGTGAGACCCTACCTCAAAAAAACAAAGGGGCTGGAGAGATGGCTTAGTGGTTAAGGCACTTACCTGCAAAGCCTAAGGAGCCATGTTCAACTCTCCAGATACCACATTAGCCAGACACACAAAGGCGAGGCAAATGTAAGGGTACCCATGCCCAATGGGTGGCACAGCATCTGGAGTTCGATTGCAGTGGCTGAGGCCCTGGCATGGCAATTCTCTTGACCTTCCCCCCTCTGTCCTTCTCTCTCTCTCTAAAATAAAAAAATAAAATTAAACAAAATAAACAAAAATCCAAGAACCTTAACTATCCATATTCCATACTCTGTATTATAATCCCCATATTCCATGCTCTGTTTTTCATATTCTCTAGTCTCCGTATTGAAACTCTTCTCCATTCAACCACATACTCCATACCTACTGCCTTAATCTACATGCCATTTTCCATATTTCATACACCATTCTCCATTTTCCTATAATCTCCATACTCCATTTTCTATTTGTATGGTTAATAGCCCATACCCATCTTCATTTTCTATTTTTCATTTCTATTTGCTGTTCTCTTACCTATTCACACAATTTTATGCATCATTCTTCATGTAAATGGTCTGTTACCAATAGTCTACACTCTGGTCTCCAGTCTGTATTTTATTTGACAGGGTCTGACTATGTAGCCTAGACTAGCTTGATGGCCTTGCTTGGAACTCACTATGTATCCCAGGCTGGCCTCAATCTCACAATCTCTCTGCTACTGCCTTCTGAGAAGTGAGGTTATGGGCATGGGCACGTGGCTTTCATTCTCTAGTCTTTTTAAAAAATATTTTTATTGGGATGGAGAGATGGCTTAGCAGTTAAGCGCTTGCCTGTGAAGCCTAAGAACCCTGGTTGGAGGTTCAATTCTCCACGTAAGCCAGATGCACAAGGTGACACATGCATCTGGAGTTTGTTTGCAGTGGCTGGAGGCCCTGGTGCATCCATTCTCTCTCTCTCTTCCTCTTTCTCTCTCTGTCTGTCACTCTCAAATAAATAAATAAAAATTAAAAAAAATTTATTTACTTATTTGCAAGGAGAGGGTGTGTGTGAGTGTGTGTGTGTGGTATGGGCACACCAGGGCCTCTTGCCACTGCAAACAAACTCCAGATGCATGTACTAGTGTGTGCATCTGGCTTTATGGCTTTACCTGGGTACTAGGGAATTGAATTCCAGCCCAGCAACCTTTGCAAGTTAACCACTGAGTGAGCAATCTCCCCAGCCCAGAATTTACATTTTTATTATTCTTTTTTACAAGTATTGTAGTCTTATAACACCTTTCCCCTGATCACACTTTTTTTAAGGACTCTCCTCAGTGGGCTTATTGGTATTAAGTTAAGGCTTCAGTCAGTCTTTTGTCGGGGGGGGGGGGGGTGGTGTCTGTGCCTCAGGATATTTCTAATTGTCCTGTGGCTCTTATGATCTTCTCTTCCCTCTTCCATAATGGTGTCTGAGCCTTGGCAGGTCTGTTAGCAATCTGGTTTAGTGTTGAGATCTCTGTAGCCTCTGGGTTTCTCCTTTGATGTCTTTTGATTGACCCCATTGTCTTTCACCATCACAGTTGAGCTGGTCTTCAGTCTAGCAGCGGGAGCAGCATTCATGTTACCACTTCCTTCGCAATTTCTTGCAGCCCCCAACAGATGTGATAGAGGTGGCATGTCTTATGGTGGGTAGTGGGCTATCTTTTCTTGTCATATTGATGGATTTTGGCTCTCCTCCGTTTTCTCTGCCATCTGTAAAACAAAACAGAGTCTCCAACAAAGAGTGAGAGCCGCTTGGGTTAATGGGGCTATTTATAGTTATTTGAGAGTTTTTGGTGTGTAAGACCACTCTTCATATCTAGAGAGCAGTGGGGGCTTGTCTCTGGAATCTGAGTTTCCTGTCCCTGGTATTCTAATATGTCTTCCAGTACCAGATATGAGTTCTTTTCCAATAAGCAAGCCTCATGTCCAATCAGAGAACAGATGGTTCCCCACAAAGGCTATGTGCCACTATTGCACAAGTGTGTACTTCTTGCCCAGCTGGTTAATTTTGTAGCTTTCAGGGTCCCCTACTTATTCACACTATTGATGACTATTGTCCCTCATCAGCTCCCATAGCACTTTCCAACACGATGAGGGCTAGCCAGAAGAGAACTTGTTTCCCTCTCAGTTCCATCATGGCATTTTGGTGACTTATGACTGCAGCCTGTGGTTCCTTCAGCAATAGGGTCTTAACTTCTAGCTCTGGAAGGTAAATCAATTAGGTGTTATGGCAGAGGTCTGCATTGTTATGGGGACCTCATGGGTCTCCGTGGCCAACAACTCATTGTGGAGAGTCACCCAACTCTGGGCCTCCGATTAACCATTCTCTGTTGCCTAGTTCTCTTCCATTCCCATATTCCACACTTGGTTCTTCATTCTGTTTACACAACATGCTGTACACTTTGCACACCACACACCATTTTCACTTCATTTCCAATGCTCCATAATGTCTCCAGATGTGATACTCCTAACTCAATTCTTTTTTAAAACTTTTACTTTTTATTGACAACTTCTATACTTACAGACAATAAACCATGATATTTCCCTCCCCTCTCCCCATTCCCCTTCAGAACTCCATTCTCCATCATATACCCTACCTCCCTGCATTAGTCTCTCTTTTAAATTGATGTCATCATCTTTTTCTCCTATTATGAGGGTCTTGCAAAGGTATTGCTAGGCACTGCGAGGTCATAGATATTGAGGCCAATTTCTGTCTGGACAGTTGCATTGTAAGGAGTCATACCCTTCCTTTGGCTCTTCCATTATATCTGGCCCCTCTTCCGCAATGGGTCCTGAGCCTTGGAAGGTATAACAGAGATGTTTCAGTGCTGGACACGCCTCTGTCCCTTCTCAGAACTATGTTGCCTTTTGGGGCATCCCAGTGGTCATCGCCATCTGAAAAGAGAAGCTTCTCTAACCAGAAGTGATAGTAGCAATAATATATGAATATGAATATTAAGTGTAGTGCTTTCAGGGCAATTTGGTGGGAATAATATATACATTTAGCCAGACAAGAGCAGGCTTTATACCCCTAAGGCTCACGAGTTCCCCTGCCATAGGCTTTTGATTAGGTTTCAGTACCAGACATGTATTCCCTCCCGTAGAGCTGGCCTTCAGTCCAATTAGAGAGCAGTTGGTTTCCCCCAGAGCAGACATGCCACTATTGCACCCATGAGGTCATTTGGCGTGTCTGGCCAAACTTGAGGTTTCCAGTGTTGACTGTTTTCACCACTGATGACTTCTGTCTCCCATGGGGCTGCATGCAGTGCAGCTTTTTCTAGCTTTCAGTTGGCTGGTCTACAGGGAAAAGGTTTTCTGTTGAGCACCAGCTTGATTTCTCAGTGACCTTTCTGCTCAGACAAGTGAAGTCTTCAGCAATAAAGTCTTACTATCTGTTTCTCAAGGGAAACCAAGGGCTTTGGCAATAGCTTGTTTTGGAGGCAACAGGGACCTCCCTGGCAAACAATTCACTGGAAGGTATCCATCCCTGTCACTAAAAATTTTCTAGTAACAATCTATGGCTTCTGGATGTGCCATTATTCATAAAAGTAGGTTTACATATTTCTTACTCAGAATATTTTGAATTTTGATTGACCCTCCCCCCCATGCTGCCCTTCTTTTACTCAGTCTCTTCCCTTGGCCTCACTAAGGCCTTTCCCTTCCCTGTAATCTGTTCTTATACTTACATATATACACTACCATCCTCTTAAGTCCTTCCCTCTCCTCCCTCCCTAATAGCATTTTTCTAGCTTACTAGCCTCTGCTACCAATTTTTGGTTCCAGCTCACCCACAAGTCTATACATTTGTAGATAGGATCCACATATGAGAGAGTACATGCGACATTTGGCTTTCTGGGCCTGGGTTACCTCACTTAGTGTAATCCTTTCCAGTTCCATCAATTTCCCTGCAAATTTCATAAATTCATTTTTCTTTACTGCTGAATAGAACTCCATTGTGTAAATGTACCACATCTTTATTATCCATTCATCTGTGAAGGGACACTTAGGCTGGTTCCATTTCCTAGTATTGTGAATAGAGCAGCAATAAACATGGTTGTACAAGTATCTCTAAGGTAGTGAGAAGAGTAATTTGGATATATGCCTAGGAGTGCTATAGCTGGATCATATGGTAAATCTATTTTTAGCTGTCTCAGGAACCTCCACACTGATTTCCACAGTGGCTGTACCAGATTACATTCCCACCAACAGTGTAGAAGGGTTCCTCTTTCTGCATCCTTACCAACATTTATTGTCATTTGTTTTCTTGATAGTAGCCATTCTGACAGGAGTGAGATGGGGCCTCAAAGTAGTTTAAATTTGCATTTCCCTGATAGATAAGGATGTAGAACACTTTTTTAGTATTTCTTATGTGTATTTCTTCTGATGAGAACTCCCTATTTAGTTTCATAGCCCATTTTTTAATTGGGTTGTTTGACTTCTTATTGTTTTGTTTTTGAGTTCTTTGTACATTCTGGATATTAATCCTCTGTGAGATGTATAGCTGGCAAAGATTTTCTCCCATTCTGTAGGTTGTCTCTTTGCTCTATTCACAGTGTCCTTTGCTGTACAAAAGCTTTGTAATTTCATGAGATCCCAGTGGTTGATCTGTGGTCTTATTTCCTGAGCAGTTGGGGTTATATTCAGAAAGTCATTGCCCATGCCAATATGTTGAAGGGTTTCCCCTACCTTTTCCTCTAGCAATTTCAGAGTTTCCGGTCTGATATGAAGGTCCCTGATCCAGTTGGACTTGATTCTTATGTATGGAGAGAGACAAAGATCTATTTTCATCCTTCTACATATATATATCCAGTTTTCCCAGTATCACTTGTTGAAGAGGCTGTCTTTTCTCCAATGAATATTTTTGTCAAAAATCAGATTTCTGTATCTGCCTGGATTAACATCTGGGTCCTCTATTCTGTTCCATTGATCTACAGGTCTGTCTTTGTGCCAGTACCATGCTGTTTTTGTTGCTATGGATTTGCAATACAGCTTAAAATTGGATATGGTGATACCACCAGCCTGATTTTTGTTGCTCAGAATTGTTTTGGCTATTTGAGGTTTTTTGTGCTCCCAAATGAATGTTAGGATTGTTTTTTCTATTTCTGTGAAGAATGACATTGGAGTTTTAATGGGGATTGCATCAAATGTGTAGATTGTTTTGGTAAGATTGACATTTTCACAATATTGATTCTTGCAATCCAAGAACATGGGATGTCTTTCCATTTCCTTGTGTTTTCTGGAATTTCTTGCTTGAGTGTTTTAAAGTTCTCATTGTAGAGATCCTTCACTTCCTTGGTTAAGTTTACTCCAAGGTACTTTATTATTATTATTTTTTTTTGGAGGCAATTGTAAGTGAGAGTGACTCCCTGATTTCATCTCCCACATGTTTGTTGTTAGTATATTGAAAAGCTGCTGATTTCTGTGTGTTTATTTTGTATCCTGTTACATTGCTAAAAGTGTTTATCAGCTCTAACAGTTTGCTGGTAGAGTCTTTAGGGTCTTTTATGTATAGAATCATATCATCTGTAAATAATGATAATTTGATCTCTTCCTTTCCAGTTTGTATCCCTTTTATGAGTGTCTCTTGCCTTATTGCTATAGCTAAGACTTCCAGTACTATATTAAATAAAAATGGGGACAGTGGACACCCTTGTCTTGTTCCTGAATTTAGTGGAAAAGCTTCAAGTTTTTCCCCATTTAGTATTATGTTGGCTGTAGGTTTGTCATAAATAGCTTTTATTATGTTGAGATATGTTCCTTCTATTCCCAGTTTCTGTAACACTTTTACCAAGAAGCGATGTTGGATTTTGTCGAATGCCTTTTCTGCATCTATTGAGATGATCATGCAATTTTTGTCCTTCAGACCATTTATATGATGTATTACATTTATCGATTTGTTGAAATGATGAAACATCCCTGCATCTCTGGAATAAAGCCTACTTGGTTGGAGTGAATAATCTTTCTGATATATTCCTGTATTCTGTTTGTCAATATTATGTTGAGAATTTTTGCATCTATGGTTATGAGAGAGATTGGTCTGTAATTTTCTTCTCTTGTTCTGTCTTTGTCTGGTTTTGGTATCAGGGTGATGTTGGCTTCATAGAAGGAGTTTGGTAGAATTCCTTCATTTTCTATTTTATGGAAAAGTTTGAGAAGCATTGGTGTTAATTCTTCCATGAAGGTCTGGTAAAATTTACCAGTGAATCCATCTTGGCCTTTTTTTGTTGTTGAGAGACATTTTATAACTGCTTGGTTCTCTGTACTTGTTATAGGTCTATTTAAATGGTTTATCTCATCTTGATTTAATTTTGGTAGGTCACATGATTCAAGGAAATCATCCATTTCTAACCTAAAGGCATGCATATTCTTAAAGTATGTCTGTATGATTTTCTGAATTTCTTTGGTATCTGTTATAATGGTGCCTTTTTCATCTCTAATTTTATTAATTTTTTATCAATCTTATTTATCCTGTCAAAGAACCAATTCTTTGTTTCATTGATTCTTTGGATTTTTTTTGTTTCTATTTCATTAATTTCTGCCCTAACCTTTATCATTTCTTCCCATCTACTGATTTTTGGTTTGCCTTGTTCTTCTTTTTCCAAGGTCTTAAGGTGAAGCATTAAATTGTTTACTTGTGAATTCTCTAATTTCTTTTCTTTCCTTTTTTTCTTTTCAAGGTAGGGTCTCATCCTAGCTCAGGCTGACCTGGAATTCACTATGTAGTCTCAGGGTGGCCTCGAACTCATGGCGATCCTCCTATCTCTGACTCCCAAGTGCTGGAATTAAAGGCGTGCGCCACCACGCTCAGCTCTCTAATTTCTTAATATAGGCACTTAGAGATATAAATTTCCCTCTTAGGACTGCCTTCATTGTGTCCCAAAGGTTGTGGTATGTTGTTTTCTCATCATCATTTGATTCTATGAATTTATTGATTTCCTTTTTGATTTCTTCAATGACACATTCGTCATTCATTAGTGTACTATTTAGTCTCCATGAATTTCTGTATGCTCTGTAGTTTTTCTTGTTACTGATTTGCAGTTTAATCCCATTGTGGTCAGATAGAGTACAAGGGATTATTTCAATTTTCCTGTATTTGTTAAGATTTGCTTTGTGTCCTAATATATGGTCTATTTTAGAGAAAGTTCCATGTGCTGCTGAGAAAAATGTATATTCTGCAGCATTTGGATGGAATATTCTGTAGATATCTGTTAGGTCCATTTGTTCCACGACATGATTTAATCCAGATGTCTTGCTGTTTATTTTTTGCTGGGATGACCTGTCAATTGATGAGAGTGGGGTATTAAAGTCACCAACTACAATTGTGTTTGTTGTTATCTCTGAGCTTAAGTCTAATAGTGTTTATTTGATGAAATTGGGAGCCCCCATGTTAGGTGCATATATATTTAGGATTGTAATGTCCTCCTGTGGGAGTGTTCCTTTAATCAGTATAAATGACCTACTTTATCTTTCCTCACTAATGTTGGTTTGAAGTCTATCCTGTCAAATATTAGGATAGCAACCCCTGCTTGTTTCCTAGGCCCACTTGCTTGAAATACCATTTTCCATCCTTTCACCCTAAGACGGTGTCTATCTTTTATTGAGAGATGAGTTTCCTGGAGGCAACAAATGGCAGGATCCTGTCTTTTAATCCAGTCTGCAAGCCTATGTCTTTTGGTTGGGGCATTGATATTAAGAGTTATTATTGAAACATATGTATTTATTCTCACCATTCTTATTTTGTAGTGCTTCCTGATTTCCCTTTTACTCACTTGTTTTAACTGTTATTTGAGTATGATTTATTTTTTCCTATTTCCTCCTGCATGTGTTTTGCTTTCTCTTCAGCATGAAGGATTTCTTAAAGTTCTCTGTAGAGCTGGTTTAGTTATCATAAATCACTTTAGCCTGTTTTTATTGTGGAATGTCCTCATTTCTCCATCAATTTGGATAGATAGCTTGTCTGGAGAAAGTAATCTTGGTTGACAGTTGTTATCTTTCAGAACTTGGAATACATCATTCCAAGCCCTCTGGCTTTTAAAGTTTGTGTTGAGTAATCTGTGTTATCCTGATGGGCTTGCCTTTGTAGGTGATTTGCTTTCTCTTTCTAACTGCTTTCAATATATTTTCTTTGGTTTGCATATTTAGTAGTTTAATTATAACATGGCAAGGGAGGTTCTTTCCAGGTTTTGTCTTTTTGGTGTTCTAAAAGCTTTTTGTATCTGCATTGGCATTTCTTTCCCAATTTGGGGAAAATTTTCTTCTATGATTTTGTTCAAAATGTCTACTGAGCCTCTGGATTGAAATTCTTTTCCTTCTACTATACCCTGAATTCTTATGTTTGATCTTTTCATAGTGTCCTGGATATCTTGAAATTCCCATTCATACCTTCCTATTAGCTTGTCTTTCTCTTTGTTGGACTGTATTAGGTCTGCCACCTGGTCTTCTAGTTTAGATATTCTGTTCTCTCCTTCATGTATTCTACTGGTGAGTCTTTCCACAGAGTTCTTTATTTGACTTAAGGTGTTCTTCAGAGCTAGAATTTCAGCCTGGTTTTTCTTCAATATTTCTATTTCCTTACTCATGTGTTGTAATGACCTCCTAATTTCCTTAAGCTGGTTTCCTGTGTTCTCTTTCAGGAGTTTGTTTTCTTCTTTGATTCCTTTCAATTCTTTGAATTCTTTGAGTATAGATATCATCATTCTTTTGAAATATTTTTTAGGAATTTCATCTAAAACACCCTCATTGGTGGTCATTTCTGATGGATTTATAATGTTTGGTGGGATTGTAGTGTCTTGATTCTTTGTGTTTCTTGTATTATTATGTAGTGACTTTTGCATCCTGAATTGATTTGATGCTTGAGTTTTCTACTTATCTGTAGTGTTCTTAGATGTGGTGATCCACCTTTATATACTTTCATGATATGAGTTTAAGGTGCCAAGTGTAGCTCTTGTACCCCAATCCAACCACAGAAGTAATCCTAGGTGTTGAGTTTGCTTTATAAGCAGGTATTCTAGTGGACTGGGTGGAACAATTTACTGGCAAATTCTAAACTTCAACTGAGCAACATACTCCTTCAATAAAAACCAGTACAGAGTATACAAGTGTGGGGATTAAAACAAACAGATAGCCTTATAAAGCCAAAATCCCTAAGGGTGTGTGTTGCTCTACACCATTATTCCTGTTAGCTGGGGGGGGGTGGGTAGAGAATTCTGTTCTGAATTGGGTTTCAGGTCAGCCTGGATCTGGATAAGACCCTGTCCCCAATAATGACAGAAGCAAAAGACAAATGCCCTATAAATCTAAAAGCATTAAAGACAACAATATTCAACCCCCAAATACAGCTTATTTGAAAATGTTAAAGCCAACCAAAAAAATGTAACCCATAACCTGCCCTGACATGGAAAGAGAGATTAGCACTCCCAGTGCAGGCCTGTGTACCTGTTTTTTGTTTTGTCAGTCAGCCTTGTTACCTTTTTGGGTGGCTTCCAATCTCACCAATGCTGAATGGCCACCTCGATCCCTCAGTGTTGTGCCATGGAGCTGGAGTGATGTTCAGCTGTTCTGTATTCACTGCCGCCAGGGGCTGAATGCCAGGGGTTTGGGGTTCTGCTGGTTGGGGAATGGGAGGGTGCAGGCAGCCTGCGGTTGCTCACGCAGTTCCACCTGTATCCCTTTCAGTAGCTCCTTAACTTGTCTCAACTGTCTTTCCTTAAGATTTCTTGACTTTGCAAGCAGGCTGGTGAGGTTGGAAAATGCCCTTGTTTCTTCTATGCTGCTGCTGCTCAGTGCACCTGGTGTGCTGTGCTAGGCATGCAGAGCATGCAGATAGGGGGACAAAAGCACCTCACTGGGATTCTGGCTATATTTCTCCTTTCTGGTGGATCTTGGTCTCTCTTGCTTCTCTGCTGTGTCTAAGAAAATCCTATACTCCTGCATTTTTTCAGAAGAAGAGTGTATTTTGCTGTGGTTTTGCTTAAATCCCTCCCTAGGCTGGTTTGGCATGGCTCCTATGCTGCCATCTTACCCTGAAGTCCAAACTCAATTCTTCATTTCCCATACTGCACTCAGTCTATCTGTATCCTCTCCTCCACTCCAGGAAGCAAACTCCATACTCTTTTGTCTATTCTCTGTGATATATTCTGCCTGCCATCCTCTACATTTCATTCTGCACCATGTTATCAGTTTTTTTTTGTAAGTATGCTTTTATATTGACAACTTCCTCAATTGTAGGCAGTATCCTATGGTATTTCCCTCCCTCCCCCCACTTTCCCCTTTGAAACTCCACTCTCCATCATATCCCCTTCCCCTCTCAATCAGTCTCTCTTTTAATTATGATGTCATCATCTTTTACTCCTATTAGGATAGTCTTGTGACTATCCTAATAGGATAGCACTGTGAGGTCATGGATATTCAGGCCATTTTGTGTCTGGAGGAGCATGTTGTAAGGAGTCCTACCCTTCCTTTGGCTCTTAAATTCTTTCCGCCGCCTCTTCCTCAGTAGACCCTGAGCTTTGGAACGTGTGTTAGATATGTTTCAGTGCTGAGCACTCCTCTGTCCCTTCTTCTCAGCACCATGGTGCCTTCTGAGTTATCCCAAGGTCGCCACCATCTGAAAATAGAAGCTTCTCTAATCAAAAGTTAGAGTACCATTAATATATGGGTGTGGACATTAAGAGAAGTGCTTACTGGGAAGTTTGGTGAGCAAGTATATACATTTAGCATGACACCAGCAGATGTTATACCCCTAGGGCTCATGACTACCCCTGTTGTAGTTTTCAGTATCAGAGATGTATTGCTTCCCATGGAGCGGGCCTCGAGTCCAATTAGAGAGCAGTTAGTTTCCCCCATAACAGACAAGCCACTATTGCACCTTTTGGCTCATTTTGCCTGGCTGGCCAAAGTTAAAGCTTGCAGTGTCCACTGTTGAGTATCTTCACTGGAGTTTTCTCTCTCTTCCATTAAACTGCATGCAGCGTAGCTTTTTCCAGCTTTCTGTCACTGGTCCACATGGAGGAGGCTTTCAGCTCAGCTCCAGCAGGATCTCACAGTGACCTTGCAGCCCAAGTATGTGGAATCTTCAGCAATAGGGTCTTACCATCTATTCCTAGTGGGAAATCAAGGGCCTTGGCAATGGCTTATAATGTTTTGGGGGTATCTGTGACCTCCCTGGCCAACAACTCACTGGAAGGTATCCCATACCTGGTACTGAAAATTTCTAGTAACAATCTATGGCTTCTGAGTGTTCCATTGTCCAGAAAAGTAGGTTTCCTTATAACTTATGTATATACTCTTAGATTTTGATTAGCCCTCCCTCCACCTTTCCTTTACTCAATCTCTTCCCCTGACCTCAATTAGGTTTTTTCACCCCATTAATCTGTGGTTCTACTTACATATATATAATACTATCCTATTAAGTCCCCCTTCCTCACTTTCTATTCCCTTTATATCCCCTTTCTAGCTTACTGGCTTCTGCTAATGACTTTTATTCCTACTCACATAGAAGTCCAATCATTTGTAGCTAGGATCCACATATGAGAGAGAACATGTGACATTTGGCTTTCTGGGCCTGGGTTACCTCACTAAGTATAATCCTTTCCAGATCCATCCATTTTCCAGCAAATTTTATAACTTCATTTTTCTTTACTTATGAATAGAACTCCACTCATCAGTTGAGGGATATCTAGACTGGTTCCATTTCCTAGATATTGTGAATAGAGTGGCAATAAACATGGTCAAGGAAGCATCTCTAACGTAGTGAGATGAGTCCTTAGGATATATGCCTCAGAGTGGTATAGCTGGGTCATATGGTAGCTCCCTTTTTAGCTATCTTAGGAACCTCCACACTGATTTCCACAATGACTGGACCAGATTGCATTCCACCAACAGTGTAGAAGGGTTCCTCTTTTTCCACATCCTTTCCAGCATTTATGGTCATTTGTTTTCATGATGGTAGCCAATCTGACAGGAGTGAGATGGAATCTCACCATAGTTTTAATCTACATTTCCCTGATGACTAGGGATGTAGAACAATTATTTTAGATGTTTATATGCCATCTGTATTTCTTCTTCTGAGAACTCTCTTTTTAGTACCATAACCCATTTTTAATTGGGTTGTTTGATTTCTTATTATTTAATTTTTTGACTTCTTTGAATATCCTAGATATTAATCCTCTGTCAGATGTATAGCTGGCAAAGATTTTCTCCCATTTTGTAGGTTGCCTCTTTGCTCTATTCACAGTGTCCTTTGCTGTACAAAAGCTTTGTAATTTCATGAGATCCCAGTGGTTGATCTGTGGTTTTATTTCCTGAGAAATTGGGGTTATATTCAGAAAGTCTTTGCCAAGATCAATATGTCGAAGAGTTTCCCCTACTTTTTCCTCTAGCCGTTTCAGAGTTTCAGGTCTGATATTAAGGTCTTTGATCCATTTGACTTAATTCTTGGGCATGGAGAGAGAGAAGGATCTATTTTCATCCTTCTACAGGCACATATCCAGTTTTCCCAGCACCATTTGCTGAAGAGGCTATCTTTTCTCCAGTGAGTATTTTTGGCTTTTTTTTTTTTTTTGGAGAGAGACACACAGAGAGAGGGAGAGGAAGACAGATAGAGATGGGCACGCCAGCAGCCCCTCAGCCACTGCAAATGAAATCCAGATGTATGCACCCCCTTCTCATCAAGTGTGGCATTGCGCCCTTGCATCACTTTGCATCTGGCTAAACGTGGGACCTGGAGATTGGAACCAGCATTCTTAGGCTTAGGAGGCAGGTGCCTTAACTGCTAAGCCATTTCTCCAGTCCTATTTTTGGCATTTTTGTCAAAGATCAGGTGGTTATAGGTACCCAGATTTACATCAGGGTCCTCTATTCTGTTCCATTGATCTACATGTCTGTTTTTGTGCCAGTACCATGCTGCTTTTGTTATTATGGCTCTGTAATATAGGTTAAAATCAGGTATGGTGATACCACTAGCCTTATTTTTGTTGCTCACAATTGTTTTAGATATTTGAGGGTGTGTGTGTGTGTGTGTGTGTGTGTGTGTGTGTGTGTGTGTGCTTCCATATGAATTTTTGGACTTTTTTCTATTTCCGTGAAGAATGCCATTGGAATTTTGATGGGGATTGCAATAAATGTGTAGATTGTTTTTGGTAAGATTGCCATTCTCACAATATTGATTCTTCCAATCCAAGAACAAGGGATGTCTTTCCATTTCCTTGGGTCTTCTGCAATGTCTTGCTTGAGTGTTTTCAAGTTTTCATTGTAGAGATCCTTCACTTCCTTGGTTAGGTTTATCCCAAGGTACTTTATTTTTTTTAATACAATTGTGAATGGGAGTGATTCACTGATTTCATCCTCTGTGTGTTTGTTGTTAGCATATAGGAAGAGTACTGATTTCTGTGTGTTTATTTTGTATCCTGCTACATGACTATAGGTGTTTATCAGCTCTAACAGTTTGCTGGTAGAGTCTTTAGGGTCCTTTATGTATAGAATCATATCATATGCAAATAATGATAACTTGATCTCTTCCTTTCCAATCTGTAACCCTTTTATGTGTCTCTTGCCTTATTGCTATGGCTAAGACTTCCAGTACTATATTAAATAAAAGTGGGGGCAGTGGACACCCTGTCTTGTTCCTGATTTTAGTTGAAAGGCTTCGAGTTTTTCTCCATTTAGTATTATGTTGGCTGTGGGTTTGTCATAAATAGCCTTATATTCCCAGTCTCTGTAGGACTTTTATCACAAAAGGATGTTGGATTTTGTCAAATGCTTTTTCTGCATCTAATGAGAAGATCATGTGATTTTTGTCCTTCAGTCCATTTATATAATGTATTACACTTATCAATTTGCATATGTTGAACCATCCCTGCATCTCTATGGTAAGGCCTACTTGGTCAGGGTGAATGATGTTTCTGGTATATTTTATATTCTGTTTACCGATATTTTGTTGAGAATTTTTGCATCTATGTTGATGAGGAAGATTGATCTTTAATTTTCTTTTTTTTGTTCTATTTTTGTCTGGTTTGGGTATCAGGGTGATTCTGGCTTCATAAAAGGAGTTTGGTAGGATTCCTTCCTTTTCTAATTTATGGAAAAGCTTAAGAAGCTTTGGTGTTAGTTCTTTCATGAAAGCCTGGTAAAATTTGCCAGTTAATCCATCTGGGCCTGGACTTTTTTTTAGTTGGGAAATTTTTTATAACTGCTTGGATCTCCATACTTGTTATAGGTCTATTTAAGTGGTTAATCTCATCTTGATTTAATTTAGGTAGGTCATTTAAATCAAGGAAATCATCCATTTCTTTCAGATTTTCAAACTTAGTGGAGTATATATTCTTATAGTATGTCCTTATGACTTTTTAAATTTCTCTGGTATCTGTTGTGATGGTTCCTTTTTCATCTCTAATTTTACTAATTTATGTCTATTCTCTCTTTCTTTTGGTCAGATTTGCTAAGGGTTTATCAATCTTATTTATCCTTTCAAAGAACCAATTCTTTGTTTCATTGAGTCTTTGGATATTTTTTTTGTTTCTATTTCATTAATTTCTGCCCTAATCTTTATTATTTCTTCCCATCTACTGATTTTCAGTTTGCCTTGTTCTTCTTTTTCCAAGGCCTGAAGGCAAAGCATCAAGTTGTTTTCTCTTGTGACCTTTCTAATTTCTTAATATAGGCACTTAATGCTATAAATTTCCCTCTTAGGACTGCCTTCATTGTGCCCCAAAGGTTTTGTTATGTTGTGTTCTCATTATCATTTGACTCTATGAATTTTTTGATTTCCTTCTTGATTTCTTCATTGACCCATTCTTCATTTAGTAGTGTATTGTTTTGTTTCCATGATTTTGTGTATGCCCTATAGCTTTTCTTGCTATTGATTTGTAGTTTGATCCTATTGTGATCAGAGAGAGTACAACGAATTCTTTCAATTTTCCTGTATTTGTTAAGATTTGCTTTGTGTCCTAATCTATTGTCTGTTTTAGAGAATGTTCCATGTGCTGCTGAAAAGAATGTGTATTCTGCATCATTTGGATGAAATGTCCTGTAGATATCTGTTAGGTCCATTTGTTCTATGACCTCATTTAATCCAGAAGCATCTCTGTTTACTTTTTGCCAAGATGACCTGTCAATTGGTGAGAGTGGGGTGTTGAAGTCACCCACTTCAACTGTGTTTGGTTTTTTGACCTTAGTTCTAATAGCATTTGTATGATAAAATTGGGAGCCTCCATGTTAGGTGTATATATGTTTAGGATTGTAATGTCCCCCTGTTGGAGCATTTCTTTAATCAACACAAAGTGACCTTCCTTAACTTTCCTAACTAATGTTGGTCTGAAGTCTACCCTGTCAAATATTAGGATAGCGACCTCTGCTTGTTTTCTAGGCCCATTTGCTTGAAACACTGTTTTCCAATCTATCACCCTAAGATAGTGTCCATCCTTTGTAGAAAGGTGAGTTTCTTGGAGGCAACAAATTGAAGGATCCTACTTTTTAACCCAGGCTGCAAACCTATGTCTTTTGGTTGGGGCATTCATGCCATTGATATTGAGTTATTATTGAAAGGTGTGTATTTATTTTTGCCATTTTTCTTATTTTGTAGTTCTTCTGGTTTTACCTTTGCTCTCTTGTATTAACTACTATTTGAGTATGGTTTGTTTTTTCCAGGTTCCTTCTATGTGTGATTTTCTTTCTCTTCAGTGTGGAAGATCTTTTCAAGTATTTTCTGTAGAGCTGGTTTTGTCTTCAAATATTCCTTTAGCCTGCTTTTGTTGTGGAATGTCCTTATTTCTCCATATATTTGAATGGATAGCTTTGCAGGATAAAGTAATCTTGGTTGACAGTTGTTATCTTTCAGAACATGGAATGCATCACTCCAAGCCCTTCTGGCTTTTAAAGTTTATGCTGAGTAATCTGCTGTGATCCTGATAGGCTTGCCTTTGTAGGTGACTTGGTTTTTCTAGCTGCTTTCAATATATTTTCTTTGGTTTGTATGTTGGTAGTTTAATTATAATATGGTGAGGAGAATTTCTTTCTGGATTTTGTCTGTTTGGTGTTCTAAAGGCTTCCTGTATCTGCACTGGCATCTCTTTCCCAATTTGGGGAAGTTTTCTTCTATGATTTTGTTGAAAACTCCTACTATGCCTCTGGAGTGAAATTCTTCTCCTTCTACTATACCCTGAATTTTATGTTTGATCTTTTCATGGTGTCCCAAATATCTTGAAATTCCCATTCATACTTTCCTATTAGTTTGTCTTTCTCTTTGTTGGACAGTATTAGATCTGCCACCTAGTCTTCCAGTTTAGATATTCTGTTCTTTCCTTTATCCATTATACTAGAGAGATTTTCTACAGAGTTTTTTTTCACTGACTGTGTTCTTCATTGCTAGTATTTCTGACTAATTTTTCTCTATTATTTTTATTTCCTTATTTACATCTTGTATTGACCTCCTTATTTCATTAAATTGGTTTCCTGTGTCTTCTTTGATTCCTTTGATTTCTTTGAACATATTTATAATCATTCTTTTTTTCTTTTAAAAATATTTATTTATTTTTTTCTGTTCATTTTTTATTGACAACTTCTATACTTACAAAAAACATGATATTTCCCTCCCCTCCCCCCATTCCACTTTAGAACTCCAATCTCCATCATATCCCCTCCCTCTCTCCATTAGTCTCTCTTTTAATTTGATTTCATTATCTTTTTCTTCCATTCTGAGGGTCTTGCAAAGGTATTGCTAGGCACTGCAAGGTCATGGATATTGAGGCCAGTTTCTGTCTGGGCAGTGGCATTGTAAGAAGTCATACCCTTCCTTTTGGCTCTTCCATTCTATCTGCCCCCTCTTCCGCAATGGTCCCTGAGCCTTGGAGGGTCTGACAGAGGTGTTTCAGTGGCGGACACTCCTCTGTCCCTTCTTCTTAGCGCTATGTTGCCTTTTGGGTCATCCCATTGGTCATTGCCACCTGAAAAGAGAAGCTTCTCTAACCAGAAGTGAGAGTAGCATTAATATGTGAGTATGAACATTAAGTGTAGTGCTTTCAGGGCATCTTGGTGGGAATTATATATACATTTAGTCAGACAAGAGCAGGCTTTATACCCCTATGGCTCATGACCTCACCTGCCATAGACTTTTGCTTAGGTTTTTCAGTACCAGGTATGTATTCCGTCCCGTAGAGAGGGCCTTCAGTGCAATTATGGAGCAGTTGGTTACCCCAAGAGTAGACATGCCACTATTGCACCCATTCAGTCATTGGCCAAAATGTGGTATGGCCAAACTTGAATATTCAGTGTCCACTGTTTTCACTGCTGATGACTTCTGTCTCCCATACGGCTGCATGCAGTGCAGCTTTTTGCAGCTTTCATTTGGCTGGTCTACAGGGAGGAGGTTTTCTACTCAGCACCAGGTTGCTTTCTCAGTGACCTTGCCTCTCAGGCAAGAGATGTCTTCAGCAATAGGGTCTTACTATCTGTTTCTCAAGGGAAACCAAGGGCTTTGGCAAAAGCCCTTAATGTTTTGGAGGCTACTGGGACCTCCTTGAAATCTTTCTCAGGTATCAGTCTCACTGAAGGTCATTTCTGATGCATTAATACTTTTTGGTGGATTTATATTGTCTTGACTTTTTTGTTTCTTGTATTATAATGTAGAGAATTTTGCATCTTAGGTTAATTTAATGCTTAGGTTTTCTAATTATCTGCAGTATTATTAGATGTTTCAATCAATCTGATGTTATATATCTTCAGAGTAGGAGCTTAAGGTGCTAGGTGTGGCTCTTAAGACTCTCAGAGTAACTACAGTAGAGACCCTAGGTATTGGGGTTGCCTGCTATGACAGTATTCAAGTAAGCTGAGTGGAACAAAATACAGACAAATTCTCAAAATTTAAGTAAACAATGTACACATTCAATGAAAAACAGCATAAAATATTTATGCAAGAGTAGGTATTATGACAAACAGATCCTCTAACAAAGTCACAGTCCCTAAGGATGTGTGTTACTCCACATCTTTAATCCTGTCAACTGGGAGGCTAAGATTTCTGGTCTGTAGAGGGTTCCAAGGTCAGCTTGTGACTGAGTGAGACCCTTCCCCAATGAATGACAGAGGAGGAAACAAAGTCACTATAAATCAGGAAGCAACAAATGACAAGTCCAAAATACAGCTTATTTAAGAATGACAAATTTGACCAGCCATCAGATTTAACATATAATTTACCATGACATAGATGGTGCAATTAGCACTTCTGCTTCAAGCCTATATACCAGGCTTATTTGGTAGGTACTGACCTGGAGTAATCCCAGTTACCTTTTGGGATGGCTTTGGTCTTACCTATGCTACACAGCTGCTTGGGTCCCTCTTTGCCATGCTGTCAGCTCAGGTAGGCTGGCTGGGTAGGTCACTGCTCTGATCACCTTTGCTGGATGATGTGTAGGATCTTTTCCCCTGGTCTCTGGTGCCTGTTGGCGCTTGTGCTGGCAGTGGGAGAGGGGAGGCTATGGATGGTGGCTGAAGTCCTCCTGGTGGTCCTTGTGATCCTCTTGCTGCCCTGCTGGTCTCTGCCATCCTCCTTCCACATTTTTTCGGTTTTTTTTTTTTTTCTTGAGGTAGGGTCTCACTCTAGCCCAGGCTGACCTGGAATTCACTATGTAATCTCAGGGTGGCCTCGAACTCTCGGCCATCCTCCTACCTCTGCCTCCCGAGTGCTGGGATTAAAGGCGTGCGCCACCACGCCCAGCTCCTTCCACATTTTTTGAGTTTGCGAGGAGGCCAGTATGAGTAGAAAATCCCCTCACCTGGCGTTTTTTGTTTTTTTTTTTCCCCTGTGGCTCAGCCTGAGCCTGGTGGCTGCAGCCACACAGAACTGGTACTGCCACTGCTGGGGCTGCTTCTGCCTGCTTCTGTGGGCTCCAGACACTCTGGATCTCTCCTACTTCTCTGCTGCTGCAATTGATAATTTATTATACATCTCACTTTTTAGTAGAAGAGTGTATGTTGCTTTTTTTTTTTTTTCCTTTTCTCCCCTATGCTGTTTTGGCATGGTTCCTATGCTGCCATCTTAACTGGAAGTCATCACTGTTGATTTTTACGTGTGGTATGTGTGTGTATGTGCGTGCACATGTGTGGGCATGTACATGTGCATGTGGAGGCCAGAAGTTGATTTCAGGTATCTTCCTCAATTACTCTGAACCTTATTCTTTGAGACAGACAGGGCCTCTTGCTGAACCCAAGCTCACTGATTCAGTGAGACTAGCTCGCTAGTAAGCCACAGGGATCCTCCTATATTCATTTCCCCAGCACTGGGATTATAGACATGCACTGCCATGCCTGGCTTTTACATGAGTACTGGGATGTGAACTCAGGGCCACACGCTGTGTGGTAAGCATGGACTAAGCTATCTCCCCAGCCTACTCCTTCTTTATTTAACATTATTTATTTTTTAATCTCCATCCTCATTTATATATAACCTAAACTCTAATCTCTTTTATTTCCTTCTCTGTTCTTTATACTTCATAGTCCATTTCCTCTGTCACCATTTTCTTCCCCCCCCGTTTTTGTCACTTCATTTTATTATTTTTAGATAAGGTTTCACAATGTAGCCCAGGATGTCCCCCAGCAACTTCCATAGTGCTTTCATTCCTCATGCCTCTACCTCCCAAGTGCTAGAATTACAGATGTGCACCATTAACATCCATCTTCTCCATTTCCTATACAATTCTCCACATTTCATGCCCACTCGCCACTCCCTAGTTTCCATTCTCCATATTCCAACCTCCATTCTCCTTTCTTTATTTAAATTAATTAATTCATTTGTTTGAGAGAGAGAGAGAGAGAGAGAGAGAGAGAGAGAGAGAATATGGGCATGCCAAGGCCTCCAGCTATTGCACATCCCAGATTCATGTGCCACCTTGTGCATCTGGTTTTACGTGGATCTTGGGGAATCAAACCTGGGTCCTCTGGCTTTGCAGGCTAGTGCCTTAACTGCTAAGCCATCACTCCAGCCCTTCATCATCCTTTCTTTATTCCCCATACACCTCACTCTTACCACCATTCACAACTCTCTTGTTTCCAGTCTCTTTGCTTCACACCCTATTGTGCATTCTACTTTCTTCATTCTTCATACTTCCTGCTGCAAGAACCACACTCTTTCTCCACCCACACTCCATTCTCTGTACACTGAACTACAATCTCCAGTTATCATCTAGCCTTAACTATTCTGTACTCAGTTCTGCAGATCTCAGCTTCTCACCCATTCTCAAACGTCATTCTTTGCATCCAGTCTCCATGATCCTTACTCCACTCTACATTCTCCACTTTATACACATGCATCATTCTCTATTGTCCTGTCTCCATTGTCTCTCCATTCTTCCTATTTCATTCTTCATCTCCATGTTCTATGCTATTCTAGAGATTTTCTTCTAACTCCATTCTCCTTACCTCTACTCTGTGTACTTCACATTCCAAGCCACATTGTCTGTGCTACATTCCCACCTCTGTCCCCTCCTCAGCACATGCTGTCCACCATCCACTCCATTCTCCACAGTCCACTCCATGTTGTGTTGCCTTCTTCAATGTCCCGTGAGCCTTGGAGAACTTGTTATAAGTCTCCTTTAGTGTTCAGCTAGTAGCAGCCTCTAATTTCCTGCTTTGATGAGTTTTGACTCTTCCCAGGGTCTACACCATATCTCTGGAGGTGGTTCCAAGGCTAGCAGTGAGAGCAGCACTCATATTTAATGCATCCCTTCCTCTGTAGTGTTTCCTGGGCCTGGCAGAGGTGATAGAGATGATTCATCTCATGCTAGGCAGTCGTTTTTGTTTTTTTTTTTTTTCTTGTCTTGGGTCTCTCTGGTGTTCACTGCTGTTGCAGTCAGGTTCGTTTTGCTGGCAGAAGTCATCTGACCAAGAGCAGCTTTTGGGGGGAAAGGGGGTTTGTTTTGGCTTACAGACTTGAGGGGAAGCTTCATGACAGCAGGGTAAAATGATGGCATGAGCAGAGGGTGGACATCACCCCCTGGCCAACATAAGGTGGACAATAGCAACAGCAGAGTGTGCCAAACATTGGCAAGGGGACACTGGCTCAAAACCCATAAACCCGCCCCCAACAATACACTGCCTCCAGGAGGCGTTAATTCCCAAGTCTCCATCAGCTGGGAGCCTAGCATTCGGAACACCTAAGTTTATGGGGGACACCTAAATCAAGCCAATACAACTGCCATCTGTAAAAAGTGGATTCTCTAGCCCAGTGTGAGAGCAGCATGAATCAAAGGGCATAAACACAGACATTAAGAAGACCTTTTGATAGGCATAACCCTTCCTTTTAGTCAAAGACCAGTAAAAGCTTCCCTTTAGGCATCTATGACCTCCCAAGCCACAGGCTTCTGACTTGGTTCTCAGTATCAAGTGTAAATCCCTTCCCACTGAACAAGCCTTAAATCCAATCAGAGAGTAGCTGATTACCCCCATAGCCTGTGTATCTCTATTGCACAGCTATGTGCACCTGGTCTGGCTGGTTGGTTTTGTAGCTTACAAGACCCACTGTTTTCATGCTGTTAGTGACTTTTATCCCCTAGCAGCTTGCATATGCTTTTTTAGCACTATGACAGCCAGCCAGCAGGAAGCTGGCTCCCATCTCCATTCCAGCGTTTCCTGTGACTGCAGCAGCTCATGGTGTTTTTTGGCAATAGAGTCTTACCATTTAGTGCCGATGGGGAACCAAGTGTTTTAGCAATGGCCTGCATTGTTTAGGGGGGGTCTTATGGGCCTCCTTGACCAATTTCTCACTGTTCACACTTCACACTCTTCTATCAGCATTGTGCACTTCAGTCTCCAGATTCCTTTCTCCATAACTGACTCCCCAGATTTCACTCTCTTCACATCACCTTCCATTCTCCACTCCTCATTATCCATGCTCTGTAGTCCACATGCCTATGTTGTCCCTCAGTACCCCACCTTCCATTCTCCAGCCACGTTTTTTGGCATGTGGTACATGGTATGCATGCATGTGTGCAAGTAGGTATGCGTGTGGGTACACAGTGTGTGTGTGTGTGTATGTGTGTGTGTGTAAACCAGAGGTTGATTCTAGATGTCTTCCTCCACTTCTCTCTATCTTATACACTGAGGCAGGGTCTCTCACTTGAACCCAGAGCTCACAGAGTCATCTAGTCCAGATAACTGGCTTGCCTTAGGGATCCCTTGTCTCTGCCTTGCACACTGGGATTATAGACATGCCACCACACTGACCTGGCATTTACGTGGGTCCTGGAGATCTGAACTCTGGTCTTCACATTTGTACAACAAGCACTTGCTTAACTGATCCATTTCCCCAGCCCCAACCATTCTTCACAACCATTTCTTTTGTGCAGCGTCTCCTATCTTCCATCCCCATCCTTCTTTCACCATTTCCCATAAACCTGTTTTTCAACCTTCATACTCCCAACTCTATTCTCCACATTACCACCTCTGTTCTCTACACTCCATATGCTCTGTTCTTTCCCCATTCCCTCTTTCCCCATAGTTCATGGTCTATATTCCATTCTCCACAATTCATTAGCTATTCTTCATACTTCATTCTCCAAGTAGATCCTGCATGTTCCATTCTCTGCTCAGCTTTCTGCACTTCCTATTCCTTTTTTTTTTTCTCTTCGAGGTAGGGTCTCACTCTGGCCCAGGCTGACCTGGAATTCACTATGTTGACTCAGGATGGCCTAGAATTCATGGTGATCCTCCTACCTCTGCCTCGTGAGTGCTGGGATTAAAGGCGTGCGCCACCATGCCCGGCTAAAGGTACTTTCTTATAAAGCCTGCCTGGCTATCTGGGGTTCATTTCCACAGCCACCCATATAAAGCAAGACATGCATTTATTTGTAGTGGCAAAAGACCCTGGTGCACCCATACAAACACACATGGAGAGATGGCTCAGCAGTTAAAGGTACTTGTTGCAAAGCCTATCAACCCAGGTCCAATTCCCCAGAACCCACATAACGCCAGATGCACAAAGTCCTGCATGTGTCTGGAATTTGTTTGCAGCCCTGGTGCTCCTCTTTATCTCTCAAATAAATACATTTTATTTATTTATTTTTTCAAGGTAGGGTCTCATTCTGATCCAGGCTGACCTGGAATATACTGTGTAGTCTCAGGATAGCCTTGAACTCATGGTAATCTTTCTACATCTACCTCCCAAGTGCTGGGATTAAAGGCATGTGCAACCATGCCCAGCCTTCAAATAAATAATTTTTTGTTTTTGTTTTGTTTTTTTTTTTTGGTTTTTCGAGGTAGGGTCTCACTCTGGCCCAGGCTGACCTGGAATTCACTATGTTGTCTCAGGTTGGCCTTGAACTCATGGCGATCCTCCTACCTCTGCCTCATTACCTAACCCCATACAATATACTCCAGACTCGTTTCTGAGCTGGGTCTCACTCTTTTGCTGAAGTTGGTCAAAACTCAGGATCCAGGCTGGAGAGATGGCTTAGTGGTTAAACGCTTGCCTATGAAGCCTAAGGACCCCGGTTCAAGGCTCGATTCTCCAGGACCCACGTAAGCCAGATGCACAATGGGGTGCATGCATCTGGAGTTCGTTTGCAGTGGCTGGAGGCCCTGGTGCACCCATTCTCTCTCTCTCTCTCTCTCTCTCTCTCTCCTGCCTATTTCTGTATCTCTCTCTCTCTCAAATAAAAACAAAACAAAACAAAACAAAAACCTCAGGATCCTTCTTCCTCAGCCTCCCGAATGACTGAGATTACATTACCCCAATCTTTATGACACTGCTCCATTTTCCTCATTTCTTTCTACTTTGGTTAATGTCTTTACCCTATACACTGTCTTCCCTATCCTACACCCCATTTCCCCATTCTTCTTCCACCATTGCTAATACTTTTTGTTTGTTTGTTTGTTTGTTTTTGTTGGAATTCACTATGTAGTCTCAGGGTGGCTTCAAACTCACGGTAATCCTCCTACCTCTGCCTCCCAAGTGCTGGGATTAAAGGTGTGCACCACCACACCCAGCTCTGCCAATACTTTTTTTGTCCATTCTCCATGACTCCAATTTCTGACTCCACTTTGCATATTCTATGTTCTATTCTCCACATGCCAATTTCCATTCTCCACACTCTATTCTTCATTCTCTATGGTTTTTGTTGTTTTTTTTCTTTTCTTGTCTTGGGTCTCTCTGGTGTTCACTGCTGTTGCAGTCAGGTTCACATTGCTGGCAGAAATCATCTGACCAAGAGCAGCTTTGGGGAAGGGGTTTGTTTTGGCTTACAGACTTGAGGGGAAGCTTCATGACAGCAGGGTAAAATGATGGCATGAGCAGAGGGTGGACATCACCCCTGGCCAACATAAGGTGGACAATAGCCAACATAAGGTGTGCCATAGCAACAGCAGAGTGGACACTTGCTCAAAACCCACTGGCTCAAAACCCATAACAATACACTGCCTCCAGGAGGCGTTAATTCCCAAGTCTCCATCAGCTGGGAGCCTAGCATTCTAACACACCTAAGTTTATGGGGGACACCTAAATCAAGCCAATACAACTGCCATCTGTAAAAGTGGATCTCTAGCCCAGTGTGAGAGCAGCATGAATCAAAGGGCATAAACACAGACATTAAGAAGACCTTTTGATAGGCATAACCCTTCCTTTTCGTCAAAGACCAGTAAAAGCTTCCCTTTAGGCATCTATGACCTTCCAAGCCATAGGCTTCTGACTTGGTTCTCAGTATCAAGTATAAATCCCTTCCCACTGAACAAGCCTTAAATCCAATCAGAGAGTAGCTGATTACCCCCATAGCCTGTGTATCTCTATTGCACAGCTATGTGCACCTGGTCTGGCTGGTTGGTTTTGTAGCCACAAGACCCACTGTTTTCATGCTGTTAGTGACTTTTATCCCCTAGCAGCTTGCATATGCTTTTTTAGCACTATGACAGCCAGCCAGCAGGAAGCTGGCTCCCATCTCCATTCCAGCGTTTCCTGTGACTGCAGCAGCTCATGGTGTTTTTTGGCAATAGAGTCTTACCATTTAATGCCAATGGGGAACCAAGTGTTTTAGCAATGGCCTGCATTGTTTAGGGGGGGGGGTCTTATGGGCCTCCTTGACCAATTTCTCACTGTTCACACTTCACACTCTTCTATCAGCATTGTGCACTTCAGTCTCCAGATTCCTTTCTCCATAACTGACTCCCCAGATTTCACTCTCTTCACATCACCTTCCATTCTCCACTCCTCATTATCCATGCTCTCTAGTCCACATGCCTATGTTGTCCCTCAGTACCCCACCTTCCATTCTCCAGCCACGTTTTTTGGCATGTGGTACATGGTATGCATGCATGTGTGCATGTAGGTATGCGTGTGGGTACACAGTGTGTGTGTGTGTGTGTGTGTGTATGTGTGTGTGTGTAAACCAGAGGTTGATTCTAGATGTCTTCCTCCACTTCTCTCTATCTTATACACTGAGGCAGGGTCTCTCACTTGAACCCAGAGCGCACAGAGTCATCTAGTCCAGATAACTGGCTTGCCTTAGGGATCCCTTGTCTCTGCCTTGCACACTGGGATTATAGACATGCCACCACACTGACCTGGCATTTACGTGGGTCCTGGAGATCTGAACTCTGGTCTTCACATTTGTACAACAAGCACTTGCTTAACTGATCCATCTCCCCAGCCCCAACCATTCTTCACAACCATTTCTTTTGTGCAGCGTCTCCTATCTTCCATCCCCATCCTTCTTTCACCATTTCCCATAAACCTGTTTTTCAACCTTCATACTCCCAACTCTATTCTCCACATTACCACCTCTGTTCTCTACACTCCATATGCTCTGTTCTTTCCCCATTCCCTCTTTCCCCATAGTTCATGGTCTATATTCCATTCTCCACAGTTCATTAGCTATTCTTCATACTTCATTCTCCAAGTAGATCCTGCATGTTCCATTCTCTGCTCAGCTTTCTGCACTTCCTATTCCTTTTTTTTTTCTCTTCGAGGTAGGGTCTCACTCTGGCCCAGGCTGACCTGGAATTCACTATGTTGACTCAGGATGACCTAGAATTCATGGTGATCCTCCTACCTCTGCCTCGTGAGTGCTGGGATTAAAGGCGTGCGCCACCATGCCCGGCTAAAGGTACTTTCTTATAAAGCCTGCCTGGCTATCTGGGGTTCATTTCCACAGCCACCCATATAAAGCAAGACATGCATTTATTTGTAGTGGCAAAAGACCCTGGTGCACCCATACAAACACACATGGAGAGATGGCTCAGCAGTTAAAGGTACTTGTTGCAAAGCCTATCAACCCAGGTCCAATTCCCCAGAACCCACATAAGGCCAGATGCACAAAGTCCTGCATGTGTCTGGAATTTGTTTGCAGCCCTGGTGCTCCTCTTTATCTCTCAAATAAATAAATTTTATTTATTTATTTTTTCAAGGTAGGGTCTCATTCTGATCCAGGCTGACCTGGAATACACTGTGTAGTCTCAGGATAGCCTTGAACTCATGGTAATCTTTCTACATCTACCTCCCAAGTGCTGGGATTAAAGGCATGTGCAACCATGCCCAGCCTTCAAATAAATAATTTTTTTGTTTTTGTTTTGTTTTGTTTTTTGGTTTTTCGAGGTAGGGTCTCACTCTGGCCCAGGCTGACCTGGAATTCACTATGTTGTCTCAGGTTGGCCTTGAACTCATGGCGATCCTCCTACCTCTGCCTCATTACCTAACCCCATACAATATACTCCAGACTCGTTTCTGAGCTGGGTCTCACTCTTTTGCTGAAGTTGGTCAAAACTCAGGATCCAGGCTGGAGAGATGGCTTAGTGGTTAAACGCTTGCCTATGAAGCCTAAGGACCCCGGTTCAAGGCTCGATTCTCCAGGACCCACGTAAGCCAGATGCACAATGGGGTGCATGCATCTGGAGTTCGTTTGCAGTGGCTGGAGGCCCTGGTGCACCCATTCTCTCCCTCTCTCTCTCTCTCCCTGCCTATTTCTGTATCTCTCTCTCAAATAAAAACAAAACAAAACAAAACAAAAACCTCAGGATCCTTCTTCCTCAGCCTCCCGAATGACTGAGATTACATTACCCCAATCTTTATGACACTGCTCCATTTTCCTCATTTCTTTCTACTTTGGTTAATGTCTTTACCCTATACACTGTCTTCCCTATCCTACACCCCATTTCCCATTCTTCTTCCACCATTGCTAATACTTTTTGTTTGTTTGTTTGTTTGTTTTTGTTGGAATTCACTATGTAGTCTCAGGGTGGCTTCAAACTCACGGTAATCCTCCTACCTCTGCCTCCCAAGTGCTGGGATTAAAGGTGTGCACCACCACACCCAGCTCTGCCAATACTTTTTTTTGTCCATTCTCCGCACTCCAATTTCTGACTCCACTTTGCATATTCTATGTTCTATTCTCCACATGCCACTTTCCATTCTCCACACTCTATTCTTCATTCTCTATGGTTTTTTTTTTGTTGTTTTTTCATTTTTCAGTTTTTCGAGGTAGGGTCTCACTCTAGCCCAGGCTGACCTGGAATTCACTATGTAATCTCAGGGTGGCCTCGAACTCATGGCAGTACTCCTACCTTTGCCTCCTGAATGCTGGGATTAAAGTTGTGTTGCACCATGCCCGGCTATTCTCTATGTTTTTTTAAATTTTTTATTAGTTTCTATATAATGTGCATAGAGCCATGATGGTACCATTGTTAGCCTTCTCCCTGCCCTCTCCCCTCAGGGATTGTGGTTCTTGCATTGTGGGAATAGCCATCAGTTATGGGGGAGAGGCAATGTCTCTGTGCATACTGACCCAATTTATGGCTCTAACAATCTTTCCGCCCCCTCTTCTGTGAATTTCCCTAAGCCATGTTGGGTTCATGTTAGGTCTATTTCAGTGACGAGGTCATGGGAGTCTCTGTGTCTCTGGATATCTGGTTTGGTAAGGATTGAGTGTTCTCTGTGTCTATCTCCTTCACCCCTCTGCTGATACCAGGTTCGCTGAGAAAGCAGCACTCTTGCTCATTTCCCCAATCATTCTATGGGTTCAGCTGGTGCCCTGGTGAGGTGCGATGGGCAGATTCTCTCCTCAGGTTCTACGTCCATCTGAAAAAGAGAAACAAGTTCTCTAATGGAGAGTGAGGTCAGTGCAAGGCACATGGATAGCCATTATTGTTTTAGAGTGAATTTATTTCTCTATGTTTTATACTCTGTCCTCCATATTCTGCCATGACTTGCATTTCTCTGTTCTTCTTGAACCATATGTCATTCTCTTATTTTACCCTCCATTCTCTGTATGGGACTCGTCCCTGTTTGCATTCCAGTCTCCATATTTTGCACACTATTTTCTGATTTCCATTCCCCATGCTTCACACTTCATTTTCCATAAGCCAAGCTTCATACATCACATTTAATCCTTCACCCCTGTCCATATGCTATATTCCATTATCCTTTTCTGTTTCTCTGTACCTTACATTCCATTCTCTGTATTCTCTGCTCTTCGGATTAACTGTCCTCAAACTCCACTTGTTCTTTTGGTCTTATTGAGATAAGGTTTCATCTAGCCCAAGCTGGAACTCACTCTGTAGTCCCAGGCTGGCTTCAAACTCACGACAGTCCTCCTACATCTGTTGCCCAAGTGCTGGGATTAAAAGCGTGTACCACCATGCCTGGCTCCATTTTTAATTTTCTATGCTCCATCTTCCACATTTTATACACCATTCTCCACACAAATCCACCTCCTTTCTAATTCTCCACTGTCCTTGCTCCATTCTCCTTAATCCATAGTCCACCCTCTATATGCCATTGTCTTTCCCCCATACTCTGTCCTCCATCATTTGTTATTCATTTCACATCCTCCACACTTTATACTCGTAGTCCATCATCTGTTCAGTCTGCTCTGTTATTCATTCTCCACACTCCATTGTCTCTATCCATTCTCTGACCATTCACCCTTCCTTAGGCAACGTGGTGGTTCCACGCTACCAGGAGGTCACCATATTGATGTCAAACAGTGCACACACCCTATCATCAGAGCATAATTTAGCCCAGAACTTCTGGACTCAAGAAATCCTCATGCCTCAGCTTCCTGAGCAGCTGGGATGAACTGCAGGCATGAGCCACCTCACCAAGCCCATTCTCCATACTCCACATCCTGCCCTCCACTCTCCCCGATTCATCTCCCATCTTCCACAACCCTTTCTTCAAACTTCATTCTGCATATACTTACTGTATATTCCATTCTCTACACCCCACACTGCATCCTTCATAGTTTGTGATCCATTCTCTACATTGCACATTTCATAGTCTACCCTCCATATTCTTCTCTATTGATTACATGCCACGTTTCCTTCTGCTCTGTCCTCTGCTCCCACTACCCTTTCCTGGATGCGCTTTTATCTCACCTTTCTTTGGCTTCCAATGTGCTCCTCCACCCTCCCTTTCCACTGATGGTGCCCTTCTCATTTCTCTGGTACATACCCCTCCCCAGCACATCCCTTTCTGTAGCCATTACGCCCCCATTCTTTGTTATCTTTGACTTTTTCTGTAAGAAGGCCATGAAATACCCATGTTTTGTCAAAGGTTCCCCCAAGCATTAGACAGCAGGCTCCACAACATTTCTTCATTTAGAATCTTTCCAACATGCCAACAGGCTGGCATCCCTCCATCCAACATACAAACACTGTCACCCCCTCCATCCCCAGACAAGCAATGGGAAGCCCTGGGTGGCTCACACTTATTCTCTGTCTGCAAATCTTCTCCAAAACACACAATGACCAGGCCAGCCATGCTGGTTAAAGAGTCAAGAAATAGCTTATAGCAAGCATAGCACTGACCCTCCCAGGATGCTACACTGAGACATAGAGCTCAGGCTCTTTCTTTTTTAACCTTTTTATTGACAATAAACCATGATAATTCCCTCCCTTCTCCCACTTTCTCCCTCATAATCCACCCTTCCCAATATCTCCTCCCCCTCTCAATTAGTCTCTCTTTAATTTTGGTGACATCATCTTTTCTGCCTGTTATGAGGGTCTGATGCAGTAGTGTCAGGAACTGTGAGATCATGGATACTCAGGCCATTTTGTGTCTGGAAGAGTGTGCTGTAAGCAGCCCTACCTTTCCTTTGGCGCTTATGTGCTTTCTGTCACCTCTTCCACAATGCACCCTGTCAGGCTCCTCTCTCCTTCTTTCTTTCTTTCTTTCTTTCTTTCTTTCTTTCTTTCTTTCTTTCTTCTTTCTTTTGGAGAGAGGCACAGAGAGAGACAGAGAGAGAGAGGGAGAGGGAGACAGATAGAGATGGGTGCGCCAGCAGCCTCTCAGCTGCTGTGAACAAAATCCAGATGTGTGCGCCCCCTTGTGGTCAAGTGCATCATTGTGCCCTTGCGTCACTTTGCAACTGGCTAAACGTGGGACCTGGAGATTGGAACTGGGTTCTTAGGCTTAGGAGGCAGGTACCTTAACCACTAAGCCATCTCTCCAGCCCTAGGCTCCTCTTTCTAAGATGATCATCCACACTTGGCACCACCAGTCACTCTCTCTTCTTTAAACATTTTGTTCTCTCTTTAAAAACATTCTCTGAGTGTATGATGTGTGTACGTCTGTGTGTGTAAGTATGGGTGCAAGTGTGCCATGGCATGTGTGTGGAATTCAGAGGACAAAAATCAGAGGCAAGGTCTCTTGTTCACCAGGCTAGCTGCCCCATGAGCTTCCAGGGATTCTCCTGTCTCTGAATCCCATCCTGATACAGATGCATGGGATTACAGCTATAGTGTCGGCCTTTACATGGGTTTTAAAGGCTCGAATTCAGTTCCTCATGCCTGCATGCCAAGTGCTTTACCCACCGAGCTATCTCCTTAGACATCTTTAAACCATTTTCTACACTTTGTTCCTGGAGTGAGGGACCTTCCTGAGCTACAGGCTAGATGCTGTCTTCTCATTGCCTGGGCTGGTATCCTCATCATCTTGTCTTCTCCAAGCAGGGCCCTTCTCTCCCACACTCACACGCTTCACTACTCCTCTGCTTATTCACATAGGGACCATCGCTCCCCGACTCTTGTCTCCAGCCTGGATTTCACACTCAGACATCCTGGTGTGGTCCAGGGGCTGCTCATCATTGCCTAATAGGCATCTCCATTGAAGACAATCCAGAGCTGTCTTCCCTCCTCACTCCTGGCTGCCAGATCCTGATTCCTCACTTGGCCAATGACATTTCCATCCTTCCAGTTGCTCGGGACACATACCATAGTGATGTTTGTTGTGTGAACTTTTCCTGGGGAGAAATAAACAAGTGTCTGTTCACCCCAGATAGGGGACCACCAACAAACCGGAGAAACAGTTCTGCCCCAAGTCTAGCTTAATAAACCCGTGAGTCTATCAGGTTTACTTACAGGTCATGGCTGAGGGCTACTGACAGGAGCGTGGACATCTCTGCATCACTGTGAAGCCCACTTCCACTTAGGTGCCAACTCATGAGAGCTGAACCTCTGGAGACCACTGCGTGACTTGCAGGTAGTCAGAGTCTCTTCACTCCAGCCATTCACTCACTCCTTCTATAACGCTGGAGAGGGTCTTGTGAATCTTGTAAGTTTTAGGAACTTCCTGGAACATATGAGTTCTTTACTTCCTGAGCCTTCAGGGTATCTACCACCCATTATTTTGGAGCTCTTTGTATCTCAAAGTATTAAGCCTATGCTTTAATTTAGAGGAAACTGCTACACAACACCATTCTTGGCCCCTCTCTTTCTCTGATATTTCACATGGCAACTGTTAGGATGCCCTCCAGAACTTGATCACTCTCAGATCTCCACCTCCCACATCCTAGCCCAGGCCACCACATTAAGGAGTGTGAGGAAAATGTCCACCTGTCACCAATGAAGAGACTGAGAGACTCTGAGCAGAGAAAGTGGAACAGTTTGTTTTCAATCTCGCAAGGTCAGGCGCCATCCAGGAAGAAAAACATGGCGGAGCACCATCTGAGAGTAGAAAGTAACTTCTATGGCCCTGCCACTGGCCCCTCCTCCCTCTCCCTCACGGGCTGGGTGCTTGCGAGGCACAATCTTCCCACTGTTCTATAACCCCTGCCCTGGGTTTCTTTAGCTTCTTTGTTTAGCTGACCTTAGTTCTGGGCCTGTATTCTGAAGACATGAGGTTTTTATCTGTATCTTGGGGCTTTGATAGCTACAGACCCTAAAGTAAACCAGGCATGGACTGAGTTGCTTAGCAGCCTATGGGAAATTTCCACTCTAGACAAAGGAATCTAAATGCCAGTGGCTCCGTGCCTCTTGTTCGTGAAGCCTGTAAACTCGAGTTTTACATGAGGAATTTATATACATTGAAAATAGACCATCATCATATTTGTACATATAATTCCCTCCTCTTATATTTTGACTCCTATTGGTTTTGTTTTAGTATTTGATTTAAATTTCCAAATCGACCAAGATTCTCTTGGCTCCCTTCATCATAGGAAAAATGTTTTGAACTGGCATCTGGAAGCATCAAGTTACTTTGTTGATATGTTACAGGAATTTGTTTATTGATTGTCATTTCATAAATCCCCGTGTTAACACAGGGCATGAGGTAGCATCCTGATCCAGTTAAGACGCCTGCCACAGCAATAAGAGAAGTTGGAACTGGGGCCATCACACCCTTCCATTTCCCAAACTATTCTTCTAGCCAGTCTGTGAAGGGGTCCTCCATTCCTGACTTTTTTTTTTTTTAAACAAATGTATTAGCTGGAGTAGTTATTCTCTGGAGTGCACTGGTTGTGGTTTCATCAGAGGCTGTATTGCTGGGAATACTTGTAGCTACTCTCTGCAGTGCCTTCGTCGTGGTAATGGGTCCTCAGTTCCTGACTGTTTATTTATTTATTTATTTTTGTTTTCTAAAATAATTAACTTTATTAGTCATATTTTCTCATGTACATTATTTTCTTCTACCACACTTCTAAGATTTTTTTGTGGCTTGTTATTTTAATTTTTAAAAATGTATTAGCTACAGTGGTTATTGTGTGGAGTGCCTTGGTGGAGGTTTCATCAGGAGCTGCATTGCTGGGGATGAAAGGACAATGTTGTCTTGTCATCATAACGTAAACACCTTCTTCTGCCAGGATCATCATACCAAGTGTCATTCTGTTTTCCCAAGCCATATGGCTGGTGGCAGCTAGCTGGTTTGTTACCCCCTTTAATGCACCTTTCATAGGATTAACAAACCTCTTATTGGTTATTGTTACAGTGACTTTCTCATTGCTGCAATGAAGCCCAAGAAGGAAAGGGTTTATTTTAGACTTACAGAATCCAAGGGAAACACCATCACTGGAGAAGAAGCTAGCTCACTTCCATAGATGTATAGCAGAGAAACATCACCAAACAGTCAGCCAGATTTCAAAGTGGCTCTGAACACACCTTAGGGCTGGACTGCAAGATCTACCCTCAGTGACATCTCCTCCAGCAGGTTGCTGGAGACTTGAGTAGGAAGCTTAACCTTAACCAAAAAATCCCTATGGCTATGGGGGACATACATTCACATTCAAACCACCACGATTATAATAGATACATTAATCTACATTTTTATTTATGGTCTTCCACCAGAATAGAGCCGACTCAAATCCTCCAGCTAGTTTGATTTCTAGCTTTAAGTTTATTGAACTCCCCTGGAAACTCCTGGAGCCGATGTCAACATGGGTATCAAAAGACCCAATCATAAGCCGGGTGTGGTGGTGCATGCCTTTAATCCCAGCACTTGGGAGACAGAGGTAGGAGGATTGCTGCAAGTTCAAGGCCACTCTGAAACTGAATTCCAGGTTAGCCTGAGCTGAGTAAGACCCTACCTTGAAAAACAAAAAAACAAAAACAACAACAACAAAAAAAAAGACCCAATCATAGACCTCTTAGCCCTGGAATTCGTCTTGTTAAGAGGAGAAGAATTGAAACCCAGAGTAAAGGATACAGCCAATAGAACCAGTGTGCAGGTCCAATGCCAGTCATGTGGGAGGCTTGAGTAAAGTCTCCCCTATCTACAGCACTGCCATATGTCTGCTCAGGAGATACTGAGTGCTGAGTAAATGCTATTTGCCCCTTTGTCACCTTAGACCTTAAGACGTGAGTACAGACTCTGAGATCTCCCGTCAGGTAAGTGAGTCCAACCCCTTGGCATATGAGGCATGAAGAGTAATTTATGTTTCCTACTGAGAAAGGAGGAGGCTCCGATGGACCATCTTGTGTGATCAGAAACAGAAGAGACAGACTTCAGCAAGTCTCATTTCCCCATGAGTCCGTCTCTTGAAACAGGGCCAGAAGGTACTTTACTCTGGTAGGCTCTGTGTCCCATCTGAAGGAAAGGGTACTAGTTGAGTCTGGGGTCATCCTCTGGTGCAAACCTAATAATCAGTCTTACTGAGTGCGTGTCCTATAAATTTAATCCATTCTACCCAAGCATTCAGTTCTCCATATCTAGTTTCTATCTCAAGCGTTTATCTCAGCTTTTGCGTCTCTACTATTCTTAACTTTTTAAGGGTCATTTCTTTGAAGGCCAGTGGTTTCTTTCAGCCTAGGGACCAAGTTTCTGCTGCCTGAGTCAAGGTTTCATTTATAATCAGTCTGAGAACAAATAATCCCAGAAGCTCTGTATGATCTCCCAGCCCATACATCCTGGATGCCAGCACTGGTTTCTGGTCTAGGGTGGCCATATGGTTGATGGTTATTAAGTACAGGATTGTATTGTACTTTTGGTAATTGGATGGGATAGAGTCTTTAAATAGGTGTAACCTGGTTTTAAATGATTTCATTGATCCCCAAGGAGCAGCCATTCATTCCTGGGATTGAGTAGTCCACCATATATCATTCCAGTCATAGCAAGGATAAGCTACCCACCTCCTTACAGTATGTCTCATATGGACATGGTTCAGGACAAAGGTATTTGTCAGCCTGTGAAAGTTGTCTTTGATCTTTTAAAAAAGATTTTATTTTTATTTATTTATTAGAGATGGGAGGGGAAATGGGCACATCAGAGCCTCTAGCCACTGCAAATGAACTCCAGACGCAGGTGCCACCATGTGCATCTGGCTTACGTGGGATCTGGAGAATCGAACCTGGGTCCTTAGGCTTCACAGGCAAATGCCTTAACCGCTAAGCAATCTCTTCGGCCCTGATTTAAAAAAAAAAAAAAAAAAAAAAAAAACCTCCGAAGTATAAAACCTGGCAAGTACCAGACTGTACAGTCTAGGGAATGAGGTTTTAGTTATATTTATGACTAGCTTCATAGATATTCTCGACTTTCTAGATTCTGGTGCTGTATAATTTGACTTTGCCAAATCTTTGTGGTCTGTTTTTGTAATAATGACCCATTCGAGCCCTACCATCTTCCAATAGAATAGGAAGAACCTATTCAATATGTCCTTTAAGGCTGTCATTTCTCTTTTTTTAACAGTTTATTTATTTATTTATTTATTTGAGAGACAGACAAATAAAAAGAGAGAGAGAATGGGTATACCAGGGCCTTCTAGCCATTGTAAACAAACTCCATACACATGTACCACCTTGTACATCTGCCTTACATGGGTACTGGGGAACTGAACCTGGGTCCTTAGGCTTTGCAGGTAAGCACTTTAACCACTAAGCCATCTCTCCAGCCAAGGCTGACCTATCTTTTATTTTTTTAAGCCATCTCTCCAGCCCTGACCTATCTTTAGGGTGTTTTAAGGGGCCTTTAAGTGACCTGTATATCTCCTATTTTTTTTCCCCTTTTTAAAAATTTCAGTTACTGACTTTTTGGCCCAAGTATCATGAGCCCACACTTTTCCATCCATCTGCACCGCAGTCTGGGTGGGCAGGAGCACTTGATAAGGACCTTTCCAGCTCAGCTGAAGCTTGTCACCTCTCCAAGTGCTTATCAGCCTCAAGTCACCAGGTTAGTATTGATGAACTGTGAACTCCAAGGGAGTGCTCTGAGCAGGAATTCCTTTGGACCTGAGAAATGATGGGTGGAAACATGGAGAACATGGCCAATACATAATTTTTCCAAAAGTTGATCTTTGGTTTCCATAGTGAGGAAAGATCTTAAGATCCACTGAGACCTGGGAAACTGCATATTTCATATGGGGACAGATCCAGATCCAGATCCTTTATTGGAACCATCCTAAGTTTGAGAAGAGCTACAGGAAGCTGTTAGTCTAAGGCAGTCCTGTTTCTAATCTAAGCTCAAGTCTTTGCCTTTTTTTGGTTTTTCAAGGTAAGGTCTCGCTGTAGTTCAGGCTGACCTGGAATTCACTCTGTAGTCTCAGGGTGGCCTTGAACTCATGGCAATCCTCCTACCTCTGCCTCCTGAGTGCTGGGATTAAAGGCGTGTGCCACCACGCCCGGCTCAATTCTTTGCTTTTTGAGAGTGTAGTTCATTCTTTCTATCTTTCCAGATGAAGGAAAATGCAGTGGGGTATGATTGCTCCTACAGATGTTTAAAGTTTCCATGATTCAGCTAACACCTTGGAGGTAAAATGACTACCATTATCTGAGTCTATGTTTCCTATTAGACTGTATCAAGGCATAATTTTTCCTAAAATTATTTTAGCCACATTCCCAGTGGTAGCAGTGGGTAGAGGACAGACTTCTACCCAGACAGAGAGATGGTCTATGGTCAGTAAATACGTTGGTCTCCCTACCTTATACATTGTGGTGGTTTGAATGGATGTCCCCCCATTTGATTCAGGAGTTTATTAAAACCTTATAACTTGGACCTCCAGCCAGGTGGCTGGAGGAGGTATCACTGTGGGTGGGTACTAGCGTCCAGCCCTAAGGTGTGGGGGATGGATTTGGAATTCTAGTCTAATGATATGAAAAGTGCTTGAGCTTTGCCTGGAGCTCCTGAAGTGTGCTTGCTTGCTTTTGGGTGGTGGCTTTTCTCTCTGCTTGGTTTTGTGAGAAGGAGGACAACTTCTTCTGCCATTATGGAGCTTCCCCTGGATCTGTAAGCTTCAAATAAATCCCTTCTTCCTCCCTTAAACTGTGTGTGCTCTGTAGGGTCATCCCAGCACCGTGTGGCTGTCTTCTACAGGCATTTCAATAAAGTCTACCTCAACACTCTAAAGGGGTTTCAGCCCAGGAGGCTTCCACCTAGTGTCTGTTTTTTTTTTTTTTTTTCTTGACAACTTCCATAATTATAGACAATAAACCATGGTAATTTCCCTCCCCCACCACGTTCCCCTTTTCAACTCTACTCTCCATCATATCTGCTCCCCCTGTCAATCAGTCTCTCTTTTATTTTGATGTCATGATCTTTTCCTTCTTTTATGATGGTCTTGTGTAGGCAGTGTCAGGCACTGTGAGGTCATGGCTATCCAGGCCATTTTGTGTCTGGGAGAGCACATTGAAAGGAATCCTACTCTTCCTTTGGTTCTTACATTCTTTCCATCCCCTCTTCCGCAATGGACCTGGAACCTTGGAAGGTGTGTTAGAGATGTTTCAGTGCTGAGCACTCCTCTGTCACTTCTTCTCAACTTCATGGTGCCTTCTGAGTCATCCCAAGGTCACCACCATCTGAAAAGAGAAGCTTCTCTAACCAAAAGTGAGAGTAGCATTAATATATGGATATGAACATTAAGAGAAGTGCTTATGAGGCAGTTTGGTGAGCATAATATATACATTTAACCAGACACCAGCAGTCGTTACACCCCTAGGGCTCATGACTACCCCGGTCATAGGTTTTCAGTATTAGGGATGTATTCCCTCCTGTGGAGTGGGCCTCCGGTCCAATTAGAGAGTGATTGGTTTCTCTCATAACAGACATGCTACTATTGTACCATTGGCTCATTTGACCTGGCTGGCCAAATTTAACACTTTGGCAAGATACAGATCCCTCACACACTTGTTTGGTGCTTGTGGAGACCCTTACATCATCAATGGCTCCCCTTGTGTAGAGTGTACATTGGTTCTCTCATGATGGAGTTACTATTTCCCTCCCATCAGGGAGGACCCACTTGTCATCTTCTGTCTGGCAAGCTTCTATTTGAATAAGTTTATTTTCTTCTTCTTGGCTGCATTGAGGCTTTAAGGTTATTTGGGGGGGGGAAATTGGGGTCAGGCTGAATAATTTAATCTTTTTCTCTAGAGAAATTTGCTTTGCAGCTTCATTCGTGAGCCTGTTCCCTAAAGCTTCTGTGGAGTTCTATGGAACCTCTGGTAGCCATTTATATGAACTGCTGCTCTTTCTGCTGGAGGCGGGAGACTCTGTAGGACCTGTTTTATTAACTCCTTTTGCATTACTTATTTTTTTCTTGTTGTTGGTGAGACCCCATTCTGTCTTCCAAAGCGGTGTACACAGCATGTGCATATGTGAAGTCAGTGTGCATGGTGCCCTCCTGTCTCTCTAGGAGTTTTAAGGCCTGGCTATGAGCTGACCTGTTGTGAGGCAGTCTGTCCCATAATCCCTCACATAAGGATTGCCTGTTTCCATCAATTATGGCATCGTCCTTGTGCCATTTCCCCTCCATCACCTGAGATGCCCCATCTATGAACAGCCTGATCCTGTCACGCAGGGGGGCATCTCCTAGGACTTGCCCACCTTTGGCTTAACTACTATTAAATTTAGGCAATCATGTTCTAGTGTATCTTGCCTTTCTTTTCTCTTCCACAAAAAAAAAGCCTTCTTGGTTTTGTCATGCATGCATCTGCCGTGAAGATCAAATCATCTGGTTTTCAATGGCATTGTTCTATATTTTAGGATCTGAGAGTCAGTTAACCATTGCCTGGCATTCAGATCTAATATATTTCAGACTTGCCGTGAGGTGCTTGTTATGAGGGTTCCTCTAAAGCTCAGCTTTCTGTTCTCTTCTACTAGCAAGACGATGGCTACCTGTGTAGATTCAGGTCATCCCTAGAGACAGGATCAAGTAGTTTGGAAACAAAAGCCACCAGCTGCTTTTCACCTCTGCAAGCCTGGGTGAGTACCCCAAGAACCACACTCTGGTCTACAGTTACGAACAAGTGGAAAGGACTTCTCTAAGGATGGAAGAACAGACACTGACTGATGAGGGGCTGCTTTGATTCTCTTATTACCTGTCTTCATCTTTAGACCACTGTAGTGGATGAAGGTTATGACCAAGCAGCTTGTGATACACGAGTTTTGTCTTTTGTTCATATGAGTCAATCCAGTCTGCAATAGCCTGTCAGCCCCAGAAACTGTGGGAGTTCCCACTTTGTCATAGGCAAGGGAACATTCACAATAGCTGATAACCTTTTTGGGTTGATTTTTCGTTTCCAATCACTAACTAAATATCCCAGATATCATACTTTGTTTGTTTGTTTGTTTGTTTGTTTGTTTGTTCTTTTGTTTTTCAAGGTAGGGTCTCAGCCTAGTCCAGGCTGATCCCAAGTGCTGGGATTAAAGGTGTGTGCCACTACACCTAGATCTTACTTCTTTTTTATACAAATTTTTTACTTGGTTTGTCCAGATTTATTCTTCTACATGTGGATATTCAGTTTTTCCAGCACCATTTATTGAAAATGCTGACTTTACTCCAATGTGCATTTTTGGCCCCTTTGTCAAAGATCAAAAACTGTAGTTGGAAGAATTTATACCTGGATTTTCTATTCTAATCCATTGATCTATGTGTCTGTTTTGTGTCAGTACCAAGCTGTTTTTTTTTTTTTTTTTAAAGTATTGTCTCTGATTCTGGCCCAGGCTTACCTGGAATTAACCTTGTAGTCTCAGGGTGGCCTCAAACTCACAGTGATCCTCCTACCTCTGCCTCCCTAGTGCTGGGATTAAAGGAGTGAGCCACCACTCCTGGACAAGCTGTTTGTATTACAATGACTATATTGAAATCAGGCGTGATGATGCCATCAGAGGTGTTCCTTTTGCTGAGGACACTCTGGGCTACGGGAGGTTTTTGTGTTTCCATATGAATTTTGAGACTATTTTTTCTAATTCTGTGAAGAATGCTTCTGGGATTTTGGTTGGAATTGCATTGATTCTGTAAATTGCTGTTGGTAGGATGGCCATTTTCACCATATTAATTCTTCTGATCCATGATCACAGGAAGACTTCCCATCTTCTCACACCTTCTTCTATTTCTCTCTTCATGACATTAGTGTTTTTATTATATAGGTCTTTCACTTCCTTGGTTAGGGATACTCCAAGATATTTAATTACTTCGGTGGCTATTGTAAATGGGACTGCCACACTGATTTCTTTCTCTGTATGTTTGTCATTGGTATATACCAAGGCGACTGATTTTTGTGTGTTGATTCTATATCCTGCCACTTGGCTGATAGAAGTTATCATTTCTAGAAGTTTTTGGTGGTGAATTTGGATCAGTCATATAAAGAATCATATCAGGCTGGAGACATGGCTTAGTGGTTAAGGCGCTTCCTTGCATAGCCTAAGGACCCGTGTTCTACTCTCTCTGCATAAGCAGGACACAAAAGGTGAGGCAAGCGCAAGGTCTCACATGTCCACTAGCAAGCATCTGGAATTCAATTGCAGTGGCCAGGGCCCTGGCACACCAATTCTCTCTCTCTCTCTCTCTTTTCTCTCTCACTCTAAAATAAAAAATGAAAGAATTGAAAAAAAACATGTCATCTGCAAATATAATATGACCAGTTTGACTTTTTGCTTTCTAATTTTTATCCCTTTCATTTCTTCTTCTTCTTCTCCTCCTCCTCCACCCCCCCTCCTCCTCCTCCCCTCCCCCCCTCCCCTCCCCCTCCCCCCCCCACCTCCCCTCCTCCTCCTCCTTTTTCTTCTTTGAGGTAGGGTCTCACTCTAGCCCAGGCTGACCTGGAATTCACTCTTTATTCTCAGAATGGCCTCAAACTTACGGCAATCCTCCTACCTCAGCCTCCCAAGTGCTGGGATTAAAGGCATGTGCCACCACGGCTGGCCTCATTTCTCTCTTGCTGTATTGTTTGAGCTAAGACTTCAAGCACTGTGTTGAAAAGTGGTGGTGAGAGTGGGCACCCCTGTCTTGTTCTAGACCTTAGTGGGAAAGGTTTGAGTCTTTCCCCATTTAGAATGATATAGGCTTTAGGTCTGGTGTATATAGCCCTTATTACATTGAGATATGGTCTGTCTATCTCTAGTCTCTCCCGTGTTTTAATCATGAAGGGATGTTGTATCTCATAGAAGGCCTTTTCTGATCAGTTGAAATGATCATGTGATTCCTGACTTCAAGTCTGTTTACGTAATATATTATATATGTTGATTTCTGTATGTTAAAACATCCCTGCACCTTTAGGCTGAAACCTACTTGATCCAAGTGGATGGCACTTTTGATGTGTTCTTATATTTGGTTTGTGAGAATTTTATTGAGAAATTTTGCACCTAAATTCATCAGGGATATGTCTTCAGGGAGCATTCTCTCCTTTTCAATTGTGTGGAATCTGTTGAGAAATGATGGTTTCAGTTGTTCAATGAAGATTTGTTAGAATTCATCAGTGAAACCATCTGGGCCTGCACTGTTTTTTGGTTGGGAGGCTTTTAATTACATTTTCAATCTCATTTGATGTTATATACTCAGGTAATTAATCTCTTCTGGGTTTAATTTTGGTAGGTGGTAAAAGGCAAGGAATTCTTCTGTTTCTTCTAGATTTTTCTAATTTTATGGGATATAAGCTTTTGAAATATGTCATGATGATGCTCCCAATTTCATTGGTACCCATTTTAACATCTCCATCATTTCTAAATTTATTGATTTGAGTTTTTTCTTTGTTTCTTTTGATCAATTTGGCCAGGAGTTTATCAATCTTGGTTTTTTTTTTTTGTTTTGTTTTGTTTTTTTTGAAGAACAAGCTTTTCTGTTTCATCAATTTTAAAAATTGTTTTCTTGGGCTGGAGAGATGGCTTAGTGGTTAAGGTGCTTGACTACAAAGCCAAAGGACCCAGGTTCAATTCCCCAGGACCCACGTAAGCTAGGTGCACAAGGGGGCATATGCATCTGGAGTTCGTTTGCAGTGGCTGGAGGCCCTGGCATGCCCATTCACTCTCTCTTTCTCTCTCTCTCTCTCTCCCTCTCTCTCTCTCTCAAATAAATAAATAAATAAAATATATTTTTAAAATGTTTTCTTAATTTCCAATTCATTGATTTCTGCTCTGATTTTTTCCAATTTTTAAATTTTATTTATTTATTTATTTATTTATTTATTTATTTATTCAGAGAGAGAAGAGAGAGAGAGAGAGAGATTGGGCACACCAGGGCTGCTTGCCACTGAAATGTATTTCTGCTCTGATTTTGATTATTTCTTTCCATCTGGTACTTTTGTATTTGTATTGTTCTTGTTTTTCCAATGTTTTCAGATAGAAGGTTAAGTCAATGACTTGAGCTCTCTCTGACTTTGTAGTGTAGCCATTAAGTACGAATAAACATCTCTCTTAGGACTGTCTTCATTGTGTCCCATAAGCTGTGATATGTTGTGTTTTCATTATCATTCAGTTCTAGAAATTGATGGTTTTTCCCTTTTGATTTCTGTGATGACCCATTTATTGTTTAATAGCAAGTTACTTACTGTCCATGAGTTGTTTGTTTGTTTGTTGTTTCTCTTGATGATTTCTAATTTTATTGCAGATAAAATGCAAGGAGTTAAGACCTTTTTTCCTGAATATATGACATATTTTAGAAAATGTTCCATGAGCTCTGAGTTGCCTGACCACCTGGGAATTTCCATTTGTGGGTGAGCTGTCCCTTGATGGGGCCTGGGCTTGACCTAGGCCCAGCCAGGCTGAACCAAGGGAAAAGCCCCTTAACCCTTATTCTCCACATATGGGTTTGTTATCCTTTTCAGCTCCCCACATAGCAGGGCCTCTTTGAACTAGTTTTCTTTTCTCTTTTCTTTCCATGGTTTTCCTAGGCCCTCCACTTGGGATCTGTAGCCACATGGGCACCTTTCCTTAGCTCTGTACTTCCCTCAATCAATATAATAATTTAATCAAAAAGAACAAATTTTCCATGAGCTGATGAGAAGAATCTATATTTTGTGGAGTTAGGGTAGAAGGTTCTATAGATGTCTGTGAAGTCCAGTTGATCTATGGTGTTGTTTAGCTGTTTTTTTTTTTTTTCTGTGTTAATTTTTGCTTGGATTGTGTACCTACTAATGATAGCAGGGTGTTAAAGTCTCTTAATTTTATTGTATTGATATTTATTTCTGGTTTGTTACCTAGCAAATTTTGTTTTATAAAATTTACTGCACCTATGTTTGCTGCATATAAGTTTATGATTATAATGTCTTCTTGTTGGATTGTTCCCTTTATGAGTAAGAAATGGTCTTCTGGATCTTTTATTATTTTTGGTTTAAAGTCCATTTTATCAGTTATTAGTATAGCTACACTGCTTGTTTCTTTCTTCCATTGGCTTGGAAAATCATTTTTCATCCTTTAACTGTAAAGAGATACCTATCTTTGATGGTAAGGTGGGTTTCATGTAGATAGCAAATGGATGGATCTATTTTTCTGACCCAACTTGTTAATCTGTGTCTTTTGACTGGGGAGTTGAGTCCATTAACATTCAGAAATATTCAGATTTATAACTGTGAGGTTTGAGTTAATCTCTGCCATGTTGGGGGTTTTGTGGAGTTTGGTGGTTTTTTTTTTGTTTGTTTGTTTGTTTTGAGTTTTGTATGATTTTGTGTCTGTTCTAGATCTGATTGTTACCTTTTCTCTCTCGTGGCCTCTTGAGTATATTTGTTTGTCTCTTCTGTGTGGAGTATTACCTGCAGTAGAATTGGTTTCATTCTTCTATGTTCACAAGTGGGGCTTTTATCATGGAAAGATTTCTTTTCACTATCTATTTATGAGGGATAATTTTGCTGGGTATAGTAATTTGGGTTGGCAGTCATGATCATTTAAAATTTGAAATATTCCATACCAAGCCCTTGAGGCTTTTAGAGTTTCCATCGAAAAATCAGAGGTATTCTGATTAGCTTACCTTTGTATTTAATGAGCTGTTTTTCTCTTGCAGCTTTTGGTAATCTCTGTTTGTCTTCAATGTTTAGTGTTTTTTTTTTCAAATTATTTTTATTTATTTATTTGAAAGAGAGAGAGAAAAAGAGAGAGCGAGAGAATGGGTGTGCCAGGGCCTCTAGCCACTGCAAACTCCAGATGCACACGCCACCTTGTGCATCTGACTTTATGTGGGTACTAGGGTATCAAACCTGGGTCCTTTGGCTTTGCAGGCAAGTGCCTTAACCACTAAGCAATCTCTCCAGCCCCAATGTTTAAGAGTTTTAAGTAGAATATAACATGGAGAATGTCTTCTCTGGTCCTGTCTGTTTGGTGTTCTGTGAGCCTCTGTACCTGGACAGGTCTCTCTTTTGTGAGATTAGAGATTTTTTTCTTCAGTACTTTTGTTGAAGATAGTCTTTATGCCTTTGGCCTTATTGTATGCCCACGATCCAGATGTGTGTGTGTGTGTTTGGTTGGTGTGTCACACATTTCTCTTATATTCTGTTTGCGCTTTTTTTTTTTTTTTTTTTGGTTTTTGCGAGGTAGGGTCTCACTCTGGTCCAGGCTGACCTGGAATTAACTATGTAGTCTCAGGGTGGCCTTGAACTCACAGCGATCCTCCTACCTCTGCCTCCCGAGTGCTGGGATTAAAGGCGTGCTCCACCACGCCCTGCTCGTGTTTGCACATTTTTTTTTACTTGTCATTACTTTTGGACTCCTGTCCATTTCCCCAGATTTGTCCTCAAGTTCTGATATTCTTTCCCCTGCATATTTTATTCTGTTGGTGAAGCTTTCTTGGGAGCCTTTTAAACAAGATATTTCATTTTTATTATCCATTATGGTTTTTTTAATTTTAAAATTTCATTTATTTATTTAGAGACAGAGAGAGAAAGAAAGAGAGAGAGAAAGAGAGAGAGAGAATGGACATGCCAGGGCTTCTAGCCATTGCAAACAAACTCCAGATACATGCACCCCCTTGTGCATCTGGCTTACATGGGTACTGGGGAAATGAACCTGAGTCCTTAGGCTTCACAGGGAAGTGTCTTAACTGCTAAGCTATCTCTCCAGCCCTAAATTAAAAAAAATATATTATTTATTTATTTACAGAGAGAACAGAGTAAAGAGAATCAGACACAGAGAGGGAGAGAATGGGTGCTCCAGGGCCCCAGGCACTGCAACCAAACTCCATATGCATGCACCACTTTCTGCATCTGGCTTTCCATGGGTACTAAGGAAAGGAACCCAGGTCATTAGGTACCTTAACTGCTGACCCATTTCTCCAGCTCTATCCATTATGTTTTTCTTCATCATTCCCATCTTTTTATTGACTTCCATTCTTGCCGGTTGTGGTGGTGCATCCCGTTTGCAAATTGCAGAAGAGACAGAGGCAGGAGGACCAGGAATTCCATTCTTATTGCCTGGTTTGTCTTTCTTGTTATCTCTTGGATTTAATTCCTGCATTTGATCATGTCCTCTTCAAGCTTGTTGCACTGATCCTTGAGCTCATGTTTTTGTTTTCTCTTCCATTTCATTTATCCATCCGCTAAGTTCTTCTTTTTGATTCTCTTTGATTATAATGAGGCGTCAATTGAGAATATGTTGTTGGTTCTCTTCTGGTTCATTCAGGCATCCGTTGGCTTCTCGTTGATTTGCTTGCATCCCCTTCGTCCATGCTTCGAGCTCTTTTTGTCGCTTTTCTTCATTCAGCCATGCCTTAAATTCTAGTTTGCATTCTTTTTGAAGATTCTTTTCTATTTCACCTAGCCACTTGTTCGTAGCCTCATTAAGTTTGTTTAATATGCTTACTGTAGTTTCATTCTGGGAGTCTCTGTCTGGAGTCTCCAAGATTTCATTGGAGGTTTCTCTTGTGGGACTAGTCATTTTTTGGTGGGGATCTCTTGACTTGATGTGTTGCATTATTTGTTTTGTTTTGGGTTTTGCCCATCTCATTAGTCCCTTTCTTTTGCTAACAGTGCAGCAACTGTAGCTGTTTTGGAGTGAGATCAGCAGCAGGACCCTGTATGTCTCAGGGCTGGTGTTAGCTGCCGGGCAGACCAAGAGTTCTGGGAATTCCAGACTACAGGATGAGGGTTCCCTACTAGCATGGTGGCTTACTGCTCACTGCAATTACCAGGCCAGGTACTTGGTAGGGGGTGGAGAGTGGGGGTTCCACCTGGACTTGATTTAGTTTTACCCACCTTACCTGGCCTCGGGTGTGTACTCAGCCCCTAGACCCTGTGTGCTGCTGTGCATGAGCAACTGGACAGGAGGCTGAGAAGTTCTCGCTGCAGGCAACAGATTCCGCACCAGTGTGCCAGCTGCTTGCTCACAGCAAGTGCAGGACAAGGTACACATGGAGGGAGGAAGCGTTCCTGGGCTTCAGTGCCCAGTGTTCCCTCCTGCCTGGCCTTTGGGGTGTACTAGACCCCGAGTCTCTGTGGGCCACAGTGCTGGTACAGCAGGGCTAGAAGACAGGAGTTCTGCTGTAGGAAGGTGTGCTGGTGTGGTAGCTAAGTGGTCCCTGCAAGTGCAGACCCTTTATGCAGTAGGGAGGAAGGAGCTTTCCTGGACTTAGATGTCCAGCATTACCCTGGCCTCTGGTGTGTGATTAGCCCCAGAACTCTGTGGGTTGCAGTGTGGGCACCACTGGAAAGAGTGTAGCTGTGCTATGGGTCAGCAAGTCAGCTCTAGTGTGGCAGCTCCCTGTCCACAGCACTTTCAGGACCTGGCACGCACAGAGGAGGGGTAAGAAGCCCACCTGGGCATGAGCAGCCAGCCTTAACTCGCCCATTATCTGCCCTTTGGTGCGTAATCAGCCCAGGGACCTTGTGGGCCTCAGTGCAGGTACTCCCTGATGGAATGAGAGAGTGCTTCAAGCTGCGGGAGGGAATTCAACTCTAGAGTGATGGCTTTGGGCTCCTGGCTCACAGCGCTTTCAAGACCTGGTACCCACTGAGGGTGAAAGGTGGGAAGCCCACCTGGGTTTGGATGCCCAGCGTTACTCACTGCGTGGTGTCTAGGGGTGGGATCCACCCGAGGTCCCTCCTGTGGGCTGTAGCGGAGACTGGAGTTGGAGGGTGAGATCCATTCAGGAGTCTTTCCTGGAGGCATGCGCTGGGTCTCCATGGCTCTCTGCATGAATGTGGGACAATCCTTTGCCAGTAGATCTGCTGATGCCGTTTGAGGCAAGGCCTGGTCTGGCTGGTGGGAGCCCTTCCCAAGCAGGGCCTTGAGATTCCTGGCTGCGGCTCCTGGCTGCGGTGGATTCTGGGTTCCCACCTTCAGATTCTTGGCTTGGGGTCTCTGGAACCAAGCTCCTTGGTGATGTGGTCACAAGGAATTCTTTGCTCACTCCAGCTTCTGTGCTAGGGGCTCCCCAAGGCAAAAAAAAAAAAAAAAATCCCTTACATACCTTCCCTTTTTGGTAGAAGAGTGCATTAGGTATTACCTTGAATCTTACCCCCTTTCTCCTCACCCCTAGTTTTTCTTGACCTGGCTCCTAGTCCTCCATGTTAACCAGAAGTGAATGTTCATTTTTTAAAAAATGTTTTGTTTCTTTATTTATGAGGAAAGAGAGAGAGAGAGAAAAGAAATGGGCACACCAGGGCCTCATGCCACTGCAAATGAACTCCAGTTTCATGTGCCACTTTGTACCTCTGACTTTACATGGGTCCTGGGGAATTGAACCTGGACCTGCAGGCTTTGCAAGAAAGCACCTTTAACTGCTAAACCATCTTCCCAGCTCCTGTGTCTGGGCATTTTAAATGCCCTTTTATTTCTAATAAATCTAACAACTCACTAGTGGACTCTGGTTGTTCTCTCTCCTGGGATCAGGAGTCCTGTCGTTTTCTTCCAAACATTGAAGGCCACGCTGCTAATCAGTCTCCTTTCTTCCTCTGTAAAAAGAATGTTCAAGATGGACACAGGAGGTCTGATACGCCTTCATGTCATTTTGAGGTCCCTTTCTTCTGTTCTGGTAAGTGGCACATTTACAAATCTAATTACCCCTTGTTTTGTAGGGACGTCCCTGCATGGAAACATTTTCAGGGAAGGAGCAAACTCTACCTATCTTTATTCAGATTATTTCCTGGGCTAGAATAGAGGCCTGAAGGAGATGTCAGAGGCGCCTCCTCATCTTCTTCCTCCCCAGGACCTCCACTCTGTGGCCTTCCAGCCACCTCTCGGGCTTCCAATACTTCATTTTGTGGACCATTAAGGGGGAGGCAGGGACCATAATGCTTTTTCTCTTGGTTTAAGACTTCTTTGTTAGCCTTCCAAGGTAACACGGGAGTCGGTTCTTTTGGTCAGCAGAGGGCATAGTTATTTCTTTGGGAAAGGGTGGGGTTTTATCATTAGCACAAAGAACTAAAGCCCTCATCACAGTCAAATCTCGGCCTAAAGACCGAGGACTACCTATGAATGTGTTCTTTTGGCCAGATGAAACAATAATGTTTGATCATCCTGTATTTTTCCTTGTCTTTAGTCTGGGGATTATCTCTCCAGAGCATTTCCCTCAGCAGGCTATTTGGAGGGATATCTCTGGAGGCTTTTTTTCTTTTTGTCAAATTTATTTTTATTTTTATTGACAACTTCTTTAATTGTAGAATACCCCATGTTATTGCCCTCCCTCCTCCCACTTTCCCCTTTGAAACTTCACTCTCCATCATATCCCTCCCCCTCTCAATCAGTCTTTCTTTTCAGTTTGATGTCATGATCTTTTCCTCCTATTATGATGGTCTTGTATAGGTAGTGTCAGGCACTGTGAGGTCATGGATATCCAGGCCATTTTGTGTCTGGAGGAGCACTTTGTAAGGAGTCCTACTCTTCCTTTGGCTCTTACATTCTTCCCACCCCCTCTTCCGCAATGAACCCTGAGCCTTGGAAGGTAGGTTTGAGACGTTTCAGTGCTGAGCACTCCTCTGTCACTTCTTCTCAGCACCTTGGTGCCTTCTGAATCATTCCAAGGTCACCGCCATCTAAAAAGAGAAGCTTCTCTAACCAAAAGTGAGAGTGGCATTACTATATGGGTGTGGACATTAAGAGAAATGTTTACTGGGCAGTTTGGTGAGCATAGTATATACATTTAGCAAGACTACTGGAGGCTTTCTTATCATTCTTTCCCATTTGTTCCTTCGGTCTACACCCTTTGTTTCTTATTTACAGAGTAACCCCATGACTGCTTCCCCATATTCACTCCCCAAAAGGGATATCTTATACATATCAACCCCCACCCAGGACCAGAGGTTTCTTTCTTTGATAAAAAAATATTATTTATTTATTTATTTATGAATGAGCAGAGAGGGACAGAGAAAAGAGAGTGAGTGAGTGAATGAGTGAGTGAGTGAGTGAGTGAGTGAATGAGTATGGGTGCACCAGGGCCTCTTGCTATGGCAAATGAACTACAGATGCATGTGCTCCTTTGTGCATCTAGTTTTATGTGGGGATTGAACCTAGGCCAGGCCAGTAGGCTTTGCAAGCTAGCACCTTTAATTACTAATCCATCACTCCAGCCCCACAGGTTTCTTTAACACCCCTTGTGAGTTACTGAATCCCCCCCACACACCACACACACGAAATTTCTTGTACACCCCTTTTGGCTGATCTGCTTTAACCCCCAGTGCAATATTGGGTCTGACGGTTCCTCCCTTGCCTTATGCATGACACTGCCTGGTGGCCACTTACATTGTCCTTTTTCTCCCAGAGAGCTCTCCAAGTCCCCTGCATCAGTTTTACACCTCCCCACATTGCCTCAGATCTTTTTGAAAGTGCTGGGGAGAAACAAAAGTCCCACAGAGCTGGCTACCTGAAAGTGGGGTAGACACATCTCCCACTCGCAGAGACTGACGGAGTCTACTCCACGTACAGAAATCACAGACAGAGCTCCCAATTGTAAGGAAAATGTCCACTTGACTTTTTATTGACAACCTCCATTCATATACACACTGTCTTCTACCTCTCTTAACAAAAAGCCTGAGACACTCTGAGCAGAAACAGCAAGGCAGTTTCTTTTTGATCTTTCAATGTTGGATGCAGCCCAGAAGTAAATGGCAGCACCCCTCCTGAGCACAGGAAGCAACTTTTCTAGTCCTTGAACATGATTCCCTTCTCCTCCTTCTCCTTCTGCTCTTCCTCCTTCTTCTCCATTGGCTGGGTGCTGGGGAGCTGTTCTGCTGCAAGCCCCACCCCGAGTTTCTTTAGCTTCTTTGTTCAGCTGACCTTAGTTCTGATTCCACATTCTGAAGACATGAGGTTTTTATCTGTGTCTTGGGGCTTTGATAGCTACAGACCCTAAAGTAAACCAGGTGTGCACTGAGTTGCTTAGCAGTCTGTTGGTAAATTTCTACTCTGGACAAAGGTTCTGAATGGGAGGGGCTCAGTGCCATTTGTGGGTTACGACTGTACACTGGAGTCTTATGTGTGGTATCTCTGTGTACCGAGAAGGTCCCATCTTCATGGTTTTATTTCTTACAGGGCCACCATATCCATAGCCTCAGAGATTCTTTTGTTTCTGCCTTGTTCCCTTTCGGTCCCCTCTCCACAGGGCAGTCAGGGTGGAGGGGGTCTTGCAACCGTGCAAGATTTCTGTCCCTCCTTTGCACAGAGCTTTAGCAGGAGGAAGTCAGTCACAGGGGTAAAGGCCCTGTATAATCACTATGGCCAGTGGTGGCCCACAGGCCTGGGCCTGATGTCTCCCTGGCCTCTTCGTCCTCTCCCCAGGGTGAACATTTGTTCAGCCCACGGCACCATCCTTGTCCTCTTTGCTCTTTGATCACGCAGGGCATGTTCCTACCTCACAGCCTTTGTACTTGATGCTCCCTCCACCCAAGACTCTCTTTGCCCTGATATCTGCATGGCTTCCTTCCTTGCCTCCTAGTCATTCAGTCAGTATTTCCTGAGTGAAGGGAGACTCCAGTCTCAGCAGGTCCTCTCCTCACACGTGGAGGGTTTCAAAAGCCAAAGCTGGGGCTGAAGAGATGGCTTAGCGGTTAAGGCATTTGCCTGCAAAGCCAAAGGATGGCGGTTCGACTCTCCAGGACCCATGTAAGCCAGATGCAAAAAAAGGAGACGCATGCATCTGGACTTTGTTTGCAGTGGCTGGAATGCCCCCCTCCCTCTTTCTCTCTCATAAATAAATAAATAAATAAATAAATAAATAAATAAATAAATAAATAAATAAATAAATAAAATATTTAAAAATGTTTTTAAAAAAAGCCAAAACTGTGCTGCTGCAAGTTGGGTTCTTTGTGAGGGAGATGCTGAGACGGAGTCGGGAACCAACATGTTATCTGAGCAAAAAATGCCAGACAAGGATTAGGCAGAGGTGGTCCTTATATCACCATGTACCTGAAAAGGGCCACAGGACCAAGGGTTGTAAACTAGAAAAGTGTCCCTTTGGCCAAAATGGCTGAACCCTTGTGTAAACTGTATGGCTCCATCTTGACAGAAGACCATGCCATGAGTCAGTGAGATGGGTTCTGAAGGCTCTGGCCAATGGCTGCTTCCAGCTCCCCCACCCACCCCCACACACACCCCTGAAGCTGGGACTCAGGGCTTTCTCCATGGGGATTCCAAGCGGCACTTATCTGAGCCCACCCTTGTGCTCACTATCTGCTTGTCTATCTGTACCAGAAGCAGCTCCTGCCAGGCTCAAGAGGACTCACAGGACCACCTTACTGCACTCCCTCCGCTGACACCTCACCGCTACAGTCCAGGCTGCAAACACGTTCTTCTGAGACTTCTGGACTTTTCTTTTTCATGGTTACACCTTGACAGGCAGTCAAAAGGAGCGTAGGTGTGGTAACCTCAGCTATTACTCAGGAGGCTGAGGCGGGATGACCACACATTGGAAGCCTGCCCAGGCTACCATGTGGCAAGTTCAAAGTCAGTCAGTCTGGGCAACATAGTGAGAACTTATTTCAAAATTAAAAACGTAAAAAGAGACTGTCGCTATAGCTCAAAAGCAGAGTTCTTGCCTGGAATGTACACACCCTGAGTCTATACTTCAGTCATCTTCCCCCAAGAACAGCAACTTGCTTTCAGTTCTTTGTGGTATACACCCGGAAGTGAGACCACTGGCTCATATGATAATGCTATCTGTAACTTTTTAAAGGAACTGCTATACTGTTTTCTACAGTGGCTGCTCCACTCCACGTCCCCAGCTGCAGGACACAAGGGTTCTGATCTCTCCACTCCGGGTTGTTTTCTGTCTTGTGGCAGCACTCATCTTCACGGATGTGGTGTGGTAGCTCACTGCTGTTTGATGTGTTTCCCCTCATGACCTGTGATCTTGTTTTTTTGTGCCTTTTGTTCTTTATGCAGCCTCTTTGGATACATGTCGACTGAAGTCCTTTGCCCATGTTTTCTTTTTTTCCTCTCTCTTTTTATTTATTTATTTATTTATTTATTATTTATTTATTTATTTATTTATTTATTTATTTATTTGGTTTTTCGAGGTAGGGTCTCACTGTAGTCCAGGCTGACCTGGAATTCACACTTTAGTCTCAGAGTGGCCTTGAACTCATGGCGATCCTCCCACCTCTGCCTCCCGAGTGCTGGGATTAAAGGCGTGCGCCACCACGCCCAGCTCTTTGCCTATGTTTTGTTTTTTTTTTTTTTTTTTTGGAGACAGAGAGAGAGGGAGAGGAAGACAGAGATGGGTGCGCTAGCAGCCTCTCAACTGCTGCGAATGAAATCCAGATGTGTGCGCCCCCTTGTGGTCAAGTGAGGCATTGTGCCCTTGCGTCACTTTGCATCTGGCTAAACGTGGGACTTGGAGATTGGAACTGCTGGCGATTGGAACCAGCTGTTCTTAGGCCTAGGAGGCAGGCGCCTTAACCGCTAAGCCATCTCTCCAGCCCTCTTTGCCTATGTTTTGATGTAGGAGGTCTTATCGTTGAGTTGCAGGAGCTCTTTATACATACAGTAAAAATACTGGAGGCCGGGGAGCTAGCTCAGTGGAGAAAGTGCTTGCTGAGCAAGTATGAGGACCTGAGTTCAGATCCCTATCACCCACATAAAAGCCGGGTGGTGGCTCATGGTCATAATTGCAGCACTGGGGAGACAGAGGCAGGAGCATTCCCAGGGCTTATGGGCTCGATGGCCAAACTGAGTTAGTAAACTCTAGGTCTCAAAATATAAGGTGACCAGCAACTGAGAAACATACTCAAGTTGACCTCTGACCTACACACACACACACAGGGGCACTTGTACACACATGCGCACCCATACGCATACACACATATGAACATCACAGAGTCATGCACACACATTCACACACACCCACTGTAAGTGATAACATACAATGTAAGCCAAGGTGCTTCAGGCAGAGTCCTTGAGTATGTGGCACGACAGCACACACAGTACAAAATGCATGCACATGTCATGTTCAGGACCAAAGTAGTAGTGATGTCACACCATGCAGCACAGGCAAGTGCTGTCCGAAACACATCAGATTCATCTCACATTTGATTTTGAATTAATTCGGGTCATCATGCATTCACAAACCCTTTGCTGCTCATCTTGTAACAGTCTTCACACTCAATTGTGACACAATTCCATGCGGAGTCACAATGCACAGTTTAAGAAGCTGTAGCTTAGTCTAGGGTTGAAAAGTATTCTCTTCTGTTTTCTCCCAGGAATGTCACAGTTGTATGTTTAGGTCTGTGATCCAGCTTGGAGAACCTTTCTTATGTAGTATAAGGTAAGGCCTGAGGATTGTCTTCCTGCAGATGTGTCTGATTGTTCCAGGGCTCCTGCTGCCTCAGCCAAAACTAACCTGACCACTCTCATGCAGATTGGTTTTGGACTCGCTCTCTGGTCTGTTGATCTGTTTATGCATCATTATGCCAATATCACAATTAATAGTTCCTTTTTAATTTATTTTGAGAGAGAGAAAGAGGCAGAGAGAGAAAGAATGGGCATGCCAGGGCCTTCAGCCGCTGCTGACGAACTCCAGATGCATGCACCCCCCTGTGGTGCACGTGCAACATTGCATGCGTCACTGTGCATCTGGCTACGTGGGACCTGGAGACTTGAACATGAGTTCTTAGGTTTCACAGGCAGGTGCCTTAACTGCTAAGCCATCTCTCCAGCCCAATTCATCCCAGGTAAGTTTAGATTTCCAACTTTTTTCTTCTTTTTGATACTTGGCTTTTGCAGGTGAATTTTAGAATCAGTTTTGCAATGTGGATTGAGCTACGTGAGAAAGAATTAACATCTGTGACAGTTAAACTTTGTTGTCAACTTGATCAGATCAGGAATCAAGTAACAGACAGGCCTCTTGGGTGTGTGTGTGAGGACATTTCTGGGAAAGACTGATGGAAGAAAGATCTTCCCCCAGAGTGGATGGACCTTCTGGTGGGGGGCTCTGTAGAAAAGATGCTCCAGGAGAATAGGCAGCCTTTTGCTTGGCTGCCTGGGCTATTTGCTACTGACTGTTGCTGTCCTTCACAGACACTGAAGCCTATCTTCCTCAGCCTTCCAGCATGGACTGAAGACCAGCGGCTGTCCAGGAAACCTTCAGGCCTTCAGAGCCAGATTGGGACTGCCTCATGGACTGAACAGCTACCCTGTTCTTCAACTCTCCAGTCTGCAGACAGCCATTGGTGTACCTCCCGGCTCATATCCTGTAAGTCAATCAAATAATACATATTCATTCTATCAGTTCTGTTCCTCTAGAGAACCCTGATTAATACAACATCCAAATAGTACTGAGTCTTCTAATGCATAGAAAAGATGCATCACTCTGTTGACTTCAGTCCTTTTTGCCCTCTTGGTAGTGTCTCATGTTCTTCAGTGGACCAGTCTTTTACTCTTTCTCCCATAATTATCCCAGACGCTTTCACAATTTAAATGCCATTGTAAATGACACTGACACTTCTATTTCGACTTCCGATTGTTGTTCACCCATTTCATTTATAGTGCTAAACTAATTGACATAAAGGCCTTCATTATTGTTTAAATACCTGTAGAATCTGGAATTTTGTCACTTTCCTCTCTTGTTTCTATTTGGCACTCTCTTTTCTCCACCCTCCCTTCTCCCTCTCCCAATCATTTTGGCTAGATAGTTAACAGTTTTACTGATCTGAGCAAGAAACAATTTTTACTTTCATTGATTGTCTGTGTGTTGTTTGTCCTGTCTCCTCCTCTGCTTTAACCCTCATCATTGCTTCTTTTTCAAACTTTTAAAAGTATTTATTTATTTATTTATTTATTTGAGAAAGAGAGAGGGAAAGAAAGAATGACAGAGATAGAGAGAGAGAGGATGGGCATGCCAGGGCCTCTCGGCTGGTGCAAATGAACTCCAGGTACATACTCCACCTTGTGCATCTGGCTTTATGTGGGTACTGGGGAATAGAACCTGGGTCCTTTGGTTTTGCGCCTTAACCACTAAGTAATCTCTTTAGCCTGCTTCTTGTTCTTCTTTTTTTTAATAATTAGTTGGGAGTTGTTTTATTCTTCTTTCCCTTAAAATTTTTTTATGGAAAGTGGGGCTTTGGAATACTGTCTGCTACATGCTCTAGTGTGGTTCACTCATGAATTCACAGCAGATGTGGTTTCCTGCACATGACTGAGCCTGGCAATGTTTCATCATACATGAACGAGGGGTTCATGAGACCCCACACCTCCCAGAGTATAAGCAGTGGGAAGTGATGATTGCTGGGAGAGGGAGAATCATGTCCTTTAGTAGGACAGCCACTGCAGGACTGCCCAGTCCCCAGTAAATAACCCCCCACCTATGATTATGCAAGTGGCCCTAATGTAAATCAGTTGGAAAAAATAAACAAGACAAGTAGGAAGGGGATTTAATGGGAAGAAGAGTTTTACTGGCAGTGGAGGGATGAAGAGAGAAGGAAGTTGGGGGAACATAGAATCAATAATGCATTGTTCACGTGGATGCAAGTGCAAAAATAAATTTTAAAAAATTAGCTTAGCACACAAAATAATGAGTTTCTTATTTTAAGTTTTTTTAAACATATATATATATATATATATATATATATATATATATATACTTTTAAATTTTATTTGCAAGTAGAGTCCTACCAGCAGTGTATAAGGGTTCCCCTTTTCCCACATCTTCGTCAGAATTGTTTTATCATTTGTTTTCCTGGTGATAACCATTTTACTGAGATAGAATCTCAATGCATTATTTATTTATTTTTTTTTAGTTTTTTGAGGTAGGGTCTCGCTGTAGCCCAGGCTGACCTGGAATTCACCTGGCACTCAGTTTCCCCCCATATAGTATCATGTTGGCTATAAGCTTGTCATATATAACCTTTGTGATGTTGACATATGTTCCTTTTATTCCTAGTTTCTTCAGGGCTTTTATTATAAAGGGAAATTGACTTTACTCAGGGCTTTTCTGCAGTGATTGAGATGACCATGTGATTTCTGACCTTATATCTATTTATGTGCCAAATTACACTTACTGGTTTGTATACATTGAACCAAACTTCCTTCGCTGCAATGAAACTAACTTGGTCATGGTGTACAACTTTTTAGTACAGTCTTGAATTTGGTTTGCTATAATTTCATTGAGAATTTTCCATCTATATTTATCTCCCTCAAATAAATAAATAAGTGATTAAAAAATAAATAAAATAAAATAAAAGTTGGGCATGGTGGTGCACGCCTTTAATCCCAGCACTCGGGAGGCAGAGGTAGGAAGATCACTGTGAGTTTGAGGCCAGCCTGAGACTACATAGTGAATTCCAAGTCAGCCTGAGCTAGAATGAGACCCTACCTCAAAAATAAAATAAAATAAAATAAAATAAAATAAAAATACAGCAAATTTAATAATCCACAGGATAGGGGGGAAAGCTAAAATGAACAGTAAAGCAATAGAAAATTGATTCAAGGAAATAATAGCAGAAATTTCCCCAAATCCAGGCATTCAAAGACAAGAGATTTTAGGACCTCGAGTAGACATGACATGTCCTCCACCCCTGATAGTCCTCTGTTGGGTTGAGTCTATGGTGATGTTTCCACTGTGTTTTTACTTGATTCATGGAGGCTTTCCCTAACGTTTCTGTCTGTTTCATTTTTCCTGAGCATCTTTTGGGTTGGATGCCTTTTCTGCTTCAGGAAGACTTCTTTATTGAACAGCCTACTCACACTTGCACAGAAAGCACATTGTCCACCCAGCCATCTCTGCAGCCTGAGCAGCCTGTGTTTCTTGAAGGCTCAATCCTCAGTGGCACTCAGCAAGGAAAAAAAAACTGCTTTAATCCAAGTTGATGTCTAGTACTATATTCCTTATGGCATAGTCCTTGTACATGAATTGCCTGAGAATAAACTGCATTTCAGATGCATTGTCTTACATTTGAACCCCAATCTATCTGCTCACCAAACAGGCCAATTAAATCAAGAAACTGGCAAGGAAAAATGACATAATTGAGAAGATAGGATCTTATCAGAATCTCATCTTCTTTTCTTCCTTTTTTTTTTTTTTTTTTTTTTTTTTTTGGTTTTGGTTTTTGGTTTTTGGTTTTTGGTTTTTTTTTCGAGGTAGGGTGTCATTCTAGCTCAGGCTGACCTGGGATTCACTATGTAGTCTCAGGGTGGCCTCGAACTCATGGCGATCCTCCTACCTCTGCCTCCCGAGTGCTGGGATTAAAGGTGTGCACCACCACACCTGCTTTTTCTTCCTTTTTTTAAAAAATATTTTATATATTTATTTGAGAGAGAGAGAAGAAGAGACAGAGAGAAAGAGAGAATGGGTGCTCTGGAGCCTCTAACCACTGCAAATGAACTCCAGATGCATGAGCCCCCTTATGCATCTGGCTTACATGGGTCCTGGGGAATAGAACTGGGATCCTTAGGCTTTGCAGGCAAGTGCTTTAGCCACTAAGCCATTTCCCCAGCCCCCTTTCTTCCTTTTTTATGGTGAAGAATGAGGTCATTGATTTGAGATTTGACAGCACCTGTATTTCGTGTGTGTGTGTGTGTGTACATGCGTACATGCTTGCACTTGCGTGTATGATATAATGTAGTGTGTGTGTGTGTGTGCATGCATGTACACACACTTGTACTTGCGTGTGTGGTATAATGTAGTGTGTGTGGTATAGTGCCCCATATACTCTCCTGCAGCGGTGGGCACTCTTCTGTGGTGGCTGCAGCTGAACACAGGGTGTCCAGCCCCATTACTCTTTTGGCTGGTTTTGAGTTTTGAGCCAGGGTCCCTTTCCTGATTCCAGAGTCTCTGTTCCCCTGTGGGAGTGGGGTTACAGGTATGTGTGGCCACGCCCAGCTGTGTAGGTGGAATCTGGAGATGCAAACTCTGACAGTTTCAGGCTCTCTTCAACCCTCATGCTTGCGCAGGAAGTGCCCTTAACCACTGAGTCATCTCTCCAGCCCAGGACCTGTATTTCCTGTTAAGAATTTCATCCCATTGACCACTTTGACAGCACCCAACACATCTATACATGCTGTGTTTTCATTTTTATTCAGCTCAAAATTTTGCTTTTGAGAACCGGGCGTGGTGGCACACGCCTTTAATCCCAGCACTTGTGAGGCAGAGGTAGGAGGATCGCTGAGAGTTCGAGGCCACCCTGAGACTACATAGTTAATTCCAGGTCAGCCTGGACCAGAGTGAGACCCTACCTCGAAAAAAAAAAAAAAAGTTTTTGCTTTTGATTTCTTCTTTGATCCATATTTCATTTTTACTATTTGTGAGATTTCTGGCAATCTTGCTAGGGTTTTTTTGTTTTTTTTTTTGTTGTTGTTGTTTTTTTTTTTTTGGAGTTTGCTTCTAATTTTATTCTATTCTATTGTGGTCAGAGAATATCATTCATATGATTTGGATCCTTTTGAAATTATCAGCACTCACTTTATGAGTCAGGATATGGTCTTACTGGTAAGTGTCCCGCACACACTGAAAGAGAATATGTTGGGTGAATTGGTCTGTAAGCATCAGTCATATTGAGATTATTTTTTTATTATTATTTGCAAACAGAGAGAGATAGAAGAGAGACATAGAGAATGGGCATACTAAGGCCTCCAGCTACTGCAATGGACTCCAGATGCATACACTGCCCTGTGCATCTGGCTTTACATGGGTCCTGGAAAATCAAACTTAGGTCATTAGACTTTGAAAGAAAGCACTTTGACCACTGAGCCATCTCTCCAGCCCCATATTCTCTCTCTTTTTTTTTTTTTTTTTTCATTTTTTTAATTTAGAGAGGGAGCAAGAGAGAGGGAAGGAGAGAGAGAGAATTGGCACATCAGGGCTTTAGCCACTGCAGTTGAACTGCAGACGCTTGCATCCCTAGTGGGCATGTGCAACCTTGCACTTGCCTCACCTTTGTGCAGCTGGCTTAGATGGGATCTGGAGAGTCAAACATGGGTCCTTAGGCTTTGCAGGCAAGTGCCTTAACCACTAAGCCATCTCTCCAGCCTCCATATTGAGATCTTAAGAGTGCTGGTTAAGCTCTAAACAGACTCAAGCTTTTGCTTTTTTGTTCTAATAACTTTGAAGAGGGGGATTATTGAACTCTCTGGGTGTGATTGGTTCAGCTTACATCTCCTCACCATCCCATCATGCATTTCTGTGCCCTTAGTGCCTGAATGTGCCATCACTGAGTCCCCTCCACAAGCCAACTCTGTGTCACATCACACACCACCCATCTCTTAGGATGGTTTTCACACCAAAATTTTCTTCAGCAGATATAATAGATCCACACTAACTCTCTTTGGGTTAGTGCTAGCATGGTGTATCTTTCTGTTCTTTATCTTTTGACCTATTTGTGTCTATATGTGAAGTGCTTTGGATTTTTAAATCCAGTTTGGCAATCTCAACATCCTATGGTTTGAACATGGAATATTCCCATCATCTCATGCATGAATGTGTCATTCTCAGAGGGTGATAATTTTTGTTCAGTTCTGGAAAATTTGGAAGGTGGATACTAGCTGGAGTAAGTGGGTCATAGGTGGGCAGGCCTGTGTCATCATACCTGCTTCCCCTTCCCATCCTCTGCTCACTCCCTGCTTCCTCCTGTTCACGGTGAGGTGAAGACACTCCTCCACAACACACTCCCACCATGATGAAGCTCTGCCCAAGTGCAGGAGGCCAAGCAAGCATAGACTGAAGGCCCTGAGATTATGAACCAAAATAAATTCCTTCTTTCTAAAGTCATTTGGTTTAGGTGTTTTGTCACAGTAACCCCAAGCTGGCTAATACACAGTGATTATTGACATTGTGTTTGAATCTTCTATTGTGCTTTTTTTTAAAAAAAATCTATTCATCATTTTTTCAATTATTTGTTCTTTCCCCTTCTGCCTTCTTTTAGATTAATTGAACATTTTCATGGCTTCACTTTATCTATTGCTGGCATATTCGCAGTACATTTTAATGATTTCAGCAGTTTCTTTAGGAGCTGTGGTGTAGGTTTTAAGCCTATCATTTTATAATCTCAAGAAGCTGGATCACTTCATTTAAAGAATCTTTCAGTGACCAGCCTCTGGGTTGCCCCTCAGCTCTTGAGTCCTTTCCCTTTATGCATTTTACACTGTGTACACCATGCCATTGACATTCACTGCTGTGATTTTTTTTTTTTTTTTTTTTTTTTTTTTTTTTTTGCAAGGTAGGGTCTCACTCAGGTCCAGGCTGACCTGGAATTCACTATGTAGTCTCAGGGTGGCCTCGAACTCTCGGCGATCCTCCTACCTCTGCCTCCCATGTGCTGGGATTAAAGGCGTGCGCCACCACACCCGGCTACACTGCTGTGATTTTTGCTAAATAGTCCATTATCTCATAAAGCTACTGAGGTGATAGGGAAAAGTTCTATATGTTTAGCCATGCAGCCGCCATCTCCTTCCCTTCTGGGCAGGTGCACAGTCCTGGTGTCAGTCTCTTGGGCCTCAACAAATGCCTTTCTCGGTTCTCACAGAATTCATAGATTTGAATTGTCTTTGTTGAGATTGTTTTTCTTCTTTCTGCTAAAGACACTTTTTCAGGCACAGCATTCTGATGCTAGTGGGGATTTGTCTTAAGAAATGTGAAAGTGTTGTTTGGCTGTGTTCTTGTTTGCCTGGCTTTTGGCAGGGAGCGTGCCTTTATCCTTCTCTTTACTCCTCCGTACACAATGGCAGAGATGGCCACTTGATCAGCACTGAGCGCTTTGATGGCGAGGGGCCTTGAAGTGGTTCTATTCAGTGGTGCCTGTCTTGAAGAGCCCACTGTTTCTTGGGCCTATGGGTTGATAGTTTTCACTACATTGGAAATGCTTCTAGACATTATTTCTTCAACCATTTCTCTTCCCTCCTCTCCCAAACAACTCCCATGCACCTCCCAACAGGAAAGCCAATAACCTGTGCATGGGGCCCCAGATGCATGGATCTTTAGCTCACTGATATAGGTCCCAAACTTCCTTTGCCCCTATGGGGTTTATTTTTCAGTTTCTATGACTAATATTCATTCATTTGCTGATTTTTCTCCTCTCTTGTTATCTCATCCAGTGTATTTTTGTAGTTTTCATCTTTAGTTTTGATTCGTTTAAAAGCCGGCTTCTTAAAGTTGTGGGCTGTGAATCCATATGGGGTTGTGTCATGGAATGTGGTGGTCACCAAAAGCTTCATAACAGTAAGATTATGGTTTCTGATCATGCAGAGCCCAAACATGAATTCAAAATCACACACACAGTAAGTCGGGGGGTGTTTCTGGAAGCACTCGCCCTTGTTGCATCATGTGAGATGGTTGTAAGTTTGGTTCTGAACATACAACATGTGCACTTTGCATTGTGTGTGCTGTCACACTACTTAGTGCAATGAATGCTGCCTTTGATGCAGACTCAAGGGTATTGCATGCTATGTTATAAATCATAGAGTTTTTATGGTACAAAGTTTGCTGCTATTATGCAATCATAATGGCGTAGTAATAGAAAACACAGACTTAATATATTCTCTACCGTCATTCCTCAGCCTATCAAATTAGCATATCTTTGGACTGAATTGTGTTAGAAAATTTGGATTTAAAAATTGCTGTTTGGGTTGCTGCCTTGCATTTCATTAAAAAAAAAATCATTGCATGAATTTTAGCTTAGGATTAGGACAGAATTTTCAGCTCTTTCTGAAGTGGCCCTATACATACTTTTTCCATTTTGTACTATGAATGTGTTAAGTGATGCTCTCAGCATTGACAATTATGAAATAAAAATAGCAATCCAGGGGTCAGGAGTGATGGCTCAGCATTTAAGATGCTGTGAAGCCTAAGGACCCAGGTTCATTTCCCCAATATTCATATAAGCCAGATGCACAAGGTGGTACATGTGTCTGGAGTTGGTTTGCAGTGGCTAGAGGCCCTGATGCACCCATCTCTCTCTCTCTCTCTCTCTCTCCCTCTCCCTTCCTCTCTCTCTCACTCTCTCTCTCCTCTCTCTTTCTGTCTCTCAAATAAATAAATAAAAATTTAAAAATAGCAATCCATTCTTAAAAATGTTGAAGGTACTCTCCATCCTAAAATATCAACTCTTCAGCCACGGTTTAATTCACATGTAAACACATCCATCTCAGTTTGCAAATTTGCTTTCATCCTTGATAAATGGTAAAATTCCATGTATACCAAAGGACTGCTTTAAAATCACTTGCTTTAGAATCTATGATAAGTAAAGACTTGATTCGTGTGACTATTTTATCGACTTATATACCTGGGATCATGTAAAAATTTCTTAGGTTAACGGGGATTGTGAGTGTAAGACATTTTGGAAGCCTGGTTTAACAGGCGTTCTCCAGCTCCAGCCTTCAGGAGATAGGGGACGAAGTAACGCTGCCATCATACTGTGGTTCTGATCGATTTTCCTCATCGTGGGTCATGTTTTCCTGCCTCTCGGTGCATGCTGGTCTGTGATTAGTCACCAGGGATTGTGAATTTCAGTGTTGGATGATTTCCCTCCCTAACAATCTGCTTTCTTCTGGGGTGATGAGAAGTTATTTTGAAGCTGTTTGTTCTTTTCAAGTTGTCCTTTGTGATGGGTACACTTGGGGTTCTGAAGGCACATGCCATCCATACCCGCTGTGTCTCTCTGGAGAGGTGCCTCTGCCTCCTGTCACACTAGCACACCCCAGGCAGGAAGCAAGAGGAGGCCAGCGTGTTATAAACAGTGAGCTGAATCCACTCTGCAGTGCATTGGGCCGAAACCCTGCAAAGTCCGCAACTCAAGAGAGGCCTGAGGACACGGTGCCCAGAGAACTGTACTCAGGGCAGAAGCCTTGCCAGCATGCCTGGAGAGGGGGTACACACTGTACAGCTAGAAGAGCCCAGAAAACCTAATGTCACACACCCACTTTACATACTCACATCCACACTCATACACGCATGTCCTCGGTCACATACACAAGTACTCTCACTGAAATACATAGGCACAAAACAGATTCACACTCAAGCACATGCCAGATACACAAACATACATGTACATATACAATCACCTAGCCCACCGTGTTCAGCCTTGTTCTTGTCTTCACAACTCCTAGGAAGACTCAGTAGGCAATATGAGGAAACTGAGGCATAGGGGTAGGGGCATCCTTGAAAGCGCAAAGCCTCAAAGCTTGACATCAGGTCCACCTCACAAAGACCCAGTGTAGCATAGACAAATTCAGCGCCCTTTGTGTGTCTGTGGTCTTCCTCAGATCTCTGTGAGGGCACAGAGACTTGTATGTCCTATATCACCTTTCTCCTACATGGTACCTCACAGGGAGAGGACAAAGGTGGACAGAACAGGGCTTGGGCCTCCTCCACTTTAAGAAGCACATAACCCAAACTCTGCAGGTCCCCCCTATGCCCTGAAGAGCCAGCTTCTGCCTCACATAAAGAGGTTTGGAGTTCCATCCTATCTACTGTGGTGTCTGTACCCTGTGAGTCCAGGGGCAGGAATGTGTGGACACACTGAATGAGAAGACAGGCCTTCTATCCGTGTCACGCTACCCACACATGCACGACGGTGGGCGGCGAGGTTGTGAAGCCATCTGTGGCCCCAGGGTTTGCGTTCTGAGCAAATATTGTTCTGAACCGGGTCTGGGACATACCTCGTGCACTTGTGTGTTGTGTGTTTGTGTATGTTTTCTTTGGGAGCTGTTGCATTGACTATGGCTGCTGGCCAGTCTCCATGGAGGGACATGGGGTGATTGGGCAGGCTCTCAGCCCCTCCTCCCCCACACCGGCACCTCACGTCTCACTCCGGTTTGTGTGCAGGACTCTCCATCTGCAGTGGGCTCATATTGAGCCTCCAACTAAAGACCCTCAAATCTGTGCAAGGCCACTGTCAGGACACACGGGGCAGGCCCAGCTGGGGGCCTATGTCCTCTGATCAGGAGTAGGTCCAGATGGAGAAGCTAATTTTGCCAGCCTTATAAATGGCCACTACTGGGCCTTGAGAGATGGCTCGGCAGTTAAAGCACTTGTTTGCAAATCCTGACCGCCTGCGTTTGATTCCCTAGCACTCATGTGAAGCCAGATGCACAAAGTGACCCATGTGTCTGGAGTTCATTTGAAGAGGGAACTGGGGAGACAGAGTTGCCCCAGATACTTCCCTTGGCTGAAGGAAACATGAGCAGTGACCAGCATTGCCCCTATGCCAGTCATTCACACAGGGTGATGTAGGCTGTACCATCTTTGTAGTGTCTGCTGCAGGATTCTTGTGCTGTGGCCATTCCTTTCCTGGAGGGTCCCTGGAGGCTTCAGACCTCAACCACCTAGGATCCCAGGATGTCCCTTCCTGTTTCATCACAGCCATCTCCTTGTTCCCCATGCCCTTCCCTTGAATAGCCAAGGCCTCCCTGACAGGGACCCTCTTGGTAAAACTCCAGATACACCCCCAGAACTTGGGGCTGGAAGCCCAAGACCCATACATTCCCTGCTAACACATAGCCTTTTCCAGGTAGCTTGAGGCTGTGATGAGATGACATGAACCCAAACAAAGGCACAAAAGGGTCGTCCTCCCCCCCCTTAGGCTCTGTCTCTGCCAGGTGGGATCTGTCCTAAACTTCGTGCTTTTCAGAACCTGGGAAGATACTTGAATATGGAGAATTTCCCCAAAGGGTTCAATGGACCCTTTCAAACTGGAGCAAAGGTAGAGACTGTGATAAGGAACTTTCTGGAGTCATCAGATTGTCACGTCTCCCCAGCCTCCCACCCCATCCCTGCTTTATTCCAAAGCAAGGTCAATAGACTTTAAAGATTGGGAATACTGGGGAGCTTTGCTTTACATTAACCACAGAGAGGGAGGAACGGGCCCTCCCCTGGCCATGTGCGTGCCAAGCTGAGAGTTCTCCGTTAGCTCATGCTGGTGACCTTGTACTTCTTCTCTTCTTCCGAGGGACTCTGAGTTCACTCTTCTGCCACCTTCTCTTTCCAGCACTCCTCGATAGGCTTTTCTCCCCAACGGTGTGTTTTGTCGTGGTTAGGCAGCCACAGCTGACTAGAGGAATGATCTCACATGCACAGCGTAGGGAGGATCATGACGTACGTTCACCTCTGTGATAGCCTGGCGGCAGGGCGGGGTAGGGGGGGCGGGAGAGGGGAAGATAGTCAGTTACCTTCTTGTTGCTGGGACAAACCAACTGACCTGAAGCAGCTTCTGGAAGGAAAGCATGTTTCTAGCCTACAGTTTCAAAGGGAAGTTTCATCGTGGCGCAGGAAGCATGGCGGGAAGCAGATAGCATGGATGTCACATCTCCATGTGAGCAGGAAGGAAGGAGAGAGAGTGAGCTGAGTGTGGCAAGTGTGGCTGAGCTATAACACCCCAAGACCTGACCCCAACCACACAGCTTTTCCAGCAAGACTTCGCCATCTGGGGATTAAGTATGAGACTTGAATTATAAATGTATGAGGCTATGAGGGAAGATATTTTACATTCAAATGTTGGATGCTATCTGGGAACATTTTACAATCAAATCAGCAAAGAGAGTGAACTCATTCTTCCCACAAACAACAAGTCAACTTGCCCAGTTACCCTGCCACAGGACATGGCCTCATGGAGTCAGTGCACATAACGTGGAGGCATCCTGTGGCTGGCCGTGGGCACAGGGTTGAGCCATAGGGCCCTCCAACCAGCTACCCATGCACGGCAGTTTTCTCTGCTGCACTCAGAGACCTACGTACATGGCTTGGAGGACCAATGACTTCCTCTCCTATTGGAGGATGGGCAATCAGGTTACTGTCCTCAGCTACCTTCAGGCTGACCAAAACAGGAAGCCGGAGACTTCTGAACAGCAGGCCCTGCTCCAAGGGAGCCACCATGAGGAAGGATTGCCCAGTGGCTGGCGGTGATGGTCCCTGACATCTCTCTAGTGCTGTCCTTAGTCCCTAGTAACTCTGTTTCCAGGTCAGTTAGCATCCTATTGAGGTGCCGTATGGCTCATGACAGAGCAAGCCAACACAGGCCTCAAGACACAAAGGAGAGAGGATGCAACTCAGAGCTGTGTTAACACTGGACGTGACCCTGCCACCTTGTAACGCAGCAGGTGCTTACAGAAACCATGGCTGTTTTATAAGCAATACATAATGTTTAAAAGTGTGATGTTAAGCATGTTGGTTCAGGCCGATAGTCCCAGAACTTGAGAGAATGAGATAGGAGGATTGCTGTGAGTTTGAGGCCAACCTGGGAGACAGAGTGAGCTCTAGCTTAGCCTGCCTCAAAACAACAAAAAAAGTATCATGTAGGGTTGAAGAGATGGCTCAGTGGGTAAAACTTCTTGTCTAGCAAGTGTGAGTTCGATCCCCAAAACTTGCCTGAAATCCCAAGCATCTGGGGCAACTCTGTCTCCCCAGCTCCCTCTTCAAATGAACTCCAGACACATTTGCCACTTTGTGCATCTGGCTTCACATGAGTGCTAGGGAATCAAATGCAGGCGGTCAGGATTTGCAAACAAGTGCTTTGACTGCCGAGCCATCTCTCAAGGCCCAGCAGTGGCCATTTATAAGGCTGGCAAAATTAGCTTCTCCATCTGGACCTACTCCTGATCAGAGGACGTAGGCCCCCAGCTGGGCCTGCCCTGTGTGTCCTGCCCAGTGGCCTTGCACAGATTTGAGGGTCTTTAGATGGAGGCTCATCAATATGAGCCCACTGCAGATGGAGGCAGGCGGATCCCTGGGGCTAGCCTACTTGATAAGTTTTAGGCCAATGAGAGACCCTGTCTCAGAAAAGGTGGATGACACTTGAGGAATGACACCTAGGTTTCTCTTTCGGTCTCACACACACACACACACACACACACACACACACACACACACACGAGGGGGAGGGAGAGAGAGAGCAGAAAGGGAGAGAAAGAATGAGAATGATGTGGTAAACTCATAAACCAGAATGCAGATGTTCGTTCATTTCTGCTGTTGAGTGCATTCTGCAAACAGCCATCTATGCTGGGCTTTTTTGTTTGGGGTATTTTATTTATTTTATTATTATTGATTTTTCAAGGTAGAGTTTCACTTTAGTCCAGGCTGATTTGGAATTCACTATGTAATCTCAGGCTGGCCTTGAACTCACAGTCATCCTCTTACCTCAGCCTTCCGAGCGCTGGAATGAAAAGTGTGCACCACTATGCCCTGCCATGCTGGGATTTTAAACACCTGGTAGTGCAATGATTTGTTCTTACCACTGTCACCACAAACACACACATAAAGCCTCACACTCTCAAGATGACTATGACATCACACAAAGCATAGGAATTCCTGCTTCTGCCATAATCTCACAGGATCTCCCTTGGGATACGTGGACTGTACGTGGTCTTTTGCTGGCCCAGGACTGCACTAGTGAGCCTCTTCATTCTGCCCACTCCAGTTGGGGTCTGCTCTGAGCCAAGGCCTGGGCTCTTCCAAGGGCGGAAAGATACCCTGCCTCCCAGGCAGGCGGGAGCACCAGACACCATGCTGGGCAGACTGGAAGGACTCCTGCTTTTTCCCATGCCAAGGAAAAGAGGCAGAGAATCCCAGTGGGTGGCCAGAAGAGTCCTGACCTAAGTTTCCTGAGCCCAGCACGAGGGAGCTGTACTAACACTTCTGTCTCTTCCAGTCCCTTCAGCCACCCAGGCCCTCTCCTGTCTCCAGGGCGCTTATGTCCTCAAGGTCTCAACTGAAAGCTGTCTCAGAATGAGCTATTATAGTGCTCTGACCCTGGCCAGGAAGAAGGATCCTGGCCCAGTGCAAGGGAGAACCCTGCCCAGAAGTTGTCACCTCATAACTAGCCAGGGAAGGGGTTCTCACTGCCCTCAGATCCTTTTGGTGGGGAACTTTGCAAGAGCTGAGGGTAGAATCACAGGGATGCGGGCTGAGGAAATGGGTTTGTGTGAGTGGCTGAGAAGTACAGCCGCCCAGACATGTTAGGGTTGACACCCAAGGAAGGGAAATGCAGGCAGGAAGAAAGGGGATAGAGACAGGAAAAGATCCAAGAAAGAAAACAGGCAGAGAAGCCTCCCCCAGTGCGAGTTGCTGGTCCTGTGCTCCCCTGGCCCAACACAGGCGGGATATGGATAGTGGTGCTCACCTTTCAGGAGCGAGCTCCTGAAGGTTCTGGCAGTCACAAAACAACTCGAGTAGACAAGGATTGTAGATAGGAGAAGAGAGGGAGGAGACCCAGGGATGGTGAGAGCACCTCGGGGCAGGAGGAATGGTGACAGTGAAGGCTGTCCACACAGGGGAAGGTGGCTGGAAAACTGGAGGAAAAGAGGGCTGGGTTTCAGCTGGCCAGGCTGGGGAGGATGCCAGATGGCCCTAACAATCAGGAACGCAGGGGTTAGGTGGGATGCCATCTCGATTGGGGGCTTGGAGGGTAAGCAAGTGGATGGCATAAACAGAGCCAGGACTCAGCGCAGGTCTGCAGGCACAGATGTCAGGCCACAGCCGAGGACTTGGGGTGGCAACTACAGTGGTAGCAGAAGGTGTGTCCAAGGTGTGTATGGAAGGGGAGGGAATTAGCATTCATAAAGATGGGAAGAGAGCCCACAGGATATGACCACGTGGGTGACATTGGTGACTTGTCATTGGTGTCATTGGTGATCTCAGTGTCAGGACTGTAGGGGAAGCCACTTCCTGGGTTGTGAAAGGACCTTTGAGGAGGGGGAGGAGATGGAGGAGGAAAAGGAGGAGGATGTAATGGTCCGAAAATCACTGAAGAAAGACCCCAGGGTCAAATAATATGTAAAAGCATAGAGCATTTATTCTGTAGAATTAGCCAGCATGCTGGGGTCAACCACTCGTACAAAATGGTGACAACCCGAGGAGCTTGCAGGCTCCTTTTAAGCACAGCTAAAGGAATTTTAGCGGGCTTTTAGTCTTTTAACATGATTGGCTAATTTGAACAGTAACTGTACTTGTGTTTTTTTGATTGGTCTTAAGGTTTTGGCGGCCAGGTCTAGGGGAATTTCAGGCAGAGGAGATAACCTCCTAACGTGATTGGCTAAGCAAGCAGCAGTTACGTTTGTACATACTCAGCCCCCAGAGCTCACCCCTCCTGGAAATGGAAACTTTGGCCTAGTCAGGGCAGCACCTTACTGAGGCCTGTCACGGCGTCTGTTTGGGCCCTTCAGAGGAGACCCTGTGCTGCTGATGGGAACGTAGGCAGTGTCACAGATGGAAGTCAATTGGTGGTTCCTGAAACCCAGAGTGTCCATTTAACCCTGCCCTAGGAACATGCCTGAGAAAAGCTAATTGCTAATGGACACACAGAGCCTTGAACACGGATGGTCACACAATGTGGTTCACTAGAGCCAGAGACCACCCAATGGCCAGTTGATGAATGGATCACACTAAGGTGGCCTATCCATACCATGGAATACTAGCCAGCCAGGAAGAGGAAGGAAATTCAGACAATATGGATGGATCTTGAGCACGTGATGCTAAATGAATAAACCAAACACAAAACAACAAATTCCACGGGGCTCCACTCACACATCTCCAGAGCTGTGAGATTCACGGAGACAGAGAGTGGGATGGGGTGCTGGGGGGTGGAGTTGGGGTGGGGAGCAGGTGGGAAGACAGTATTTAGCAGGGATAGAGTTTCCATTTGGGAAGATGGAAGTTCTGGAGGTAGATGGTGGAACGGCTGCACAACACCATGAGGGTGTGTCATGCCACTGAGCTGTGCTAGACGTGGAAAAGATGGGAACTGCTATGTCATGTAGACTGCACCACAATTCAAAAAAAAAAAAAAAAAGAGAAATCCCTTTTGACTTTGGTAAGTTTAGATTATTAGATGGAGATTTGGCTCTGATTGAGACACTCAGTGTGTGCATTTAGCAAAGCTTATTGTTATTTAATCAAATAGTTAATCTGATTATTCTGTTGAATTGTGGGAAATCCTTCCATTTCTCTGGAATGCTCTCCTTCAGTTTTGGTTTTGTTGGTGGCAGTGTGTGTGTGTGTGTGTGTGTGTGTGTGTGTGTGTGTGTGTGTTTGTGTGTTTGCTTGTTTATTGTTTTTGTTGTTTTTGTTTCTGAGGTAGGGTCTCACTGTAGCCCAGGCTGACCTGGAATTCACTATATTGTCTCAGGGTTGCCTTGAACTCACAGTGATCCTCCTAACTCTGCCTCCTGAGTGCTGGGATTAAAAGTGTGCACCACCACACCTGGCTTATTTGTTTGTTTTGAGACAGGATCTTACTATGCAATCCCGGGTAGACTTGAACCTGCAGTGATCCTCTTTATAGATGTAGACATTATTTTATTTTATTTATTTGAGATAGAGAAAGAGAGGGAGAGAGAGAATGGGCACACCAGGGCCTTCAAGTGCTGCAAACAAACTCCAGATCCATGCACTACCTTGTGCATTTGACTTATGTGGGTCCTGGGGAATCAAACCAGGGTCCTTTGGCTTTGCAGGCAAATATCTTAACCACTAAGCCACCTCTCCAGTCCCTGAAGTGATCCTCTTGCTTCAGCCTCCTGAAGCTGGGGTTACAGGCATGTGCCACCATACCCAGCATGGATATTACATTAAAAGTACATATTATACATCACAACTGCCTGACCTCTGGAAAGTGTCATTGCATGACATGTATGGGCTTCCTCCTCCTTGGTCTTGTCCCTCGGCAGTGGTGGGTGTGTGGGCCACCAGCAGCTTCTGCTCAGAAGTCTTGTTGGAATGAGGCTTCCTTCATCCTTCATGCATAGCCTGAGATTATAGGCATGAGCCAACACGCTTAGCTGTACATCACACTTTTTAGCACTATGCACTGCTTACAAAGCATGCAAGCCTTCTGTAAACACCTGCTGCATTACAGGGCGGCAGGGTCTCAAGTCATGCAATAACATGGCTCTGAGCTGCGTCCTTTTGCCTAGGCTTGTTCTTGAGAGCAGGAGAACATAGGCAAGCAGAGATGGAAACCATGGTCCTCGTAGCCTAACACGCTCTGACGTACTGCAGAGCACATGCCACCCACCAATATATAAAAATCCAAAAAGCATCACATTGCCAAAGGCCCGCTTGGAATAGATAAACGCATCCTCTCCTCCAAAACTGAAACTGTAACAAAGCAAAATAAAATGAATCTTAGAATCCAAATGTTTGCTCTAAAGGAAGCCCCTCCCCCCCAATACCCGGACTGAGCATCTAAATCATAATGATGAAGCCAGGGAGTGACTTGGGGTGGCCTGAGAGCAGATTGTCTCTAGATGTTTCTAGATGGCCTTGGTAGTCTCACAAGACAACTTGGAATCTACGAAGAAGTCATCCGGGAAGGAGCTGGGTGAAGAGTTGTCTGAAAGTGAAATGCCACCCATGGGAGGGACAGCCCAGGGACCAGAGTGCCAGGTGGCAGCAAGGTTGAAAGCAGGGAGTGGGAAAGTGACGGACAGCCAAGGGAGCACAGAGGACAACAGGAGCTTGTGGCTATCTTGAGGGCCAAGGAAGGGGCCACAGTGTTGGAGGGTGCAGGTTGCCAGGGGCCTTGATAAGGAGGTCTTTGGGGAGGGGGGAGGCCCATCAGTGTGGGTTCAGACAGGAGAGGAGCAAGGGCCAGGAGAAGTCTTGGTCTCAGGAGCTCTCTCTTCTGAGCACAGCTAGGTGAGTGAAATGGGACAGGTTTGACTATACCTTAGAGACATCTGGTCCTCACCCTGAAATGTGATTTTTTTTTTCTAAGTTTTTTTTTTTTAATTTTAATATTTTTTTTTGTCAATTTTTTAGGATTTATTTTTATTTATTTATTAGGGAAAGATAGAGAGCGAGAATGGGTGTGACAGGGAATCTAGCCACTGCAAACGAACTCCAGACATATGCACCACCATGTGCATCTGGCTTATGTGGGACCTGGAGAATTGAACAGGGGTCCTTAGGCTTCGCAGACATGCACCTTAACCACTAAGCCATCTCTCCAGTCCCTGAAATGTGGTTTTATGAGGACAAGAGTCTCTGCAGATTTGACTAAGGAAAGGACTCCCAGAAGGGAGAAGATCCTGGATTTTCTGTGTGGGTTTTTAGGAGAAGGGGAGGCAGCGGTACATATAGAAAAGACTAGAGAGATCCAGAGGCTAGGACAGGAGCCATGTGGCCAGGACAGGCCCAAGAGCTAGAGGAAGTGGTAACTTCGACCTTGGATCCCCAGAGTCTAACACAGGGCCTCTAGCCTCCACAGCAGTGGCCCAGAAGGTCCTGGTAGCCACAGAACACACATGTAAGAAGGGACCAGGGGAAGTGGCGGGTTACTTTCCTTGTTGCTCTGACAAAATACCTAATAGAAATCACCTTCGGCAGGAAGCAGTTATTTTGGCTCATGGTGTGAGAGTGTAGTCCATCCCAGCAGGAAGGCGTGGCAGCAGGAGCATGAAGCAACTCGTCACATTACATCCCCAGTCAAGAAGCAGAGTGATGAATGCTGGTGCTCAGCTTGCCTTCTCCTTTTCCCTCTTTTTTTTTAAAAAAAATTTTTTTAAATATATTTTTAAATTTTATTTATTTATTTATGAGAGTGAGAGAGAAAGAGGCAGAGATAGATGGATAGATAGAGAGAAAGAGAATGGGTGCGCCAGGGCCTCCAGCCACTGCAAACGAACCGTAGATACGTGCACCACCTTGTGTATCTGCCTTACATGGGACCTGGGGAATTGAACCTGGGTCCTTTGGCTTTGCAGGCAAACACCTTAATTGCTAAGCCATCTCTCCAGCTCTCCTTTTCCCCTTTTTATTTAGTCTAGGGTCTCATGGAGTAGTGCAGCCCACATTCAGAGCAGGTCTTCCCTCCTTAGTTAGACCTCCCTGGAAATATCCTCATAGGCACACCCAGAGATGTGCCTCCTTGGTGATTCTTTTTTTTTTGTTTTAAATATTTATTTATGAAAGAGAGAGAATGGGCACCTGAGGGCCTTCTTACTGCTGCAAACAAGCATCAATTGCAAGCATCACTTTGTGTATCTGGCTTTACATGGGTACTGGGAAATCAAACCCAGGCCAACAGGCTTTACAAGCAAGTGCCTTTAACCACTGAGCCAACTCCCCAGCCCTCCTTGGTGATTCTAAATCCAGTCAAACTCTCAGTGAAAACTAACAATCAAATGGAGGCTGTCAGTCTTCCATTAAGGTCAACAGATGGCACAGGCTCCTGTCCATTCTCCTGAGAAGGCTGCATTTCTCCTGTGACTAGGCAGGGCAAGAAGGGGCTGGTCATGTTGATTTGAGGAACTGTGAGTCCTAGAAGCTGCAGAGGGCCCAAGTACATGGCGGATGTGGCCTAGCAGTGTGGGGGTGGGGCTCCAGACAGTTGCTGGTGGTGGGTCATTTCCACAATGACCTGGGAAGTCCTTGGGGAGCACAGAGGAAGGATGTAAGGGGAGCTGGTTGCAGAGGACTATAGGCAGGAGGCCAGGGACCCTGAGCAGAGGGTTCTAATTTGGTTGCAGGCGGTGAGGAGTTTCTCTCGGTCCACAGTGAAGGCTAAAGAGCAAGGCAGGAACAAGTTTTAGTCTATGCAAACGCAACCTGCGTGTTCTAGGGAGATGGCTCAGTCAGCAAAGCAGGAAGTATGCAAAGGTGAGGAGCAGCATTTGATCCTCAGCAGGCTAAGTGGGCATGACAGTTGTCTGTAATCCTAGCATGCACGAGGCAGAGATGGCCAGCTCCCATCCCCGGCAAGCAGAACCCAAAGATGCCCTCAGATCCTGATGCCACGGATGCTTGCCGTAGAGAGTGCTGGGGTCTCCGAGCCAGCAGCAGGGCAGCTCCCACACTTAGATGCTTCTTGATAGGGGAGCCCTGTCACCTCTCAGTCCACGGTGCTTCCTTCGGGAGGTGCTGGTTGACAGGAAGTTCCCCCCCCCCATCCCACCCCTTGCGGTCCAGTTCCTGGGAGACCCGGCAGCAGCATTGATTTTGAAATCCTTTTGAAAATGTTTCCTTTGTTTTGTTTTATTTAGACATTTCCCAAATTTTTACCAAGTTAAAGAGACAACCACAAGAATGTGTAGCCTGGGTGGACTGGCATAAACAGCCCCTCCCCCACTGCCCAGCCTCTCCCCCAAAACCACGGCCCCCCAACTCAGCAGCAGAAAATGCCAAACATGAGTAAGGAAATGCGAAGCAATGTGGACAGAGCAGGGTGAGAGGCACAGAACTTCCCCGTGGGCATTGCATGTCTCTACCCACACAGACACAAGCAAGGGCGACACACGCCCACAAATACACATGCATGTGTTCTGTGTTCTACATAGGTGTGCATATGGATGCATGATGCATATGCATGTGTGCATGCAACAAGCATACAAAAACATGAATGCACACACAAGCACATGTACACACATGTTTACACATACACATGCACCTGTGAGGTAGTCCTGAACCTATCCTGGCTATGACATGAATGGGGTGGGAGGGGCAACCAGCTGGCCCCTCATACTAAGCCTTCCAACAGCCACCTGGTCCCTCTCTCTCTCTCTCTCTCTCTGTCATTGTCCTCATCCCTGTCCCTACATGTCCCCAAAGTGCTTTGGAGATTCCAATTGGACGGAGGTTGGTTGGCATGCTCTGTAGGTCAGCCCTCACTGCTACATGATGGTGGGGTCATTGTGTCTCCCGAGGCCCTTTGGAGCTTGGGACCCTGAGGCTACTGCAGGACAAATGGGCAGGCTTGAGCCCTAGAAATTCTGCACTTGACAAAGCCTTGGCCTTCAAAATGTAGAGCCCCCCCGCCCCGCCTTCCCAAGGCTGCTGGAACAGGAGAGCCCTGGCCTGGTCAGTGGAGATAGATGTAGGAATAACCTTGATGATGGTCCCCACAACCTGCAACTCCACCGCAGCCCCGACTCTTCTCTGGAAGCCTTCCTACCTCTCTGGAACTACCTCTTCTCCCAGGAGAAGCTAGCTGCCCAGTCAAATTGACTCTGGTGGGGCTTTGCTGCCCTGGGGGTCTCCCCCAAAGAGAAGGGGTTCCTTGGCTCAAGACACTCAGCTTTAAGAAACTAAGCTGAAAAAAAAAAAAAAAAAGAAAAGAAAGAAAAAGAAAAAGAAAAAGAAAAAGAAACTAAGCTGAAATTCCACCCCAGGACTTCTTATCCCAAAGCCTAGCCCACTGCTGCTCTGTAAGCCCTAAGACCTACCTCCTCCGGGAGCTGCCAGCCAGGCCTTTGGGGGGTAATGAGCCACCTACTCAAGAAGTAAACGGGGGATCCAAAGGGAACCCCTCTGAGGGGTCACTACTGGGCACAGGGGAGGCTTTGAGGACATGGGTGGGTACTCACGGGCTCTGGAATCGCACCTCCCTCTGGGAAGTTGGGCTGCTTCGAAGAGCTGGGCCTGTGGGACTTGGCTGGCACACCGACAGGAAGGAGGGGCTCTTGGCTTTTCGAATGTTTACTACATCAGGAAATTAATTCACTACGCACAGGCTTCAGTGACGAGAATAAATACACACACCCCATCAGGACAAATGGCATATGGGCCAGCCCGGGGCTCTCCACTTCAGCCAGGAGGCCAATTAGGGTCACAAGTTCTCTCCTCAACCCTCCTTTCCCCACCCTGGGCCCTTCGTCACTCACACTGCTTGGGACTGTCACCTGCTCACAAATCAGGCTCCATTTCTTGGATTTTGCCCTGCTGAGAGGGTAGGTACCCTGCAACCTCCACAATGTGCACTTCCAGAGCCAGAAGGATAGAGACCTGTGCCAGCTCTGTGATAATGTGTGGCAGCCCACTGTGGTGGGGTAGGAGAGATGTTCTGGGACTCAGGCCATCGGGGCTCTCTGCACACTCACCTGGGCTAGCCTGGGCCAGGGCAACAGAAGATCAGCCCACTGTATGAGGCACTAGGCAGCTTTGAACTGACGGGATTTGAGATATGAGGGAAGGATGTGAGAACAGAGTGGTGACAACAAAGAGGTTGCGCCACATGCATCCCTTTCGCTGCTGCTGGAACCATGGAACTCAGTTTATCAGCCTGGTTGCTTGGCCTCTAGCAAGGAAGGCCTGGGCCTCAATTGCTGATCTGTAAAATGGGAACATTTTAAAATATATTTTTAAATTTTTATATATTTATTTTCAAGCAGAGGAGAGAGAGAGAGAGAAGAGACACAGAGGGAGAATGGGCACGCCAGGGCCTCTAGCCACTGCAAACGAACTCCAGATGCATGTGCCCCTTGTGCATCTGGCTTATGTGGGTCCTGGGGAATCGAATCTGGGTCCTCTGGCTTCACAGGCAAATACCTTAACCACTAAGCCATTTTTCGAGCCCTAAAATGGGAACATTTAATATTATTGGGTAAAGCTACTAAAAACACATAGGAAAGCCCTTGGGCCCTGGTCTTTGCCCCCTGTTGCTAGCCACAAGCCTAACATTTCAGCACTTCTGTGTACTCTGCCCACCGCCCCTCATCCCACAGGCAGCGTTCCCTGATGCCCCAGCCAGCATCCTCGGTGTCCATACTCCAACAGCTCCCAGAAGCTCTGTGAAGGACAGATAGGGAGACACCCACTGTGTGTGTAAAAAGACTAGAGGACAATTGTCTCACCATGTTCTGGCAGCTAGAGTTCACATCCTGGGATTCTGGGATGGAGGAAGGAGCCTGGTCCTTTCCTTTCCCACCTCTCTAACTTCCCAGGGCTTCTCAACCCATTCCCTGTCATCCCACCCTGTATCAGGATTCTTCAGAGGAACAGAGGTAATAGACTGAATAGGGATTTATTAGATCTGTTTATACAATACTGGCTGGCTGGTCCAGCCATGACTGTGCACAGACTGGAGAGGTTGAGAATCCAGTAGCTGCTCAGTCCATGAGGCTGGATGCCTCAGCAGTCCCAATCTGGCACTGAAGGCCTGGAAGATTCCTGGAGGGCTGCGGGTTTTCAGTCCACATCAGGAGGCTGAAGAGGCTTGATTCCAATGTCAGTGAAGGATGGCAGCAACGGGGTGGGTGCACTCCCCAGCAAGGAGCAAGGTGGACAGGTAAAAGCAGTCCTTTTTCTTAGAACCAGAACAGCTCACTCTAGCCATACATGGTGGCTTACGCCTATAATTCCAGCACTTGATCGCCATGAGTTCAAGGACAGCCTGGTTTACATAGTGAGTTCAGGACAGATGAAGCTACAGAGTGAGACTCCTGTCCCCCCCCAAAAAAAAAACGGGCTAGAGAGATGGCTTAGCAGTTAAGGCACTATCCTGCAAAGCCTAAGGACCCAGGTTTGATTCCCCAGGACCCATATAAAGCCAAATAGATGCACAAGGAGGCGCATGTATCTGGAGTTCATTTGCACTGACTACAGGCCCTGGAGCGCCCATTCTCTCCCTCCTGCTACCTCCTCTCTCTCTCATAAGTGAATAAATAAATAAATAAAAATATTTTGAAAATAAAACCAACCAAACAAACAAAAAGAACTGCCCATGCTGGGGCAGGGTTCTTCTTAGAATGCCTTCACAGACCTGCCCCAAGGCATGTCTGTTACTTGATTTCTGATGTCATCAAGTTGACAGCAGAGTAACTTATCATTTATCTCTATATCACCTACTCAGGCACCTGGGACATCACTACTCTCCCCTAAGGTCAAGGGCCTTGTCATAGGGCCCCTGGCATCTGTTTGGCCCCTGCCTGGTACAAACCACTTGGTCCTCAAATGGCCTCTGCTCCCTAAGTTGGGAGCCCCTGGCTCATTCAGATGACCATGGATGTCTGTAAGGCACAGGCCCTGGCAGGACCTCCTGGTCCTGTAGACATCAGTGCCCTGTACAGCTGGTTCTGGGGTTAGAAAAGCTATATAGACCCACAAGCAGTGTTCAGGAGTAAAGGATGTAAGCCGGGTATGAAGAGTTTGAGAGGGGTCCTGGCTGGGCTTACAGCAGAATAAGGATAGAAAGGTCCCTGATGTCCACGGGGGATGTGCCAGCAGACTCCCCACCTGCTGGACTTCACCTCTCTACATGCCCTCCACAATCACACTCAGCAAGCCATGGAAGGGGAATCCAAGCACAGAAGTCACTGTGGCCAGAGGGAGGCAGGTGTGGGCTCCCAGGCCCCAGGAGACCTAGGGCTAGCACAGCCCTTGAGTGGCCAGTGAAGCTCTTGGGATACCTAACATCAGGCAGATCCCAAAGACACTCCCTCAGGACCCCATGTCACTAGACAGGACACCATTCTTGGAGTGGGAGACCCAAAAGGAAATCTCCTGTGGTCAGTTAGTCTCTAACTGTAATAGTAAAATCATATCAACTTGATGGGATTTTTAAAATTAGTTTTATTTTGAGAGAGAAAGAAGCAGAGAGAGAGAAAGAGGCAGAGAGAGAGAGAAAGAAAGAAAGAAAGAGTATGCCCGAACCTTCAGCCTGCTGCAAACGAACTCCAGACACGTGTATCTCTTGGTGCGCATGTGAAACCTTGTGTCCTTGTGTCTGGCTACTTAGGACCTGGAGATTTGGACATGAGTTCTTAGGCTTCGCAGGCAAGCGCCTTAACCACTATGCCATCTCTCCAGCCCTTGATGGGATTTTGAATCACCATGGAAACAAATCTCTGGGAATGGAAATAGGCTGGGTAGATGGCTCAGCCGTTAAAGGCAAGAGATTGCAAAGCCTACTGGCCTCAGGGTTTAATTCCCCCAGCACTCATGTAAAGCCAGATGCACAAATTAGCACATGCAACTGGAGATTGTTTGCAGCAGCAAGAGAGCCTGGTGCACCCATTAATATTCTCTCTCTCTCTCCTTGCAAATAAATAAATAAAATATTTAACAGACAAATCTGAGAATACCTATGAAGGATTTTGTTGACTAGTTGAGGTGGGAAGATCTACCTAAACTGTGGATAATAGCACTCTATCAGCTGGGGTCCTGGACTGAATAAAAAGGAGAGAGAGAGCTGAGCATCAGCATTCACCAACATCCACCTCTCCTTTGTGGACTGCGTGTGACCAGTGGCTTCAAGCTCGTGCCACCACGTCTTCCCTGCCACGATGGATTATAAGCCCTGGAACTGTGAGCTGAAATTAGCCCTTTCTTCCCTCAGTTGATTTTGGTCAGGTGTCTGGTCACAGCAATGAGAAAGTAATTAACACATTATTTCAGACTGTAGCATAGCTTGGTGTTGGAAGCCAGGGTCATCTGCTCTTCGGCATCAACTCAAGCTGAGTCCTGCCCTGTCCTTTCCCTGGGTCCCCTCCACAAAACCAGTCCTAAGTGCGCTGGTGCGCTGGTACAACTCATCCTGTGCTGGCTTCAGGAAAGTGGAGCTGGTTAACACTTCACTGATGGTGGTGGGAATCACGTGGGGAGCAGGGGGACAGGCTGGGGCAGGGCTACCCATCACTGTCCACAAAGTGTGCCAGGCTGGACCATCGACCAGGCTGGACCCCCTGTGATCTGCTTCTGCCTTTAACTTTTCACAGGGATGCCAGACTTCCTGCTGCTCATCAAATGGGACTGGGCTGAATGAGCCAGCACACCTGCCTGAGCTGAGAGCCACAGCTTCGTTGGGCCGAGTGGATCTTCGCAGAGTCTCCGGGAGACACACAGAGCCCGGCAGAATAACTGCTCCTCTCAGCCTCTCACCAGTTCAGCTTCCTGCACAGCTTCAGGCTCCCTGCTCTGCCCACACAGCCAAGAAAACATATGTCAGAGACGTGTCAAGCACCTGGACCTGGCCACAGCCGGTACGCTGTTTCCGTGTTCCAAGAGCTCCAGACGTGGTTGGGACAGGCCTGAGGAGTCTACGAAAGGTCAAGCTCCTTAGAGACCACTTACAAGTGATAAAAGGAGGTATGTCATTGTCTCCACCCAAGCCAAGCCCACATTGTGAGCCTTGAATAAGGCTATGCGTGGATTCGGATGTGTCCTTGGCTTGATCAAAAAGGTTTGTCCTCTGTGAGCGCTTGGAGCCTTGTCCTTTTATACAGTGAACAATGTTCACCATCTCCCAACCCATCAGGTCTGGCCACTACTTAGTATAGCCAGTGCCCTCCTCCACCCATGTCTCCTCTTCACCATCCCTGCCCCACACTGAGCTGTAGCAGCCCCTAACATTCACCTGCCACCCCTTAACCCTCACAACCAGGATGATTACTTCGTGCCAAGAGCACTCCTTCACCTCCCTCCCAGCGCTGACTCACTGCCACCTGCACATACCCCCCTCTGCACAGGTGTCTAGCCTCTGATGTCCTGTCCCACTTCCCTCAGAGACATAGAGAAGCAGCGGATAGCTGCCCCCACTCCTGCTATCACTTTTCCTCTCTGGTTCTGTGTGCACAATGCTAGACCACCCTTGCTCTCCTCCCACAATGCCAATCTAGCTCCAACCATTCATCATGTCTCACACCTGCTACCTGGGACCTTCAGATGCCCTTGGGGAATCCTCAGGAACAGCTGGTCCCTGGTGTCGTAGGACATGTGGCTGTCCCTGGACTCCAGAACCCCAGGAGTGGTTCCTTGGCCCATGTGAAGTACAACTGGCCATCCCCACACCTCTGTGAGGCATGGCTTCTGGATCCCAAGGGGCTAGCTAGTGCCAGGCAGCTGGGATAGGTGCCCCTGGACACTCTTCTATCCACTCTGGCTGCTGGCTACCTCCTCATTCGAGCGCAAAGAGAGACAGGTCAGGACTAAGGTCTAAAGTCACAAACAGCTAGGCTGCTATTCCACCTTACCTCTGCCTACCCCTTGGCCAGAAGGGGTGGGCTATGAGAAGAATCAGTCCCACAGTTATTGTCCAGCCCCCAAGCCCCACCCCAAGACCATTCCAGGAGCATCTAGTCCGCTTACCATGATGGCCAGGCCTGGAGGACTAGACCTACAGGGCTGCCCTTGGCCAGCTTCTGCGTTCTCCTCAGAGAGGATCGAATCCCTCCTGCCAGGAAGCAGCCTCACCAAGTTCACTCTGGCTACATAGACTCATCTACATACTTACTGGGCACCTATTGCATGGTTTACTGGCTCCAGGTTCCCTGTACCCCTCTGACTGAGGACAGCTGAGTCTCACTATGCAGCGGCAAAGATGTCAAGGGCAGCACAATGCCCCCGCCCTCCTCAGCCGGAATCCCGCAGACCTGTCACACCAAGCCAACCCAAAGCTTACCCTAAGGGTAACTTTCTCTCCCTGAGACGAGGCGGCCCCTCTGTCGCAGACAGCCCAGATTACAGTGAGAGTACGCTGGGGCAGGTGCCAGGTCAGCCGCCTTGTTATCTCAGACACTGACGTCACCGTCTGGGGGGGGGTGCTGGTGGAGGGTGTCACTTCCTGGGGCCCAGACAGGAAGCGTACCCAGCGCAGGAGGGGGTGCCCGGTGGGCCTGAGGAACTAGGACCCTTTCCTCCTGTCCTGGACCAGCCTGGGCCAGTCTTCCTCAGATAGCCCTTCTTTAAGGACAAGTATCTGCTTTCTACCATCTTCTCCCTGAGCTCCCTGGGTTGGTCTGGGGTCAGGGGTAAGGGATCATTCACAAGTTCTTTTATGTCTAGCTACCTGGAAACTGAGCAGGAGGCTAGAAGGACGAACTTCCCGGCCACTGCCACCCATGGCCCCTCGGCTGGGTGGATGGAAGGCTGAAGGAAGGGGAAGGCTGAGAAAACCAATCCTACAGACTCAAGGGGGCCAGATAGGAAGGACGGGATGACCGGAGAGACAAAGAGCCCAGGGTCCCAGCCAGACAACAGAGACAGCCTCCTTCCGAAAGTCCCTAGACCCTCCAGATGTACCACCACAGAAGAGGCTCACACCCAGAGTCTCAGCAGGGTAGTAGTTCCAGCTGGCCCCATCACCTTCCCTCACTTTAGAGACCCCTCATAACAAACTCCCTGGGCCATGGGGAGATTCAGTTTAGAGACTTAGGTGTAGGTCAGCTCCAGGGGTCTTGAGAGCAAGGTCAAAGAGAAGAAAGGCTGTCACCTCCAGACAACTTATTGCAAGAGCCTTGCAGATTATCCCCACCAACCCTCCAGGCAATGATTGTGCCTATTTCATAGAGAAGGACCAGAGCAGAGGAGGCCGGCAGCACTTTGCCAAGGCCTAGCAGAACCAGGAGAGACCCTGTTCCACACTGGCAGCCTCTGGGACCTCAGTTCCCTTGGTGTCACCTGTATGCCAACATCCTCTCCATTATGAAAAAAAGAAAGTCCTGAAAGAAACAGTCTCATGTTCTGGGCATGGTCTCAGATATGACTCGCCATGACTCAGATCTGCAAGCCATCAATGCAGAAGGTGAAAAGAAGCAGTGTTACTTTTTTTTGCCAACTTATTGAAATTCAAGTGCTTTGTTTTGTTTTGTTTTTAGCAATAGGCTTCTAGTTATCAAATCAGAATTCTGCAACATTGTGGTGGAACTGATGTATGGCGGAGTAGAGGGATGGCTGGATGCATGTATATTGGGTGTATGATGGATGAGTGAATAGGCAGGTGGATGTGTGGATGGATGGATGGATGGATGAATAGATATGGAGCTGGATAGGTGGATGTATGGATTTTAGATGGATAGATAGATGGATGTATGGATAGATGGAAGGATATGTTAGATAAGTGTTTAGATGCATAGTATGGTGATTAGTTGGTTGGATGAGTGGGTGGGTAGATGGACAAATGGGTGAGTGGATATAGGGATGAATATAAGGATGGTTGGTTGGATGGATGGATGGGTGGGTGGATGGATGGGTGGACATTTGGATTACTAGTTGGATGAGTGAGTGGGTGGATGGATGATGGCTAGAAGGTTTAAAAAGCTCACCATTTAGGACCAGAGTGAGACCCTACCTCGCAAAACCAAAAAAAAAAAAAAAAAGCTCACCATTTAGATGAGTGAATGGGAGTGTTTGGAAGAAAGTGGACACATGAGTGGGTGGTGGGCAGAGGAGGGGCAGGGGGTCCATGGAAGAGCCATGGGTGGCTGGATGAAGGACTGAGTGGATCCTTCAATGGTCCTGTCTTTGGCTAAGCTTGGCACATAGTGAGCGGCTGCAAAAATACCCTGTGAGTTTATGGGTCCATGCTGTGACTCCCCCTCCCAGGCCACAGAACAGTGTGGCTTCTCAATCCCCAAATAAGGTGGACAAAGTCCGCCCTGGCTGGCCAGGGAGCAGGAAGTCCGGGTGGGGTGGGAGGCCCTGCTCCAGGAGCTGAAGTCAGTTCCTTCTTTTCTAAACAATAGGCCTGGCCTGGTCTTGTCGCACCTCCACCCTGCTCCACCCAAAGCTCCCTCCTCCTCATCTGATGGGATGTTGGGGCCCTCAGAGTGGGATGCAGGGAGCTGGGAGTGGGAACAGGAAGACAGAAAAAGACGGAGGCAGCGCAGCTAGCAGAGGGCTCCGGATAAGAAGACGCTTCCCCTGAGACCAAGGTTGCTGGAACCAGAAGCCCCCAGGCTTCTTTCTATGCAGTGGCAGGAGAACCAGAGAGTGATGCCCCATGCTCCACCCACCCGCCACCCGCCTTCCCATTCAGGGCCTACGCTGGTTTCTTTGACTCTTTCTTCCAGTCCCTAACTGAAGGCCTTTCATCCTTCTTAGGTCATCCTACTTTGGCCATCCCTCCCCTTTCCTTCCCTTACCTCCACCCTTTCCCACCTTCACCAGGCTGGCAGAAGAGACAGGTCAGGCCAGCCCCACACAGATCCTGAGGAAGGACAACAGTAAGGAGGCAAAACTCTCTGGCTCCTCGTCCAGGGTGCTAAGCACCAAGCTACGCAACAGTGGCTCCTGGGCTTAAGTGACTCAGGACAGTATTTTGGCAATCTCTCAGACTCAACCCAGGGCCAGCGGGCAGCCCCTCCTCTGGCTCCCAGGTACTGTGCCCAGCTGATCCTGGCTGAGAACAGAGGCCATTGGACCAGTCTTTCTCATTGATGTTTCTGTCCATGGCACCTTAGCTCAGCTTAGGTCAGGGCTGTTATCCAGATTCTGCCCCAGGTGTCCCAGCCCCGGAGACAGCAGAAGGATTCACTGGGAAGCCAAAGAAGACACGTTCCTCCCGCTGCCACCCTGCCTGCCACTCGTTTTCAGGGAAGTCTGCCTGTGGCCACCAGAGTGGGGTCCCCTCCTCATGACTTCTCTATAGCCAGGGATGTCCCACAGTATCCTTACACAGCATGAAGTGATTGAGACTGTATGGTCTCATGGCATAGACACGGAACTGAGGCTGTTTCTGGTAAGTCCCTGCCCCATCATCTCACTCTAGGTGCTGGGAGAACCAAAGCTCTAAAGTCTGGTGCCAGCTCCTAGGCCCCTCCAATCCCCCTCTCCCCTTGAGGCATAGCACCTGTGCTGCTGGCAGTGGGACCTGCCCACAGTCTGTGTGGCCCACCTACCCAGAGGGCCCTGAAGAAGTACACAGGGAAGCCACCAAGAGACTCCAGGCAGAGTAAGTCCCAGATTGGGGTTTGCAGTGGAGGCCATCCCACACTGGGGACCCAGACATCCTGAAGGGAGGGCACACCCCCCCCTGCTATTACTACCCAAGTGGACACTGGTTCTGATGCAGCAGACCACACCCCATCCAGGCAGAGCCAGCACCTTCCTGATCATTGTAGAATGAACAAATGGCCAAATGAGAGGGAGGGAATAGCAGAAACCTGCGTACAAGTGGACCCAGAGCAGCCTGTGTGGCGAAGGCATGCAGGCTCACCCTCTTCCTCCCTGTAATGCATGCATACACAGGCACACAGGCACTTGCTACAGGCCTCTTTGGTCTAGGTCTTCCTAAGCTTTGTCCTTCCTCAGGGCTCCAACAGTCTAGCAGACCCTCTGCCGCTGCTCTGCCCCAGTTCAGGGCCCCCAGTGAATGTGCCAGGGTCCCTGAGCTGGCCCCAGTCCCCATCAGGCTTCTGCATACTAATGGCAGGGAGCCACAGTGCACACAGTCTCCCCCACCTGCTAATCTCCTCTGATCCTGGCAACCTCCAGGTGAACACCACCACAGGGGTGTCCAGCTCAGGTCAGTGCTGCCCAGAAGTGTCCAGGAAGAGCCAAAGGCAGATCTCACTGCTAGGCTAATATCATCCAGTGTTAATGTGCCCAGCCAGCATAGCCATGCGAAGCCAGCCCTAGACAGGGCGTCTGGGAGCCTGCTAAGCGTGCCCTTGGGCCCTCGCTCAGTTGCAGGCCCAGTCCGTTGCTAGGATTAGTGCCTAGATTAGCCCACCGAGCTTCCAGACTCTGAAGCAGCCCCAGTCACTGGTGCTATAGAAACCTGGCCAGAGGCTTGGTGACCAGGGACAGGCCCCTCCTCTGCAGCCTCGGCCCCCTCTCGGGGAAGGTCCGGAGATACATGAGTGGGGAGAGCCTGGGCCTGAGTTGGCCCAGCATATGGCATAACCCTTGGCCCATAGGTCATCTCTTTTCTCCTTTGCAGAGCTCAGCAAACTGGGGAGTTTGGGGTTTCTAGAATGAGCTTTTGTCTTGAGCCCTAAGTAGCCAGGTGGGCATTTGTTCTGCTCTGACATGCTGCTCAGTGCAGAAAACTTAGCTGCCTCACCCTAGCCCAAAGCACACCTTGAAGCTTCCCTCCCCAGGCTCAGGCCAAGCTGTGTACATGGACTCACTGGCTGTTTCCCCTGCTGTCCCTCTCTGTCTAGACATCCCTCTGCCTTTATTTCGGGGAACAGCTGATCCAGGAGTCTGGGGCCCAGGAGGATCGCCACTGATACAACCTATAAAGGTTAGCTCATGAAGTCCTGGAAGCCCTTGAGAGAGCACAGAAGCTGGTCCACGGAAGGAGAAGGTGCCAACTGTCTGGGAAGTGACAGAGTCAGCCCAGGGTCTGACCTCCTGAGCGTAGCTGAGCTCCCTGATCAAGTCCTCCAGCTGCACAGCCAGAGCAGGTACCGTGTCCCCACTATTTCTCTTCCTTGTTCAGCTGCTCTATGTTCCTCTCCCCCTACTCCTTCATTGTTGCCAAGGCACATGCTCAGCTCCACCTTGACACCCACTTGGATCCGACCACGTGTCCCTTCTCCACTCTTGCCTGACCACCAGCCACTTTCCAGATTCCAGTAGGTGCCTCCATTTCTCCCGACTTTGGCCCTGGCAGCTTTCAGTCAGCTTATTCACCTGCCTCAACACTGAAGACAGACCCTCTTGTGCCTCTAGCTCCACTTCTCTCTGAGCTTCCCAGTTCCCCCATAACCTCTTAAAGTGCCTCTAAATAGCCCTTGCTTGTTAATACTGCCCAACCAAAGGCCCTCTTTTCCATTCCTCAGAGATGCCCTCCATTGTCCTGTCAGGCTGTAAATCTGCCATTGGACATCCTCTCCTGATGTCCACATGGGTGTTTCATAGGACAGAGAGAGAGAGAGATGTAGATTGGTATATGGATGGGTGGGTAGATGGATGGATAAATGGATGAGTGGTGGCTGGGTGAGTAGATAGATGTATGGATGGGTAAATAGCTAGATGGGTTGGTAGATGGATGGATGGATGGATGGATGGATGGATGGATGGATGGATTGAATGGATGCATAGATGGATGGTTGGGTGGATGAGTGGATGGATGGATGGATGGATGGACGGATGGATGGATGGATGGGTGGGTGGGTTAGGATCTCACCCTTATATTTCAGCCAGGGGATCCAATCTAATGAAAAGGCCTGGCCTGAGGACAATTATTGGGCCTAACTTCAAAGGTGCCCAGAAGAATTTAAGCAGTACTGGCTTCCAGAATGCCAGCTCATTCAAAATGTGCTATATGGTATTCCCTGGTGACTCCTCTGGGGAGATGGCAACTCTGAGCCATCTGTAGACCATGCTGGTGACTCTGTGGAATCTGGCTTCCAGCCAAGCCCCTCTGCTGTCACCCTTCATGTGACACATTCCCTATGCTGCTACATATCTTCCTCTGCAACACACCTTCACCGTCATTGGAGAGTGGGCAGACCTGCCCAGCACACAGTGTAGCTCTGGGCAGACCCCTAGCTGGGACTCCTGAGGCTGGCTCTCCATCACGTCATAGAGCTCGCCTCACCACCAGTGTCCTCACAAGTCTTCCTCCCATCTCTTTCTTATCCTCAATTCTAGTAGTTTTTGGCCCACACCTACCAGAATTTTGTACTTCTGCATAATAAATTACCCCCAGGGGCTGGAGAGATGGCTCAGTTGTTGAAGGCACTTGTCTGCAAAGTTTGACATCCCTGGTTCGATTCTCCAGTACCCATGTAAAGCCAGATGAACAAAGTGGCACATGTGTCTGCATGTTTGCAGTGACAGGAGGTCCTGGCTTGCTCATTCTTATTCCCTCTCTCTCTCTCTTTCTCCTTGCAAATAAATAAAAACATTTAAAATTTAAAGTAAGGGCTGGGAGCCAGGTGTGGTGGTGCATGTCTTTAATCCCAGCACTCAGGAGGCAGAGGTAGGAAGATTGCCATGAGTTCAAGGCCACCCTGAGACTACATAGTGAATTCCAGGTCAGCCTGGGCTAGAGCAAGACCCTACCTCAAAAAAACAAAAAATAAAAATAAAAAATAAGGGCTGGGGGAATGGCTTAGTGGTTAAGGCACTTGTCTGCAAAGCCAAAGGACTGAGTTCAATTCCCCGGGACCCACATAAGCCAGATGCACAAAGTGGGGCATATGTCTGGAGTTTGCAGTGACTAGAGGCCCTGGAGCACCCATTCTCCCTCTCTCTCTCTCTCTTTCTCTCTCACTGCCTCTTTCTCTCTCAAATAAATAAATAAATAAAAATAATGAAATATTAAAATTAAAACTAAAACTAATTACCCCCAAACTTAAAACAACAAACACTTACAGCTACGCCTTGAGTATCTCATCTCTGTGTGCAGGGGCTGGCTGCTCTGCTGTGGTCCTGGTGCAGGGTCTTTCCTAGGCTGTAGTCAAGCTGTTGTTAGGGTCATCTGGGCCGCAGTCATCAGCTGCAAGGTGCCAGAGTTCCTCTCTGCACAGTCCTGTGCATCAGCCTTTGAGCACCCTCACGGAGAATATGTGAGCCCAAAGACAGGACTTCACAGGGCTGGTTACAGTGGGTCCTATTAGCGGGGGAGGGGCTGTATTCTGCAGGATGCCAGAGTCCATCTTGGAGGCTGGCTCCCAGGAGCAAGAGCCAAAGGGCTTCTTCTTCAACATTGCACAGAATGAGAGCAGCAGCCTGGGCTGTAGCCCATCACTCATCAGCCTCTTCTTGTGCTTGCCCCGGTGATTTCCCTGCCCAGCCAATACTTCAGGTCTGTGTCCTCCCCTCCCAAGTCCTCCTGCTCCACAGCCCCACCTCCTATCCATTTCCTATACATCTCTCTTTCTGACACCCTGCTGCCTCAATGTAAGTCACTCATGTCCCTGACAGACCTACTCCACACACACACACACACACAACCTTCTACTTCCTCCCATCCCTTCATGGCCCTTGAAGGCCCACCCTAGACAGCCCTCTACTGTTCAGTCCCCTCCTGCCCCCTCTCTACAGTCACCTTTCACTTGCTGCCCCTAGTTCTGAAAGCAGACTCCCCCTCTCCCATCATGGGATGACACCAAACAGTAGTGCTGGGAACAGGATGTATGAAGCCGAAGCCCTAAGAATGTGGCCATGCATATTACTGGAGTTCCCTGGGCCCAGAACCCCAATAATGCTGCCATGGAGGATAGAGGCTCATTACCGTCCCCTTCCCCACAAATTGGCCAATTCACAACTAAACCACAGAAAGAAGGGAACTGGGGGGGGGGGCTGAAGAGATGGCTTAGCAGTTAAGGCACTTGCCTACAAAGCCAAAGGACCTTGGTTTGATTCCCCAATACCCATGTAAGCCAGCTGCACAAGGTGGTACATGCATCTGGAATTCGTTGGTAGTGGCTGGAGGCCCTGGCATGCCCGTTCTCTCTCTCTCTTTCTCCCTCTCTTTCTCTCTGTCTCACTCTGCCTCTTTCCCTCTCTCAAATAAATAAATAAATAAAAATAAAATATATAAAAAAAGAAGGGAAGTGGGGTCATTTGTAAAACACACACCAGGTCCTAAAGACATGCCATAGTGCCCTGTGAAGCTGTCCGCTACCCAGCCAGGACCTCTAGACACAGTCTATCTGCTGTGGCCTCTGAGATAAGAGAGTACAGGTCCACTGCACATTCCCTGGGCAAAAGAGAGGAGGGAGGAATGAAGGGAGAGAGGAAAAAAAGAAGGGAAGGAGGGGGCGGGAGGGAGGGAATAAGAGTGTGAAAGAGAAGGAAAGAGGAGGAAAGGAAGGGGGGAGGAAGAAAGGGAAGGAAGAAGGGAGCGAAGGAGGGAGGGGGACTCCTGCAGGGCTGGCTGGAAGTCAGGCAACCCAGAGATCCTCCACCCTGCCATCCCTCACCCTCTTCCCCTATGGGGCCCCAGACCTGGCATGACATTCAGGCCTCTTCTCCCCAGCGCTGACCCATGGCTGGGAAAGGTCAAGTCTCCTCCACTGGGGCTCTGCCGCCAGGGCTAGTGAATGAGAAGACAGCCGACTCCTTCTGGCCTTGTCTCTTGCCTTTTCTTTGCAGTGCCCACAGTGCCTGGCCAGCCCTGGACCCGACAAGCTGGGTCCCCTAGGCCCACTGCCTTCCCCCGGGGGAACCCGCAGCCCAACACTACCAGCTGGGGCAGAGCATTTAAATTGACGCCTGTTATGCAAGGAACGTGGAAGGCCCTGGGGCTGGAGCAGAGCGGGGTCATTTTTTTTATTAAAAAGCAAAACCTAAACCAAGAAAACAAAGTGATTAAGTTTCTCCTCAGAACAGCGAGCCCTGCGAAAGTTGGGATGACTGGCTCGCAGTGCTCAGACCCTCAGTGCAGGAAAACAACCAAATTATGGACACAAACAGGAAGCAGCTGCTTTTTCCTAAACATGAGGAGAGGCCTGGGGTCCCCAGAACACCCGCTGGTTAGATGGGGGTGCTGGAACCTGGCACTAAACTGGATGGGGGCTGTCTCGGCTTTCAAAGACATAGCCAGATAGGACCCTGAGCACCCTGAGCTCTCTGTCTAAGACAGGAGAGGCCCAGAGTGCCAAGAGAATGGTTCCCTGGCACCCACAACCACTGTGGGGACAGTTGCTGTATGGGGGCTACCAGCAGAAAGGCTAGTACGTACTGGACAGGCTTGCCCACAAAGTAAAGTGGACACTGCCCTGCTGGGGTGCCAGGGCTTGCAGAACAGGTAGGGAGGGGCCTAAGTAAAGCTGCCTCCCCCCAAACAGCTCCTTCTACAGCCCCAGTGCTGACTCCATTCTAGGCAGAGAACAAGTGCGTTTTCACCTTTGGTAGCTCTGGAACCGCGGAGGAAGGGGCTGGCTCATTAAACCTATTTTGGAGCAGTGCTGAAATTGAACTCTAGGAATGATCCAAGAGAGGCGGTGAGGCTCAGAAGGGGACTCAGGGAACTGGGAGCAGGGACAGTGTGATGGGATTTAGAATCACTATGGAAAACAAACTTCCGGGCATGTCTGTGAGGGAGTTTTTAGAGTGGATAAGTTGAGGTGCAAAGACCCACCCCAACTGTGGACAGCACCATTCCAGGGTCCAGAGTACTGGACCTTATAAAAAGGAGAAAATGCAGCAAGGGCTTGGGAGGACAGGGAAGACGGCTCAGCAGTTAAAGGCACTTGCTTGCCAAAGCCTGATAGCCTGGGTTCAATTCCCCAGTACCCATGTAAAGCCATGATGTGTGCATCTGGAGTTCCTTTGCAGTGGCAAGAGGCTCTGGAGTGCCCATTTTCTCCCCAACCCCTCACTCTCCTTGGTAATGAATGATTTTTTTTTTAAAGGAGACAATGAGTTGAGCAGCAGCATGAATCTCTTTCTGCTCCCTGACTGCAGATGCAGTGTGACCAGCTGCTTCCTGCTCCTGTTGCGATACCGTCCCCACCATGATGGACTGGACCCTCTTGAACTGTAAGCTGAAATAAACACTTCCTTCCTTAAGTTGCTTTTGTCGGGTATTTTGTGACAGCAATGAGAAAAATAACTAACACAAATAGGCATTGTGGGAACCTCCGTTCAACCCAGTCCCCAGGCTTTCAAGAAGCTCCCCAACCAGCTGCTTTGATGAAGAGACAGGTGGGATCCCAGGAGGAGATCCAGAGTTAGGAGTGGGTGACACTGTCATCCTTGGCAGTAGTGAGTTCCCTGTCCCTGGGAACATTCCAGTGAGGCCCAGGTGAAATGGGATGGGTCTCTGCATGGACCACTGATGAGTCTTCACTGCCTCTCTCAGAGCAGCAGGGCCTGTCTGAGGCCAACCCTGCTCAGTGTTGAGCACATAGCAAGAACTCAAGTGTATCGAGGCTTCAAGCAGAAACCGAAAATCTAGGCTGGAGAAATGGCTTAGTGATTAAGGTGCTTGCTTACAAAGCCAAAGGGCCTAGGTTTGATTCCCCATTGCTCAGGGTGGTGCATGCATTTGGAGTTTGCAGCAGCTGGAGGCCCTGACGTGCCCATTCTTTCTCTCACTCTCTTTGCTTCCTCTCTCTCCCCTCCCATAAATAAAAATTTTAAAAAATATTTTTTTAAAAAAGAAAGCTAAAATCCAAGGCCGGGGTGATGGCCCAGCCAGCAAAGCATTAGGACCTTAGCTTGATCCCCAAAACCCATGTCAAAATGTCTGACGTGGTAGCTGCCACCTGTAATCCAAGGACTGGGTAAGCAGAGACAAGTGAATCCCTGGGGCTTTCGGATTAGCCAGTCTATCCTCATTGGCAAGTTCCAGGACAATGGCAGACCCTTTCTCAAAAAAGGTGCACAAAGCCGGGCGTGGTGACGCACGCCTTTAATCCCAGCACTCGGGAGGCAGAGGTAGGAGGATCACCATGAGTTCAAGGCCACCCTGAGATTACATAGTGAATTCCAGGTCAGCCTGGACCAGAGTGAGACCCTACCTCAAAAAAAAAAAAAAAAAAAAAAAAAAAAAAGGTGCATGGGGGGTGGCTAAGGAGATGGTTTAGTGGTTAAGAATGCTGCATCGCTCTGAGGAGCACCCTCAGCGGAATGGGGGCAGGGAGAATGGGAATGATGTTCTAACATGCAATGTATCCATACAACTTTGTATTTAATAATAATAAAAAAATGCTTGCTACTTAAGCATGAGAGCCTTAGAGGGCCTGAGACCACTCACGTTAGAGTCCGCAGAACCCACATAAAAAGCTAGTTTGATCACTTGGACCCTAGTCTAAAGAGGAGAGGTTATCAAAAAGTTGCTGATGGAGAAACAGCAGCTCCGGGTTGGAGAGACCCATTGCAAGGAAGTATGTGATACACACGGTTCTCCTCTGATACTGTACACACGCACATGAGAGCATGCACATCTGCACACACATGCATACACCACACACACATACTCTACACACACACACGCATACACCACACATAACACACTGCACCACAACACATACTCTACACACACACATGCATACACCACACATAACACACCACACCACACACACATACTCTACACATACACATGCATACACCACATATAACACACCGCACCACAACACATACTCTACACACACACACATGCATATACCACACATAACACACCACACCACACACACATACTCTACACACACACATGCATACACCACACATAACACACCACACCACACACACATACTCTATACACACACACACATGCATACACCACATATAACACACCACACACACACACATATACACCACACAAATACACCACATATAACACACCACACACACTCTATACACACACATGCATACACCACACATAACACACCACACACACATACTCTATACACACACACACATTCATACACCACACATAACACACAACACACACATACTCTATACACACACATGCATACACCACATATAACACACCACACACACTCTATACACACACATGCATACACCACATATAACACACCACACACACACACATATACACCACACAAATACACACACATATAACACACCACACACACTCTATACACACACATTCATACACCACACATAACACACAACACACACATACTCTATACACACACATGCATACACCACATATAACACACCACACACACTCTATATACACACATGCATACACCACACATAACACACAACACCACACACACATACTTTACACACACACATGCATAATCCACACATAACACACAACACACACATACTCTATACACACACATGCATACACCACACATAACACACCACACCACACACACATACTTTACACACACACATACAAGCACACATGCATACACCACGCATAACACACCACACACACTCTACACACATGCGCACACACACACACACACACACACTTTTTAAAAAAATAAAACAAAAAAACCCAAGAAGCTGCGTATAAATGCAGGTATCTACACTGTTCTGAATCCCAGGCTCAGGCAGGTTGGAGACACTGACTCCATATAGGTGACCATGAGCCAGGGTGTGTCTGAGCCAAGGGTCTGTAAATGTTAAATATGAGAGCCAAGTGTTACAGAAATGTCCTCCACCAAAGGGCCCATTCTGAATCAGCAGAGATGGCGACATAGGTCAGCCTGGAGGAGGACATACAGCAAGGAGCCCATCAGAGCACACAAATGGAGTGTGGAGCAGCACTCATTTCATATGCGGACTAGGACCCAGAGGCCCTACGCAGGAGCAAGGAGAAAGTCCCTTACAACTCATCAACATCAAAACCTACACACAGGGCTGGGGAGACTGCCCAGAGGTTAAAAGTGCTTGCTTGCCAAGCAAGCAAGTTCAATTCTCAAGTTCAGGTCCCTAGCACCCATGAAAAGCCAGGTGCAAAAAGAGGCCCAAGCATCTGGTGTTCATCTGCAGTAGCAAGAGACCCTGGGAGGGGGCTGGAGAGATGGCTCAGTGGTTAAAGGTGCTTGTTTGCACCTGGCTCCATTTCCCAGTATCCACTTAAGGCCAGATGCACAAAATGGTGCATGCATTTGGAGTTTGCTTGCAATGGTGGGAGGCTCTGGCATGCCCATACTCTCTCTGTGTGTCTGCCTCTTTAAGTCTATCTATCTGTCTGTCTGCCTCTCTCTCGCAAATAAATAAATAAAAATAATTTTAAACAAAGAGACCCTGGCAAACACACACACAAAGTACAAATATATGTATATATTTTTTTTAATTTTAATTTTTGTTTTTTTGAGGTAGGGTCTCACTCTAGCTCAGGCTGACCTGGAATTCACTATGTAGTCTCAGGATGGCTTCGAACTCACGGTGATCCTCCTACCTCAGCAACAGGGTAGATGTACTCACCAGCAAGGGGCAAAGGCAGGTGGACCAAAACAGTTCTGCTTTTCCTTCAGGCCTTTTGATATCTAGGTTTACTGCCAGAAGGGTTGTCCATGCTGGATGAGGATATACACCCCCACCCATGGTTAAACTTTCCTGGAAACTCCCTCACACACTCTCCTGAAAGGCTGTCATCTCACTTGATTCCTGGTTCAGTCAAGTTGACAGTTGAGATTAACAGTCATATGGACACACAGCACATTTGTCTCAATTCATAGAACCCTGGGATTCAAAGAGTGGCCCTAACATGAGTGGTGCACTTCAGTCAATTCAGTACGCCAACACTGACCAGTTGAAACCAAAATCCTACACCAATGGACGTTGCTAATGACAGGAGAAGCTGAGTGTGGGGTGAGTAGAGTAGGTACGTGGAACTTGGACCTGAGATTCATTTTTATCTTGGCCACGACTACCTATCTTGGCTCTTTGATGCTATGGCCACAAATTACTTTTGTGAGAGACAAGACTCAAGCCATGTTGTTTACACCGCCTGTATAAGGCCCATGATAATTGGGTCTCTGTTGAACACAAGGGGAAACTGAGGCACATAGAAGATGGGTAACACACCAGGATTGGAACATGGAAAACAGTCTCATTCAAGCTAAGTATCGGTAGGTAGAGCTGAAGGCTCCGAAGACCAACCTCTATGACTATTTTTCCCACATTCTGGCCTCAGAACCCCTTTATATTCCTAGAAAAAGTTCAAAAGTGCTTTTGTTGGGATAAGGTTATGCCTGTTGATATTCGTTGTGTTAGAAGTTACAGCTATGATGTTTAATTTTTTTATAATTTTAAAAACAAAATTAGCTTTTAAATAGGTTAAATAAACTAAATTCACCATAATAATAAAATCATTACATAGTAGCAAAATATTTTTATAAAAAGAACCGACTTTCAAAAACAAAACAAATGTAGCAAGGAGGGCACAGTACTTTATATTTTGCAAAGCTTTGTAGTTTGTTAGCTGTATTACTTTTGTGTTGCTATGACAAAATACCTGAAATAAACAACTTGAAGAAAGGAGGGCTGGGGAGATTGCTCACTAGTTAAAAATAAAAACACTTGCTTGCAAAGCCTGGTGGCCTGGGTTTGATTCCCCAGTACCCACATAAACCCAGATGCACAAAATAGCACATGTGCCTGGAGTTCCTTAGTAGCAACAAGAGGCTCTGACATGTCCATTCTTCCCCCTTTCTCTCTCTCTCTTTCTCTTTCTCTCTCTTAGTCAAATAAAGAAATAAATGATATTTTTTTAAAAAAGAAGAAGAGGGCTGGAGAAATGACTTAGTGGTTAAGCACTTGCCTATGAAGCCTAAGGACCCCAGTTTGAGGCTCAATTCACTAGTACCCCCGTAAGCCAGATGCACAAGGTGGCGCATGCATCTGGAGTTTGTTTGCAGTGGCTGGAGGCCCTGGTTCGCCCATTCTCTCCCCCCCCTCCCCCGCCTCTTTCTCTCTATGTCTGTCGGTCGCTCTCAAATAAATGAAATAAAATAAACAAAAATAAATAAATCAATGGAAAAGAAGAAGGAAGGACTTGTTTGGGCTCACAGCTTCAGAGAGTTCCATTCATGATCACATGGCACTCTGCTCTTGGGCAAAACATCATGGCTGCAGGAATATGGGGCAGAGACTGTTCACATCATGGGGAACAGGGAGCAGAGAAACTAAGAAGCCAAGAGAGTGAATACAGGAAGAGGCCAAGGCATGATACAGCTCCCATGAACACATCCTCAGTGAGGCTCTACCTCCTACCTTTCAATCCTTCCTAGTAATGCCTTCAGATTACCAATCTGTGAAAAAAAAAAATCAATTTTTTTTTTTTCCTGGGGTCAGAACCCTCAGGCTCTAAGTGTCTCTGGAAAAGAGCTCACATTCACAGACACATCTGAGGGTGTGCTTCACCACATGATTCTCAGCTCAGTCAAGTTGACAATCACGATGGAAGGATGCTCCGTGGATAAAAAGCACCTGCTTCACAAGCATAAGGACCTGAACTTGATCCCCAGCACCCACGCAAAAAGGGGGTTTATGGCCACACATGTGTGTAACCCCGACACTTAAGGAGACAGAGACAAGAGGATCACGAGGGCTTTCCAGTCAGCCAATCTAACTGAAAGAACACAGTGCCAGGTTCAGCGAGAGTCTCTGTCTAAAAGAGATGTCTTCCTCTAGTCTCAACACATGTGCATATGGAGCACACGTGTGTACACCACACACACACACACACACACACGCACACACAAACCATCACATAGAAGGAGGGAAAATTCCTATCCCTCCTCATTTAGGCAATCACATTTTCTCACTCGATCTGTAGGAAGAATCCAGTGAAAACAGGAACCTATGTGGTCAAAAAGTGTGTATGGGGGGGGGAAGTATTTTAATAACTGTCTCATATGGTTAGGGGTTTTCTTTTTGATACTACCCACAAATGTGACCAGTAGTGATTTCATAAAGACTACCTGGAGAGAGGCTCAGCACTTGCCATGCAAGCAAGAGGACCTGTGTTCAAGTCCTCAGAACACAAAAGCTGGATGTGGCAGCAGGCACCTGTACTCCCAGCACCAAACAGGCAGAGGCGAGGGAAGCCTGGGGCTCATTGGTTAGCTAGTCTGGCCAGATCAGTGAGCTCCAGATTCAGTGGACTCTGTCTCAAAAAAAATAAAGTGGAGAGCAATTGTGAAAAACATGTGACATCAACTTTTGGCTTCCACACACATGAACACATATGAGTACCCATATATGTATGGACACAGATACACGCATGCACACACCACATACATATGCAAAAAAATAGATGAGATGCAATGTGGAGCTTGAGTGTCAACCAACTCCTCGGTCTCCATTACATTAAAATACATGTGCTTAAGAAACTATGCTGAAGCCGGGCGTGGTGGCGCACGCCTTTAATCCCAGCACTCGGGAGGCAGGGGTAGGAGGATCACCGTGAGTTGGAGGCCACCCTGAGACTACATAGTTAATTCCAGGTCAGCCTGGATCAGAGTGAGACCCTACCTTGCAAAACCAAAAAAAAAAAAAAAGAAAGAAAGAAAGAAAAGAAAAGAAAAGAAAAAGAAAAGAAAAGAAAAGAAAAGAAAAGAAAAGAAAAGAAAAGAAAAGAAACTATGCTGAGCATGGTGGTGCACACCTCTGGGAGGCTGAGGTAGGAGGGTTGCTATGAATTATGAATTTGAGGCCAGCCTGGGGTTACAGAGTGAGTTCCAGGTCATCCTGGGTTAGAGTGAGACCCTGCCTCAAAGAAATATAAAACTAGGGTGGCATGGACCCCAGAGGGGCCCTGAAATGGAAAGAGGACAAAAACACAAACCTTGGTACCATCTATATGTGAACCTAGCTGGCTATGTAGTCATAGGCTAAGAAACATTGGTGACCCAAGAGGTGAGCAATGGGGATATGTGGGAGTACAGCGTTCAGAAATTCTGCTATGCGTGCAGCTTGCCTGTAAATTCACAAATAAAAGCCTCACTGGTGGGGAGGGGGGGACAATGCACATGTCTATCTTGCCTTTTCAGGAGAGGAGAAGAAAAAGAATACGGACCTGCTGATAGTGCATATCTTATGGAAAACCCATTTGTCCCTGTCACCACTGAGCTCCTTAGAAAGGCTATGAGGATGGGGGAAAACAACCCAGCTCTCCAGAATTCTGGTATGTGCTTGAAAATTCACATGTGATTGCCAAGAGCAAAACCCATTGTTTCCCTTTGGGCAACTGGGCAATTCTGTGAGGAGACAACTCTTGCCGCCTGGGCCATTTGATCTTGTAACCCAAACCTCCATGCCAGAGCTTCTGGTCTCAAGCTGATCTATGTTTACCTCTGGCTCTTTACACTGAATATTAAAACGACACACTCTGGGTCAAGATTTAATGGAATTAATAAAGTTAACTTCTCCATCCAGAGCATTCCTCAGGGAAGCTGGCAGACAGCCTGACTGCTACTTCTCAGAATAAACCCCATGCACCCAAAGGTCTCCAGGCTAGCCCCATACTCAGCCATATTTCCCTTGCCAGGGGAACTTGTGGGTGTCCAGGCCCGCTATAGACCTTCCCTGTTCTCCGTGCCCTTCACCCTTCACCATTTCTCCCTTCCGAGATAACACTCCTCCAGGACCTTTCCCTCTGCAGGAAGTCCTACTGACCAGCCTGGAAACCCATTCCAGAAGCTCTCTCAGCCCATCCTTCACCATCCAGTATGTTCCCAAGCTTTCCCATACCAGGGTATGAATTTATCTGGAGCAGAGCCCCTCCCCTGCCCCATCCCATGTCCCCACCACCAGCCACTATCACCCCCACCCACCCTGTAACTCCTCTTATCTGATAATGTTTATCTCTGCTCTTCCTGACCGGAAGTGCAGCATACCTGATGTTGCCTTCCATAAGGCTCCATCCTCTAGCAATAGGATTCTGGGGTTCTGGACTCCTTTTGACCCTGCTGAGCAAAACCTGCCTCTCTTTGGTACTCACACACAGATGTGGTGTAAGCAAGCATGTAATTCTTCAATGTGGTGGACCCTGCCCCAAGTTTCTTCTCAAGGGAAACAGTCCGTAAGGAACTTTCTAGAATGTCACCAGGAATTAGGTGTCAAATCCCATGGCTGCTCTGAGGAATAGCTATGGGCAAGGATTAAACTGTTCATGCCACTTTGGGTTTCTTATCTGGATCTTGGTACTTTGCACAGAGCCCCAGACCAGGAGGGGTATCTGTTCTCACACCAGGATCCGTCCAGCTATCCCTTTTCCCTCCTCCTGGCCTGGACCAGAGTCACCTTTGCTCCAGGTCAGATCCCAGGCAATATCTTCACTCTCCCCTTTTCTGGGGATGAGGCACTTAGAGGGCTTGAGGCCTTCGTGGATGCTCCAAAGATGCCACTTTGGAGCTGAGGCAGGCGCCGTGGTGCTCCCACTCCACCTGCACTCTCAGAGCCTGCACTTGCCAAAGGAGGGAGGAGATGCCTCTAAGCCAAGGCTGCGGACTGTCTGAGCAGGACAGGTCCACAAACATCTCTGGCCTTGGCCTTGGGAGGCAAGCTAGGCACCACCCCCAACCACAGGAGGAACTGGGGAGCATTCGAATGGGCAGATCCAGGGGCCCTGTTATTCTCCACAGCCCATAATTATGTAATCAGCTCATTAAAGTCCTTGTTAGCCATCACTGCCTCCCTCCAGGAGCAGGCAGCTCGCCTGTCTGCCCACTGCTCTGTGGCCATGGACAGCACAGTGCCTGACTCGGGACACTCCAGAACAAGGGGGCCACCGCTGGCAGGTCTGCCTTTCTTGGTTAGCCATCAACAAAATGGGCAGAATAAGTGGCACCTTTGAGGATGAAGTGACAGAAAGAATGAACAGCAGGTGGCATTGAGTGGCCCCTGGTCCCTGGAAACTTTCAGGTGAAGGATGGCTGGTTGGTAGGAGGGTTGGCCAGCCCACAGCTTCCTCAGATGTGGTAAGAGGCAGGAGTAGGGGTGCTACATGACTTCCTGCGGAGATGTGAATTAATAATTTGCTCCAGATAGAACATTGCTGTCAGACCAAAGAAACCATTCCACCAAGTCCAGCCTGATAAATCAGTTGGCTTACTTGAAGTTACGAACAAGAACATGGGTGACAGGTGACCCCCCCCCAAACAGCCACATCACCACAGACTCCCGTTCCAGAACGAGTGACAACTGCTCCAAAGTGGCATTGATAGAATCTCTCCTTCAGTTAACCTTCCACCTCCTATACATTCTAGAACCTCCTGAGACCATGTACGCTGGGAAAAGATTAAACACCACTGAAAGGGAGGTCCAGGAAGAAGTAGCTAAAATCTCAGGTGAGAGAATAATGACCCTCCCCACTCCCTCTTTCTCACCAGGGAATGTTAATGGGCCCATCTTGTGAGGGACTGCTGCGTGAGGGATGGCATCTGGGCTGATATCAGGATGGCAATGGCTGTGTCGTGCCCGGAGGACAGTGTTCCATGGTAGAAGAGGATTGCTGACTGACACCCAGGGTCCTACCTCAGGCAACTGGGTGCCTGGGACCCTGAGGGTAGGTAGTACACTGTGAAGGACAAGTACTGGTGGGTCAACTGAGCAGATGTGAGGCAGATGTGCAAATCCAGGACCGCAGAACAAAAGGACCACACTTGGGAGGTCTCCAGGATGTGATGACTCAAGGCATAGGAATATCACTCAGAGGGCAAAGTCAGAAAAGGGGGACTGGTCAGGGTGCCTCAAGCACATGACCCTTAAGAAGAAAAGGTGGGGACTGGAGAGATGGCTTAGCGGTTAAGTGCTTGCCTGGGAAGGCTAAGGACCTTGGTTTGATGCTCGATTCCCCAGGACCCATAAGCCAGATGCACATGGTGGCACATGAGTCTGGAGTTCGTTTGCAGTGGCTGGAGGTCCTGGCTTATCCATTCTCTCTCTCTCTCTCTTTCTCTCCCCCTTTCTCTGTCTCTAATAAGTGGGATCAAAAAGTAAATAAAACAATAAACAAGCTAGGTCAAAGCAGCAGCTGAGGAGAGTGAGTTCAAGATTCTGACAGCTGCATTTCCATGATTTTCTGGCCACCATGGTTTCTGAGGGGAAGTCTGTGGTACTTCAGTCCATCATTCATCCCACTAGGTATTAGTTTGTTTCTTCTTTTAAAATCGTCTCCTCCTCCTTCTTCTTCTTCTTCTTCTTTTCATTTTCATCAATTTGACTTTGATGGGCTCAGGCCCAATTTTCTTTAAACCAACCTGTGATACTTCTGAATGTAAAATGTGCCCCAGAGGTTCATGTATTTAAATGCTTAATCTTCAGCTGGCCAGTATTGTTCTGGAACATTGTGGAACATTGAGGACATGGAGCCTGGCTGGGAAATATGTCCTTGGAGTTGGGCTTTTACGGTCCAGCCTTCCTTGCTGTTCTTTGTTCTGCTTCCTCCCTGGTGATGTGCCTTAGGCTTCCTGCTTCTTCCTGCCATGCCTTCCCCACCATGATGGACACTACGCTCTGGAACTGTAAGCCAACACAAACTCTTTCCTTCCCTAAGACTCTTCTGGTCATGTATTTGTTCACAGCAAGGAGACAGTAACTGATATATGGTCCTGTTTTGATTTTTGATAAAGTCCCTGAATCTGGGTGGGATTTTAAAAAATTGTTTTTTTTAATGTATTTATTTGAGAGAGGGGGAAAGAAAGAAGAAAGAAAGAAAGAAAGAAAGAAAGAAAGAAAGAAAGAAAGAAAGAAAGAAAGAAAGAAAGAAAATAGAGAATAGGCACACCAGGTCATCCAGCTGCTGCAACCAAACTCTAGATACATGTGCTACCTTGTGCATCTGGTTTACACAGGTCCTGGGGAACTGAACCTGGGTCCTTTGGCTTTACAGGCAAGTGCCTTAACTGCCAAGTCATCTCTCCAGTTGTGGGATGGGCTTTTAACCAAGTTCAGAAGGTTTTAGTTAGCTCTTCAGTTCCTTCTCCTGACCTCTTGGCATTCCAGTTACCTATATATTAAAACATGAACACCATTCTTATGTCCTTGAGTCTCCCTTCATATTTTGAATTATTTTCTCTTTCTCTTCTTCACTTTGGATATGTTGTATTGCTCTATTTTCATATTCTCACACTCTTTTAAAAATATTTTATTTATTGACTTATTTTAGAGATATAGATAGAAGGAGAGAGAGAGATGGGTGCACCAGGGCTTCTACCCACTGCAAACGAACTGCAGACATGTGTACTACCTTGTATAGGCTTATGTGGGTCCTAGGGAATAGAACCTGGGTCCTTCGGCTTCACAGGCAAGCACCTTAACCACTAAACCATCTCTCAAGCCCACATTCTCACACTCTTTCTTCTGCCTCCCTCTTTAGTCAGTTGTCCCTCCTCCAGATATATGTATTTTTGAATTTGAGACTGTTTTTCATTCTAAAAATCTTTAGCTGTTTAATAACTTTTGCTTGAATACTTGAGATGCTTGAAATGTACCTTCCTTTTCAATCATTGAACATCAGAGCTGGCCTTGGGAATAAGACACAGATTTTGGCCCTTAGGTAAGTCGTGTGATTTGGGGTAGTGCCTTTGTGAAGGTTTCATTGTGGAAACAGTGTGTTGGGCTTCTCTGGAGAGCACCAAGGTATAGGTCTTGGCAGATGATTGACATGATCATGTTCCAACTGTGGAGCTGTCTCATCCAAGATGAGTAGAGCCTCTGCTCTCACTCTCAGATGGCTCTTGGACACCCTGGCTTAGTGTGGACAGCATTTTTGCACAGCATTTAAGACACCCCTTGGTTGTGGTTTGGTTATGAAATGTCCCCCATAGGCTCATGTGTTCGAATGTTTGATCCCCACCTGGTTTGGGGAGGTTTCAGAACTTTTGAGGGGTGGAGCCTAGCTGGAGAAAGTAGGTCTTGGGGGTGGGCCCTCAGGTTATAGACCAACCTGCTTCTGGTACACTCCCTACTTCCTGACCCACACAGATGTGAGCAAGCTCCCACTACCACAGCAGCAAGCTTTTCTTGCCACCACGATAGAGCCACTCTTGCCACCATGATGGATTGTAGCCCCTAAAACTGTGAGCCCAAGTAAACCTTTTCCCTCTAAATTGCTTTCTTTGTCAGGTATTTGGCCACAGTGATGAGAAAGCAATTCCTGCATCCTTCTCCGACACATTTTGGATTCTTATCTCACTCTCCAGTGACTTTGACGACCACAGGATCTCTCTGCTGGCCTCTCCAGCTAGAATGATGGCTATTGCTATTGGATTTTGACACCTAGATCACGCCTTGTTTTCCCTTCAGAATCTGCCTGCTTTTGCTCATTTTCTAGAACACCCATGTAGACTTTTTTTTTTTGCTTGTTTCCTTGATTATTGCTCGGGATTTATAGCTGCTCTCTGCAGGAGTGCTGGTTTATGAGACCTTCACAGGAGTCAGAACCCAGAGTAGTTTCCGGGTAGGGCAAGAGCTTCCAGCGTGGCTAAGCAGGCAAGTCTGGTGAAGAAAAGCATCCATTGCATTCAGCTGCCAGAAGCCTGGGAGTGGTCATGAAGAAGAGCACAGGCTCCGTGCTGATGGAGTATCAGAAGCCTGGAGATACAAAAAATCTCTCAGGGGCAAGACTTTTATTCTGAGTCCTAGCCTATGATACATCCATTATAACTGGAAATGCATTTAGATTTTACTAAATATGTTTGGGGGAGCCATGGAGATGGCTTACTGAGTCAAGTACTTGCTTCAAAAACATGTGGACCTGAGTTCAGATCCCCAGTGCCCACGTAAAATACCAAGCATGGTAATATGTGTTTGTAATCCCAATACTAGAGAGGTGGAGATAGGAGGGTCCCCAAATGGGTGAGCTCTAGATTCAGCAAGAGACCCTGTCTTGGAAAACTAAAGTAGAAAGCGATTGAGGAAGACACCTGATGTTGACCTTAGGCCTTTACAAGTGTACCCCACACATACATGTGTACCCACACACATACAAACACATACACACAAACTTTTAAAACTATGTTTGTGTCATTTTTCAGTACTCTCATATAATGGGTCATCCTTTGGCCTATACTTACAAGATAATGTTACAGAATTTCTTTTTTTTTTTTTAACACAAGCACTGGTTTTTTAAAAAAATATTTTTATATGCCAGGCGTGGTGGCTCACGACTTTAATCCCAACACTCAGGAGACAGAGGTAGGAGGATCACCATAAGTTCGAGGCCACCCTGAGAATACATAGTGAATTCCAGATCAGCCTGAGTTAGAGTGAGACCCTACCTCGAAACCCCCCCAAAAAAATTTTTTTTTAATTTATCTATTTGCAAGCAGAGCGAGATAGAGAGAACAGACAGAGAGAATGGGTGTTCCAGGGCTTCCAGCCACAGCAAACAAACTCCAGATATATGCACGACTTTGAGTATCTGGTTCTACATGGGTACTGGGGAATCGAACTTGGGTTGTTAGATTTTACAAGCAGACTCCATAACCTCTAAGCCATCTCTCCAGCCCAAGAACTTCTTAATAAAGAGTCATTACCTTACTAGAAGCCAACTCTACTTGGTCATGGTGTATTACTACTTTAATTCAGTACAGTTCTGGATTGAATTGGCTAAATTCTTTGTGGATGATTTTCTGCATCTATCTTTACATGTGACTTTGAGCTGCAGGCTTCCTTTTTTATGCTACCACAATAGCTTTTGGTTGGGGCTATGCTAACACAATATCACCATCTTCTATGTTTCTTATAGTAAAAGAATAGTCTTGAGATTTTAAAAGAAACTTTCCCCAAAAAAAACCCTGGAACCTGAGTCTTTTTTTCTGGAGTAGGATTTTTTAACTTCACATTGGAAATCTGGTTATTCTGCAGAGACAATTTCCAGCTAGATGTTCACTTTAAATTCCATTGCTGGAACAAATATCTTTTGACCTCTGTGGTGTGCCTCATCCTGAAAGGAGGATATATTACAACTTGAGCTAGAGTATAGATGTGGTGGTTTGTATGTACTATGTTCCCCCATAACCTCATGTGTTTTGAATATTTGATCCCCAGCTGGTGACACTTTGGGAAAAATTGTGGAGCCTTTGAGAGGTGGAACCTTGCTGGAGGAGGTATTTGGTCAAATTGGTGAGCTCTGGGTTCAGTGAGAGACCCTGTCTTGGGAAATGAAGTGGAGAAGTGTCCCTGGAGGTAGATCTTGAGATTTATAAGTCCAGCCCACTGAGTGTTCAGAGCTACCTCACTGAGAGTACTGACTTCCTGCTGCTGTGATGAGATGTGACATCCCCAGATGCCCACTTTGCTGTGCTTTCCCTGGCTGATGAAACTTCCCCTGGAAGCTGTGAGCCCAAATAAACTCAATCCTCCCAATAAGCTATTCTGCTTGTAGTTGGGTATTTGGCCCCAGCAACAAGACAGTAGCTGATACAATAAACTTTCTAGGAGGATAACTGCTCAGCAAACTGCAGTGCCTTTGCTCTGCTCACCCAATTCCCGTGGAGACTATCTCAAATGAGAACCAAGTAGATATCTGTGCAGGTACAGTTGACTTGTACTGCCCACCCTTCCACACATCTAGTCATCCGTGCATATATGTGTGCATCCAGCCACCCTCAAATTCCTATATCTATCCATCTACCTATCTATCTATTATCCATCCACACATTCCTACAGCTATACCTCCAACCATCCATTCATGCATCATCCACCCATCCATTCTTCCATCCATCCAGTGACACATTCACGCATTAATACATCTACCCATCCACACATGTATGCATGTATCCTTCACTTATCCTTCCATCCATCTACACATTCATGCATTTATCCATCCATTCACACATCCATCCATCCACACATTCACACACTCATCCATCCATCCATTTATGCATCCATCCATTGATGCATTCATTCATTCGAACATCCACCCACCATGTATTCATGTTACCTACGCTAAGCTCCTTCTCTACTGTATACTAGTCTAGGCATTGAGGGTCCAACTCTGGGCAATTTAGGCCAAGTGCTACATGACCAAATTGAGATTCTAAATGGCCCTCACAAGCTAAAACCATTGACAGACTAAGATATAAGATACCTTTCTGGAATCCAAGGAGCCAAGGCTCCAGAGAGATAGATCTGATTTTTTTTTCATATATATATATATTTATTATTTTTATTTTTTTGGTTTTTCGAGGTAGGGTCTCACTCTGGTCCAGGCTGACCTGGAATTAACTATGTAGTCTCAGGGTGGCCTCGAACTCTCAGCGATCCTCCTACCTCTGCCTCCCGAGTGCTGGGATTAAAGGCGTGCGCCACCATGCCTGGCTCATATATATATATATATATATATTTTTTTTTTTTTTTTTTTTTTTTTTTTTTTTTTTGAGGTAGGGTCTCGCTCTGGCCCAGGCTGACCTGGAATTCACTAGGTAGTCTCAGACTGGCCTTGAATTCATGGCGATCCCCCTACCTCTGCCTCCAAAGTGCTGGAATTAAAGGTGTGCGCCACCACACCAGGCCTGAATTCTTAATTCTAGGACAAGCAGCCCCCCAGCTCATAGCAGGGAAGCTGTCACAGAGCCCACAGAACAGGTCACAGGTCGAGGAGCTGATGCCTGGGGAGGGTACTGAATGCAGGACAAGACTTCATATGGTGATGACCTGGTCATCTCCTCAGCCCAGCTGACTTTGACAATGTGTCTTTCTAGTTCACTATGGCCAGCAAGGACCCGAATGGGACTCTATCCATCTTTGTGGCTCCAGGGGTTCCTCCGGGGCCTGGTACAAATGTAGACTGACTAGACAAGAAAGGAGCCATGGCTGGGAGGGAGGGAGCTCTCAAAACTGAATGTCATAGAGGGTCCCCATGTTGAGCTGGACCTGGCAATATAAAAGCCCTGAGTGCCAAGTGTGTGGAGTAGGGAAGCTCTCCCAGCCTCAGCCCACCCCACCTGCTGGGTACTAGCATGGCCTCGACCACTCCAGTGGCAGAAGAGGACACTAGAGCTGTGCCAGGGACTTGGCTGGGGAGTCCTGGGACAAGGGAGGTGGGGGGTGAGCATCATGTCCTCTCTCTTTCCCCTTCACCGGCTTGCAGAGAAACCAATTTGCCTTATCAGAAACTCCCAGCAGCAAGCTGCTGCCTAACCAAATAGCTAGAATTCCTGCTCTGAGGCACATCTGTTCCTGATCCAGGGGAGGCCAGGGATGACAAGCAGGGGAGGGGGAAGAAGAGGTACTGGTCAGACCTTCCCAACACGATGCTGCTGCCGGGCCAGGCTAGGCCAGGCGTGGGAAGCTTGCCATCCTGGCTAAGGGCAGCCCTGATGGCCTCCAAGGCCCGAGGCAACAGTGCTCCCAGCTCTCTGCCCCTCCCTCTGTAGGGGAGCCAGGGCCTGCCCTCTGTGGGGCTGGGACGGGTGGGAAGTCCACCCCACACCCCTGTGTGCAGTGTACAGTGGTGTTAGGCCATCAAGCTGAGCTCCTCCCAGCTGGAACGCCTTTCCACTCCCCACCCCACCCCACCCCACTCCAACCCCTCGCCTCCAACCAACATCGCCCCCCAAGTCCTCCCTGGATCCAGCACCACACACTTAGACCATCTTTCCAGAACTCACATCTGTGATCCTCCTTTTCTCTCTGAAAACGTTTCCCTGCCCCCCCACCCCCACCCCAGGACCCTCAGCAGGACACAGTCAGAGTCAGGTTCAGGATTCAGCACCTTTGAGCTCCTGTTAGTTCCAAAGCTGACCATGGGTTCCCTCTGCCAAGATGCCCTTCCAGGCCCTCCTCTTCTCACTATGTTCTTCTCCATGCAGAAAAGGATCCCATCCTTCCTCCTGTCTGGCCAGGGTACTGACCACTGGGCCTCAATAGATGCCTGAGATCTTGAATCCAGCCACCTCCTGAAAGCGCCTTAGATTTCCCCCAAAGACAGTCCAGGGCCATCTGTCTATCAGCCATCCTTCTGACCAGTATCTTCTTGGGACTGACAGGACCCAATGGCAAAGGACTTGCCTGCTCTGTGGGCTCCAGGGCCAGCAGAGCCAGGGCACCATGGGCCACGAGGGATTAGGAAGTACAAGAAGGAGGCCAGTGGGTCTGAGGGATCCCTCATCCATGGCTCTAAGCATCTATCTCTTGAAGAAGTGAAGGAAGAGATTTGATCTACTGAAAAGACTTAGGAAACAATGGTGGATGGTGGCTCCCCTGCTGTCCAGCCATGCCAAAAAGTTTCAAAGCAGATTAATCCCAGTGCACCCCAATCCTCCCAGCCCCCAGAAGGCACTCCATCCCTTGCACCTCCCTTGACTCCCTGCTTTTTCTCCACCACCTCACCAGGCCTGCCATCCCTGTAGTAGTCCCTTCCCCCGGGGCTCCCAGTGCCTGGGATGAAGGTTCAGCCTGAGCTGAGGCTGATGGGGTGTACTGTGGCCAGTGTAAACAGATCAGTTCTGTCTGCCTGGGGGAAGGGCTGGGGGCGGGGAGGGAGTTGTCTTGGGCTTTGTTATGTTCTGAAAAAAAAAAAAAAAGGCAAAAAATTTGGGTCACAAACCACAAACTGTTTTGCTTTCGGCCTAACTGGCATAAACAGGCATTTTCTCCTTGGGTTCTGGCCGGCAGAGGCCTGGGCTGGCTGGGGCTGGGAGCGGGAAAGGATGGAGGTTGCGCTAATGAGGCCTAAGGCCTGAGCCCAGTGGCCAGGAGGGGGCTGGGCAGGACAAGGGGGGGGGCAGCAGAACAGGTAGAGGCAAGGCTTTGGGGACACTGTCAGCCTGGGATTGTCCCCCCAAACTCTGGCCTAATTGCATGTGTACAGGAATACCAGCCAGGACCAAGTCAGGGCAGCTGAGGAGTAGTGGGGGATCCTGGGAGACAGGACTGCAGGCAGGTGGAACTGCAGAAGAGAGACCACCGTGAACAGCAAGCTACGGAAGGCTGGGACTTACCGTGACGGAGAGAGAGCGAAGAGAAGCCTGCCCAGGGAGCTGGCTGCCATGGCGGGTGTCCCCAGGATCCCGAGACACACATACTCTCTATCTGGCTGGCTCTGCCCTGAGCCTGCAGAGAAATCCTAACAAGCTTTGGGAGGATTTGACAGCAGGTATCTTGTGCCACGGTCATTAGGGACTGCTGTGTAGATAGCAGAGCAAACACGTGGACTTGGTAGGGCCAGAACACGTGCCTAGCATAACAAAGGCTATATGTAAGCACCACCAGGGTGGTGACAGATGCCAGAGGACCTAGGAAAAGGTGAACTTGTAGGACTGGGATAGGGACATAGGAGGCAGGTAGGAGTCAGGGGATAAAGGAAGATGTGATAGAGTTGAAGCATGGAGAGGAAGCCACATGCTAAAGAAATCAAAGCCTGGGCTGGAGAGATGGCTTAGAGGTTAAAGCACATGCCTGTGAAGCCTAAGGATTCAGGTTCAATTCTCCGGGTCCCACGTAAGCCAGATGCACATGGTGGCACATGCATCTGGAGTTCATTTGCAGTGGCTAGAGGCCCTGGCGCGCCCATTCTCCCCCTCCCACCCCCCGTCTCTAATAAATAAAAATCTAAAAAAAATAAATAAATCAAAGCCTGGCTTGGGGTCTAGGTTTTACTAAACAGCCCATGGAAGCCACAAAGGGCTCTAGGTGATAAGTGCCAGGCAGGCTCTAGACCCAGTACTCTGATTTCAAGACTGTGGCCAGAAGGGCTGGCAAGTCTGAATCTTGTTGATTTAACTCAAGTATGGGGCAATACTTGATGTGCCCTGTGGAAGCTTGTCCTCTTTCATTTCATGGGCGGGGGGGGCGTCAATGTGAGCTACCATTGTCTATAGGGAGCTCAGGGCCAGACCTCATGGAGGACAGTACAGTCATACAAAGATGGCCAGGGCAAGTGTCTTGGGGAAAGTGACACAGGAAGGACACCCTATGCAAAGGCTCTGAGGCCTCCAGACATGGGATCTTTGTGGCTGGGACATATGTCAAGGTGGCGGTGATGGGTGGTTCAGCATAGCCTCACAGGTCACCCTGAGATTGCTGACTCGTCCTTAGGAAACCGAAGAGCCACTAACATGATCAGAACTCAAACGGGAGCAAGTCTGATGTTATCTAAGACCCACCCCCCACCCCCGGTGTACAACGAGGTTAGGGATGGAGGAGGCAGAGGACATAGGGATGTGGCCCAGCAGGGTACAGACCCTGAAATGGAAGCTCCTCTTGATATCATTAGCTGCAGTACCCTGAGTGACAGAGTGAGGGCATCCCAGTGTAATTCATTTCCTAAATGACTCGACTAGGGTCTCCTATCTTAATCAACTTCTCATTGCTGAGACAGTTTAAGGGAAGAAAGTTTTCTTTCAGCGTCTAGTGGAAGTTACAGCCTATCTTGGCAGGGAAGGCACAGCAAACCTGACCTAGAAGCCTGCGTCACATCAGCAGGGAGGAAGTAGAAGGCTGAGGGCTCAGTTCGCTTTCTCCTTTTCAGACAGACCAGGAACCCAGTCCATGGGACGCTGTTGCCCACAGTCAGGGTCTTCCTACCTCAACGAACTTAATCTAGATAACCCCTCACAGACTTGACCAGAGATTTGTTTTCCTGGTGCTTCTTAATCCTGTCAAGTTGACAGCCAGAGAAGTAATCCCAGGACAGAAACACATTGTGTCATAGCTCAGAGACCAGGACCCTGACATCAAGGTGACATCAGGGTCACGCATCCTCTGAAGGCTGCAGGAGTTCCTTCCTTCCTCTTCCAGATTGTGAGGGCTCTTAGGCAGCTTTTGACATAATCACTCTAGTCACCCCCATCCCACCTCCTTTTTTTTTTTTTTTTTTTTTTTTTTTTTTTTTTTTTGAAGTAGAGTCTCACTCTAGCCCAGGCTGACCTGGAATTCACTCTGTAGTCCCAGGCTGGCTTCGAACACTACAACGATCCTCCTACCTCTGCTGGGATTAAAGGTGTGTGCCACCACATCTGGCTCTAGTCGTGTGTGTGTGTGTGTGTGTGTGTGTGTGTGTGTGTGTCACTTTATTCCTTGGGTAACATCTCCCCTTCTCTTCCCTGCTGAGGGTACCTGTCATTTAAGTTAGGCTCACCCTAAATCCAAAATGATGTCACTGCAAGATCTTTCTCCTAATTACATCTGTGAAGACTCTTTCTCTAAACAAGGTCACATTCACAGGCTTTGGTGTCAGGGTCTTAACATTTGTTGAATGGATATCAGTGGCATGTATGGCCCACATGACCTGGCCCTGTCCCAGCTTTGGCCTTGTTATCTATGCTGGCCTCCCTCCTGCTGGTGCAGTGCCTGCCACACCCCCCTGAGTGTTGCTACAGTACGCTAGGCCCACTCATGTGTTCTTTCCCACACACCCTACTGCTCTTCCTCCTCCCCTCCTTTGGGTTTCTACTCGGGTGTTAACTTCTCCATGAGGCTTATCCTGTTTGTTTTGTACAGTTTTTTTTTAATTTTTATTTATTTATTTGCGAGAAAGAGGCAGAGACAAAGAGATAGAGAGAGAATGGGCATGCCAAGGCCTCCAGCCACTGCAAACGAACTCCGGATGCATGTGCCCCCTTGTGCATCTGGGGAATTGAACCAAGGTCCTTTGGCTTTGCAAACAAGTGCCTTAACCTCTAAGCCAACTCTCCAGCCCCAGGCCTATCCTATGTAAAAGAGCACACCAGCACCTCCACTCCACACATCCTGCTCCCAGTCAGAGAGTCCTGTATATGAAGAGTGCCTGCCCACTTGTGGATGGGTAGATGGTGACTAAATGATGGAAAGAGGAGTGGGTGGGTGAATGTATGGGTAAGATGGGTGGAGCCAGGTGTGGTGGTGCATGCACTTGGTGCATCCCAGCACTTGGGAGGCAGAGTTGGAGGATTGCCGTGAGTTCAAGGCCACCCTGAGACTACATAGTTAATTCCAGGTCAGCCTGGACCAGAGTGAAACCCTACCTCAAAAAAAAAAAAAAAAGAAGAAGAAGAAGAAGGAGGAGGAGGAGGGAGGAGGAGGGGGTGGGTGAATGGTTGGATGGATGGATGGATGGATGGATGGATGGTGGATGGGTGAGTAAATGGGTAGGTGGGTGGATGGGCAGGTTAGATATCTAGGTGAATAAATGGATAGATGGATGGGTGGATGGATGGATGAATAAATGGGTAGATAAATGAATGGGTCAATAGATAAGTGAGTAGATAGGAACATCTACTGTATGGGTGTGTGGATGGATGGGGGAGTTGGATGGATGGGTGAATAGATAGATTAGATGAATGGGTGAGTAGATGGTAGGTCAACTGATAGATGGTTGGGGTAGATGAATGGCTGAATGACTGGATGGGTGGATGATGAATAGGTGGGCGAATGAGTGGATGCATGTGTGAGTGGCTGGATGGGTAAATAGATGAGTGGATGTGAGTGGGTAGATGGACAGCTGGATGAGGTGAGTGGATAGATAGATGTGTGAATGAATGAGTGGATGAATGAATTAAGTGGATGGATGGTGGGTGGATGGGTAAGTGGATGAATGGAAGGATGAATAAATGGATGAGGGTGGATGGATGGGTGAGTAGGTGAATTAGATGATGGATGGACAGACGGACGGATGGACGGATGGATGGATGGATGGATGAGGGATATGTTGGTGATCTCAGAAGGTGATGATAGGTGGCTGGGTTGGTGGGTGGGTGGATGAGTAGATGGATGATTGGGTGAGTGGAGGGGAGCTTCTATAATAAATAGAATCTGCAGAGCAGAGATAGAAGAGGGCCTGAAGGGCTGGAGAAGATTGCTTAGCAGTTAAAGAGTTTGCCTGCAAAGCCAAAGAATCCCAGTCTGATTTCCCAGGACCCAATAAGCCAGATGCACAAGGGGGCACGTGCATCTGGAGTTGGTTTGCAGTGGCTGGAGGCCCTGGTGCACCCGTTCTCTCTCTCTCTCTCTCTCAAATAAATAAATAAATAAATAAATAAATAAATAAATTTTTAAAAAAAGAAGAGTGCCTGAAGCAGTTCTGGAACACACTGGGTGGGGGTGGGGCAACCCTAAGGGGACTGTTGAGAGGTGGGGACTACCCCTAGAGTACCGGGCAAAGTTGTCGGGTGTACCCAAGACTTGTGGGAGGTCAGGGGAAGTCACAGAGGTTTGGAGGAGGTGGGTGCCTGCAGCAGTAAGGTGCAGGAATGAAGGTAGAGGCTCACAGCCATTTCAGGAATGAGATGGCTGCCTCAGGAGTACTAGGGATGGCGTTGGCTGGAAGATGCTAAGAAGGCCAGTGCTGAAGTGACCAGGAAGAGGTCAGCCTGAGAAAAGAAATCAGAGGCTGGAGCCCAGACACCCTAAGCCCAGCTCCTGAGAACCTGGTGACCACAGGGCTGTGAGGAGTCATGAACAGGGCATGCAGTGGGTTTTCTGAAGGGGTTCTGCTTGGGCCTTGGGGGGCACACAGCTGCTGGCTTGGGGGTGAGTAGCATTTCCCACCAACCACAGCAGACCTGCAAGGGTCTCAGAGAGCTCCCTGTGGAGGAGGGGGAGGTCTGCCTATAGCATCTGGTACACATACAGGCCCCACACCAGCCTTGCCTTTGTTCAACGGCTGCCCAGGAGGGGTCCAGTACCTTCCACATCTAACTTCCTGTTGCCCATCCCCCAACGCTCCTCTAGGCAGCTGTCCTCTGACCACTGCGCACGCGCACACACACACACCAAAAGGTTTAGAGCAGCTTTTGGGTGGGTGGGCAATAAGTCTGCCCTGTGGATGCAGACTCCCAAGGGGCTGGATCACAGCCCATGGCCTCACCAGCAAGAGACACTACAGTGAAAACAAAAACAAAACAAAAATAATTCTGATTGATACGGTGGTTCATGCCTGCAATCACTGCGTTCACAAGACTGTGGCAGGATTGGCACAAGTTGGAGAGGAGTTTGGGAGTACAGAGTGAGATCCTGCCCCTCACCCCCTACCCTCCCCCAAAAAAACAACAAGCAAGCAAACAAATAAGGAATCCCGGAGTGGAACAATGGCTAAAAAGACTGGGGAAAGGAAAAATCCTGGGTGCCAGGGTGCAGGGCCTCCCTAGCCACCTGTTTCCCCAGGCCCTCCCACAATGGGGGAGGTCCATCTGCTAATGAGGGTACTGGAAAGGGCTGGGGGCAGCAGGATGAAGGGAAGAGGCCAAGCGTGACCTCAAGCAGCTGGGAAGCAGCTCCACCCTTCTCCCAAGTTCTGGGATGCCAACACTGCTGGGCAGGTAGATCGGCAGTGTCTGGAGGGGGTGGGCTACAGGGCAACCTTTCAAGGAAAGGAGAGTGGAGGTGACTGTGTGGGAATGGAACCTGTCCCAGGTGTGCAGCACCAGCTGTGGTTCCTTCCTAGAACCTTCCAGAAGCAGCCTGCTTCCCCCAACCCTCCAAGACTATGTATGGGTGACAATCCCTGGGGTGGGCACTGATGGGTGGCACTTGACTCATCCCTTGGAAAAGACTCCATGTGGCCCCTCACCCCGTAACACTCCATCTTTGAGATTGCCCCAGACCCTCTGGCTCCTCCGGGGAGCACTGCCCTGAATGTAGGTCTTTCTGTACACTGACAAGGCACTGACTGAGGGGTGTACACCTTCCATCTCCACCCACCTGCCTCCCAGGTACTCGGCACTCCCTCCCTCCTTCCCTTTTTCCCTCCCTCCCTCCCTCCCTCCAACACCCAAGTAAAGAGCCAAGAACTCAAAAATAGTAATTTTAAATGCTTTATTAGATTGCGAGCGTTAACAGGTTAAAAGACAAAACCCAAGCCTTGGATTTTGCCAGAAATATTTGCATGTTAAAGGGGCTAAGTTGAGGCAAATAGCCGGGGGGCCACTGTGAGATGACAGGACAGTAGCACAGATGACATTTGGCTTTTAGCACGTGGGAAGTCTTCCTGAGATGACAAAAGGAGGGACCCAAGAGGGGATCCCACTGAAGACAACAGTGGGGAAGAGATTAGATGGAAGGCCACACCAGGCACGGGAGGCCAGGCAGGTGCCCGGGTCAAATGACCAGTGACCAAGGGAGAGCGCAAATTTGGGGACACAGAGGGTGGTCAGCAAACAACCCCCAGGAGCACCAATCCCGGGTGAGGCAAATAATAACACTGGGTGGGAGGGTGTCTGGTCAAATGGGCAAGGAATTTGGGGTGCCTCAACATCTTTTGGGTCTCAGGCCAATTTGTGTTCTCCAATTACAACAATTTGCTCTTGGGGTTTCTAGCCAATGTTCCGAAATAGCCCATTCTTCAGGCGCTTGCTGACTGACTCTCTGTGCCATGGTCGAGCTGGCACCGACCGCCCCCAGGGTGGTACAGCTCTGTCACCTGGGCCCAAAAGCCTCGGGCCTCTAGACTACTAGTCGGACTGTTAGGTAGGGGGGCTGCACTGGAGGCAAAAGTGGGGGTGAGGTAAACCTCCAGCCGCCCTGGTCCCTACCGCAGTCCTAGGCACTGTGAGGTGGCTGCTACAGCATCACCAGACCCCGCGGGCCTCAGGGCCCAGGCGACCCCTTGCTGGGCAGCTCTCAAGCTCTGCAGGCTCCAAGCCTCTTGGCCTCCCCAACTACCGGCCTCACCCCACCCTGTCCACAGGAGACCAGCAGAGCTCTAAATCTCCTGGGAACAAGATGAAGTGCTGAGGAGTGGGCAAGATGTTACTGAGGGAGGAGGCAGGACTCCCCAAATGCTCAGAAGGCGGCCACCTGCTCCCGCCTGATGGAATCCCTCTACTATCACAACTACAGCCCCTTCCCCCTTGGCTGGCTGTCAGCCAAGGGCCCCATCTCTGTGGCCTCCGAGCACCTTCCTTACACCTGGGGAGACACTGTCCCACCTCCCCTCCACCCCTCAGAACCTCCAGGGACCAACCACTATCCCTGGAAGCCAGGCCAGGCAGAGGCCTCCTCAATTCCCCTAACTTCTCCGTGAGTTGCTGTGGCTACACCCACGGAGGCTCCACTCCCAACTCAGCCCAAGCGACAGGGACAGATCAAAAACAAAAATATCAAATCAAGGGCGATAAATGGCGGAGAGCAGGACTTGATTGGATTTGATGGTGGTGGTAGCTTGGTGCGTTCATTTTACTTTCGTCACTGCTCCCCTGTTGCATAGGGAGTGGGTATAATTTGGTTATGAGCGCATATAAAGCTAAGGAAGGTTCAAAAAAAAAAAAAAAAAAAAAAAGGAAAAAAATGCCCCAGCAAATTGAAAGGGGGGAAAAGATCAATTGACATAAAATTTGGGCTCTGATTTCTTTCTGTAATTCTGCAAGTTGACCTGTTTTTCCTCTTGGCTCTTTCATCCAAAATCTCCCAGGACTACTTCCTACCCCATAGCTCCCCCACCCAGCCCCCACTGCCCCCCACCCACCCCTCCAACCGCCAGACTTCCCACACTCCCCGCCATCACTGCGAGTCTCCTGGGGAGTCCCTCAAGAAGGGGGCTCCCCAGGAGACTGGCAAAGATGGCCCCTAGGTGTGCGGGGGCAGGGGGTTGTCCCCTAGATCTTACTCCCAGAAGCACACCCAGGGATCAGGCTACTCAAGCAGCATGTCTCCCTTGGCAGTGCCATCTCCATCAGGCCAAACTCATTCCTCACTCAGGCCGACGCACAGCGTGTACAAAGCATCGACATTGACGTTGGTGGGGGGTGGGGAGTACCTGGGCTCACGCTGCAGGGTGGGAAGGGCTGTACACCCTGGTCTTAGCCATCCGAGCCCCAGTCTCCAAGAGGTGAAAAGGGCAACAGAAGGGAAGTCAGGGCACAAACAGGACCCACAAACAGCGGAGCTGAGATGGAATTGGATGGGAGGGGAGCTAGGACCATGTAAACCGCTTAGGGAATTTGGGATAGACCTTGGCCTATCTGGGCAGTGTGTGTGTGTGTGTGTGTGTGTGTGTGTGTGTGTGTGTGTGTGTGTGTACGAGCTCATGTGAGGGTATTCTGTGTGTCTATGTATGAGGGTGCCATGAATCTGTGTGTTGTGTGTCTGCAGGGATGCATGTAGACATGTGCTTTTTAGGGGAGAGACTGAAATGTGACATTTTGTGGTGCAGGGGGGTGTGCCAATTGAGTTTTGTTTGCAGTTTCTATGCTCTGTTCCCCTCCTTAAGTCTCACGGGGTCCCTCCACCCAGCCCCACGATGACATGTGTGATGGAAAGGAGAGTGAAGAATGAGTTTGCTATTGCTGTTCACAGCCAGCTTAGGTTGTCTATTGTCCGAGATATAACAAGGAGGGAGATGGCACAGAACCAATGAATGACATGCCCACACGTAAATTTCTGGGTTCCCTTCCTTTCTCTTGGGTGCTGGTACCCAAGTCGAAGCCAATGTGACTCAAGGTCCAAAGGGGAAGAGGAGGAAGGGAATTTGGAGTGCCAATCATTGTTTTTAAGCCAATTTGATTTTTGTATTTTTCAGCCAATTGATTTGTTTTTGTTGTTTTTTTTTTTTTAAAGCTAATTCATGTTTTTTGTGTTTCTTAAAATGCAATTAGTTTTAAGGGGACTTAAGTTTTTTGACATGCACATATAACTTGGGGGGGATTACTCAGGGAAGGGGCCTGTGAAGGACATAAGCAGCCAATCAGTTTGGGATTTTGTCGCCCGTTGGAAGGGGGCCAGTATGGGGGGAGTAGCCTGATGTGGGGAGGCGGGGCACGGGGGCAGGTGGAGAGAAGCCTGGGGTGGAAGTGGAACCAGAGAGATCTTGGTTAGATGAGGACATGATGGACGTGTCCCTGGTCAAGAGGAGGTCACAGGATGATGGTACTACATTACAGAATTACCACGCAATTTGTTTCACTTCTGATTGCTGGACATCTCCGAAGAGGCACCCCCGTGGGCGGGGTCGTTAGGTGGCAAGGCGATCAGGGGACGGTGACGCTTGGCCTCTCTGAACGCTTCCAGCTCCTTGGCTAGCATGCGACCCCGGCGGGCACGCAGGAGGGCAGGCAGGCCTCTGCGCAGGCGTTGGGCGGACTGTTTCCAGCTGTCATATTGGAAAAATGTGCCCACGGGGTATCTAGGGAAGTCGTCCTGAGGAGGAAGTTCTAGTCAAAAAGTGGTATGATGTCTCCTCCCTGCTCCCCTCCACCTGAGTTCCCCGCCCCAGCCTCACAGTGATCTCACCTGGACACCACCCCCACCCACACAAAGGTCAGGCCAGCTATGTCTGACAGAGGCCAAGAGTAAGGTGTAGGTGACCCCCCAGGACTTTCTAAGCAAGGCAGTTGTCTGCTTTTCTGCCCCCTCCCCCAAGAGCTGCTAAAAAGACACTTGACCACCTATCACTGTGCCCTCTGTCCTGAGCCTTACCGGAAGCACGGCCTGAGAGATTGACACGTCCCTCTCGGACTTGGCGGGGGTGGCGCAGTAGGTCTCCAGGAGGGCCAGATCACAGCTGCGGAAGCAGCACTCCTCCACGATGCCACGGCTGCGGCGGTTGGCGCGGCTTGCGGGCCTGCCTGGAAGACCCATAGGACGGAGAACCACAGTCAGCACCCACCAGGAGGTAAGCACCCACCAGGGTGGCCTCCCCAGTTCCCTCCCCCACCCAGGGAAGACTGCAAAAAGAAGTAAACAATACCCCCTACCCTCAGGCTAGGCCGGACCCTCAGTCACCCTGCAAGGATGGGACAGAAGCGTGAGCCAGGCAGGCCAAGATGCCCGGAAAGGACAGATGGAAGGTGCATGCTACAGAACCAGTCCCTGGACTCTGGTGCCTCCTGCCTGGTGCCTGACATGGCATAGCCCTCTCTGTCCCATAGATACCACCATAGAGACCAGAGGGGGCCATGGTGGACACTGAGGGGCCCACCCCCCAGCCCCCAGCGCTGTGCTGAGACAGGGAGGATCAGGCAGGAGAGAACAAGACGGGAGGGGAGGAGTGAGGCACCCATAAACCACTCCCTTCTCTTCTCCCGTCTTCCCCCTCTCCCCCACACACTCAGGTCCTAGGCGAGGCTAGGCTGGGGGAGCAGAGCCACTTGCAGCACCAAAAGACAAGCTGGGGTGGGGGAACCCCACCTTGGGCCTTCCTCTTAGAGAAGCCCCCCCTCCTGTGCAGGAGCAGCTCCCAGGGCAAGGCCAGGCCCTGTAGTACCATGCTCTGCCCCCAAAGGAGGCAAGGTGAGAGGAGGATACAAGAGAGAAGCCAGGTAGCGGGGGCTTCAGAGCATCCAGTAGCAGGAGCACTTTCCAAGGAGTAGAGGTGCAGAGAAGGAGAGCATGTGGTGGCCCATGTGGGGGAAAGAGAATGGCTCATGCCAGCAAGAAGAGTCACACTTTCTGGTGCCCCTCCCCCTCCCAGGCATGCCCCACCCAGGCATCCCCCAGTGTCCCTCTTCCGTGAGCAGTGAGCCCAGCCCCAGTCCCACCCCACCCCCAGGCTGGAAAATGAAGAGAAAAAGGTAAGCAACACTGAATGAAGCAGGTGAGTGTTCCACATGCCCTGTTCTGATGGCTGGGGTCCAGCTCTCCACCTGTGCATACCCCTGCCCCGCCACACCCAACCGGCCACCTTGCATTGACTTTATTGACCTTGAAGCCTGTTATCTGATGATCCAGCGAGTATGGATGAGTCCACAGCCCTGCCCAAGGGGCACGGTGGCTTAGCAGTAGGGGTCTTAAGCCTGTCCCTCTACCCAAATGAATGCGGGCTGCAGGCCCAACCCCTCTGGAATTATCAGAGAAGGGCGGCACCTTGGAGTGTCCCTTTGCCAAGCTCAAAGCCAGGCTGTGGGGGGGTCTTACTGTCACTCCAAGAGATAGGACTCCACACTGATTGAGCTTGCTTAGACTCCCCCAAAGCCCCAGCCCCACCCCTTTGGAGATACTTACTGAAATAGAAGCCGCGGTCCCCACAGACGAATTGGAGGGTGTCTACCAGCTCCCCACCGCACAGGGTCTCACTGGGGCGGTAAGCAGCAAAGCAGCACGAGGCGAAGGCCAAGGAGATGAGAAGCACCAGCATCGACTTCCCCATTGGGATCCCCATTGGTATCTGGGGGACAAAAAACAAACAAACAAACAAACAAACAAGGCCTTAGTTAGCAGTCTCTGGGCCACACCCCCAGTATTAAGATGCCCTTGCCAACCAAAGGCACCCGTTGTCTCTTAAACGAAAACTTAATTGAAACTTGAAAGACAGCTTTCTTATTAACATTATTTAATACACATGCTTGAATTGCCGAGGCCGCTGGGACCCACTTTGAACATGGAGAGACAGCTAGCACTTTGATTGGCAAGAAACGTCAGAGGTTTTACTCGGGGACCACCAACCCACGGGTACAATCACAGCTCGGCCACACCCATAGCTGCAGGGGCCAGCACTAGACACTGGACCTGGCCTCCATCCTATGACATCAAGGGGGTGGGGCCAGCCCAAGGACAAGTCACCATTGCCACCCCTACTCTGGCCTCCAAGAACTGGCCAAGATGGCAGATAGTCCCACCCCACTGGGGAGTGTGCCTCCCATCCAAGTGGACCAGTCCCATTATCCCCGCCCCCAAATTGAACAGGAGGGTCCAGAAAGACCACCTGTCCCCCAAGTAACTACGCTAGCCTCATCTCTTCCTCCTCCTCCCCCCGCAACTGTGCTGAGCAGAGACTAGGTCAAGGATCCAATGGTTAGTGTGGCATGGAAGCCACCCCCACTCTTGAGAGCCTTGCTCTCCAGGGTCACCCAGTCCTCCAAGTCCAGCCAAACCCTGGGTACCCCAAAGTTCACGAGAGAGTCTGAAGTCCCCTTTTGAGGCTTCCACCTATACCAGCCAGGCTCAGGGACCCCAGAGTCCCTCTGTGACCACCAGTTCATCTCCATGATTAGGAAGGAAATTATACCAAAAGCTGAAAGAGCAGGTGAGGCAACCTCACAGGCTGAAACATACCATCCCTCCAGGTCCAGACTGGAGAGACACACCCCCCTCAACAGGCCTTGTGGCCACAGGCTGGGGCAGGATTTAGCTATCTTCTTTAGGAACAAGCACAGCAAACAGCCCTTGTCCCTAAAGAAAATAGAGTCCTACAGGCTGGCAGTCCCAGCCTCCCCTCCACAGGCCCAGGGGATTTCTTGCAATAAATCATGTGAGAACAGCATGGAGTGAACAAGAAACAATGTTGTTCAAGCTCCTTCAGAAGCCGTGACCAGTTCCACAGGGATGATCTAAAAAAGTCACCTTGCTCACCTCAGACCGGCCTCCCCACTGTCCCCTCTGCCACCGCTTGCAGCTAGCGGCCACTCACAGGCAGCTTCATCTGCTGCCCTCGAGGTCCCTTCTCCCAGCCTGACCACAATGGCTCCAGGTCCAGCCCAGAGGCCAGCAGAAACAGGCAGGAGACTGACCAAGAGGCATGTGGAGGTAGGAGACAGGTGAAGGCCCAGGGAAAGCCCCAAGTTGCTAGAGGAGGGAGATAGAAGGGAATGTAAGAAGAGGAGAGGAAGTCAGTCAGGCGGTGGAAGCACAGGGCAGACAGAGGCCCACCAGGGAGAACGAAGGCATGTGAAAGGCAGCAGGCCCCGCTGCAGGGGCAGAGGCCCAAGGCTGGCTGGTGTCCTGACCTGCGGCCCCACTGGGCAGGCAGGAGCAGGGTGGCAGCAGGGTCCTGGCTCCACAGCCCCCATTACCTGCAGTAGGACTGGAGGCCGCTGGGACTGGAGGAGAAGGAAGACAAGGAAGAGGCTGGACGTCTCTCAGAGGAGAAGCCAATGTCCAGCTTGCAAACTGGTCAGTGCCTCGGCTTTTATGTCTGAGTCGGCTCCGCCCAGCCCCGGCTCCACCCTACCCCCCACCCCCTCCCTGCTGACCACTCCCCCCGCCCCCTTTGCGCCCGCCCCCTCCCTCCTTCCAGCCAGTCCTTTCTCTCCTGCACCCCCAACGATTAGCTCAAGACCATCCCCCTAGCAAAGTACCACGAAAGGGGGGGCTCATGGTTCACCCCCAGCCCATCTCTGCACAGAGCAATGGAGGCGGGGATGGGGGCTCCTTCCTACCTCCTCCAATGGAAACTTCCACACAGCCCAAGGATGGGGGCACTTATCCCTCCCTAGGCTGTACTTTCCTGCCCTTCTGAGCCTCTGAATAGCCCCTCTCCCCCAATTCCAGGTTGGGATCATTGGGGACAGAGTTATGGGATATGTAGGGGGGAACATAGTGTAAATGTGGCGTCTGGCCTGACTCCTTTGCCAACTCAGCCCCCCTTCTGGCCCCGCCCACCCAGTTTTCCTCTCTTCAGTCTTGCTGGCACCAAATCAACATACCAGGGTGGGCTTCGGAGACTCTACCGCCCCCACCCTCCTCATCACCCAGTACCCTGGGGGGACAGGGCCCGTACGGCACAAATCATACATTTTTTGCAGCAGAATCTCTCTCCCCCCCTTACCAACACACACACCAACCCACCAGGAAGTCGCTTGTACGGGATGGCTCACACCTCCCCGGCGCGTCCCCACGCCCCCGCCCCTCCCCCCACTCCACGGCGCAAAGGGGAGCGCGGGGCTCGAAGAGGGAACGGGACCCCCAACCCCCACCCTTGGACCCACCGAACCCAGGCCAAGCAGAGGGGCGCGGGACGAAGGGCCAGGCGTCGTCTGGCGCACCGACCTGGTTCCTGGCACCACGAGGGGGGGTCCCCCAGAGCGCCGCTTACCTGGAAGCCGGCGTCGCTGCCGCCCACCTCCCTGCTGCGTGATCGCAAACCGAACAGCGGGCGAAGGCCCTCCTGCCGGGCACTCCTCTGCCAGCGCCGCTCTGGCCGAGTCGCAGGGGGCCGAATGCGCGACGGGGCAGAGCGGGGGGATGGCTTTTTTTTGGGGGGGGGAACTCTTCTGCTTCTTTAGGGAGGACGGACTGTCTTCGGGCTGGGGCGGGCCAGATGTTGTACTTTTCGGGGGGGAAAGGGTATCGGGAAATGAGGTCAGCTGTTGTACCAAGGATAGAAGGGGGGCAGAGATAGTGAGAGAGACAGAGTGAACGTGAAAAGGGGGGGATCACAGGAGAGGGCGAGAGGGAGAGAGGACAGCGAGAGGCGGGCAGGCTCACAGCGGGAGAGAACAGCACCGAGAGAAACAGAAAGCGTATAATTAATCCACTTGGGTAGGCGAAGGAGGAGGGCGGGCGTGAAAGGGGGGGGAGGGAGTCGGAGGCGAGGAGCCGGGAGGGGGCGGGAGGGAGCTCAGGGAAGGTGGCGGGGAAGTGCGCGCGCCGGCCGCGCCAGGCGCGGGGCGCAGCGCGAGCAAAGGAGAGGGTGCAACGTCGAGGGGCGCTGGGAAGGTGCTGACGGGGGAAGGGGGGACGGAATGGAGTTATCACCCGGGTCTTGGGCGCCCAGCTCGGTTTGGGCCGACGGAGCCCTCGGCCGTCGTTAGCCCGAGACCTCAGGGGGGTGGTCGTGGACTGGCGTGGCGACGGGCCTCGGCCCTTCGGGAACGCAGCACGGAAAAGGGGGAGCGGCCGGGCCGCGCGCGCGCACGCCGGGGAGGGCTGGAGATGGAGGGGAGCGCGGGGAGATGACAACGCCGGCGGCCTGCGAAGCCGGACTGCCTGCGGGGGGGACCGCCTCCTCCGGCGAAGCGGGGACGGGCGTTGAGGTAGATGGAGGAGGAGGCGGTGGGGAATCCGCAGGCCCGACGGAGCGCGACCCCGCCGACGGCGCCCAGCACGGGAGTTAGCAGCAAAACGGCGGACGGCGTCGACGCGGGGCCGCCAGCCCGGATGGAGGCGCTGGCGGGCCGAGCGCGGGCGGGCGTGGGCCAGGAGGCGGGGGCGGCCGGAAGGGGGGGGCCGGGGGCCGGCCTGGCCTCACGCAGCTCCGCCGGAGAGCAGGCGAACTGCGGGCGCCAACGCCCGGTTCTTATAGCCGCGCCACCCCACGGTTCCGCGCCCGCTCGGGCCCCGCTGGCCACAAGCCCGCGCCAATGGGCGCCCGCGGGGCCCTCGCCCCGCCCCGGGACCGCCCCCGCAACTCGAGCCACCGGAGGGAACGCGGGCTGGGGGCTTTGGGGCCGGGGGCGACGATGGGGGGGGCGGTGGGGTGCTGGTCGCCAACCTGGGATGGGAGTGGGGGCTGGGCGCTGCAGAAAGTGACCGAAATTCCAGATCCCTGATCTAAAGAATTTGGGGGGCCTCACCTCAGGTTTCTGAGGTGCTCGGGCGCCCTGTGCTAGTGCGCCACGGGCGCGCTGCGAGTACGCTTGTGTGGCATCATAGGCCCTGGTGGTAGCGGGGGTCCGGCACCCCGCCGGAGGGTTGCACAGTACGGGCATCCCATCTGAGTGCAAGCACAGGTGTCGGGGGTAGGGGGTGTCCCCGCTGAGAGCTGCCGGGCGAGGGGCGATTACCAGGGCTCGGGCGGAGCGTGCAGCCGCCACCTGCCTGAGCAGGCCGAGCGGGCTGCGAAGCACCTTCGTGCTGCTGCCAGACCCCGAGCGCCCCCCGGTGCTGCATTCTGCAGCCCAGAGCAGCCCCAGCTGCAACCAGGTGCGCGACGCGGGGAAAGTTCAGTTTAGCCTGCCAGGTTTGGAATCCTATGAATAGGCTGCACCCGCCGAGGAAACAGGCGCAGGGCGGGAAATTTAGCTCTAATCCTACCTGCGCGACCGAGCTCACCGGGATGCGTCTAAGCAGCTCGCCTTTGGGGCCCACCCAAAATATCCGGATAATGGTTCCCCCGTCCTCAGTACGTTGAACTTGAGTAGACGCGGGTTCGGCCCCGGGGGCCACCACGATAATTTGGGGGTCTGATGAAACCATCTCCTGGAGAGTTTGGACGATGGAAGAAGGCATTGTGATTTTTTTTTTTTTTACCGTGTCAAAAGCCACTCACTAGTCCGCGTACCGTGCCCGTTCCCCAAGGCCCATGCCTCACCGAGAGGAAGGGGCCCGGGGGCTGCGGAAACCCGCATGCCGCCAGCTAATCCCCCCCGGCCCCGCCATCAATCACTGTGCCCGCGCTCGACGCACACCTCCCCAAGCCCTCGGCCCGGAGGGCTGAATGCTCCGCGCCTCCGGGGCGGGTAGCGTCTCTCCCCCGAGTCCGTCCAACCCAGCCCTCTGCCCGCCCCGCTTCGCGGCCACTCGGCCGCTTTCCCCACCGCGGCGATGTTTGCTTGCAAAGAATAAAAGAAAAGTGCAGCCAGTTTCGGGGTGCCCAACCCGAGAGAAGGTGGCCGCAAAAGAGGGAAACCTGCAGCCTGCTCCAGTGGGAACCGATAGGGGCGCCCAGGCCAGGCAGGACCGCAGCGGGGTGGGGGCCGCAAGACCGTGTGGCGGGAGCTCACCGCGGGAACCAACGCTGTGTCGAAGGCGCACGAGGAACCGAGGCGGCGGGAGGGCGAGCGCTGTATGGAGGGCAGTGGACGCTGCTGAAGGTGAGCGAGACCCCAGGGGCAGTCTCCTGTGTCCAGGGGCAACGCCCAGTCCGTTCAAAGACCCGGGGACAATGCCCAAATTTGGGGGAAACTGGGGGCAATGCCCAGTCGTTTTCCTGGACGCCGGAGAAGCACTGCCCACGTCCTGGCGGTCGCGCGGCTGTCCTAACTGTGTTTGGGGCACACACAGAGAAGTTTCCAAAATCCAAGCTCCGTAAGAGACGCGAAGAGTCCAAAATCAGTGCTTATTGTGCGCGGGATGAGGGAAGCTGTCTAGATTGGCAGAAACAATGTCCAAATATCGGGGATCCCGAGTCAGAGCTCTGATTTGCAGCCCAGGGAATGAGTGTCCCAAAGCAGGGGGACCCAGGAGAGACTCTATAAATGGGGAACTGTGATTAATGTTTAAGTCAGAGGTTGCAGAAAAAAAAAAAAAGTCCAAGTTTGGGGGTGAGGGCAATTATTCCGTGCAAAAATGGGGAGCATATCGCTAGATCTAAAATGAAAGGACCCAACATTTTGGTCAGCAAGCTTTAGGGAACCTACAAAATCCCAGATTAATTTGTAGGAATTAGTTGTTGGGTTTTAAAAAATTATTTATTTATTTTGGGTTGATTGAATGAAAGAAAATTGTCAACCTAGAAAGGACATTGCTATAAACTTGTGGAATAAAAGCAATGAGCAAATTTCGGGGTTCCAGGTGAATTTTTAGTGTTGGAGGGGAGCATGGGGATTAATGTGTACGTTTAAAGAATACAGGTCAGTGACCCTTGTAGCACCCAGGAAATTAACCCCCATAATTACTGTGGCTTCAGGGAAGACCCTTTTGTGTTCTTTTAAGACTGGAGAAGCAGTGCCTAAATTTGGGGGAACCGGGATTGTGAGCAGTACATTTGAGGAAGACAGAAAAGTCATGTCCTTTAATATTTTAATGTACAAAACGCATTTATTTTTGTTAAACAGGGGGAAAGCTCCTATACATTTTCATGGACAATGTTTACACTTGGTAACCCCAATAAATTGCAGTCCAAATTTTGAGGATCTATGGAAGTTACCCAGTGGACACAAGGATCTAAATTTCAGGGAATGGAATGAGTAACTAGGAAACTTATAAGACACAGACCTGTAAAACCTAAAGTTGCTGTGACCCGGGAACATTTTTTAGTGTGCTTGGGTGGGGGGGGCATGAAACATTGTCTAAATGTCAGGGGACTTGAGTAGGTCATAAAGTTCAACAAAGCCCCTTACCATTTAATAAAAACTCAGTTGCATGGAAGAAAAAAATCTCAATTTGTTTTGGGAGTATTTTAATTTGGGGACACCAGGAAAAATAATTTTTTAAATCTAGTGTTTCCCAAGAACCTTGGAGGACTTGGGGTCAATTCCTAAATCTTAATAAATGGAGATTAAAAGTTTCTAAGTCAAAAGATCTAAGAATCAGTACTCAATATTTGTGATCTGTGTAGTGTTCCTGTAAAAATATATATATATTGTTGAAATGTGAGGGACTGAGCGGGGTGCATAGCTGGCATTGCAGCCAGAGATATTAAAGCCTTTCTGTGACCCAAGGATAAGGGCCTGGAAGGTATTGCCTAATGTTTGAGGAACCCAGCATGTGCAAACACAGGGGATAAGAAGAAAGATTCGGGATGTTCCTGGAATTGGGGATTGGTGTTTGAAATTTAGATTAATCAGTAAAACAGGGGGACACAGTGATTCTTAACGTTGTGGTGCAGAGGAAGTGTTCAGAATATTTGGGGACTGAGGGCTTTCAACAGTGTAGCATAACAAGAAATGGGCTCTGTCCAACGGTTAGCTTTGTTCCTGATATGACCCAGAGAGACATGAGACACCCACCGTGTGTGACTTGCAAGAGCATGGAAAAAACCTTTGTCATATGTGAACATACCTTGAGCCATTGCTCAGCTTGCTTTGGGGGCCTGGGTTTTCAATGTCTACATTTAAAAGTTTCTAGGGAGCTTTGCAGGGCCCCTGGAAATGAATATCCCAAATCCTTGTGGCCCATGGATGGGAGTTATTCAGTAAGGTGTGTGGGGGGGGGAGTGATTAGTGAGAAGCACCCTCTAAATTTTATGGAGCTCAGGAAATGAAAATGCAAGCCAGCTGAGGTGCTTAGGGTGTGATGCCTAAATGTAGGAGAAGGCACAGGAGACTAGGCTCAAACTTCGAACAACGTCAGGAAAATTGCTCCATATGTTAGGGAGACTGGGGTGGGATTCAGTGGGTAAATTTTGGAGTTAGGAGCAATAGACCCTGGAAACCAGTGAATAAATGTACCACCCTGAGTGAAGAAACAGGAAAACTGGGCCAAAATGTGGGGAAGTCGGACGAGGGATAGATAGTTTAGGAAACTATGGAGCTATATAAAGTGATAGGGACAGAGGGAAAACAGGTTCCATTTGAGGGGACAGTACCTTAATGCTAGGAAAACTACTGCCCACTCTTTGGTGAAGCAGGAAAGTTTGTTATCAAGTTCATAGAACCTAGGTATGTAGGTTTAAATTTTAAAAGACTGGGGTTGGTGTTTTTTTAGTTAAATCTGTAGGTGCTTGAGGGAGGGTGCATTTAAAATTGTTGAAGAATTCAGAAAGATACAAATCTGGGGACCCAGGCCACATAGCCTAAATCTGAGGAAGCCAGGAGAGATTTCCCATTTTTTGGAATATTTGGAAATTCACGTTAAAATAAAAACCATGATTGTGAACTGTACATATGCTGAACTTCTTTTGGAGGGCCTGCAGTACAAGGCTTAAATTTCGAAGATCCTAGAAAAACCTAATGTCCTATTTGCAGGAAAGCAGAAAAATTGCTCTGGTTGCATTGGAACCTCAGAGAAATGGGGCTGCATTTGAGACGGCGAGCTCTCGGGCTGGGAAAGACCGTGCCGCCAGGATCTGCAGTGCCCAAGGATCCGCGCGCCCAGCTGGGGCGCTCTAGCGGGGAGGGGGGGCTATGCGGCGTTTGAAGGGGGTGCAGGCGTCTAGGACCGGGATTACCGGCGCCCTGTAGCGCACGCCAAAGGACTGGGCCTTTTTTTTTTTTTTTTTTTTTTTTTGTTGTTGTTCTTTGGCCCTCTAGCCGCCCAGAGGGCTTGGGTGGTGAGAGCCCCGGTCGGGCAGGCGTCGAGGCGGAAAGGGGAACTGCGAGGGCGGTGAGCGAGCGGCTGGGCATCGCTCCGGGGCTTAGGGCGCCCCGCTCGGCCGCCGCGCAGCAAGCCCGCGGGCTCCCCGCCGCCCCTGCGCCCCACGCGCTCCGGTGCCGCGAGCCTAGGCGAAGCCGCAGCCAGGCGGCCGCCGGGGGCAGGCTCGTCCCTGGCTCGGTTTGGGGGCCAGCAGCACCCCAGGCAGCCACCCCCGCCTGCCCCGGCGCTCCGCGCGCGCCGTCCGGGCCTCCGCCATCCCCTAAAAAGATCTAGGCACCGGTTTTGTTTGGGAAGTGCGAAAGAGGAGAGGGACCAGTGAAGTGAAGGAGAAAACGGGGGTAAAGAGATGGGGTCAGAATGGCATGGTGGCCACATGCCAGGGGTCTTCTTTCGTTTTCTCAGAGAATTTTTGCGACTAGCCTCCCTACCCGGGCTGGGGAAAATCCATTTCCTTCAAGGCAAATATTAAACCCACACGCAGGCGCAACCTTGCTGCTGCTAGGAACAAGGGCACCCCCTCTGCTTCGGGTACTGTGGGGGAGGTGAGAGGAGGCGACTCTAGGGGGGCCTGTGGGGTAGAGGGATGCCAGAGAGGAGAGCTGCAAGGGGCCACACAGAATGATGGGAAACCTGGGGCTCTAGCTGTAAGCTTTGCTTGATCCTGCTATGCCATTGCATAGAAACACCCAGGACAGGAAAGGGGTGTCTCAAAGCTTGACACTTTGGGGAGGCAGGGGTTAATGTCACTGGACAGGTGTGGGGACCCAGGCAGGGTGATGCATCTCCTTCATATTAGCTTGGCAAGACTTAGTGGACACCCCCACCCCATTTTCCACTTGGAGCAAGAGGCACGTGGAGAATGTGCCCCGTTCAAATTCCAGTCCACATCAATCACACCCGTGTCCCATTCCAAGAACATCTGGCCTGTCTCCCCCCACCACCACCCTTGCTGCTCCCCCCTTTCCCCTTCCACTAGCCTCCTGCAGTCTCCCTTTCCTGGCCTGCTGGGGTGTGCCTATAGACTACAGGGAGCCTCCAGCTAAAAAGACTGGGGTGTGGTGATAGTTCCCACTCCAGAGACTAATAAATATGGGGGTGACAAGCACTGAAAAAAAAAAAAAAAACAGTGCCTGTCCATACCCCTAGTCCCTATGGAGGCCAGAACTGATTTCAAATCCCAAGGGGTCTCTATTAGGGATAAGCACAGAGCCTGCTGGGAATGGGGGTGGAGGAACAGTACCCTTCCTTCAGGTGTGCATCCCAGGCTGGGAATAAGGAAAGACACTGGGGCCAGAGCCCCCAATTCCGCCTCTCTTTTCCTGTTCCTGAGGAGCAGCGTCAGGGGGCAATCACACCAATGGCCTGTTTGGGGGCCTACTCTGCTCTCTGCCCTGCAGCCGTAACTACCTACCCGGGAGGAGGCACTGCCAAGCACAGAGACACACTTCTGGACCTTGTCAGGTAGGGAGACATCCGGGACTCATCAGGGTGCTCACTAAAGAGCCACCAGGGAACAGGGCCATGCCAGGCCAGGAGGGCGGGTCGGGGTCACGCTTGTTCTCCCTCCCCCACATGGCTGCCCACAGAGCCTTCTCAAGGCCTTATTTAGTCAAAAGTGTGGCTGATGGGCAGGCGACAGGCTGGGACAGATCCATGTCACCCTAGGGCTCAAAAGCACACAGCCCACCCTCAGCCAGGACCAGTGACTGGATTCTTCCCCAAGGCCTTCTCCTTCCCCCTACTTTCTGTCCCCCAAGATAGGAAGAGATCTTCAATAGTCTTAGGGTGTCTTGGGACTGGGGTCTCCTGTAGCCAGGACTTGATCCTCCAGGACTTCAGTCCTAAGTGCACCCCTATCCCCACCCTGCCCCAAGGCTGCGGCAGCCCTGGTCTGCTCTGTGGACTGGAAAACTCAAATCTGAAGAAACTAAACCAGATTTGGACTCACCCACCAAGCCCGGTTGGCACCCCCAGCCTGCAGCTCTGCTTGCTAAGAGTGGCTCGACTTCCGCTGTCTCTCCTGCTGGGCAGTGGGCCCTTCTCATTCCCTGTGTCCACCCCCCCCCATCTCAGAGGGGCTCTGATCTAGCCAGTCCCCACTCCCAGCTGTTTTTCAAGGGTCCCCAGTGTGCTCTCCTCACCCTCTGCGGGGTGCCTGCTGACACTGGGCCACTCTGCTCTTTTGGGCACAACTTCCTTCACCCGGGACTCTGCACCAGGAGGACACAGTCACTGCTCAGCGTCATCCCACAAGCCAAAGGACCAACGGAGCAAAGAACCAACGCAGAGAACCGGAACTAACCAACTACGATGACACAAAACCATGGAGCAATTGATAAACCCAGAGCCAAAAGTACGTATGAGTTTGGGGGGGGGTACCAGGGCACTGGGTCATTAGGGAAGGGAGTGTGCTGGGACAAACGGAGGGGAGGTCGTACCACTATGTTATTATTTTCTTTAGTGGCTGAACTAACCTTTAACAGAAGGTTTCTGGCTTCTCTCTGGCATGGGCAGCTTGGAAGGGGCCACCTGCTAGGTCCCAACCCTGCAGACCCTGGGAGGCTTGTGTCACTTGTGGTTCTGGCACAAGTACAGATCCGATCCATACCCCCTCCCCACTCCAGTGCTCCTCAAGACAATGAGCCCCTGCCCCACCCCTGACCCCAGTACCTGACCAGTGAGCCACACCAGGCAGCCACCTCAGAAGAGCTTGCTCCTGCAGAGTCAGCAGCTGCTGTCTCTGGCCTCAGGCCCTTTCTAGCTACCACCCACCCCCACTCACACACAGGAAGCCCAGGCGGCCTCCAGAACACAATGGAATCAGGACTCTAGCACTTGCTAAGGCCCTTCACAGGTCTCAAAATGCCTCTTTGGTCATTATCTCATTTGCTGTCCACAGTTTAGCCAGGAAGCCTGAGACTATCACCCACTTTGACAAATGGGGACAGACACAGAGAAGCCAAGCCATGGGTGCAAGGCATCCCAGCTGTAACTGCACAGTGTAGGGAGGGAGAACAGTGCCTTGCACCTCCCAATTGAGCCTAGCATTCCTAGGGTTTCCCACTTCCACCCAGCTAATGATTTTTTTTTCCCTTCTTCCCTGTTCCCCTTCTCTTCTCCCCTGACCTGGAACTACTGCCTTCCACCTTGGGCCACCTGCTCTTCTCCTCGGACCCCTGCCACCTTTATCCTTCGTCTCCCAGGAGCAAGCTCCATGGACCTCCATGCTAAAGAGGCTGCCAGACCACACCTGCATCCTCAGGGAGAGGCACCTGGAGCCCACCTGAATTCAGACAGTAACTAGACTCCACATGGACCTCCCAGCTTGGCCTGGGGAGGACCCAAATCTTCAGGGTTCCTGATGCAACACCCCCAGAGATGTGCCAGCAAATGCCTCTGCCCTGCTACATGCTTGATGGACACTCACCTCTGGGGCTGGACTGGGGCTGGTGACTGGCTTCAGTTCTGGGAGCGTGAAGCTCTCCTGGGCCACAGGCCACAGCAGCTCACTTCAGAGCTGGACTCTTGGGCTCTGGCCTCTTGGGGCTCAGGCTGGGGCACAGGCTGGGCAGGCTGGGCAGGCTGCTCAGCCTGAGGAGATGCAGGGTCCTGGGCCGGGGGCCTGGGTTCTTCCTCCTCCTCCTGCTGCTGCTGCTGCTGCTGCTGCTGCTGGAGTTCTGGGGTGACTATTTTGCCCCTGAGGGAGAAGCAAAGCATGTCCTTGAGATTGTACCCTGAAAACAAGAAGTCTCCTCCAGCTGGCCCCCTCCCCTCAGGATCCTGGGTGGGGAGGCCTGCAAGGTCACCTTGTAAGGGTTCAGGCACTGTCTTCCCTTTTCTGGCCCTTCTTCCAAGTGGAGATTGGCAAGAATTCACTTTGTCAAGGCTGACAACTGCCCAGGAAGAGGACATGCTTTGGAAAGGACATGCTGACCCCTTCCTGGTTGAGGGTGGGCTTCTGCCTGGGCACTGGGTTGGGGGGGGGATGCTGCCCACAAACAGCTTGCCTTGAAAGGTCATAGCACCCAATGTGAGATTCCCATGCCTTTCTCCAACACTCCTATCTTACATGGAAGCAGAGAGGGGACAAAAGTCAAAAGGACACCTGACCCTGCTTTAGGAAGGCAGCCCAAGAAAGAGGTGCTTGGGTGTCTCATGGATATGAATCCCCTTCCCATAAAGGCCACACTGAGTGGATGGAAAAGTCTGGGATCCCAAGTGCAGGGAAGGAAAATGTCATGGGCAAAGGGGACATACACCCAGGGGTGCTGCTATTGCCCCACACTCAGATCTGTGGGAGGGGAGGCTGAGGGTGTTATGTTCAGGAGGAAAGTAAGTTTTTCTTTTTGAAACCCTGCTGGGGGATATCAAGTGACAACACCTTTTCATGATCCTCTACTTACTCTTCAGAATCCTGATGGTAGTCAGGAGGGGTAGAAAGTGAAAAACGCCCCTTTTAAAATGGTTTATAGGTATACAAGAATAGCCTCTGGCTCTGCCTGGCCCCTCTACACAGTCCCCTGTTTGGGATAGGGGTGGGAGTGGGAGTGGGGGTGCATGTGTGCAGCAAAAGGAAACATCTCACAGAAAAATACTTCCTTTTCCATTTGCACAAACAGCTGTGCACTCCTGCTGGGAAAGCAGCCCTCCCCCTCCCCTGCCACTCCCACTTTGCTTGGCCCATTAGTGAAGAAAACTTAAGTTTCCTTGCAAAAGACTCTGTGGCTTTGTGCAGCCCTCTAGAAGGCTTCTTTTATGTCCCAACTGTCTTTTCTGCCCCCTCCAAAGGTTACTCTTGATAGCCTAACTCAGCAGGCCCTCCAGCAGCAGCAGCCTTCTCCTTCAGAGAGCACGGTGCTGCTTGCTTCAAGCCCTCAGCTCACCCACCCATACATGAAAACTTCAATGGCAGACCCCAACCCCAACACCTACAATGTTCAGTATGAGGGAAGGAAGCCGGTTACCTGTACTCTAGTCGCTGCGTAGTCCCCGCAGCTCCTGGACGGTGGATAAAGAGGACTGGGGAGTCGCTGGTACCCAAGGCTCTCGGCCGAAACTGCCCGGACGATGATCCGCTGGCTGGGCCAATATTAGCAGCCTGCGCCAAAGCAGGGGGTGCTCTGGCCGTGGTGCCCAGACCCTCCAGCCGGGTGGACGTTGAGGACGAGGTGGAAGGGGACGAGGCTGAGGCTGGAGAAATGATGAAGGGCACTTTGAGAGTGTGCATGGTAGCAGGGCCCCTAGAAGTGGGTTTGCCTCTCCACCACTGAGCACGGCACCTGCTCAAATGCCAACTGAAGCCAAGACCTTGCTCCTCACCTCCTCGTCCCCTCCACGCCTGTCCCCAAGCCCCTCCAAATTTGGGCAGGTTCGTGCCAACTCAGTAGTACAAGGACTGCTGGGGCAGCAGCTGACTGGCACTTTCCCACACTAGGGCATGGGGGCATTAGGGGGCGGAGCTTTGGCCTACCCTTGACAGGCGGAAAGACATCTATGGGGGCATGGACAAGAGCTTGAAGCACTTCCTGTTAGCTAGAGGGTAGGGACTGTGTTGAGGGGGTGGGGAGTGGGTGGGGCTTTACTAGAGTGACACTTGGCAGTCACCTGATACCCTGGAATGTGTGGGCGTGGCACTGGTAAAAAGGGGGCGTGGCCTAATGAGGACCCTATAGGGTTCAAGAATAAAAATAAAAATTGCTTTACAAGTGCTTCCAGTGCATCTGTGGTGCAGCGCCGCCATGTCTTTTGATCTTCTATGGGCAGAGGACAACTTGGAGTCTTTCCCAGTCATATGTGACCTGACACCCATAACCCCCCCATGTGTTGGGCTAGGTACTAAGCACACTGGTATCAGTGGCATCCAGCACATAATGACACTTGGTATGCACTTTAAGAAGGATGACAGGCTGGACTCACAGCCTTGAAAACTTGGCTGAAACTCCATTTCAGGCACAGGCTCAGAGCTGCCAGCAACTGGGGAAGGACTCAGAAGTACTGGGAGTTTGAAATCTCTGTCCCTAGCATTGAAAACAGGAGAAAGAGCAAATATTCAGGAAGAAGCAAAGACATGTGCATTCCCTAGATAGACACCAGTCTCACTCAGGGTGTTTATCTTTCCCAGCTTATCAGCTCAAGTTGCTATTTAATTATTCCCTCTCCCTTTGTTGTCCAAGTCACACCTAGAATCTTTTACTTAGTGGGAACAATAGGACATGTGTGGAGAGAATGAGGTTTTCAGTGGAGAAGAGTCAAATTTGAGGGTGATTCATATCTGATACAGTGACCCAACATGATACCCAATCTACACTCCATTGGGGGAGTTTGGGTGGGACTACTCTCTATGATTGTGGATGAGATATACAGGGATACCAATGGCCCCAAGTCAGGTCTGAAACACATAGCAGAGGGCATCCCTTACTTAAGAGTGATGCAGACCCACAGCAGGCCCTGTGGCTGGCGGTATATGGTATGAGCTGCCCCCTAGTGTCTGCTGCGATATGCCTGGATGTTTCAAGGGGCTCCTCCTGGAACCCTGTAGGGACAGTTGGCTGGGAATTCCCAAGTTGAAGATTGGCATGGGGCAATTGAAGGGCTTACTCCAAGCCTGTGAGGGTATTCCATGGGAAGCCCACAAGAGGGAGTGCCTTCTCGGCAAATGGGTAGCCTGGAAGAGACAGTAGGCTACATCCCATAGGGATCCTGGAAGCATGGAGTTTTCCACCTCCCAAAGAAATCCAAGCTCTGCCCTAGGATATATTCCCACATACGGCCAGGCCCAGGTCCAGGTCGATTTTATTCTTCCATGGTCTAATCGGGTTGTTTAAAAAAGGAGGCAAAGAAAGGGGAGCAAGGTGGAGAGGGTGCATGGGGAGCAGCTAAGCCTTGGTGCTACTGAGGCACCAGTGAGTTGGGGTTTGATAATCGTGGCCCTCAGCATTGTATTCCCTGGATTTTCTATGGTGCGGCATAGCCTATTAGAGGCACAGTTGAAAGGGATCATTAAAAAAAAAAAAAAAAAAACACTAGGGCTGGAGAGATGGCTTAGCGGTTAAGGCGCCTGCCTCTTAAGCCTAAGAACGCTGGTTCCAATCTCCAGCGGTTCCAATCTCCAGGTCCCACGTTTAGCCAGATGCAAAGTGAGGCAAGGGCGCAATGCCGCACTTGCCCACAATGGGGCGCACACATCTGGATTTCATTCTCAGCAGCTGAGACTGCTGGCGCGCCCATTCTCTGTCTCCTCCCTCTCTGTCTGTCTCTGTGTCTCTCTCCAAAAATAAATAAAATAATTTTTAAAATTAAAAAAAAAAACACTAAAAAACACTGGGGTGTAAGAATGTAGAACAGCACCGCAAAAACAAAACAAAAAAAAACTCCTTTCTCCCCCCCCTTTGGGCCCAAGAGAGAATCATAGCATCCACTGATGGGATCCTTACTTATACAAGACAGATCTGAGGTACACCTACAAATCCCCAGTACTGTTTTCCCTGCAGAGTTGCTACAGTGGCCTCGTGCTGACATCTGGTGGCGGTTTCTGGAACGACCGACACTAGCACAAACCAAAACTTATGCAGGAATTTTGGAGGTACTCTGAGAGGGGAGCTGATGGGAAATGCCGCTGTGACCCTTCTCTCTATTGGGGGGCGGGGGGGGGGTCCGTCTGCATCATCAGGGTGCAAGTGAGTTCTGCAGCCTTGTACATGAGACTGTCTTTTTTTGACTCTTTCTTGGCATTACCGAACTTGGTATCAGGAATTCCTTTCTTTGGGTGTTTCCCTATTCCAAGGGCTTGTGAAATAGTGGATGCACAAAGCTTCCCCTTCCCTGAAAATCTGGAAGTACCTTTCACAGCCCCTCTTTTCTGCCCCTTGAAAAGGCAATTTGCAAATATGGCTAAAGCTTTCCATCTGGTGGACACTTAAGAAATTGTACCTGTAGCATGAGAAAGCCCCTGACTTGCCCCCAAATCCATATTGCCCTGGTATAATTTTAGAACCCTTTATCAAGCCCTGGAAAATGAGAGATGAGGAGGCAGGGACTCAGGATGTAAGCTCCTTTGCAGAGTTCCAGGACCTTGCATGCACAAGACTCTAGGATTCTATACCCAGCACAGAGGGAAAACAAATCCTCACTTCTATCGTGCATGTTCATCTTGTCCCCAGCCTTTGCCTGACCTCTTAGCAATCCCTGGGCAACATGGTAGGGTAGGAAAAACCTTCTCAAAAGCTGCAAGTCCAGGGCTGGGAGTGGTGGTGCACGCCTTTAATTCCAACACTCGGGAGGCATGGGTAGGAGGATTGCCATGAGTTTGAGGCCACCCTGAGATTACATAGTGAATTCCAGGACAGCCCAAGCTAGACGTGAGACCCTACCTCAAAAAAAAAAAAAAAAAGACAAAAAACAAACAAACAAAAAGCTACAAGTCCATATCTGAGGCCCTGGGAAACCCTGTTCTGGGGGTTAAGGGACCATTCTGAGCTGCTATCTCCACCAACCACAGGAGTAGAGTGGGCAAGAGGGGCTGGTTGTTGCCCTGGTTCACAGCTCACCTCACTACCCATCAACTTTAGGCAGCCAGTCCACCTCAGACCCACATTTCCCCTTCTGACCTCATGGGTTCAACGTGCCATACACGAATGGAGTGTTAATAGATACCATATATCCTCCGTGGGAGCAAGCTTGTCTTCTCCCCAGGCTTCCGAGGTGGCCCACACCAATATATTCATTTCTGGAATACAGCCTGTCCAGTCAATAGTGTGTTGCCCAAGAACATCTGTCTCTATACCTGTCATCTACCTGCTTAAGCAAAACCTGGCACTTGATGGGACGCTGGCCTTTTCAGCGGGATGCTGGCTCATGCTGCTTTGGGTGCTGAGATGGGAAGGAAGAACCATAATGACCTCCTCCTCCCTAGTGACCCTCAGCCCAGAGGATGCTTTCACTCGCACCGAGGGACCACCGGCCTCTCCTGAGCGCTTGCTTACATCCAGCTCCTTTCTCCATGGTCCACTACAAGACAAGTGGAGGACTCCATGCTCCGTCCCTGGAGAAGCTTGTACCCAGCACCATTCACAGACGTGCTGGCAGCCACAGGGACAACTGCTTTCTGCAGAATTTGAATCAGCTTCTTGTTATCCACAAAGCTCATGTGAAAGCCAGACTGAATTGCTGCCCTCCCAGTCCCATGGAGACGGAGGTCCAGGGAGACCAAGCAGCTTCCCGCAGAAGCCTAGGTATGGGGCATGGAGTCTATGTGAGTTATCCAAAGGAGTGTGGCATCTACGCGAGTTACCCAAGGGCCAACAAGCTCTCTCTTCCTCCATACCTCCCAACACAGTTGGAAGTCCCTCCCTCACCTGGGTGGACTTGCACTACAGGGCTGAATCATGTGGCCTTGGTGATAGAGGACACAACCATGCCAGTGACCTTCACGGCCTGTCATAGACAGAGGGTTCTGAGACAGCATGAGTAGGCCAGGAGGGTGGGGATAAGTATGGAAGGGCAGGTGGGAGATGCATCACATCTGGGGGCTGGGTACAGTCAGGAAGCAGGGTCCGTGGGGATGCCCTGGGTCCCACCCATGGCCTGATTTAGGCTCTGCCTCACTTGTGTGTGTTGGGGGGGGGCAGGAAAGTAGGTTGGAAGATGGCTTGAGCACAGAACAAACTGAATGTTGAGGGCCCAAAGCACCTTTCCCTGACCTTGCAAGGACGCCACAGCTCCAACAGGGTAGGCATGACCTCTTTTGGTTCCTTTCTTTTTTTTTTAAAAAAAAACTTTTAATTAATTTATTTATTTGCAAGCAGAGAGAGAGAGAGAGAGAGAGAGAGAAGAGAGGCAGACAGAGAGAGAATGGGCACGCCAGGGCCTCTAGCCACTGCAAACGAACTCCAGATGCATGTGCCCCTTGTGCATCTGGCTTGCGTGGGTCCTAGAGAATCGAACCGGGATCCTCTGTCTTTGCAGGCAAATACCTTAACCGCTAAGCCATTCTCCAGCCCCCTTTCTTTTTTTTTTTAAATTTATATTTATTTATTTATTTATTAGAGACAGAGAAAGAGAGAGAGAGGAGAGAATGGGTGTGGCAGGGCCTCTAGCCACTGCAAACAAACTCCAGAAGCATGTGGCACCACGTGCATCTGGCTTACATGGGACCTGGAGAATGGAACTGGGATCCTTAGGCTTCGCAGGCAAATGCCTTAACCACTAAACCATCTCTCCAGCCCTCTTTTGGTTCCTTTCTGACGGATGAACAAACAAGCTCAGTGACGCGAAGCTCATTTCCTTCAGGACCACACAGCCATGGGCAGCAGAGGCCCCACTTGCCTAACCCACTAGCTTTCAGCTTTCAACTCCGCTGGTCTGAGGAGGCTGAGGGTGAATGGAAAGGTGGCTCTAGCACCCACAGCATCAACCTCTATGTAATCCTTGACCACAACCAATATTTCATTTTTCTTTTGGCCAAAGCTATCCCACATGCAAAGCCTAGGAGAAGGGCCCAGAGAGTCAGATTGGCTAAGCCCAACAACAGCTCAGGGCAGTGTCTAGCTAGGTCTGATGGGGGAGTGCCTCAATGGCAGAGTGTGGGGCATGGATTCCAGTTGCAAAAAGCCTTCTGTCTCCCCTCCTCAGTTCTGAGCTTTGATGGTGCTGCTGGAGGTAGGGTATGGGACCCTGCCCCTCCTGATCTCCAGCCAGCTCTTCCTGGCCCCTTCCTTCTTCCCCATAGCTGGGCCCAGATAGGAGCATACCACCTTCTACCAGCTCCCCAACCCTGCTAGCCAAAGAAAGCCTAAGAGATCAGACCTGGTGACAATTAGGCAGCCACCACCAGAACACAGGTGAAGGTTCTTCGGTATACCTGCACTCCCCAGGATCCTCTATCTCCTCGTAGGCCCATCCTCACTGCCTCTGTGCCACCAGGGCTTGCCAAACTACGCCTAGGATCTAGAGCCCGGAGACCAGGGCCACTCCTCTGGTTCCTCAGCAGCACAGGCCACAGTGGAGTTCAGAGGTGGCAGGGGGCCCAAGACCAAACTGGAGCAGGACCGATTGGTCTTTGAAGAGCAGAGGGAAGTGCCTGGGGTCTCAGCATGAATGGCCGCTTGCTGGCCGGGCTGAGGCCCCTGCTCTGTTGTCCACAAACACAGATGGGCTGGGAGGGCCAGAGGGGAGCCCTGATGGAATTTGGGTCAGTGCCTGCAGCCAGGTTCTGAAGACTCTGATAGGCTGCAGAGGGTGGGGCCTCTAAGAAACACGAAGCTCTGTAGACCCCCAAATTGGGTTGCCTCAAGGTCCTTCTCTGATTGCCAAAGTACAACTGTGACTGGGAAAGACGTCTTCCTGAGCCCGCGGATGGGATCCACATGTGGCCACTGGGGCTTGGATGGCTCGGTCCCTGATATCTGTGACCTTGGCCCAGGGGTCACAGCTAACTGATGAGGGGGTGAAGGACACACCATCATGGCCACCTGGAGGAACCCTGACTTTGATCCTCCTTGGAAAGAATGAGAGAAAACTTCTTGCTCGTCCCAGACTCAGACACTAGGGGCAGCCTGTGGGTCAGAGACTGGGTCCATAGCTCAGCAGAAGAGTGGGAAGTGAGGTGTTTGCTCCAAGGTGAGGTGGGGGCCAGGACACCTGGAAGCCAGGCAATGAGCCAAGGCCTCTGAGGAGGCCAGTGGGAGGCCACTAGGTGGGGGAGGGGGCTTAGAGCCAACACAGCATGACTAGGTCTCACTGGGCCATGTCTGGTGGCTCCACTTTCGAAGGAATCTGCCTTGCTGGACTGTGGCTGGGCCAGAAACAACAGTGGGAGGGAGGGATGGAGGAAGGGAGGCAGAGCAGAGGATGCTACATCCCAGATATGCCTCAGATCCCAGACTCGGGCACCCCCACCCCCACCCCCAACATTCTTTTGGGATTTGATCTCTCTCCCTTCTCTCAGCACTGGGTGGAGGGGAGACACAGGAAAGGGCTCACCCTGTCCCAGCTGGACCCCACATGAGGCTTCCGGTACCCTGAAGTCCTTTGGCTCCTTTCCCCATGTGAGAACCAGGACTTGACTTTCTGGCCTGAGTGGATGAAGGGGGCTCCAGGCAGAGCAGTTTTAATCCTCAGTATCCCTCAGGGTGCTGAAAACCCACTATCAAGGTCCCAGGAATCCAGGCAGCTTAGAATCCTGAACTGTTTGCCCAGCCATAATATGAGATACTGGACGGAGTTGTCACTGAAGTCTCCCGTGTGTCTCTGTGATTTTAGGGAAGGGGCAGGAGGTGGGCTCAGAGTCTAGCTTGAGACATTCTAAGACTATTTGGAGACTTAGGCATCTGTCTGGCTGCTCCGTGGGCTTCTGGGAAACCTGGACCCCTGAGCTGATGGAGGTTGGGACTGCATCAGCAGGCCCCTTCTCTCCCTCCCCAACCTCACACTCTTAAGCGTCCAAGGCAGTCAGCCTACTGGACAACCCCTCTACCCAAGGGAGTGAAAGGGGTACAGGGAGAGACACAAAGCAGCCCCCTAAAGGGCTAGTGGTTCAATCTGAGGAGCGGGAGTGCCTGAAAAGTGAGACTTTGGTGCCCTCTGCTGGCCACATGTATGAATGGCCACATTTACTTCTGGCTATGGCTGGAATTCATAGATGTCTGTCTAGCCCCCCAAACAGCCTTCTTCTGCATTGGGGGCTGCCACATCTGGATCTGTAGGTAGGCTCCCCAGGGTCTCCCTTCACTCACAGCCAGGATGTAGAGATATCAGCTGGAATTTGGCTCACCCAAGTGCTGCTCAGAGCCAGCCTTTCTGGCAATATTGACTTTTGAAGACCCGCTTGATCCTGGGCCCTCAAGGGCAGCAGTAGACCTGGGCATCCCTATGTCTGCCTCTCATGTCCCAAGGGTTCTTCTCTGGCCTGGAGATCAGTAAGGACAGTAAATATTTACTGATGACAGGAGAAGGCAAATACTGTCCCCAGGGTCTGGCTGTTGTGCCAGTCCATGCGTGCCAGGAGCTAAAGCAATCCGGAGAGGCGGCCTGGAGTCATCTTCACTAGTATACGGCCTTAGGTGCCTGGGTTTCTGTTTCCATTTGCATAGCATGGGTACAAGAGCGCCTGCCTCACACGTATGGATCTGGGTTACCTTATCAAAACAGGTCAGTGGGCCATCCTTGGTCACTCTCTGAAAGATCCTGGTCCTCCAGACACTAGGAGGAGGCCGTCAGGAGATGTAGCAGGGTTGAGGGGACCTTGAGGATAGGTTCCACCCCTAGGGGGTAGCAGTTGGATATGACCTTAGCCTCCAGCTCCTGGGTAACAATCATGACTGGTGTAACTGATTTGTACTGCCAGTGCTATGGGCAAGTAGAAGCCAGGTTCCAAGGGCAGGCAGGGTGCTATCATGTTCCCAGAAGAGGTGGAATGAGGGGAGGCTACCGAGACTGGGAGAGCCAAGCCCTGGGCCGACTTATGCGGGGTAACCTGGAGCGCTCTGGGAAGCGTTCACAATTCCCAGTTGGGATGTCTAGAGTCAATGTAAGTTGGAGCCTGGGTCTGGTTCTGCCTGTGCTCCCTTGGGTGGCTGCCCTTGGAGGAAACCGAGAGATATAGCACATCCGTCTCTAAGCTCCTGTACCCACTTCAAGGACAGTGGAAGGGGCTGAGTAGGAAGCACTTAGGAGAAGCATCCCGGACCAGGACTGGAACAGGCCTAAGGAAGGGAGGAGGAGACGTGTCCTATCTCAGGAAGGTTGGGGGTGCTGGGCACCATGAGGGAATTTGTGAGTGGGCAGCCTGCCCCTCCTATGAGGTCCAGACCAGAGGTTCCAAGAGTAAAGCCACAAACCAACCTGGTGGCTGAGACCATGCCCCTGAACCCCCAGGATTCTCAGCATGCACGCACTGTGTGCGTGACCTGCAAAGCAAGGTCTCCCGATCCCTTCACCGGGTCTCACACGCCCTCCAGAGAGGTACCCGGGGAAATGGGGTGACACTGCCCACCACTGCCGAGGCCTGGGCAGCCACAGCCAATGGCTGTCTGGAGGCCCTGTAGAGCCCAGCTAGCTTACTTCCTCATCCCTCCCAGCTCCAGCTGGTGTTCAGTGGGAGCTCACATACCTCCACTCCACAGGGTGCCCCTGCCTCAGGCCGTGCGAAAGGGCTGCTGGGGTGTTCCCACAGACGGATCCCATCCTCCTCCCCCACCCTCTTCCGGGTCCAGTGTCCGATCCACCCGTCTGCCCAGTTCTGGCCCCCATTCTAGGGGCGGGGCTTGCTGGGGGCCTGGGACATCTCTGTAGGTGGGAATGTGCTGTGGTCGCAAGAAGGAGGTTTGGGGAAGGTCCCCAGGGTTTCCAGGGGAGGCTACCCAGGTTAACAGGTACCCCACAGAAAATCCCTATGCTCAGACCAGATACTGGTGGCTAGTGGCTGCAATACCAGACCCAGATGCAGCCCAGGCCGGGCCACCACAGTCCTGGGTGGAGCTATCAGGAAGGCCCAGATTGGTTTGGCTTGAGTAGCAGGCAGGTTGGCGAGGCCTTAGGGTGACCAGGGTCACTTGTTGACCTTCCAGCCCTCAGCTAGCCCTGGCAGCCACTGGGCTGCTGTGCTCAGTTATTGTGGAAAGAGGAACTCTTTCCAGATACCCTCCCCCCACACACCAAAAGACCCCATGTGGCTTTGTCTTTGGGACCAAGGGCACTCTCAGGAGACTGTCAAGCCTCTGGTTGAAGGAATCTTGTGTGAGACCTTACTTAGCTGAGGGGAAGGTTGAGGGGTGTGGGAGACACTGTCCTGGCCCCTGGCTTTGCAGCTCTCCAGCTCCTACATGGCCAGCACGGGCTGTGACTCAAAGCTAGGGTGCCTCTGAGGAGTGAGGTTCTGAGGCTCCTGGCCAATGCTACAGGAGTCCTTCAGTGTGTCCCTTCACCCCTCACCCATGGGGCTTTATAGCCTGTCCTGGGTCCTTCAAGAAGTGTGGTAAGGGCTGAGGCTATCTGGAATGACACTTAGAGAGGCCCAACCTTCAAAGGCTCATGACCCTTCTATATAACCTTTAGGATCCCAGTCCCCAGCCCAATTTCTGTGCTTCCCCACAGGGACTCCATCCAAAGTAGCTCTATAGCTGGGTGTGGTGGCACACGCCTTTAATCCCAGCACTCTGGGGGCTGGGGTAAGAGGATCACTTGTGAGTTCAAGGCCAGCCTAAGACTACATAGTGAATTCCAAGTCAGCATGGGCCAGACCAAGACCCTACCTCAAAACAACACAACAACAACAACAACAAAAAGGTCTAGAAACAGAATCCAAGTGGGCTAGGTGGGAACAGTAGCTGGAGTGTTCTGGTCTCCTTTTTTCTTAACGTTCCCTGAGAGCATTGAGGTCCTAGGACTATGGATCAAGGAGGGGTCAATGATCCCTGCTTTCCTGAGATCCCATAAATCTTCCTCATACAACCATAAGAGGTAGGGGTGGGATGTGGTCGTCCCCAACACCTCAGGATATTGTGAGTGGCCTGCAGGCATTAAGCCACCTTGGAGAAGTCACCCTTTGTAGCAAGGCTTGGGCCAATGAGCTAACTATGGGTGCTTAGGGAGTCAGGAGGATGCCAGGGGTGCAAAGAGCACTGGGAAGGGAGTCTCAGGCAGGGCCCAGAGAGGCTACCAGGACCAGGCGGTGAACCAGTCCCTTGCTCCCCTCCTCCACACACACACAGGACATAGCAGGGCTCATTCAAAGGGTTTATTCATGGCAGGAGAGGTGGCCGCAAGGTGGCAACGAGGCCCTAGTTGCAGTAGTTCTCCAGTTGGTAGAGTGAGCAGATACTGGTGCAACACTGGTCCACGATGCCACGTTTCTGTGGGGCCAATTCCAGCGCCAAGGACTGTGGGCCACCTGCCCCAGGGCCCCCAGCCAACTCCAACTGCCCCACTGTCAGGGTGGCAGTGGCAGAGCACATCAGAACAGCAGCAGCAGCAGCAACAAGGCAAGAGACACACATGGGATGACCCAGTCAGGAGTAATAGGCTGTCCACATGCCCATCCCCCACCCTCCCTCTCAACCTGGCCCCTGCTGAGCCATGCCCAGGTGGGCTGCCCGTGAGGAGGACAGGCTACTGGGCAGGGACATACGGGACTCCTAGGCCCACACGTCCTACCACCATTCCCTCAGACTCAGAAAATACAACATAAGGGCCCGAACAGATGGCCCATCCTGGTGCCTGCCCACATGTCTTTAATTACCCACAGTCCAGGATTCCTAGGGCCAAGCCTTCACACTCCTACCCATGCCCACACACCCTCCATGGAGGGCAATGCAAATCTACCCACAGGCATATGAGCAGGTGAAATGGGGCATCCCGTGTCCCCAGGTAACCCTGAGATCCTCTATACCCCAAAATGATACAATTTATCCTCTGCATTCAGCCCCTGCTGAGATAGGGTGCTGAGGGGTGAGGACAGCTGGGGTGAAGGGGCTCACCCTGTGGGTCTTCCACCTCACGACGGGACTTGGGTGTGTAGAAGAAGCCGCGTTCCCCGCACACCAGGTAAAGTGCTTCTACCAGGTGGGAGCCACAAAGGTGTTGGTTGACAAAAGCCTGGGCAGGATCAGTTCCCCAGAGAGCCAGCAGGGCCAGCAGGGGCAGGAGGCGTGTCCACAAGGTCATGTTGAAGGAGTGATGATCTAGGGGATGGTTAAGATTGAGATCAGGCTAAGAGCCATGCCCCTCCCCATACACCCAGGGATACCCAATGCCAAAGAGGAGCCCACATCTCCCCTGTACCCCAGTTCCCAGCTGGGCAGCCAGGCCTAGTGTGGAGGGCACACACCTGCTTGGTGACCACCTTCGAATGCAGCTGGTCCCACAGGCTGGGGGCTGCTGGGTCCCCACTGACTTTAATAGACCAGAGCCCCTCCCTTCTGCCACCCAATTTCTGCTGCCTGGCCCATTAGGAGCTCCATGGGTGGTCAACAGATGGCCAGAGGAGCTGAAGCTGCAATTTCTGAACCATTCTCTGGTGCTGGGTCTGCAGAAAGATCTCCTTGGTCATCAGTACCTCTGCTTCGCCCCAGGGGTCATTAGAGTCTTAACGAGGGGCCTGATGGTCCAGTGGCCTGGCTCACAGTGGGAGGTCAGCATCCCTAGGAGGGCGAGGGCTCCTTAGCCTTGGCTGAGCAATTTTTGCATCAGTATGGGAAAGCAAGAGCCATTGGGGGTCTGGTGGCTCTGGCCCTGGGACTCCACCATATTCTTCAGTGGTTAGCCCCAGTTTTAGGGCTAAGAGTGAGACTATGTCCCACCTCTGCTGTCTCTCCTCTTCTTAACCCTACCCCAGGACCTCAGCCCCAGATGAGAGCCCCCAGATCACCCACAGGGATAGGAAGAAGGCAAAACCCAGGGGCAAGACTCCTCCTTCCTCTCTTCCTAGCATCCCTGCCCATCTCTTCCTTGAGGCCCTGGCCACGACCCCAAAGTCAGCTGGACTGAGGCCTTCCCAGGGTCTCACTGGGAACTACAGTCCTCGTCAGGCTCTCACTAAGGCCTAATGCCTCCCCAGGTGACACCAGGGCCCAAGACCTTCCCACAGTTCCATCAATGTATAAGGCCTTCCTCAGGGTCTCACTGAGACATAAGGCCTTCCCAGGGTCTCACTGGGGACTCCAGGATCTTCATGGGCCACAGGCCTTTCCAGGGTCTCACTATGGCTCAAGGCTTTCCCAGGATCACACTGGGGTCTATGGCCTTCTCAGAGTCTCACTGCTGACGAAAACCTTCCCACGGTCTCATAGGGACCTAAGGCCTTACCATTTTATTTGGGCCTAATGTCTTCCCAGGGTCTGAATGGGGCCTAAGGTATGTCCTGTGATCCCACCAATGTATAAGGCTTTATTTAGGATCTCACAGCAACCTAAGAGCTTCCCTGGGTCTTACTGGGGCCTGAGGCAATACCATACCATCATTTGGGGCTTCCCAAGGTCTTATAGGAAACTAATGGGTCCCCAGGGTCCGAATGGGGCCTAAGGTATCACCCAGATTCTCTCTGGTGTATAAGGCCTTTCTCGGGGCCTCTCTGAAACCTAAGGCCTTCCCAGGACCTCACTGGGGCCTGAGACCTTCCAAGGGCCTCTTGAGGAGTAAGGTCTTCCCAGGTTCTCACTGAGCACTAGGGCCTTCCCCCAGTCTCACTGGAGTCTAAGACCACTCCACAGTCTCACTGACGCCCAAGATCTTCCATATCATTGGGGCCTATGGCCTTGCCAGGGTCTCACTGGGGACGAAGGCCTTTTCAGGGTCTCAATAAGGCCCAAGATCTTCCAACGGTCTCTTGAGGTTTTATAGTGTCTTCCCAAATTTCCACTGAGCCCTAAGGCCTTTCCATGGACTCCTTGGGGCCCAAGGCCTTCACAAGGTAGCTCACTAGGACCTAAGGTCTTCCAGGGTCTGTACTTGGGCCTTGCCAGTGCCTTACTGGGAATCAAAGCCTTGCCCAGGTCTAACTGAGGTCTAAGGCATTCACAAGGCCTGAATAGTGTACAAGTCCTTTCCCAGAGTCTCACCCATGTATAAGGCCTTTCTCAGGGTGTCTCCAGAACTCAAGATCTTCCCAGGGTCTCACTAGGGCCTAAGTCCTTCGCAGAGTCTCAGTGGGGAATTGGGCATTCAAAGAATCTCACTGAGGCCTAAGAAATTCTTAGGGTCTCACTTAGGGTCATATGACCTTCCCAGAATATCACTGGAGGCCAAGGCTAGCCCTGGGTCTCATAGGGGCCTGAGGCCTTCCCAGGGTCTCACTGAGACCAAAGGCCTTCCCTGTGCTGGGTTCTTAGTTCGTCCCCTCCCTGTGGGCCTAAGGCCTTTTCACGGTCTCATTGGGAACCAAGGCCTTCCTGGGGTGTGAATGGGGAACACAGGTTTCCCTAAGGTCTCACTGATGTCTAAGGTCTTCCCAGTATTTCACTGGGGATTCCTGATTTCCCAGGGTCTTCATCTATCAAAGACCTTCCCAGGGTCTTACTGACAGCCAAATGCCTTTCTCAGATCTCACTGTGACCTAAGACCTTCCCAGTGTCTCACTGTAGCCTAAGGCTTTTCCAGAGTCTCACCAATGTGTAAGACCCTTCTTAGGGTCTCACTGAGGCCGAATGTCTACCTAGGGTTCATTGAGGCCAAAGGGCTTCCCAGGGTCTCATTGGGGCCAGAGGCCTTCTTCTCTGGGTCTCACTTGATCCTGTGACCTTAGGCTCTCACTGGGGCCAAAGGCCAAAGGGACTCAGGCCTTTTCAGGTCTTATTTGGGCTAAAGGCCTTCCCAGGGTCTTACTGAGACCAAGATCTCCTTTGAATCTCATGAGGCCAAAACCCTTTTTAGCTTCTCAGGTCTTCCTAGTGTTTCACAGAGTGAAAGGCCTTTGCAGAGTTTCATTGAGGACTAAGCTTTGCCAGTGTCTCACTGGGACCTAAAATCTTCCCAGGGACTAGTTGAGATATAAGGCTTGCCCATTTCATTGGAGCCTAAGGCCGAGTGACGAGATAATGTTTTGGGGGTTCAAATGCAAACCCCATACCTGAGCTCTTGCCCTTTTATTTTTATTTATTTTATTTATTTATTTATTTATTTATTTATTTATTTATTTATTTTATCGACAACTTTAATTGTAGACAATATCCCATGGTACTTCCCTCCCTCCCCCCACTTTCCCCTTTGAAATTTCACTCTCTATCAGTCTCTCTTTTCAGTTTGATGTCATGATCTTTTCCTCCTATTACAATGGTCTTGTGTAGGTAGTGTCAGGCACTGTGAGGTCATGGATATCCAGGACATTTTGTGTCTGGAGGAGCACGTTGTAAGGAGTCCTACCCTTCCTTTGGCTCTTACATTCTTCCAGCCCCCTCTTCTGCAATGGACCCTGAGCCTTGGAAGGTGTGTTTGAGATGTTTCAGTGCTGAGCACTCCTCTGTCCCTTCTTCTCAGCACCGTGGTGCCTTCTGAGTCATCCCAAGGTTGCCACCATCTGAAAAGAGAAGCTTCTCTAACCAAAAGTGAGAGTAGCATTAATATATGGGTGTGGACATTAAGAGAAGTGCTTACTGGGCAGTTTAGTGAGCATAGTATATACATTTAGCCAAACACCAGCAGATGTTGCACCCCTAGGGCTCATGACTACCCCTGTCGTAGGTTTTCAGTATCAGGGATGTATTCCCTCCCATGGAGCGGGCCTCCAGTCCAATTAGAGAGCTGTTGGTTTCCCCCATAACAGACATGCCACTATTGCACCCGTTGGCTCATTTGGCCTGGTTGGCCAAATTTAAAGCTTGCAGTGTCCACTGTTGAGTACCTTTAGTGGTTTTTTCTCTCTCCCATTGAACTGCATGCAGTGTAGCTTTTTTCAACTTTCTGTCAGCTGGTCCACATGGAGAAGGCTTTCAGCTCATCTCCAGCAGGATTTCTCAGTGAATTTGCCAACCAAGTATGTGGAGTCTTCAGCAATAGGGTCTTACCATCTATTCCTGGTGGGAAATCAAGGGCCTCGGCAATGGCCTATAATGTTTTGGGGTATCTGTGACCTCCCCAGCCAACATCTCACTGGAAGGTATCCCCTCCCTGGCACTAAAATTTTCCTAGTAACAATCTATGGCTTCTGAGTGTTTCATTTTCCAGAAAAGTAGGTTTCCCTATGACTTATTTATAACCTCTTAGATTTTGATTAGCCCTCCCTCCACCTTTCCTTTACTCAATCTCTTCCCCTGACCTCACTTAGGCCTTTTCACCCCCATCAATCTGTTCTTCTACTTACATATATACAATACCATCCTATTAGGTCCCACCTCCCTCCCTTCTTATTCTTTTTATACGTGCTCTTGTCCTTTTTAAACCAAAGAATTGCAAAAAAAAAAAGACTGAGGATATTTAATTATTGCACTTTTTACTCAGAAGGGTGAGGGCGAGTCTGGGGACAAGGAAGCAGGAATGGATGCATCCACATGGTCCATGGGCCTCAAGGAAAGCAAAAATATCCTTTCCAGGGTGGGAAGAACAGAACCTTACCAGTGGCAAAAACCTCAGGTGCCGGAAAGAAGACAGAAGCCCCTTGTGGGCTCCAATAGGGCTTTTTATTATGGGTCCAGGGCTGAATAAGAAGCCAATGCACCTGGGTGAAGTGTCCAAAAGGGGCTGGGCTTGAACTCTGCATCCACCGGAGTCATTCCAGCTCTGAGGCAGCTGCTGTAGATAGCAGGGTAAATGTGTGATGTAAGCAGCTATGTGCGTTTATGCTGTATTTGGCCAACAGGAATTAAGATTACTATTTCTCATATGGGCTTTCCTGTCTAATTGTCTCTCCCCAATGCTTAGCTAGTTCCCTTTCAATTCACTGGGGATTAAGACATTCCCAGGATCTGACCAAAACATTAAGCTTTTTGTTTTTCATAGTCTTACTGGAGCCTAAGACTATTCCAAGGCCTCACTGGAGCTAAGGTCCCCCTAGAGTCTCACTGGTGACTAAGGCCTTCCCAGGGTCTCATTGGGATATAAGGCATTACCATTTCATTGGACCCTAAGGACTTCCAGGGTCTGAATGGCACCTAAGGCATTCTCTAGGGTTTCACCAATGTGTAAGGCTTTTCTCAGGGTCCTACTGCAGCCTAAGACCATCTCAGGGTCTCACTGGAATCTAAGGCCTTCCCAGAGTCTCATAAGAGCCTAAAGCAATCCCATCACATTCGGGCCTAAAGCCTCTTCCCAACATCTTATTGGAGACTGTGGGCTTCCCAGGGTCTCATTAAGGCCAAATGTCTTCCCATCTCATTGAGGCCTAAGGCCTTTCCAGTGTCTCACCAAGGCCCTAAGGACTTCACTGAAGTCAAAGCCTTCCCAGGGTTATCTTGGGACTAAAGCCTTCCAGTGGTCTCATTGAGGCCTAAGGCCTTGCCAGGATTTCATTGAAATCCAAGGCCTTTTGGGCTGGAGAGATGACTCAGCAGTTAAGGCGCTTGCCTGCAAAGCCTAACGACCCGAGTTTGATTCCCCCATACCCACATAAAGCCACATACAAAAAGTGGTGCATGCATCTGGAATTTGTTTGCAGTGACCAGAGGCCTGGGCACACCTCTTTTTTTCTCTGTCTCTCTTCTTTTTCTCCATGCAAATAAATAAATAAATAAAATATTTGGAAAAGAAACTAAGACTTTTCTATATAGTCTTACTGAGGTCAAATGTCTTCCTCAGGTCCTCCCTAAGGCCTATGGTCTCACCAAAGTATAAGGCCTTTCTCAGGGTCTCATTAAAGCCAAAAGCCTTCCAAGAATCTCAGTGGAGACTGAGACCTTCCAAGGGTCTCACGGAGGCTGACAGCCTCCCAGGGTCACTGGAGCCTAGGACTTCCTAGTGTCTCACTGGGACCTAAGACCTTCCCTTGGTCTCACTGAGGCTTAAGTTTTCCCATTGGGTGCTAAGGTCTTCCCAGGGTCTCATTGAGATCTAAGGCCTTCCCAGGGTCTCATTGAGATCTAAGGTCTTCCCAGGGTCTCATTGAGATCTAAGGTCTTCCCAGGGTCTCATTGAGATCTAAGGTCTTCCCAGGGTCTCATTGAGATCTAAGGCCTTCCCAGGGTCTCATTGAGATCTAAGGTCTTCCCAGGGTCTCACTGAGATCTAAGGTCTTCCCAGGGTCTCACTGAGATCTAAGGTCTTCGCAGGGTCTCATTGAGATCTTCCCAGGGTCTCATTGATCTTCCCAGGGTCTCATTGAGATCTAAGGTCTTCCTAGGGTCTCATTGAGATCTAAGGTCTTCCCAGGGTCTCATTGAAATCTAAGGTCTTCCCAGGGTCTCATTGAGATCTAAGGCCTTCCCAGGGTCTCACTGAGGTCAGGATTCTTACCATGTTATCTCTGGGGTCCAAGACCTTCTCAAAACATGTGTGATGCTGAAGGATCTTCTCAGGGTCTCACTGAGGCCAAAGGCCTTTCCAGGGTTGACTGGGACCTTACAGTTTTCCAGGGTCTCACTGGGGACTAAGGTTTTCCCTAGGGCTTTACTAACGCATAAAAATGTTCTCAGGATCTCACTGCAGCTTAAGAACTTCCCAGGGTCTCATTGGGGCCTAAGGTCTTCCCAGAGTCTCACTGGGATTAAGGCCTTCCCAGGATCTCTGAGATCCAAAGACTCTGTATGGGGCCCAAGTTCTTCCCTGGGTGTGACGGGGTTTGATAAGGGGGTTCAAACACAAATCCCATACCTGACCTAGTGTCTGTGTTACCAAAGAATTAAAATAAAGCAAGACTGAGAAGGAGGATTTCTTGTAAATCATTACATTTATTCCATTTCAGGGGAAGTTAGGTGGGGAAAGAAAAAGTCCAAGAACCAAAGGGTGAGGAGTGAGTACATCCACATGCTCTAAGGGCCCGCGTGAGAGTCCACAGACCTAGAGAAAAAGAAAATATGCTTTCCCACCCTGGCAGCTTAGCTGCTGCCAGAGTGAGAAAGACAAAACCTTACCAGTGGTGGAAAGCTCAGGTACTGGGAGAGGAACAGCCCAGGATCCAGGAAAGAGGAAAAGTACCCCGCCCCCCCGAAACCTTTGTGAGTAACCAGGCCTTTTGTTTGTGCATCCAGGGCTGAATCCAGAAGGAGCTAGCACACCTAGGTGCAGCATCTGGAAGGGGCTGGGCTTGAACTTGGCACACACCTGAGAGTAATTCCAGCTCTGTGGCAGCTGTTGCAGATAGCAGGACAAATGTGTGACATAAGCAGCCACATTTGTAAGCAGCTAGAAATTAGCTTAAGATCTCCCTTGTGAGCCTTTTTCTCCCTCGCATTCCCCTGTCGTGGGGTCTCACCGACATATGAGGCTTTTCTCAGAGTCCCAGTGCAGCTTACAAACTACCTTGGGTCTCACTGGGACCTAAGTGATTCTTGGGTTCTCATTGAGGCCTAGTGCCTTCCCAGGGTCTCTCTGGGGCCTAAAGACTGGTAGGATCTCTCAGAGAGATCCTAAGGTGAAGGCCTTCCAGGGCTCTCCCTAAGGCATAAGGTCTTTCCAGGGTCTCACTGGGGTCAAGGTCTTCCCGGCATCAAGGACATCTCCCTGATGCTCAGTTCTAAGAAAAATAGAAATTACAAGATATTGTGAACTTACCTTATACCATGCATCTCTTGCTCCCTGTGTGCTTTATAAGCCAAATGAAAGTTCTCTCTCTCTTTTCAATTTTTCGAGGTAGGGTTTCACTCTAGCTCAGGCTGACCTGGAATTCACTCTGTAGTCTCAGGGTGGCCTTGAATTCACAGCAATCCTCCTACCTCTGCGTCCCAAGTGCTGGGATTAAAGGCGTGCACCACCATGCCTGGCAGAAGGGTATCCCTTGATGCTGTTACATGAACTCTGCTAAGAAGCCTGAGCAGATCTGACTTTGGGGTTTCGGGGACTTTCTTCAATCCCCCGCCTCACTCAGTCTCACCTGCGTGATTCTGAGCCATGGCTTTGCACCAATGAGACAAGTGGTACCCTGTGTGAGCAACTCTTTTCCCTCACAATCTAGCCAAGCCCTCTAAGAGGAAAAGGACATCCCAATTCTTCATGAGGTAAAGGAACACGGTCAGTTTCCATCTTTGATTCATGACCATGACAGAACAGTTCTGCCAGGCCCAGGGAGCTCTTGCCTTTGCTTTCAATATGGGACAAGGTTTTATGAGACAGTGGAGCCCAAGACCATCCCAGGGTCTCAGTGTGGCCCAAAGCCTTCCCAGTGTCTCACCGAGGCCAAAGGCCTTCCCAGGGACTTTCTGGGGAATCTTAACATCCTAGGGTCTTCGTGGGCCAAAGGCCTTTCCAGGGTCTAATGAAAAGGGGTGAAGCCTTCCTATGACCTAAGGCTTTCACAGGGACAAACTAATATGTAACATCTTTCTCTTTTTAAAAATTTATTACTTAATTTAATTTATTTATTTGAGAGAGAAAGAGAGAGAGAGAGACAGAAGGAGGGAAAGAGAGAGGGAAGGAGGGAGAGAGAAGGAGAGAGAGAACGGGTACACCAGGGCCTCTGCAAATGAACTACAGACACATGCACCACATTGTGCATCTGGCTTATGTGGGTACTGGGGAATCGAACCTGGGTCCTTAGGCTTTGTGGGCAAGTGCCTTAACTGCTAAGTCATCCCTCTAGCCCAACATCTTTCTTAAAGTTTCACTGAGGCCTAAGGACTTCCGAGGGTCTCAATGGGGCCTAGGGCTTTCTCTGAGTTTTAGTGGGAACAATGGCTTTCCCTAGGTCTCACTGAGGACTAAGGCCTTCTAATTTTCTCATTGAGGCCCAGACCTTCCCAGGGTCTCATTTCTGTGTAAGGCCTTCCCTTCATTTCACTGAGGGGCTCCCTGGGGATTAAGGCCTTCTTTAGGTTCTCACCAATGTATAAGGCCTTTCTCGGGGTCTCACTGGAGCCTAAGACTATCCCAGGGTCTCACTTGGGCCTAAGGGCCTTCTCAGAGTCTCACTGCTGACTAAAACCTTCCCATGATCTCATTAGGACCTAAGGTCTTACCATTTCATTTGGGCCTAGGACTTTCCCAGAGTCTGAATGGGGCCTGAGGCATTTCTTATTGTCTCATCAATATATGAGGCTTTTCTCAGGGTTTCACTACCACTTAAGAACTTCCCAAGGTCTCACTGGAGTCTAAGGCCTTCCCAGCATCTTACTTAGGATTGAGACCTTCCCAGGATCTCACTGGGAACTCCTAACTTCCCAAAATCTATGTGAGTTGAAGGTCTTCCCAGGATCTCACTGGGAACTTCTGCCGTTCCCAGGTCTTACTTGGATTGAAGGCCTTTCTAGAGTCTCACTGAGGCCAAAGGCCTTTCCAGGATCTCATTGGAGTCTAAAGCCTTTCCAGAATCTCATTTGGGCCTAATGCATTCCCAAGTTCTCACTGGGACTCCCATCTTCCCAGGATCTTACTGGGGCTGAAGGCCTTGCCAGGGTCTAATGGAGGTCTACGGCCTTCTGAGGCTCTCACTGGTTACTAAGGCCTTCCCAGGACGGATGGGTCCTGAGCTCAGATGCTCATTGAGACCAAAGGCCTTCCTTGTGTTCATTGGGCTCTGTTGTATAGCAAATTCCTCTGAATTGAAATATTCCTTCCCGAAGGGAGGAGAGAAGCTCCGAAGACTCAGATCAAGTCTGAGAGGGCTAAAATTTAAAAGACTCCCCCCTCTGAGGAATTTTTTTTTTTTTGGTTTGTCAAGGTAGGGTGTTGCTCTAGTCCAGGTTGACCCAGAATTCACTATGTAGTCCCAGGGTGGTCTCAAAGTCACTGCCATCCTCCTACCTCTGCCTCCCAAGTACTGGGATTAAAGGCATGTGCTATCATGCCCCAGCTTCCCCTTAAGGATCTATAAAGGGTAAACTACAGCCTGGCATGAGATTATACCCTGCCGAGCTACCTGAAATCATGCAGTGTGCTGGAGACCCTCCCACCAGCTCAGCTGCCTACAAGTTGTGCAGTGAGCTCCTGAGATGCACCTTCCGTGAGTCATCTCCTATGCTGGGTGGGCTTTTTGGTGATGCAGCTGCCCATTGTTTTTGTAAGCAGCTCCTCATCCAGTTTAAGTGGACCCCACGGAATCCCTTGGTGGTGAGGAGATGCAAGGCAACCCTGGAAGTATCACAGGGTAAGGAAGTGGGATGACCCATGGAAAATGTCTACAGATTATACAATGCCACATGGGGTCGTACCTCCCATTCATTCATACTGTCGCCCACCCCCCCATATTGCTCTTTTGAGAATAGTTGCATTACAATGGGATCTTTTCATGCTGTATCACTTCTTGCTAATTTTTTTCTTTAGCATCCTCTTAGCTGGTGGCTTCTGAAATGGATTGGTCCCTGCTTGGAATGGCTGACTGTGGGCTGCCTATCTCTATAAAAAAAAGTTTTTATGACTTCCTGGTAAGATGGCTGCATAGGCGTCACACCAAGCCAGCCTATGGAGGGATTTAAGCAAAACCACAGCAAAATACACTTTACTTCTGAAAAGTGAAGGTGTATAGGTTTTTTTTTAATCAGCCACAGCGGAGAAGCTGGAGAGACCAAGATCTACCAGAAAGGAGGAAACCAGCCAGAATCCCGCTGAGATGCTTGTGGCCTGCATGGATCCATGTACCTGCCTGGCCCAGCACCCAGCTGCAGGAGCAGAGACAAGGGAATTTTCCAACCTCATCAAACCTGAAGGGGAGATAGCGGAGATCAGCTAAGGAGCTGCTGAAAGGGACATAGGTGGGACCAGCTGAGCAGTCCCAGTATAACTCCAGGCTTTCTGCACTCTCCCATCCCCCAACCATCAGAACCACAAACCTCCAGAGAATGTATTCAGCTCCCAGTGGCAGGGCATCCAACACAGCTGATCAGAGCACCAGATGCACAGCACAACACAGAGGGCTCAAAGTGGGCACTCAGCATTGGTGAGATTGGAAGCCACCCCAAAAGGTAACGAGGCCGACTGACAAAAAAGCAGGTACATAGGCCTGCACTGGAAGTGCTAATCTCTCTTTCCATGTCAGGGCAGGTTATGGGTTACATATTCGTGGTTGGCTTTACCATTCTCAATTAAGCTGTATTTGGTGGTTGAATACTTTGCCTTTGAAGCTTTCAGATTAATAGGGTTTCAGATTAATAGGGCTTTTGTCTTTTTCTTCTGTCATTATTGGGGGCAGGGTCTGATTCAGACCCAGGCTGACCTGGAGCCCATTTCAGAACAGAAATCTCAACTTCCAAGCAGACACATAACTTTCAATAATAACTCTTAATATAAATATTCTAAATGCCCCAACCAAAAGACACAGGCTTACAGACTGGATTAAAAGGCAGGAATCTGTTTTTTTTGTTGCCTCCAGGAAACTCATATCTCAATAAAAGATAGACACTGTCTTAAAGTGAAAGGATGGAAAATGGTATTTCAAGCAAACAGGCCTAGGAAACAAGCAGGGGTTGCTATCCTAATATCTGACAGGATAGACTTCAAACCAACATTAGTGAGGAAAGATAAAGAAGGTCACTTTATACTGATTAAAGGAACACTCCAACAGGAGGACATTACAATCCTAAACATATATGCTCCTAACATGGGGGCTCTCAGTTTTATCAAACAAACACTATTAGACTTAAGGTCACAGAAAACACCAAACACAATTGTAGTGGGTGACTTCAATACCCCACTCTCACCAATTGACAGGTCATCCCAGCAAAAAATAAACAGAGAGACATCTGGATTAAATGATGTCATAGAACAAATGGACCTAACAGATATCTACAGAACATTCCATCCAAATGTTGCAGAATATACATTTTTCTCAGCAGCACATGGAACATTCCCCAAAATAGACCATTTATTAGGACACAAAGTAAATATTAACAAATACAGGAAAATTGAAATAATCCCTTGTACTCTTATCTGACCACAATGGGATTAAACTACAAATTAGCAACAAGGAAAACTACAGAGCATGCAGAAATTCATGGAGACTAAACAGTACACTATTGAATGATGAATGTGTCATTGAAAAAATCAAAAAGGAAATCAATAAATTTGAGAATCAAATGATCATGATAATATAACATACCAAAACCTTTGGGACACAATGAAGGCAGTCCTAATAGGGAAATTTATAGCTATAAGTGACTATATTAAGAAATTAGAGAATTCTCAAGTAAACAATTTAATGCTTTACCTTAAGGCCTTGGAAAAAAAACAAGGCAAATGAAAAATCAGTAGATGGGAAGAAATAATAAATATTAGGGTAGAAATTAATGAAATAGAAACTAAAAAAAAAGATCCAAAGAATAAATGAAACACAGAGTTGGTTCTTTGAAAGGATAAACAATATTAATAAACCCTTAGCAAATCTGACCAGAAGAAAGAGAGAAGAGCCAAAAATTAATAAAATTAGAGATGAAAAAGGCACCATTACAACTGATACCAAAGAAATTCAGAAAATAATAAGAACATACTTTAAGAATATATATGCCTCTAAGTGTGAAAACCTGAAAGAAATGGATGATTTCCTTGATTTATGTGACTTACCAAAATTAAATCAAGATATAATAAACCATTTCAATAGACCTATAACAAGTACGGAGATCCAAGCAGTTATAAAGTCTCCCAACTAAAAAAAGTCCAGGCCCAGATGGATTCACTGGTGAATTTTACCAGACCTTCATGGAAGAACTAACACCAATGCTTCTCAAACTTTTCCATAAAATAGAAAAGGAAGGAATTCTACCAAACTCCTTCTATGAAGCCAGCATCACCCTGATACCAAAACCAGACAAAGACAAACAACAAAAGAAAATTACAGGACTGGAGAGATGGCTTAGTGGTTAAGGTGTTTGCCTGCAAAGCCAAAGGACTCCAGTTCGATTCCCCAGGACCCACATAAGCCAGATGCAAAAAAAGTGGCACAAAATAAAAAAGTCTGGCCCAGTTCATTTGCAGTGGCTGAAAGCCATTCATGGAACAACTTTTTCTTTCTTTCTTTCTTTCTTTCTTTCTTTCTTTCTTTCTTCTCTCCCCTCCTCCTCCTCTGCCTCATTCTGTCTCCCAAATAAATAAATAAAAATGAAATATTAAAAAAAAAGAAAATTACAGACCAATCTCCCTAATGAACATAGTTGCAAAAATTCCCAACAAAATATTGGCAAACAGAATACAAGACTATATCAGAAAGATTATTCACCCCAACCAAGTAGGCTTCATCCCAGAGATGCAGGAATGGCTAAACATATGCAAATTGATAAATGTAATACACTATGTAGATGGACTAAAGACAAAAATCACATGATTATCTCAATAGATGCAGAAAAGGCATTTGACAAAATCCAGCATCCCTTCATGGTAAAAGTCCTACATAAACTGGGAATAGAAGGAACATATCTCAACATGATAAAAGCTATTTATGACAAACCTACAGCCAACATAATACTAAATGGGAAAAACTTGAAGATTTTCCACTAAATTCAGGAACAAGACAAGGGTGACCACTGTCCCCACTTTTATTTAATATAGTACTGGAAGTCTCAGCTATAGCAATAAGGCAAGAAACACTCATAAAAAGGATACAAATTGGAAAGGAAGAGATCAAATTATCATTATTTGCAGATGATATGATTCAATACATAAAGGTACCTAAAAACTCTACCAGCAAACTGTTAGAGCTGATAAACACTTTTAGCAATGTAGCAGGATACAAAATAAACACACAGAAATCAATAGCTTTCCTATATACTAACAACAAGCATGTGGAGGATGAAATCAGGGAATCTCTCCCATTCACAATTGCCTCAAAAAAAAAAAAAAAAAAGTATCTTGGAATAAACCTAACCAAGGAAGTGAAGGATCTCTACAATGAGAACTTTAAAACACTCAAGCAAGAAATTGCAGAAGACACTAGGAAATGGAAAGACATCGCATGTTCTTGGATTGGAAGAATCAATACTGTGGAAATGTCAATCTTACCAAAAGCAATCTACACATTTAATGCAATCCCCATTAAAATTCCAATGGCATTCTTCATGGAAATAGAAAAAAAATCCTAAAATTTATTTGGAAGCACAAAAAACCTTGAATAGCCAAAACAATTTTGAGCAACAAAAATAAGGCTGGGGATATCACCATATCCAATTTTAAGCTATATTACAAAGCCATAGTAACAAAAACAGCATGGTACTGGCACAAAGACAGACATGTAGATCAATGGAACAGAATAGAGGACCCAGATGTTAATCCAGGCAGCTACAGCCATCTGAGTTTTGACAAAAATGCCAAAAATATTCACTGGAGACAAGACAACCTCTTCAACAAAACTGGATATCTGTGTGTAGAAGGATGAAAATAGATCTTCATCTCTCTCCATGCATAAGAGTCAAGTCCAAATGGATCAGGGACCTTAATATCAGACCTGAAACTCTGAAACTGCTAGAGGAAAAGATAGGGGAAAACCCTCCAACATATTGGCATAGGCAAGGACTTTCTGAATATAACCCCAATTGCTCAGGAAATAAAACCACTAATCAACCACTGGGATCTCATGAAATTACAAAGCTTTTGTACAGCAAAGGACACTGTGAATAGAGCAAAGAGACAACCTACAGAATGGAAGAAAATCTTTGCCAGCTATACATCTGACAGAGGATTAATATCCATAATATACAAAGAACTCAAAAACAAAACAATAAGAAATCAAACAACCCCATTAAAAAAATGGGCTATGGAACTAAATAGAGAGTTCTCAAAAAAAGAAATACAGATGGCATATAAACATCTAAAAAAGTGTTCTACAGCCTTAGCCATCAAGAAAATGCAAATTAAAACTACTTTGAGTGGCCATCTCACTCCTGTCAGATTGGCTACCATCATGAAAACAAATGACAATAAATGTTGGTGAGAATACAGAAAAATAGGAACCCTTCTACACTGTTGGTGGGAATGCAATCTGGTCCAGCCATTGTGGAAATCAGTGTGGAGGTTCTTAAGACAGCTAAAAATAGACCTACTATATGACCCAGCTATAGCACTTCTAGGCATATGTTCTAATGACTCTTCACACTACCTTAGAGATACTTGCACAAACTTTTTTTTTTTTTTTTTTTTTTTTTTTTGCAAGGTAGGGTCTCACTCTGGTCCAGGCTGACCTGGAATTAACTATGCAGTCTCAGGGTGGCCTTGAACTCTCGGCGATCCTCCCACCTCTGCCTCCCGAGTGCTGGGATTAAAGGCGTGCGCCACCACGCCCGGCTCCACAAACATTTTTATTGCTGCTCTATTCACTATAGCTAGGAAATGGAACCAGCCTAGATGTCTCTCAACAGATGAATGGACAATAACGATGTAGTACATTTACACAATGGAGTTCTATTCAGTGCTAAAGAAAAACAAAAGTATGAAATTTGCAGGGAAATTGATGGCACTGGAAAGGATTATACTAAGTGAGGTAACCCAGGCCCAGAAAGCCAAATGTTGCATGTTCTCTCTCATATGTGGATCCTAGCTACAAATGTGTAGACTTGTGTGTGAGCTGGAATCAAAAATCAGTAGCAGAGGCCAGTAAGCTAGTAAAAGGCTATAAGGAAGGGAGGAGAGGAAAGTATTTAAAGGGATGGTAGTGTATATATGTAAGTAGAAGAACAGATTACAGGGAGTGGAATGGCCTAAGTGAGGCCAGGGGAAGAGACTGAGTAAAAAAAGGGTGCATATATTATTCTCACCAAACTTCCCTGAAAGCACCACACTTAATGTTCATATTCATATATTAATGCTACTCTCACTTTTGGTTAGAGAAGCTTCTCTTTTCAGATGGCAGTGACCACTGAGATGACCCAAAAGGCAACATGGTGCTGAGAAGAAGGGATGGAGGAGTGCCCAGCACTGAAACACCTCTGTCACACCCTCCAAGGCTCGGGGTCCATTGTGGAAGAGGGGGTGGAAAGAATGTAAGAGCCAAAGGAAGGGTACGACTCCTTACAATGCAACTGTCCAGACAGAAATTGGCCTCGATATCCACGACCTCCCAGTGCCTAGAAATACCTTCACAAGACCCTCATAATAGGAGAAAAAGATGATGACATCAAATTAAAAGAGAGACTAATGAGAGGGAGGGGATATGATGGAGAATGGAGTTGTGAAAGGGAAAGTGGAGGGAGGGGAGAAAAATATCATGGTTTATTGTCTGTAAGTATAGAAATTGTCAACAATAAAATTATACATTAAAAAGGTTTTATAATGAGGTTGTATAAGGTTCTATAAATGTTATAATGTTAACTTCTGAGTGTCTTACATGTCTGGAAAACAGCAAGGATGGCAATTAAGAAGTTAAAGGAAGTTATCTTATATAGACAGAAAAGGGTACTGCTAAAAACTATAAGGTTGCTGAATAAAAATAAAAATCCCGGGCTGGAGAGATGGCTTAGGGGTTAAGGCACCTGCCTCCTAGGCCTAAGAACGCTGGTTCCAATGTCCAGCGGTTCCAATCTCCAGGTCTCACGTTTAGCCAGATGCAAGGGCGCAATGCCGCACTTGACCACAAGGGGCGCACGCATCTGGATTTTGCTCACAGCAGCTGAGACACTGCTGGTGCGCCCATCTCTGTCTCCCTCTCCCCCCCCCCACTCTCTGTCTCTCTGTGAGTCTCTTTCCAAAAAAAATAATAAAAAATAAAAAAATAAAAATTCCAGTGCCATGGGTGGGCTATCTCCCTATCAGTTGTTATCCAGGAAAGTCCAAGAGGTCCCCAAAATGATAGATTATTGCTACTGCTATTGGTGGCATGCCAAAGCTAAATAGTAAGACTGTATTGTGGAAGATGCTGCATACTTTGGCTTGTTTTTTTCTTGCAGGACACGGAAATACCAGGTTAGAAATGAGCCTGAACTTTCTGACCCACTACTGACTAGCTTTCATAGTGCCTGAGGGTGCTGTGTAGACTGCCGGGGGAGAATTGTCATCAACAATCTTACTTAGCTGTGGATCTCACGTGCCACATTATCTACATGCCAAATATGTTGCGGACACAGCCAACAGCTTTATGATTGGACGCAAGTCCTATGATGGCAGGAGGGAATTCATGTCTGGCACTATAAATCTGGTCAAAAATCCTGTGGTTGGAAAGGTCATAGGCCCCAGTAGAGAAGCAACAACTACGGTTTTGTTAAATGAATATGATGGGCCTGTGTGGTGGTTTGAATTAGGCGTTCCCCAGAAGCTTATGTTTTGAATGCTTGCTCCCCAGCTGGCGGCAGCTTGGGAGTTGGAGCCTTGCTGGAGAAAGGTGTATTGCGGGGGTGGTCTTGGGGTTTATTAGCCCCTAGCTTGCAGTGTTGGGTGGCTTACTCTCCTGCTGCTGTCTACACCTGCTGTTCATTCATCTTTTCCCCTGCCATCATGGAGCTTCCCCTCAAGACTTTAAATGAAAATGATGATAATAATAATAATAATAATAACAAACAATAATAATAATAATGGGGGGCTAGAGAGATGGCTTAGCGGTTAAGGCACTTGACTTTGAAGCCTAAGGAACCAGGTTCGATTCCCCAGTTCCCACATAAGCCAGATGCACAAGGTGGAGCATGCGTCTGCAGTTTGTTTGTGGTGCCTGGAGGCCCTGGCGCACCCATTCTTTCTCTCTCTACCTACCTATCTCTATCTCTCTTTCTCTCAAAATTAAATAAATAAGTAAATAAAATTTTTAAAAAAGAAAAGAAGGAAGAAAGACACAAATAAAGAGAGAGAGAGAGAGAGAGAGGCAGGGAAGGAGGAAGGAAGGAGTAGAGGGAGGGAGGAAGGAAGGAAAAGAGGGAGAAAAAGATATCAAAGTAGAAGTAGGACTAGTTGGGAAAATAAAGAGTTCAGTGATAGAGCAGCAAGAAACAGCAATGAAGGGGTGGAAATGATAAAAATAATAATAATGATAATAAAACTTTCCTTCCATAAGCTGCATTTGATCAGGTGCTTTGTGTCAGCAAAAGGTAACCGCAATGGGCCGTCAAATGGCCTTGGAAATATCGGTGCTTATGTCCACAGAGGACTGCTGCTGGTACTGCTGCTGTCTGCCTTGGTTGTGGAGGAGAACATTTTTATAACCTCAGAGACTCGACTGGTCAGCCTCCTGAGACTAAGTGACTGGTGCTGTGGCATTGTGGCACCCTGCTTAGCCACAGAGGGATGTCCATCTCACCCCCTCTAAGGCTCAAGGAATCTTGTGGGGGAACAAGTGAAAAGAGTGTAAGTGTCAGAGGAAGAGATAGAATGTTGCATAGCAAATTCCTCCAAATTGAGAGGAGGGATGCTCAGGAAACACAGGCAACCACGTCTGGGAGAGCTAAAACTTAAAAGACGCCTCCCTAAGGATATCCACACAGCGCTGTACAGGGTTGTAGAGGGTAAACAACTGCTTGGGAAGAGACTCTCTAACCCTTCCCTGCCAACTTGCCTGCCAACCACGCACTGTACTGGAGACTCTCTGACCAGCCGTGCTGCCTTTAAGTCGTGCAGCGAGCTCTGCAGATGCAGCTTCCGTGAGCCACCTATGCTGGGGTGAGCTTTGCGGTTATACAGCTGCCTTGGAGCCACTCACAGTAATGAAAACAACGCCTCGTCCTGTTCTGTAAGTAACCCCATTCAACTCATGGGCTCACCAAGCTGGTATTGGTGCAATTGTGCTTTGGTCTATCTGTGCACTACGTGGGATGAATAGATGTGTTCTCGTCTCCCTAGGGAAAAAGAGTTTTACATGACAGATTCCTAGCCCTTCCCATATCACTAGGGCCTAAGGCCTTTCCAGTGCCTCATTGGGGGCTGAGGCCTTCTGAGAGTCAGAATGGGCAAAGGCCTTCCTAGGTATTCACCAATGGGTGAGGCCTTTCTCAGGGTCTCACTGGAGCCTAAGACCTTCCCAGGAACTCAGTGAGGCCAAAAGCCATCTCAGGGATTCACTGGAGACTCAGGCCTTCCCGTGGTCTCACTGAAGCCAAGAGCCTTCTCAGCTTCTCACTAGAGCCTAAGGCCTTCACAGGGTCTCATTAGAGCTGGTAACTGTCCTTAGGTTCTCACTAAGGCCTTAGACCTTCCTAGTAGCAAACTGGGGCCTAAGGTCTTCCCATAGTCTCACAAATGTACATGAGCTTTTTGTTTTAAATTTTTTCTTTACTAATTTGCAAGCAGAGACAGAGAGATATAAGAGAGGCAGACAGAAAGAGAATGGGCACAAACGAACTCCAGATGCATGTGCCCCTTGTGCATCTGTCTTACGTGGGTCCTGGAGAATCGAACCAGGATCCTTCAGCTTCACAGGCAAATGCCTTGACCGCTCAGCCATTTCTCCAGCCCAAATGTATATGAGCTTTATTAAGGTCTCCCTGAGGCCAAATACCTTGCCAGGGTCTCACTGGAGATTAGAGCTTTCCCAGAGTCTCACTGGGGACTAAGGCCTTCCATAGGGTCTCACTGAGGCCAAAGGCCTTCCCAGGTTCTCCCTGGGCCTGATAACCCTCATTAAGGCCTAATACCCCTGTGTGGCCCAGGATCTTCCCATGGTCTCACCAATGCAAAAGGTTTTTCTCAGGGCCTCACTGCAGCATACAAATTTTCCAGGGTATCACTGGGGCCGAAGTCTTCCAGAGTCTCATGGAGGACCAACATCTTCCCGGGTTTCACTGGCGACTAAGGACTTGCCAGAGTCCAAATGGGACCCGAGACCTTGTCCAGGGTCACATCAGTGACCTTTCTTTGGGTCACTAGAACATGAGACTTTTACAGAGGAGCCTCTGGCCTTTCCTGGGTCTCACTGGGACCTAATGCCTTCCAAGACTATCTCTCTGGGTAGAAAGTCTTCCCAGGGAAGGAGAGAGACTGAAGGCCTTACTGGGGTTTAACTGAAGCCTAAAGCTTTCCCAGGATACCACTGGGGCCTTAGGTCTTCCCTAAGTTCTTACTGAGCCCAAAGATCTTCCCAGGTGCTTACTGGGGCTAAGGCCTTTCCAGGATCTGAATGTGTCCTAACCTTCCCTAGGGCCTCACCATTACATAATGTTTTAAAAAATTTTTTTTAATTTGATAGTGATAGACAGACAGAGAGAGAGAGAGAGAGAATGGGCACACCAGGGCCTCCAGCCACTGCAAACGAATTCCAGATGCATGTGCCACCTTGTGCATCTGGCTTACGTGGGTCCTGGGGAATCGAGCCTCGAACCAGGGTCCTTAGGCTTCATAGGCAAGCGCTTAACCATTAAGCCATCTCTCCAGCCCACATAAAGTTTTTCTCAGGGCTTTACTGAACCCCAAGAACTTTCCAGCTATTACTAGGGTCTAAGGTCTTCCCTGAGTCTCAATGGGGCTTAAAGCCTTCCCAGAGTCTCACTGTAGTGAAGGACTTCCCAGGGTCCCACTGGGGACTAAGGCTTTGCCCAGGCTCTCACCAGTATATAAGGCCTTTCTTAATGTTTCACTGGAAACTAAAGCCTTCCCCGAGTCTCCCTGGGTGCAAGACCTTCCCAGGGTCTCATTATCCTATCCTTCAGTGTCTTGGTCTTACTGTGGCCTATGGCCTTTCCAGGATCTCACTGAGGTCTCAGGACATGTCACATGTCGTTGTTGGCTGAGGTCTTACCATTTCATTGGGACCTACGGCCTTCTCAAGGTCTCTGGGGCTAAGACCTTCCCAGGGTCTGTGGGGGGTGTTGTCTAAGGCTTTACCTAGCATCTCACCAATGTGTAAGGCCTTTCCTGGAGTCTTGCTGGTGCTTAAGATCATCCTAGAGTCTCCTTGAGGGCCTAAGGCCTTCTCAGAGTCTCACTGTTAACTAAAACATTCTCAGAATCTCTTTGGGACCTGAAGCCTTACAATTTTATTGGGATCTAAGGACTTCCCAGTGTCTGAATGAGACTTAAGGCATTCCCTAGGGTGTCACGAATGTATAAGGCTTTTTTTTTATATATATATACATTATACAAGTGTAAGAACTTCCCAGAGGCTCACTGGGGCCTAAGGCATCCCCAGGGTTTCACTGGGGACTAAGGAAATCGCATCTCATTGTGGCCTAAGGCCCACCCAGTGGCTAAATGGGGTCTGCGTCCTTGCCTAGGGTTTCACAAGTGCTTGAGGCCTTTCTTAGGGTCTCTCTGGAATGTACCGCCTTCTCTGGGTTTCACTGGGGCCTAAGGCCTTCCCAGAGTCTCACTGAAGACTAACCCTTTCAAGGATCTCACTGAGGCCTAAGCCTTCCCAGGGTGTTAATGAGGTTGAGACCTTCCCAGGATCTCACTGCTGCCAAAGCCTTCTCAGGGTCTCCTTTTGATCTAAGGTCTTCCTACTGCTTCACTGAGGCCAAGAGACTTCCCAGGTTCTCACTGGGGCTTCAGATCTTTCCAGGGCCTCACTGGGACCTATGGCCTTCCTTAGTTGTTACTAAGGCCTAAGGACAAAGGTCTTTCTAGGTCTGACCAACGTGCAAGGCCTTTATCAGGGTCTCACTGAGGTCAAATGCCTTATAAGGGTCTCATTGGGACCTAAAACCTTCCTAGGGTGTAACTGGGGCCTACAGCCTTCCCTAGAGTCTCATGAAAGATTATTGGAGCTAAATACTTTTCTGGCTAGGTAGACCTAGGAAAGGTCCCTTGGTAGGCACCTATGTTTTCTTTCTGGAGTGTTCCAAAACGGAGGCCAAAGATGGCAAAAAGGAAAGCTCACTTCCTGGTTCAGCTCACCTGAGAACAAAGGACAGAGAGACAGTCTCCCACCGACAGCCCTGCCAGGTGGGCTTTCTGGGACCTGCTTTGTTTAAGCTAACCAGTACCAGACTCTGGGTGGGAGGGCTGCTTCTTCTCCTTCTTCTCCTTCTCCTTCTTCTTCTTCTTCTTTTTCTGTTTTTTTTTTATTGACAGCTTCCATAATTATAGACAATAAACCATAGTAATTCCCTCCCCCTATTTTGCCTTTGCAACTCCACTTTCCCTTATATCCCCTCCCCCTCTCAATGAGTCTCTCTTTTCAGTTTGATGTCATCATCTTTTCCTCCTATTATGAAGGTCTTGTGTAGGTAGTGTCAGGCACTGTGAGGTCATGGATATCCAGGCCGTTTTGTGTCTGGAGGAGCACGTTGTAAGGAATCCTACCCTTCCTTTGGCTCTTACATTCTTTCCGCCACCTCTTTCGCAATGGACCCTGAGCCTTGGAAGCTGTGATAGAGATGTTTCAGTGGTGAGCACTCCTCTGTCACTTCTTCTCCATGGTGACTTCTGAGTCATCCCAAGGTCACCGACATCTGAAAAGAGGAGCTTCTCTAACCAAAAGTGAAAGTAGCATTAATACATGGGTATGAACATTAAGAAGAGTGCTTACTGGGCAGTTTGGTGATGAGCATAATATATACATTTAGCTAGATACCAGCAGACATTACACCCCTAGGGCTCATGACTACCCTGACATAGGTGGTTTTATTAAATAATAATAATAATAATTTTTTTTATTTGAGACAGAGAGGGAGAGACAGAAAGAGAGAAGGAGAATGGGTGTGCCAGGGCCTCTCTAGCCAAACGAACTCCAGATTCATGCATCACCTTGTGCATCTGGCTTATGTGGGTACTGGGGAATCAAACCTGAGTCTTCAGGCTTCTCAAGCAAGCACTTTAACTGCTAAGCCATCTCTCCAGCCCCTGTCATAGGTTTTCAATATCAGGCATTTATTCCCTCCTGTGGAGCAGGCCTCCATTCCAAGTAGATAGTGGTTGGTTTTCCCCATAACAGCCATGTTGCTATTGCACCCGTTGGCTCATTTGGCCTGGCTGGCCAAACTTAAGGTTTGCAGTGTGGGAGGGCTTCTTTTAGTCAATAAAAGCCCAGCTCCCTCTGGGGCAGGGGATTCTGGCTTACAGATCCCCTCCACTTGTGAGTAGTCTGTTTCTCTCTGCCTCTTTACTTTTGCTTCTGAATAAACTTTACTTGGCTTTATCTTTAAACTTGTCCTGCCTATTAACTCCTTAATTAGAGGAGAAAACAAAAATTGAACCACTAGACGGTTCACATCACTGAGGTGTAAGGCCTTCTCAAGGATCATTCGGTACTAAAGCTTTTCCAGAATCTGAATGGGCCCCAGATCTTCAGTCGCGTATCACCAATGTATAAGTCTTTTCTCAGATTCTCCCTGAGCCTAAGACCTCTCAGGAATCTCACTAAGGCCTAATGCCTTCCCAGTGTCCCAGAGTCTCATTGGTGGAGAAGGCCTTCTTCCCATGGTGCCAATGAGGCCCAAGGCCTGTTCAGGTTCTCAGTGGGGACTCAGGCCTTACCAGTGTCTCCCTACGGTCTAAGGCCATGCCAGGGTCTCGCAGAGGCCTAAGGACTAACCAGAACCTCACTGAGGAAAAGGTTCTCTCCCATGACTCACCGGAGAATCCTACCTTCTGGGGATTATATTGAGATCAAAGGCCTACCAGAATCTCACAGAAGTCAAATGCTTTCCTAGGGTCTCACTGAAGACAAAGGTCCTCCTAGACTTTAACTGAGTTTTAAGGCCTTACCAGCATTTCACTGGGGCCTAAGGCCTTCCGGTTCTCATTCAGGAAAAGAGGCCTTCCAGGGGTGAATGGGACCTAATGCCTTCCCTACATTCTCACTGAGGCTAATAGCCTTCCCAGGTTCTCACTGGGGCCTAAGGTCTTCTCCGAGTCTCACCAGGGCCTATGGCCTTCACAGAATCTCACGAGGCTGTCCCAGGGTATTGCTTAGGTCTACTGCCCTCTCAGGGTTTTAGTGAGGCCACAGGCATTCTCTATGTTCATTGGTTTCTCAACCCTTCCCATCTTATTGTGGTCTCACTGGGGACGAAGGTCTTCTTAGAGTCAGGCTAGGGCTTAAGGCCTTCCCCAGGGTCTCGCCAATGTATAAGACTTTCTTAAGGTTTTTTGTTTTTGTTTTTTTAATATTTATTTATTTATTTGACAAGAGAAAGAGGCAGAGAGAAAGAGAGAGAGAGAGAGAGAGGGAATGGGCACACCAAGGCTTCCAACCATTGCAGACGAACTCCAGATGCATGCACCCCCTTGTGCATCTGACTTACGTGGGTCCTGGAGAATCAACCTGGATCCTTTGGCTTTGCAGGCAAATGTCTTAACCGCTAAGCCATCTCTCCAGCCCTTTCTTAAGGTTTTATTCAGTAGAGCCTAAGACCTACCCAAGGTCTCACTAAAACCTAAGATCTTCCTACTGTCTCACTGGGACCTACAACCTTCCCTTGCTCTCACTGAGGCCTAAGCCTTCCTAAGGTCTTATTGAGGATTAAGGCCTTCCCAGGGTCTCATTTTAATGTGAGGCCTTCCCCGGGTCACACTGAAGGCTTTTCTATGGTGTCAATGAGGCATAAAGTCTTTCCAGAGTCTCACTGTGAACTCAGGCCTTCACAGAGTCTCATTTGGGCTGGAAGCCTTCCCAAAGCCTTCATAAGGTCTCTGAGGAGACAGACCTTTCCAGCGGGAACTCAGGCCTTCCTCAGGAACCAAAAAACTTTCCAGGATGTCAGTTAGGTCCAAGGCCTTCCAAGGATCTGAGTGGAGCCAAAGGCCTTCCCTAACATCTCAGTGAGGCTTAAGACCAGGGCTCATTGGGACCTAAGGCCTTTTGATCTCATTTGGGCTTAATACTTTCCCGGGGTTTCAATGGGAGCTAGGTCCTTCCTAGGATCTGAAACCCAAAGCCTTTTTCTTCTTATTTTAAATTTTTCTATGGGGGGGGTGTTCAAAGTAGGGTCTCACTCTAGTCCAGGCTGACCTGGAATTCACCATGTAGTCTCAGGGTAACCTTGAATTCATACGATCCTCCTACCTTTACCTCCCAAGTACTGGGATTAAAGGCGTGTGCCACCACACCTGACTTCAAAGACTTCTTAGGCTTTCTTCAGGATCTCACTGGCACCTAAAACCTTCCCAACTATCTCAGTGGGGACTCAGGTCTTCCAGGGACTCACTAGGACAGAAAGCCTTCCCAGAGTCTAACTGAAGCCTTCCAAGATTCTCATTGGGGGCTCCCAACTTCCCATGGGCTGAAAGCTGTCTTAGGGTTTCACTGAGGCCAGAAGCCTTTCCAGGTCTTACTTGGGCCCAAGGCCTTCACAGGGTTTCACTGGGCTGTCTCATTGGGGCCCATGGTCTTCCCTCGTGCCTCACCAATGTATAAAGCCTTTCTCCTGGTTTCTCTAGAGCCTGAGCTCTTCCCAGGGTCTCTCTGGGGATAAGGTCTTCCCAGTCTGAGTGAGGATTCAGGCCTTCCTGAAGTTTCACTGAAGCCAAAAGCCTTTCTAGTGTGTGCGTGGGGCCAAGGCCTTCCCTACGGCCTCAGCGAGCTCTAAGTCTTTCAATGGGGACTAAGGCCTTCCCAGCATCTGAATGGAGCCTAAAACCATCCCGAGGATTTCACCAATGCGTAAGGCTTTTCTCAGAGTCACATTAGAGCCTAAGACCTTCACACAGGCTCACTGGGGCCTAAGGAGGTCTTCCCCAGGTCTCACTGGGAACTCAGCCTTCCTAGGGTCTCAGGATGAAAAGCCTGTCCAGAATCTAAGGCCTAAAGCCTTCCCCAGGTCTCACTGGGAACTCAGCCTTCCTAGGGTCTCACTGATGCTTAAGGCTTTTCAAGTGACTCACTGGGGCACAAAGTCTTCCCATGTCCTCACTGGGGACTAAGACTTTTCCAGGGTCTCACTGAGGCCAAAGGCCTTCCCAGAGTTTCCGTGTGGCCTAAGAAGGTCTTTCTCAAGGTGGCACTAGGGGATCTCATTGGGTCTTGCTGGGGACTCTACCATTGCAGAGCCTTGCTGGGGCTAAATGCAAGTCCAAGTCTCACTGGGGATGAAGGTCTTCCAAGGGCCTAGCTGAGGCCTGGGAGCTTCCCAAGATCTTATTGGGGCCTCAGGCCTTCTCAGGGTCTCATTGGGTTCTAAAGTCCTCTCAGGGTGCATGGGACCTGAGGCTTTCCATAGGTTCTCACTGGGGCCTTCCCAGAAGCCTTTTCTGGGTCTAACTAAAGACAAAGGCCTTCACTTTGCTCATTGGATTCTTAACCTTTCCCATCTCCCTGGGGTCTAATGCCTTTCCAGGGTCTCACTGGGGACGAAAGTCTTCGTAGAGTCAGAATGGGACCTAAGGCCCATCCTTATATATCCTTATACATCTCCCCAATGGATAAGACCTTCCCAGGGTCTCATTTGGGGCTTCTGCCCTCCCAGGGTCTCACTGGGACCTTCCTAATGTATCACCGAGGCCCAAAACCTTCAATAGGTCTCACTGAGGCCAAGGCCTTCCTTGCCCTACCAAGGTTCCTAAAGTCATTTAGAATTCACTAATTATCTCTAAGAGATAAAAGGACATGGATGATACTGTGTTAGGCAGAGGCCATGCAGAGGCCCAACTAATGGAGGACAGAGGCCCAGGAGGGGTGGGGAGGAGCTGTTGGCCAAGGACCACCTTGTGGCCCCTGCTGCTTTGCAGGAAGCATGTAGTGAACACATCATGAAACCCAGCATGTCCCTGCCTGCAAGGCCGGAAGTAGGATGGCCCTGGCTAGTCAGGCCTGAAGACTTCTGAGGCTTCAGCTGTCAGGTGACACCGAGGAGGTCCCCTTTGGAAGTGGAGTGCAGACCTCCGTCTGCTTTTTCTATAGATGAAAGCCTAGAACCTCTGCCCGAGGGTCAAGTGGCTTGGCTGTTTCTGTCACATACTTTAAGGTGCTTAGGGAGGGCCTTTCTCGGCTCTGAGGCCTTGCGCTGGGTAGAGTTGGCTGAGGGGACCACAGTGGTTGTGTTTTGTGCCACCCTTTGTAGCCCCTCTGCCTTTTCTCATAGGAGCTGGGACCCCCAAACCTGTGAGAAGGTTTGATCTGCAAGCCAAGGTCAGAGACCACCTCCCCAGATAGCACAGTTGTGACTGCTGCTTTCTGCCCTGGTCTCGGCCATGGTGCTGTCACCTCATGGGACCGAGGCAGCTGTGTTCCAGTCTTCTCCAACCCTTCAGGACAGCTGGAGAACTCAGAACTGTCAGAGGACTATGGTTAAGCAGGGAGATGAAATTGAAGCCTCCTGCCTCATCTGAGGTGCCTGGGAAGCCAAGCTGGATGGGGGAAGGGAGGAGAGAACCTCTATGCAAGGCTGTGGTGGGTGTGATGTGAGGCCGGGACCCATTTCTGGTGATGCCAGATGCCAAGTGCATGCCCCTCAGAGATCTTCCTTTGTTTATATTACTTATATTATTCCTTTCCTTTATTGAGATAATGATCAGATTGGTGAATGGCATAGAGTGCGGGAGAGATTGGCAATAGTTGGGCAGTGGGTGGCATGGCCACCCATGACCCTGGAGCACATGCAGCAGCAGGACAAGGGACTGAGAAGCAGCGGGGGGTCCATGGGGAGCCCATGAAAGGGAATAAGTGGACTGTGGGGGTCAGGGGAGCCCTGAAGAAGGAACTGGAGACTCCAGGGCAAGACCCCGGCACCCGTAGGTGGCACCACACGCACCTAGCCGATGGCACTCAGTGCCTGTGCCAGGGTGTGCAGGTCATCTTGTACATCCTCCAGGGAGCGCCGGATGCTGTGGGGACTGTCGAGCACATCGATGGCCAGCGTGTATGGGTCGAACTTCACAGAGAATGGGCGCTGGATCCGCGAGGCATAGCTCCTGGGGAGGAAAGCCAGTGTGAACACCCAGTCAGGGGAGGGAGCATATGAGGAGGCAGCTGGGGACCAGCAGCTGGTGATAAGATCCGAAACCTCCAGAAGCATGGATAGGGATATTTCAGAGTCACCCGAGTCCCCAAAGCCCATTCTGAACACATGGGAGATTAAACCCTTCCCTGAGGCCACAGTGAAGGACACTCCTCAACGGGGACCTTCCTCCAGGACGCTTCCCCTGACAGTGTGTTCTGGAGTGCTGAAGCTGGAGTGGATAGACAACCATATTCTCCATGCCAAGAACAGCCCTTGGCCTCAGTTTCCCCAGTGCACAACAGGCTTACACAGAGAGAGAGTGATAAGAGGTCTCCCTAGGACCAAACTATAGTTTCTGCTCCCCTCTCCAAACTCCACTGGTCACTGCGGCCACAACCCAGCCCTGGGATTTACCCCTCCTTCCATGTCCCCTGTTCTCTATCAGCCCCAGATTCCACTGTCCCTCTTGTCCTCTCCAACTTGTTCCCATCCCACTCAGGCCCATGCTGCTCAGAGAGTGGGAGGTTCAGATTCTGTTGATGTCCAGAAGGTTGGCCTGGACCTCATCTTGGCACAGATAGAAGGCAGCCTAAGCCTGCAAGTGTTCCCCCCTCCCCCAGACAGACTCTCTGGGCTCCTAACTGGGGAGGGTGTAACTTCATATCAGGGAGTGGAGCTGAGGGCATGAAATAGGCTCCCAGGGGAGATAGAGTGGGGCTCATGGTGAAGGTCCTGCCCACCTGAGCTTGTCCTTGGCATCGCTGAAGCTCTCGGACACAAAGTACACAGGTTGGTAGGTCTGGTCTTGGTAGGGCTGTACGGCTGCAGCATCAGGGTCAAAGGCCCGGACCTCCGGCTCCTCCGACAGAGAGTGCTGATGGGGAACCATAGGTGTCATTGAGCCCCCAAGACTGCAGGGGCCAAGGGAACTGAGTGCTCTAGGTGTGGGCTTTCCCCTTCTCCCCTCCCCTAAGGGTCCTGGGCTAGTGTACAGTGGGGTCTGGGAAAAGTATGCTTTCTCTGGAACAGAGCATGACTCCCAGGCCTAGACCACAGACACTCTCTTGCTGCGAGCAGGGCCCAGCACACCCCCTAGCCTTGTCCTTCTTTTCTGGGGCCTAGGAGCATAGAGGGTCTCACCAGAAGCTCCCCATAGGAGGACAGAAGCCCGGCCCCGTAGGCCTTCAGCTCTCCATTCTGTTTGCACAGCCCAAACTCCACAGTGAACCAGTACACCTGTCAGACAGCCATAGCGGTCAGCTAAGAAAATTTGCCACTCAGACAGCCCCTGTGGCCATAGAAGGCCACCACCCACAGGCTAAGCCAGGCTTAGAGGCAGGGCTGAGATAGAAGAGCAAAGCCCTGCCCCCAGCCCAGGGCTCCATGCGAGAAGAAACCCACCGTGGACAATTTCTCAATTTCCTCATCAGAGGCCCCCAGGGATGCAAGGCCAATGTCCTGTGGAGGAAGGAGAAGGCTGAAGTATGGAGTGACTCAACATTGTACTGACGCAGGGGTGGGTGCTAGGTGTGGGCTGTCCCTCCAGGGGTCCCTGAGGTCAAGATGGTCATTGCATGGACTCTCCATGGGCCCAGGACCCACTCTTCCCATGTAGCCCAGCAGGTGGCAGCACACACAAGCCAGAATCCCTCTCCCCTGGGCTCTGCTCTTTGGAAAAGGACCTAGCCCTTTGTTTTGGGGTGTTCTGCACACATGGTAGGGCTACCTCAACTGCAGGGTGCACCCACCTAGAAGCCTCATAGACCCACACAGATACCATCCCTTGGTCCAGCCAAGCAAGTCCTCCCACCAGAACGCGCTTAGTTCCTGACCCGGGGTTCCATACTCACCTGGGAGAATTGGGCAAATGTACGGTCAGCCAGCATGGGCACGTGTCCCAACAGCTCATGGCAGCAGTCTCTGCATGAGGCCAAGAGAAAACCGGCTGTTTTCCACTCAGAGACAAGGCCTTGGCTTAAGAAGCCGACACCCCTTCATGCCTCTGTCGCCTTGCACACAGGCTTTCCCACAGCCTGTGCAATGGGCTGGAAGGCACATGCAAGGTCCCGGCTGCCCTGGGAGCAGGGGGCATACTCACGGCTCAGGTGAGTGCATGGGCGATGAGGCATGGCGGATATACTGTGTGCACTGGAACACACGGAAGGCTAGGCTGGCCAGAAAGTCACGGGCAGATAGCAGGCCTGCCACGGGCCGCAGTTGGAAGCCTGTCCGCTCTGCAAGGAGATGCATGTCAGCATCTAGAGAGGTGGGCAGTGGCCGAAGGGACACCTGGCAGACCAGCATCCTCTCTGCCCTCCCTGCCTGGCCTCCTCGGCATCCGCACCCTTCAGGAAGCGCGACACGTCCTCCAGCTGGGGGATGCTGTCCTCCCGGTAGCCACAGAAGCGCTCTAGGAGCTGGAAAGCCTCCAGGTGCTCCCGGCAGGCATGGGTAGCGTAGAGGCCCTTCAGCGTTGTGTAGACTTCCTTCCTACAGACCACAGGGCTCAGGACATGGGTTTCTTCCTGTGTACACCCAGTCATTTGCTGCCCCCACCCTGTGGGTGCTTTGCCCGCTTCCCACAGCCTGAACCCCTTAATGTGGGCCACCATCCCTGAATAAGTAGTGTTGTCCTTGGGGGAATGCCAGAGGCAAGGTGGGCAGGAAGGGACATCCCTAGACGTCGTGATATTCTGGGGCTCTAGAAAAGTCCCTTTTCCAGCTGACATTAGTCTCTCCTGCTAAGCCAGTGTCTTTTGGAGGTATGCCTCTCATACAGGAATATTGGAGCTGTCTCCCTAGCCTCCCTATTGCCCAGCCCCACCCTTCCGCAGACTGTGGTCAGCAGGGTCTCACCAGGTGGCAATCTCCTCCGCAGTATACTCCACGTGCGGAATTGGTTCCCCGCTGTGGAAGGAGGGACAGTGGTCAATTGTGACAGCTCCCGACCCCAGGGAACAGGAAGAATAGGGGGCCTTTGGGTGGGGAGTGGATTATGGGAGTTGTGCTCCAGGCCGACGGTGACCTGTGCTGGTTATGTGGCCTGAGCCAGCTGCTTGGTCTCTCTGTGCCTCAGTTTCCCCAACCGTGACTGAGGACAATGCCAGTGCCCAACTCAACATTGTAAAGGGATCAAGAGAGTCGTCCTAGGCAAGGTGGTGGCCAGTCAAGCTGCCCAATCCCCTTCCTCCCTCCTCTCCTGTCTTCCCCGTCCCCTCCCCCCCGTAGGGCTGGTCAGAAGCCACAGGCCAGACTCCATCCCATGGGCAAGCTCCTTACTGCTTGTACTGAAAGGCGATCTCCGCAATCAGTTTCCGGCGCTGGCGGTACACCTGATCGGAGAAGCCCTGATGGCCAAGGGACACCCAGTCAGGAAGAAGCCAGCCCTGCTGTCCCTGTTCTCCACACCTGCCCAGGGACCGTCCATAGCCCCACCCTGACCACAGGGCACAATTAGGGAAGGCAGCTCACCGGATGATCTAGGTCCAAGTCAGGGTCAAACTTGGTGACCAGGTGGTGACATCTGTCCAACTCTGACACTTTCCTTGGGAACCATGGGACTTCACAGACAAGAAAGAGGTACCAGGTGAGTATGGACCTGTGGCGACCTCCGTCAACCTGGGCACAGCCTCCCCTGGGTCACTCCTAAGGGACAGAGGTTCCCTAGGGCTGGGACATTTGGGGAGGACCCTGGAGGTGGCTCATGCTAGGTCTATATGTAAAAAAGGAATAGAAAGAGATGGGTCAATGGGCTGGAGAGATGGCTTAGCAGTTAAACCGCTTGCCTGTAAAGCCAAAGCACCCAGGTTCTATTCCCCAAGACCCATGTAAGCCAGATGCACATGGTGGCTCATGCATCTGGAGTTTGTTTGCAGTGGCTAGGTGTGCCCATTCTCTCTCTCTCTCTCCATCCCTCTACCTGCCTCTTTCTCTCTCAAATAAATAAATAAAAATATTAAAAAAGAAAGAAAGAAAAGGAAAGAAAGAAAGAAAGAAAGAAAGAAAAAGAAAGAAAGAGAGAAAGAAAGAAAGAAAGAAAGAAAGAAAGAAAGAAAGAGGGAAAGAAAGAAAGGAAGGAGAGAGTGGGTCAAACCAGCAGACCAACACTATGTGGTCACTTCAACATCTCCACCTGTAGGATGCTCTCTGCCTTGACACCTCAAGGTCATTTCAGGACATCAAAGTCATTCAAGGACACAAAATCAGCCTCACCTTTGTCCTCCCTGGCACTGCGCACGTCGTCTGACACCCGGCGCACAGAGCTGAGCAGGGCAGCCAGATCTCCGCTGGGCACCTCAAAGCGCACAAAATACTCCAGCTGGGGGCCCCCCACCCGTGGCTTCTGGACTGGCCTTGTCTCCAGGTGGTAGATTTTGGCTTCGAAAGTCTTCCAGAGTAAATGCAGGAAGAGATGGGTGATGGACAGATGGGGCAGGGCAGTGGAGAGAGATGGGCAGAGACCGGAGTGAGATGGAGGTGGGTGGGGTGGGGGTAGAAATGGAGAGAAATAGATGAGGGTGATTGGAGAACAAGGAGGGATGTGAGGGTAAATGGTGACGAGATGGAGGGGACAGAGAGGTAGGAAGAGGGAGGGAAATGGAGAGAGGTGGAGAGACAGCAGTGATGAGGAGAGGAAGCAGGCCAGAACAGTGTTGAGCCCCTGCTCTTGACATTTGCCAGCTGTCACTAGCCAAACTGAGTTTTCTCTCATGCACCCATCTGGGAACCATAATGGGTGTGCCCTTGACCCCTTTTCTGGACCACCCTCTCTGTCCAGGGACCATGCCATGCATCTTGACCACCTACTGGTAGAAGGTCCTATCTTCCTGATGGGTGTCACTGGCCCACTGGCCACACCCAGGGGCCTGCACCCTGCTGCGTTGTGTGGAGGACACGAGTCTCAGGCCCACCCCAGACTGACTGGAGCACCCAGGGCTGGTGGGCAGCGTTCATTCCATCTCCACCTCTTGTTACCTAGCAACAAGACCCTTGGGCCATGCAGCCAGCTCTAAGAGCTCAGGAAGACCCCTGGCTCTAATGTCATTTGGGAGTTACTTCCTAGATCCAGGTCACCAGTCAAACCATAATGCAATCAGCCACCCACCACCTTGGCTGCTGTGATCAGAAGGCCAGTGGCGGTGGGTGTAGGGGAGCTGGGATGGAAGGGCAGGAGCCATACAGGCTTGAGTTCAAGATCTGGGACCCTCGCCTGCAGTGTTCCTGTGTGGCCTGGGCATCCATGTTTCTGCCCTGAAGGGGACACAGGCACTTTTACATAGCACATATATACCTGCCCCAGGGATATGGAGCCAACCCACCATGGGTCTCACCTCAAACACCTTCACGGCCCGAGACAGTGAGGATGGCTTGGTGCCCCTCAGGGAGAAAAGCAGGTTGATCGTGGCCTTCCCATCCTTCTCTTCAAAGAGCACAGCCTCCAGTGGGTCCCCAGGCTCTGAGGAGGCCACCGCAGCAGCGGCAGCCATGGCCGCTTCCCTCTCCTTGCGGGCATCTTCAATGAGGCTCTGCCGCCGCCCAATGAACCTTGGGGACTGCAGGAATAGGGATGTGCCTGAGTGTCCATGCTGCAAGGTGCACTCACCCCATCCTGGGGCCCGGGGCCTAGTCAGGCTGCTAGATAGCATGTGGGGAGCAGGGGCAGAGACAGAGCACACTATAAAGTAAGCGTTCTGACTACGAGGAATGAGCAGCGGGGCCTGGAAGATGCTAGAAGACATACCAGAGATGGGGGTCAGGATGCCCGGTCACCTACCCCCCAAGTCAGAGCTGCATGTCACCTTAAGTAGATTAGTGATAGGAGAAGCATGACTCAGGGCCTGCCTCTCCTGCCCTTCATGAATGCTAACCAGAGTAAGGGTCAGACAGAGAACACAATGTGGTGTACTGGATCCAGCAGGCAGCCAGCTCAGGCACAGCCCCACCCCCATGCAGCTAAAACAGGAATTCTTCCCCTCCTCGCCTTCCACGAGAGATGCTAGCTAAGCCCTTTCTTCTCAGATGGGTGTCCTGTCCACACTGTTTTCTTGGCTTAGAATCTTCCCGATCAAAATACCTCCCACCACCCTGTGCCACTCCATCCCAGCCTTTTCCTGACCCTCCTCCTGGTCACCTTGGCATCCTAAGTGTCGTTGAAGTCTGGGCAGATTGACTCCATACAGCTTCTGCTGACTGTGTAATCCCCACAGCCACAGACCAGGGTGTCTGAACCCCAGCATCCCGAGCTACCCGAAGCCAGAGCAAACAGGAGCTTTAACTCCTCACTGAGGGTGGAGGGTCCTGCATCCCTCATCAAGAGACACCAGGAGCCTCTCTGAGCTTCTGGGGTCTCACAGTGGAAGGGAGAAGAAGGTCCTCTGAGAACCCCCTTCTAACTGTACCCTAGGTGCCGTGGACCCAGCCAGAGCCACATCCCCACTTGGGGTGGGGGTCATCTGGTAGGAAACCACACTTTTGACCCCACCGTAATTCCCTGAGAAGAGCCTGGAAATTAAATTATCAAGGTCTGTATGACTGCAGCTCCGAGACGCCAAGTCCCAAGGATCATGTGAAGGTCCCTCTCATGGGCTGAGGAGCCACCCCACCCAGGTGTCCAGGCTGGCAGAGGGACAGCTCAGTGTCTACCCATATGCCTCTCAGGAGGTGGGGGGGGGTTCCTTGTGCAAAGCCCTCAAGCAAGACAGATACACAGCAGTGGAGGTGGGTGGGGTGGAAGGAGGCACAGAAGTCACATCAGATTCAGGGTCACCCAATGGCTCGGCTGAACCTGTGTGCAGGGACCCCGGCTGGTACATGCCCCTGTTTTGCAAGCAGGCTGGCTGTTTGCTAACCAGGGCTGTGCTGGGCTCTTCAAAAGTACATGGTGCTGGAATCTTACACCTATATGACAGGCAATCCCAAGACAGACAGAAGGTGGGTGGGAGGGCTAGACCATGGCGGTTCCCTTCCAAGAGGACAGTGTTTCCCCCGCTTCATGAGACAGGACTCAGAAGCTCATACAAGCCCGAGGGTAGTGGAGACAGGGAAACAGGCACAGACTGTCACAGTCACAGTCCAGCCCAGTCCAGCAGAGGTGTTTGACTGGACACAGCAGGATCTCCACGGAGTCAGGATCCAAACTAACCCTAGGGCAGGACCAAACAGGAATCTACACCCACCCCAGGCACCAAACACTGAGTGGACTCCCAACCTGAGGTACCTACCCACCCACCCATGAGGAACAGAGGCTGTCTGGATGCCCCTTGGGGACATGTGCCCCTCTCACCATGATGGCCTCGGCCTGCTTGGCGTCCAGCTCTGAAACGGCCCTTCTGAAGCCCTTGGGCTGCGGTGTGGTGGCGCTAGGAGTGGGCATGGTGCAGCCTGGTGGTCCTGGGCTCTGCCTCCTCAGCCCTTGCAGGCGGCCTCTTATAGGCCGAGCTGACGTCAAAGCCCCTCTGGGTCCCCCACCTCCTGCCTCCCCACTCGCATCCTCTCCCCGCCTGCTGCGCCTGAGGGAGGCGGGGGTGGGCACAGAGCGAGGGCGACAAGAAAGGCCTCCGTCCCATTAGATCTAATTGCATCTTACTGTCACAGGCACCTGCCTCTGAATCACCCTCAGCCTGAGGCACAGCACACGGACCAGGGATGGATGGATGAGCTCTGCAGGGCAGGGGACAGCTGGATCCCTCTGTTCAACCTGGTGCACATAAGCAGGACCTTGTTGAACTTCCCAGGGGAGCATGTTCAAAGAACCTCAGCCTCTAGTGACTGGTCCAACAGCCCTTCACTGGCTCCCTGGGGGTCTTCCTCAAGTCCCTTCACCCACCCCCTTCCACACACAAGACTCAGGACACAGCCACACAGCACAATCAGGCACGCTGTCTGCTCACTGCCCGAGCCTGCATGCAATGGTCCGGAGGCTGAAGCCCCAGGCAGGTCCTATGGGATGAAGAATGCTCCAGAAGGAGCATTCTACTAGTGTGTCTCCAAGGTGAGCACCCCCCCTTTTTTTTTTGTTTTATCGAGGTATGGTCTCACTCTAGTCCAGGCTGACCTGGAATTCACTATGTAGTCTCAGGGTGGCCTTGAACTCACAGCGATCCGCCTACCTCTGCCTCCTGAGTGCTGGGATTAGAGGCGTGCGCCACCACACCTGGCTAGGTGAGCCCATTTTTGCAGGGTCCGCATTCCCCTCCAGGGTGTCAGGACAAGGGCCTAGAGCATGATGCCTCTCCACCCCAGCAGCTGCTCCACCCCTCACTAATTTCAGCCTCTCCCCAGGGCACTCCGACAGCTTTTTCCTGAGTGTGGGCCTTTTCCTTACTCCCACGCTCCTCACCCCCACTCCCTGCCTCCGAAGCTCCTGCCAGCCACTGCCAATCTTCGGTTGGCTCCTAGATAAAGGGCTCTCTGGTGACCTGTTTTCTCATGGCACCCTGAAACCTCTTAGGCAGGAGTCTCTTGCCCACCTTCCTTCCCCTAATGGCTACCAAGTCCCACTTGCATGAAGAGTCTATCCATGGGGTTGGGAACCCAAGTAGGCTTCTCCAGAGTCCCATCCCATCTCCTTGAGGCCATGTCTTTGTAAGCAATGGTTTGGGGCAAAGGTGTGTGGACTGCTCAGAATAGCTGCCCAGGCCCTTCAAGGTCAGGTGCCCTCCCTTACCTAGGAGGCTTGTGGAAGGGTACCTCCCTTGTCCCTCTGGCCATCATGGGATCAACCAAAGTGTCAAAGGCCAAGCCCTCTCTGAAAATGACCCTCACCCTGGGGCCTAGTACCCAGTATGTTAAATATGACTGGAAGCAGAGGTCCTGGGCCCCATCTCTTCTAACCCCGTGCTTGTCTCTGTATGGCCTACTCCACCATCAAGGCATCGCTCAGATGTCTGGAACTGCCTGGATTCATTACAGCCACCAGGCACCTCCTTTTCCAACTTGCTTTTTAACAGTAGCCCAGGGACTTTGCCTAAAGTGGTGCTCCACACAACTTCCTCTACGACCTTACTGGCTTCCCAGTGTCCTCTGGAAGCAGCCTGAATGCTCAGTCAGTGTGAAGGAAAGACACACCTTCCAATCTACCCCTCTTGATCGGGCCTCCTCAGCTCCCACTTCTGCACCAGGAATGTTTGGGGATCTTTGAGACCCATGCTGAAATGCCATCCTTCATCCCCCCTTTCTCTGAGCAAGTTCCTATGGAGCCCACAAAACCCATCTCAGCCACCATTTCCTCCGAGGTGCCCATTCTTTCTTGCCATGAAATTAACTGTTCGCTCCTAGGTTTCCCTCTGTTGCTAGTTCCTTTCTACCCTTGGGGGAGGCAAGAATCCCGCTGACTTGACCTACTCTTGCCTCTGGGTGCCCAACATCAGTCCTGGCCTAACGGGTATCCTAAGGCTTGGCAAACAGTGCTTAGGATGGCATGGAAAGAGTCTGCCCTGAAATCTCATGTTTGACTCTTTTTTTTGTTGTTTTGTTTTGTTTATTTTGTTTTCCAAGGTAGGGTTTCACTCTAGCCCAGGCTGCCCTGGAACTCACTATGTAGTCTCAAGGTGGCCTTGAACTCATGGCATTCTGCCTACCTCTACCTCCCAAATGCTGAGATTAAAGGCATGTACCACCACACTCAGTTTTCATATTTGAGTCTTTTTAAAAAAAAAAATTATTTATTTACTTGCAAGCAGAGAGAGAGAGAGAGAGACACACACAGAGAAAGAGAATAGGCGTACCAGGGCCTCCAGCTGCTGCAAACAAACTCCAGATGCATGTGCCCCTTATGCATCTGGCTTACATGGGTCCTAGAGAATCGAACCGGGAAACCTTTGGCTTCGCAGGCAAATGCCTTAACCACTAAGCCATCTCTCCAGCCCTCATGTTTGACTCTTAATCCTCCACTCAGAGGTCCATAAACTGCTAACCCAACACCATGATGGGCCTCCATGCCCAGCCCCCTGCCTGCCTGCTCCCCTCAAAGTCCCTACACTGGAGGGTCCTGGAATCCATCAGAGAGGCAAGTCCAGGCCCACCCCACCTTGCCTGCCCAGGCATTTGTTCAGGTGGCACAGAGCAGGGGGTTGGGGGTAACATATCCAACAAATACCAAGTGGGAGGCTTGAGGGCCGCTCTGCGGATGTGGATTTAACCTTTCAGCAAATGTCTTTCACTGACACAAATATTGCTTTTTAATTCATTTTCCTGCCTGGGCTGATAGTACTTACACAAGCTAGGTGGGGAGCAGTAGGGTGGAAGCTACATTCTCTAGACTCTCCCCTGGGCCCAGACTACCCCAGGCAGGATACAAGGCCCCTCCCTGGACTATTCTCAGAAAGCAATTGCTGGCTCAGCCTCCCGCCCCTGCTCATATCCAGCCCCACAGCATGTCCAAGCTGTCATCTACTGTCCCTGTGACACCTCCCATGCACCTGCTAGGGTTGAAATGAGGCTGCACGTAGGTCTGCGGCCTCTTTGGGCACAGAAGGGTCTCGGACTTTATAGCCCTGCTTATTAGTGGGGGTTCCCTGGAACCTCAAGTCTGCTCTGGTCAGCACTCTCCTTCCTGGCTAGAACCCTGTCCCATACCAGGGATTCTTCTCTCCTCCTGCCTCTGCCTTCTCCAAACACCCACCACCACCACCACCACTGAAGGCCAAGCGAGCACTGCTCAGCCCTTCAGTCATAATGGTTCACACCAGGGTCCTCGGCCAAGGACCTGCCTCGCCACTTTTGGATAAACCCATCCTTATAGAGGGGATGCACAAGGCCCAGCAGCACATGACTGCCGTTCCCCAGCCCAGGTCTAGACTTTAGTCTTTAATGAGAAGGCAATGGCTGAGGCTCAGGAGCCCAGGAAAAAGCTAAGGCTTGGGGAAGCAGACTCCTTAAGAATCAAAGTCAGGCTTCGAGTGAGCCCTGGGCCAGCACAGGAGCTGGGGGCCAAGCCTGGGGGCTGGGCTCTGAGGGGTGACTAGGAGGAGACTCCCCCCCACACACTGAGGGATACGGCCAGTGTGGGTGCAGGGGTGGGTGTGGGTTGTGTGGTGTCTGGGTCCTGCCACATGCTCAGGGCTCAGGCAGCACCACCTCCCACCCCTGAGCCCTCTGATCCCCCACAAGCACAGCACCCCTCACTGTCATTCTGGGTAATTGCCCTTGCTCATCACCAGGGTGATTAAGGCCGTGGAGCTGGGGCAACATACCGAGTGCTTTCTCTGTCTGCATCCTTTCAGCACGACACTTAATAGCCCATAATGACAGTGCGCCCACTTGCTAGCATTGGCGCCAGCTCCCACAGGGGGCAGGCAGGGCAGGTCGCTTGGAGGCTGCTGTGCAAGGAGGTGGCACTCTTGTTCCCCTGCATGTAGCCTGCCCATTAGGGTCTCCCAGCCCAGGCCCACTGGGGAGCTGCAGAAGGAGAGGACAGAGGATCTCTGCTCCTGGTTCCCAACTGATTGTTTCCCTTGGTCCCTGTCCCCCAGCTCTGTGGGCCTCATCCATGGCCCTGCCCTGGTTCTGAAGCCAGGATCCTGGCCTTACTAACCCCCTCTAGCTCAGTCTGACAGCTCTGGGGCATGGTAGAAACTCATGTATAAACCGTCGGGGGCGGCGGTTCTGGAGAGATGGCTTAGTGATTAAGGCATTTGCCTGCGAAGCCTAAGGGCCCAGGTTCAATTCCCCAAGACCCATGTAAGCCAGATGCACAAGGGGTGCATGCATCTGGAGTTCATTTGCAGTGGCTGGAGACCCTGGTGCACTCATTCTCTCTATCTGATTCTCTCTTTTTCTCAAAATAAATTAATTTTATTTAATGTAATTCCACAATCTGGGATACAAGGCTACTTCCATCTGCTTTGTGCAAATTGAGGGGCTTTATTATACCATAGTTACATGGTCTTCTGCAAGAACTTAAGGAAAGGTAGATGTCTATGCATCACACACACACACACACACACACACGCGAACACATGTCCACACATGTATGCACAAGTGACCACTCAGACACACATGAGCACACACATACATCCACACATGGAAACACACAAGCATGCACATATGTCCATACACAGACACAAACATTTAAATACAGACTTGAGCAGAAAGGTAGATACAAGTGTACAAATACTTGCATGCATATAAACACACAGAGGGACAGACATGCGGGCATGCCCACAAACACACTTGTGTACATAGATACACAGATGTGTACACACACACACACACATACACACAGGCGGATGGGCACATAGGTCCATGTACACACATGTACATGCACATATGAAGGGCCAGGCACTTGTGCACATTTACAAGCCTACACACATGTGCACATAAATACACACATGCACAGAGATAGCCACATAAGTGTATATGTATACACATGCATATACAGACATGCACACAAGACAGGCACATGTACATAGGTATACATATGTACACACATGCAGAAACATGGGCACACACAGGTACGTGTATGCACAGGTACACTCATATGCACACACAGATCCATACCGCCTACTTCCAACAGGTTTACCTGAAGCTCTCTCTAGAGCCCCCTAGAACCCAGGCCACTGGCAGGTCTGTACAGTCATTGCCTGACACTCATGACCTGGAAGGTAGTGGAGCCCTATCTGGGATTTGGGGTGCTCAGATGACATGCTGGGCAGGGCTGTCTTGGTGCTGTGGGAGTAAGCCCAAGGTGGCAGGTGACAGTAAGGTTGTATTCCCCTCCCACTTAGGAGATTGGGGTGGACTACAAAGTGGGGACCTGAGGCTCAGTCTGGGCAGTGCACCCTAAGGATTGTAGGGCCTCTTTAAGGTCTAAGAAGGTGCCCTTCCCCCCAACCTTGAAGGAAAGTGAAGGACCCCCCCTCCCGGCTCCCCGATACCCGGCCGGATCCAGCCATCCCTGTTAACATCAGACCGAAATGCCAGCGCAATTAGTCCTAACAAGGCCATCAGATGGAGCGGCAGCCACGGGGCTGCAGGCACCGAGTATTGATGTGAGGGCCAGCAGACGCCGCCTCGGTCGATAAGAGACACTTCGAGATAATCCGGTGGTTGGAAGTCAGACCAAAGGCGAAAGCTGGAACAGGCTTGTCTCACCACCAGCCCAGAGATCTATTAGCCTCTCTCAGCCTTCTCTGTCCCCATAAGGCCACCAGCTGTGTGCACCCATAGTGCCCACCACAGCCTCCCCTGCTAGGCTTCCGGGCCTGGCCTTCCTCTTCCAAGCTGTCTGCCCTCTTCGCTTCCTCTGAGTCTCTGCTAGCTAGTGGGGCCAGTACTGGCCCTCGTCCTTGTCACAGAAGGCTTGCTTCAGTCCTGAAAACCCCCTGTCTGGGAGGGAGGGAGGAGTCTCAACTCAGCTCGTCCCCTCAGGTCCAGGGACTCAGTTTCCCCATCTGCACAGTGCAATTCCCAAGGGCTGGCCATAACAGCTGTTACCAAAAGCTTGGTCCCTTCCAAAGGGCCTGGTACCTTTCTGTAAGGGGGCCTCTCAGAAGGTAGCCTCAAGCCTCATGTGTCCTTTGACATCTCAAAGGCCAAAGGACCCAGATCAGCATCATTTCCTCTAGTGAGGAGACTAGTAGCCAGATGATCCTGTGTTACGAAAGCAGAGAGTGAGAGGGATGGCAAAAGGAACAAGCTACAGAGCCAAGCGTCCATTGGTGAGTTCTGGCCAGCAGGAGGCCTCCATAGCCCTGATGGCCAGGCCTTCTCTGAGAAACCTATGCCAGCCAGCATTGCATGAGCTGAGATTTCAGATGTCCCATGTCCCCTGGAAACCCACACTCTAGCCCTGAGACTCCAGAATAGGGAAGCGTTGGATCACAAGGGCACTGGTGGCTGCATTGTGACCTGACCAGGGCCCCATGCTCTGCAGCTGGCTTATCTGGTCTCTGCATGTGTGAAGATGTACATGTGAAACTACAGTATATGTGAGGACATGCTTGTGCATATGAGGGCATGCTTGCAAGTGTGCATGTGTGTGAGCAAATGAATGTGTCTGTATGCATGTGTGTGTGTTTGTTCGTGCAAGCAGGAATGCATGTGTCCTATGCATACCTATGTGCACATGTATGCGTTCAGTCCAAACTCAGAGGGACTCATTAGCCACGGACATGTGACTCATGGGTGACCATAGCTCCCACGTCTCCCCACACACTCACAGCATGTCATGGCCCAGAACTCTGCTGACTCTAGTCCCTTCCAGGTGCTCCTAGTTCCTCTCTGTCCCTCATCAGGCCGTGGACATCGCCCCCACACCAGTGACTAAGATCACTGTCCCCTCCCCGGTCCCCCCTCCCGTGGCTCTTGACAGTCTCTGACAAATTAGCCCGTGGAAAGCGGGGAGAGAGACATTCAGTTCCCAGAAGTCACTCACCAAGAGGACAGCTGCGCCGTGACAGCAATTCAACACCACTGCCTGCCCCTGGGGCCCCAGCAGGATCGGAGCTGGGGTGGAGGTAACAGTCCCCTGTGCCAGAGAGGGGTAGTGGCTGACAGCTCTGAGCTGGAGCAGGTGCCCATCGGGAGCAACTTATCCCTCCCTTCCCATCCACAGGTGTGGCAGGCTAATATACTAAATGTCTTGCAAAGGAGCGGTTATCTTACACCACATGCCAGGCTGAGCTGACCCAACCATGGACGCGAGACCCCTCTAAGGTTCCTTTGTCTCCTCACTGTGAAAGTCTATGGCCCTGAGCTGGACAAACAGAGATGTAGTGGTCAAGATATACAGGGAGCCGGGCGTGATGGCTCATGCCTTTAATCACAGCACTCGGGAGGCAGAGGTAGGAGGATCACCATGAGTTCAAGGCCACCCTGAAACTACATAGTTAATTCCAGGTCAGCCTAGACCAGAGTGAGACCTTACCTCGGGAAAAAAAAAAAAAAAAAGGTACACGGGGAATGGGGACAGTGTCACTCTGCCCTTTGTGGGCCAGCCCACACCGAGAAACAGGCTGGAGTCCTGGACAAGCAGGAGGATGCCTGAGGGAAGGGACAGGGAGACTATAGGAGGCCCCGGAGCATTTTCGCCAGCCCTTACCAACTCTGGAAGGGTTCCGATGTTATCCATCCTTAGGATTGTCCAACGTCTGAGTATGTGCAAGGTTGGGGGGGGCCCAGCAGGGTGGGGGCCAGACTGCTGTGAGGGCTCCTCCTCTATTGATGCCTAGCCCTGGGTCCCACCAGTCTTCTGGGCTGTACCTCTAGACTAAAGAGAGCCTCCAGACAAAAAGACTGGAGTGTAATGATGGTTCCCATTCCAGGGAGAAGGTCCCCTTCCCATGCCCTGCCCCTGGATCTGGGCCTTCCCTCCAGCACCTGCTACCTTTGGGGCTGCCAGATCCCCTCTTTTGGGGAGCTTTCACCCTGGGATGGCCCCACATTGATATTCTGGAAGCACCTTGGTCGTGATTCTCATCCCTGTTGAACACAAGGCCCCAGTAGTAGTGGCAGCAATGTGACCCTCCAGGGAACTGAGATGGGCCAGCTATCGGCACGGCCCCGAGGTCTTACTGCTCCTCCATCTTGCTCCTGAGAAGTCCGGAGCTGGAGAGGAAACTTCAAGTTACGAAACTGGGGCAGAGAGGGGACAACCAGCAGCACAGCCGGACGTAGCCTCGGCTCTGGTCATCCTTCCTCCGGAAGCCACCTCTGTGACCACGTTAGCCCTGGACCCTATCCAGATGGTCCCTATCTTCCCCAAACCAACAGCCTCTCCCCCTCATGGGAGCAGGTGTTCTCCCTCTTATACAAGAGGGGAGACCGAGGCTCCAAACAGATGTAGGTGGTGGCACAGTGAGTGGCGAGAAGCCCAGGTGGCTCCCCTTAGCAGTTCTGCCTGGTCCAGATGCTTATTTAGGCAAGGAGCCCTTCCATGGGTTCCTGGGAGGACATACCGCACTGGCCACACGCACATCGCCTCCTGTTCGGTCTCCCCTCACAGCCCACATCCTTCCCACGGGAGCCAAGAGCCTGTGAGCTGACAGCAGGCATCCTCCTGGGACCTCTCCAGGTTCCTGGGCTAGCCGGGCCCAGGTCTGGGGCCAGAGCAGGAGGGAGGGGGCGGGCACATGTGGCACAGGTGCCTGGTCTAATCCCAGGGCTGCGAGGAGACCCCCACCTGCTGACATTTCCAAGCTTCTGCAGGCTGACCCTGTTCTCTGTGATATTTAGACAGTGCTTGTTTGCCATGTGATTACTTTGGGGCTTGGATGAAGGCGCCTGACACCAGAGCTGGCCCGCTTTCACCCAGGGCTTGTTTTTAATCAGCTCCGTGGGCGCCCTGGCTGCCTAGGCTCCAGGTCCTATCTGGAGGAGGATAACTAGGGGGAAGTGGGTGAGGTCTCAGTTCCCAAATGGGGGATGGGTGGGTTGTGAATCAAGTCATCCATTCAGTCACAGTATCTGCCTTCTCTCTTTTCCCTTTTTTTAAAAAAAATTTTTTTAAGGTTCAGAAATCTTTTGTTCGATTATAGATATAACTTAAGAAAAGGAAGGAAGACAGTTTATGCTCAAGAAGGGGCACATCTCTGATGTGTACCACTGGGAAATAACAGGGGGGGGGTTAGCCTTTGTGGCTCTGTAGTCTGGGAAGAGGACTGCAGACCCGTGAGTGGAGCTTCCACCCTACATAGGAGACTCTGCACACAGAGCCCTCCTCTCCGGTGGGGAGGTGGTTGGACCAGTCTGGATGGAGGCTTAACCTCTAGCCTCCCCCTGCCCTTGCTTCATCATGGTCAGGGGGACCGAGGGACCCACCGATCTCTGAGGAATGGCCAATGGTCATCCCAGCTGGACAGTGAAGTGGGGTGGGGGGAGAAGGGCCACAGTATAAGCTTGCCTTTCATTTGGAAAAGGAACCCAGGCCCTTGATGACTCCCTCCATGTGCCTCCTCCACACCTGGGGGGGGGTGGGCACTTCTGGGTTCTTCTGGACCTTTGTTCCCTTGACTGTCACCACATGTAGGGGACAAACAATAGCCAGAAGGGAAACTGAGTCCAGGAGAAGCTTCTGAGCTCATCACAGCTGGTGGAGGCCAAGTCCTAGAAACCGCTGCCTCTAGGAGTCAGGAGACCTGGGGATGAAGAACGTCACGGGGGCTGCTGGGCCCCCCACCCTATTTGGTCATCCCGGAGGGGAACGGGGAGCTCAGCAGACATGTCATGGAAAGAACATGTGGTCACACTAGGGCATAGGTTTGGAGAGACACCTTGCTAACTGTAGCATCAGGCGTAGTGGCACCTGGATATTTCTCTGGCTCCTTAGGTCTTCTGTGGGTGACAGGCTGGGCTTGCGGCATCTGGCGGGGGTCCAGTGGGGGAACTGGGTAGACGGGAGAGTGCTGGGGTTGAAATTGAGTTCTCCCTGTGGAGCTCATCTTGCAAGTAGGGCCCAAAGAAGTCACAGGGTGCCTGGAGCAGGGTCTACAAGTACAGGACACAGAAGGCACAGGTTAGGGGCGGGGAACAGAGTGCTAGAGCAACCTTCCAAATGGCCCTCCCATTATACAACCCCAGCTGGGACCCTCCACTGTCCCCTTTTCTGGGGTCCACTTGGTCCCGAAACCAGAGGCTCTTCCTCTGGAGTCCCACAGCATCCATGCTCCCATACCATACCCATTGCTGAAGCAATGACTCACCACTCTTCTATGGGGGCAAATAGAGAGAGAAAGAGAGAATGGGCACGCCAGGGCCTCCAGCCACTGCAAATGAACTCCAGATGCATGTGCCACCTTGTGCAACTGGCTTACATGGGTCCTGGGAAATTCAACCTGAGTCCTTTGGTTTTGCAGGCAAGTGTCTTAACTGTTAAGCCGTCTCTCCAGCCCTAAAAAGATTATTCTTATGACAGCTAAAGTATATGTAACATAAAATGTTGAGCTGGGGAGATTGCTCAGTGGTTAAAGGCACTTGCTTGCAAAGTCTGCCAGCCTTTATGTGGATACAATTCCCCAGTATCCACGTAAAGCCAGAAGCACAAAGTGGTGCATGCATCTAGAATTTGTTTGCAATGGCAAGAGCACCAAATTCTCTCTCTCTCTTTCTCAAATACATATATATATTTTAAAAATGTATCATTTTGGCCATGTCTAAGTGCACATATCAATGGAATTTAAAACATTCACCACATTGACCATCCTCTTCCAGAACTTCCCATCTTCCCAATTAAAACCCTGTCCTCCCTAAATACTGACTCCCAGTCCCTCCCTACCCCCCATCACCCATCCTGCCTCCTGTCTCTGTGGATCTGACTCTGTGGGCTTCCCATGCGTGCAACTCTGTAGCAGTGTCCTCTTGTGATGGGTTCACCTTACTCAGCGCTCACTCCTTGCGGTCCATCCATGTTTCAAAAAGTATCTGAATCCCCTTTGCTTTTCAAGGCTGAATAATATTCTACCATATAGGCAGGCCATAAAGGCTATGGACCCTTGAGTTGCATTCTCCTTGTGGCTACTGTGAACAAGGCCACTATGAGAGAGATCTGATTTCTGTTCTCTGGAGATGGGCACAGAAACGGGATTGCAAGGTCAGATGGTGACTGTGTGCTTAACGTTCTGAGGAGCACTTCTGTTCGCTTTTCTCCAGGGCTGAGAGCTATTTTACCTTCCAACCACTGTATGGCACAATACAGGTCTGGCCCTAGCCAGACTGCATGCTAAAAGAAACCAGGCCACACCCCTCGGGTTTTCTCCCTAGGATGGCGGGTAGTCAATGACGGGTCAGACTCCATGAGATGGAACAACCTAAGACAGGCACCGTCGCATGTGATGATCCCTTGGGGCCTGGGTTCAACAATGGCTTGGCAAAAAACCATGCCTCCCAGGGTCGCCAATAATAAAAACAAAAAGGAGGATGTGTATGGCACAATACAGGTCCGGACCTAGCCAGACCACATGTCAGAAGAAACCAGGAAGTGGCTTCTGTGAACATGGCGTCCTATGCAGGCCTGGCGTGACAACAGCTAGAGTCCCATGCTCACGAGAAACCTGCTACAAGATGATCTGCCTGGAGACCGCTGTCATTGGTCACAAAAAGGGGACCACCCCATACAATGATTGGCCAGCCAAGCCCCTTAAAACCCCCTACACTTCCTTGAATAAACGAGTTTGCTGCAGCTTACCCTCTGCCTGCTTCCACCCAACTCCAGGAGTCTGTGTTGTGATTCTGCGCCTCTCACCCCCAACTTGGCAGAGACCCTGCCGTCCCTCCTGGGCTGGCCCTAGGAGGGACCCTAACAAACCACGACTTGTGAGGGGGGTCCAGTTCTGCCTCATCAATATTACTAAACTCAGTTGCACAGCAGCAGGTCCCCCCTGGGAATGAGCACAGACTCACACAGGGACAACAAAGTGCCTCATGTCCTGCCCACCCAGATCCAAGGTGACCCTTCCCCCAGGGCAGAGGGAAGCACGCGTCCATGTTCACTAGGCATGTCAACCAGGCCTTCCAAAATAACTGCCCATCACGGGGTGCGCAGATGTAGCCCAAGAACGGGTCCCTCTGTTTCCATGGGCACTTGCTCTAATTTCATGTGATCTCTGCCCATGATGCTTTTTAAAGCTACATCTTGGGTTCCCCCAGCTCTTGTACCTAAGTCCCCACCCCACCTCTTCTTCTACTGTTCTGGAGTATCTGTCCTTTCCATGGAGGAAGTAATGTTTTATTTGCTCTTAGTGTGAACTTTTTTTTTTTTTCTGTCAGAAATGCCTTCTGGCCCCTGGGCCACCTTTCCTACGGTCCCAGGGCCGTCTGTTGTTGAGAAGGGAAGCGTTTGGCTTTCGCATGATCTCAAGGGTACAGAACTTGCCAGCCTTTCTTTATGGTTCTATAGTCTGGGACTTGTCTAAGAAGCAACCCACAATCAAGCTCACCAAGGGGATATGCCAGGCCCAGGGGGAGGTGGTCCCCTAAGCCGTCCAACCTTATACCCAGTTTTCATTTAGTTAACAGCAAACCCAGGACCATCATTACTCTTTTACACTGCAGATGGGGAAGGTGGGAATCTTTCCTGGACAGGCTGACACATCAGTGAAGTCCGAGGTCCGAGGTGGTGGGCATGGTAGTTACAGGGCATGACCTGCCTGGGAGGGGGGCTGAAGGCTTGACAATTATCAAAGGATTATGAGTGACAGATGGCAGAGTAGCAGAGAGAAGCTGTCAGGCCCAGGGGTTGACATACTCCAGACAAGCCACAGGACCCATGACCACTGTGGGGAAGGGACGGCCCTCCCCACTGCCTGGGAACTGAAAAGCCAGCTCTGTCTTCTGTCTAGGCTGCTGGGGATCACACCTCCACACCAGTGTGTCTCCCCCTGTGTCTTCTCTCTGGGACCCAATGAGAGACACTAGGAGCTCAGATTGTCCAGGGGTCTCCTCGGGCCCCTGACCTGAGGTTTGATATCATTTCTGCTTCCCTGAAGCTCTCGCCTTGAGTTCGTTCCCGAGGGGCAATGATCAGTCGGGGCATTTTCAGTCACCAGAGGAAAGAGGTGGGCGGGGGGGAGCTCCAGGTGAGCTCACGGGGAGACAGATTCAGCCTAGGGTTTGGGGGTTCCTGAGGGCTAGGAGCATCTTCTTACAGACTCAGCCCTGGGATTCCCCTCCTGGTCCCCAGGGAGAAAACCCCAAAGCCAGCCAGGCGGGAAGCAGCAGGTGGCTGGGGAGGGTTTGCCTCACAGCCAGGACTGGGTTTCCTGTGCTGTCTTTTTTAAAATGTAATATCATATATATATATATATATATATATATGAGTGAAAGAGGCAGATTGAGAGAGAGAGAGAGAGAGAATGGGCAGGCCAGGGCCTCTAGCCACTGCAAATGAACTCCAGATGAATGCTTCCCCTTATGCATCTGGCTTACGTGGTTCCTGGGGAATTGAACCTGGGTCCTCTGGCTTTGCAGGCAAACGCCTCAACTGCTAAACCATCTCTCCAGCCCTCCTGTGCTGTCTTTTCAGCACGTAGCCCAGCCCTTTCTGGTGCCCACACTGTGTCCCAATTAAAGACCCCTCTAAGTTTGGGGCTTTGCTCCCTTACCCCCTCTGGCATCTGCTAGTCCCTCCCCAGTGTCCACCCAGCCCCAAGGGTCTCGTCTGAGCTTCCCATGTTCACTTCATGTGAAGGGTCATGGTGTCTCCATGGGCGAGGCTCCTTACAACATGAGCAGAGGCCTCATGGCTTCTCCTTCACCACCCCTATTCTCTGTCTTCCTGTCTGACATCCCCCAACACTGCTGCTGCAGGGATGTGTCCTTGGTCGCTCTCACACCAGTGTTTTCAGTGGGTCCTGCTGCCTGTCAAGGAATGCATGAGCTCATGGCTTGTTGACACCCAGCCTGGACTGGCCTGATCCCACCTTGCCAGCACCCTCCCCTTCCCCCTTTCCCCAAATCCCTGGCTGTCCTTAGAGCCCACACCAGGGACCTCCCTCAATGTGAGGTGACTTTATATGTGTGTGGGTACACATCCGTGTGCCAGTGCACATGTGCACAGAGGCCAAAGGTTAATGTCTCTTTCCTGAGTCACTCTCTACCTTCATACTTTCAGCAAAGGTCTCTCACAAAAACTGGAGCTCTCTGATTTGTCTACCCTCGCTACCCAAGAGATCCCATCACCACCTTCTCAGCACTAGCATTGCAAGGGCACAGTTCACATCACCATGCCTGGCTTTTATGTGGGTGCTAGGGAGCTGAAATCAGGTCCTTATGCTTCTGTGACAAGCACTTCACTAACTGAGCCATCTCCCCAGGCCCCTCCAGACATTTCTGGACATTGGTCTATTGGAGTGTTGATACCAGCCTGCTTTAGCAGCACCAGCAAGCTTGTTTTATAAACAGTCCAAGCAAAGGACCTTTGCTGACAGACGTCACTGCTGCAGCATCAGTGGACAGCTCTGAGGATAACTGTGTTGGGTTATCCATCCAAATTTCACACGTGCACACCCCAAGCCAGCAATCACACCTCACACGTTCAGAGCAAAGCATCAGCTCAAAACCCTAAAGGTGATGCCCTCCCTCCCCACACCTCTATGGAAAGGGTGCTGCTTAGTCTGGAAGCTGCACTTGAAAGCGCCAAAGCTGGAGAGCTCCCGGGGGCCACAGCTGAGCCTTCTGCAGAGTGGTGGCCTGGCTAGGGGCCCACCCAGGAAACTGCAGGGGTGGTATACTCATAGAAATGACCGCAACAGACCTGGCATGGTGGTGCAAGTCTTTAATCCTGCACTGGGGGGCAAAGGTAGGAGGATCACTGTGAGTCTGAGGCCAGCTTGGGACTACAGCTACAGAGTGAGCTCTGGGTCAGTCTGGGCTAGAGTGAACCCTACCTCGGAAAGAAAGAAAGAAAGAAAGAAAGAAAGAAAGAAAGAAAGAAAGAAAGAAAGAAAAAGAGAGAGAGAGAAGGAAGGAAGATGGAAGGAAGGAAGGAAGGAAGGAAGGAAGGAAGGAAGGAAAAGGAAAAAAGAAAAAAGAAACGAAAAAGAAAAAAGAAACAAAAAAAGAAAAAGAGGGCTGGAGAGATGGCTTAGTGGTTAAGGCATCTGCCTGCTAAGCCTAAGAACCGGGTTCCAATCTCCAGGTCCCACGTTTAGCCACATGCAAAATGATGCAAGGGCGTAATGTCGCACTTGACCACAAGGGGGCAGACACATCTGGATTTTGTTTACAGCAGCTGAGAGACTGCTGGCGCACCCATCTCTATCTGTTTCCCTCTCCCTCTCTGTCTGTCTCTCTCTGTGTCTCTCTCCAAAAAAAAATAAATAAATAAAATAATTTTAAAAATTAAAAAAGAAAAAAAACAAGAAATGACTGCAACACTGCATGCTTCAGTGACCACCCCTCATACAAATGTGTACACACATGCACATGTATGTGCTCCTTCTGAATACTGGGGGAGGGCAGTGAGGACTTAGGAAGTGTGAGGTGAGGGCATGTCCTGTCTGCTGCAAACTTTGTTCTATGTTTTGCTGAAATATGTATGCAAATCCTATTTACAAAAAGAGAGCTAGGGCTGGAAAGGTGGCTCCGTGAATAAGAAACACTTCCCATGCAAGCGTGAATGACTGCGACTCTCTGTGTTTGATCCCTCAGAACTCACATAAACCACTGGGCATGGCCATTCATGCTGTGCCTCAGTCCTGTGAGGAGCACAGACCAGAGAGTCAGTGGGGCTTGGAAAAAACCACAGCCCTGGGTTCAGAGAAGATACTCTGTTTCAAGGAAACATGCAGATGAACGATGATGGGGAAAACCTGGTTTTCCTCTGGCCTCCATAACCACTCTCACAGGATGTGCACATCTGGACACATGCATGCGTACACTACATCCCCCACACCCCTACTTCTCCCCCCAACAAAAGTAAGCTGATCCAGGTGTAGAGGTTCATGCCTGGAATCCCAACACTCAGAAGGCCAAGGCAGGTGGGTTTCCACAAGTTCCAAAGCTGGACATGGTGGCATATACCTGTAATTCTAGCACTAGGAAGGCTGAAACAGGAAGATCAGAAGTTGAAGGCAAGCCTTGCCTCAAAACAACAAAACAAAGTACACACACACACCTGTGAGAGACAGTAGTCCAAGAACAAACGAGTCCACACAGTCCAACAAAACAAAGTACACACACACACCTGTGAGAGACAGTAGTCCAAGAACAAACGAGTCCACACAGACATGCCCATGACAAGAGTGCCAAGTCCACATGATTTGGTGAGGACAGCCTCGTTATTAAAAGGCACGTAGCAGAGTGGCCATCCACAAGCAGAGAATGAGCTGGACCCTCCCTCAAGTCATACCAGTCACAAACACTAACTCAAACTGGATCAAGGTCTACACATGAGATCTTACATTATGGGACTCCAGGCTGGACAGTGCTAGATTTGGTGATGGCTTCTTGGCCATAAAAATAGACAAACTCAGTCTGGAGAGATGGCTTAGCAGTTAAGGCGCTTGCCTGCAAAGCCAAAGGACCTCGGTTTGATTCCCTAGTACCCACGTAAGCCAGATGCACAAGGTGGCACATGCATCTGGAGTTCATTTGCAGTGGCTGGAAGCCCTGGTGCTCTCTCTCTCCCTCTTTCCCTCTGTCAAATAAATAAATAAAAATAAAATATTTTTAAAAAAAATCTAAAAAAATAGACAAACTGGGCTGGAGAGATGGCTTAGGAGTTAGGGCACTTGCCTGTGAAGCCTAAGGATCCATGTTCAACTCTCCAGATCCCATGTAAACCAGATGCACAAAGGTGAGGCAAGTGCAAGGTTGCATATACCCACTAGGCGGCACAAGTGTCTGGAGTTCAATTACAGTGGCTGAGGCCCTGGTGTGTCAATTCTCTCTCTCTTAAATAAAATAGACAAACTGGACTTCAAGGGAATTTTAAAACTTTGTCCAGTGGTGCTAGATAGATGGCTCAGTAGTATAAGGCACTTTCTTGCAGAGCCTAACAGCCTGGGTTTGATCCCCCCAGTACCCATGTAAAGCCAGATGTACAAAGTGGTGCATGCATCTGGAATTTGTTTGCAGTGGTAGGAGGTCCTGGCATGCCCATAATCACCCTAAATCTCTCTTTTAAAAAAGATTAAAAATACTAAAAAAAAAAAAAAAAAAAAAAAAAACTAATTGAGGGCTGAAGGGATGACTTAGCCTGCAAAGCCAAAGGAACCCAGATTTGATTCTGCAGGACCCACGCAAGCCAGATACAAAAGGTGGTGCATGTGTCTTGAGTTTATTTGCAGCGGCTGGAGGCCCTGGCACACCTATTCTCTCTCTATCTGCCTCTCTCTCTCTCTAATAAATAACAATAAAATATTTTAAAAAAATACTAATTGAGGGCTGGAGAGATGGCTTAGTGGTTAAGGCGCCTGCCCAACCGCTAAGCCTAAGAACGTCAGTTTCAATCTCCAGGTCCCACGTTTAGCCAGATGCAAAGTGACGCAAGGGCGCAATGCTGCACTTGCCCACAAGGGGGCACACGCATCTGGATTTCGTTCGCAGTGGCTGAGAGGCTGCTGGTGCGCCCATCTCTATCTGTCTTCCCCTCCCTCTCTCTCTGTCTCTCTCTGTGTCTCTCTGCAAAAAAAAGAAAATACTAATTGAGAGGGGGAGAGGATATGATGGAGAGTGGATTTGTGAAGGGGAAGTGGGGGAGGGGAGGGAATTATTATGGTTTATTGTCTGTAATTATGGAAGTTGTCAATAAAAATGTTAAAAAATATATTTTAAAAAATTTGGGGGGGGGGGCTGGAGAGATGGCTTAGTGGTTGAGGCATTTGCCTGCAAAGCCAAAGGACTCTGGTTCGATTCTCCAGGACCCATGTAAGCCAGATGTACAAGGGGGCGCATGCAATCTGGAGTTCATTTGCAAAACTGGATAGCTGGATGCCCTGGCACACCTATTCTCCCCCCCTCAAATAAATAAATAACATATATTTTAAAAAGTAAAATTAAAAAAACTTTTTTTAAAGTGTGCATCACAAGACAATATCCCAGAGGCTGAGGCAGGAGGGTCACCATGAGTTCAAGGCCAGACCAGGCTACAGAGTGAGTTCCAGGTCAGCTTGGGTCTCAAAAATAAAAAGACAGTATTAGGATTGGAGGGATGGCTTAGCAGTTAAGGCATTTGCCTACAAAGCCGAAGGACCCAGGTTCAATTCTCCAGGACCCACATTAGCCAGATGCACAAGGGGACGCATGTGTCTGGAGTTTGTTTTCAATGGCTGGAGGCCCTGGCATGCCCATTCTCTCTCTCTCTATCTATCTCTGTCAAATAAATAAAAATAAAAATTTTTAATTTTTTAATTAAAAAAAATTTTTTTGGAGAGAGACAGAGAGGGGGAGGGGGAGGAAGACAGAGATGGGTGTGCCAGTAGCCTCTCAGCTGCTGCGAACGAAATCCAGATGTGTGCACCCCCTTATGGTCAAGTGTGGCATTGCACCCTTGCGTCACTTTGCATCTGGCTAAATGTGGGACCTGGAGATTGGAACCAGCGTTCTTAGGCTTAGGAGACAGGCGCCTTAACTGTTAAGTCATCTCTCCAGCCCAAAATAAAATATTTTAAAAGACAGTATCAGCCAGATGTGTTGGCTGTCATACCAGCACTTGGAAGACTGAGGCAGGAGACTCACCAGGAGTTCAAGGCTAGTCTGGGGTACTGAATGAGACCCTGTCTCAAAACAAACAAATAAATGAAGGATATTATCAACAAAGCAAAAAGTCAACCCTCAGGGTGGAAGCAAACATTCACACAGCACATAGCTGATAAAGGGTTAGTATCTAGCATGCTGAGAGAACGCCTACAATCCAACAGGGGAAACATGAATTTTAAATGGGTGCAAGGGACTGGGAAGATGGACCAGTGGTTAAAGCATTTGCTTACAAAGCCTGCTGGCTCAAGAGTTAGTTCCCCAGTTCCCACATAAAGCCAGATGTGCAAAGTGACACAGGCATCTAGAGTTTGTTTGCAGTGCAAGAGCCCCTGTGCCACCCATATTCTCTCTGTCTCTGTCTCTCTCTGCCACTTCTCACAAATAAATATATTTTTTAAAACTAAAAAAAAAAGTAGCCCGGCGTGGTGGCACACGCCTTTAATCCCAGCATTTGGGAGACAGGGGTAGGAGGATTGCTGTGAGTTCGAGGCCACCCTGAGACTACATAGTGAATTCCAGGTCAGCCTGGGCCAAAAAAAAAAAAAAAAACGGGCAAAGCATTTGAATAGATGTTCCTTAAAAGGAGACACACAAAGGCCAGTGAGCTCCTGACAAGATACTCACCACCACCCATCAACAGGCCACGCAGCAAGACATGTATTAGGCTATCTACAGTCACAAAAGCCAAAAATAACTCATGTTGACAGGGACCTGGAGAACTGAATTTTTCTTTGTAGTAGGTGCTTTGGAGAATAGCTCAAGCAGGTGTGGTGACATGTCTGTCACCCCAGCACTCAGGAAGCTGAGGCAGGAGGAGTTCAGTTTAAGACCAACCTGGGCAACAATACTAAGAGTTGTTTAAACAACAACAAAAGACCACCCCTCCACTCATTTCTCTCCCCCCCCCCAAAGACAAACAGGCTAGCAGCTCCTTTGAATGATAAATGTTAAACGTAGAAGTTTCCATATGAAGTAGCAATTGTACTCCTGGGTATGAACCCAATAATAGGAAAGCCCATGCCCATAAAAACATGATCAGTAGCCGGGCATGTGGTGGCGCACGCCTTTAATCCTAGCACTCGGGAGGCAGAGGTCAGAGGATCACCATGAGTTCAAGGCCAGCCTGAGACTACATAGTGAATTCCAGGTCAGCCTGGACTAGAGTGAAACCCTACCTCAAACAAACAAACAAACAACAAAAAAACATGATCAGTGCTCTCCAAGAAGAATTTTTTTTTTTTTTTAAAGGAGCAAGCTAGCGAGATTGTTCAGTGGTTAAAAACACTTGCTTATAAAGCCTGCTGGCCTGGGTTCGATTCTCCAGCACCTATGTAAAGCAAGACACAAAAGTGATGCATGCGCAGAGAACCTGGCATGCCCATGCATACCCATGTGCACACACATGCACACACTAAATAAGTTAATATTTTTTTTTTCCAAAAAAGCGAGGCCATGGGAAGAGAATGCATACAAGAAGGGCAGGGGGAGGGTCAATCTAAACTCAAGATATTATGAATAAGACATATGTGAAATTACTTTTTTGAATAATGGCACGTCTAGAAGCTGTAGACTGTTACTAGAAAATTTTCAGTACCTGGGATGGGATACCTTCCAGTGAGTTGTTGGCCAAGGAGGTCCCAGTAGCCTCCAAAACATTAAAGGCTCTTGCCAAAGCCCTTGGTTTCCCTAGAGAAACAGATAGTAAGACCCTATTGCTGAAGACATCTCATGCCTGAGAAGCAAGATCACTGAGAAAGCAAGGTGGTGTGGAGCAGAAAACCTTCTCGCTGTAGATCAGCCGACTGAAAGCTGGAAAAAGCTGCACTGCACGCAGCGTATGGGAGACAGAAGCCATCAACAGTGAAAACAGTGGACGCTGAATATTCAAGCTTGGCCAGACAGGCCCAATGACTGAACGGTGCAATAGTGGCATGTCTACTTTTGGGGTAACCAACTGCTCCATAATTGGACTGAAGGCCCTCTCTATGGGAGGGAATACATACCTGGTACTGAAAAACCTAAGTAAAAGTCTATGGTAGGTGAGGTCATGAGCCTTAGGGGTATAAGCCTACTCTTGTCTGACTAAATATATATATTATTCCCACCAAGCTGCCCTGAAAGCACTACACTTAATGTTCATATTCACATATTAACGCTACTCTCACTTCTGGTTAGAGAAGCTTCTCTTTTCAGATGGTGAGGACCACTGGGATCACCCAAAAGGCAACATAGTGCTGAGAAGAAGGGATGGAGGCATGCCCAGCAGTGAAATACCTCTGTCACACCCTCCAAGGCTCAGGGACCATTGCGGAGGAGAGGGCGGATAGAATGGAAGAGCCAAAGGAAGGGTATGACCTCTTACAATGCAACTGCCCAGACAGAAATTGGCCTCAATATCCATGATCTTGCAGTGCCTAGCAATACCTTCGCAAGACCCTCAAAATAGAAGAAAAAGATGATGTCATCAAATTAAAAGAGAGACTAATGGAGAGAGGGAGGGGATATGATGGAGACTGGAGTTCTAAAGTGGAATGGGGGAGGGGAGGGAAATATCAGGTGGGTTTTTTTTTGTAAGTATAAAAGTCAATAAAAAACAATAATTTAAAAAAAAAGAAATGGAAAAGTTCCCAACCACCAAAAAAAAGGCTGGGAGATGGCTTGGTAATTATTAAGAGCCATTGCTTCAGGAGGGCCTCTCAGCTGGAAATGTGGGTGCGTAACCACACACATGTCTATAACCTCAGACCTTAGGGAACCTTAGGGAAGGGAGACCAGAGAATCTCGCAGGACAGCAGCTCTGGGCTGAGGGAGACCCCATGTAGCAGTTAGCTTCTCTTTGCGGAGATGAAACACCCAACCAGAACCAGCTGATGGGAGAAAAGGCTTTGTTTGAGGCTTATGGTTTCAAGGGAAAGCCTTATTATGGAGGACCAGTCAGCTGACATGTCACGTCACCCTACGTCAGTCACAGAGAGAGACCTGAGTCAACCGTCTCTGAACACCCAGTGGCCTGGACTAATAATGATGCCAAGGTCCACCCCGAGGGAGAAATAGGAGCAAGAGAGCCAGCTAGAGAAGGCCCGAAGAGAGGAAACCAAGAGATGTCACCCTCCTTCCGAAGCACTGGAATTCAGCTCTGATGCAGCCTCATCCCTCAGAGACAGAGCCCTCTACCTCGTCCCCAGTCTGACACACTCAGGTATGCTGGCCCCTTTGGGGTCAGCCCCTTGCATCCAAACCAATCAGCATTCTCCTAGAATCACCCCAGCCTCATGGGAAAGCCCACCCCAATAAGGTAGAAGAAAGGCTGACCAAGTGAGCAAGGGCTTCCTGGCTGTTCATTTCACCTGAACCTTGGGACCCTGGTTCCAGTAAGGCCTTCCCCCACCCCAGCCACCTGGGAGGAAGGGATTTTCTCCTTCCTTTTGTTACTCTCTTCTAAGTTAGGGTTCCTTTACTAACTTCCTTTTTAACTAGTGTGAAGGAGAAAGCCTTTACTCTCTGTTGCTCCACTTCCCAGGTGTGCACGTGTGCATGCGCACACGCATACGTGTTTCTTTAAGCTCTGGCCCTTCTTCAATTTCCCCAGAAACACCCGTCATGATTTCCCTCCCGTGTTCACTTCCCCACATGGGGTCTCAGGTCCTGCCTCCACGAGAGCATGTATACTCATTCCAGCCTCTTCCCTGGATTCATCTCCTCCTAAATAAATTTAATAATTTATCATTTGTCTGTCACAGTCTGTTTATTTCAATTCGTTGTTAAAATAGATAAGACCACAAAAGTTGGGGTTCATTGGCCTTCCCTGAACTCCAAAAATCCTGATCAACCTCCCCAGTAACACACCACCTCCCACAAGGCTCCACCTCCCCAAGGCTCCACCAGCTGGGGACCAAGCAGAAGCTTACTTACAAACACCTGAGGCTGCTATGGGACACCTTGACCTCCACACTCCATCTCAAGGAAATAGGCAGAGGAGCAACAGAGGAGGACACCGGACGGCTCTAGTGTCTGCACACATGTGTATATACCATATATGTTCTGGGCACTCATTGACCAACAAGTATCAACTATCCAAATGTCTACCAACCAATGAAGGAGAAAGAAGGAAGAAGAGAAGGAGAGGGGGGAAGGAGGCGGGCAGAGAGGGAAACTAGAGAGGGCAGGAGAGAAAAACAAGTTGTGGCCACCCACACAGTCACTCTGTCTTCAAAATGAAGAGCATTCTGGGCTGAATGAGAAATGGGCAAGCAAAGCCAAAGGACCCAGGTTCGATTCTCCAGGACCCACATAAGCCAGATGCACAAGGGGGTGTATGCATCTGGAGTTCATTTGCAATAGCTGAAGGCCCTGGTATGCCTAATCTACAATCTCCACCCCCATCTGCCTCTTTCTCTCAAATAAATAAATAAAAATAAAAAATAAAACAACAAGGGAGAAATAGGAGCTAGTTATCTTTTGTTTTGTTTTGTTGTTGTATTTTGTTTGTTTTGGTAGCCAGCTAGGGAAAGGCCCAGAGAGCTTTCTGGGACAAAGGACCCATGCACAAGATGCCAGATGCACAAGAGGGCACATACATCTGGAGTTTGTTTACAGTGGCTGGATGCCCTAGCACACCCATTCTCTCTCTCTCTCTCTCTCTCTGCCTCTTTCTCTCTCTCAAGCAAATAAATAAATAAATAAATAAATAAATAAATAAATAAATAAATAAATAAATACTGGAATTCAGCGAGTGATCCAGCATCACCCACAATGGCTGCAGCACCCCCTACTGTTTCCCCAGTCTGGCACACTGCCTAGGGGGGTTGTCTGGTCTCTGGGTGATGACGGAAATCCATCCTAATTAACTATAAAGCCTTGTCCCATGTGTGGCCAGTCTCTCTTGGTGGTATTCTCCTGGCACTGGTCTTCGTTCTTTCTCCTTCCCGGGGAGTGGGGGAGGGAGATTATGTCTCTCCCTCTCCCTCTCTTCCACCCTGGCAATCTGATTGGCTCCTGGTTCTTTCATCTAAATAGTGAGTATATGTCTCCCATCTCCCATACTGTTGGGGGGAGGGTTCTCAGTACCCCTCTAGGTATTTTTCTGTTCATCCCCCACATCTATTTTGTTTCCAGCCATCACTACCTGATCTCTTAACTCTCTTCTATGTGGAGGAACAGGGCTGGAGTTTCTATGTTTCCTCCCACAGGCGTGTGTGTGGGTTTCTCCTAGGTCTTTTGGCATGGGCTTCCAGATCCTGGCTTTCACGTGCATGTGTAACTGTTCCAGCCTTTTCCTAGATACCAATTTTCCCTAAATAAACGTAACAATTCATAATTTCTCCCTAAATTAACTCAGGAATTTGTAATTGATCCTTCTTGCTGTATTTATTTCAGTTCTTTGTTAAAATAGACAAGAGCCCAAAAGGTGGTGTTTATAAGCCCTTCCTGAACTTCAAAAAACTTCGGTATCAATAGGAAATTCAGTTATGTGTACTTTACCACATAAAAAATGTAATAAAAACAGAGAGATTTAAAAACAGATACCAGGGCTGGAGAGATGGCTTAGCAAAACGCTTGCCTATGAAGCCTAAGGACCCCGGTTGAGGCTCAATTCTCCAGGACCCACGTATGTCTGGAGTTCGTTGCAGTGGCTGGAAAAATGTAAAATAAATAAAAAATAATAAAATATTAAATTAAAAAAAAACAGATACCAGATCTGGGTGTGGTGGCGCACACCTTTAATCCCAGCACTTGGGAGGCAGAGGTAGGAGGATTGCTGTGAGTTCGAGGCCACTCTGAGACTACATAGTGAACTCCAGGTCAGCCTGAGCTAGAGCTAGAGTGAGACCCTACCTCGGGGGGGGGAGAGGGGTTGAAATACTTTTTTTATTTTCCTCTGGACTTTTTTATTTTTATTTTTTAAATTTATTTTTGGAGAGAGAGAGAGAGAGAGAGAGGGAGAGGAATACAGAAATGGGCGTGCCAGCAGTCTCTCAGCTGCTGTGAATGAAATCCAGATGTGTGCACCCCCTTGTGGGCAAGTGTGGCATTGCACCCTTGCCTCACTGCATCTGGCTAAACGTGGGACCTGGAGATTGGAACCGCTGGACATTGGAACCATCGTTCTTAGGCTTAGCAGGCAGGCACCTTAGCTGCTAAGCCATCTCTCCAGCCCTCCTCTGGACTTTTTATATGAGTTCCATTTGCCCCCATGGGAGAGCTGCAGGGTAGAGAGAGGGCCAGGCATGGCTGTGTGACCACCTCCAGAAAACCGAGGGAGCAGCTCTTTTCCCAGGAACCAGGGTCAAGGCAGAAGCAGACCTACCAGTGGGGCAGCAGGTCTGCAGTAATGAGCCCTTAGGGACACCCTCTATAGCAGACAACTTCAGGTTCACTGAGACGAACTTCCAGACCAGGCACGATTATGGAGGAAGGGATTTATTGAAGCTTACAGATCCAGGGGAAGTTCCATAATGGCAGAAGAAGCTGGCCTGCCTTCACAGGACCAAATACAGGGAGAAGCCACAGGCCAAAAGCCACACAACACAGTACAGCACACTTCAGGAACGTCAGCTAGGCACACTTTGCGTATCTTTAGATTGAAATCTCAAACCCACCACCACACCTTAAGATCCGCCCAGTGACACTGCCTCCAGCCAGGTGGCTGCAGATGCAAACTACAAACTAATAAAACACTGAATATATTGGGGGTCATCTATTCAAACTACCATACCCTCCTTCATTCAAACTATGGGCAATGGGGATACTAGGCCCAGAGGGAGGTACCATGGGGTGCCCTAGCTTCCTTCAAATGTGTGTGTGTGTGTGTGTGTGTGTGTGTGTGTGTGTGTGTGTGTGTGCAGGGCCTGAACAACCATCTCAGTGAGACCCGAGGCCCAGGCTCACCGCTGCTACTCTGCCGGGCCCTTCCTTGCAGGCAGGGGATAACTGGCCAGCATCAGGGGCTACTCTTCTCCTTCCCTCTGAGGTTCCTATCTCGGGTGCAAGAAGGAGCCTCTTCTGCCTCAGGCTGCCTTCACAGACACTTAACCTCCAGGGACAGTGTAAGAGACAGGATTAGGACCTGACCTCCCCCAGGTAGCCATAGTCCAGGGGCCGTGAGCTGGTGCTGGCTCCACCCTGTGGTCAGGCTCGGTTGTTATTTATGTCTTTTCCATTAAAAGCCTCGGGAACAGTTATTGATTTTCCTATTAAGACGTGTTTATCTCTCATTACATAGCAAAGTGAACAAAACTGGAGCAAACAGAGGCGCAGGCAGACGGGCATCCAGGTATCCGTGGTTACCCTACTGATGAGGCTCTAATTTCAGCTGCCAGCCCCGGCTTCATTGCCTCTGTCAAGTCACAGTGTCACCCTCTGGCTGGGTCTTAGAAACCTTCTCCCAGGGGCCTCTATGTCCAGACATTTTTTGGAAGAGGAAAGGAAAGGGCAAGCGAAGGATGGTACCCCAAAACAGGGGAGGGCTACCCAGGTCCGGAAAGGTCTGGCGGCGCCTGTCTGTCTGTCTGCTTTGTACCTGATCTGCTCTCTGCAGAGGCAGTGGCCATTAATGCTCAGACTCGACCCTTGCTGTGTCCTTTATCTATCCATAATCGGCATGGGGCCACGTGGAGCCAGCATGTGTTGAGTCCTTGCACGCACACGGGGACTAATTGCTGCCACACACACAATCCAGAGCCCCCACAAGCCCTTGCCCTCAGGGACTGGAAGGTCTGGGTGAAAGGAAGTTTGCAAGAGGGCTGAAGGGAGGAAAGGAGTGGAGAGGAGGGAAAGGGAAGAGGGGAGCAACAGGAGGGAAGGAAGGGAAGGGGAGGAGGGAGGGGAGGAAGAAAAGAAAGGAGGAAAAGAAGTGGAGGAGGGGAGGGAGGAAGAGGGTGAGAGAGGAAGAGGAAGGGAGGAAGGAAGAGGAAGGAGCGAGGCTGGAGTTCAGCTATGCACTACAGTCCTGTTTGCATTAGGGTCTCTAAGATTCTCAAGGAGACAGACAGGTTGTGGGTCTGGGGAGGGGTCCACCTTGGGGCTCATAGATGATTGGGGACTTGACTCGCCCATGTCTCTTTTGTTATTGGCTTTGTCACCAGGCGCATGGTGACCTTTTGAAGCTGGAGGATGACTCTCAGTACTTCTTATTGAAGAAACAGCTTTTTCTAGTTAAGAAAAAAAAAATAATCGGATTATGAAAGGAATATCTGCTTGTTAGACGGGCATTAAGGTTCCAAAGCACACACAAAGAGAAATAGTCCCCTCAACAGGCCTAGAGCTGGTGCAGGGAGCTCCAAAGACCCCAGGAAACAAGATGCCCACTCCCCCGAGAGCTTGGATAAGCCCGGATGCCCTGTGGACACTCCAGACTCAAGGTGGGGTGGTGTCTGGAGAGACTGAGAGAGTCAGGTTGAACCTCAGCTCCTGCAGTTCCTGTCTCTTTAAGGTTGAGAGCCACCAACTCAGACATGGGGCTGGGGCATGGCCACAGAGTGAGGACACGCTACTGTTTTGGTACCATCTCTGCAAATGAGACAGTTGGACATTGTTACAGTCAGATTTGTGTTGCTGGCAGAAAACATCTGACCGAGAGCAGCTTGTGGGAAAAAGGGTTTATTTTGGCATACAGACTTGATTGGAAGCTCCATGGTGGCAGGGGAAAACGAGGCATGAGCAGAGGGTGGACATCACCTCCTGGCCAACTTCAGATAGACAACAGCAGCAGGAGAGTGTGCCAAATGCTGGCAAGGAGAAACTGGCTGTAATACCCATCAACCCACCCCCAACAATACACTGCCTCCAGGAGGCTTTAATTCCCAAGTTGTCATCATCTGGGAACCTAGCATTCAGAATACCTAAGCTTATGGGGGACACCACAGACATTAAATATCTCCCTATCCCTGGAACACATGTGGAGGGGCCTCTGGTTGTGCAAGGCACACAGCTCCACTATTTAGGTGGTATGGTGTCCCCTAAACAAGAAGTCCCCAGATCTCTGGCTGACAATGTACCTGCCCCACTCTTTCTGGCTAGGCTTTCTCCTTACCAAAAGGGTACAGGGCCCAGGGAAGGTCAGACACACCCAGCATTTGCCAATGGAAACCATGAGTGCCTGGGGCCAGGGAAAGCATCCTCAGGGGAAACAACCTTGGGGACAGCAGGAGGCAGAGCCCAGAACCTGTCAATTCTGCCAGGAGGGGACTCAAAAGCCACTGCAGGTAGGAGTCACCCTGCCCTCCCTCCCCATTTCCAGGAGGTGTTAGCAGTCTCCCTGCCCACCCTGGAACCCACCTCTGTGGGGCTGACATGGTGTCCTGCAGAAGAGTGGCCCAGGGCTCACAAGGCCACTTCTTTTTTGTTTGGATTTTTGAGGAAGAGTCTGGCTCTAACCCAGGCTGACCTGGAATTCACTATGTAGTCTCAAGGCGGCCTCGAACTCATGGCCATCTTTGTACCTCAGCCTCCCCAGTTCTGTAATTAGAGGCCTGCTGCCCCACCACATCTGGCTCATGGCCAATTCTTTTTCTTTTTGTTTTTAGCTTTTTTTTTTAGCTTTATTTTTTTATTGACAGCTTCCATAATTACAGACAATAATCCTTGATAATTCCCTCCTCCCCACTTTTGCCTTTACAAATCCACTCTCCGTCACATCCCCTCCCCCCTCAATCAGCCTCTCTTTTATTTTGATGCCATCATCTTTTCCTCCTGTTATGAGGGTCTTGTGTAGGTAGTGTCAGACACTGCGAGGTCATGGATATCCAGGCCATTTTGTGTCTGGAAGAGTGCATTGTAAGCCCTTCCTTTGGCTCTTACATTCTTACACCACCTCTTCTGAAAGGGGCCCTGAGTCACGGCCAATTCTTCATGAGCCTGGCATCCTCACCTGTGCAGTGGCTATTCGACATTGACCCTGCAGGCCGTGGTGGCAATTGGCAGGGTTCCAGGGTGGCTTATGAATGATGCCTGGTAGGATCTGGTGGCAGAGGCTGTCCTGAGGCTGTGGAACACGGTGTTCTCAGTTGCTCTTCCCAATCTTGCCTGCGGGCACTGTGGAGTCACTGCGCTCAGCCTCCCTCTTGGTGGCCTGGTTTGTGTCACTGACAGGTGGCAGCGTCTGTTCCACTGGGGACAGGCAGAAGCTCGGGGGGGGGGGTGCTTTAAGGCAGAAGAAAAGGGACAGTTCTTGGGAGGAGTAACTTGGGATCCAGGCCAGGGGCCAGTGGAGGTCCAGTGGGCATGGTAGAGGACAAGGATGGGGACACTTGGGGATCATTCAGAGCAAGGACAAAAATGCAGAGCAGGGACAGATGGGGCACTCAGAATGGCCCAGCAGGGCCCCAGCTCACCTAGGTCTTGCAGGTGCTTCAGCCCCAATCAATGGACAGAATCAAGTGTGCTGCCCCCATAGCTCCAGGCAAAAGCTCTCACTCCACCATAAGGACAATCTGCTTGGGGACATGGGTACAATCCCCATTGTACCTCTGCCCAGTGTCCCTTTCCTGTGCAGCTGCCAGCTTATCTCTCATATCCGGTGGGGCCTTCTTGAGTCCCTGGGTTCCCTGTGAGCCGGCGCCCTCGTGTGGCTAACTACAGTATAACCTCCTCCAGAGGAGGGCTGTCTAGAAAAAGGCTTACAAGGCAGTGCTCCTGAGCCTTGGGTGGGTGAAGTGTGCAGGGCAATCTGTAGAGGCATGTTGGGGATCCTCGGGGACTCTTGGCAGGTTTGCATTAGCTAGATTGCGATGAACATTTAAGGTCCCCAACCTCCAGACTTCAGGGTTTAGGCAGCACTACAGATCCCCCTGGGTTCTCTGAATCCCTGAGTTTGTTAGCAGGCAGGAGAGATTTGCTAGGGACATACCAGTACGATTTTTAAGGCAGAACTTCAATAAGAGTCCCAAGCAATCCACAGATACCCAATGGACGCAGAGTCTCACTCAGATCCCTGGAAACCTGGGGAACCCCAGCTTCAGCCACAGCTGACTAGGCACACTCCTTGGAGGAAAAAATTAGGTGGAAGCCCCAGAGTACCAGCAGCATACCCTGCAGAATGGCCACGTGGCCACAAGGTGGTGCCCTCACCCTATTCGTGGCAACCAGGGCCAGAAGAAAGGACTCAGCAGGGGGCCCGGGATCAACAGGTATCAGGGAGGCAGGTATATGGGATATCCAGCTTCACTAGGACGCCCTCAGGGAACTCACACTGATGCACAGGACTGCAGAACGAGGAACAGGACATGCCAGAAGGCACCATCACCCCACTGGAGGAGAAGCTGGGTCAGGCCTAGAGCCAAACAGTTCTCCCCAGAGGTGTGAACACCACCAGGTAGTAAGCCTCAGCTGGGATGCCACAGGAAGTGAGTCTCTAGGGCTATATACAGTCCCACCTGGGAGTAGGGCCAGGGGGCTGGAACCAGGAGACAATGGGACTGATGAACAAGGGTTTGAAGACACATTCACACATCCACGCATCTCTCTCTCTCTTTTCTCTACACACACACACACACACACACACACACACACACACACACACGAAATCCTTAGACTCAAGTGCATACCTTCTATGCACACATGCATATATGCCTAAGGACAGAGGGGAAGGCCTGTGGTCTCCTGCCTAGCCATACACACAATCATATCTCGAGGAACAGGGAAGAGTGTTATCCTGGATTTCTGATACCACCACATGGATAGGATGGGGCAGGGAGAAACCCTTCACACATCATTGGTGGACTCATGCATCTAGACTCCAGTTCTCTGGGGGCTGGCTTGCGTCTTCCCATCACAATCTCCCTGTGACCCCCACTCCACCCAGCTCCACTCAGAGCCCTTGCTCCTTTCTTTCTCCCAGGGAAAATCCAGCTCAGGGCATAGTAGAAGGGGTTAACAAAGACCCCACTGATGCAGAGGATGGGTCTCACTGAATATCTGGGCACTGGCATGAATTTTCTACTGGAGTGACCTCAGGTCATAGGGGGTGACCTTGGGAGCCCAGAGGGTAGCAGATGGAACCTGTCTGCTGGTACCTGGGAGCTAGAGCTGGACAGGGTCTTCACCCTCCTGAGGTTTTTTTCATAGACAGAGGTACCACTCCTGGTGTGTAGATGGGTGCCTCAGAGCCCTGCGCCCCACACTTGGGATCCTCAAGGTCAGGTTATCCATCCCTCCTGTGCCCAGGACATCTTGCGGCAGGAACCCTCTTGCTACAGCTTTTGATCACCTGGCCCCCATCAAGGTTCTCCAGGACTGAGTGTAAAGACTGTCCTGCCTGGACCCCAGGGGCCACCACTTCACGTTGTCATGGACCACCAGACAGGACCTCTGATCACCAGGCTAGGGTATCCTCTGACTCTGAGCTTTCCCGACACATACAAAGGCCTTCTTGGGGGGCACCTACTCTGAACGTGTCACCATAAAGCATCCCACCGCTATGAACCCTCTACTCCCCAACCGTTCCTAGGGCCAGCCAATGTGACCTCAGAGTCCAGAGGTGGTTCCTGGGTCCCCTTTATCTTGCCTAGCAGTGTCCTCTCCTGAGCCAAGTGGGTTCTGGGCCCCACCTGGCTTGTGCCTACCCCATACTCAGCTGGGAGCAAGGGTGGGAAGGGAGGTGACCATTCTGCTTGGAGAAAACTTCCCGTTGTGCACAGCATAGGATACAATGGGTGTGGAGGGGGCTGGGAGGGGGCTGGGAAGGGGAGCCAGACTGCAGGGTAGGCGTAGCAGCCCTGGCTTGGCTCACCCCTGGCAGTGGCCTCGCGCTGAAGCACCTGTCCTGATAGCCACTGAACCAAGACCCCAGGCTGGGACTGTAGTAACGCATGATCACCTCTCCCAGTTTGGGGGACTGGATGTTCAAGATCAAGAGCAAGGGACTCCTTGGTGAGTGCTTCACCCTGGCCCACAGGTGCCGTCTCTGAGATATGGCCTCAAAGTGGGGCTCCTCTCTGTGCACTTTCAGGCAGAGCACGGTCTGCCATCGTCTCTGACAAGGACACCGATCCCAAGGACCAGGACTCTCCCCTCCCCAATCCTCACTGACCTTCAGACTCTCCCAGGACCTCAGTGATGCCATTACTGAGCGCACTGACCTGCCATGGTCTCCCGTTTCCTTACACTGCTCCAGACAGGCGAGGCATGTTAGGCAGAGTGGGTGAACTGGAACAGCTTAGAAATGAGCCCATGTCTGGACTCCATGCATCCCTAGACCGCCCCCCTCACCTGCCTGCCCCTTCTTCCTTGTTCGGGTACTCAGGAAGTATGTACGTATACATTGCCCCAGGAGTGGGTGGGAAGCATCTAAATGCAGCACAGATTTGGGCTTCCCAAAATTAGTGCGCTATCAAGTTGAACATGAAGTAACTTTTTGCATATGTAGTATTGTGGTGTGGTGTGTTGCAGGTGTGCAGAAGGCAAAGAAGAGTATTGGGTGTCTTCAATTGCTCTTCCACTCGTCTCCAGAGTCTCTTGCCACTGCAAACAAATGCCAGATGCTTATGACACTTTTTTTTCCTTTTTTACCTTTTTTTTTTTTTTTTTTGTATCTTGTTTTACACGGATGCTGGCAAATTAAATCCAGGCAGCAAGCTTTGCCAGTGTGGTAGTTTGAATAGATGGCCCCCAATATATTCAGTGTTTTATTAGTTTGTAGTTTGCTTCTGCATTCACCTGGTTGGAAGCAGTGTCTCTGGTTGGATCTTAAGGTGTGGTGGTGGGTTTGAGATTCCATTGTAAAGATATGCAAAGTGTGCCCAGTAGAAGTTCCTGAGGGTGTTGTGCTGTGTGGCTTTTGGCTTTTGGCTTTTAGCTTGTGGCTTTTGCTCTCTCTCTGCTTGGACCTGTGAAGGCAGGCCAGCTTCTTCTGCTATTATGGAACTTCTCCTGGATCTGTAAGCTTCAATAAATATCCCTTCCTCCATAACCGTGCCTGGTCTGTAAGTTCATCTCCCCAAACCTGAAGCTGTCTGCTACAGCCAGCCAGCACCTTTAACCCCGGAGTCATCTCCCCAGCCCAAAATTGAAGTATTTTTAAAACACCTGAATGAATTACAGAGCCCAATAGTCTTAAACACTTTCATGCTCAAAGAAGAGATTCCAAGAACTGCTCTACACAGCACACCCCTCAAAAACCCAAATGTCAGCCGGGCGTGGTGGCTCACGCCTTTAATCCCAGCACTCGGGAGGCAGAGGTTTGCAGTCCACCCTGAGACTACATTGTGAATTCAGGTCAGCCTGAACTAGAGTGAGACCCTACACTGCAAAAAAAAAAAAAAAAAAAAAAAAAACCAATGGTGGATAAAACATTTTGCATCTAGCTCTTGCCCGGTGCTCAGAGATGATGACCAGGTGGATAAAGAGGGATCCGTATCTAGAGATGATGCAGAGGCCAATGAATGCATAAAAGCCTGCACATAAGATCAGTGGCGAAAAGAGGAAGGGAGGGAGAGATGGATGAAGAGTGGATTGGATGGATGTGTAGATGGACATGTCGATGGGTGAATGGAAGATGGCATGGATTGATGGATAGGTGGGTGGGTAGATGAGTGGTTAGTTGGGTGGATTAGATAGAGAGAATGGTTGACATAGTGAGCGGGTAGATGGATGGGATGGCTATGTGGATGGAAGGATAGAGGCAAGGATGGATGGATGGATGGATGGAAGGATGATGGATGGATGGATGGATGGATGGCCAGGTGGGTAGGTAGTTGGATGAGTGAGGGGGTGGTGGGTAAATGGTTGGGAGGGTCAGTGGATGGATGGACGGATGGATGGATGTGCAAGTATATGGGCAATGGATGAGTGGACAGTTGGATGCACATGCCCACACAACGTATCCTGAAGAGGATTTGACACCTGGGGATCCTGGAAACTGCCTGCTGGTCTGTGTCCCCCTTATCTTCTAGGCTCAGCTAAAAGGCCAGCCCCTTCTAAGAAACTTCCTCTGGCATGGAAGGCTGCCTGCCTTTTGCTCCCTGCCTCTTAGGACAGGAAAATCCTTCCATGTGTCTTTACCACATGGTCTGTCTTGGACATTCACCAGACTCTACTTGAATGAGAGCAGAGACTTATAGCCTGCCGCCTACACAGGGAGTGTGAGGGCAGGCCCTGCTGTCTAGGCACAGCCTCTAGTGGGCTTGGAGAGTGCGGAGGGAGCAGCTCTACACACGTTAGGTGGCTTCCCTACTTTCTCAGTCTTAGCCCAGCCTGAAGGAACCACCTGGTAGGCTCTTTCAGAGAACTCAGACCTATACCCCCTTGGCAGGGGGTGCAGGGGATAAGAGCTGCCAGTGCAGCTGCTGAGGCAAGGACATCCAGGAATGGAGCTGGAGAAGTCCTCAAAGTTTGTTTCCCCTCCCTCCCAAATTGACTCTCTCCATCCTGTGTGGGAGGCAGTCAGCTTTTCAGGCAAAGTGGTATACATTTGAATTAGATCGGGGGGGGGGGTTGAAGCATGTGTAAAATGTGGGGGGACTGCAGTGATGGCTTAGCGATTAAGGCATTTGTCTGCAAAGCCTAAGGTCCCATATTTGACTCTCCAGATCCTACGTAAGCCAGACATACAAGGTGATGATGCACGCGCAAGGCCACACACGCACACAATATGGCGTAAGCATCTGGAGTTCAATTGCAGTGGCTGGAGAGCCCAGCAGACCAATTCTCTTTCTCTCCCCTACCCACCTCACTCTCTCATAAAAAATAGTGTGAAGGGGGCTGGAGAGATGGCTTAGCGGTTAAGGCGCCTGCCTGCCTGCTAAGCCTAAGAACCTGGTTCCAATCTCCAGCGGTTCCAATCTCCAGCGGTTCCAATCTTCAGGTCCCCCATTTAGCCAGATGCAAAGTGATGCAAGGGCGCAATGCCACACTTGCCCACAAGGGGGTGCACGCATCTGGATTTCATTCACAGCAGCTGAGAGACTGCTGGCATGCCCATTCTCTATCTGTCTCCCTCTCCCTCTCCCTCTCTCTCTGTTTGTCTCTCTCTGTGTCTCTCTCCAAAAAATAAAAAAATAATAAAAATAGTATGAAGGGACCACCCATATGTGTCTGTGCCCAGGGGAGTGAACTAGGTAAGGGGCACCCAGCCAGCCCTGTGCCCTCCAGGCTGGACTTTGAGCCTTGGGGTGCTCACCCTGGGAAGGGCATGGTCACAGTTCCAGAGTTCTGCCTTTGCCTGGGTCCATATCCCAGAGTCAAAGAGTCCATCCAGGGACCTGGACAAAGGGTTTTCTGCAGAGACCAGAGAGCACCATCCTAGACCAGGAGAAGACACCAAACAGTGCTGGTGACTCCTTCATATGTCATCCACATGAGGACACAAGACCTGTCGCTAGCCTTAGCGTGTTTGTGGAGGCTCTTGTGTGGAAATGCTCAGGGGATAGAGCATGAAGGTTGCTGGGGCCCAGGAGGGCGTCAGAGCCCACAGCAGGTAAGTAGTCTTGGCTAAGCCATTTCCAGGCTCTGAGCCTGGGTCTCCTTGGCTGGGTGGGCAGTGGGCCCATAGGGCCACCATGGCACAGAAGCCTTTAACCGTGAACCATAAAGAGGCCACCTGCTTTTTTGATTCTGCAATTTTATAGCAAATGAAGAGATAAGTCAGCTTTGATGCAGGTTCTGTTTTATTGGTATAAGCTTTTATTCCCTCCCTGTTCGGGGGAACAAACGGGTTTATGGCCAGCTCCCCATCTTGGCTAGCATGGGTGGGGTGACAGAAGGCAGCTCTGAGAGGGACCTTCTGGTCCTGACCCCTTGCACCCATGGGGTGCCAGGGAATGATCCAGCCTGTGGTGGGGACACCAGACTCTACAAACCTCCCCACTATTTCTCCCTCCCTACTCTTGGACTGGATGATCCCACTGGCGGAGGCTTCTGCCTCCCCAACCCAGAGTCTCCAGGCCTTGGTTTCTTCACCTGAAAACAGGGTATCAAGTGGGTCAGTGAGACCCCAGGCAGGCATTGCCCACTGCACCTTGGTCCTTTTGGTGTCAGGAACAGTGCTACTATGCCCACCACCCAGCCCCTGTGACTACTCCACGTGCCACAGGCTTGGCCTTCCACAGAGGAAGAGGGCATCAAGGTGAGAGTATTGGGTTTTCATCCACGGGTATGTGGCTGATCCTGTGGCCCTGGGGCTGGGTCCATGGAGGTTTTGGGCTGCCCATTGCACCAGGAAACCTGGTGAACTCTGGTGTAGATACCAGCTCCCATCTTCTGCAAGCAGACAACAGGCTAGCGCCAACTTCAAAGGTCCAAGAAAGCTACAGGACTATGCCTGCTAACATGTCGGGGACATCAAAGGGCCCCACCCAAGAGGTGGCGGGTGGCCCAGACAAGTGAGGAGCCACCCAGAGCTCCAATCCAAAGGGAGTGGCTGGGATGGGCCTAAGTGGGCCAGCCCCACCTGTGGGGCCAGCACAGGCCCCCATAGTGCCCAAGGCCTTTCTTTGAGGTTGCACTCTTGGGCCTGTTAGAAACACTATGGAAGTTAGTTCCTGATTTTAGGATGAAAGCTGAGCTCCTCACCCCAGAAGCACTGGAGTGAGAGAAGAAAAGAGTGGGAGACTCCTGGAACCAGCCCACTTCCATCAGTAGGGATTAACGTTCTTTAAGCTTGGAGGGGGCCTCGGGAAAGACTGCTGGCTGTGCAGCCTACCCTCCACAGCTCTCTCCCCTGGGTGATGCAAGACCCCACCCTCTGGACAGAATTCCCATCTCTTTTAGCCCATGGTGATCCCCAGCCAACTCCCAAAAGACCAACAGCAAAGATGCTGCAACACCCTGGGATGGACTTGAGTCAGCTCCGGACCCTCTACCTGGCCCAGTCTCCTCTGGCTAGCATGGAGTGAGGGCTCTTGAGGCAGAGCACAGGGGTCCTGAGGGAAAACACCTTGGGAAAATGCCTTGGTGGGGCCCCACTAAAGGCCAGGCTATGGTCTGTACCCCATTATAGGCTTCATGCCTCCACACAGCTCTCAACTGGGGGGGGCGGTCTTCTAGGACCCCAGAGCCTGGGTCAGGAGCTGGTGACATTCCCAGGGTCACATAAAGAAGGCCCAAGGACCCACCTTTCCCAGTGGAAGTTTGTGCTTCAGTTCCACCCATCCCCCAACCCCTGGTCCAAAAGGCACCTGCCTGCGAGGCTCATTTCTAGGATATCTAATGGAAATTCCACCGTGGTGGGCTTCAGCTCTTCCTTAGGATTCCGCATAGCAGCTGGGCCTGAGGGGCAGAGGTCTGTCCGGATGTGAGACTTTTCTAAGTATGCTACTCCTGCCAGGAAAGAGGCTGGACTGGATGCTGTAACCAGTGACAGGAACCCTCGGGCTGCCTACTTTCTGTGTTTCCAGGGCAGAGGGTGACAAATCACTAATTGGCGTCCGGGGTGGAGCTGCACCTGACCTGGCTGTCCTCAGAGGTCAGTGATTCATGGAAAAGCCTACACCTTATTAGCCCTTCAGCTCCTGCCTTCCTACCTCCCAGTCCCCCACCTCCCAACCACCCACTCCTGGCCCTCCACCACCTGGCCTTCCCACCATACAGGATGCTCTCCTTGGGGCTCTGTCTGCACTAGGTGTCTCCAGACGCAGGGAGAAGCAATACAGAGGCCCTGAGGCAATAGTAAGTGGAGGGAAGAGTAGAGAGGCAGGCCTGTCAGCTGGGAGCTGCTGGACCTGGGGAAGGAGACTCTGCCTAGCTCTGACCCACAAGGACCTAGAAAAAAAAATGAAGGGGTGATGCCAGGGCTCCCAGTGAGGCTTCTCAGCAGTGCCAGCAGATCAGATTCCAGGCTCTAGCTTGTCTATCTGTGACCAGGCCTGGAGATGCACCCATTATCCTCCCCAGCAACCCCCACAGTCATGTCAAACCGCGGCCTGGAATCTGGAATCCTAAGGGACAGCCTCTCCAGTGTGGATGCTTGGGACATCAGAGCACAGGCCTCAGGGTGTGGGCACCCCTAAGACTGCTTGGCATATTTCCTACTGCTTCCCAGGGCCCCTGGGGTGGTACTGCTCTGCCCTAGGAGTCACCCAGACAGCACGCTGGTTGCTAAGCAGAAAATGGGGTCACCTCCACCCCACCTGGGAGCCATTCTGAGTGGATGCTGGCAAGTACTTGGGCCCCAGATTCCAGAAATAACCCATCTTAGGGCTTCCCCATAGGTGACGTAGAGGCCAGCAGCAGTTGCTTGCCTCAGCTTGTCCATGGAGCAAGGCAGCTGGGCCCCTCCCAGCCCAGGCTCTTCCCAGCAGGGGCCAGCAGCAACCTATGGCAACAGAGGGCAGGGAGGAATGAGGAGACAATGGGACAGGAAGAACACAGGCCAGGATCAGCCCAAGGCAGGGCCAAGGCCAGTGGAGGCCAAGCAACCAGAGAGGAGAGAGGTCAGCAAAACCTAGAAACTTACAGGTGTGGGGATGGGCTGGGGAGAAAGTGAAAGTGAGGTCAGGAGGTAGGGATAGGAGGTGGGGCCAAAACTTACATGAAGATGACATTGGATGGGATCTGAGGCCAGAGCTTACTGGACTTCAGAAAGAAGTGGGCAGAGCTGGGCATCAGAGCTACAATGAGAGGAGACAGAGATGGGGCTGGGGAGGGCTGAGGTGTTTAGTGGGCCTGGAACAGCTGCTGGCTCAGGGCTGGTGCCAGGGCGCTTGAGTCTCCTGTCAGAGTAGAGAGAAGGGCACTCAGAAAATGGGGTGCTGGAAAGAACCCCTGTCTCAGGCATAGGTAACCCCTCACTGCACATCTGGGTTGGACGCCCAGCCATGGCTGAATATGAATCCTGCCTCTTCTGAGGATGGGGCTGAGTTAGGCTCCTCCAAGTCACCCAGCCCCAGCTCATTAGCCACTAGACTGTCTCCCCTGCTGCCATTTGCATTCCTTCCCTCCCTTCTCAAGCCAAGTTCTACTTCCAAGGATCAAATCCCAGCCACGCCAGTCTGGTCGACCGGTGGATGGGCTTCAGCTTGACGCTTGCACACTTCAGGGATGGGGTCCTCACTCCTTCCTGAGGCCCTGCTGACCCAAAGCAATGTGGATGGAGCCGAAGCTTGTGATGTCTTCCCAGTGTCCCCAGAATAGCAAGGACAGTCCTGTGCTCTCCACTGTATTCCCCTCTCTAAGACCACAAGGAAGGAAGGGGAGGGCCAGAGTTAATCTGAGGGAGGGTCTCTATGCCTGCAGGTTTGGGGGAAGAAAGGACTAACCACTGTGGACAAGTGTGATGGGGGACTGAACCTGGCATCCAAACTGAGGTAACCTGATGCCCTGCCTGGGCAGTGGACAAGAGCTAGCCCCATGTAAAGTGGCCACCAGCTGCTGAGGGCAGGGGGCTGTGCCTGGTCCCTGTATATTCTGCATTCACTCCGCTCCACCCACTCCCACTATCTTCCGGCCACAGCCTTCCCTATCCTTGGGTGGACTAGCCTGGAGAGGATGGTCAAGTCAGCAGGTCAGCATACCCTGTACTATCAGGTTCTTCCACAAGCACTGTATTTTTAAATTTTTAAAAATTAATTTAAAATTTATTAGAGACAGACAGAAGGAGAGAGAGAGTGAGAATGGGCGTGCCAGGGCCTCTAGCCACTGCAAACGAACTCCAGATGCATGTGCTACCATGTGCATCTGGTTTACGTGGGACCTGGAGATTTGAACCGGGGTCCTTAGGCTTGGCAGGCATGCGCCTTAACCGCTAAACCATCTCTCCAGCCCTATTTTTTTTTTTTTTTGTTTTTCGAGGTAGGGTCTCACTCTGGTCCAGGCTGACCTGGAATTAACTATGTAGTCTCAGGGTGGCCTCTAACTCACGGTGACCCTCCTACCTCCGCCTCCCGAGTGCTGGGATTAAAGGTGTGCGCCACCACGCCCGGCTCCAGCCCTATTTTTTAAGAAAAATTTTAATTTTTTTTTTACTTTTCTCATTGTTGTGATACAAGACCAGAAGCAACTTAAGGAAGGATGCATTTGGTCTTACACTTTGAGGGAATATAGGCCATAATAGCTGGGACGGCATGGTGACCTGAGCTTGAAGTAATGGGTCACATTGCAAGCACAATCCAAAAACAGAAATGAGGGGCTGGGGAAACAGCTTAGTGGTTAAGGCATTTGCCTGCAAAGCCTAAGGACCCTGGTTCGATTCCTCAGTACCCACGTAAACCAGATGCACAAGGGGGCACATGCATCTGGAGTTCATTTGCAGTGGCTAGAGACCCTGGTGCTCCTATTCTCTCTTTCTCTCTACCTCCCTCTTCTTCCCTCCCCACCCCCTCTTGCTCTCAAATAAATAAATAAAATTTTTAAAAAATGGGGATGAATGCTGGTGCTCAGCTCCCCTTCTCCATTTTATTCGGTCTGGGAACCCCAGCCCATGGAATGGCATGGCCCAGTTAGGGTGGTCTTCCCATTGCAGTGAACCTAATTTAGAAATTCTTTCACAGACATAATCAGAGATTGGTTTCCATGGTGATTCTAAATCCTGTAACAACCACAGATGACCCATCACAGGTTGTTTCTGTCACCAGGCTCCAAAGACCCCACCAACAATCCCACTCTTGGGGCCATGCTATCTGTCTCTCGTTTCTAACCAAGAGGGTGGAGCAGAAGCTTAGGGTATAAAAGGACCGTGGCCCTCTCCTGCTTTCATTCATAGCATGGCCCAGCCCACAAGAGCCTGGCTGGGGCACAAAGACCTGGCTGGTCTGTCTGTGCAGGGTCATTTGTGTCCCTGTGCATGGCCCATATCTATGTGTCATATAAAATCACACATGAGTTCGCACATGTCAAATCTGTCTAAGGCTCCTCGTGGGCCAAGGCAGGCTGTCTGCAAGATGGGTACACTCTGTCTACCCACATCTGGGAAGTGGACAGGGTGGTGGTATCCACCACCCTTGGTGCCCCTCTAGTCCCCAGGGTGGCTCTGCTTACACACCCAAGGTGGCTGCACTCTTGGCCAACACTACTGGTCCTGTTCACAGTTCTCCAGGCACACAGAGCTCTGCTTCCCCGTCTGATGATTCATTGGTATCCAGGTTGGCAGGACAAGACTGCTTGCAGCCCTGGTGGGGTGCGAGGGCAGTGATGGACCCAGGGAACTCCATGAAGAATGCCCAGTGGAGATCTTGGCCCAAGGGACCGGTATGGATTCCCTCCTCAAAGATTCTCCTACATAGAACCTGCTCAGAGGGAAGTCCCAGGAGGAGCCACGGACAAAGTGCCCTGGCCCTCACCCCACTCCCAAGGCCTGTCCTCCCAGCCAACCTGGCTCCAGGCAAGGCCAGGGCAAATGGGAGTGAAGTAGGTAGGCCCCAGCTTTGGGGAACCCAGCCTTTGGGTGTTTTCGGTCTGACCCAATGGCAGGGCTTTGTCGAGCAGGCTACTGGCGGGAAATGCTGAGCCAGCCCAGAGCGGTTTGTGGCCACCTTATGGAAAGCCCCCAGCTTGGGCAATTGGCCCAGCCCCTGCACCTGTCTCTGTTTGCACAAATCCTGTCCCTAATAGATTTAATCGTGGGGCTTTGATGACTGTGCCAGGGCTCCCCATGGCCTGCCTATGGGCCTCCCAACAAATAGTCCATTGTCTGCAGCCTCAAGCAGGCCAGCCTATGGCCTGTTAATAGTTAAACGGGGGTGGAGGGAGCCCAGCCTGAGGCCAGGGTGGTGAGCTGGAGGCACAGGCAGCCTCCACCCATCAAGGAGCTGCTGTCCTGCACTGGGGCACCAGTGGGTGGCCAAGAGTGCCTGAGAGTGCTCCCTCATCATGAGGCCTGCTGGTGACACCTCCTTCCTCACAGCAGGCTGACTGGCCTATGAGGACACAAAGCCAGGGAGGATGCTGGAACCCTTGAGAGCCAGCCACTTGCTGTTCTCACCCAGTCCAAGGGACAGAAGTAGTCATATGATCAACACCCAGCGAGGGGCCCTTATATATGGCTAACGGGGCATCTGCTAGAGTGGGCAATCTGGCAATGATGGCTGTTGCACAGGTATAAAATGGAGACTCAGAGAGGCACCTGCCCGTGTTCTTAGCAGCATTACTCACCAGGACCAGCAGAGGGAAGCACCTAGGTGTCCAGGAGACATAGCCACATGGTGAACTATTACCAAGCCATAGCGAAGAATGAAGCTCTGTGAGCCAGGCTTGGGGGTACACACCTGTCATCCCACCACTAGGGACTGAAGAGATGGTTCAGTGGGTAACAACACTTTGCTGCTCAAGCATGAGGACCTAAGTTTGATCCCAGCACCCATGTAAAAAGCGGTTAAAGGGGCTGGAGAGATGGCTTAGTGGTTAAGGTGCTTGCCTGCAAAGCCAAAGGACCCAGGTTCAACTCCCCAGGACCCAAGGAAGCCAGATGCACAAGGGGGCACATTCATCTGGAGTTCATTTGCAGTGGCTGGAGGCCCTGGTGTGCCCATTCTCTGTCTCTCTACCTGCCTATTTCTGTATCTCTCTCTCTCTCTCTCAAATAAATAAATAAAATAAAAAAATTTTTTAAAAGCGGTTAAAGGTACTTGCTTGCAAAGCCTTCCAGCCACATTACCCACATAAAGCCAGATGCACAAAGGGCTACCATGCATCTGCAGCTCATCTGCAATAGTTGGAGGCCCTGGCACACCCATTTTCTCTCTTTCTTCTCTCTCTTTTTCTCTCTCTGCTTGCAAGTCAATACATAAAATACAATATTTTAAAAACAAAAACAGGAAAAGAATGAAGTTCGGACACATTCTACAACAGCTCTGCCTCCAACACAGGACACTCAGTGAGGGGAGCCAGAATCAAAAGGCTATACACTGCCGTTTACAATGACATACCAGCAAGGCAAGTCCATACAGGCAGGAGGTGGAGCAGGGCTCCCCAGGGGCAGGGAGAGAGAAAAGGAGAGGGAGGAAGACCTGAAGGCAAGTGCTTGCCTCACAAGCATGAAGACTTGGGACTTGATTTTGATCTCTTGCTGAGCTCTGAACTCTCCACTTCGGGTAAACTAGCAAGCCCCAGGGAGACTCCTGTCTCCATCTCTTCCGGTGCTGGGATTACAGGCACACACCACCCTGCCCAGTATTTTACATGGGTGTTGGAGATTTGATCCCAGGTTCCCATGCTCGTTCAGCAAGTACTTTACCCACTGAGCCATCTCCCCAGCCCCCCCAAATACTTTTTATTTAAAGAATATTTTAGTTGTCAACTATGAAATAAAATTATGCATACTTACACTGTACGGTACGGACAGGAACTATAGTGATTCAATGTATTTGCTGACACTGAGTTTATAGCAGGCTTTCCCAAGGAGCTGTGCATTCTATGGGGTTTGCCAAATGGTGAATGTCACCCCCACCCCAACCCCCTGTCACACAGTGCTGTCGCCATTCTGACACTCGGGGCTCTGTTGTACATGTGTCTTCCTTTCAGTACCTAGCCACCACAGTCTTTTCCAGACTGTCATATGCTTAAGTCACACAATGTATGGCCTCCACACGATGACTGCTCAGCTTAGAAATGGTGCCCAAGGTCCCCACCCTAGCTCCTCAGCTTAGCAGTGGCATTCATCCTAACCCTAACCCCACACACTGGAGACTCAGCTTAGTGATACTGTCTGCTTAGTTTAGCAATGGTATTCAAAGTCCCCGCGTCCAGAGTGCTCAGCTCAGAAATGGCATCCATCCATTCAAGTCGGCGGCTGCACTTAGCAGTAACCAGTGCAGGACGTTCTCTGTGTGGATCGGCAGTTTCTGGGGTTTGGCACATGCTCTGTTCTTTCTCCCCTAAGGGACTGCAGGTGGTCCCACACCACCCTTCAACCTCTCTTCTTAGTCCTGGCAATCTCGAGAGCCAGAAGGCTTGTCGACTCCATCCCCCGGCGCTTTCACCACCTCGCCGCTGACCATAGTCCAGTCTGGTCATACCCCCAGTATCTCTGGAATGGTCCCACCAAGGGACCTAGTCATTAATCCAATCATAGTGACCATTCTTCCCCTCCCTGCATGCCATCCTTCCTCTACCTGCCCCTAGGTCTGGGAAGACATAGCCTCTACCACCTGACTGAGAGATCCCAGCCACAACTTCTCACCATGGTTTCTGGCTGTCCGGCTGCCTTCTGTCCTCCCCTGGGCCCTGACTCCAGAAGCTAGTTGTTCTGACTGTCAACCCCACATGGGATGGCTGCCTAGGGTCCCACTTGGTTCCCCCTTGAGATGCTAGATCTCAGGGTGGTCTGATGTCTTCCAAGCTGTCCCTTGCTAATCCCCATGGGCTGTCCATTAGTGGCTCCCATAGGACTGAGGTTGAAGCCCACTATGAGGAGAGCCACAGATATGATCTGTGACCTCCCTTCACCCCCCCCCCAGCTCTGCTTCTACAGGTCCTCCACCGTCCTCCGGGAAATCCGAGTGACCTCCTGCATTCTATGGGGTTTGCCAAATACATAACGTCCTGTACCCACCAGCCTATTGTCATAGAGTGACATGTCTGCGGGAGTAGCTCCTTCACACTTACAGACCCTGCTAGCCTCTGATAAAGATGCCTACAGAAAATCACCCCTGCCAGCCTCCTGCCTCCCAAGTTTGGGATGTGCCCCCAACTGCATTGTCTCCCCAGTCTCTAAGAGACCAAGTCTGCATCAAGCAACAAGGCCCTCGCACATGCCACACCCTGGCTTGAGTTAACCCCTATCTGATCCTCTATGGTTGCTGCTCTCTCAACATCATCCTGGGGACATCTTCCCCAGACACCTCAGCCAGGCCCCTCACCCTGGCCCTTTGTTCTGCACTCCAGACCTCTCACCCCACGCACATGCCACTCACCGCTCAGCGTGGAGGCAGCGAGGGGCTGGAGGCTTGCATATGTTTGAGATTGCACTGCTTATGTCGGTTGCCCTCCAGGACCATGATTTCCATGGAGTCTCTCCATCCCTGACCTGGCTGCATCCCACACATATAGTAGGTCTCCAGCTAATGTCTGGCAGAGGGCCACTAAACAAGCAGCTGGCTGTCCCTTGGAGGTGCAGGAAAGAGGTCTCCCCATATGACCCTGCTGAGCATAGGAAATGTTCACAGTGCCGTGGTGGTCCCTCCCTGCAGGCCCCAAGAGAGGACAGTCCCCAGGAGAACTCCTAGGACTGAGGCTGGAGCCAAAGCAGGAATGGGGCTGCTGGGGTGGTGTGGTGGTTTGATTCAGATGTCCCCCATAAACTTGGGTATTCTGAATGCCAGGTCCCCAGCTGCTGGCAATTTGGGACTTAATGCCTCTTACAGGCAGTGTATTGTTGGGGGCGGGCTTAGAGCCAGTTTCCCTTTGCCAGTGTTTGGCGCACTCTCCTGTTCCTATTGTTCACCTGATATTGGCCAGGAAGTGATGTCCACCCTCTGTTCATGCCATTGTTTCCCCCTGCCATCATGGAGCTTCCCCTCAAGTCCGTAAGCCAAAATACACCTTTTTTTTTCCCACAAGCTGCTCTTGGTCGGGTGTTTTCTGCCAGTAATATGAACCTGACTACAACAGGTAGCCAGCATGGGCTGCAAGGTCTCCTGGGGCTGGACAGGGGGTTCTGGAGCTGCATTTCCCCATTTCTCATTTCCAAGTTGCCACCAGCCGCTAACAAGCAGGGACTTGGATGTAGACGTGAGTGTGAAGTTTGCCCAGGCCCTCATCTGGCATGGCCACAGCGAGCTAGAGGTAGACACTGCCTAAGCAGGAAACAGGCCCTCTATGCCAGGTCCATACAGCCACATGTGAGTACACAGGCACATATGACCACACATGGGCATACATGAGCACACACAGTTACAAATGGGCACATATAGCCATAAGCACACAAGGCTGCATGGGGCTATACACAGACACATAGCGCCACACATGGGCACACAGTCACACACAGGTATGCATTGCCATACACGGGCATGTACAAGCACGAAGACACGTGCCCAGCCCTCTCAGCCACACGCAAGCACCACACTCCCAGCCACACCCATGGGACCCAGCAACGCCCAGCCGCTCCTGAAGCAGGTGCCCACAGGCAGTGACAACTCCACGGCCGCCCAGGCGCACGTCCTCAGCCTCGTCCATCCAGGCCGACAGGTTCAGACATATACTGCCCCAGGCAGCAAGCGTGCCTGGAGCTTGCCAGCAGGGACCAGGAGGCCACGGGCATGTGGATGCCCCACCTGCTTCCACCTGCCATGGCCAAGGGGAGTGGAGCCCAGCTGAGCAGCCTGGGAAGGGTTTTGTGAAATGTCTCCCCAGGGCCAGAGGAGCTGCCCCAAAGAGGCCCATGCCTGGCACATTCAGGGCTCCCTGTTGCTCCTCCCAGGAATCTAGCTTTGGAAGCTTTCAAGTCTCACACAAAGGCACATGATAGTGGGAGGCCCCAGAGCTGTTTGCCCTGATGGATGTCATTGGTATCAGCAGCTGTCCTTGTCATACCCTGTGCACCCAAGAGGCTGGCTGCTAACTGCCCCCAAAGTCCCTTGAAGTAGCTGGTTCTAGACAAATGGGCTGGGCAAGCTTGGTAAACAGCCAGCCCCTCACCTGTAGGCAGGACAGCTAAGGAGCAGCCCGTGTCTCCTGAATACTTCTCCCTCTGACGCCTCTGCTCTGGACGCCATTTGGCTCCCCAACATTTTTGCCTTATTGGTCTTCTCTTTTCCAGAAGGAACCCCAACCAACACACCCCACATCTACAATCCCAATCTAAAGTCCTACGTTGGTGGCGGGGTGTGGGAGGAGTTCTAAGCAGCTGGTGTCAGGCAGGTTCTACAAAGCACCCGCAAGGTGGGCTTACATTACGCTCTTTCCACAGAGCACTGATTGGCGTTTGGAAGCAGATCCCCATAGGCCTTGTCGTTGTCATTGTGCCTTGTACTAAAGTGAGGGGCTGCTTTGATGCAATGTCCCTGCTTTTAAAGAGGATAGGGTACCGTCATGCAAAGGACTGTGGGATAGGCAGTGCCTGCTGAAAGCTGCTGAGGCTCCCCAGTCAGATCTGGGGATGCAGCTGCTGGGGGCCTTGTGGCACTCTGAAGAGAGACAAAGACAGCAGGCCTAAACTATAGAACTGGAAATCAGGCTGAACTCTCCATAGCCAGACCTCTGGAGAGACATGTGAAGTCCCAAGACCCAAGTCCCAGTTGAGAGCTCTGGGCCTGCAGAAATGCCATGCCTTTTGGAAGACAGAAGCCACAGACTGCTCGAGGCCCAAGCAGGGACACAGGGAGCTATGAGGCTGTCTGTGCCTGCCCTGTGCAGGGTGCAGCCCCCTCCACTCTTGGCCCCCAAACCCAACACATTTCACTTGCTTAAAGCAAGGCAGACATAGTCACCACACAATTGTGTGGAAGCTGAGCTCTTATGTTGAGACACTCAGAATGTGCCTGAGTTTGGAGACAAAGTCTTTAAAAGAGGTGATTTGGGGGAAATGAGGTCACTAGGGCAGGGGAGATGGCTCAGTGGACAAAGCATTTGGTGAGAAAGCATGAGGACCTAAGTTCTGATCTTCAGCACTCATATGAATGCCATGGTGGGCATAGCAGCCAACTGTCATCTCAATGTGTGGAAAATGGAAACAAGGAATCTTCCAGGCAAGCTGTGTAGATAGACTAGCTTGATCAGTGAGCTCTGGGCTCAAGCAAGAGATCCTGCCTCAGTAAATTAGATAATGATAGATAGCTGATAGATAGATAGATAGATAGATAGATAGATAGATAGATAGATGATAGACAGATACATAGATACATACATGATAGATAGGAAAGTAATTGAGGAAGACACTTAACATCAACCTATGACCTTCAAATACACATATCACATATTCACAAGCATCCCCCCCAAAAAAAAAAAGGGCAGGAGAGATTACTCAGTGGTCAAGGTGCTTGCCTACAAAGCCTAAGGACCTGGGTTTGATTCCCCAGTACCCACATAAAGCCAGATGCACAAGGTGCTTGCTTGTAAAGCCTGCCAGCTAGGGTTCAATTCCCCAGCTACCTGAATAAAGCCAGATGGGCATTTGTTTGCAGTGGCAAGAGACATCTACCACACATGCACAAATATATAAAAATTTAAAAATATTTTCTTTATTTGTAATCAGAGAGAGAGAGAGAGAGAGAATGAGAGAGGGAATGGGTGTGCCAGGCTTCTTGCCACTGCAAACAAGCTCCAGATACATGAGCCAATTTGTGGATATTGGGGATTTGAACCCAGGCCACTAGGCTTTGCAAGCAAATGCCTTTTGCTGCTGAGCCATTCTTTCTAGCTGTAAATATATATATATATATATAAAAAAAGAAAGACAAGAGGTCCTGGGGACATGGCTCAACAGTTAATAGCATTTGCTATGTAAGCATGAGGGCCTCTCTGACCAGAGATCACTATAAACAAATCCCCAGAACATACATAAAAAGCTGGGCTTGGCCACACCTGTCAGTAACCCCAATGGAAGGGAGTAAAGACCAGAGAGTCACTGATGGACAGAAACTCTGTGTTGAGGAAAAGACCCCATCTCAAGGGAAGAAACACACAGATGTTTTGTTTATTTTTTATTTATTTATTTATTTGAGAGTGACAGACAGAGAAAGAGGCAGGTAGATAAAGAGAGAATGGGCTTGTCAGGGCCTCCAGTCACTGCAAACGAACTCCAGATCCATGTGCCACCTTGTGCATCTCGCTTATGTGGGTCCTGGGGAATTGAGCCTTGAACCAAGGTCCTTAGGCTTCACAGGCAAGCACTTAACCACTAAGCCATCTCTCCAGGCCCCCACACAGATGTTTTAATAAGAGGACACCCAATGGTCTCTTCTGGCCTCTGCATACATGTGCATGGGGTGCGTGTATCTGCACACACCACACATCAAAAGACAAGAGGTTTGTACCTTGCTCCAGCAGCACATATACTAAAACTGGGACAATTCGGACATCAGCATGGCACTGCATAAACTTTCCATAGTTTTCCTCTCCTGTCTGTGAAATAAATTTATTTATTTACTAACTTACTTTCTTACTGTGGTGGTTTGAATTAGATGGTCCCCATAAACTCACGTGTTTTGAATACTTGGTTCCCAGATGATAGCAATTTTTGGAGGTGGAATCTTGCTGGAGGAGGTGTGTTGCTTGGGGCGGGCTTGGGGTGTTAAAGCCAGCTAGCACCCCCTTGCCAGAGTTTGGCTCACTCTCCTGCTGCTGCTTTTCACCTTCTGTGGCAAAGGGGATGTCCAGCTTCTGCTCATGCCATGCTGTCTCCTATCATCATGAAGCTTCCCCTCGAGACTAAGCCAAATAAACACTTCCTTCCCATCAGGCACCTTTGGTCAGGTGCTTTGCCCCAGCAACAAGAAAGTAACTATGGCAGAAAATTGGTACTAATGGAGCGGGGTCATTGCCACAAGAGACCTGACCATGTGGCTTTTGGCCTTCATTTGTTTGTTTGTTTGTTTTGGACCTGATTTGTGGGAGGAATGAGGAAGGATTTGAAACCATGGACTAACAGATGCCTTCTAGTACTGTAAGTGCAGCTCAATGAATTCCTGCGAGAGTTGAAAGACCTAAATGCAATAAGAACTTTGGACTGTGGAGGCTTGCATTGTGAGGGGGAGAGAGAGCTTTGTCCACACCGGGCTAGAGGCAGTTTGTGTGAGAGGCTAGCTGAGCTCATCTTATGTCCTGAGAACCTGAGCAGGGTTGAATTTAGAAGAAATGGACTGGTGAGAGCAGATGGATATGGCTCAGAAAGAAATGAGAGTTTAGGCTAAAGACAATGCCGGTGCAGCTGCAATTGTTTGAGAGCTCACCACCATTGAGACTGGGCCGGCTGTTGTGCATTGGGACAAAGAATAATGCTGGGCTCTTTTCAAGGCAGAAAGCCTATATGCTGAAGGAGTGTCCTGCTCTTTAAAGTTGGATTTGTCCCCCCTCCCCAGATGAACAGGTTGGTCACCCACCTGGCTCTATGGGGATATAACAAATTCAGGAAAGAAAGGGTCATTGAATTTGCAACACAGTTTGTTTTTTGGAAATGGCCACTGGGAAATGTGAGGCAAGATTATTAGAGTCCCTGCATGGAGACATGAGGATGAACTATGGATTGCCATAAAGACCCAAGATTTTGTTGGAATTGCCCGGAGTATGGATGGCTGCCAAGGAGAGCTGCAGGCTCAGGATAGATTGCTTCCCAGGCTATAAACAATCCAGCTGGAGGGGTGGAACTGGAACCTCAGAGACTTCATCACTGGTAACAGATGTCAGACTTGGAGCCTGTAATCCCAGTGCTCGGGAGACAGAAATAGGTGGATTCCAGAGATAAACTAGCTAGCTAGACTAGAAGAATCAGCAAGCTTTGAGTTCAATGGAAGACCCTGGCTCAATAAATAAGGTAGAGAGCAATAGAGGGAGATACCTGACTCCTTCTGTACTCCACATGCATATATACACACATGCACTTGCATGTGTGTGCACACACACACATGCACCATGCACATAAACACATGTAAGAAAATCAACTATCATATGTATATATATGACATGAAAGCAGATGGAGGAGACCACAAGGGGGATAAATAAGGGCAAGGGGAAAGTAATGGGTGGTAAATCAAGTAAATTATGAGATGCATGTATAGAAACATCACAAAAGGCCATTATTTTTATGATTATTAGTAAAATTATTTTTTCCTTTTTTAAGATTTATGTTTATTTATTGATTGATTAGTGACAGAGAGAATGTGTGTGAGCATGGGCATGCCAAGGCCTCTAGCCACTGCAAATGAGCTCCAGACACATGTGTCACCATGTGCATCTGGCTTAAGTGGGACCTATAGAATTCAACCTGAGTCCTTAGGCTTCGCAGGCATGCACCTTAACTGCTAAGTCATCTCTCCATCTCTAATAAAATTAATTTTAAAAAGAAAAAGAAAGGAAGTTTATTTGGGTCATCATTTTAGAAGATGATAGCCAAGACTGAGCAGCCATGTGGACCAGCCTATGATGAGGGTCCCTAGTTGTCACCATAGGGCCCAGGGCCCACGACATCATGGCAGAAGGGTATGGGAAAGAGATATCACATGGTGATCAAAGGGCAGGTGAGGTCAGGCCCATTCATTCACAGTGTCCCTGTCTCTCAGGCACTGTGGACCCATGAGAGCTACAGGGAAACATCCCAATGACTTAATTACCTTCCACTAGGCCACTCCTCTCAAAGGCCCCATACCTCAGAACTGCCATGCTGGTACAGAGCTTCCAGCTCATGAACCTTTGGGGTACATATACTCAGACCTTCACTCACAGGGTCCTGACCTACATGCAGAGAACTTTTGACACAGGAAAGAAGACTTCTCCAAGGCCACTAGAGGAAATGACCATCAACAACACTCTCCAAAGCCTTTTGTCCACTCTGGCAAAGATGGAGAAATGGAACCAGGTTTTCCATTTCATCTGTAATCACAATGGCTGGGATGTGGCTCAGTATTTGCTTAGCACACACAAAGGCCACTTGTTTGTTCTCAAGCACTACATAAACCAGGTATGACCATGCACACTTGTAATTCCGGCAAGTTCATGGCCAGCCTAGGCCACCTAATGAATTCTCAGCTAGCATGGGCTACATAGTAAAACTTTGTCAAAAAAAAGTAGGAAGGCTAGGGAGATAGATCAGTTGGTAAAGTGCTTGCCTTGCAAGCATGAAGACCTAAATATGACCCCCAGTACTCACGTGAAAATGCCAGACATGCCCGCCATCCCAGCACCGGGGAGGCAGAGACAGGAGGATCCTTGGGGCTTGCTAGCCAGCCATTTTAGCCTAATTGGTGAGCTCCAGGCCAATGAGAGACCCTATCCCAAAGGAGGTTTACAATGTTCCTGAGGATGACATCTGAGGTTGTCCTCTGACCTCCACATGTGCACATATGTACACATGCATCCACACACCCATAGACCTACTCATCCATGTGTGCACACATAGATATAAACACACATAGATACACATCACGCACACACAGGCAATAATGTAAAGAAGCAGCAACTGGGCTTTAGACCAAGTGGAAGAAACGGACATTTCTAGAACATTCTATCTATCCAGCAGCAACAGCACACATGTCATCGTCAAGCATACCTAGAACATCCTCCAGGATCAATGACACACAAAGGGAGGGTTAACAAATTTCAGAAGATGGAAATTGTATTAAATATCTTTTATACTCACAAAGGTGTAAAACAACAAATGAATTACCGTGAAACTCACAAGTATGTGGAAATTAAACAACACACTCCTGAACAGTACGTTAATACAGTAGAAAGAGTTCGTTAGTGGAAAAGATAAAATTGGCAACCATTAGCCAGGAAAGAGATAGCAGCGTTGGGGAGGAGGAGACTCAGAATCAGAAAGAAGAGGCATTTATAGGCGTGACCACAGAAACACGGAAGAGCACAAGACCACCGTGACTAGTTAGGTACTAACAATCTAGATCACCTGGAAGACACAGGCAGGTCCCTAAACATATACAAGGCCTGTGAATCACAAAGACCAAACCATCTGAACAGAATAAAGATGAGTCGGGAGTCTAAATCTGTAACCAAAAGTCTTCCATCAAAGTAAACCTTGGGCATCAGTGGTGAATTCTACCAACACTGAAAGGAAAGATAAAACCAAGCATTTAAAAACTCTTCTAGGGCTGGAGAGATGGCTTAGTGGTTAAGGCACCTGCCTGCTAAGCCTAAGAACCCGGTTCCAATCTGCAGGTCCCACGTTTAGCCAGACTCAAAGTGACGCAAGGGCGCAATGCCGCTCTTGACCACAAGGGGGCGCACGCATCTGGATTTCGTTCACAGGAGCTGAGAGACTGCTGGCGCTCCCATCTCTATCTGTCTCCCTCTCCCTCTCTGTCTGTGTCTCTCTCCAAAAATAAATAAAATGATAAAAAAAAATTTTTAAGGGCTGGAGAGATGGCTTAGTGGTTAAGGCACCTGCCTGCTAAGCCTACGAACCCACGTTTAGCCAGATGCAAAGTGACGCAAGGGCACAATGCTGCACTTGACCACAAGGGGTGCACACATCTGGATTTCGTTCACAGCAGCTGAGAGGTTGCTGGCGCGCCCATCTCTATCTGTTTCCCTCTCCCTCTCTGTCTGTCTCTTTCTGTGTCTCTCTCCAAAAATAAATAAAATGATAGAAAAAAATTTTTTTTAAATTTTAACTCTTCTAGACAATTGGACTTTTGGCCAGGCATGGTAGTCCATGCATGTAATTTTAGTGCTTGGGAAGGAGGACCAAGTGTTCAGGCCAGACCGGGCTACATAGTAAGACTCTAACTCAAAAACTTGAACTTTTGGAACACATTCAGTTCATTTTCTTTTCTTTTCTCTTCTTTCTCTCTCTCTCTCTTTCTTTCTTTTTCTGGTTTTCTGAGGTAGGGTCTCCCTCTAGTCCAGGCTGACCTGGAGTTCACTATGTAGTCTTTGGGTGGCCTTGAATTCGTGATGATCCTCCTACCTCTGTCTGGGATTAAAGGCATGCACCACCACGCCTGGCTTTCATTCAGTTCATTTTCTAAGAAGACATTATAATAATAACAAAGACAAACAAGTACATTATGAGAAAAAAAGTTACAGGGCCATATCCCTGTTGAACATAGATGCAAAAATTCTCATCAAAATGCTAGCATACGGAATCAATAGCACATTTAAAAGATCATGCAACACCAGACATGATTGCTGTCACCTGTAATCCTGCATTCTGAAGGGCTGAGGCAGGAGGATTGCCATAAGTTCCAGACATTGTGGGTTACAGTTGTGAATTCTCAAATATAAAGAAACAAGGCCTGGAGAGATGGCTTAACAGTTAAGGTGATTGCCTGCAAAGCCAAAGGGCCCAGGTTCAAATCTTCAGTGCCCACATAGAGCCAGATGCACAAGGTGGCACATGCAATTGGATCTTGTCTGCAGTGGGTAGACACCCTGTTGTCTCCATTTTTTATCTGTATTTCTCTCTCCTTCTAAGATAATTAAATAAATAAAATATTTTCTTAAAAAAGAAATAAAATAATCATGCAGCAAGATCAAATGGCATGTGTCTCTGCAAGGCATGAATGGTTTAAGATACACAAATAATATATGCGATATACCTCATTAAAAAATTAAAGATAACGAGCCAGGCGTGGTGGCGCACGCCTTTAATCCCAGCACTCGGGAGGCAGAGGTAGAAGGATCGCTAAGAGTTCGAGGCCACCCTGAGACTACATAGTTAATTCCAGGTCAGCCTGGACCAGAGTGAGACCTTACCTCAAAAAACCAAAAAAAAAAAAAAAAAAAAAATATTAAAGATAACAATCGTCTATGATCATCTCAATAAATAAAGAAGGTCACCTGATTAAATTAAACTTCTTTTAATGTTAAAAAATGTAAAATTTTAAGTACAAAAGGACTGTGTTTCATCATAGTACAAACCCACATCTAACATCATGCTCAGTAGGAAAACATGAATATTTTTCCTTGAGATCAGGGAAAATATAGGATGTCTACTGCCTCAACTTCTAATTAACACAGTACTGGACATCCTAGTCAGGGAAGTAGGTAAGATAAATAAATAAAAGACAACCAAATCAGAAAGGAAGAAACAAAGCTATTTTTGTTTGTAAATGGCATGATCATATACATAGAAAAAGTCAAAGACATAACCCCCAAAAGTGAAAGTATTCAATGAACTTAGTGAAATTGTAGGATTCAAAGTCAACATACTAAATTAATTGCATCTCTCTATGTATTAACAATAAACTATCTAGAAGAAAAACTAAAAAACCTTTCTATTTATATTTTTTAATTTAAATTTAATTTATTTATTTGCAAGCAGACAGAGAAACAGAGATAGAGAGAAGAGAGACAGTGGCCTCCAGCCACTGCCAACAAAGTCCAGAAGCAATCACACCCCCCTTGTGCATCTGGCTTACGTGGATCGTGGGGAATCGACCCTGGGTCTTTTGGCTTTGCAGGAAAGTACCTTAACCACTAAGCCATCTCTCCAGCCCAGCACTGCCATTTATAAAGTATCAAAAAGAAAATAGAACTAGGGATGTAGCTCAGTGGTAAGTGGTAGAGCACTTACCTAGCATGTGCAAGGCCTCAGGGTGAACTATCAGCACCCCTACAACAAATTGAGAATAAGTTTACTCAAGAACGTTATAGTTGAAAACCACAAAACGTGAGTGAAACTGAATAAGAAGTAAATAGGAAGTTTTCCTGTGTTTGTGGATCATAGGAATTCCTACTGTCATGATCTGCACACTGTCCGGAGTAGTCTATTGGTTTAATGCAATCCCCATCAAAATGTCAATGCTATCTTGCTCAGGAATGGAGAAAACAATCCTAAAATTTGCATGGAGTCAAAACCACACAAGATAGCTAAAGCAATCTTGAGCAAGAACAGAGCCAGAGGCTCAGCAAGTCTAATTGAATTGGCAAGTTCTCAGGTCAGTGAGAGACCCAATCTCAAAAAGAGGTAGATGGAGCCGGGGTGGTGGCGCACGCCTTTAATCCCAGCACTCGGGAGGCAGAGGTAGGAGGATTGCTGTGAGTTCAAGGCCACCCTGAGACTACATAGTTAATTCCAGGTCAGCCTGGGCCAGAGTGAGACCCTACCTCGAAAAACCAAAAAAAAAAAAAAAAAAAAAAAAAAAAAAAAGAGGTAGATGGCAGGGCAGACCTGAAGGTAATACTGAAACGTTGTCATCTGGTCTCCACATGTATGACACACACACACGCACGTGCACACACACACAAAGTCCACGGTCATCCTCAGCTACATAGCAAGTTTGAAACCATCCTGGGACACATAAGATACTGTCTCAAAAATAAAATAAAATAAAATAAAATAAAATAAAATAAAATAAAATAAAATAAAGCAAAGAAAAGAATAGAACAGGCCAGGTGTGGTGGTCTTTAATCCCAGCACTTGGGAGGCAGACATAGGAGGATTAATGTGAGTTTGAGGCCAGCCCAAGACCGCATAGTGAATTCTAGGCCATTTGGGGATAGAGCAAAACCTATCTCAAAAAAAAAAAAAAAAAAAAAAAAAAAAAAAAAAGAGGGGCTGGAGAGATGGCTTAGTGGTTAAGGCGTTTGCCTGCAAAGCCAAAGGATCCTGGTTCCACTCTTCCAGGACCCACATAAACCAGATGCACAAGGGGGCACGTGTGTTTGGAGTTTGTTTGCAGTGGCTGGAGGCCCTGGTGTGCCCATTCTCAAATTCTCAATCTTTCTCTCTCTCGCTCTCTGCTTCTCTCTCTCTCAAATAAATAAATAAAAATAATATTTTTTTAAAAAAAGAATAAAACAGAACAAAAGGCTTTCAGTAATAAGCCCACCTATATCTGGTTAATGAAACTTTGATAAGGGTGCTGAGAAGACACAGTGGGAGAGGTATGGTCTTTCCAATGCATGGTGCTGGAAAGACTGGATATACACATACCAAAGAGGAAAATTGAATCCTTATCTTACACTCTACACAAAAATCAACTCTGAATGGACTGAAGTCTTAAACATACAACCTGCAGCCATAACCATTCTAGAAGAAAGCATCTGGGGCTCTCCATGGCTCTGGGTTGTTAGCCATGGTTTAGATGTGACAGGAAGGCAGATGAGCAGATGATCACGAGGCTCCTGGAGCCCACAATCTTGTAAGCCAATCTGCAAGACAAGATCTCCCCCTATCTATCATCTATCATCCATCTTTTTTGCTGTTGGTTTTTTTCAAGGCAGGATCTCACACTAGACTGGGCTGACCTGGCACTCACTTGGTAGTCCCAGGCTGGCCTTGAACTCACAGCGATCCACTCACTCTGCCTCCCAAGTGCTGTGATTAAAGGCATGAGCCACCATTCCCGGCTCATCCATCTAATATCCATCTAACACTTCTCATTTAACTGTCCATCTATCTATCTATCTATCTATCTATCTATCTATCTATCTATCTATCTCCCTCCCTCCATGATGTTGATATATAATCATGTGACCCAGCTTTCTGCTTTTGTTGGGCTTTCCCCGTTATAATGAAACTTCCTCTCAAACCTGTGAGCTGAAATAAACCCTTTTCTCCTATCTGGTCAGGTGCTTGGTCCCAGCAAGGAGAAGGTAGCTGCCACAATAGTCACCAAGACCAGTGTCACCATGGCCTGGCAGCAAGAGTGAGACTGCTGCATCAGTCAATGGGTCAGAACAGAGTGCAGAAGCAGACACCCAGATACACACAAGTCAGTGTTCCCCGGGAGCAGAGGGAGAATCCATTTGTGGAAGAGGGGCATCCTGAGAGACTCCAGTCATATGGCACTCGGGAAAGGAAAACTATAGACTATAGAGTAGTGTGGCAGTTTGCCCAAGTGGTGAGGAGGGAGATGAGGAAAAGCACGGATCTGGTTAAGGACCGTGAAAGTGCTCTGAGAGGTGCTGCTGCGGTAGGGCCCGCAGAAGTGGCTTAGTGGGTAAAGTGCTTGCCATGAAACTGTGAGGCTTTAAATTCCATCCCCAGAAATCACGTGAATGCCCGGTATGATGGTGGTCCTGTAATCCCGGCATTGGGGAAGTGGAGACTAGCAGATCCCTGGGACTTTCTGCTCAGTCAGTTTCACTAATCAGGAAGCTCCAGGCTAATGAGAGACCCTCTCTCAATAAAGGTGCCCCTTCAGAGTGGATAGGAATACCCTGAAACACGGTCCCCCTGCTATCTCACAGGGGCTGAGGCCTTACTGCTCCACAGCAAATACCAGAACCCCACTGAGGAGCATTCCCAGGGTAACAGGAGCCCAGGCAAGGGGATAAAAGAGAATAACCTGTTTTATATAAAATAAAGTGTTTTTTTTTTAAAGGCGGTTTTTATTCTTAAGGAATGATACCTGAGATTGTTCTGTAGTCTCCACAGGGAAAAGATGCTAGAATAGAGTCTGGACATCCCATCTTTCCACAGCAGCTGGTAGAAAGCAAGAGGGTGAGTTAGCTGCCCTCCAGGGACACATCTTCCCTAGCAAGGTTCTACCTCCCAAATTGCTACCAGCTGGGGACTAAGCATAGAAAACACAGGAGGCTGTGGGGGACACCTCATTCAAACTACCACACTCTCCAAAGCCCATGTGTTGAAGTCACAATTGTGGGGCAGCAGAGCCTTTAGATATGGGGTCTACCTTGTTGGAAGTTCTTAGCTGAGTGCCAGGAAGAATATCTTGAGAGTGGCCCATTCCTGTTTTTTTCTTCCTGGCTTTACTTGTTGTTGGGACAAAATACTTGACCAGAAGTGTCTAAAGGGAAGAAAGGGTTTCTCCTGTGTGGTGGTTTGAATCAGGTATTCCCCATAAGCTCATATGTTTTGATCCCCAGCTGGTGACACTTTGGGAGGTGGAGCTTTGCCAGAGGAGGTGAGGCTTAGGGGTGTTATGGTCAGTTCCCCCTTACCAGAGCCGAGCTTACTCTCCTGATACTGTTTGCCACCTGCTTTGGCAGAGGTAATCCCCAGCCTCTGCTCCACCACCTTTCCCATGCCATCATGGAGCTTCCCCTCGACTGTAAGCCAAATTAATCAACTTTCCTCCCATCAACTACTATTTTTTGTGCTTTATCACAGCAATGAGGAGGTAACTACAACATAAAATTGGTCCCAAGAAGTGGGGGTCACTGTTGATAGAAACCTGACTGTGTGGCTTTTGACCTTTTGGAACTGATTTGTCGAAGAAATGTGGAAGGATTTGAAACCTTGGCCCAAGAGACACCTTGTAGTGCTGATGGCAGAGTTTGACAGACTATTCTGGTTAGTGTTGAACAACCTAAATAAAGAAAGAACTATAGATAGAACAGGCTTGGCTTATGAAGGGAAGAAAGAGTGTTGTCTAGACTGGGCTAGAGGCAGTTTGTGGGAGAGGTTTACTGCATTTTCCCCATATCCTGAGAACTGTTCAGGGCTGTGTTATGTAGACATGGACTGGTGTGAGCAGAGGGATATGCACAGAAAGAAATGACATCTTTAGGCTGAAACAGCACCTGTTCAGCAGCAATTGTTTGAGAGATTACAACCATTAAGATTAGGCCGGCTGTTCTGCACTGGGACAACAGAAAGAATGATGGCCCTGTAGAAAGCAGGGGTCCTGAATGCTGAATGAGTGTCCTGCTCTTCAAAGTTGCCTTTATTCCCCCCTGGATTAACATATTTGGTAGCCAACCTGGCTCTATGGAGTATAACAAATGCTGGAAAGAAAGGGCCATTCGATTTGCAACATGGTTGTTTGGAGATAGGTGTTATGAAGCAAAGTCATAGTCCCTGAATAGAGGCCATGGGGTCATGGCATGGATGAACCATGGGTTTCAGTGAAGACCCTAGTAGTGTTTTAGACATGCCAGGACGTTCAGATAGCTGCCAAAGAGAGGTGCTGGTTCAGGATGTATGGTTCCTGGTCTGTGAGAAGCCCAGCTAGAGAGGTGGAATTCGAACTCCAGAGACTTCATCAGTTAGAAATGTCAGACTTGGAGCTACAGGATTTCATGTTTGCCCTGTTTCTTTTACATCTTGCATTGGTCCAATGCCACCTTTTGCAGTGTGAATGTTTACTCTGTGCCATTATATTATTTTGGTTTTACAGGCTAACGGTTAAGAGACCTTGGACTGTGGGGATGCTTAAACAATATTGGAATTGAAAAACTATGGGGATTTTTTTTTTCCGAGGTAGGGCCTCACTCTGGCCCAGGCTGACCTGGAATTCACTCTGTAGTCTCAGGATGTCCTTGAACTCATGGCAATCCTCCTATCTCTTCCTCCCAAGTGCTGGGATTAAAGGTATGTGCCACCACTCCCAGCTACTATGGAGATTGTTTATTTTTTTGCGGGGGTGGGGATTCAAGGTAGGGTTTCATTTTAGCTCAGGCTGATCTGGAACTCACTCTATAGTCCAGGTTGGTCTCAAACTCATGGCAATCCTCTTACCTCAGCCTCAATGAGAAAATAATATCTTTTTCAGGCAAAGAAAAACTGGAGGGCTCATTGTTAGAAGACTTTCAATGTAAAGAATGTGAAAGAATGTTCTTCAAACAAAGGAGAATGACACTAGCCAGAAACTTAGGTCTGCCCAAAGAACAAAGAGAACAAATGCAGAAATTCAGTGTATGTTTACAGTATAAAGCACAGTAAAATAATGGGACGGAAGAAATGTGAACACACAGTTACAGACTCCTTACATGGTACATAAAGCAGTGTGATATTGGTAGGCCTTGGTTAAATAATTAAACATGTATAAGTCAGCTGATTTTTTTTGTAAAAGACAATAATATGTATAAGACAACAATGGATATAAAACAGAATAATAAAAATAAGTTAATCCAAAAGAAAGCAGAAAAGAAAATCCAGGGGTTTTGGAGATGATTCTGGTTAAAGGCACTTGCTTGCAAAGGCCTGGGTTTGATTCCCCAGTACCCACATAAAACAAGATGCACAAAATGGCACATGCAGCTGAAGCTTGTTTACAATGACAAGAGGCCCTGGTGCATCCCCCGCCCCAGCCCACACACTCTTTCTCTCATGAATACATAAAATTATTTTTAAAAATCTGCCAGGAGCTAGAGAGATGGCTTAGCAGTTAAGGTGCTTGCCTGCCAAGCCTAATGATCCATGTTCGACTCTCCAGATCCCACGTAAGCCAGGCACACAAAGGTGATGCAAGCTTGCAAGGTCGCACAGGGCACACACATCTGCAGTTCGAGTAGAGTGGCTAGAGGCCCTGGCACGTCAGTTCTCTCCCACTGCCCCTTTGTATGAAAAAAAAAAAAGGGCCAGTCTGCTGGGCTTGCCTAAAAAAAAAAATAGAAAATTAAAAAATATTAAAATATGCCAGGCTGGAGAGATACTCAGAAATTAAGGTGCTTGCCTGCAAAGTCTAAGGACCTGGTTTTGATTACCCAGTACCCATATAAAAGCCAGAGACACAAGGTGGCACATGCATCTGGAGATCATTTGCAGTGGCTGGAGGCCCTGGTGTGCCCATTCTCTCTTTCTCTCTCTGCCTTTCTCTCTCTCTCTCAAACAAACAAACAAACATTTTTTTAAATAATGGAATGCATTTAAAAACAATCTGCCAAGGATTTGAACAGACACCCCACCAAAGCAGAAATACACATAGCAAACAAGTTTACAAAATGGTGCCCCACCCCCCCCACTAGAGAAGTGCACATCAGATCCTTGCCTATCACAGAGGTTGAAATTCAAACAAAACACCAGTGGCTGCACCAGCACACTGCAGAGTGCTGCATAGGATGGAATGCAGGTGAGACCCCCCCCCCCAAGGTGCAGTGTCTTTGTGTGTTGCAATGGGCTCTGCCCATAGGATGTTAGGGGGTGAGGGCTTCTTGGGCAGAAGCCTGTGGATAAAATAGGCAAGGAAAGCTGGGAGAGGGAACAGGGTGACGTGATGACATGATGACAGGGGTGAACATGGAGTCACCTAACCTGGGTCTGTGTTCCCTGAGGCCACAGTATGAGCTGCTCCAGGGGTGCGAATGTGTGTAGGCGTGTGTGTGTGTGTGTGTGTGTGTGTGTATGGTCACTGTGTGTGTGTCTATGTGCGTGCATGTGTGTGTGGTGATTTGAATTAGGTGTCTCCCATAAACTCATGTGTTCTGAATGCTAGTGGTGAAAATTTGGGAACTGGAGCCTCCTAGAGATGGTATATTGTTGGTGGTGGGCTTATGGGTGTTATAGCCACCCTCCCCTTGCCAGTGTTTGACACACTCTCCTGCTGCTGTTGTCCACCTATATTGGCCAGGGGGTGATGTCCACCCTCTGCTCATGCTATCATTTCCCCCCTGCCATCATGGAGCTTCCCCTCAAGTCTGTAAGCCAAAATAAATCCTTTCCTCTCACAAGCTGCTTTTGGAAGGTAACTACAACAGTGTGTTTCTTTGCACATATGTGCAGTGTTTATGTCTATATGTATGTCTCAGTAGGTTTCAGTTCCTCCATGTGTGCACATGTGTCAGCATCTACATGCATCTGCGTAAATCAGTATGCATGAGTTTCAGGGTGACTCTACAAGTATCTGGTTGTGTGTGTTCATGTAAATGCATGTGCATGATTTGGGGAGTTTCTGCATGTATTTGCGTATGAGTATGTCTGTGTGCATGTGTGCCTGTGTTTCAGGGAGTCTCTATATGTAGTGTGTGTGTGTTTATGCATTTCAGGACATCACTGCGTGCATCTAGGCATCTAGGTGTGTGTGTCTGGGTCGTTGAGCCCCTGTGTATGTGTATTTCTGGTGTGTGTGCAAGTGTGTAGAAGGGAGGGATGGGCCTCAGCTGCCTGATCTCTGGGAGTGATGCCCTGGGGCTAAGGGGTAGGGCCCAGCAGCCTGTGCTGGGCAGAGCAATTCAAGCATCGGATCAGTAACACAAGCTAAAATCCACCCCCAGTGGCGGCCCAGCCCAGAACAGGTTTGACCTGAACCATCCAGCACCCCCTGGGGGTGTGGGAGGCTGCCAGTGCCAGGGGAAAGGAAGGCCAGGCCTTGGGGGTGGGGCTGCGCCTTCCTGCCACTCTGAGTACAAGGCTGCTGTTAACTGCCCACCTCCCCTGTCCGCAGGGGCTGGGATCCCCATCCTAGATAAGCCCTGGTGTCTCCCTCTCCTCTCCATCAGCTTTGCCCTAGGTCGGTCCCCAGCTTATCCAGGGCACCAAGGGTACCTCTGTCAGAGTAATGCCCCCACCCCTGCTCTCCTTCCAAACTGGCCCAGGGGCACCAGCTGCCCAAGCATCCTCCATCCCACCCACGGGTACCCAGTGTCCATTCCAAGAAGTCACTGGAACCCCCGTACCAGGTCACTTTTCAGGCTAGCTGGGACTTCAGAAAAATCCAGGAGACCCCGCACTCTACCCCCACCTCCCTCAGCCCTCATATAGCCAGGACTGGGGACCCCTGGGGAAAGGCAATGGTGGCTCACTGAGGAAGGGTCCTCCCTGTTTCTGGCCCAGTGCCACAGGGGAGGGAGGAGACACAGTGGCCTGCATATCCCCAAACCTTCCCTGGCCAGCCGGGTGACCTCTCGGGAAGAAATGATCTGGCCTCTCCTTCTTTTCAAAGTGGAAGATCTGTTAGGTTGTTTACCTGCCTGCCTCTCTGTTGAGACAATATCTCACTCTGTGTATCTGTGTACGTCTGCCTGTCTATCATTCTGTCTGTTGAGACAGCAGCTCACTCTGCCTGCCTGCCTGCCTGCCTGCCTGCCTGCCTGCCTGCCTGCCTGCCTGTGTGCCTAGACGGGTTCTCACTAAGAAGCCCAGGCTGGCCCTTGAACTCTCTATCCTCTGGTCTCAGCCTCCCAAGCTCTAGGATTACAGGTGTTTGCCACCATGCTCTGGACATCTGTCACTTTTAATTATTCTGCCTCAGAAATGAAGCAGGCAGGAAGGACCTCCCTGAATCTCAGGAGGGCTGCACCTTGGAGAGGATGCCTGCTCCCAGCTCCCAGCATGGGCCATGACCACCACAGGTGTGCCCACCAGTGAGGGCACTATGGGCAAGTCTCAGGGAAGCCTACCGGTTCAGGGAACATTGTGTGGTGAATGGGGTTGGGGATGGGTATACAAGTGTGCATGCATGCAGGATTCATCAGCGCACACCCAGACTCTTTACACCTCAACTAAAAGATGGGTCTCAGGGCTGAAGAGATGGCTTAGCGGTTAAGCGCTTGCCTGAGAAGCCTAAGGACCCCGGTTCGAGGCTCAGTTCCCCAGTACCCATGTAAGCCAGATGCACAAGGTGGCACAGGCATCTGGAGTTCATTTGCAGTGGCTGGAGGCCCTGGTGTGCCCATTCTCTCTCTCTCTCTCTCTCTCTCTCTCTCTCCTCTTTTTCTCTGTCGCTCTCAAATAAATAAATAATTTTTTTAAAAAGATGGGTCTCCTACAGTCTCATAGATCCAAGGTACCCTGGAAGGTTCTGGAAGAGAGAGATCTCCAGGCTGGGTATGGGCTGATTGCTGTTCCTTGTGGAGGAGTTGATCAAATGCATCCCAGTGTGCCCTGTGACCCCCAAACAGCCCCTAGCTGCAGAACCAGGATTGGTTCTCTTTGGATCCCAGGCTTCCACGGCCAAGTTCAAAGGCTCGATCTTCAGTCAGACCTTGCCTCCAGCATGCACAATCCCTGAGGACCCTCTTGCCCTCCCCTCTCTTTCTGGCAGCAGAGGCAGCCAGGAGGTGCTGCCTGTGCCTCTGGGAAGCAGGCAGGGCTTAGTGGCCCCTGTCCCCAGCAGATGGCTGGAGGCGGGTCATTTGACACAGTTTTGTAACCTGCCCCTCTGCATTCCACTGGTCCACGGTCTCTGGTACCCCTCCCAGTCTGCAGGTCTGGGCCCAGCCATGGCCTCCAGGGTCCCTCCTTCCTGGCTTGCAAATGACCAAAGTTCCTTTGCTGTTCTCCCAGTGTCTCCAGGAAGAAAGCAGGGAGGGGAGTAGGAAAGACAGGGTGAGGGGTGAGCAGGGGACTACCAGGCTCCCACCTTGAGCATGAATGGAGAGGTGTGCCATCCTCTGTCCTATCTGGCTCCCCTCAGAGTGCATTTTGGGACTAGTGGAGGGGTCTCCCAATAGGCTGTGTGGGAGAGGAACTTCCAGCAAGGTCAGTGCCAAGCAAGACAGGAAGGGGCACCCTGGCAGGGAGGGAATGGGGACAGATTAAGAGGTGGCTTTCAGGAATACTGGCCCACCTAGCTGACCCCAGCATTCCCCCATTCCCACCCCCAGCTACAGGAAGTCCATGGCCCCTCCTCCAACATCTACAAGGTTGTGTAGCCCAGCCCCACTAGCTATAGGCCAACTAAAGATAACTTACTGAATGCTAAGGGAGGCTAGGGGAAGGTGGTGGTGGCCAGGGTAGCTGGCCGTGGGGAGGATGCTAAGTCTCAGTTTTTACACCTGTGAAGTGGGCACAGCATATAGGCTGCAGTGAGGCAGATAGCAGTGTGGGCCTGGAACCCCAGCTGGGTTAAGTGAGGAGACAGCTCTCCGTTCTGCAGACAGGGCCCAAAGCACCCTGCTAGCTCCAGACGCACCTTTGGTTGAGGTTCAAGGAAACGGTCCATATGAAAGAAAATTGGCTAGAGAACTACCCAGGCTCCCATGTCACCAGAGATAACAAGACTGTTACCTCCAGAGGGAGAGCAGGGTGCACACTGAGGCCATCTCGGAGCAGGACTCTGAGGTATTAGACATGTGTCCCACACTGTGTGCTTATCTGCGCACGCTTTTGTATCCATCCAGGCCACACTCTCATACTTAACTCGTGAGAGAGTTGCATACCTGGGGCTACCATATTCCTCACGCAGAGCCCTGACTAGCCTGAAACAAGAAAGACTCCCTCCACAGCCTGTCCTCATCAAGCCTCAGTCTCGTCATCTCACTAGTGGGTCCCTACCTCGTTGCTCCTTCTCCCTTGAGGAGGTTGCAGTCTGCATGGTGGTCAGCCTGTGAGGGCTGGGTTGGGGAAAGGTGACCAGGAAGAAGCCAGGCTGTGAGACCCAGAAGGTGGAGTCAGTTGTGTACAACTAATGTACAATCCCAATCTCCCCAAGGCTGGCTTACAAACCAGCTGTTGTCTGAATTCAAGGCTCCACCTGCCAGCCCACAAAAGGTATTCAAACGAGAGACAAATATTCGAGGCCCCAAGACACAGCCCAAGCCAGACTCTGCCACTCAGCACAGCGGCTCCCAAGTCCTCATTTGGGTATTAATTGCCTTCATTTGGAGATTTGCATGCTTATCAAGGTAAACCATGGCCAGCAGCTAAGGTTGGTGGACTGGACAAGCCCCAGGGCTCTGGGGGAAGTGCCAGGTGCATGGGTGGGAGGAGGAGTCAGGAGTCCAGGTCAGCCTTTACCTCCCAGATAATATCAGCAGTTGGGGTCACGACCTGGACCCCACAGGGACCTGGGGACAAGCCAGGAGAAAAAGAAGCGAAATGTACAAACAGGTGTGCAAGGCAAAACTTCCTGTCATACTGGCTCTCAACATGCCACCTGAAGGACTGCCTGGCTTCCTCCGTCTGTCAGGGCAGGCCTGGGGGTCCCTGTCACATGAGGTCACAGGCATAAAGGAGCCCTGTCAGTCCTGCAGCCCGTGGGAAGGGCTCTGCCCTCCTGGATGTGACTTCCTCGAGGCTGGGACCTTCGCAGGCAGCCACTGCTCTGGATTCTCAGCCATCCTGGTTCCAGGACAAGGGTTTCCTAACTGGAGACTCAGGCCTCTCTGTCCTCAGTTCTGGAATGGCTACCCACCACAAGGGGTGTCCAGAGAGGGCCATGCTTCCCCAAGAGGAGAATACTATAACCTGAACAGCCCCAGAGAGGGACAAGGCCATTGATACAGATAGCTAGGAAGCCCTTCCCTGCCTAGCTCATGCAGGCTGAATTGCCCCCCCCCACCCAAATCCATACACACAACCCGGAACTCCCCCAGCCTCTGAGAGTATGAGTGTGTTTAGAGACACCGTCTTTCAAGAGGTGATTAAGGTAAAATGAGGTCACTAGGGTTGGCCTTATAAGACGAAGACATCAGGACACAGACACAGAGAGAAGATTCTGTCTGCAAGCCATGGAGAGAGACCCTGGGAAGGGATCAGCTTTGCCATATCTCCATCTTGGACTTCTAGCCTCCAGGACATGGGCTGATACAATTCTGTTGACAGTGGAAACGCTGTCCCGGGGGCCAGGCTGATTCATTCTCGGCCTCCCCAGCTGTCAGGCCCTGGGGGTCCTGCTGCTTGCTGTTCTGTAAGTGACCTCCCTTGGGCATAAGCAGTTGCTTCTCTGTCACTTACTTGCAAAGGGTCCTAGAGGGCAGGCAGGCAGCCCCCAGCTGGGAGCCTGTAGTCCTTCCTGACCTCCATGGCAGTAGCCAAACACAAGCGTCTCCCCACTCCCCTTCTGTTGCTGAGAGGCCTTGGGCAAAGGCTTCTCCGGGAGAGTGACAGGTGACCCCTGGAGAGGCCCCTGCCTTCCTGTGGCTGCGATTACACCTCTGGGAGAACTAGGGGTTCAGAACCCTGCTGACAATGGTCTATTGCTATGTGTAAGGGGAATGACAAGGTCTTAACCTCAGCTTGGGATCCTGCCAGTGGTCAGGTAGCAGGGTTGTGGGGTTCCTTGTACATTCAGGCCTCTGGATGAATCACTGTTGAACATGGATAGTGGGACCAGGATGGAGCTCTAGCTTGGGCTGGAGGGGTTGAGGACAGAAGCCTGTGGGGTTCTGGAGGCAGTCGGGGAGGGGGCAGGATTCACAGTGCCTTCTGTCCATCTCTTCTGTTATTTCTTTTTTTTTTTAAATTTTTTTATTGACTTCTATACTTACAGACCATACACCATGATATTTCCCTCCCTCCCCCATTCCCCTTCAGATCTCTATTCTCCATCTTATCCTCTCCCTCTCTCCATTAGTCTCTCTTTTAATTTGATGTCATCTTCTTTTTCTCCTATTATGAGGGTCTTGGAAGGTATTGCTAGGCACTGCAAGGTCATGGATATCGAGGACAATTTCTGTCTGGACAGTTGCATTGTAAGGAGTCATACCCTTCCTTTGGCTCTTACATCCTTTCCGCCCCCTCTTCTGCAATGGACCCTGAGCCTTGGAGGGTGTGACAAAGATGTTTCATGCTGGACACTCCTCCATCCCTTCTTCTCAGTACTATGTTGCCTTTTGGGTCATCCCAGTGGTCATCACCATCTGAAAAGGGAAACTTCTCTAACTAGAAGTGAGAGTAGCATTAATATGTGAATATGAACATTAAGTGTAGTGGTTTCAGGGCAGTTTGGTGGGAATAATATATACATCTAGCCAGACAAGAGCAGGCTTTATACCCCTAAAACTCATGACCTCCTCTGCCATAGACTTTTGATTAGTTTTTTCAGTACCAGGCAAGTATTCACAGAGAGGGCCTTCAGTCAAATTAGGGAGCAGTTGGTTTCCCCAAGAGCAGACATGCCATTATTGCACCTGTTCAGTCATTGGGCCTGTATGACCAAACTTGAGTTTTCCAGTGTCCACTGTTTTCACCGCTGATGATTTCTGTCTCCCATATGGCTGCATGCAGTGCAGCTTTTTCCATCTTTCAGTTGGCTGGTCTACAGGGAGAAGGTTTTCTGCTCAGCACCAGCTTGCTTTCTCAGTGACCTTGCCTCTCAGGCAAGAGATGTCTTCAGCAATAGGGTCTTACTATCTGTTTCTCAAGGGAAACCAAGGGCCTTAGCAATAGCCTTTAATGTTTTGGAGGCTACAGGGACCTCCTTTCTTCTGTTATTTCTTTACTCCAGGCCCAGGGAGGAGATGTTTGAGGAAGGGACAGAGCCTAGTCCTCAAGGCTGGGTGTTCACCTTTCAGTCAGCTCTCGGGGAGCATATCTAGAACCCCAGGTCTCGGTCCCTCCTCACCAGGCCCAGAACACAATCCCTTCTCTTATCTACTTGGAGGGCCACTGTGTCTAGAGGCCTGGGCTGTACTTGGCTCCTTTCTAGCTTGCAGACAAGACCCTCGTGTCATCAGAAACCAGCAGACATGGTGTCCCCTCTCTCCTGGGCAGGCACCAGAAAGGGATGAGTAAGCAACCTTCTCTTATTTGGAATACCTGCGGGCCTTGGACAGGCCACTAAGCCTGGGCCAGGAAGTTGGGGTGAGAGCACTCAAAGGGGTCAGGATAGGATGAATGGTCTGAATGGGCACCTCAGAGGTTCCCATGTCATGATGGCTGTGGTCTGTGTACAGCAGCAGCTCCCATTCTCCACCTGCCTCCTGGCCTGAGCCCAAACATGTCCAGCCAAGTCCTGTTCATCTTGTCTGGGATCCAGGGTACCTTTGGGTAATTTCTCCCAGCCCAGACCTCAGGGCCACACACTCAGCTCCATCTACGGACTCTGAGAAGTCTCTGTGAAGCCACCCCTTCCTAGAACCTTTCTTCTGTCACCCTTCCTGCTGCCTAAAGAATGTGTGGAGCCATATTGGGCCCTGCTGCTTCAACCTAACAATTTCTTGCACATGCTCCACAATCTCTCAAGCCAGTTGCCTCTGGGCATAGTTGTGCTGCAGAGGTCCCCAAGATGATCAAGTCTCTGAAGACCGCTGAAGGACACCTCGGGAGGAGAGATAGAACATAGGCCCAAAGGCCCTGTTCACAGCAGCTCTCCTGCCTTGGTCCTGTCGTGCTTGCTCCATCTGGGTGCCACCATCTGATATTCTTGTCTCCAAGAGGGTCAGGGATCAGGCCATCTGTAGAGGCCTCTCCACACAGCACAGCTGGTAGCACTGAGGTCAGCTCATGGATGCAGCACCTCTGGGACCAGCAGACCACATGACACAAAGTTCTGTCATCATCACCTTTGTTGTGGTTGTTGTTGTTGTTGTTTTCAAGGCAGGGTCTCACTGTATATATAGCTCAAGATGACCAGGAACTCATCTGTGGCCCCAGGCTGACCTTGAATTCATGGCAGTCCTCCTACCTCAGCCTCCTGAGTGTGCCTAAAAGCGTGTGTCACTACACCTGCCTGCTTTTTTTTTTTTTTTTTTTTTTTTTTTGGTTTTGCAAGGTAGGGTCTCACTCTGGTTCAGGCTGACCTGGAATTGACTATGTAGTCTCAGGGTGTCCTCGAACTCTTGGCGATTCTCCTACCTCTGCCTCCCAAGTGCTGGGATTAAAGGCGTGTGCCACCACACCTGGCTTATGGCTGCTGTCTTTTTTAAACTTTTTTCTTTTATTGACAAATTGTATACATGTATATAACATATCTTGATCCTAATCCCCTCCCATGACTTTCTCTTGTCCTCCCTCTGAAGCCCCCCTCCACCAGATCTCTTCTTCACATCTAGTCCCTCTTCTATCTTGATGCCTTTTTTCCCCCTCTGTGTGTGTGTGTGTGTGTGTGTGTCCACTGAGTCCACTGAGGGTGGCCTGCATGAACTTGGCTGAGGGATTTTTCATTAGAGCACACCCAGCCTGTCCAGAATGCCCAGCGTCATGACAATATAAGGATTTATACCTGTGACCCTGGAGTGTCCAGAGTTCTGAGACACCCGCCCCCCAAAGCTGACTGACAGGCGGGCCAGTGCTCATGAAGATGTCCTCCTAGGGGCTGTGGCACTGTCAGAGGGGCTACCCTAGAATGAAAGGAGCCATTTGTGCCATGGTCTTGACCAAGAGCCCAGTCTGAACAGCTCAGATGGGACCCAAGGGCTCACTGACCTGGCTTGTCTCATGAAGTCAACATTGTGCAGATGTCTCAGGACAACTGAGGGACCTGGACAACCTCCAGAGCCCCTGCTACAGCCCTGGGGCCCAGTGCGTGTCTCCTTGGCATTACTTTACACAAATGACACCGTTGGCTTCAGGTAGATGACTGCACTGGAGTCAGGCTCCCAGGTGGGATACACCTGGTGGGTCCCCATGCCTAACACAGAGGTGGTGGAGCATGGGACCTGGGTTCATGGGAGGCTTATCCTTAGTGACTTCTCGGGCCTCCCTCAGGGGCCATTGTGTGTCAAGTGACCTTCCCATGTGGAAAAGCATACTTGGAACGAAGAGTGACTTTCTGGGTTGGGGAGATGGCTCAGTTGGTAAAGTGAGGCAAGCCATGAGGGTTTGAGTTCCATCCCCAATACCCCATAAAATGATGGGCATGGTGACCGTGCTGGAGAGGTAGAGGCAGGAGTATTCCTGAGGCTCACTGGTTAGTCTAGCTCAGTTGGCCAGCTCTAGCCCAATGAGAGACCCTGTCTCACAAAGAGGTGAAAAGCACACCTGAGGGTCACACCCAAGCTTGTCCTTTGGTGCATGAACGTGCAAGCACACACACGCATGCATGCTCACACATACACAAACATACATACACACCACATATACACAATATGCAAAAAAAAAAGAGTAACTTTCTTAGTTAGGGTCTACAGAGGAGTGACCTCAGAGAAGTAAAGTAAGGCTTTCTTGAGGGCTGCCAACAAGACAAACTTTACTATACTTTTTGTTTGTTTAAGGTAGGGTCTCACTCTAGCTCAGGCTGACCTGGAATTCACTATGTAGTCTCAGGGTGGCCTTGAACTCATGGCGATCCTCCTACCTCTGCCTCCTGAGTGCTGGGATGAAAGGTGTGTTCCATCACGCCCTGGCTAGTTTACTTTATTTTACTGACCACAAACAACAGAGTCCCTAAAACTCCCCGCTCACCAGTTCCTCACTCACCCCTGCCTGGGTGAATAACCCATGGAAGGTCACTTAGTCAAGAACCCAAAGAAGCACTAAAATGCCACTCCACCCATCCTGTGGACTGGGGCTCCCAGGGCCTGTCTCCCACCCTCACTTCCCAGGCCTATCTTGATCACCTTCTGCCTGGAATAGGAGTCTCACCTCAGAGCGGAACCCTGCTCGTCCCCAGCACAGCCTTGGGCAGAGTGGGCCCCTGGGCTGGGTGGGTTCCTGTCCAGGCTAGCTCATGCAGAATGCTAACTTGCTGGGGGTGTTCTCCTCAGGGAACCGCCCTTCCTGCCTATTCAAGGGCAGAATGAGAGTCTTGGGTTGGAATCCCAGGTCTTGTCACGGTCAAGCTCTAGGGCTTCAGGCCTTTTATCTATCAGTAGTGTCTGGAACTCCCTAAATGACAGCTTAGGGGACTTTCTGACCCACTGAGCAGCAAGAAGCCAGGGGATCAGGTGACTCACTCATCCTGGGTCATTGTCAACAGCTCTTCTACCTCTCTACCATGTCCCTCTTTGGATAACTAGTTATAAGATGACCATAGCTTGAATCCTCTGGCTGTATACAGTAGCAGGATAGCAGACTCAGTCACAGGGCCAATTCTGTCCCCTACCCTCACCATCTGCAAACAACAACAACAAAACAGCGACCAGAACCATCCAGAGCTTCGGAGATCCAGACTGCGTGTTTGGTGCATGGATGTGGTGTGGGCCTCAGTTTCATGGATCAGAGAGGATTGTGGCACAGGCTAGAGTCTCGTTCTATGAAAGGCCTATGCATCCATCACTGCAGCACTAAAGAAAAGGATACTGGAGCTTCCTTAGAGGTGCGTGGACAAAGGAAGCATACAAAGTCTGCAGTTGTCAAGAACCATGTGGGAGCGGGGAAGCTGGTGGAGTGGGAGCAGCCTCTTGTTACACCATGAACTGTGCTGGGGGTTTAACCACAGCTTCTCCCAGCTGGCTTGCTCGGGATTAGGCGTGTGGCACGTGCCCATGGGCTTGTCCCTTGAAGGCAGGTTGGAATTTTTTTCTTCTATTTTTTATTTATTTGCGGAGAGAAAGAGAACGGGTGCACTAGAGTGTCTTGCCATCGCAAATGAACTCCAGATGCATGTGCCACATTGTGCATCTGGTTTTATGTGAATAGTGGGGAATGGAACCCCAGTCATCAGGCTTTACAAGCAAGTGCCTTTAACCACTGAGCCATCTCCCTAGCCCCAGACTGGAGTTTCTGTCTAGCCCACTAATACACCCACAGTTTCTGGAGACAAACAAGTGCCTGCTTTTTTTTTTTTTTTTTTTTTTTTTTGAGACAGGTTCAGGATATGTATTTTGGTTGGCTTCAAATGCAAAGCAATTCGCCTGCCTCGGTTACCCAATTACTGGGATTACTGGCAGGAGCCAAGAAAGGTGCTCACTGAAGGCTGAGAGCTCATGGCATTCGTAAAATGTCCCATAATACACTAGGACCACACCTGTGACACCACTACAGAGATGTGCAGTCCTGTATGTCCTTTGCTGCCCCAGCATGTGTGACAAGGGCTCTCATCCTCTGGCCCAGGCTTCCATGCCTCCCCATCCTGACAACACCCACAGAGCAGGAACCAGCAGGAGTGCTCAGGTCCTGGGGTTCAGAAAAAAAACTGCCAGATTCACTATGTGGCCATGACCGGCACCCCACGCTGTCATCCAAGGCAGGGTCCATTCAGCCTTTCATCCTCAGTGCACACCTGAGCTACTGACCTCATCCGAGCCTGATTCTCATTAGACCAGCTGACCAACCTGACCTAAGCTCTGAATTAGACAATGATCCTGGCTCTGACCCAGGCTAAACCTACAGCTGACTAAAGAGGGGCTTTGAGGACCCTGTATTCTCTAGTGAAGATGAGGGAGGACCTTGCCAGCCCTACTTTCTGAGAAATAAGCACCCCTTGGATATATAACAGCCCTCTGAACTGCCATCATGGGTACATGGAAAATACCTGCTCCATGACACAAGCCACTCCTACCTTCCAGAGCTCCAACGGCTGTGCCCCAACTACTTCCTCGTGAAGGACGGGGTACTTGCAGCACCCTAAAGCCGCCTCGGGATCCCCTCCCACGCCCTGCAATAAAAGGGAGCTTTGGGCACACAGACTTCAAAGCTGCAGAGGGCCCAGGGTCAAAGGTGTTCCCAGTAGTGGCCTGCCTCTCTTGGCTGGGTGGGGATTCCTTGGAAAGCTTCTCAACCTTCCTTGTTCACCAAGAATTTTACAATTGGAGTGAAGAGCTACAGGGCCTCACCATGGTCCCCGGACCCTGAAGGCAAGAGAGGGCCCCACACTTGCCAACTGCAAGCTCAGAAAACATGGTTTCCCAACCTCTCCCCCGATAATTTGGAAGGTGGGCCTAGGATCAGCACTATTTCCAAACCAGGCAGTTTGCCTAGAGCCACCCACCTGGTGACCGACAGTGGAGAGCTGGGCCTGTAGAGTCTGTTCATAGCTCCTGAATGGAGGCCGAGTGGTGCTCACAGGTGGGTGGATCATATAACACCCAGCATGTCCCCAGTCACACACAGGCGAGCCCTAGTCCTCCAAGATATGTGTGCAGACGTGGCTAGAGTTGACTCACACCTATCCACCCAACCCTAGAGGTGGCAGCGTGGGTAAGAAAGAAGTGACCAACCTGAAAGTGTGACCCACTCCCATCCACCCAGGCCTGGGCAAAGACAGAAGAGTAAGGTACTCTCAAAGGTCATTGACAACAGCATCTTTATATAGTGGACCACCTCTGATGGAGCGCACGTTTGTTAAGACAGGTTCGCACACAGTCAAGCATCAATATCCAGGTGGGCTTCAGAAAAGGAAGGGAGCAGACAGGCACCCTGTTCTTTGGGGCCTGCCTGGTCCATACCTTGACCAGGTTGTAAAGTTCCAGATGGGGGGGGGCAGTGGGAGGGCAGCAGAAATAGAAATAATCTTTAGGCGTACAAAAATAAGTCTTCATAGTTTCAGCAGAGTCCTTCTGGCAGTTCAAGTTAATGGGTAAAAAACAGACTCTGCGTCCTTGTAAAAATCCTCTCTTGAGATATGGGATAGCGCTAGGTAGGGCCCCAGTGATGTCTCTCGCAGACTGCCAGGCCATGGTGGTGCCAGGCAGGGGTCATCGTCAGCACTTGGCACGTAACTCAAGCTGGGCCCGATAGGGCAGCGTGGGCCGCGGGGCCCCGGGCTCCGTGGGAGTTATAAGCGCTAGTCAGTCCACCTGGAGGCACCCAGAGCATGGGCGGCCTTGCCTCTGGGCATCCCGGGCTGCAGCTGCAGAGGGGACAGAAGGCATTAATGTGAGCAGACCCTGCCCCCACACCCCTAAGGTGCAGTCAGCAGTTTCGTTTGCATGGTTGATTTTGGAGTCTGAGCCCGTGGGTGCCTCAATTCGATCTGAGGCCCCGGCGGGGGCGGGGCGCACGCTCTGAGCCGGTCCGCGGTGACTCAGGGCTCTAAGGCAGCCGACTCATTCCGGCACCCCGGCCCAGGAGACGATTTGCAATGCAAACTCACCCCGCCTCCAGTACCCCACTCGGCTGGGACCCGCCAGCACTAGGACCTCACCAGCCCCGACAGCCGCTCCCCTCTCTAAATTCCCCCTCCCCCTACCGGCAGCAGTGCCTGGAGAGGAAGTTTTGCAATCCCGGACAAACAAACGTCGGTCTTGCTCGGGCTTGAAAAAGTTGGGAGGAAAATGAAGAGTGAGCGAGATTGAAGTTGTCGCTCAGGCCTAGCCGGCGGCGCTGCGTCCCTGGGACGCGATGCGCCAGTCCGCTGCCCACCGCGCCTGGCCCCCATGCCCCGGTCCTCCTCCCCACGGACCTGGAGTTACCTTGGGGAGTGGTAGTGGTGGTGGGTGGCTAGAGCTCTCAGTAGCCCCCTAACCAGCTGGAAAAGTCAAGCAGCTCCCGCTCAGCCGGGCTGAGTTCACCTTCGCAGCCACTGTCGTCAGAAGAGTAGGAGGAGCGCGGGGACCCGGGCTCAGAGCTGCCCCCACGGCCCGGGGACGAAGAGGCACAGGATGGCGAAGCGGCGGTGGGGGAGGTGGCGGGTGGTCCACGGACAGCCGAGGGTCGCCCGGCAGGTGCCAGCAGCCCCCCGGCCAGCGCGGCGCGCACAGCGTCGTGCTCGGCTAGCAGGCGCTGCAGAGCGCGGATGTACTCCACAGCCGAGCGCAGCGTTTCCACCTTGCTTAGCTTCTTGCTGGCGCCGCCGTGCGGCACGTGCTGCCGCAGCGCCTGGAAGCCCAAGTTCACCAGCTTCACCCGGTTGCGCTCGCGCTCGTTGCGCCGCGCCACGGCCGCGGCGCCGCCCCCGGTCTCTGTCGTACCCGGTCGCCGCCGCCGGCTGCAGCGCAGCAGTTCCGGGGAGGCCGTTCTCCGTCGGGTAACGCAGGCACCAGGGACGCCAGGCGGAGGGGTCACAAGTCGGGGCAGTGCGCCGCCGTCCATCGCTCCCACCTCCACCCACCGCCCCGGGTGCTTGCTCCCAGTCTTCGTGTGCTCAAAAAAAAAAAAAAAAAGTGCGCGCAAAGCAACAAGGGGACGGTGGGAAGGGGACTGCCACACCCCTAGAACCCTTCGAGCGACTCGCTACGGCAAACGTCCCTGGTCGTCTGGAGCTCTGAGACTGCGTGACACACAAAAAAGGAGAGAGGTGGCGGTCCGTGAGCTCCGGGAAGCGTGGGGCCCTCGTGTGCCGCGCGTGCGATCAAACGCTCCCCGGGTCTCCCCGTGCGCGGCGCAGGCGGCTCGTTTTTAAATGTATAGATAACCCTCCTCCGCGCCGCCGCCTCCTTTCTCACGCCCTCCTACCTTCGCCTCGCCCTCCCGCCACACTTCGCCCTCCCCCTCGCGCACACATTCGGCTACACCGCGCGCCCCCCAACCCCTCCTGGGCGCAATCCGCACTCCGCAAGTCACTGATGAGCCACCGGGCTCCGGCCAGGTGCCTAAGTGCGCCCTGTAAGGTGCTAGAAGAGATTCCAGAGTGTGAATCCCGGCTGCCTTCCTTAGAGCCCCCCACCTCCAAGAGCTGTCAGAAGGTCTCAGGAGTAATCTTCCGGTACCCCTACCCCACCCAAGCACGCAGTCCCAAGGGCGACCAACTCCTGGCACCCACAGAGTTCACGATCCTGGAGGATTGTGGGGGGGGGAGGGGAAGGCTGTCAAATGTTGCCTTGGCCACCAGGGAGGCGCGCGAGACCCTCCCGCCCCCCAGGGCAGCACGCGCCACGCAGCCTGCCCTTGCGCCCGCCCCATGGGCGGAGGAGGCGGATGTCTCAGCCAATCGGAGGCCACCCGTTTGGCCGATGGAGGCGGGTGCGGCCCTAAGCCCGTCCCCTTGGAGGAAGCGTACGCCTGGCGCGTGGCTCCGGGAATGCTTCTCGAACAAAGCTCTACGCCCGCTCCGCCCCACCCTGCTGCTCCCCTTTGCTACCCGGGTGACCACAGTCCGCCCAGGAACAGCTGTATCCCTTTTCGGGCGGGCTGGGCTTGAGGAGTGGTCGAGCACTGGGTTCCTTGCAAGAGTCAGTTTACCTGGAAATCTTAGGGTGCCTAGTCCCCTGCGATCGTCTGTGCACACACTGTGCTGGTGGTTTCAGTGTACCTCAGGCCTAGGGCCCTAAGCCTCACCTTGAAGCGGAGGAGAGGTGGAGGCGTGCAGTCAAGCCCACCTTTACCTCTTGGAGACATGCTATTTTCAGTAGTCCCCACCTGCTCTCCCTTCTGCGTCCTAATTCTAGGTTGCTTTACTCAGTGGCTGATGCCTTTGCATCTGAGCCAGCCTTGTTTTCGTCAGCAACACTTCTTAAAGCCTCTGCTACTGGCTTGAGCCGCCCTGTCCCATCCTTCCCCTGGGGACAATGAGAGAGCCCATGAAGAGAAGGTTTGAAGGGGCCAGGATTACAGAAGTACATAAAAATGGAAAAAGTCTGGTCCTGCCTCACTGTCTGGGAAGTGTGTCCCTGGGGCCATAGCCAGGCAGGTTTTTCCCAAAAGGACCGGGTGCTCTTAAACCAAGGCCTCTGGGAATTAGTCAAACTGCTTGGAGTTGTTACCTTCCCATACCTGCTAGGGGAAGGTGATAGGGCCCAAGGCTTTCCCCCCAAGGAACCCATTGTCATAGAACATTTACTGCCAGCAAGATGGTTGTCCACTGGCTCTAGATCCTCCTAGGGCTGGCCTGCTTGACCTTCCCATTGTGGCAAGTGGGCTGTAAGTAGCACCTGCCTAGGTGCCTGTTCAGAGAACAGAGATGTTCTCAGTCATCCCTCTGCCCCATAAAGCAATCCAAGTAGAAATGGGGGGAGGGATGGAAAAATGGCTTAGCAGTTAAGGCGTTTGTCTGCAAAGCCTAAGGACCCAGGTTCGATTCCCCAGTACCCATGTAAGCCAGAAGCACATGGTGGTACATGCATCTGGAGTTCTTTTGCTGTGCCTAGAGGCCCTGACATGCCCATTTTTCCTCCCTCTTTCTTTCTGTCTCTCTCTCTTTCTCTAATAAAAATAATAATAAATGGGGGCAATCAGAATCATTGATTCACCAAGCTGGACTTGGCTGAAATTGTGTCTTTGGTCTGTCACTGGTGCACTTATTGGTGTGAATAGGTATTAGTTCATGGCTCCCTGGGTAAAATTACAAGACGGGTGCACATCTCGGCAGCATGAAGCACACAGGGTTATACAGTATCCCCACCACCTAGATCCAGAATTTTCCATCTTCCCAAACTGACACCTTGTCCTCATTAAACACTGCCTCTCAATGCTGGACCCCATTTTGCTTTCTGTCTCAGTGAATGTAACCTCAGACCTCATGCAAGTGGAATCATAGGGGGTTTATACTTTCTTTTTTTTTTTTAACATTTTTTATATTTTATTTATTTTATTTATTTTATTTTATTTATTTGAGACACACACACACACACACACACACACAGAGAGAGAGAGAGAGAGAGAGAAGGAGAAAGAAAGAGAGGGAGAGAGAGAGAGAGAGAGCGCACCAGGGCCTCCAGCCACTGCAAATGAACTCCAGATGCATGTGCCCCTTTGTGCATCTGGCTTACGTGGGTCCTGGAGAGTCAAACCAGGATCCTTTGGTTTTGCAGACAAACGCCTTAACCACTAAGCCATCTCTCCAGCTCCAGGGTTTATACTTTCTTGTCTTATGTCATTCAGCATGTTGTCAGAATGTCCTTCTTGGGGAAGGGAACAAGTTGAGACTATCTCCACTCTGTTATCCAGACTGGCCTGGAACTCACTATGTAGTCCTGACTGGCTTTGAACTTGTGTTAACCCTCCTGCCTCAGCTTCCCAAGTGCTAAGAGTCATCACACTCTAGCCCTGTCTGAATGTGCATTAACCCCCTAAGCTCAGCTTTCTGAGTGCTGGGATCACAGGCTGCACCACTACACCAGGCTTTCCTCCCTTTCTTTAAAAAAATTTTTTTAAATTTATTCATTTATTTGCAAGAGAGATAGAGAGAAGAGAAACAATGAGAATGGGCACACCAGGGCCTCCGGCCACTGCAAATGAACTCCAGATGCATGCGCCACTTTGTGCATCTGGCTTTACGTGGATACTGGGAAATCAAATCCTGGCCATTAGGCTTTGCAGGCCTTAACCACTTAGCCATCTCTCTAACGCTCTTCTTCCTTGTTAAGACTGAATTATGTTTCAGCGTGTGGGTAAAAGAATTGAGTTCTTATGTTCATCTGTCATGAACTCTCGGATTCTTTCCATTCCTTGGTTATGGTGGATCATGTTGTCATGACACCATGTGTGCAGACATCTTGTAGCCCTCTTGGGCATAGGTCTGGGAGGGGAGTTGGAACTAGGTCATATAGTGGGTGATTGTGGTTAACTTTTAAAAACTTTATTATTTATTTATTTATTTATTTGGTTTTTCGAGGCAGGGTCTCACTCTAGTCCAGGCGGACCTAGAATTCGCTCAGCATTCTCAGGGTGGCCTCGAACTCACAGCAATCCTCTTACCTCTGTCTCCCAAGTACCGGGATTAAAGGCATGCACCACCACACCCGGATTAAAACGTTTATTTATTTATTTATTTATTTATTTATTTATTTATTTATGAGAGAGCATATGTATGGGTACACCAGGGCCTCTTGCCACTGCCAATGAACTCCAAATCCATGTGCCACTTTGTGCAGCTGGCTTTATGTGAGTCCTGGGGATTTGAACCCAGGTCGGCAGACGTCACAAGCAAGTGCCTTTACCTGCTGAGCCATCTCCCCAGCCCTGTGTTTTGTTTTTGCAGCACAACTGTACCATTTCCCATGGCAGCCATACCCCTTCATAGCCCCACGAACAGTACACAGAGCTCCAACACTGCACTCGTGGTGTGTGGGGGGAGGGGCGGGTATATACACTTGTATGTGCCCTTGCAGCACTTCAGACATTTGCTCACAGAGGCCAGAGTGGAATATCAGGTGTCCTGCTCCATTGCTTATCTGCCTGGTCTTGTTTTGAGCTGCATTTCACTGCTGAGCCATCTCTCCAGCCCTTTCCTATCTTGGTTTGTTTTTGAAAGTAGTTTTCTACATCATGGTGAAGGGAAATTAAGGTTGGCACTTTTTTTTTTTTTTTTTTTTTTTTTTTGAGAGACACAGAGAGAGACAGAGAGAGAGGAAGACAGATAGAGATGGGCACACCAGCAGCCTCTCAGCCGCTCCAAACGAAATCCAGATGCGTGCGCCCCCTTGTGGTCAAGTGCGACATTGCGCCCTTGCGTCACTTTGCATCTGGCTAAACGTGGGACCTGGAGATTGGAACTGCTGGAGATTGGAACCAGCATTCTTTAGGCTTAGGAGGCAGGCGCCTTAACCGCTAAGTCATCTCTCCAGCCCAAGGTTGGCATTTTTGAGCCACTTAGATGTGTTCAAGCTGCCCCTAGCTTTGAGACAGTACTGAAGCAGAGAAGGGTCCTCATTGGTGTCATGGTCTCAGCCATGGGTGGCGTGTCCATGTGACATGTACACTGAAGCATAATCCCCCAAGGCCCCTCGAACTCATCTCATGTCAGTTCATGGCGTGTGTGTGTGTGTGTGTGTGTGTGTGTGTGTATACATGTGGATGCCAGAAGTCAATGTCAGGTGTCTTCACCAGTTACTCTCCACTTTTTTTTTTTTTACTGAAACAAAGTGTTGTAATTACCTTCTTGTTGCTGGGACAAAGCACCTGACCAAAAGCAGCTTATGGGAGGAAAGGATTCCTTTTGGCTCACAGTTTTCTGGAGATGCTTCATGATGGCTGGGGAATTGCATAGCACAGTCAGACACTGTCCATCACCTCTGCCACAGCAGGCAGAAAATAGTAGCAGGAGAGTGAGCTGAATTCTGGCAAGGGGGAAGCTGGCTATACCACCCCAAAGCCCGCCCCCAAGAACACATGTCATCCAGCAAGGCTTCACCTTCCAGATTGACTCAGCTGGGAACCAAGCATTAAGAACACATGAGTTTATGGGGAACATCTGATTCAAACCACCTCATTCTGCCCCTGGTCCCCATAAACTCATGACCATCCACGATGTGAAATGGAATGGATTCACTCCAACTTTAAAGGTCCCCATGGTTTTTATCAATCCCAACACTATTCAAACATCCTCACAGTTCAAGGTCTCCTAACTGTGAGCCTGTAAAACCAAAACAAACAAACAAATCAAAAAAAAAAAAAACCAAACAAAAAAAAAAAAAACCCCATAATGGCACAGAGTCATACTTAGACTGGAAAAGATGGCGTTGCAAGAAAAGATTGAGCCAATGCATGATCTAAAACAAACAGGGAAACATCAAAGCTCCAAGTCTGGCTTCTGAAACCAGTGACAAAGTCTCTAGAGTTTCAATTCTGTCCCTCCAGCTAAGCTGCCCACAGCCTGGGGAAAACTCCATTCCAAGTTGGCTGCTCTCCTTGGCAGCCATTCTATAGTCCTGGCATATTAAAAAAGCCAAAATCCTGGGTCTCTATTGCAATTTTGTCCTCATGGTTCCATTTGTCTTCCACACAGGAGCTCCAACAACTTTGCTTCACATTGCCCAGTGGCCATTTCCAAAAAGCAAACTGTGTTGCAAATCCAAAGACTGTTTCTTTCATGCATTTGTTAAATTTCCATAATATCAAGTAGGCTACAAAATTTCTTAACCCAAGGGGAATAAAGCTGACTTTGAAGAACAGGAAAACACTTTAAGCATTCTTCCTTTAGACCACCTCTGTTCAAAAGAGTCAGCATTCCTTCAACTGTTCCAATGCAGAACAGCTACCAATTTTCTGTTATAGTTACCCTCTCATTACTTGGCTAAATCACCCAACAAAAATCAGCTGATGGGAGCAAAATTTTTTTAAAAATATATTTTATTTATTTATTTGCAAGGAGAGAGAGAGAGAGAGAGAGAAGAGAGGCAGAGGCAGACACAGAGAGAATGGGCACACCAGGGCCTCTAGCCACTGCAAACGAACTCCAGATGCATGTGCCCCTTGTGCATCTAGCTTACGTGGGTCCTGGAGAATCGAACCGGGATCCTGTGGTTTGGCAGGCAAATGCCTTAACTGCTAAGCCATTTCTCTAGCCCCAAGGGAGCAAAGTTTTTATTTTGGCTTACAGTCTTGAAGGGAAGCTTTGTGATGGCAGGGGAGAGCATGGCACGAGCAGAGGCTGGACAAAACTTCTGCCAAAGCAGGTGGAAAACAGCAGCAAGAGAGTGAGCCAAACTCCAGCAAGGGGAGCTGGCTATAATACCATTAAGCCAGCCCCCAACAACACACCTCCTCTAACAAGGCTCTACCTCCCAAACTGCCACCAGCTAGGGACCAAGTTTAGGAACACATGAGTTTTGGGGTACATCTATTTCAAACCACCACACAGGGTATCTCACTGAACCCCAAACCTGTCATTTTTATCTTAGTCTAGCTAGTTAGGGGATCTGTGTGTCTTCACCTCCCCAGCTCCGGGATTATAGGACACAACAGCATATCTGTTATTTACATAAGTGCTGGGGGTTTGAACTCAGAACTTTACCTGCTGAGCCATCTCCCCCATCCATTTTATGTTTATTATATGTACAAAATAATGGGTTTCACGATGACCCATTCCCGCATGTGAATTATGTATTTTGATCGTATTCACACTTCCGTTACCCTCTCCCGCCCCTCTTCCCTGTCACTGTCCTCTTCCCAAGGAGTTCTCCTTCTATTTTTGTGTCTTTTTCTTTTCAAATCTAGATTCTGCACAAGGGAGAAATATATGATACTTGTTTTTAGAAAGATAGGCTACAGTTCCATTCATTTTCTTGCAAATGACATAATTGCACTCCTCTTTGTGGCTGAATGACAATCCACCGGGGACCTGTATGACATTTTCTTTATGTATTCATCTAGGTGATGAGGGACACTGTTGTAGTCAGATCCACATTGTTGGGACAAACTTCCAAACAGGCAGTTTGTGGGAGGAAGGGATTTATTCCAGGCTTTTAGACTCATCAGTGCTCCATCAATGACGGAAGACGCTGCTGACTTCCCTACCTCCAAACAGAGAGGAAAACTTTCGCAAGCTAACACGGACAAGCAGCAAGCGCTGCTAGACTCAAACTGCTCTCTACAGACCTTTAGGCTGGAATTCAGATGGGCCCAGTGACACGCCCCTGAGCAGGAATCTGCCTGCTAGAGGCTGAAGTTGGAAACTCAATTTAAAAAAAAATTATTTTACTTATTTATTTGAGAGAAAGAGAGAGGAGAGAGAGGGAGAGAGAGAGAGAGAGAGAGAGAGAGAGAGAGGATAGGCACACCAGGTCCTCCAGCCACTGCAAATAAACTCCAGAAGCATGCGCCCCCTTGCCCATCTGGCTTATGTTATGGGAAATCAAAGCAGGGTTCTTTGGCTTAGCAGGCAAATGCCTTAACCTCTAAGCCATCTTCCCCAGCCCGCAAACTCAATTTTAATAAAACATCTGAGTCTATGGGGCCATGCATTCACTGTACCATGGGCACCTAGGCTGATTGCACAGCCAGTGGTAAATAGTGCTGCGATAAATGTGGGTGTGGATGCAGGGACCACTGTGGCATGCTGTTTGGAATCCTTCAAGTATATATCCAGGTGTAATACACCTGAGTCATATGGTAGTTCCACTCTTAGGGTTTTGTGTGTACATATATGCACGAGTGTGTGTGTGTGTTATGCACGGGTGTACCGATGCATCTGGTTCCATGCAGAGACCAAAGGAGAATGTCATGTCCCCTTCTCTATCGCTCATCCACATACTTCTTTGAGAAGGAGTCTCTTCTTCAACCCAGAATGACTGGTTTTGGTCAGTGAGCCCCAGCAATTCTCCTCTCTCAGATCCCTGCAAGATGGGTTACAGATGTGTGCGGCCACACCCAGAATTCTACATGGGTGCTTGGGAACCAAACCTGGGAGGTCTCAGGCCCTCACGGTTAAGCAACAAGTGCTCTTACCCACTGAGCCATCTCCCCAGCCTCCTACTCTTAGATTTTTGAGAAACCTCCTTCCTCATTTTCATATTGGCTACACTAGTTTACATTCATACTGACAGCATCTAAGGGTTCCTTCCCCCTATATTGTCACCAGCATTTGTTTTTAAGAAAAACATTGTTTTGCATGCGTATGTATGTATGTGTGTGTGTGTGTGTGTGTGTGTGTGTGTGTGTATACACAGGTACATGTGTGTGTACATATGTATGTATGTGTGGGAGGACAGAGGGAGATGTCAGGTGTCTACACCTTATTTTGTTTTGATACAAGGTCTCAACAGACAAGTATAACCAAGAAAAAAGAAGAGGGCTGGAGAGATGGCCTAGCACTTAAGGCACTTGCCTGTGAAGTCTAAAGACTCAGGTTCGATTTCCCAGTACCCATGGAAGGCAGATGCACAAGGTGGTACATACACCTGGAGTTCATTTGCAGTGGCTAGAGGCCCTGGTGTGCCCATTCTCATTCTCTCTCTCTCTCTCTCGTTCTCTCTCTCAAATAAATAAATCAATAAAATATTTTTTTGAAAAGGAAAGAAAACAAGAAGACACTTTTTGTTTGCTTGCTTGATTGATTTTGTTTTTTGAGATAGGGTCTAACTAGAATTACAAGCATGCATAACAAACCCAGCTGACATGACACATTTTTTTTTAAAAATTAACAAATATTCGAGCTGGTTGTTATCTCAAAAGTAAAAACCACATATTCAGCACAATCAAGCTCCTCCATTCAATCTCAAAACACCTCCTCCAGAGCCCAGAAATATGAAAATTGACAAGTATAAATATGAAAAGATTTTAAATTCAGAGAAATTTCCATTAATAACCAACATGGACTTATAGGGACTGAATCTCCCTTCCTTTTCCTCAAAGCAAAAACAACCAAAAGAATCAAAATCATAAATTGGTGGTTTTAAAGAAAAGACAGTGGCCCCAAGAGGTAGGAAGGAGGTGGAGGGCCCTGCAATGCCCCACTCCTATCCAAAGACTCTGTGCAGTGGCCCAGGAAACACCAGAGGGCATCAGAACATGTGTGTGGGAGTCAGAGGCTGGGGCGGGACCATATGGAAGGGCTAGAGGACAGAGCCCAGCTCTCCTCACGTGGGATAGGGACATCTGCCAGCCAGCGAGCGAGGGGGTCTCCTAACTCAGGAAGCATGGGGTGGAGTATACAGACTCTTACGTCAGTAATGGGGAACAGTTCATCCTAAATCAAGCACCACTTGAGTCCTATCAAAGTGCAACTGTGCCGGAACAAAGCTAAAATAGCAACACAAAAACAACCAGTGCCAGGCTAGGGAGATGGCTTAGTGGTGAAAGGTATTCCCTTGCAAAGCTGGGCATCCTGGGTTCAATTCCCCTACCACCCACGTAAGGCCAGAGACCCTGTCTCAAAGAAGTAGCATGTTTCCTACACACAAATAAATAAATTAATTTTAAAAGATGCCCAGCACCTAAACAAAGTCACATGTTGTGCAAAACCTGCTCCCTGGGAAGATGTGAACACGCAGCATCTGTTTACCCCTGGAAGGACCCAGAGGACAGCACCAAAGCATGATGACACCAAAGGCAAACATAGTGAACAAACGGGTCTATTGGGGTTGCTTGGTGAGGAGTTACTTATAGGAGCAGCAATGATTTAAAGGCAGCAACGAAAAGCCCACCCCAGCATAGGTGACGACTCACGCCAGCTGCATCTCTGGAGCACTCAGAGGGCCTCTCCCTCAGCAGTTGTTGACTGTGCCTATAAACTAGGGAAGGGTCTTGTGATCTTTTAAGTTTCAGCTTTCCCAGACTGGTTTACTTCCTGCTTCTCGCGATCCTCCCGCCTCCCTCTGGGAGGGAATGTTTCCATTCAATGTTTCAATTCCAAGGAAACTGCTACACAATATCGCAATATCGGATATTTAATATATTTTATTTATTTATGAGGGGAGAAAGAGAGAATGAGAGTGGTCGCTCCAAGGCCTCTTGCCACTGTAAACAAACGAGTAAAATGCAGCAGTTTATGCATCTGGCTTCATGTGGGTATTGGGGAATTGAAACTGGGCTGTCAGGCTTTGCAAGCAAATGCTTTTAACTGCTGAGCCATCTCTCCATTCCAACATCTGATATTTAATCAGTAATGACAGACATGCTAACCATCAGGAAAATATGCCATATAATGAGGGGATGGGTGGATATATGAATGAATGAAAGAATGAATATCCAGTTCTGACAAAGATATTCACAGAAAATTAATAGGAAAGGGAGCTAAAATGGTTCCATGATTGCATTTCATAGGTTGGATGTTAAGTAGAGACATAGAAGATGTATATGGAAATAAAAGACATGACGTTCTAGAAATGACAACTCTAATGTCTTGATGCACAATGCACATGGTTGGATCAGTGGTAAATTGGATGGTATTAAAGAAACTGCTAGGCTGGAGAGATGACTCAGTGGTTAAGGCACTTGCCTGCAAAGCCTGACAACCCCTGTTTGATTCCCCAGTACCCACGTAAAGCCAAATGCATAAAGTGGCGCATGCCTCGAAGTTTGTTTGCAGTGGCAGAAGGCCCTGGTGTGCCCATTCTTTCTCTCCTTCTGTCTGCCTTTCTCTCTGTCTCTTTATCTCAAAATAAATAAATAGATAATCTTTTTAAAAAGAAAATGCTGACTTGAAGACAGAGCATTTTGTGATATCTGAAATTAAACAGAGTGGAAAAAGAATTGTTCTGAAGACAGTGAGGTATGGGCAACCACAACGGTCTAATACATGTGCAACTGAGTCCCTGGATGGAAGGAGAGGAATGAGGACCAGAAAAGCCACATGACGAGAAAGTGGCGAGCATGGCCCCAGTGCCCATTGTGGATGAAAGGATGAGCAAAATGTTGTCTATTCATACAGTGGACTATTACTCCATCTGAAAAATGAAGAAAATTCCAACCAAGTGTTGTGATGCACACTTGAAATCCCAGTACTTGGGAGGTCGAGTCAGGGGGCTTACAAGTTTGAACCCATCCTGAGATACATAATGAGAAAAAAAAAAAAGAAAAGCTGGGCGTGGTGGCACATGTCTTTAATCCCAGCACTCAGGAGGCAGGGGTAGGAGGACTATTGTGAGTTTGAGGCCAGCCTGAGACTACATAGTGAAGTCCAGGTCAGCCTGGGCTAGAGTGAGATGCTACCTCAAAAAAAAAAAAAAAAAAAAAAAACCTGATGCACACTACAAGATGAACAAACTTTAAGGACATTATACCAAGTACAGCATGGCAAATATTGCGGGATTGAGTTTCTGTGAGGTCCCTACAGTCATAACATTCGTGGAGGCAAAAGGTAGAATAGTGGATGTATTTGGTACTTTTCTTGCTGCTGGATTGAATACTGTGCAGGAAGCAGCTTAAGGAAGGAGGGGTTTATTTTGACTCACGGTCTGAACGGATATAGTCCCTCATGGCAGGGAAGGCATGGTGGCAGGAGTGAGGCAGCTGGTCACATTGCATCTGCAGTCAGGAAGTAGAGAGATAAACACTGGCACAATTTTACTTATTGACTTATTTGAGAGAGAGATTGGCAGATTGAGAGAGAGAGAGGGAGAATGGGAGCACCAGGGCCTTTAGCTACTGCAGATAAACTCCAGATGCATGTACCACCTTGTGCATCAGGCTTATGTAGGTACTGGGGAATTGAACCTGGATCCTTAGGCTTTGCAGGCAAGTATCTTAACCACTAAGCTACCTCTCCAGCCTGCTTTCTCCTTTTTAATCCATATAGGACTCCAGTCCATGGAATGGTACTGCCCACATTCAGGGTGGGTCTTCTTCCCTCACAGACATACCCAGAGGAATGTTACTGGGGTGATTTGGTTCAGGTGTCCCCCATAAACTTATGTGTTCTGAATGTTAGGTCCCCAGCTGGTGGCAGTTTGGGAATTGGAGCCTGCTGGAGTTGATGTATTGTTGGGGGTTCAGTGATTAAATGTTGCAAAGCCTGCCAGTCCAGGTTTAATCCCCCAGTACCCATGTAGGACTAGATGCACAAATTGGCACAGGCATGTGGAATTTGTTTGCAGTGGCAAGAGTGAGAGGGAGTAGGCAGTCAGGGTGACTGGACCCCTGAAAGTAAAAAGGCAGGAAAGTGTGCACTTGATAGAAATCAAAGATGATCTGACTTCTTATCTCTTCCCTAGTTCCCTAGACCTGTTTCTCCACAAACAACTTGGGCCCCTCTTGGGTCTTTCCTAGGATTTAAATCTAACACTGTGGTTGGTCAACTTCAGTCCATGGAACTTGGTGTCAGGGCTAGCCTCTTCCTGAAACAGCCCCTAGCCCTAACCAACCAACTTTCTCTCTGGTTCACCTGAGCCTGAAGGCAGCCCACTACCATAAGGTTATAAATACATTTGAAAGGGGAGGGCACACTCTCTGAGCAGCCTGATCACTTGGGAACTTCTAGCTGCTGGTGAGTTTCCCCTAGGCTCAGCCGGGCCAAGCTGAAGGGACAGCCCCCTAGCCCTTACCCTCCATATGAGTTCTTTACCCCCTCCAACTCTCCACATGGCGGGAGCTCATTGAACTTTCTTTTCCCTCTTTTCTTTCCACAGTTTTTCCAGGCCCTCTACATGGGATCTATAGCCATGTGGGTACCTTTCCTTGGCTCTGAACTTCCCTCAATAAATATAATAATTTAATAATAATCCTTCTCATTCTTATTTTTATGCAATTTTTTAAATTAAAATTAGGCATGAGCCCAGGGTTTAGGATTCAAGGACTTTGCTGAACCCAGAGCACCCCATTAAAAGAGGCTCTGGCATGCCCATTCTCTCTCTCTCTTTTCAACTAAATAAAGTACTTTTAAAAATTTTTTTAAATTTATTTTTGGAGAGAGACAGAGAGAGAGAGAGACAGACAGACAGATATAGAGGGAGAGGGAGACAGAGATGGGCGCGGCCAGCAGTCTCTCAGCTGCTGTGAACGAAATCCAGATGCGTGCGCCCCCTTGTGGTCAAGTGCGGCATTGCACCCTTGCGTCACTTTGCATCTGGCTAAACGTGGGACCTGGAGATTGGAACCGCTGGAGATTGGAACCAGCGTTCTTAGGCTTAGTAGGCAGGTGCCTTAACCGCTAAGCCATCTCTCCAGCCCTAAAGTACTTTTTAAAAAGAAAGAGATGCTAGAATTCAGACAGTAATCTGTGTCTATCCCACTTGGTTGTGCTGGCCAGATCTGTACCACTCCCTGAGTTCTCCACTATAGTGGAAACTGCATGGAATTCCAGCCCCTGCTATTACTAGGAATTGAAAGCTGAAAAACTCCCAGAAGGCAGCAGGCAAGTGCCTGGTGAACTGCTTAGATATTTGAAACTAAGAGACTTCAGAGCTATATGGACCCATAGGACCCTTCCCAAGGCAGAGAGGGCGCTGCCAACCAGGGATGTCTATTGAAATCAGTGCACCTGTCCTGCTGCAGCTCCACTGGCCTGCTCCTGCTTTCTACCCAAGGACTGTGGGAACACCACGATTCACCTCTGGCCATCAAAAACCCACTGCCAGGTGCCCAGAGGAATCACAGAAAAGCGGATTCTGGGGACCTATGGCAGAGGCTTCTGCAATGAATGAGGGCAGTAAACTGAACTCCCAACCCCCAGGTCTTAGTGAAGAAGCAGCCCAGAGGGTCCTGAGATGAAGACTTTGTCCAGTGAAAACCAGGCCACAGGGAAAGTTCTCATGTGGGACCTAAATGGAGAAGGAAGTTGGAAACTCTGAGCTGGTCTCTGATAGCAGAACACAGATACCCTCTGCCCACAGTTACAGGAGTGCTCAGCTCTCCCAGGGAACACAATAACAGTTTCGGGTGGGCAAGACTTTCACGTTATTTTAGCCCTTGCAAAGCCCTGCCTGGGGGAACATTAAACCCCTATCCTCAGGGGGCTGGTTTGTATGGGCCCAGAGGGCAAGGCTACAAAGGTCAGAGAACTGACAAGAAATTTACTATAGAACTCTCTCTCACACCTGAACACTCACAGGCTTAACCTGGCATACCTGTGGCATGACTACTATGAACCAGAATCCTAGGAGGAAGCAAGGACGTTTGCCTGTATTTATAACCAGTACCTCATTCCATATCCCCTGTGATACTGGTGATTTTTAAAAATTGTTTTGTTTTGTTTTGTTTTGTTTGGTTTTTTGAGGTAGGGTTTCACTCTGGTCCAGGCTGACCTGGAATTAACTATGTAGTCTCAGGGTGGCCTTGAACTCATGGCAATCCTCCTACCTCTGCCTCCCAAGTGCTGGGATTAAAGGTGTGCACCACCACGCCCGGCTAGAAATTTTTTTTTTTTTTTTAACAAAAAAAACCTTTTAATTGACAAATTCTGCAATTATAGACAATAAACCATAATTCCCTCCCCTCCCTCACTTTCCTCTTCACAAATCTGCTCTCCATCATATCCCTGTCCTCTCTCCATTAGTATCTCTTTTATTTTGATGTCATTGTCTTTTCCTCCTATTATGAGGGTCTTGTGGAGGCAGTGCTAAGCACTGTGAGGTCATGGATTTTGAAGCCAATTTGTGTCTGGAAGAATGCATTGTAAGCAGTCCTTGTTTTTGGTTTTTTGTTTTTTGTTTTTTGTTTGTTTTGTTTTGTTTTTGTTGTTATTGTTCTGCTTGATGGATTTAGTCATTCTTTTTTAGGTTTCCTGTTTTTGCCATTGCAGTTCCTCTGGTCTCTTCTACTACCAACACTGTTGCTCCTGCCTATAGATGTCACTGCTCCAGCAGACCAACCAATCTAATTACACATGGGTATCAATGCCTAAAAGTATATTCATCAAGTGTTAAGCTATTGTATTTAAAACCTCTATCCCATCATTTTGGCCAGCCAGGCCAAATAGCCAACAAGTGCAATAGTGGCATGTCTGTTATGGGGGAAACCAACTGCTCTCTAATTGGACTGGAGGCCTGCTCCATGGGAGGGAATACATCCCTGATACTGAAAACCTATGACAGGGGTAGTCATGAGCCCTAAGGGTGTAATGTCTGCTGGTGTCTCTCTAAATGTATATACTATGCTCACCAAACTGCCCAGTAAGCATTTCTCTTAACATCCACACCCATACATTAATGCTACTCTCACTTTTGGTTAGAGAAGCTTCTCTTTTCAGATGGTGGCAACCTTGGGATGACTCAGAAGGCACCATGGTGCTGAGAAGAAGGGACAGAGGAGTGCTCAGCACTGAAACATCTCAAACCCACCTTCCAAGGCTCAGGGTCCATTGTGGAAGAGGGGCAGAAAGAATGTAAGAGCCAAAGGAAGAGTAGGACTCCTTACAACGTGCTCCTCCAGACACAAAATGGCCTGGATATCCATGACCTCACAGTGCCTGACACTACCTACATAAGACCATCATAATAGGAGGAAAAGATCATGATATCAAACTGAAAAGAGAGACTGATTGAGAGGGGAGGGGATATGATGGAGAGTGGAGTTTCAAATGGGAAGGTGGGGGGAGGGAGGGAAGTACCATGGGATATTGCCCACAATTAAAGAAGTTGTCAATAAAAAAAATTAAATTAAAAAAAAACCTCTATCCCATCAAAACATTCGGCTTCATAAACACCCAGAATACAACAAAGAGACATGAAAACTAAAGGACAACAATCCACTACTACACTCCCAGATGCTCAGCTCCCCCCACACACTGGGAAAAGAAAAGGAGATACATGTCAGAAAATGTCAGACAAAGAATGTAGAGTTCTGCTTCTAAAAACAATCAGCGACCATACAGACACTTCAAATAGGCAGAGGAGTGAGCTAGGAAACATTCAAGGTCTTGACAAGAAAGTCTTCAAAGTGAATGAAACAGTGAGTAAACTGGGGCAGGGGAGAGTGGGGAAGTCATAAATGAAGGAAAAATTAGCAAGGAAACCGAAGTGCCAAAAAAGAATCAAACTGAAATTATGAAAATGAAAGCAGTGATCAATCAAAAGAAAATTGCATCTGGGCTGAAGAGATGGCTTAGCCTTTAAGGCATTTGCCTTCAAAGCCAAAGGACCCAGGTTCAACTCCCCAGGACCCATGTAAGCCAGATGTACAAGGGGATGCATGCATCTGGAGTTGGTTTGCAGTGGCTGGAGGCCCTGAGCACCCATTCTCTGTCTGCCTCTTTCTCTTTCCTTCTCTCTTTCTCTTTCTCTCTCTCTGTCTCAAATAAATAAAAATAAAAATATATTTTAAAACTGCATCAGAAATAATGCTAACAGACAAGATCATGCAGAAGAATGAATCTCAGAAATGGAGGCCAAAGTCAAGACAATATTACACTCTTTATAAAGGAAAAGAAATTATAGAACATGGTCAATATTTTCCAGGAATTCTGGACAAATTTAAGAGACCAAACCCCATAATACAAGTGATAGAGAAAGGAGCTGAGATAAATGTACAAGGAATTGACCAACTGTTAAATGACATTATAAAGAAAAATTTCCCAAACCTAGAGAAAAACGCTAGCATGCAAATACAAATGTCATACAGAACTCCAAATAGACTTGACCAGAGAAGGAACTCAGCACGACACATCACAGTAACAATGTCAAAAATTCTTAATGAAGAAATACTAAATCTGTAAGTGGAAAATGACAGCTCTCACACAGATCACCTCAGGTCTCTCACCTGCAACCCTAAAAGCCAGAAAAGATGGAACCGCTATATTCCAGGCTCTGAAAATGAACAACTATGAACCAAGAATGCTCTCCCCAGCAAAGCTATCTTTCAAAGTAGATGGATAAGTAAGGCTATTCCAAGACCAAGACAAACTAAGGCAAGTTATAGCAACCACACCAGTTCTGCAAACAAACAAACAAACAAAATTCTGAAAGGAATACTTTATGTGGAAGCAGAAAGACAGTAAGATTGCAAAATAGGATGCACTCCCAGAAAGAAACCAAGGAACCAAGAAAAACTGGGAACGAATAGACTATGCCTCACACAGCAAATTAGCACGCTCCAGGTGGACAAGGAAAAGGCATGCCAACAATGCAGCCAGCAAGAACATCGCCCAAGAAAACACTAGGCAAAAGCAAGCTTCTCTGTTTAACAGCCCTAATGTGAATGGACTTCATCCACCAATTATGATGTTTTTTTTTTTTTGGAGAGAGAGAGAGAGGAAGACAGAGATGGACGCGCCAGCAGCCTCTCAGCTGCTGCGAACGAAACCCAGATGCGTGCACCCCCTTGTGGTCAAGTGTGGCATTGCACCCTTGCGTCACTTTGCATCTGGCTAAACGTGGCACCTGGAGATTGGAACTGCTGGAGATTGGAACCAGCGTTCTTAGGCTCAGGAGGCAGGCACCTTAACGGCTAAGCCATCTCTCCAGCCCAGATGGTTAAGTTTTGTGTCAACTAGACCTGTTTAAGAATCCACAGACACTGCTAATAAGTGGGTCTCTGAGGTTGCTTCCAGGAAGGCTTAACTGAAGGAGGAAGTCCTTCTCCCAGAGTGGGCGGCTCCTCTGCAGGGGGCGGGGAGGGGGAGTTTGATCTAAGGAAGCTCTGGGAAGGAAAGGATCCCCTGCTCCCACCTGGCTGCTTGCTGCTTTCCAGTGTGGACTAAGACTGGCGTGGACTGAAGAGCAGTGTCTCTCCAGGATGCCTCCAGGCCTTCAGTGCTGGATTGGGACTGCTGAGGCCTCCAGCCTCATGGACTGAGCAGCTACCAGGTTTCTTGACTCTCAGGCCTGCAACCCACTAATGTTGGACTGTCATAAGCTAATCCAAAAAATTCCCTTTCAATACAATTCATTCTATTGGTTCTGTTCCTCTAGAGAACCCTGACTAGTACACCAATAAAAAGATACAGACTAGGGCTGGAGAGATGGCTTAGCAGTTAAGGCACCTGCCTGCTAAGCCTAAGAATGCCCACTCTATTCTCCAGGTCCCATGTTTAGCCAGAAGCAAAGTGACACAAGGGTACAATGCTGCACTTGCCCACAAGGGGCATACATGTCTGGAGTTTGTTCACAGTGGCTGAGAGGCTGCTGGCATACCCATTCTCTCTCTGTCTCTCTCTCTCTCCAAAAAAAAAAAAAAAGACACAGACTAATAGGCTGGATTTAAAAAAATCAAAAACCTTGGTCTAGAGAGATGGCTTACCTGTGAAACCTAAGGACTCCAGGCCCCACGTAGCTAGACATAGTGCAATGTCAATGTCACACATGTGCACAGGGGCGCACATGTCTGGAGTTCATTGGCAGCAGGCTGATGGTCCTGGCACGTCCATTCTCTCTCTCTCCCTCTTTCTCAGTCTCTCTCAAAATTAAAAAAAAAATTTTAAATCAAACTGTTTGTTGCCTTCAAGAAACTTATCTAGCCAACAAAGATGTTCATAAACTGTCAAGAAAATGGAAGCCACAAACAAGCAGGTTTTCTTTAAACTAATCAGAAAAGACTAAAAGGATATCTTCATTTTAATAAATTGAATGAGTCATTGAGAAGATATTACAGTTGTAAACATTTATGCCCCCAAAATTGGGGCAACTAACTTCACAGAGCAAACATTAAAGGACTTAAAAGAACACATAGGTCCAGACACAATAATAGTTGGATAATTCAATATTGCATGCTCACACTTAGATGGGATATCCAGACTAAAAGTCAGCAAAGAAACATCAGGGCTAAATCATACATCCATCAACTGGATCTAACAGACATGTACAGAGTACTCCACCCAACAGATAGGAAATACATATTCTTCTCAGGAGCTCACGGAACTGTCTCCAAAACTGATCACATGATTAGCCATAAAACAAACTACAATGCCAGGCATGGTAGCACACACCTTTAATCCCAGCAGTTGGGAGGCAGAGGTAGGAAAATCGTCATGAGTTCAAGGCCACCCTGAAACTATACACCACAGCTAGAGTGAGACCCTACCTTGAAAAACCAAAACCAAAACAAGACTAAAACAAAAAATAAACTGTTTAAAATTGAGATTATACTCTGTATCATATCAGATCACAGTGGGATAAAAGCAGAAATCAAGAGCTAGAGGGATGTCTTGGAGGTTAAGGCACTTGCCTGCAAAGCCAAAAGGACCCAGGTTTGATTCCCTAGGACCCACATAAGCCAGATGCACAAGGTGATACATGTGTCTGGAGTTCATTTGCAGCAGCTGGAGGCCCTGGTGCACCCATTCTCTCTCTCTCTCTCAAATAAATAAATAATGTTTTATTTTGTTTTTAATTTTTGGAGAGAGACAGAGAGAAACAGACAGAGAGGGAGACAGATAGAGATGGGCATGCCAGCAGACTCTCAGCTGCTGTGAACAAAATCCAGATGTGTGCACCTCCTTGTGGCAACTGTGGCATTGCACCCTTGTGTCACTTTGCATCTGGCTAAATGTGGGACCTGGAGATTGGAACCAGGTTCTTAGTCTTAGCAGGCAGACACCTTAACCGCTAAGCCATCTCTCCAGCTCATAAATAACGCTTTTAATAAACTAGAAATCAAGAAAAGGGGAATACAGAAACTTAACAAATTCTTGGAGACTGAAAAGAAAAACATTTCTGAGTGAACAACAGGGTTATTGAAGAAATCAAGGAGGAAGTTTTTAAAAATTCTTAGAAAGAAGCAGGGCATGGTGGCTTTAATCCCAGCACTCGGGAGGCAGAGGTAGGAGGATTGCCATAAGTTCGAGGCCACCCTGAGATTACAGAGTAAATTCCAAGTCAGCCTGAGCTAGAGTGAGACCCTACCTCGAAAAACCAAAAAAAAAAAAAAAAATTCTTAGAAAGAAATGACAATGCAACCTACCAGGCTTCCTAAGAGGAAAGTTTATAGCTATAAGCACACATGTCAAGAAATCAGAGAGATTCCAAACAAATTAACAATCCACCTCAAGGATCTAAAAAAACAGCAACTAGCCAAGCTCAAACCCAGTAGATGATAAGAAATAGTAAAAATCAGGGCTGAAATTAATGAATTAGATACTAAAAGAACAAATCAAAGACTTAATCAAACAAGTTGTTTTTTTTTTTTTTTGAGAAAAAAATAAGACTGATAAAGATTGTTAGTCAAACTATCAAAAAGAAGGGGAGAAAAAGACCACAATTAACAAAATTAAAAACACAAAGGGACCTGCTGTTACAATAAAACCCCAATAAAATCCAAAACATCTTTATAGAATACTTTGAAAACTATGTATTTTGAAAGCTATATAACCTAAAAGAAATGGACAAATTTCTAAATGCATATAACTTCCCAGAGTTAAAGGTGAAGGACATCACAGCCGGGTGTGATGACACACCCCTTTAATCCCAGCACTCGGGAGGCAGAGGTAGGAGGATCACTGTGAGTTCGAGGCCACCCTGAGAATACATAGTGAATTCCAGGTCAGCCTGGGCTAGAGTGAGATCCTGCCTCAAAAAACCAAACAAACAAACAAAAAAAAATGGGGCTGGAGAGATGGCTTAGTGGTTAAGGCATATGCCTGGGAAGCCTAAGGACCCGGGGTTTGATTCTCCAGGTCCCATGTAAGCCAAATGCATATGGTGGCTCATGTGTCTGGAGTTTGTTTGCAATGGCTAGAGGCCCTGGCATGCCCATTCTCATTCTCTCTCTCTCTTCCTCTCTCTCTCTCTCCTGCTCTCTAATAAATAAACAAATAAACAAATAAATAAAAAATAAAATCTTTTAAAAAGTAAAAGACATCAATAATTAAACAGACTTATTATAAGAAATGTAATTGGAGGCTGGAGAGATGAAGTGCTTGCCTGTGAAGCCTAAGGACCCCATTTGAGATTCAATTCCCCAGGACCCACATAAGCCAGATGCACAAGATGGTGTATGCATCAAGAGTTAGTGACTAGAGGCCCTGGCATGCCCATTCTCTCTCTCTCTCTCTCTCTCTCTGCCTCTTTCTCTCTCTGTCTGTCTGTTGCTCTCAAATAAATAAATGAAAATAAAAGAAATGAAATGAAATTGAAGGTGTAATTAAAACCCACCCCAGGAAGTAAAGCCCTGGACTAGAAATCTATCAAACTTTCTTGGTTTTTTTTTTTTTTTTTGGCTTGTTTGTTTGTATTTTCAAAGTAAGGCCTCACTCTAGTAGCCCAGGGTGATCTGGAACTCACTATGTAGTCCTAGGCTGGCCTTGAACTCACAACGGATCCTCCTGCACCACCATGTCTGGCCAAACTCTTTTTTTAGTTCTATTTTAATTTTTATTTATTTTTTTCTGTCTTTATTTTATTTTTAATTAATTAATTTTTACTGACAACTTCCATAATTATAGACAATAAACCATGGTAATTCCAACCCCTTCCCACTTTCCTCTTCATAACTCCACTCTCTATCATATCCCCTTCCCCTCTCAATCAGTCTCTCTTTATTTGGATGTCATGATCTTTTCCTCCTATTATGGTGGTCTTGTGTAGGTAGTGTCAGGCACTGCAAGGTCATGGATATCTAGGCCATTTTGTGTCTGGAGGAACACGTTGGAAAGAGTCTTACCCTTCCTTTGGCTCTTATATTCTTTCTGCCACCTCTTCCACAATGGACCCTGAGCCTTGGAAGGTGTGATAAAGATGTTTCAGTGCTGAGCATTCCTCTGTCACTTTTTCTAAGCACTATGGTGCCTTTTGTATCATCCCAGAGGTCATCACCATCTGAAAAGAAAAACTTCTCTATAATTTTTATTTATTTATTTGAAAGATGGAAAGAGGAAAGGGGAAGGAGAGAGAGAATAGACATGCCAAGGCCTCCAGCTACTGCAAACTCCAGATGCATGTGTCACTTTGTGCATCTGGCTTACGTGGGTCCTGGGGAATTGAACCTGGGTCCTTTGGCTTTGCAGGCAAGTACCTTAACAACTAAGCAATCTCTGCAGCCCAAAACTTTCTTTTTAAAAAACTATCTTTTTATTTTATGAGAGAGAGTGAGAGAGGAGAGAATGGCATGCTAGAGCCTCTTGCCACTGCAAATGAACTTCAGTCCCAGAATTCTATCAAACTTTTAAGGACAACCCCAACTCTCCTCAGGCTGTTCCACAATATGAACAGAGAAGGAACAAGAATCCAGCATTACCTTGATTCCTAAACCAAGTACAGACACAATCAAAACAGAAAATTCAGGCTGGAGAGATGGCTTTGTGGTTAAAGCACTTGCCTGCAAAGCCAAGGACCCTGGTTCGATTCCCCAGGACCCATGTAAGCCAGATGCACAAGGTGGCGCATATGTCTGGAGTTCGTTTGCAGTGGCTGGAGGCCCTGTCATGCCCATTCTCTCTCTCTCAAATAAATAAATAAGTAAAATAAAAAATAGAAAACTAAGCCGGGTGTGATGGCACATGCCTTTATTCCCAGCACTCGGGAGGCAGAGGTAGGAGGATCTCCATGAGTTCAAGGCCACCCTGAGACTACATAGTGAATTCCAGGTCAGCCTGAGCTGAAGTGAGACCCTATCTTGAAAAACCAAAAAGAAAAAAAAAAAGAAAAAAGAAAACTAGCTGGGAGTGGTGGCACACGCCTTTAATCCCAGCACTCAGGAGGCAGAGACAGAGATAGGAGGATGGTTATGAGTTCGAGACCAGCCTGAGACTACATAGTGAATTCTAGATCAGCCTGGGGTAGAATGAGACTCTATTTTATAAAATAAAAAAAAAAAAAAAACAAAAAACTACAGCCAATTTCTCTGATGAACATAAGAATATAGATGCAAAAAATTCTCAACAAGATTCTTGCAAACCCAGTGGGTGTGGTGGCACATGCTTTTAATCCCAGCACTAGGATCACCAGTTTGTAGCTGCAAACTGAATTCCAGGTCAGCCTGACCTAAAGTGAGATCCTACCTCAAACAATACCACCACCGCCGCCACCACCACCACCACCAGCAACATAGATTCTTGCTAACCAAATTCGAGAACACACCCAGAAGATTATGCACCATGACCAAGTGGGATTCATTCCAGGGATGCTAGGTTATTTCAACATATATAAATCAATAAATGATATATAAATCAATAAATGTAACACACTGCCTAAACTCAAAGAAAGAAAACAATGATCATATGATAAGTGATGCAAAAAAGTCATTTGACAAAGTCCAACATGCCTTCATGACAAAAGTTCTGGAAAAAGCTGGAATAGATGGAACACCCTTTAAAACAATAAAGGCCAGTCAGGCATGGTGGCGCACACCTTGAATCCCAGCACTCAGAAGGCAGAGGTAAGAGGATCATCGTGAAGTCGAGGCCACCCTGAGACTACATAGTGAATTCCACGTCAGCGTGGGCTAGTGAGACCCTACCTTGAAAAACCAAAGTAATAATAATAATAAATAATAGTCATATATGAGAAACTCATGACATTTCCTCTAAAACAGAAACAAGGATGCCCACTCCTGCTGCTTCTATGCAATATTATAATCAAAGTCCTAGCAAGAGCAACAAGACAAGAAGACAAAAAAAGACTAAAAATAGAGAAGGATATGCCCATATATTAATGCTACTTCCACTTTTGTTTAGAGAAGCGTCTCTTCGCAGATGGTAATGACCACTGGCATGACTCAAAACTCACCAAAGTGCTATGAATTGGTAGTACTAAGTGAGACATCTCTATCACACCCTCCAAGGCTCAGGGACCATTGTGGAAGAGGCGATGGAAAGAATGTAGGAGCCAAAGGAAGGGGAGGAGTGCTTATAACACTGTCTTCCAGACACACAGTGGCCTTGATATTCATGACCTTGCAGTGGCTGATGACATCAAAATAAAAAAGAGACTAATTGGAAAGAACTAGGGAGTCAGTGGAGGAGAAATTTGGGAGGGAGGAAAGAAAAGTGTTAGGAAGGGATTATGATCACAGTATATTGTTTATATTTATGGAAGTTGTCAATAAAAATGTTTAAAAAAATAGCCGGGCGTAGTGGCGCAAGCCTTTAATCCCAGCACTCAGGAGGCAGAGGTAAGATGATTGCTGTGAGTTCGAGGCTGCCCTGAGACTACATAGTGAATTCCAAGTCAGCCTGGGCTAGAGTGAGACCCTACCTCGAAAAAAAAAAAAAAAAAAGTTTAAAAAAATAGGGAAGGAAGAAGTCAAGCTATCCATGTTTTTAGATGACATGATTCTATACTTAAAAGACCCAAACAGATTTTATAAAAACCTCCTACAGTTAATAAGTAATTTCGGTAAATTTGCAGGATACAAAATCAACACAGAGAAGTTAGTAGTCTTACATATACACCAGTAATGAACTCACAGAAAAAGAAATCAATGAAAACATCCCATTTACAATAGTTACCAAAAAATTAAATACCTAAGAATAAACCTGACCAAAAATATGAAAGATTTATACAATGAAAATTTCAAGACAGACCAATAAAGAATCATGGGCTGGGGGATGGAGAGATGGCTTAGTGGTTAAGCGCTTGCCTGTGAAGCCCAAGGATCTTGGTTCAAGACTCGATTCCCCAGTACCATGTAAGCCAGATGCACAAGGTGGCACATGCATCTAGAGTTCGTTTGTAGTGGCTGGAGTCCCTGGTGCGCCCATTCTCTCTGTGTGTGTCTCTAATAAGTAAATAAATAAAAATAAAAAAGACCCTGTCTTAAAAAAAAAAATCATGGGCTGGAAAGATTGTTCAGTGGTTAAAGAGCTTGCCTATAATGCCTAACGACCCAAGTTTGATTCCTCAGTACTCACATAAAGCCAGATGCACAAGGTGGCACATGTACCTGGAATTTGTTTGCAATGGCTAAAGGTCTTGGTATGCCCATTCTCTCCCCCATCTCTCTTATAAATAAAATAAAATAATCAAAGAGGGTACTGCACAATAGAAAGACTCTCCATATTCCTGGGTTGTCAGAATTAACATTTTGAAAATGTCTGTCTTACCCAAAGTAATATACAGATTCAATGCAATTCCCATCAAACTTCCAATGATGATCCTTACAGAGCTAGGAAAAAAAAAAAAAAAAACTCAGGAATTCGCATAAAAGCACAAAAACCCCACATGAATAGCCAAGCAATCCTAAAGAGAATAAACATAGCTGGAGTATCACAATGCCTGATCTCCAATCATACTGTAAACCCATCGCAGTAAAGACGTTATGGTAGTGACACTAAATCAGACACAGAGACATGGAACACAATAGAAGACTCAGAAGGAAATCTCCACTGTTTTGGTCATCTAATCTTTGACATATGAGCCAAAAAATATTCAGCAGAAAAAAAGATAGCTGATTCTACAAATGGTGCTGGCAAAACTAGATATCCACTGGCAGAAGAATAAAATTAAATCCTTATCTCTCTCCCTGTGCAAATATCAAATCAACATGAATCAAAGACCTCAATCTAAAACTTGACACACAGAAAATTCTAGAAGAAAAAAAACTAGGGAACACTCTCCAGGATACAGGCATACACAAGAACCTTCTGAACACACCTCCAATAGCATAGGAAATAGCCCCTAGCATCAACAAATAGGACTACATGAAATCAAAACATTTCTGCACAGCAAAAGAAATCATCATCAAAGCAAACAGTCTACAGAATGGAGGAAAATCTTTGCCAGCTACACTCAGGGCTATATAGTTATACAGGGCATTAATTACCAGAGTTTACAAAGAACTATGAAAATTAAATGCCAAAAAAAAAATCCAGCAATCACCAAATAGGCTAATGAAATGAACAGAGAGTTCACAAAAGAAGAAACTCAAATGACCAACAAGTACTTAAAAAAAAGTTCAACATTCCTTCCTTAGGAAATGCAAATCAGAACTCTGAGAGACCATCTTACTTCAGTCAGAATGAATGACGATCATCGCGAAAACCGAACAAATGCTGGCGAGGATGTGGGGAAAGAGGAACCCTCATCCACTTTTGGAGGCGTGCAAACTAGTAGAGCTGGTATAGAAATCAATATGAAGTTATCTCAAAAAGTTACAATTAGAGCTCCCATTTGACCCAGTTACATCACACACACACACACACACACACACACACACACACACATGCACATACATATTCAAAGGACTCCATACAATAGCTAAGAATTAGAATCAACCAAGCTACCCATTGACCGATGAGTAGATAATGAAATCTGAAACTTATACACAATGGAATTCTATGTAGCAAGTAACAGATGAGTAGATAATGAAATGTGATACATATACACAATGGAATTCTATGTAGCAAGTATGGAAAAAATGAAATTAGCAAGAAATGGATGGGTTTGAAAAGAATCCTCTTAAGTGAAATAACTCAAACTCAGAAAGAACAAAACCACAGGTCTTACTAATATGCAGGTCTTAGCTTGTAACATCTATGAGTATGTGTATATAGGGGGCAAATGGGCTTTAAACCTATAAAAATTGAACTGCAATGACCAAATGGGTGCAATAGTGGCATATCTGCTCTTGGGGAAACTAACTGCTCCCTAATTTGACTGAAGGCCCTCTCTATGGGAAGGAACACATGCCTGGTACTGAAAAAACTAATCAAAAGTCTATGGCAGGTGAGGTCATGAGCCTTAGGGGTATAAAGCCTGCTCTTGTCTGACTAAATGTATATATTATTCCCACCAAGCTGCCCTGAAAGCACTACACTTAATGTTCATATTCACATATTAACGCTACTCTCACTTCTGGTTAGAGAAGCTTCTCTTTTCAGATGGTGATGACCACTGGGTTGACCCAAAAGGCAACAAAGTGCTGAGAAGAAGGGATGGAGGAGTGTCCAGCACTGAAACATCTCTATCACACCCTCCAAGGCTCAGGGACCATTGCGGAAGAGGGGGCGGATAGAATGGAAGAGCCAAAGGAAGGGTATGACTCCTTACAATGCAACTGTCCAGACAGAAATTGGCCTCGATATCCATGACCTTGCAGTGCCTAGCAATACCTTCGCAAAACCCTCATAATAGGAGACAAAGATGATGACATCAAATTAAGAGACTAATGGAGAGAGGGAGGGGATATGACAGAAAGTGGAGTTCTGAAGGGGAATGGGGGAGGGGAGGGAAATAACATGGCTTATTGTCTCTATGTATAGAAGTTGTCAATAAAAAAATTTAAAAAAATAAATAAAAGTGAAAAAAATAGTCGTGGAAGAAACGGTTTCAGAGATCTATCTCTGCCTTCATTTCCTGCCTCTTAGGAGCTGAATAATTACACATTCCTCTGCTTTGGAAACACCTCCTGTGTCAAGGAGTTTAAATAAAAAAGACAAACATCTGCAAAAAAAAAAAAAAGGGAACTGCAACCTCTCAAAAGTGAATACAAAGAGATGAGCCAGAAGAGGGAGGAGGGAGGGGCACAAAGATATATGTCATCCAGGGGAGAGGGGGAATTGGAAGAAAGAGGGCGTCTGGTGGTTTGAATCAGATGGTTCCCCATAAACACACGTGTTTTCTGAATGTTTGATTCCCCAGCTGATGGCATCTTGGGAGGCGGAGCCTTGCCGAAGGAGGTGTGTCACTGGGAACAGACCTTGAGGGTTATCTAGCCCCTAGCTTGCCAGCGTTAGCCCTGCTCACTCTTGCTGCTGTCTTCCACTTCCTGCGGCAAAATGTGATGTCCAGCCTCTGCTCATGCCATGCTTTCCCTGCCATCATGGAGCTTCCCCTCGAGACTGTAAGCCAAGTAAATAATTTCTGTCAATTAGCTGCTTTTGTAGGGTGTTTTCTCCCATCAATGTGAAGTTAACAGGGATGAAAAGAGGGGGAAGGAAAAAATATTGTTCTCCAAAATGCCATAATGGGGTTGAAGAGATGGCTTAGTGATTAAGGCACTTGCCTGCAAAGCCTAAGGACCCAGGTTTGATTCCCTAGTACCCATGTAAGCCAGATGCACAAGGTGGTGTATGTGTCTGGAGTTAGTTTTCAGTGGCTAGAGGCTCTGGCATGCCCATTCTCTAAGTCACTCTCTCTTAAATAAATAAATAAATATATTTTTTAAATGCCTTAATGAATGATACCGAAATCAATGTATGCCAACTAAAAAAAAAAATCCATCAGTGAACAGAGAACTACATTTGGATGTAAGTGTGCTTATGAATGTACATCCTAGAATGTTGATGCCCAAGCAGCCACACACCTAGCACCCAAATCTTCGCTTCCATAAATCCCATTTTCTGATAAGGATACAGTGTCCCTCAATGCAGTGGCTAGGCAGAACACACCCAAGATGAACCTTTATTATTTCATCAGAGAGGAAATCAGCTGCCAGAGACATGCTGGGCACTTGGCAGGATGAACAGAGGAAGCAACTCACAGGGATAGCACCTGCTGCCACATCTGGGACCATGTGAGCATCCGAGTAAGTAACGGCACTAGCAGGGCTGGAGTGATGGCTCAGTCATTAAGGCGCTTGCCTGCAAAGCCTTAAATGACCTGGGCTCAATTACCCAGTACCTACATAAGCCAGATGCACAAAGTGGCATGTATATCTGGAATTCATTTGCAGTGGCTAGAGACCCTGGAGTGCTCTTCTCCTCCCTCTGTCTCTCTGCTTGTGAATAAATAAATAATATTTTTTTTTTTTTTTAATTATTTTATTTATTTTTGGAGAGAGACACAGAGAGAGACAGACAGAGAGGAAGAAGGAGACAGAGAATGGGCGCACCAGCAGTCTCAGCTGCTGTGAACGAAATCCAGATGTGTTCGCCCCTTGTGGGCAAGTGCAGCATTGCGCCCTTGCGTCACTGCGTCTGGCTAAATGTGGGACCTGGAGATTGGAACCGGGTTCTTAGGCTTAGCAGGCAAACGCCTTAACCACTAAGCCATCTCTCTAGCCCAATAAATAATATTTTTAAAGATGACCAGTAACAGATTGCCACAGACAGCAATTCAGGAGTCACTGTTGAAATTCATTTATTAGCTTATTTTTTTTAAAAAAAATATTTTATTTATTTATTTACTTGAGAGAGAGAGAGAAAGAGGTAGAAAGAGAGAGAGGAGAGAGAGAGAGAATGGGCACAGCAGGGCCTCCAGCCACTGCAAACGAACTCCAGACGCATGTGTCCCCTTATGCATATGGCTACGTGAGTCCTGGGGAATCGAACCGAGTTCCTTTGGCTTTGCAGGCAAAGGCCTTAACCAATAAGCCATCTTTTCCAGCCCTCATTCTTTTTAAAAATTTTCTTTATTTATGTGTGTGAGATAGAAAAAAAGAGCGAGGGAGGGCGAGAATGGGTATGCCAGGGCCTCCAGCCACTGCAAACAAACTCCAGATGCATGCACCACCTTGTGCATCCAGCTTACGTGGGTCCAAGGGAATCGAACCTGGGTCTTTTGGCTTTTCAGGCAAGTGCCTTAACCACTAAGCCACTCTTCAGCCCTAGCTCATTCTTTTCTAGAGAAGAATTGGCTTTTCTTTGGCAACAGAATTCTAGCTAATAGCTCTACAAGGATGAGTGAAATTAGACAACCATCATTTTGGCAATTGTTCTTGTAACTGCTAGGGACTTAAAGTCTGGGATGCAACCAGGTGGGTACGTGGCTTCAACTTTTCTCCCACACAGAGGATGAATTCCAAAGGATGAGATATCAACTTTCCCCTGGAGAAAGCAGCCAGCTGCACCTTGTACACAGTGCTCCAAGTCAAACCCACCAGGGCTTCCTCTTTGGGCAGTGATGAAATGCCTGGACCACACGTGCCTGTCCACTTTCAACAACTCCAAGCAGGATGTGACCTCACCCAGGTGAAGCAACAGCCTCTCAGCACCAAGGCAGGGAGCAATCAGGAAGCAGACAGTCTCCAATGAATTCTCTCCCTGAGGTGGAGCGATACCTGGGGTGGGGGGAGGGAATTGGAGGAAGAGAGAGAATAAGAAAGAGAGGATAGAAAGAGTGAGAGAGAAGAGAAAAGGAGAAGAGGGGAGAGGAGGGGAGGAGAGGGGAGGGAGGGTTGGAGAGGCGAGGAAAGAGGAGAAAGAGCCAGAGAGGCAAAAGAGGGTATGCATGCTCCGTAACCCAGCAAAGATCATTGTCAAAACAATGGTCCACACAAGCTAGAAATTGTGTACCTAACTAGAAGACACAGCATGCAGGACGTCATTGGAAGCCTCTCAAGTAATGAATCCCATTAGGCTTAGCAGGCAAACGCCTTAACCACTAAGCCATCTCTCTAGCCCAATAAATAATATTTTTAAAGATGACCAGTAACAGATTGCCACAGACAGCAATTCAGGAGTCACTGTTGAAATTCATTTATTAGCTTTTTTTTTTTAAAAAAATATTTTATTTATTTATTTACTTCAGAGAGAGAGAGAAAGAGGTAGAAAGAGAGAGAGGAGAGAGAGAGAGAATGGGCACAGCAGGGCCTCCAGCCACTGCACACGAACTCCAGACGCATGTGTCCCCTTATGCATATGGCTTACGTGAGTCCTGGGGAATCGAACCGAGGTCCTTTGGCTTTGCAGGCAAAGGCCTTAACCAATAAGCCATCTTTTCCAGCCCTCATTCTTTTTAAAAATTTTCTTTATTTATGTGTGTGAGATAGAAAAAAAGAGCGAGGGAGGGTGAGAATGGGTATGCCAGGGCCTCCAGCCACTGCAAACAAACTCCAGATGCATGCACCGCCTTGTGCATCCAGCTTATGTGGGTCCAAGGGAATCGAACCTGGGTCTTTTGGCTTTTCAGGCAAGTGCCTTAACCACTAAGCCACTCTTCAGCCCTAGCTCATTCTTTTCTAGAGAAGAATTGGCTTTTCTTTGGCAACAGAATTCTAGCTAATAGCTCTACAAGGATGAGTGAAATTAGACAACCATCATTTTGGCAATTGTTCTTGTAACTGCTAGGGACTTAAAGTCTGGGATGCAACCAGGTGGGTACGTGGCTTCAACTTTTCTCCCACACAGAGGATGAATTCCAAAGGATGAGATATCAACTTTCCCCTGGAGAAAGCAGCCAGCTGCACCTTGTACACAGTGCTCCAAGTCAAACCCACCAGGGCTTCCTCTTTGGGCAATGATGAAATGCCTGGACCACACGTGCCTGTCCACTTTCAACAACTCCAAGCAGGATGTGACCTCACCCAGGTGAAGCAACAGCCTCTCAGCACCAAGGCAGGGAGCAATCAGGAAGCAGACAGTCTCCAATGAATTCTCTCCCTGAGGTGGAGCGATACCTGGGGTGGGGGGGGAGGGAATTGGAGGGAAGAGAGAGAATAAGAAAGAGAGGATAGAAAGAGTGAGAGAGAAGAGAAAAGGAGAAGAGGGGAGAGGAGGGGAGGAGAGGGGAGGGGAGGGTTGGAGAGGCGAGGAAAGAGGAGAAAGAGCCAGAGAGGCAAGAGAGGGTATGCATGCTCCGTAACCCAGCAAAGATCATTGCCAAAACAATGGTCCACACAAGCTAGAAATTGTGTACCTAACTAGAAGACACGGCATGCAGGACGTCATTGGAAGCCTCTCAAGTAATGAATCCCAATTAACCCTTGATCCTGACAACTCTTAAGAACAAGCCTCCAGGATTGGGAAGATGGCTTGGCCATTAAAGGTGCTTGCTGGGCTGGAGGGATGACTTAACGGTTAAGGCATTTGCCTGCAAAGCCAAAGGACCCAGGTGCGATTCCCCAGAACCCACATTTAGCCTGTTGCACAAGGGGGTGCACGTGTCTGGAGTTTGTTTGTAGTGGCTGGAGCCCCTGGCACGCCCATTCACTCTCCCGCTTTCTCTGTCAAATAAATAAATAAAAATAAAATAAAGATTCAATTCTCCACTTAAAACCAGATGCACAAAGTGGCGTATGTGTTTGGAGTTCATTTGAAGCCGCAAGAGGCCTTGTTTTTCCCATTTGCTCTCTTTCTCAAATAAATAAATTTTTTTCTTGGTTTTTCAAGGTAGGGTTTCACTCTAGCCCAGGCTGACCTGGAAGTTTCTATGTAGTCTCAGGGTGGCCTTGGACTCTCGGCGATCCTCCTGCCTCTGCCTCCCAAATGCTGGGATTAAAGGCGTGCACCACCACACCACGCAATAAATAATTTTTTTTTAAAGTAAGCCTGGAGAGGACCTACTGGGTGGCAGGGACCTGGCAGACTGGCAAGACAAAAATCTAACATCAATGGAAGAAAGAACAAAACCCAACACCAGGGCTGAAGAGATGGCTTACTGGTTAAGTTGTTTTTGTGCAAATCCAAGGGATCCTGGTTTGATTCTCCAGAACCCACGTAAGCCAGATGCACAAGGGGGTGCATGCATCTGGAGTTTATTTGCAGTGGCTGGGAGCTCTGGAGTGCCCATTCTCTCTCTCTCTCTCTCTCTCTTTCTCTTTCTTGCTCTCAAATAAATAAATAAAATATATTTAATAAAAAAAGCACCAAGCAATGCAAATTCCATGATCAATAATGAACAGGCTTGTGAAGAAGCAGAACACGTGACCCAGGAGCAGGAGAAAACCAGACCACCAGAGACAGACCCAGAGAAGACATTAATGTGACAAACAGGAGAACAGCTGTCACCTAGATTCGCCCTGTGCTCCAGAAAGCAGACAGATCACTTAGAAAACACATCGGGGCTGGGTGTGGTGGTTCCCACCTGTCATCCCAGCATTCAGGAGGCTGAGCAGGAGGGTCACAGCAAGTTCAAGGCTAGCCTGGGATACATAGCAAGTCCCAGGCTAGCCAGACCACATACCTATCTTGAAAGAGAAAGGGACTGAAGAGATGGCTTAGCAGTTAAGGCACTTGCCTGCGAAGCCTAAGTACTCAGGTTTGACTCCCCAGAATCCACATAAGCCAGATGCACATGGTGAAGCATGCACCTGGAGTTTGTTTGCAGTGGCTTCAGGCCCTGGCGCACCCATTCTCTCTCTCTCTCTCTCTCTGCCTCTCTCTCATAAATAAGTAAATAAAATTTAAATTAAAATTGAAAAATAAAAGAGAAAGGAAGGCCTAAGGAGATGGCTTAGCAATTAAAGGCACTTGCTTTTGCAAAGACTTCAGGCTTGGAGTTGTGGCAGCAGCAAGAGGCCCTGGCTGGCCCATACTCTCTTTCTTTCTCAAATAA